>OU892284.1:22819638-24092094 GCA_917834065.1 Ceutorhynchus assimilis
AAAATATTATGCAGCTCTTTATGCACCTGGTATATTGGGCGTATTTCAGAATCATTGAAAAATGAAACTTGAATCAAGTTTTCAAAGTGACAGTTGGGCATGTACCATGTACCTACAGGGTCTTAAGTTATAAAGTATCACCACCTGTAACTTTCTATGTACGATCAAAAATAAAAAAGTTACAGGTGGTAATACTTCATAACTTGACACCCTGTACAGGATGGCCCATTTCCGATGTTTTAATGGGCTTTATCGAAAACCAGCAGAGATTTTTTTTGAGAAAATAACAATGGGGAAGACAACTCACGGCTAAATCTTTTTCCAAGTACAATCCAGTGGCATGACATAAATTCCGTTTCTTTATAAGAAACAATGAATCAGAAAGAGATAGTTGAAATATGAATCGGCTACTTTCTATTCTTAATTCAACATTTCAACAAGCTTGTTTTTTTTTTAATTTGAACTATGAATTGGGGGTGATAATACATGATAAATAAGCAACACATAATTTATTTCATGACTTATCTCTTTCTAGCTCATTGTTTCTTATGGAAAAACGGAATTAATTTTTTTCCTTAAAAGCTATTGAAGGTCAAGCTATAAAACCTCTATAGTCTATATCATTAAAATCAGCTCAAAAAGCGTTATGCAATGGGAAAATAATATACGGGGTGTTCCATTTAAAAAAAAACACAAATTTGGTTAATATTCCAAAATCGGAGGCATCTGAAAAAAAAATTGGCATGCCACTGAATTCTACTTTTTTTTATTTAGTATTTTTGGTTTTTGGATATCTTGATTAATAAAAAAATTAGAAATTTAAAATTGGACAAAATTTGGAAAGTGCCCTGTATTTCCTGAACACATCAAGTTAGCTGTGATTTGTCATCGCCATTGTTATTTTCTTAGAAAACGGCTCCAGAATGTGCTCCCACATCTTTGATATCTCTGCACTGCTGGTTTTCAATATAGCCTATCAAAACATTTAAAATGGGTCACCCTGTAATACCTTTCTATAAACTTGAATGAAAATGAATGAATGAAAAACTAAAATTAAAATCATAAAAATTCAAAAGATAGTGAAAAAATCGAATGAAATATGTTCCGCAATCATATCTGCAATCCCAGAAATCACTTTGCAATCCCAAAAATCACCTGGCAATCTCAAAAATTAGTTCGCAATCCCCCCTGCAGTCTCTGCAGTCACTGAAATCGCCTCGCAATCCTCCGAAATCTCATATTTTTAGAAAAATTCTCCGAAATCGCTGCAATCATTTGGAAATCATAGGATTTCCGCAATACGTGTACATATTTTTCGGGAGTGGTCGCCCCCTCGTCTTACACATTGCTTCTTATGACAAAAACCGAAATAATTTTTTTTCTCGAAAACTGTTAGAGATAAACCTATCGAACTTTATATCATTGAAATCAGAAAAAGCAGAGTTTGCTAATGAGCTATTAAAATATAGGGTGTCCTATTGAAAATAACCAGACTTTGGTCAATATCTCAAAGTTGGGACCAACTAGAAAAAAACTGATAACGTCACTGAATTCTGCTTGAAAAAGTGCTTCTAAAAAGTTTTTACGGAAATCAATAATTTTCATAAACAAAAAAGTTATGATGGTTTCACATTATTGCTCAAAATCGAGAATCGCCCTCTAGCGGCTAAACGGTTGAAGATATCAAAATGCGGTTTGCACCAATCAAAATTGCATGAAATTTGAGCCTCAGAGTGGGGGGTTCATTTTTTTGTATCTCGCTCAGAAATTGATGTTTCCTATTAAAAGTGTCCAAATTGGCCCACCCTGTACATAAGTGTAAAAATAACTAGTCAATATTGTTCCAACTTTCGTTTACATTATTTTCACCATTTGAATTTTGTCCACCTTCTTCTACATTTTTCTGCACCGCTTGCTTGGAAGAAGTTGGTGATTTGACTTTGATGATTGCTGTGCTGTTGTTTTTCAAAAGCAATTTCTTTAAGGTTTTGTAGCATCATAGACATGTAAAAACTACCTATCCACTTGAACGCAGTTACAAAACGACAAGTGAAAACCTGTGCTTTTATTTTCAAGAGTCATGTAAATGAATTCGGATTACTGAATCTAGTGAAATTCGGATTACAGAGTACATCAAGGGAACGAAAATGCGATGCGGATTACAGAAGCATACGGATTATCGCGGGATCGGATTATCGCGACACTACTGTATATTCTTCAACAAGCATTTAATATTAGCCATTATTTGAGAGTAGAAGACTATACTTTCTCTTCGAACTTTTTGAAAGAAAATCATTGGTTTTTGTAAGAAATAACAATCATCAAAAGTCCTATATTTTTTTTTAAACGAAAGTTGTGTGATCTGACAGCAGACGTCAGTCATGTTTTGTTTGTTTGTTCGTTGCGGCCCTTGTATTTCAAAAATACGGAGAAGTTGATTTTTTTTTTTTTTTTTTTTTTTTTACGGATATGCGCACTCGCAAGGACAATGTCCTATCACGCTCGAGAAGCGGCAAGTGCGCGGAAATGTCGGTGTATGTTGGTCTTGAAACGGTTCAGGTTGTAACCTGCAGGGAAAACCGTCGCAGGGAGTTTATTCCACAGCGATGCTGTTCTCCAGAGATATGAATTCTGATATAGTGAGGTTCTTGGTGCCTCTAGTTTGACAGTAAATTCATGGTTACCGTCTGTTTGACGCGTTCGCCTGGTAGGTGCTACTCTCGGTGGAATCATACGTGCCAACTCTTCAGAGCATTTTCCGTGATAGTACCTGTAGAAGAGAGATAAATCGCCCACAGATCTGCGATGTTCGAGACCATCCAAGTTACGAGTAAGTGCGGGGTCATTGATCAGCTTGATAGCTCGTTTTTGTACGGTATTCAAAAGCATTAAGGTATGTTTGGGTGCAGCACTCCATATATGTGAGCAGTACTCCATAGTTGGTCGAATCTGGGCTTTGTAGAGTGTCAGCAATTGGCTTGGTGTGTACAGATGTCTTGTACGATTAGTCAATAGGCTGTGGATTCCAGTTTGGAATCCACGGGGCGTGTAGAATTCGTATCATTAATCAGTTTAATATCGAGCAAGAATGAAAGTATTATTTAACATTTGAAGAGAAAATCCTTCTTCTCACTCTTTTTAATCGTTTGACTGCGAATATGCAGAACATAGGAGGTGCCTTTGAACTGTTAACTTTCTTTATATTTTTTTTACCAGCTCTTGAATTTCATTTTCCTCTTATTCAGAGGAGGAAAACAATTCAAGAGCCTGGTATAAACAAAAAATTACAAAAAAAAAGAGAAATGGGAAAAACAAGCAGTAGGATGGAGAATAAAAAAAATAAAAAAATGGGGGAGAAAATTCACCTAAAACAACAAATGAAAAATCAAATTTATCTACCAATTACAAAATAAGTGACTACTATGTCACTAATGTTGGCTCATTTGCATTATGTAGTGAGCCCTATCACCCATACCCTTGATCACCATACTTAAACAATTCCTTCAAGTTTAGGATTTTTCCTGGAAACTCAAATAAATCCATGTTATTAAAGAGGGGCCAAAAAATTCTGGACAACTATTACCTATATGCCTCCGGCCTCCTATAAGGATATAAACCAGTTTTTAAAAAAAAATTGAAGCAGCCATGAGTTCGTAAATACTATAGTTAAAAATTTTAAATATATTAAGTTATTGCTGGTTAGAACCTCAGAGTAATACTACATAAATAGAGAGGGCAAGTCATTCATAAAATCGTTAGGTTTCTGCGGCCAACAATCCTAAACGACAATAGTGGATTAATGAATGAACTACATGGAGTGGGGATAAGATTGCGGATAATGCGGGCCAATCACAAACAAAACCCGTTTGACATTTCTTACTATGAAAACTACAGCGCATTCGCGATAATGGTCGGGCTTGCTCCGGTAATATTTGCATCCTTCTTTATCTGGTTATCTTAACAAAGATAAAACGATTCCAGTGGGCGTTCCTAGACGAATACATTCAGGTTCCCAGATTTTAGGCAATGTTGCCATTTTCAGATAGCACAAAATCTTATTCAAATTTTATTGTGATAATTATTATTTTATATAATAATTATTCCCATTCAATTTTGGAAAGCACCGCGATATTTTATGTTATAACTAGCGGACCCGGCGAACTTCGTAACGCCTCAGAATCAATAAATGTTAAGATAACGCATTAGCTTAATTAAATTCAGTTTTTTAATAAGATAAAATGATTACTAACAATAAATTTTGTGGTTCAATAAATGTTCAAAAATCAAAATGGAACAAACCGCGCAATATGACGCGGCAAACTTGGTATCAGTTATAAGACATGGCGCCGTATGTATATTTAGTGAATTTTCTTCATAAATATGTTTTTCTTTTTCTTGTGTTTTTTTATATTATGTTCGAATGTTCCAATAGTTGTTATGTAATTTGGGCCAGACAAATCCAATATAACAAAAATCATAAAAATCGGCCTAGCAGTTCTCGAGTTATAGGTTCTGCAACCAACCCGACAGATAGATAGATAATACAGTTACGTCAGTTGAATGCGAAAATTTGAATTTTTAAATTTTTTGATAAAAAAATAATACAGTTACGTCGGTTGAATGCGCAAACTTAAATAAATGTGGCAACGTTGTTTCATATTGTCAAAAAAAGTTTGGTCATGTATGTTAATAAGTTTGTTTATAATTAATTAAAAATTAATTTTGTTTTCCGAGAAAAAATGTAGCCTATAGGTTCGTTCCAACCCCCCGTTTTTGTATCGTCATGAAACGGTTTCGGAACTGTTAGGATCGATTGCAGGCGCATGCGTTGACCTTGCACGGTTTGATCTTGGTACAGAAACAACGGGTAGTTGGAACGGTTTCATGACCGTTTTCGTAATGTCGTTCGACGGTTCAAATAACTTTAACCCTAAATTTGTTTGTTTGCAAATTAAAATAGAGGAATATACGATTACAAAATAATATAATATAAAAAAGGAAAATCGAACACCAACGCTGATGCATTATCAAGAATCTGAAACTGAATCCTTGCAGGCTGATAATACCAAGGACCAGCAAATAGCTGATAATAAATTTTGTACTTTTTTTTACTTGAAAAAATAAAAATACTACAGTTTTATAGGTTAGATTAGAAATTGGTTGTTTAACAGCAACATGAACAACATAACAACAGGTGACAAAAATTGAATTACGCATGTCAGTCATGGATCAGTCCATGCGGTTCTTGCTTTCCACTCGGGATCGAAATGACCGTGCTGAAACCAGTTCTCGAACGATCCCAGGTTTGGTTGGAACGCCAACGAAACTGTACAGTAAACGATCGTCTCTCGGTTGGAACGCGTTTAACCTATGGCGCATGACCGTGACCGTACATTGAACGGTTTTTGGCTGGGTTGGAACGAACCTTATACTTACTCCCCTTATATAGTGACTAAGTGGTATAAATTCCAAGGAGATCGGTCCAGTCGTTCTTGTGTTCTAAAAAATAATACAGTTACGTCGCGTCGGTTGAATGCACAAGCTCAAATAAATGTGGCAACGTTGTTTCATGTTCTCAACAAAAAACGTTGGGTCATGTATGTGAATGAGTTTGTTTATAATTATTAATTAATTAAAAATATTTTTTTCCAGGATAAAAAGTAGCCTATGTCACTTCCCTTCAGATAGAGACTACGTGGTTTAAATATCAAGGAGATCGGTCCAGCCGTTCTCGAGTTATAAGTGCTTCCACAAAACACAACTGTGTTTTATATATTTAGTTTTCAGAATAGAACCACATTTAGAAAAGATCGTGATAGATTAATAACTAATAAAACCCAAGGAGGAGGGGTATTATTGCTCTTGAGAGACACTTTCATAGTCTCGGAAGTTAGGATTTTTGATGAGGATCAGGAGGCATTGTGTGTAAAGATAAAGATAAATGCTGTGTCTTTTCTTATTGTGGTAGTGGCTTACTTTGTCCCCGAGAGCCCAAGTGATGTTTATGAGAAATTTTTTGAAAAGATGGAGCATCTTCTTGATGGTAATAATTCGGAATTTATCATAGTTGGTGACTTTAACATTCCCAGCTATGTTAACACTTTATCATGTAACAATAATTTAAACCTGTTAAAATCATTTTTGTCCTTTAATAACCTCATACAGTTGAATCATATACGGAATCATAATAACGTTATTCTAGATCTTGTAATTGCCTCTTTTGAGAATGTACAGGTTGACAGAACAGAGGATTCTCTATTGCCAGTTGATAAACATCATCCTTGCCTGAGTATCTGTTTGGAAACTAGGTCCCCTGTCGAACACTGTAAAGTCGTATCAACAACTAAATTTAATTTCAAAAAGGTTGATTTTCATTTAATGTATAGATTATTCGAAAACCAAAACTGGGCTGTTTTGGATAGTATTGCTGATGTCAATTTGGCCATTGATTCTTTCTACAATATTCTTAATAATATATTTCAGCAGAGTGTACCAAAATCTACACAAATAGACAAGAAATATCCTGTTTGGTTTAATGGAGAAATCCTTAAACTGATTAAGCAAAAACATAAATATTTTCTAAAATCTAAAAAGAATAAATCTAATTTTTGGCGTCAAAAATATATTACACTTAGAAGTACAGTAAAATACAGGATCAGGCTGGCTTATAGCAATTATCTCCAGGAGGTTCAATCGGGCTTACAGAGTAATCCTAAGTTGTTTTGGTCATACCTAAAAGGACTCAAGGACTCGCCAGATATTCTTCAGGAAATGATAAATAATGATAAAACCTATGTGGGCTCTCAGCGGGTGGCAGATGGCTTTGCTGATTTCTTCAAATCTGTTTATATAAATGACAATGATGTTTCATGTTCCTCTAGTGCCCCAAGATCTTTCTTTTGTGAGAAGTCTATCTCGACAGATGATATAGACATGGCAATCAAAAGGCTCAAGGGAAACAAGGCAATTGGTTCAGATGGAATACCAGCCTATATTCTAAAGGGCTATAGCCAACATCTATTGAAACCCCTGCAAGTTGTATTCAATCTAATTATATAAAACATCAAATTATCCAGAAAAATGGAAAATAGGCAGTCATTCCGATTTTTAAATCTGGTGTTAGACAGGATATTAAAAACTACCGCCCCATATCTATTCTGAGTTCAGTTTCCAAGGTATTTGAAATGATTATATTTGAATTGTTATTTAGTGAAATTTCTGGAAAAATTACCTCCTGTCAGCATGGTTTCTTCCCTCATAGGTCAACATTCACCAACTTGGCCACATTTAGTCAATATGTGCATGAAGCCATAAATAATAAATCGCAGGTTGACGTTATTTACACGGACATGGAGAAGGCATTTGACAGGGTCAGACACTGCGTAATAATTAAGTCTCTCCAGAATATGGACGTGCCTTTGTATTTGATTGGGCTAACTCAGTCATATCTTAGTAACAGGTTTCAATATGTTGAAGTTAAGGGTTGCAAATCACGGATCTTTAAAAGCACCTCTGGTGTGCCACAGGGTTCTAATTTGGGCCCTCTCCTCTTCTTGGCAACAATAAATAATATTGTTGGAAACCTGGAAAATGCTGTGGCCCTCATGTTCGCCGATGATTTCAAATGTTTTTTCCAGATTAATTCCGTTGAAGACTGTGTGCAACTGCAGAATGATTTTTGTAGTGTGACTAATTGGTGCGAAAATAATAGCTTTAAAATGAATATTGCAAAATGTACCTGTATGTCCTTTACCCTTAACCACAATGCTATAAATTATGACTATAAATTAAATGGTACTAATCTCAAACGAGTTGGCCAACAGAGAGATCTTGGAGTGGTGTTTGATTCTAACTTGTCGTTCTCTGGTCATATGGCATCTAAAATTGAAAGTGCACAGAGGGTGGCAGGATTTATCTCGAGAAACACAAAAAACTTTAGAATGGAGGTGAGTCTACATCTTTTTGATAGTTTGGTGGTTCCCATTTTGGAATATGCAAGCATAATTTGGTCTCCGCAATACAATGTGTGGGTTACATTAATAGAAAGGGTACAACGAAATTTCCTCAAATGCATGTATTTTCGAAAATTTGGTATTTATCCGCAAAGAGGTTGTGATCAGGGCTACCTACTGAGCATTTTTGATAGGCTTTCCTTGAGCAAAAGAAGGGATAGGGTGATTTTGTGCACAATGTTCAATATTTTGAGGGGAACAATTGATTGTCCAGAAATGCTTGCCCAGTTACCATTTGCAATAAATCGATTCAACTCGCGAAATCAGAATGTTTTTTATTTGGCATATCCTCGTACTAATCTGTACAAAAATTCTCCCATATATAAAATGTGTCAGGTTTTTAATTTGTATGCTTTCGATATTGGTATTGACACAATAAATATCAAGGCTTTTAAGAAAATTATTGATGAAAAGCTTCGAATGTGAGTATTGTTTTCGTTTGTTTTTTTTTGACTTTTTTACTTTATTATATTGTGAATCTTTTGATTAGAATTAGAGTTAAAGTTTACTTATAATAGATGTAAGTTTGTATCTGTGATTGGCCTCTTGGCTGTTGATACTTGATGAATACATAAATAAATAAATAAATATATAGATTGTATATACATATACCTATCTAGATTTTTATATTTGCAATAGATTTTTTCCAATTTCCAATTCCATTTTCCCTGCAACTTAGGACAATTTATAAATAGGGCACATCTGCAGTAAGTGTCCGCAAGTGATCTTAAACATAAACATAAACATAATCTTTATTCATGCTGATACACCTACATCATAGTGTTTACATACGTCAGGAGGAAAAAAAATTTGATACAATATTTAAGAGAAGTTGAAAACAATTTTTCCAGAACTAGCTAATAAATATTCTATACAATATTGAACAGAGTACCTGTATACTATTTATAATAATTCTTATATTATACTATTTATATAAACATTTGCTAAGTGCAGCTACAAGATGTCTGAGAAGTTATCTTCATAAAACTTGTCAACCAAGTAAAAGCATTTTTTTATCAAGTAAGTTTTAACAATGATGGTAAATTTTTTAGGAGGTAACACTCTCACAGTGGCAGGCAGGGCGTTGAATAATTTTGGTCCATAGAATGATGTGCCTGTTTTTATTTTGTTTGTTCTGTGATAATCTGTATAAATATCTACTCTGTTTCGTGTGCTGTAAGAATGTACGCTCTCATGTGTACAATATTGTCACAACTGCCCGCTTCACGGGGGTGACATGGTGGGTTTGTAGCTTTGGGGGTTGATGGAGAGAAACTCGCTCAGGTTATATAAAAATATAGATATATATTTTCCCAAATATAACCTTACATGTACGCTAACCCTATAAGATACATGACCCTTCGTACACTGGGGTCCTTATAGGGGGCCACACGTCAATGCTGCTTGGGGGACTGTAGGTTAGTTTATCGTCACCCTTATGCCTTGTCCAGAGGGGCGTTCCCAACGAGAGGTACTTGCACTGGGGAGACTTAATTCCAGAGGGGCTTTTCCAACGAGAGGTACTTGCACTGGTTTAAGTCTGCCTTTGCTGCGGCTTGCAACGCAATTTATATCAATTTATATCAATTTATTGCTGAATTGCAATAAACATTCGATCGAATCGGCAATTAAATTAATAAGGTTGAATACCGGGTCCTCCTTTCCTAAGCAGCTAGTTGACAATATTCTTCAAGATGTTCCCTTGTATATACTAAGCAGTGAAATATATAATTATATGCAAGGTACACTTAATAGGTTGAATTTCCTGAAAGCACCCCTACAGTCGTCCCGATAGCCTAACCTACACATAGCTCTTATGGCCTTACGTTGTAGACGAAACAATCTTTTAATATTTGGAGAATGGCCCCATACTAATATTGCATAAGACATTCTAGACTCTATGAAAGCGTGATAAATATTTTTTAGTACCACTTTAGAGACCACCCCGACCAGATTTCTTAGTGCAAAAACGCCGGAGGCTACTCTATCACAGATTTTATCTACATGTGTATTCCAACTCAATCGCGGGTCTATGTAAACGCCTAAAAAACGAACTGCCTCTGACATTTCAAGACCTTCCAGATTTCTCATAGAGAAGTACATAATCTCTGTCTTTGTTTTGTTGAGATTGAGTTGGTTACTGTAGAACCATTCAGAGACACTGGACTGTGTCTGCATCATGATCAACCTATCTATTTCAAGTGTTAATCTGAGGTTAGAACCATATTCTTTAAGGCGAGGGGTTATTCACTAAGGGAAAAATGTGACAAGATTTCGGATTAAGAGCGATTTTGAGGGATTTCGGTAGGATTTCAATGGGATTTTGGAAAGATTTCGAGGGATTATTCACTGTGACAAGATTTCGGATTTAGATCGATTTTGAGGGATTTCGGGTGATTTCGAAGGATTTTGGTGATTTCGAAGGATTTCGGGTGATTTCTGGTGATTTCGGAGAATCTCAGGTGATTTCACAAATATTTTAATTTGATTTTAGACTGTTACTTATCTCATAAGTATATTCGAAAGTGTATTAGTATAAACGGAAAAATGGCCGCATTGACCGATTTATGAATTTTGGGCCAATTGTGAGGGATTTTTGGGTCTGCGGAAAGATTTCGGAGTGATTTCGTGGATTTCGGAAAGATTTCGGGGATTTCGGAAATTTCGGACGAATTTGTGACACGATTTCGGGGATTGATTAACCCCTCGGTTTAAGGGATCTCTGCGCCAATAATTTTGTACTGCTGTGATCTTTTGACTATGTTTCATTTCATGTACAGGGTGGCCCGTTTAAGAGGGGCCTATACCTTATCTCGAAATCTACAAGGGCTGTAAAAAAAACTTAAATGCAAAAGTTGTTCCTTATAAAATTATCTACAGCTTTTTTCTATGGTTTTTGTTGCCACTCTACTATATACAGGGTGGACAAATAAAATTTCATTTTTTTAAATGGAACACCCTGTATTTTATTACATTTTTACATAGCCCTTTGAAAGACAAATCCAACGATATACTGGTCATGTGTTTGTGATATACGGTTTCGAGCTTATCAGCGATTATCTTCAGGATATGGGGTA
Organism: Ceutorhynchus assimilis; assembly: GCA_917834065.1. Taxonomy (NCBI): domain Eukaryota; kingdom Metazoa; phylum Arthropoda; class Insecta; order Coleoptera; family Curculionidae; genus Ceutorhynchus; species Ceutorhynchus assimilis. The sequence continues at coordinate 22,830,728 of OU892284.1, forward strand.
ATTTTCAACACTTATTGTTACGTTACTCATAAACTTTTAGAACTTTTTTTTGTATAATATTTTTTATAAAATAATGCTCTTCTTCAAACTATATTAAAACTTGAAATATTTGTTTTAAAAACGCGGTGTTGTCATGTTTCGCAAAATGTTACGCTTTTCAATTTTTTTAAGTTTGACCTCCTGTAAATTTTCGAGTTTTTGGATAGCCCTTTAAAAGACAAATTTAACAATATACTGGACATGGATCTGTGATGCACAGTTTCGGCCTGATTGGCGTTTATCTTCAGTTCTAGCACAATATCTCATGTCATCCCTGTTATTGAATGAAAAAAATGTCTAAATTTGCAGTAGATTAGCTGAAATAGTGCTTTTTATGCATTAATGGTGGCATTATTGAACAATTTTTTATACATTTATTAAAGCACGTTAATAGACGGTCAACGGAAAATAGACATTTTTGTTATTCACCAGGCGACTTGGACAGATGAAATATTGTGCTAGAACTGAAGATAACAGTATATCGTTGAGTTTGTCTTTTAAAGGGCTATCCAAAAGCTCGAAAATTTACTGGAGGTCCCATTTAAAAAAATTGAAAAGCGTAACATTTTGCGAAACGTGGCAACACCGCGTTTTCTAAACAAATATTTCAAGTTTTAATATAGTCTGAAGAAGAGCATTATTTTATAAAAAATATTATACAAAAAAAAGTTTTAAAAGTTTATGAGTAACGTAGCAATGACTGTTTAAAATTACCCCAAAGCCTAAGGATAATCGTTAATAAGTTCGAAACGGTATATCACAGACACATAACCAGTATATGGTTGAATTTGTCTTTCAAAGGACTATGTAAAAATGTATTAAAATATAGGGTATTTCGTTGAAAAAAATTAAATTTTATCTGTCCACCCTGTATATAGTAGAGTGACACTCAAAACAATACAAAAAAGTTGTAGATAATTTTATTAGAAACAACTTTTGTATTTAAGTTTTTTTTACAGCCCTTCTAGATTTCGAGATAAGGTATAGGCCCCTCTTAAACGGGCCACCCTGTACAAGGTGGCCCAAATTCGAGCCTCATCATTGGGATATCGGTAACCGTAAGAGATACGGGGTCGGTTAAATTATGGCAAAGTTGGGCAATTTTATGACCAATAGAATGCTGTTTTGAAATTAGAAAGATTCCAAATAGTTTTGGAGATATGTATTCGAAAAAAACCGAAATTTTGTAAAATCGTTTCTATTTTTTCCCGGGCTTATTTGAAAAGCAATTTTAAAATAAATGTCACTTCATCATTGTCACTTTTTCCCCTTTAGAAAATGGTGTTACTAAATTTAAAATTCGACGTTTCGTCTTCAGGCAGCCATCCTTAACTTACGTTAAATACGGACCTAGATTTTTTATTTGCGATTTTGTCATCTTTGGGCATCCTAAAACCGATACTGTTTATAATTTTTCAATAACACGGTAAAAAAAGCAGGTCCGTATTTAAAAAAAATAAATTGATGATGATTCCAGAGGAACAAAACGTTGGATTTCAAATTTAATACCGCCATCTTGTAGAGAAGAAAAAGTGACAATGGGAATGTGAAATTAGTTTTTCAAAATCTTTTTAAATAGAATCGGGAAAAAATTTAAGTAAAAACGAGAAATTCATGTTTTTTTCGTATATATTCAAGTGGATTATCTCCAGAGCCAACTGGAAACTATGCAAAAAAAGTTTGCCGATCTAGAGACAAAAGTTAACCAAAAAAAAGAGTCCAACATGGACTACCAAACCGACGAAGAGGAGTTAGCAAAAGAAACTGAGTGGATCAGACAAAAGGGAAAAGGCTGGAAAAAACGTCGAATGGATACTTCGCTAACACCACCACAAAAGAACGCTGGCTCGGACACTACTGGAGAATCCTCCAAGGCTAAAAAGGTGCCATTACCCCCACCGATTATGGTTAATGGCGTTAATAACTTTAACGATATTTACGATAAGTTAAATATCATACAAGGAGTCCAAATAAAAGTGTTGAATAACGAAAATATCAAAATAAACGTTCAGGATGCAGACAGCTACAGGCTGGTCACCAAAATGCTAAATGAAATAAAGCTTCAATGGCATTCATATGAAAATAAACAAGAAAGGCCAATTAGAGTAATTGCCAACAGGTTACACTTTTCCTGTGATCCAGAAAAAATTGTAGCTGACCTTAAAAATAAAGGGTTCAAGGCCCTAGAAGCCTCCAACAAACTTAAGTGGAGAACAAAACAACCACTAAACATGTTTATGATAACATTTAGCCATGATGAAGACATCAACAAAATTTTCGAAATTCCCAAAATACTTGGAACTCAAGTGGAAATGAAAGCACTAAAAACTTCCAAATTAGTCCCTCAATGCAAAAAATGTCAATCTTATGGACATACTCAAAAATATTGCGCTAAAGAACCACGATGTGTGAGATGTACAGGAAAACATCTCACTGTAGACTGTTCGAAACCAAAAGATTCTGAGCCAAAATGCGTCCACTGCGGCGACAAACACCCAGCTAACTATAGGGGGTGCATTGTAGCTAAAGAAATACAAAAATTAAGGAATAACCCGAAAAGGCCAACTCCCACACCACAAGCAAGCACAAATGGTCACAGCCAACAACCAAGAAACGCAGCTACGCAAAACTCTGCGACAAGGACTTACAGCCAAGCAGTAGCATCAGCTCCTGCCACTGTTAGTGGCAACTCTATTAACCAAAGCACTATGGAACAAACATTGCAATTGATTTTGGAAAAATTAAACAAACTTGATGAGCGATTAACTAAACTGGAAAATAGCAATAATGGCGCTATCATCAATCGTCAAAATGGTCAGTAACCTTAGAATTTTAGCTTGGAATGCCAATGGGCTCTTGCAGCATCAGCAAGAGTTGCAAGTTATACTAGATATACAAAAGATTGACATTTGCCTCATATCAGAAACGCATTTCACAAATCAATCCTATATTAAATTTAAAGGATATAAAGTGTATCACACAATTCATCCTAGCAATACAGCACATGGAGGAAGCGCTGTCATAATTAAAGAAAACATATCTCACATTGAAGAGACGGAATACAAAACAATTGAAATTCAAGCTACAGCAGTAAGTGTAAAAACCAAAACATATACACTAACCATATCTGCTGCCTATATACCACCAAGGCATTTATTGAAGAAAAATCAATATCTCAATTTTCTTAGAAAGTTGGGAAATCGATTCATAGTTGGGGGTGACTTTAATGCAAAAAATACCTACTGGGGTTCCAGACTAACCAATTCCAAGGGGAAGGAACTTCTGCAAGCTATTAATGAATATCAATGCCAGCCCCTATCCACAGGTAGGCCAACATATTATCCAACCGATCCTGGAAAAATTCCCGATCTAATCGATTTTTTCGTAATAAAAAATATATCTCCAAATTTTCTGGAGATAGAAGAAAGTTATGATTTACACTCAGATCACTCACCTATTATCCTAACTCTGAGTGAATATATAATTAAGAAAAAAGCACCTATCTCATTAGTTAATAAACTGACGGACTGGGCTAGTTTTAAACAAAGTCTGTCGGAAAAGATGAACTTATCAGTACCGTTGCGAACGCCACAACAAATTGATGAAGAAGTCGATTGTTTTATCGTTAATATTCAACAAGCAGCTTGGGAAAACAGTCCCAAATTAAAAAGAATTTTTAAGGGAAAAAACTACCCAAAAGAAATTAGAGATCTTATTATAGAAAAAAGAAAACTAAGAAGAAAATGGCAGCAAAGTCGAGATCCCCATGGCAAAACAATTATCAACAATATGACGCAGCGCATAAGGCGAGAAATTCAAGAAATCAAAAATGACTCTATTAACAATTACCTAAGTGAACTCACCAGCGACAAAAGCACTGATTATTCTCTTTGGAAAGCAACTAAACGCCTTAAAAGACCAGTTACCCAAATTCCACCCATAAGAAAGTCAAATCAGCAATGGGCAAGGAGTAACGAAGAAAAAGTAGAACTTTTTGCAAGTCATTTAGAAAAGATATTCCAGCCTAACGAAGCACAGGATGAAAATCTTCCCTGGAACGAACCTTATCAAGAAGAAGGCAACATTAAGCCTACTTCACTAAGAGAAATATTAACAGAGATCAAACAAAATATCAGTCCGAAAAAAGCTCCAGGATATGACCTAATTACTGGGGAAGTAATAAAACAACTCCCCAGGAAAGCTATTGTGAAATTATGCAACCTTTTCAATGCGTCCTTTAGGCTTAAATACGTACCTAAACTTTGGAAAGTTGCAGAAGTAATCATGATACCAAAACCCGGAAAACCACCTCATGATGTGTCATCTTATAGGCCAATATCATTATTGCCCGTTTTATCTAAGCTTTATGAAAAGATACTGCTAAAAAGAATAAAACCGATCATAGAAAGACAGGAAATCATTCCAACTCATCAATTTGGATTCCGCGACAAGCACTCTACGATCGACCAAGTACACAGAATAACGAATTTAATAGAAAAATCGCTGGAAGAGGGAAAAGTCTGTTCCGCAGTTTTCCTCGATGTAGCGCAAGCATTTGACAAAGTTTGGCATGAAGGCTTAAACTATAAACTAAAGCTGTTTCTGCCAAAACAATATTCTGATATTTTGGAATCATATATGTGTGATAGACATTTCAGAGTCAAACAGGAAGATTTTGAGTCAAATTTACGAAAAATAAAAGCAGGTGTACCTCAGGGTAGCGTGCTAGGTCCCTACTTATATTTATTATTTACATGCGACATCCCAAAACCAGAAAATTGTCATTTAGCAACATTCGCCGACGATACTGGTTTAATTACAGTGGAAAAAAGTATTGAACAATCAACAGAAAAACTGCAGAACGCTGTCAGTGAAGTTCAAAATTGGACCAAAAAATGGCGAATAAAATTGAATGAAACCAAATCAATTCGCGTTGATTTTACAAACAAAAACGTAAATCACATACAAATCACAATTAATGACACCCCTATACCATATTCAAATCAAGCTAAATATCTTGGTATGACGCTTGATGCGAAATTGCGCTGGAAAGCACATGTTAAGAAAAAAAGGCAAGAGCTTGAATTTAAGTATAGAAAAATGTACTGGTTAATTGGAAGGACGTCCAATTTAACCATACATAACAAGTTACTACTTTATAGGCAAATACTGAAACCAGTATGGGCATATGGAATTCAACTTTGGGGTTGCACTAAAGATAGTAATATACAAGTTATTCAAAGATTCCAAAATAAAGTACTAAGAAACATTGTTAATGCACCTTGGTACGTTCGAAATAGTGATCTACATCGGGAACTAGGAATTGATACTGTAACAGAGACTATAAGAAAGTACGCAAAAAGCCATGAAGATAGACTACATCGGCATGTGAATGTGGAAGTCATTGAGCTCCTAGACAATACTGAGCTAGTTAGAAGACTGAGAAGGGTGAAGCCGTTCGAGCTAGTGAACTGAAATTGAAAAACACAACAAAACAGTGCTATAAACACATCAAAATTGTGATTTACAGTTTAAGCAAAGTTGGGAAAACTGTTGAGTGAACCTCAAGAATTGTAAACTTTATAGTAAATTAGGTTAAAACAAAATTGCTAATTAGTCTTACTGACTAGATTGTAATGTAATAAACACAATGTGTTTGACAAATAAAAAAAAAAAAAAACTTAAAATATACACCCTGTATATTGATAACATTTGCGTGATCAATTTTTGACACATCTCAGGTTAAATTATAAAGAATTTGCAGAGAAGTTCCATAAGGATCTCTATCTTTATAAAATTTCTTTGTAATTTAGTTATAATTTAAGCTAAGATATGTCAAAAATGGCTAACGCAAATGTGGTCAACATATATATATTTGTAATCAGGAAGAAAAGGTCTTTCATTTTATCGCAAAATATACAGGGTGTTCTATTTAAAAAAGTCGAAGTTGTCTACGTTTCTTCATTTTTCGATGCGATTTTGTTTTTTCTGATAACGTTAAAAGAAAATATAGAAAAAAACTGTCAAATTTTGTATTTACAATTTTCTTCTATCTTAAATAGTAAAGGCTGTAGGTATGGTGCCAAATATAATCAAATACCCTGTACATACAATCATGTATTTATTCAAGCAGAATGAGGTGGCTAGACTACAAAAATTGCAGAACCGGGCTATGCGTATAATTCTTTCCTGTAGCAAGTATACACCAATAAACTCAATGTTAAGAGTAATGCAATGGCTACCGGTTGTGGAATTTGTAAGGTATAATGCCTTGGTTTTTATTTTTAAGATAAAGATTGGACGTGCTCCTGAATACCTTATAAACAAAATAGTTTACAACAATGAAGTGCATAACTATAATACCAATACCAGAAATAGAAATAATTTTTTTCTGCGATTGACAAGAAATGTCAGCATTTTTGACCTGTTGACAGGTCGCAAAACTCATTATTCTGGTATTTTAATTATGTTTCAATAGTTGCTAAGGAATCAATGAATAACAATACAGAAAACACTTTTCCGGCCTAGGCCGGGAAAGTGATTCTCGTACTGCTGAATAATTTGAACTAAAAGACAAACATTTAACAGGTATTGAACCGATCGCAGAAAAAATAGTATGTGTATTTCGGTGGAAAAGCACATTCTCGGCCTTCGGTGTTTGCCGGCCTCGGCTACGCCTCGCCCGTCAACTTACACCGTCGGCCGAGAATGTGTCACTTTTCCACCTAAATACACAATATACTATTTCATAACTCCAAAGAGTAAAAAATGAATTCAATTTTTCATAAAGGATTTAACGAGTTTAATAACCTACCAGAAGAGATAAAAAACTGCACTTCATTGTTGAGTTTCAAGAAAAAACTAAAAAATTATATGCTAGGTAATTGTGATATACTGGATCTTGTGATAACTTTTAAATTATTGTGTGTCGTTTGTGATTATTAAGTTTTGTTCTGTTAGTTTACCTATTTTATGAATTATTTTACATTTTATTTTTTACTTACTTCTCATATATCGGGTGACAATGAAACTACTACCCACGGCGGCATTCCTTAACGGCTCGAGATAGAAATATGCAATTCCGTAATTCGATAGGGTTGAATATTTTGAACAATTTCAATATAAAAACAATTGAATGGCTTTTCCGGTTTCACCGGAAATGGTATTGACTTTGTTATTTTAAATGGGACACCCTGTATATTATCTTTTTTTTGGACTCTCTGAACAATTCTAAATAACTTTTGTCTAACATACCCTATGTCAAAAATTGATAGTTTTTGAAATAGAGTGGCTCAAAAATATGTCGTAATTCCTATTTGTTTGTACCTATTTTACGTAAAAACTGAGTATGCCAGAACAAAAGAAATCATGGTTATTTGCTTTTTATTCAAAGAGGTATCCGATAAATAATAAAAGAGAAGAATTAATGCAAGGTAAGAAAAACGCGTTTTTCCAAAATGAATGTTTCAGTTTTTGATTGGACCCTGTACGAAAATGGTTCAACTTATGGAAATGAAAGTTCCACTACCCAATCCTACTTTTTTATCCTTTATGCAAATATGACAAATTCAACCTTCATAGACACTTGCAAAATTGAAAATTTGATAACCCATTTTCAAGTTGTTGGTGCTCATCTAAAGCCAAAATCAATATTACTTTCACTCATTTAATTAGGTAGTATACCACCAAAGTTGGCTATTTTGCAGGTGTCTATGAAGGTTGAATTTGTCATATTTGATAAAGGATAAAAAAGTAGGATTGGATAGTGGAAGTTTCATTTTCATAAGTTGAACCATTTTCGTACAGGGTCCGATCAAAACCTGAAACATTCATTTTCGAAAAACGCGTTTTTCCTAACGTGCATTAATTCTTCCCTTTTATTATTTATCGGATACCTCTTTGAATAAGGAGCAAATAACCATGATTTTTTTTGTTCTGGCATACTCAGTTTTTACGTAAAATACAAACAAATAGGAATTACGACATATTTTTGAGCCACTCTATTTCAAAAACTATCAATTTTTGACATAGGGTATGTTAGACAAAAGTTATTTAGAATTGTTCAGAGAGTCCAAAAAAAAGATAATATACAGGGTGTCCCATTTAAAATAACAAAGTCAATACCATTTCCGGTGAAACCGGAAAAGCCATTCAATTGTTTTTATATTAAAATTGTTCAAAATATTCAACCCTATCGACATACGGAATTGCATATTTCTATCTCGACTCGTTAAGGATTGCCGCCGTGGGTAGTAGTTTCATTGTCACCCGGTATATGAATATATTTTGTACTTTTGTAAACTAGCAATTTTTATGCTAAATAAAGGATTTAATAATAATAATACTCTTGTGTATTATAATCTTAAATAAAGAAATATTATTATTAATAATGGGTCATTAGGTAACTCATTTTGCTAGATCGTTGTTACTTAACTTTAAATCGAGCATTAAATACAGGGTTCTCCAAAATAACTTGAGTGCATAGGAATTTTGGAAACCATTGAAGATACAGGTTGGACCAAATGGGGAAAAAGTTGCGCAATCAAGTGCCTACAAATAATCTGTCATCAACTTCTTTGAACTCGGAATAGCAACAGATATACAGACCAAAAAGGAAAAAAGTGCGTTTTATGATTTTTTTTTTTGCCCTGTATATCTGTTGCCATTCATTTTCTTCCATTTGGTCCACCTGGGTCCTTATTCTTAAAACAGGGGAGCAGCGTTTTCAGGAGAACGAGTGTTCTGTCTTATGTTCGACTTTCTGTATTTTTAAGAAAATCCAAAATAGCTATCGGGATATTAAATATTCTCAACATAGAAGAAATATGAAGATGCAACCTTTCCAAAATTCGTATAAAAAACAGGATCTTCCATTTAAAAAACACTCCTACCATCGTGTAAGTCTTTTGTTTTGTTGCAAATGTTTTTTTGATGCAACAATTAATTTAAAAAATACATAAGATGACTATTTTGGATTGTCGCAAAAATACAAGAAAAGTCAAAAATAAACCCCCCCTTGTCAACAGCTGAAACTTATACCGCGCACTTGTTATATAAATATTTATGACAATCTGACTTTTTATATTATAGCAACTATTGGACTATTCTTCTTTATTTATAAATTATAATGTGGGTCAATTAGTTATTGAAATATAGGTATAAACAATGCTTTGTTAATAATGTTAATATTAGTCTTGGTAAAGTTTTCTCATAGATCATCAAAAATTTAAAATTATGTAAGTAGCTACAAATTTTTATTAATCTAATCACAATGTTAGTTTTGCTATCATTTGATTATCCAACAATTATTAACTACTATTGAACCAATTATTTGCATGTTGATATAGATAATTTCACATTTGGTTATTCTGTTTCATTTTGCGGGCAGATTCATATCAACAGCCAAACTAATAGAAAAAACAAGTTTGTGATTTGGTAATTTTTGAAAAATCTCTAACTATTATTAGAAATAAAGTAGGGCCTAGTAAGCCACCTTGCGAAACTGCTATGGAGGTTAATTCATTGGAAACTAGATATTGCATTATTTCTCAATTTGTTAATATGTAATTATACATTGTCTACAGTTGAATGGTTAAAAATCAAATCAGCACAGCGCACTTCCCCTGACTCCATAGTTTTGCAATTTGATTGATTATTAAACATTTCCTATTGTTGCAATAAAGCAAAACAATACAATTTCTTTATTTGATTTCCAATAAAAATTATTTTGCATTCCTAGTAGAGTATAAATCTTGTTCATTGAATATTATCTCACAATATTCAGCCTATGGACAAACAATACAGATTCAGTTCATTTCATTGACCCTTTTGGCATCAATCCGAACTGGTATGAGTTTACAAGACCTTGTGGTAATGCCGATAAATAGTCTCTAATAACATTCTCAAAGAGAATCTCTTTGTCTCCTATTTTTGCAAAATCTTTCTTGGTTGAAATTTTGCATATTCAAAACCCTGATTAATTTACTAGCGGACCAAATTTGTTAATGGAGTGCAAAAGTACCTAACATGCAATCACTTTTCACCAGTAGAATCAATTAAAAACTATATGAGAATTATCACATTCTAGTAAGATTATTTGAAATCTATTGGTCCATTTTTATTGTATTAGTTATAAACCATTGATCTGCCTTCTTTTTCAAATTTTCAACTTACACTCTTATTACTTTCAGGATGTTGTATTTCATAGAGTGGTGAAAGACTTTATTATACAAGGAGGTGATTTTTCAAATGGTAATGGAACTGGAGGCGAAAGCATCTACGGAGGCACTTTTGAAGGTAAAATGATCGGCGAGCCATGAATTTTTTTACAAAAGCTTGTATATTTTCAGATGAAAACTTTACGTATACTCATGACAAACCTTTCTTGCTATCGATGGCAAATAAGGGAAAAAATACTAATGGGTCACAGTTTTTCATGTAAGTTGTTTATTGAAATTATGGAGTAAAACCTCAAGAAAAATCTTGTATAAATTACTTAAACAAAAAGGTAAATTATTTAAATTCAAAATTTTTACTCTTCTGAGGAATCCATTAATATAGCCAAAAATTATGTGTGTATGCGGCTATAAATCAACTTTTTGGCAATAAAAGTACTAAATTTGTAATTGACTCCAAATGTTTCAGTCTTAAATTTAGGTTACCACTTGACACTTGCCCTCGACCGTAATCTCACAATCTTTTCTTTCAGCTCATAGCGTGTATGTAAGAGCAATTTTTAGCTATTTATTTTGTGTCTAAAAAACATTATTCTTTGTAAAAAAGAAACCTGAGCTGATCAAAATATTTTGCCTTGTTATGTTATAGTACAACACAACCGGCCCCACACCTCGACAAGTAAGTTTGCAATCTTAAGGGTTTCTGTTCTGGTATTTTATGCTTTCATTTTTCAGTGTTCATGTTGTATTTGGAAGAGTAGTGACCGGAGCTGACGTTATACGGCAAATTGAAAATTTACCAGTCGATGCCAATAGTAGACCATTACAAGATGCCAAAATTCTTAAGTGCGGCGAACTTGTTAGGCATGTTAAAGGTAATAAATTGTACTTGAAAATGTCTCATTGCATTATCTAATAATATGTGAATGTATTTTTAGCCAAGAAGATAAAGAAGCCAGCTGCTGAAGATGGAGAACAAAGTAGCAATTCTGAGTCAGATGATAGTGCTAAAAAATCTAAGAAAAAAAGCAAAAAAGATAAAAAGAAAAACAAAAAATCTAAAGAGTAAGTAAACTAATTAGAAAAATTGATATATTGTGCGAAATATTGTAATGTTGCCATTATTATCCATATATTTGGAGAATAATTTTATGGATTTTATTGAAGCTATATCTTCCATGTAGGTTTTAATGCTGCTAAAGGCTTCTGCTATGTGTGGTGTAGGTCATAATTAGGTTTGTCTGACGTTTCTTAAGCTTCATTATTTGAAATAGTTTTTATATTTGATGCTGCAGAACTTTATTTTTTTACAAATTATATCCAGAACTGATAAAGAAATTTCTCTTATTAAGTCTATTTCCTATAGTCAAGTCGATCACGTTTCTTTGATATATAAAGAATTCATCCAGTAAATAAATTATCTGAACATAGATACTCTTGAGTCAAATTTCTATCAGGTATTTCTGTATGTGTCTTTGGAGCTCAAGAAAAGTCAAAAATTAAAATTAAAAAATTGTTAGTTGGTTAAGAATTTTGCAGTTTGCAAATTAACATGTAATTGTGACTTTTTTTGAATTGAAGGAAAGAGGAAGGAGAAGAATCAGACCAAGAAGACGAAGAAGGTGAAGTCAAAGAACCTCACTGGCTAGTGACACTGTCAAATATTAAACCCGAGGATATTCCTGAAGTACCTTCAAATAAATTTCTAATGAGAGGAGGACCAATTAAAGAAAGAGATCATAAAGATAAAAGGAGAGGTATTCAAGCTTTTACCATCTTTGTAATTTTTGTTTTGTAAATTTCAACTCATTTTAAGGAGATCGTGATCTTGATAGGGACCGTGATCGTAATGACAGATACAGAAGAAACAGAAATGCCTATAATAATGGAAACGATAGAAATAGACGTCGAAGACCTGTAATTACAACTAAAAGTGGCAGAGTTGTCAAGGGCAGAGGTCGATTTGTTAGTAATTTCCATTCTTGTAAAATTATCATTTTTTTACATATTTATTCCAGAGATTTCATACACCTTCAAGAAGTAGGTCAAGAAGTGGAACCCCCTTACATTGGAAACAGGAGGAAAACAGAGTAATAAAACTCTCTGAACTGGAGAAAATTGAAGCTGAAAAAAAGAAGCGCGAGCAAAAGAATCTACTTCTCTCAAGTATGTTATAGTAGACTTTGTTTTTGGGTAAATAATTTGTTTGGTTTGTCTTAAAGTTACCCAGACACGACGTCGGTACCCTTCAACGGGTACTCCACCAACTTCACCGCCAAGAAGATCAGAAAAACGTCAAGACTATGACGCTTTAGATGAGCCTTTGGACTATGAAAACCACAGTGAAGAGGATCTACCCAAAAGAAAAGTTCCGAGTTTGGTCCAGTATCCATTACCAGGACAATATAAAGAGTTTAAAAGTATGTTTATTTTGGATATTTTTATTCTTTGGAAGAATGTAAATAACCAGTTTATTACAAAAATATCATTTTATAGATCAGAATGAGCGCAATGAAGCTGAACAACCAGCTGTGGAAGATCAAATAGTAAATGAACGTTCTGATATTTTGGCCATGGCCCTTGGAGTTCAGATAAAGAAAGGAGATGATCCTCAGACAGGGGATATAGTTTTTAGTGGTTATGCTAAAAAGCAACAACAGCAAGCGTTGCAGCATCAGCAATCCCAGCCAATGAAACAGCAGCGTCATCTCAGTAAACTGGATCAGGTCAACGCTCGTCTAGCAAAAATGGCCGGGCAAGAAATACCCAGACATTTGACCCGAATGAACAATAATAATGATTCTAATCAGGAGCGCAGAGGCAGGAATAAATTTGAAATTGAAAAACCACCAATGAACAGAGAGCATCAGGAATCTTATAGAAATGGTCGCTTCAATAATGATAATAATCTGCGTTCTAGACATGAACATAGACCAATTGAAACGCCAAGGAGTCGCGTTGAGGTGGTCAAAAAAAATGAGGGACATGAAAGAGATAGAGAACATCGAAGAACCGATAGAGAAAGAAGGCACAATTCTAGATCCAGGGTTGAAGAAAGGGACAGAAATATGAGAACTGTTGATCAGCACATAAGAACTGAAGAAAAGGTTAGACATCGGAATGATCAGCATTCTAGAAGGAGTGAGGAAAGGGATAGGTATAGAAGAAATATTGATCAACATGTTAGAAGGAGTGAAGAAAGGCGTCATAGAAATAAGTCCAGATCCCGTTCAGTTGAAAAACCGAAAATTGTTAAGAAGGAGCAACCTAAAAAACTGGATGATATGGAGGCCGAAGAGAAGTTTAAGAAACTGCTCATTTTGAGAAAGAAAATGGAATTGTTAGAGTTGAAGAAGAAAAACGAAGAAGATCAGGTAAAATAGAAACTATTTTTTGTTTGATTTTATAATTATGTTTTCCTCTTACAGAAAGTCCTGGAAGAAAAGCAGCGTAAAGCCAAAGAGGAGCAAGAAATGCTGGAAAGAGCTAAAAAGGCCAAACGTGAAGCCATTGAAAAGGAGAAACTTATAAAGACCATGAAAGTTTTGCAGGAAATGGAGCAAAAAACCTCTTCTAAGAAACGAAGAAGTCCTAGCTCTTCATCCTTGAGCAGTAGCAGTGACGATTCAAGGGACAGAAGGTAATTTTCATTGTTCAAATAAATAGCATTATTAACAATTCAAATAACATTAGGAGGAGGAAGGCTTTTGGTAGAAAACCCAGGGCCAGTTCTAAGGGCAGGTCTAGAAGGAGGGCTTCTAGTAGCAGCTCAAGCTCAGATTCCTCAAGAGATAGAAGAATGAAACGGCGTCGTTGAAAATATTCACTCTATATATAATTTTATGTAGCTTACCTAAGTTGCTTGGTATATTCATGATAAATAGATAATTATCAAGGTTTGTCTTTAGTAATAAACAGTGGATTAATATCACCAAATTAATTTTTAGTTTTTATTTATGTCTTTCGTACCTATATTCAAAACCTTATACAAATCTTCTATACTTCCAGTTATTGACTGTTTGTTTTGGATTTGTTGAAAACCAATAATATGTACTAATAATATAGAGAGCTGCATATTGGATGAAGTTCTTTGTAAAATCTGATATTAGTTTAATAGGTATTTAGAACTGAAAGAAAATGTAATAAAAGCAGATTGGCAATTTTTCAGGTATTGATAAATTACTCGCCTACAATAAAACTAATTAAGCTGATGCTGATCCATACGTGAAACTTCAGGCATTCAATGTGACATAATTTTTGAGTTTTTTGTGGTCATAGTGTCAACTACTTAAGTAAACACTACTCTGTACATGAATTTTACTAAAGTGTATCGACGAGTCAGCATTAATTTGGTATAAATACCGCGCCGAAATCCATTACCGGCAGACTAAGGCTAGTGCAAAGTACCTCAAATGGGAAAAGCCCCTCTAGCTAAGTCTCCTCCCAGTGCAAACTACCTTCAATGAGAAACGCCCTTCTGAGAGTATTGAACGCCGGCCGCAGACTAGATCCAGTGCAAACTACCTTTAATGGGAAACGCCCTTCTGGACCTGTCTCAAAGCCAGCTTCAGTCTTCAGTCACGCCAAGTGTACAAAGGGTACATGATACAGAGTGGCCTATAAGTAGTACGTCCCTCCGTAGAAGAGACGTCATGATACTATTTCTAGGGTAAAATTATTATTATTCAATACATTATCTTATTATACCTATACCAAGCGAGTTTTTTTCTACCTGAACCGCACCTATGCTCCCAGGTCACGCTGTTGTCATCCCCGAACGAAACGTATAGGGGTTGTGACTAATTTGGTGCATGCACCCAGGTCCCAGAAACAGCAGTACAGAAGAAATAACGCAGAATATTGACGTCACCATATTGAAAAAAAAAAGCAGGACACAAAACAAAATATACGACGAACTTCCACCCATGCAAATCCAGGGCCACAGAATTTTTAAGGACCTATGAAAGATCGGCTATAGCGAACGGATGGGACGATAAGTTAAAAATTGCATATGTTGAAACTTTCCTGGGACGGAGCAGCCAACCTGTGGTTCCAACAATATAAACAGGATAATGATGATCATGCATGGAAAGAGATCACGGAGAACTTCAGAAAAGAATTTGAAGATGTAGATTACCAGAAAAACTTTAAAAAGAAAGTGGAAAGCAGAAAACAAGGAACAAATGAAACGGTAAAGGAGTACCTTTTTGAGCTACTGGGACGGTACCACGATTATAAGGAAAAAATTGATATTGAGGAGTTTACAACAATTTTTAGCGAAGGATTAACAGAAGAAAGCTTCTCCCACTATTATTGGCTTACGAATTCACCCAATAACCCTCCGCAGACACTGGATAAGATAAAAGAAATCGCAGGGACAATAGATAGAGCGCCAAAGAAGAAAGAACATAGAGCCTCACCGGCAAACGAGACTCCAGAGACAGATACACCACCAAGAAGGTATAACAGTAATTTTCAGATACGACCACATTACGGCCGATTATCGCAAGGACAAAACTGTTATAAATGTGGTAAATTAGGTCGTGTTGCAACGGTTTGCAGAAGCCCACAACAAATAGCTGAATATCAAACAAACCCAACATGTCTCAATTGTGGCAAAATAGGGCATGTTGCGAAAGCATTTAAAAGTACACCACAACAGTCAAGTAATTACAACAATCCTGTTCCTGTATGCCAAAATTGTGGAAAAAAGGGACACATAGAAACAGTGTGTAGGGGGCCATCCACAGAGGGCCCAATACTATACGGTACGGAGCAATCGGAACAGTCCTGTATGCTACAACTGTGGAAAACAAGGACATTTGGCGACCACCTGTAGGAACCAACGGCAACACCCAAACGGCAAGGGATGGCAAAACTAGACGCCCCAACCATCCTAACCTTAGGGGAAGAAAGTAAAATAGGAATTCATCACATCACGATTAAAATCAATGAAAGAATGATGCAGGCAATAATTGACACAGGAGCCCAGGATAATGTGTTGCACAGGGATATAATACAGGGAGAAATATCAGAAAATAATAATACGGTTCTAGTTACTGTAGGAGGACACAAGATAAAAGTTTTAGGAGACACTAAAATCCCAATAAAAATACCAGGAAGTCCCATGTGGAATGGGACACTGAACGCCAAAGTTATTTCATCTCTAACACAACCTATGATCTTAGGAATGGAGTTTTTATTAAAAAATAAGGCAATTATAGATCTCCCACGCAAAGAACTAATTTTAAATGGGAAACATAGAATACCCTTAAGGCACACAAACAACGAAAAAAGACTTATGACGAGCCTAGTTTTAACAAAACAGCCGGTCAAAAAGAAGCAGCCCTCTGATTCGAAAATAGATGAACCGGAGTTCAACAAATTCATAAGAGGCCACACTAACATAACAACCGACCAGGTCAACGGTTTCCTAAAGAAAGAAAATGGAAATATAGGCATCCTACCAACTAATATGCCGTTTTAGCAGTAGGTGTAACTCAAGAATACAAAGCGAAAAAGGCAATTCTTAATACAGGCATTTGCTTCCTAGAAACAGGCAAAAGGGGACCATAGGAAAGTTAGCGATAACAAAACATGGGAAACAATCGACAATTTTTCTATTTACAAGAAAATTCATGAGAGAAAAGCCAACTTCAAGAAATATACATAAATGTCTAAGAGCACTGAGGGCCAACATCACAGGAAAATCGGTTGAAAAATTAGTTATCCCAAGATAAGGATGGGGATTAGGAAAAGAATGGGCAAGATTCAAACAAATGTTATATTTTCTATTTAAGGACACGGGCGTCACGGTTCTTATATACAGAGATGGACAAAGTCATAAAATAGAAGAAAAACCCGAAGAAGAAATCAGGAACCTAATGCAAATCAGTACGGAAACTAAACATAAAGTACACAAAATAGGTGTTACTAAAGATTATACGGTGTCTCAAAATGAAGTAAAGATATTGTGGGCTACCAATGCAGATATAACTTGGACTGGTTAGCAAATAATCATCTGGTACTACAAACGCACATTTACACAAAGGAAGGCAGCCTTATGTTAAAAGTGAAATCAAATACACGGAATCTATCAGTAGCTATTTACGCGGGAACAACAATGACATTTTTAGAAACAACAGAAATACATCACTCCTACAATCTCATCTACAAGAAGAGAAGATCCAGGAAAACGAAGAAGTAACGCTAGATGACCATAAAGTAAACGGAATTCCAAACGAGGAAAATAAACATGCATTAATAGAACTACTTCTGGAATATAATGACGTTTTTGCAAAATCGACAAAACGAATGGACAAAACCAACTTAACACAATACAAAATAGAAGTCGGGGA
Organism: Ceutorhynchus assimilis; assembly: GCA_917834065.1. Lineage (NCBI taxonomy): Eukaryota > Metazoa > Arthropoda > Insecta > Coleoptera > Curculionidae > Ceutorhynchus > Ceutorhynchus assimilis. The sequence goes on from OU892284.1 coordinate 22,848,300, forward strand.
CGCCAGACCAATCAAAAGTCGCCCGCACCGGGTATCGCAGAAAGAAAGACAGATCATACACAAACAAATTCAGGAAATGCTTGATAGCAACGTTATTAGGTCTTGCCACTCTCCATGGGCCAGTCAAGTGGTGCTAGTGAAGAAAAAGGATGAGAAAACCAGATTTTGCGTAAATTACAGGAGAATAAACAGTGTAACAAAAAAATCAACTTACTCACTGCCGCAGATCGACAACATCTTGTCATACCTAGGCAACGCAAAATGGTTCAGCAAGTTCGACATATTTTCTGGATATTGGCAAGTTCCAGTAGAGGAAAGTTTAAGGCAATATACAGCGTTTGTGGCACAAGGGCGTGGAACCTACGAGTTAAACGTACTAAGTTTTGGGTTGTGCAATGCCCCAACCTTCCAAGAACTTGCGGATCAGGTCTTCTGGGACATGAAATGGAAAGAAGTGCTAATTTACCTGGATGACATCATCATATTTTCCCAAACTTTCGAAGAACACTTACAAAAGCTAAGAAAAGTTTTTGAACGATTGAGACAAGCTGCTCTTTCGCTTAAACCAAGCAAATGCGAATACTTAAAACAGGAAATCAAGATACTAGGCTTTAATGTAAATGAGCAAGGAATTTTACCAGACAAAGAAAAAATAGTTGGCATCAGAAAATTTCCCACACCAAAGAAAATCAAGGATGTACAAAGCTTTCTTGGACTGTGCAATTTTTATAGAAAGTTTATTTACAATTTTGCATCAATAGCGAGACCATTGCATGAAGTAACAAAGTAAGGCATAGGCTTCAAATGGAGTACAAAGCAAGAAGAAGCATTCATAACTCTCAAAGAAAAGCTGGTCTTTGTACCAGTACTACAGCATTTCAATCCAAACAAAGATACTATCTTACACACTGACGACTGACGCAGCAACCTGTGGAATAGGGGCAGTTCTTTTACAAGAGGATAACAAGGGAGAAGCATATCCAATAGCCTATATAAGTCGCAGCCTGTCAAACAGCGAAAAGAATTATTCAATTAGCGAATTAGAACTCCTAGGCGTAGTCTGGGCCTTAGGTTATTTGAAGCACTTAGGGCGGTTATTATAAAACTACTTTGAGAGTTAACTTAAAGTTAACTTCTGGAATTACATGTAATTCAAGAAGTTAACTTTAAGTTAACTTTTAAAGCAGTTTTATAATACCCGCCCTTAGGCTATGGTTCGAATATAAACAAACGTTAACCAAAGTAACCAAATCGGTTGACAGATGGTGACTGAAAGTTCCGGTTACTTGGGAAACGCGAATATGAAATAAAAAATAATTGACCTTTTGTTTGAACGCCATATTGCGGTGCGCGAACATAGTTGCCAACAGTGGAAAAAAAAATGACTAGCGTTCTGTCAACAGTGTCAACTTTAAAATCCAAAGTTAGTGAATAAATTACATTTGAAATTTAAATTTGCCGCCTATTACGAATGTTTTTAGAAAGAAAAGCCATCAATTTTAGGTTGTATTGGGCAGAATAGAAATAATAAAATATCTAGTTGACAGCCCGCTAGTAATTTTTGGTTTTCTTGTTTTGGCAACTATGTTCGCGCACCGCAATATGGCGTCGAAACAAAAGGTCAATTGACAGAATTTACAGATAAAACCAACAGAACCAACATTTCATGAGCGGTAACCTATGGCGGTAACTATTTTGACATTTGGTTAACCAAATTTCAGGAAACCGAGGTCCAAAAGTAACCACTTTTCCAAGAACCAGAGTGATTTGTTCACTTTCGGACCGCGAAACCACAACCCTGGTTATATTCGGAGTACAGCCAAATATACGGCCGACCAGTGAAAATCGTGACTGATCACCATGCGCTCTGCTGGATGGACACCATTAAGGAAAGCAACAGACGCTTAGCCAGATAGGCACTAAAACTAGCCGAATTCGACTATACAGTTGTGTATAAAAAGTCTCGATCCACAAGGAGGCGGATTGCATGTCTCGCAACCCGGTACTACAGCCAGAAGCGCATGAACAAGAGGACCAAGAAGAACTCTCCACATTTGCACTACAAACATCGAAAATGTCACGTTTCAAAAAACAGACCCAAGCTTGAAACAACTCCTTTAAGCTGTAGGAAGTCCAGACGATCCAGAAATTGACATTGGTACCAGATGAAGAGCAAAAAATTTCGGGATCGAAGGAGGCCTATTATATAAAATTTGGCCAATCAAAAACCGGACCCCGCAAGGAAGCACACACGTTATGGTACCTACCTGGACTATTTACTGTCTTCACTAAGAAGACGCATCTGGTTAGACGGCAAAACCCAACCCGTGACGGGATCTCCTGGCGCACCCCAGTTTTTATCCACTTTTAAGTAATTGCATCGCCCTTAATTTCTTTCGTTTTTTGTATTATATTGTATTTTATTGATTCTATTTTTTTTTGTATTGTATTGTATTGTATCGTATTGTTTGTATTGTATTGTAATGTAATTCTATTAGGTAGGTATCTTGTCATTTTTTATTTTTATTTTTGATGTCTCTTCTACAAACATTGAAGGCCAATGCTTTTCAGAGGGGGGGCATATGTCAACTAGTAAAGTAAATACCACTCTGTACATCAATTTTACTAAAGTGTGTCGAAGAGTCAGCATTAATTTGGTATAAATACCGCGCCGAAATCTATTACCGGCAGACTAAGGCTAGTGCAAAGTACCTCTAATGGGAAAAGCCCCTCTAGCTAAGTCTCCTTCTAGTGCAAACTGTCTCAAACCTAGCTTCTTCTGGGAGCATTGAATGCAGCAGACTAGGTCCAGTGCAAACTACCTTTAATGGGAAACGCCCTTCTGGACCTTTCTCAAACCCAGCTTCAGTCTTCAGTCACGCCAAGTGTACAGAGGGTACATAATACAGAGTGGCCTATAAGTAGTACGTCCCTCCGTAGAAGAGACGTCATGATACTATAATTTCTAGGGTAATATTATTATTCAATACATATCTTATTGTACCAATACCAAGTGAGTTTCTCTCTACCTGAACCCCACCTACGCCCCCAGGTCAAGCTCCTGTTGTGACTTCCCAGGACGAAACGTTTAGGGGTTGTGATAATAGCATGGTACTATGCGTAAGAAATTAAATGTTTGTAACATGATGGCAATAATAGGAAATTGATAGAGATATGAATGGGTAAGTGTTCTGAAAGTTGAATGAGGGCCGTCAGGACAATAAAATTGGATTCAATTATTTTTCAGACTGGAACAAAAAACTAATGAGTTTTCAGATCAGCCAGCTCACTCTTATCTCTAATATGAGTCGTTTTCAACTGACTTCCGTTTTATTTTATTCCAGTTTTTTGAAGATTTCTCGATCTGCTAAATTGAACAATTTCGGCATTATCGTGCTGCCTTTCCAGGCCTCTTTTTTACTGCTACTCCTAGGGTCTATTTATTGTTTTGGGTATTTTTCTTACATATTTGTATGTTATTTTCTGTATTAAATAAATAAGACAAGAATACTCTCTGATTATTATTTAAATGTTATAAGGTTGTTTTATCTATAAATAATAATTTATTATGTTATAAATTTCAGATGTTTAACTAAAATCCTTATACGATCGACTATTCAAAAAATTAATACAAAATTCGACACTATGATAGGAAGTTAATAAAATATTTGTGTAGGTAATTGAAAGGAAATCAATCTTATTTTAGTATCAACATGTCACTGTTGTGGATCATCGCTGGTTTGTTGCTCATTCAGAGTATTTTTGCTTTTAATAATGCTACCAAGGTAAGTTAAACGTTTCATATGAAATGAAATATCGAGGTACAAAAAATGATTCTGATATAGAAGTCCATCGAAGAAATAATCAAAAATGCCAAACCTGGACATATGGAACTAGACCCAAGATATGGTCACATATTCGATACCAGTTTTTTTCAAAATTACGACAGTTCTCGTATAGCTGGAGGTGGATGGGAATCTGAACCACATTCTAGACCTTATCAGGTGAATATGATTTAATTGTAAAATGGGGAATATAAATGGGAGCGGTACAAAATCTGTCGTATTATAAATATACAAATTTTCTTAAGAATAAAGGAAAGCTTTAATATGAAAATAAAGTTGACAGAAATGAACAAAATGCAAAACAAAAAATGTGGAAATACTTGAATTATGAATTATTATCATTATATTACATAAATTTATTCTTAAGGTTGGTCTATATGTTCCCACACCGACTGGAACCAGCTTCTGTGGTGGTTCATTAATAGGCCCCTCGACAGTCCTTACTGCAGCACATTGCGTTATGAAGTTAGTTGAACCAATTAAACCGTTGCAACAACTAATTTTCAACTAACTAATTCTAGCCTCAATGATCAACCCATAATCATATACATTGGTGCCCATAACATGCCACCATTGTCTACAGAAAATGCTATACAAAGACAAAGCACTGAAGTCTTAATGCATCCTGACTGGAACGCTTTAACAATCCAAAACGACATAGCCCTTATTTATTTATCGGAAAACGTTTCTGAAAGTGGTAAGTGAACTAAGGGCGCATTGTGGAAATACCAATGGAAGTTGTTTTAGATCGGGTCAAATATATTCCTTTACCAACTAATACTACAAACATTTATGTGGGAAGAGAAGCTTTAGTGAGTGGCTGGGGACTTCCAGGTGATGGTCATACATCAGGTTCATCGGTTTTAAGAGAAGTCACATCTAAAATTATAAGCAGTGTGGCTTGTCGGTTAGCATATATGGGTGCGGTGCAAAGAACACATATTTGTATGTCAGGAGAAGAAAGAAGGAGCACCTGCAGAGGAGATTCTGGTGGAGCTCTTGTTATTGATGGACAAGTGGTAAGATATTTGACTACCGTGACTAAAATCTGCTTAACATTAATTTGCAGGTTGGAGTTGTTTCTTTTGGAACTGCTGCAGGTTGTGAAGTGGGGTGGCCGCCAGCTTTTGCAAGGGTTACATCCTATGTTGATTGGATTAGAGAAAATATGTAATAAGTTTGTTATAAAATGTATCCTAATGAAAAACGATTTTGAAGCTTGATAGTTTTTTTATTTAGTGCCAACTTTTTGAATGAATCAGTTTAATTTGAAACATCTTGATCCTTACACCTATACTGAATTATTTTATTTAATATGGTCAGAATCACTAGTTAAGTCTTGCCTGAAAACATATTCCTCTTTATATTCATTAATCGATTCACCTATGCAACTTTTTTTACAAGTATAAATTAACAAAACGCCCCAATCAATAATATTTTCTTTTAGAACCGATAGCATCTGCGGCATAATTTGAAATTCAAATTGCCTTTTGGTGCCACAATGTTTACATTTTGGTATGTTTAATGGTAAAGGTTCTTTTGCTATTAGAAGTGGCTCACCGCCACGGCTGTACCTTATTACTTGGTCCGGGTAGTCTTCAATTCGTTTTTTGAATTTCGCAAAAACTTTATCCATGTCCAGGGAGGCGTGGGCATCTAAATCCGACTCGGAAACTTCTTCTAGTGTTCCTGTTTTACCTTCAGCTGAAACAAATATTTTGTTAAAAATCCTGCATATGAAAATGTCCATGTGTATGGTATTAAAAGAAATAAATAAACTGTAATAATATGAATAGGATCCATGCACCCATGGGCCATGTGAAGTGGAGCAACAAAAATTTTACAGTCGACCAGTTCATTAAGTACTTACTGGTGATGATTATTTTAAAATATACAATCATAATTTTATTTTAGATGGTTTAAATAGTTTAGAATAGGTACAAAATACATTTATAGGGTTATTGAGGGAAAAAAATAAAAAAGGAATGCTTTGGGATAAATATGTCAACAACAGGATTGGTAGAAAACTATCACCTACAGAATTCAATGTAAAATGCTGAAGTTAGGGCCAAAACAAGTAATACTTTAGAAAATCGCAACTATTATAAAAACCTAAGAAATTTGACAAAGGCTGCTATTCGCTGTGAAAAAGGAGCATCTTTCACTTTTATTAAAGGTCAACACAATACTCGTAAACTGTGGAAAACACCTAAAGATTTTCAAGTTTATCATGCTAATAAACCTTCAAACCAATTTTGGTGATTCCAATCGCATTAATGATTATTTTTGAAGCATCTTCAATAAAACCGATAAATCTAATGATAAAATATCTTATTATAACAGCAATAAGTACTCGGAAAGATTACAGGACTCTCCGACTGATCGTTTGAGAATACAGATTGGCACTGATGTTCTTGGTTTCTCCAACTGTGCCAAAAATTTGGGATTACACCTGGATGTTAATCTAAGGTCCATTCATAAACATGTACAAAGTTTGCTGCAAAATAGTTACATTAAGATGAAGGTCCCATATACAAGCAGGTATATTCTTAATTTTAAAATGCGAAAAAAATTATGTGAATCACTTGTATTATCAATTTTAAGCTATTGTTTTATAGTCTACTATCCATTTCTAGATTTAGTCGCCAAAAAAAGAATCCAATATGCTCAAAATACATGTTGTAGATTTGTATTTAGCTTAAGGAAATATGATTCTGTGTCAGTTAATATTAATCGGATTGGTTGGCTGAAATGTGATATGTATAAATTATATTCATTGATTTTCTTTGAAAAATTATTAGATTGTAAGAAGCCTGTATATTTGTATAAAAAAATAGAGTGTAGGGCTGATGCACATAATGTTCATAATTTAAACTTAAGAAATGGTACAACTTTCACAATGCCTAAACACAGAACTTCACTATTCCAGAGAAGTTTCTCTTATTGTATGGTGAAACTGTTGAGCTCAGTTAATTTGCCTTTCAGAGAATACAGTGTATAGAAACTGCGATTAGAATATAAAAAGCGATTGTTACTAAATAGCTAATGTTACCTATATTGATGCTACAATTCCTGTTGTTATTTTTTTTACCTTTGAAATGTTGGCCCAATATGAGGCACAGATGGTAGAGTGGAAGAGTGATCATTGACTGAACTTCGCCACCTGTGTTCTTTATGTGTGAATCATATATTATATTATATTATATATTATAAATGCATGAATATGCGAATAAAGTCGTTTATTATTATTATTATTTATCATTATAAATTCAAACAAACAGTTGCTTAAGCATGACAGAAACTTGAGAATGGAATAGCAACTATTTACATACATTATTAACTGATCCGAAAGATATGGGGGGGGGGGGAAAGTTTCCTATCTAATTCAGCAAAATGTTCAGTCAAACCCGAGCGTAACTCCAACTTTGCCAGATAATTCGAAGGAAACTAATATATTGGACAGGATAGAGTTTACAGAAGAAAAAGTAAACAAGGCTTTGAGTGACAAAAAGTCAGAATTCAATCCGCCCAGATGGTTTTCCAATAGTACTTATTCCTACAAAAATGCAAAGCCTCTATTGGAAACCATCTTTCAGAATTATTTCAACAATATATGGATTCAGGAACGATTCCAGAAATCTGGAAACATGCAGCAGTAGTTACTCCACCTTATAAGAAGGGTGAAATTGTTACATATATTAAGATCAAATTTTATTGGCATCTCGTCCATCCTTGGAAATTTGACAGGTTGACCTTCCTATAATGAAACAATTTCTTGTGAAATGATGTCGGGGAAACTAGCAACACATTAGAAGCAGGATCTTTAAAATACACCTCTGCTTGTGCGGCTATATTACTGCTTTGTCCTGCTTCAAATTGCAACCCAGCAACACCCACCGTTTTCGAAATAAATAAATTTCCATTTTGGTTGCTAACTTCACCTTTGGCCACATATTGGAAGCAGGATTGCCAAAACATGTTCCTACTTGTATTGCTATGGTCCTGCCGTATCCACCTAATATTTTTAAGATACATACTGGTAGCATTACAGGGGTCTTGTCGTAGGAATAGGGAGAACTTGAGACACCATTGCCAAATGTATTGTAATGAATGCTAGTCTTTGTATGTTGGTATTTTAAATGGAAACAGCTAATTCAAACTAAACCATCCTCCTTAATTCTTGTTTTTGTATGTTGGTATTTTAGATGAAAAGAGCTAATTTAAACTATTTTTATTTATTTATATTTTTTTTAAAATTTAATTTCACCCTTTCGAGCCCATACTCTACACTGCAGCCTTTATAGGCTTTTTGTATTTCATTTGTATGGGCTCTACTCCTTCTCATTCATACTTGGAGATCTGATGATTGGCGGCAGCGCGGGCGACCTACCGTCCCGTACTACTGCGGTCACCCATCCAATCTCCATCCCGACACCACGTTGCTTGGCTTGAGTAGGCCGTCTCTCACGTCCTTGATCAAGAACCAACGTGCCGGTTAATTTAAACTAATCCGTCCTTATAATCAGTGCTAGTCTTTGCATGTTCTTATCTTAGACGAAAAAGGCTAATCTGAGGGTTGAATTGAAACTAACACATCCTTTTACTAAAAAATTCCCTAAAAAAAAACCTTAACAAAAATAAAGCCGGGTCCATTTGCTCCAAAGGCAAAACCTGAGCATATTCTAACTGGGCCACCGGCAACATACCTCTACAAGTAATCGTAGAAATCGAAGTAATAGTGCGCAACATATGCAGTTGTTTAAAAACTATCTCAATTATGACCCTTTCCCTGGAGTGAGTGATATTAAATAATTTTTCAATTCGGTTGTGGGAATTTTTAAATCGTGTCGATAACCAAGGAGCAATTCCATATCCACTGTCTTCAAAAAGACAGAAATTACCCTGAAATCTTGCCACACTTCTGTTTCCAGATTATGGAATCGTGAACACTTTCAGGACACTGAGCGTCTGCACTTGTAATCATTTCATTTGCATCACAAGTTACTTGCACATTTATCTAGAAACTCTTTTTCTGTTAATAAAATCTCCAAATTCTGGTGGTTTTTTAATCTGAATATGCGTACGATCTTTTATTCTTGCTTCTTTCATAGCATCTAGACTAGAAGGGAATTTTATCCAGTCGTAAACCTTTTTGAAGATACGATCAGCTACGGCATTAATGGTTTTGGTTTTGCATACTGTTGAGTGATGAACGTTAAAATCTTCACCAATACCTGTTTGGAGTCCGGTATCACTGACATATCGCAGAAATTCATCTTTTGCCCAGCAGTAAGTGCACCTCTTCTAGATTCATCTACCTCTGGTAAAAAATAATCCGTAAGAGTCTATATTTTCAATTTCGAAACGCATCAACACCTTAGAGCTCGGGCTGATGTTTCGTCTCTCCTTGTAGTTCTTGATTCTGTTACGAACATTTATAAAATGCACTATGATCAACAAAGAAATTAATTTTTTAACAACTACCGTCGCGAAAAAGTATGCTTTAAAAATAACTTGATAATCATCAAGTTCTTACTGACTAATTTAAGACAGATCTTATTTTTATTCGCATAAAAATAAGCCAGTTCTGGAAAAATATAAGTAAATCCTTACATTTTAAGTAACTACTTGAAATCAGTAAGAGTTTGCTTATGGTCATAACTCTTTCACATGAAGTAGTCACTGAGCTTTTATTCAATTTATATGGAGTGAATATTTAAATAGAAGGAAGTATAAGTTAATACTTTTTTTTATTCAATAGACCAAATGTGTCGCCAAGGGTGAAGTTAACAAACAAAACACACAGAGTGGTGTTGAGAATGTGAAAAAATGGTTTGATGTCCACAAATTATCACTACTTAAATGTGGAAAAAAACTAATTACATTGCCTTTTCTAAAATCGAAGTAAACCAACCACCATTTTCTTCAATTAAAATTAACAATATAGTAGATAGCATCCATGTGGTAACAAACACAGAATATCTTGGCATAGTGATTGATTGATCAATATCTAAAATAGGACTTGCATGTTGCCCATCTAACACAAAAGTTGAAATATTTAAATCATACATTTTATTCTTCAAGACAAATTTTAAATCAGTAAGTATTGAAGTCTGTATCAGAGCCTGGCCGAGTCAATTCTACGGTATGGAATTTTGGTCTGGGCCCTGGGGAAGTATGTATAACAACTCCCTTAAACCCCGTACGTACAAACTGTTCAGAAAAGAATATTAAAAATTATATTTAAAAAAAATATTTTATTTCCTTCTCATCTCCTCTACAATAACCCCATTTTGAACATAAGATCATTATTCTATCATACAGTTTGGTGTTATAAGCATACTCATGAAAGAATCTAACTAACTAACTTAACATTAATCGTCCACCTTATAGTTATATTAAGGTTTATAGTCCATCCATACGGATGCTTAGCATCTAAGGACCTTTATGAAAACATTAGATAAATATATTTTTCTGCGATTGACAAGAAATGTCAGCATTTTTGACTGGTTGACAGGTCGCAAAACTCAATATTCTGGTATTTTAATTATGTTTCGAAAGTTGCTAAGGAATCAATGAATAACAATACGGGAAACACTTTTCCGGCCTAGGCCGGGAAAGTGATTCTCGTATACTGCTGAATATTTGGAACCAAAAGACAAATATTTAACCGATCGCAGAAAAAATAGGATGTGTATTTCGGTGGAAAAGCACATTCTCGGCCTTTGGTGTTTGCCGGCCTCGGCTACGCCTCGCCCGTCAACTTACACCGTCGGCTGAGAATGTGTCACTTTTCCACCTAAATACACAATATACTATTTTATACAGAAACGCAGTTATGTGAAATTCTTATGTAATCAAATAATCAAATCAAATAAATAAAATAAAGACCGCTATATCTTGAAAATAATACATGTTGCTGGGTGTGATTAAAGCAGGATGAGGACCTCGGGCCTGACCGTAGCAACACAAGCAGGAACATGTATGAGCGATCCTCGGAGCGATCCTGCTTCCAGTGTGTTGCCAAGGGTGAACTTAGCAACCAAAATAAAAGACGCTGTATCTCAAAAATAGTACGTGTGGTTGGGGTCAGATTTGAAGCAGAATGAGGCAGGAACATAGCAGCACAAGCAGGAAAATGCTTTATCCATCCTGCTCCCAAACTGTTGCCAAGGGTGAAGTTAGCAACTAAAATGGAAATCGATATGTCCCGTCGTAGCCACATTGTAAATTTCGCCATTTTCTAAAACAGCTAGCCACTTTATAAAATGCGGCCACCATTGTAAAATAATTGTTTTTCTACAAACGTCACTAAAAGTGTCATTTTTAACGGATGCTGTCATTGTCTAAAATGCCATTTTATGACACTGGTACTAAAAGTATTTACTTTTAGCACTGAGTGCTAAAAGTAATCACTTTTAGTGCATTTGTACTGTAGAAAAAATAGTGTATGATATTCGTGCTAAAAGTGATTTTATTTTGTTCAAAGGGATGGAACACTCCGCCTTCGGCGTCGTGTCCCAAAATATTTTGTAATATGGCTAGTACTTTTAGCCATTTTATAAACTGGCCGATCAAGTACAAGCTATATACCTAAACAGGAATATATACATAAAGTTCGTTTCGCCAGGGTTCATACTTGACCTTGAAACTTGACAAAAAAGGGTTGTCGTAGATTAATTCATATGACACATTCAATTTTTTTGACAAATTAAAATGAATGACGTCTGGTTTAAGAACCGTCGAACGTTTTTAACGTCATTGATTTGTTTCAGTCAATTTTTATTTGTTAAACAAGGAGGACAAATGCTGGTGGCAAGTACAAACCCTGGTGAAACAAACTTTACCTGTTATTTTGTATTTTGGCGGAATTCGCGAAGAAAAAACCCAGGAGATAAAAGCAATACTCGATCTAAACAAAAATTGGCTTCCATTTGGTAACCCACCAGGTAGGAACGGCCCTGCTTACCTCAAATTTATTATTTACCCACCTACATAAATGATTATAAAACAAAGATTTTTCCACAGGTAAAAAGGAATACTAAGATAATTAAACAAACATACACTAATAATACTTCTTTACTAGTTTAAAAAATGCAACCGTGAAGGAAGTTTATTTTCGGTAAACCAAACCATCCAGAGTGAATTTCATTGGTTGAAACTAATTTCCTGACTGTTTCTGACTGTTTTCAACCAATGAAATTCGCTCTGACTGGTTTGCGATTTCTGCAGATACAGACCTAGTGTGGCTGATAGTGATAATCGTCGAAATGCAAAACTACATAAAATTATTTCTGTTTGAGGATATGACTTGTACTTGAATGGCCAGTTAATGAAATGGCCAAAAGTATCAGCCATATTACAAAATAATTGAAAGTAACTGATTATTTTACAATATGGCCGCATTTTATAAAGTGGCTAGCCGTTTTATAAAATGGCGGAATTTATAATATAGCTAGGACAGATATATGTCGAAAGCAGTGGGTGCTGCTGGGTTGCGGTTTGAAGCAGGACAAAGCAGTAATATAGCAGTACAAGCAGAGCTGCATCTAAGGATGTATCCTGAAGATCCTACTTCCAATGTGTTGCTAACTTACCCAACTTGGGAAAATGTATTTTGTACCTGTTCTGAACTTTTTAATCATTTAAAAGAAGATAAATTGTGATTTTGCATTTCAAATTCCAAAACTTGAATTCCAAGGTATCAACCATAACTTTAGAAGATCCTGCATCTAAGCGGTTTTTGAATGGTGACTGGTGTATCCCTAGCAGAGAATTTTGCGGAGCAATCTGACACAACTTTTACAACTGAAGCTTATTCAGTTCCAGCCCTACATGACAATCGAGTAGAGAGGTCTATCGAAGAAATACAATTTACAACTGATAAAGTAGAACAAGCTCTTAAATGTATGAAAGAAAACTCAAGCCCAGGACCCGCTGCATTCCCAAGAGTTTTTCTTCAGAGCTGTAGTACCACAATTAGCCCATTGCTTGCAGGAATGTGTGGATTAAACAAAAATTCCAACATCTTGGAAATATTCCATCACGCTACTGTACAAAAAATAAGATCGACATATACCAGAAAATGATCGCCCCATAAGTCTTACTTGTAACCTGCTGAAATGTATGGAGAAAATTATAGAGAAGAAACTAATATCTTTCCTTCTTGAGAACAATCTCATACCTTCAGCCCAACATGGATTTCTATTTTTAACAAGCTACCTGCAAATTAGCAAAGCTTGCAATTCTATAACTTTAAAGAGAGGGCTTACTACTCGGTGGAGGAATTGTATGAGGACAATTTGAACAGCGATAATTGAAATGAGGTTTAAACCAATAATGTATTTTAATGCTCAGTATTGTATTTTTATATTGTAATTCCATGTTGTATTTTTATTTTATATTGTATTTTTATATTCTAATATTTTATATTTTAATGTAAATGTGAAGTTTACTATAAATATATTTTTTTTTTAAATGTGTTTGTGACTTAACTTATTTAAAATTTTAAACTCAGTCAATTCGAATTATATTTAGCTTGTAATATTAGATTAAGGTATTTTTAAATTGACACGTTCTATGTCCGAAAGGGCTTTTGTGATGATTTTTTATATTTACAATTATGGAACAAATAAATGCTATGACCATGACTATGACTAGTGAGAGTTAATGGAGAGCTTTCCAGCCCCTATAGGGTAACGAGTGCATAGCATATCTTTTTGATTTGCCGGAACTAATCCAATTAAGTGTTGAATTGTTCTTTTCAAACTGATCTGCAGAACATTGAAGAGTGGTCAAAAACGAGGGGAATGAAATTGAACACCTCAAAATGCACCGTACTAAGAATTAAGTTTGTGAGGCTTTCGCGGCCCAGGTTTATTGATAAAGGGTTTTCATTCGGGCTTAATGGCCGTCGTTAGTTGGGATTTCTTCCTGACGTTTCACAGACTGCTACCAGAATTGGAAATGAAAGCACCTCTGACGATGCTATCTACGCATGCTAGCGAAACGTCAGGAAGAAATTCCAACTTACGACAGCCATTAAGCCCGAATGAAAACCTCTTATCAGTGCTAAGGATTGGCCCAAATAACCCTAACAAAGACTATATTTTTAATGACTCTGCTTTGACATCAGTACCCGAGTCAGTACCTAAATAAACAAAATGATTTGGGAGTAACAACCAACTTGAAGTGGGAGAATTACATAATTAAAATAACTAAAAAAAAGTAACTTTCAAACTTAATTAACCACGCCTTTAAAGACCTCCATCGAGATGATATCTACCCTTTAAAAAAGCTATATACATCAGGGATATAGAACTACTTGAGAAGATTCAGCACACAGTGACAAAAATTCCCCCACAGTTGAAACAGTTGCCATATAAAGAAAGATTACTTAAATTCAATTTAACATCCCTTAAAGAAAGAAGGCACAGAGGCAATTTAATTGAAACCTACAACAGTTAATGCAACAAGGAACCCTGAAGGCAGTCGCCAGTCAAAACTTCTGGGTGTTAAACAATCCCACAGTCATACTCGGACCAATCCTAATGATGAGAGACAGACACAAACACAGATGTCAGAGAGTGGTTTTGCAGGTGTAGCATCAAAGAAGTGGTTCCATGTTAGCAGAGTAGTTACCAGCGCTAATTGCCAAACACTATTAAAATACATCCAAGAAAAAATACCTGCCATAAGCCTAAAAGATATGTGTTACTCAACTAAGCAGCGGAGACGTCTTCAACAGTTTCAAGGTTGGTGTCGACTCCTTATATGGATCTCAAAGACCGCAGAGGTATTAGGTACTGATGCTCATTCTTTGAATATATATTACCAAAATGTAAATGGGCTAAGGACAAAACTTGTTGATTTGTGTAATAATTTTTCTACTTGCCATTATGACATTATTATGATGACAGAGACTTCTTTGAATGATGAGTACTCAGATGCTGAACTCGGTATGTGCAATTATAATATCTACAGAAGAGACAGAAATGCTCTACAGACTGGTAAGAATAGAAATGGAGGTGTACTAGTGGCTATACGTAAAGGTATACAGTCCCGATTGATTGACATAGCTAATGAGCTCTCTGAAGAAGTGTGGGTTGCTGTGGAATTTGGTTCTTTTAAAAAATTATTTTGTTGTGTGTATATCCCACCTGCCTCAAATGCACAACAATATGACATCCACAGTACCGCAGTTGAACGTGCGGCGCAAGAATATCCAGAGTTCGGTTTGTGTATTGCAGGTGATTACAACCTACCAAAGCTTGCATGGACCAATGATTCCTTGGGTACTATGACCACCGGGTACTGCCCTGCAGCTGAGTCAATCATAGAGACTTTTCCTTTCCTCAATCTCTGTCAAATAAATACCATTCCTCGTACCATTCGGAATGTTAACGGTGTACTTCTTGACTTAATTTTTTGTGATAATTGCTCTGATTGTGTGGAACTGATAGACGATCCATTATTGAACTGTGATAGGCATCATCCTGCTTTATTAATTAATGTTAAATGTGATACTGTCTGTGATTTTTTAGAATTTGAAGATGAAATTTATGATTTTTGTAAATGTAATTTTAATGCAGTTAGTGAAATACTGCTGAATATATATTGGGATGTAGTTTTAGATTCTTGTATCAACAGTGATATAGATTTATTTTATAATGTTGTTTGTCAAGCCATTGAGTTGCATACACCAAAGAAAAAAATTAAAAATAAGTTTAAATTCCCAATATGGTTTAGTCCTGAATTGAAAAATCTCACTATTGAAAAAAAAAGGCTCATAAAAGATACAAACATAATTGTTATAGCTTGGAAGATTACAATTATTTTAAACAGCTGAGAGCTGCTTGTAAGGTTCAAGCAGAAAGATGTTATTTTGATTATATTGAGAGAACTGAGCATAATGTATTAAAAGATCCCAAAAATTTCTGGAAATACATCCATTCTAAAACTCATTCTAGAGAGTTGCCACCCACACTGCATTATCAGGGGGGCGTGGCGTCTGATGGTGAGGGCATTGCAAATCTCTTTGCAAGGCACTTTGCATCGGTCTACGCGTCTGCTGGTCCTACGGGTAATGTGAGCAGTTGTGAACTTGTTGCTTTTCGAGACATGGTACATATCAATAAGTTATCTATTAACATTGGTGAAGTTTTCAATAAGCTGAATCACATCAATGTAAATAAAGGTCCAGGACCTGATGGAATACCTCCAACATTTCTTAAGAACTGTGCACTAGCCTTATCTAGACCCTTGTGGCTGTTGTATAATAAATCATTGTCTGTTGGAGTTTTTCCAAAATATTGGAAACTATCTTTTGTATGTCCGATTTTCAAAAACTCTGGCAACAAGGAAGATGTTGAGAATTATCGCCCTATTACATTATTGTCTCATTTCCCAAAGATATTTGAATCACTGGTAAACGATTTTTTAACTGAAAAACTTAAAAATATAATAATTCCAGAACAGCATGGTTTTACCAGTGGTCGATCTATAACAACAAATTTGCTAGTGTATGAACGAGCCATATTGGGGGCCTTGGAGGCCGGTCAGGTTGTAGATTCTATCTATACCGACTTCTCCAAGGCCTTTGATACGGTGAGTCATGCATTGTTGATAGAAAAACTTTCCAAATATGGTGTATGTGGTTCACTTCTTCAATGGCTGTATTCTTATCTTGTAGACAGAAGCCAGATTGTAAAGGTGAAGTCATTTCAATCTGAGGTTATCAGTGTTACTTCTGGGGTGCCTCAGGGGGGTCATCTTGCACCACTCCTGTTCTGCTTATTTATCAATGACATAGGGTCTTGCTTCCATCATGTCCAATTTTTGTTATATGCCGATGACTTGAAAATTTTCAAGAGTATAAATCAAGAAGGCCCAGACAGGGGAATGCAGGATGATCTTCTGAGGTTCCATGAGTGGTGTGTTGAGAACGAGATGACATTGAATGGCAAGAAATGCAAATATATTCAGTTCTCTAGGAAAAATTCTCCCAAACTAAATGACTATTATATAAATGATAATGTTATTGAAAATGTTTCTAGTATTCGTGACCTAGGTGTTGTATTCGATGCAAAATTGTCATTTTCTGAACACATTTATGCATGTTGTAATAAAGCATTGAAAATGTTGGGTTTTATCAAAAGACACACAAGAGACTTTAAGAATGTTTCTGCTCTCAAGTGTTTGTATGTGTCTTTGGTTCGTTCCCATCTTGAAAATAATAGCTGTGTGTGGTCACCACATTATAAAATTTATGTTGAATTAGTTGAACGTGTACAGAGAAAATTCTTGAGATACATAGGGTACAAAATGGGAATACCTTCAGATTTTATTGATCATGGTCAGCTTTTGCAGAATTTGTCATTGGAAACATTGGAGCATAGGCGTAGAAAATTTGATCAGTTATTGATTTTTAAGTTGCTCAGAGGTTATCTGAATTGCCCTGAGTTGCTCTCGGCTGTAAACTTGAATGTCCCAGTGAGGAATTTTAGAGCTGTGCGCTGTTTTTCGTTGGAGAGACATCGTACCTCTTATGGCCAACACACAACCATTAATTGGGCTATGTCTTATGCCAATGAGATACAGGTGGACATATTTGCTGCATCTTAAATAAATAAATAAATAAATTCTTTATTTACGGACATGCCATTTTTACAAAGGTAGACTTAAAGTGTAGGTACACGCAATAATAAATATTTGGAATAACAAGTAGGCAACAGACAAGTTAGTATAAAAAAACAATATTACATAAGCCTAAACAAATATTTTGTAGTAGGTATCAAAACATAAACAACATAATACGCTTAAAATTGAATACAAATAGAAAAAACGATCATTTTAGGATCGACTTTAAAATTCTTTTGAATCTATCCAAACTTATGTTAAAAACATCCAAATCAGTCTTCAAAATAATATCATTCAGAGAACGACAGCTTCTAAGTAAAGGTGAATGGTAACCATAATTGGTTCTACAAAAATCAAGGTTAAACAATGTGTTTCCTCTTAAATTGCTAGATGGTACATGTAAGCCAATTCTAGCAAGTAAGTCTGGAGAATCAATAGAATTATTAACAATCTTAAACAAAGTACACATATCAAAAAACTGTCGCCTCTGGTTCAGATTTTCAAGATTTAGGACAGACATTAACTCATTATAATTTATAGATTCACTTGGGATGCCCAATCGATATGCAATGGATCTTAAAAACTTTTTGTGGATTCGTTCCAAGTGGGAGATGTGCACAGCATAATAAGGGGACCAGACAGGGCAAGCATATTCTACAACTGATCTAACAATTGCACAATAAATGTTTCTTAGGGTGTAGATATTAGTAAATTCTTTTAGTGACCTGAACATAAAGCCTAGTAATTTCATTGCTTTATTAGCAGTTATTTCAATGTGCTCTGTGAAGCTTACATTAGTGTTGAAATAGACTCCCAAGTCTCTAATAGTTTCAACCCTGTTAATCTCCAAATCATTAAGAACGTAATTATGTAAGTAAGGTGTTTTTTTCCGAGAAAAAGTAATAACCTTACACTTCTCAACATTTAAGGGGAGTTTGTTTCTTTGACACCAAGTCCGAAACATATCCAAGTCCACTTGCAATATCCAAGTCCACTTGCAATAATTGATATTTAATGATTTAATTTTATTATTAATTTCAACTTTAATTATCTTTGCACCAAATGAAGCTATCACTGTGATATTGTTTTGTAATCTAGTGATTTACTCTGTGATCTGTTTTTGGCTGTTTTTTGTTGTCCTTTCAATTTTTTAATTTAAAAATAATTTATTGTCCTCTTTTTAAAATTTTTATTTATATGTGGTTTGTTATTAGTATTAATATTATTATCGTGGCAATATTTGTAAAATTAAGCCGCTGCCCGTTGGAAGCGAAAATAAATAAATAAATAAATAAAATAACCAGTGATTACTATTAGTGTAATCTGATAAACAAAGATTTTCCATCCATGTCGAAATCCTCATCTTCGTGGCCCTTCTAAGAAGCTTGAAAAGGCAAGATCATCAAAACTACCTAGGAAAAACTTTATAGTAAACTGTGAAGTGCATTCTTGGAATTTGCTTTGCCAAAATACTGTGTCCGCATAAAACACTGAGCCAAATACAAATACAGTACAAATACAGTACAATACAGTACAATCTCGATAATCCGAACAGCGAACGCTCAAAGGCATAATCCGAACAAATCTTGAAAATCCGAACAACTGTTGAAAACCGCATTACGCTACGCGCGCTACATAAAATTTAATACGTAATAATGTTCTCAAAGCCGGACCAGAAGAATCCAAAGAAGAATTTGAAGAAATCGTCCCGACCAACGTGACTCACAGAGAAGCAGTAAAATGTTTTCAGACTTGTTTAAAATGAGCAGAACAATATTCTGAAACAGCTGAGGACATTTTTATTCTAAAGCTCGGTTTATTCATCTTCCTGGTACGTAACTATCTGCAAGATGAAATTACCATTTTATAATTCTATTGGTCGGCGGATAACTGGCCGACCAATGGGATTACAGATTGCCTTTTTATCCGTCAGATTGCATACCTGACAACTTATCATAAGGTGAAAAAACCGGCCCTCAAAGAAATGAAAAAGAAGGCGGAAATGGGAGAAGCAGCCAGTATGAAGCAAAAAAAAAGTACATTACATAATTGTTTTACTTGTCTAACCTAAGTTAAACTCAGAGTTAATTACGTACATTTATATTTGTCTTAAAAAATAAAGCTAATTTTTGATTATTTGCATATTTAAGGTAAATTTACCATGCATTTTGATAATCCGAACAAATCGGTATTCCGGACTGACCTTAGCAATAATTAGTGTAACAATGGCTTCATCAATTTTGACCACCTGCTATTGTAATTCTCATAATAATAATAAAAAAATAATAATAATAATAATAAAATAATCAACAGTAATAAAGTGGTTGACTGTAAAAATTTTGTTGCCGGCGCTGGCAACAAGGAGCTCACTTTACAAGGGTCTATGCTATTAAAGGAAAAATATATTTTTTTTTGATATGATTAGGTACCTTTCAGTTTTTCATATTCTGCCATCGCTTCTCTTTCATCAACATCCTCAGTTTCCCTTTCCTCGGTTTCAGTTATCAGCTCCCATTCAGGAAACAAAATTCCAGCGTCAGTCTTCAATTGTGTCTGGCCTTTGGAACATTGATTCTTGTGCCCATTCCTCCAGTGAATCAGTTGATGGTCCTTGCAACAATACCAAACCATTTTGCATTGACCACAACGTTTATTCGCCTTAATTCCACATGAATTGCACACCTCAACCCACTTTGTGAGAAAATCTGGATCTGGCTTTTCCACAGGTGGTTCTGATGAATAAAAATCATTATCTCTTGGTAGTGAACTGCGTAGTACTTTCACAGTTTGGCAACTCGAAGTGCGACAAACAAATACGAAAATTGTGCGATGAAAATTGTTGTCGAGGTTTTCTGGGTCTGTGGTTTCGGGTTCATAAGGGGCATACAATTGACACAAGAAAATAAGGGTTTTCTGGCATTTATTGCACGTTAGGTCTTCTTCTCCGTTGGGTAAAGGTTTCAAACTTAACCAGGCTGGTTTTCCACCTACCTTGCTGGGAAATAATGGACTTTCTAGTTTCCAACTTTCTTCGCAATGCTCTAGGAATCCAAGCTCTACGTTTGGCATCGTGGAGATTTGTTGTAGTAAGTAAGGGTAATTATAAAATTTAGATTAATGATATAAAAACTTGTGAAAAAGCATGGAACGGAATGGAAAACGAGAACGACTAACAAATTGAAAAAAAAAAAACAAGGTTAGGAAAACAAAGAAAACCAAAACAAAAAGTTAGGTTAGAATGTTTAAGGGGATTTCATTTGACTACACTCTTCCTCTTCCTATTCTGACATTATATTATTAACGAATGTGGTATAGATAAGTTTTTAGTTTTTAATGTATTGTAAAATCTGTTTTAGTTTTAAAGATAAAAGTCAAACTGACGTTATGTTGGCAATACAATGTAAAATTGTCAATGCTTTCAATTTTTTTATGTAGAAAAGGCTTATGTTGCCAACAAGTTACTAAATTTTTGACTTGGGGAATTATCTTTAAAAAAAAAACAAACTTTACATGAAAAAGTTATTAAAATTATTATGATCGTTGATTGAGGAAGTAGGGGAAGATGCCTAACCTTATGGAAAATAAAAAGACCAATAAATGTTTTCGTCGTTAGGAGCGCTCGCGTCATCCATCTCTTTTCCTAAACATGAATTAAATTTTTAAAATGTCAAAAAGATTTCTGTAAATGCATGTCTGCTATGAAAATGCGAAACGGCAACACTGTAGCACCTGTAGCACAATAGTTGCATTCCTTTCACACCTAGGAGGAGCTCCGGAACAGCTCCGGCTCCGGGGCTTCACGCGCTTATTCCTTTCGAAAAGTATTTGATGCACCACAGATCTAATCCTTACGAAATCGGGGGCGAGTGAACACCGGAGTGGTTTCAAACTCTTGAAAGGAATACAACTAGTACCGCAAGCACTTTATCGATTGCTAGGCCGAGTTCGGCTTTACACTTGGTGGACTCCGAACGCGTTCGAAACGATAAGACCCAGTTCGTTTTAGCTCTCAGAGTGTTCTCTTTTGCGTTCGGGTTACAATCGAGCCCGTTGTCACTTTTGAAAAATTATAACCTAAAATATTTAAAAAAAAAAAAATCGGTTTGCGTTGCGTTTCCGTTTTTTTTCCCCGATTTTTTAACTTTTATTTCAGGTCCATTACTAATTTACCTACTCGTTAATTAGTGAAACAAAATTAATATCGAAGCAAAAGCAAAAAAAGCAATTTTTTTTGAGATTATTGACAAATGTGACAAGGGTTTCAGGATTTTTTTTCCTTCGATTTGCGTTCGGCCACAGCCCCGTTCGGCTTATGACCTCTTGCTCCAAGGCGCACTTTGCTGCAAGCTTAGGTACAAACCGACATAGCAACAATAGACAATTTTTTGCTAAGATAATCAAGCATACTGAGTATGCTGTGTTATGTGATATGTTAATTGTGTCATACTCCCCACCATCAAATTCTGGGATAATCGAGGATCAAGAACACTCAATTTCTTCAGAGAGAACAGACCGAAAATCACCTTTTCTACATTTGAAATCGACGGAAAAATTAACTGACTAGCACAGCTTGAATAGCAAGCATTCCATCGAGGGCTGCGGGTGACGTCATCATTCCTTGCCTTCGGTATTGTGCTCAAAGAGTAGAGCGTGCAGAGCGAAGCCATAATCACGTGACCAGCGAGCGAACAGAGCATTTGAACGCTGTATCAGAGTGCCCGAAATTTTTATAAACGAACGCGAATGAGCCTACACCGAGTACACTTTTAAAATAAACGAACGGTAAATTCAAGCTCGGGAACTCAGATCAAAATACCGAAGGCACGGATTATAAGCTACTGATAGTGACGTCACTCGCAGGCCCAGAAGTTGATGGAGAGGGAGTAGGGAAGTATTACACACAATTGACACATCACATAACCCAGCATACTCGATTATACTCGATTATCCTCGCGAAAAATTGCCTAATAAACCGATAGGGTTTTAAAATAAAAATTGTTACGCCCCTAGGGTTTTCGACAAATTGAAAATTATTTTTGCCTAATTTCCCACAAATAGGTATCCCGAGTTTTTCTTGTTCTATGTTAAACGTCACGAGATAAAAAATAAAAATCAATGTATTGTTTGAAAAATCTTGTTGTTGGATACACCACTCTAGTTGTATTCCTTTCACACCTAGGAGGAGCTCCGGAACAGCTCCGGGGCTTCACGCACTTATTCCTTTCGAAAAGTGTTTGCTACACCACGCATCTGTTCCCTGCAAATCGGGGGCGACTAAACACCGGAGCGAGTAGCTCAAGTGCTTGAAACTCTTGAAAGGAATACAGCTTCTGTTGACAAAATAAGAGTCGCTCTAGGTCCGGTCCTGTAAAAGTGGAACTCAAACGTATTTTTTAGAATGATGCTTGAAAAAATCGCAAACACTCTCTGAAAATTTGAACAAAATCGCTAAAGGCATTTTGAATCTAGGCAACAAGTCTAAATTTTCCGAAAATCTCAACACCCTGTATTTTCTTAACGAGACGTTTGAGGACACATGTACCTATGCAAAGAGTGATTGTCCTATTAGTACTCTATCTATCATAACAAAATGCTCACTTATTTCGGACTCACCCTGGAGTGCGTTTAGAAATGGAGTGTGAAGGTAGAGTAGTTGTTTGTCAGAGTAATCTGACGTCATCACTTAGAGTGCACTCTGGGGGCGCCTTTTCTGAACGTCATTGGGGTGTTGCGTTAAATGTCAACGTCAAACCCGGTAAAAACATGGGCGTTTTTCAACCCAGTCCCTGAGTGGCCTAATTTGGGCACACTCTGGGCACGTCAACTCTCGATTTCTGAACGATTCCAGCGTAAAGCCTAGGACATAACTGCGAAATTCGCATTTTTTTGACATTGCTTCGACAATTTGACGTTTGATACACGCATAAAACGTCAAATTGTCAACGAAATGTCAAAAAAATGCGAATTTCGCAGTTATGAGTACTAGGCTTTTAATTGGATAAATTTAAATAATTTTAATTTTGCTCTATGAAAGTGTTGCCTGTCGAGCAAGGACAAATGAAAACGCTACTGTGGCGGGGCAGACAACATTTGACATTTTGTTTGAGGTTTGAGGTTAGGACTTTTGTTTTGATTCATTTTGGAGGGAAAATTTTGTGTGTTGCCTTGCAAAACAAAAATAAAAAAATGCCTCAGATTAAAATAGAACGTGTGCTCAGTTTTACCAGCGAAGATCCCGTAAGCATTACCTCATTTATTTCACATAAAATTAAAAAATCTCTTGATTATTAGACTCACAATGCAAACAATATCCTATCAACAGACAGCTCAAAGAAATGGAAATGCAAAACTGCAGGCGAGCAAAGCGCCTCCGTAGTCCTACAATTAGACCAGCCCTACAATATAAACGGCATTGACATTGGCAATGAAAATTCAGCCTACGTTGAAGTCTTAGTAGCCCGTTCCAGCACCCCTGAGGATTTTAAAGTTCTTCTAGTTATGTCCTCTTTTATGAGTCCAATCGAAGCACGACAAAGTCAAAACATCAATAAAGTAAGAATGTTCAAACAGGCCGATTTGTCACAACCAGAACGAGATGAGAAATGGGATAGAGTAAAAATTGTCTGTACACAACCATTTAACAGACACCTACAATACGGGTTGAGTTTTGTTAATTTGTATTATTCAGATGGTAAAAGTTTAGAAAAACCTAAAACACAAACTACAATAGGCAAATTCACCCTTAGGCCTGAGTCACCCGACAATATATCCATAGGCAGTTTGTTTGCTAGGAAAAAACTACAGCCTGAAAACAGTGGGGAGTTGAAGGGAGCTGCTGCAATTAGAGAAGCTACAGCTTTGGCACATACAGGTTCACCTGCAACAAAAAAAATTAATTTAAATCTTCCTAAGACACCTAAACTACAACAGAAAATTACTAATAAAGATGACGACGATGATGATTCTGGAAAGAAAAGGCAAGAAAGGCACAGGAATGAGTTACTTTATAGTAAAGATGAAGAAGATAAACATGATAAAATTGATAAGTTAATTAAGCAAAAGGAGGAGGAGAAGCAAAATGAAGAGGAAAAGGAAACAATATTGCATAAACAAAAGGATACTCCAAGCAAAGTCACCGAAAAGAAAAAAGGTAAAACTCCCAAGAAAACCCCTGTTGCTACAACTTCAACTAAACCTGAAACACCAAAACCAAAAGAGACTCTAAAAAGAAAACATGACAATTCAGAAGAACAGAAAATTAAGAAACCGAAAAAAATTGCTGCAGTAAAGCCCTTGGAAAAACCTGCAGGAAAACCCTTCGCAAAATTACTAGAAGATGTTGTTTTCATAATAAGTGGAATTCAAAATCCGGACAGGGCAAGCTTGAGAAGCATGGCTCTGTCGATGGGCGCCAAATACAAGAAGGAATGGGATGGCACTTGTACGCATTTAATTTGTGCCTTCGCCAACACACCAAAGTTTAATCAAGTTAAAGGAAAAGGTAAGAATTGGGCAAGCAATTGGTGCTTTCCATATTTTTCGATTGTATTTTTTTCTAATTTTGAAACATTTTGAGAAATCTTGTGAGAACATTTTTTAGATACAATGCAGACTGTTTCATTTTATGTTACATTGACCTCAAGACAATTTTAAACTGAAAGGTTGGGGATTTTCTCAAATACCCTGGTAGTGCTAACTTGATATCATGTTAGCACTACCAACGTCACCCGATGTTCCCACAGAAGTTTTATTAGGTGAATAATTTGTCGTGCAAAAAAAATTGTCGCGTTTTTCTTTTTCTTTAATATGTACCCTGGTAGTGCTAAGTTGATATCAAGTTAGCACTACCAACATTACCCGATGTTCCTACAGAAGTCCCTTTAGGTGAATAATTTGTAGTGCAAAAAAAAAAAAAAAATTGTCATCTTTCTCTTTTTTCTTAAATACTCTGGTAGTGCTAACTTGATATCAAGTAAGCACTAGCAACGTTACCCGATATTCCTACAGAAGTTTTTTTAAGTGAATAATTTGTCGTGGCGGTCCATAGATGATTTTCTGGGGGGGGGGGTAATGGATGATGGGAAAATCATCAAGTGCGGAACGGCTTCCCGCCGGAGGCTAAATTTTTTTTGGGGTGCCACACCCAAATTTGCACCTGAAAATCGTTTGAAACACCACAAGCAAAAATGTATCCCGATGCCGGCAAAATAGTTATACAGGGCGTCCACTTAGTAGATCTTCTTTCAGGGTAATGCAAGAAAAACAAATTAAATTACAAAGTTGTTTGATACTCTAAGGTCCATCAGTTAAAAATATTTTTGAATATACAGGGTATTGCGTAAATTAGGTATATGACAGACCTTTTTTATTTTAAATGGACCACCCTACATTTTAGAACATGGATTGTTCTAAAAATCTTACATACTTTTTTTTAGGAATTACCTATACTAATGGGTCAATTCTGTGCACATCTATGAGCAAATCTGACAATTTGCAACTATGCACTCCCTGACCCCTGTAGATCACAGAATACCTTATAAGATCGTAAATATTTCCGATCGGGTGTTTGGCAATCGATGCATTTTGCAGTATCTATATAGGCTTATAGATATGCTCAGAGATGTGCAGAGAATTGACTCGTAAAACTCGACCCTTTTCGAAATATTTTTTCAAAAAATCGCAGTTTGCATGTGTCAACAAGAACCAACACATTTCATTCATTTAAGAGCCCTAAGCTAAATCTTATGCAGGTTGTTTGTGTATACTCATACATTTACTTCATGGTCCTATGAAAATCTGTTAACATTCTACAGGGTGTTCGCAATACTGAAACTGTATACAAAACCAAACATTTCAAACAACCATTGCTTTTTTTTTAAATGAAATATCCTTTATTTCACTGTATAGGTAGTAGTAGGTACGTCGATACTGGTGAACCTATCAATTTATACAATGCCTTCTATGCTTTACTTTATAGAACTTGTTTTTTGTTGAAATTTTATTCTTAAGTGTATAAAAAAAATCTTTTTGGGGGGTAATTACCCCCTCTACCCCCCCTTTAAACCGCCCTTGCGTGCAGCAAAAAAAGTTGTCGCGTTTTTTTCTCTTTTAAATACCCTGGTAGTGCTAGCTTGATCTCAAGTTAGCACAAGTTAGCAAAAACGCGACAATTTTTTTTTTTGCACCACAAATTTACGACAAAAAAGCGACAAATGAATCACTTAACGCCATTTTCCGGCGTGCATGTGGTATTGCTAATAGACTGAGATAGGGCCTGTTTAGTGGAGTCATTTTTTTTTGTCTGGCATTTTGAGGGATGAATGTGACTAGTTAGCTGATGAGAATATAAGTGGTTTTAATTCCTGCCTCCTGTTCGAAATGTCCACAGAATGTTTCGCCGGAAAACTCGATTTCGAACTGTGATTACCGTCTGGCGATTTTTCAGCGTTATTTCCACAACAAAACCTTTCATTCTCTCGATTGCCAGACAAAAAGGAAACATGGAAGGTTCTTTTCTTTACTCTTGGAAGTTGACACCAGAGTTGACACCCATCCCCATTTCTTCAGCTATTGAAAAGCATCTGATATTTCTCATGGGTGAATTATTTATCAATGTCAATCTTTTATTTAAAAGCTAGAAAATTTGAGATCATTAAAAAAAAATTCTTCATGTGAATCAATTTTTTCCTTTTGCAAATTTTCGAACGGGAGGCCGAAATCAAAATCACCCATATTCTCATCAGCTTAGTAGCCACATTCAGCCCTCAAAATGCCAGACAAAAAAAAAATGACTCCACTAAACAGCCCCTATCTCACAGTCTATAACTGGATATAGGTGACTTTCTCTCCACAAGATTGTTGTGTCGTCTGCAAACAATGTACAACGAACACTTATTTCAAAATATACAATGTCTTAAATAATAGAAATAGGAGCAGGCCAAGCTCTGAACTCTGTGGCACTCCATAATCAATACCAAGTGCATTAGATTTAGTTGTACCACACTTTACCACTTGATTCAATTCAATTCAATTTATTGATGAGTACATACAGAAAAGTACAGGGCAGCCATAATGGCGTTGATCACAAATCACACCTAATTTTACAACAATATGACTAATAATACAATAATACAAAAACAATGACTGCCCAGCAAGAATACTGAGCTTACATAAAATCATTGAGCTAAGCAATAGCAGTTATCAGTTTTTTTTTTTATCATCAGTTAATAAAATAAAATAAAACAAAATAAAAAATTATCAGTAAGACTGTCAGTACATATTCAATACAGATAAGACCACAAAGTTAGAAGTATCCAAGACAAACCCGCAGGTACAATTCAAAAAAAGACAAAGAAGTGACCAGGAAACATCCCAGGCAATCATTGAAGAGTAAGCAGCCTTGGCACTGAATTCCGAAAATATTCATCGAAAGAATAATTTGCAGAGGAAACCAACACATCCCTTATTTTTTTCCTAAATTGCCCAATTGGCAGTTATCTAATATTAAGAGGTATTGCATTATACCAAGCTCTACCCAAATGAAAAACTGACCTCCTAGTAACTTCCATCTGAGACTGGGGTAAACTTAAACTATATCTATTTCGAGTTTTGCAAAAAAATTAGGCTTTCAAAGATAATTAGGTCATACCCTGTAAGAATCTGCAACCTTTGAAACAGTGGTTTGCAGTGAGCTAGCCGATCAGCATTTGAAATTATTCGTACTGCTCTTTTTTGTAAAATGAAAACATAATTAAGTCGCGTAATTGTTGCATATCCCCAGAACACAAGCCCATATCTCAAGTGGGACTCAAAGAGAGCATAATACACTTCTAGTGATATAGCTTCGTCACCCAATTCTTGTGAGGCAGATCTAATAGCATAAGTAGCAGATGCCAAATTTTTTGACAGCTTATTTAAGTGATTTTCCCATTTCAGGGAACTATCCAGTACAATTCCCAAAAATGTATAGTCCGTGGCCTTATGAATAGCATTAGTATCTATTTTTAGGGAGATGTTTAAATTTTTATTGAAAGTCATAAACTTGGTTTTGTCGGTGTTGAGGGCTAGTTTGTTTGCATCAAACCATTGCTTAATTGATGCCAGATCTGTGCAGATAACTGTCTGTAAGACCTCTGGATCGTCTCCCATCCAGCAAATTGAAGTGTCATCCGCAAACAAAGTGAAACTGCCTGCAATACTCAGCGAAGTTAAGTCATTTATGTAAATCAGAAAAAGTAATGGACCCAACACTGACCCTTGCGGCACACCATCCGTAATATCTCTATAGTCGGACGTTACTTTTTCACCATTATCTGTTATTTGGACAACTTGCCCTCTATTAATCAAATATGACCTGAACCACTTCAGTGTCACACCCCTGAAACCATAGAACTCCAGCTTATCCATCAAGATTTTATGATTCACACAATCAAAGGCTTTTGCCAAATCACAGAAAACAGCCACCACATTCTTCTTAGCATTCAATCCAGAGTAAACACTTTCTAAGAGGGAATAAATTGCGTGTGAAGTGCTCTTGCCACTCTGAAACCCAAATTGAACAGTGGAAAGAATATTATATCTCTTAATAAAGTCGGTTGTACGTGTTTTAACTAATGTTTCTATTATTTTTGAAAAGACAGAAAGTAGATATTGGACGAAAATTGGAGGGTGTCTTATTTCTTCCACCCTTATCAAGAGGAATTACTAAGGCTTTTTTAAGATCTTCAGGAAAGACACCATCAAGAAACAAATCGTTAATGATGCTGGATAGGACCTCAAGAACTTTGAAGGGAAATTTTTTGACTGTCTTAAGAGATACTTGATCCAATCAGCAGACCCAAGCAGCTCAGCGGTTGTGTCTTCGCTTTGCATGCAGTGGGTCTCGGGTTCGAATCCCGGCTAGGTGCATGGATGTTTGTTTGTTTGTTTGATTTGGTTTGTGTGTGATGTTCGAGGCTTTGTCGACAAACCACAGTGGTGGTTTCTGACAAGAAAGCAGAAAAAAAAAAAAAAAAAAAAAAAATCCACTGGAGTTTGTGTTTTTCAGATTTTTGATTAAATTGAGAATTTCCTGGGGTGTACAGGGTTTTAAGTAAAAACTATTATTCATTTTAGTCTTCTTATCATTTAGGAACGATAATGCATCTCTGTCGGACGCCAAATCTTTTGTGACTGTGGATGCCAAAGCAACATAGAATTCATTGAGATGGTTTGCCACATCTGCTGGTGTAGTAATCTCTTTCGAGTCAACTTCCAGTTTGATGGCTGATTTTCTGCGATCCGATCCTCTTCCAGAAATGTCATTAATTATGGACCATGTTTTCCTCTTTGAATTCTTTGCCCTACCGATCTCTTCATGATAGTGATTTTTTTTCGCCTCACCAATAACTTTCTTAAGAATAGCTTTATATGCTTTGAAGTAACGAAGGAAATGATGATTGTCAGTATACTTACTGATATAATGTAGTGCTCGTTTGTTTCTGCAAGATATTTTAATTCCTCGAGCTATGTATGGCTTAGACTTCAAAGAGAGTTTCCTATAAGGAAAACAAGAATTCACAGCCTCAAGAATATGCTGCTGGAAACAAAATAATTTTTCCGAAGATATCATAATTTTCTCAATAAAGGACCAGTCAATATTTTCCAACAGATTCTGGAATTTGTTCATGTTTCTGTTTGAAAAATTTCTTAAAGTTATAAAATTATTGTATTTTAAATTTTGTTTCCTAACAATAATTCTTCCCACGATAGCCTCATGATCACTCAAATCCATATGTTTTGTCTCAATCATAACTGTATTAAGTCTTAGATTTGTACAAAAATAATCTATTTGTGAGGCACTAGTCTTTGTAATCCTAGTAAATGTATCCACATGCATCTTGAAGTCGAAAGACATCAATAAACACTTTAAGTTAATCGATTCTTGGGAATTTTGACTACAGTCAACATTAAAATCACCTACCAACACTATGTGTGAATTCTTTGTAAACGACCTTAAAACATCAAATAAACTTTCGTAAAAAACATTGAGATTACCAGAAGGAGACCTATAAATATTTATGATGTAAAAATTAAGGCAATGTACATAAGCACAGGCAAGTTCAAAATGTTTTTCATTATTAAGACAGTTATATTTATCAATAGTCTTACATTCGATGCTATCTTTTGCAAGAATTATGGAACCTCCACCCTTAAAAATATTTCTTGTGTAACAAGATACGACATAATAACCCTGTAAGACTATGGGCTCGTGTTCTTTTAAATGGTGTTCTGTTAAACACACTAAATCAGGATTTTTATGGTCTTCCAAGAAAATAGATAGTTCGGAAATTTTGTTTCTTACGCTACAAATATTTAAAAATAAAATAATAAAAATATCGTCACCTAAGTCTAAAACATTGGGCCTGACATCAGGATCACCGGAAGATACAGATTTGTCATCAATCAAATTACAGTAATCTTGTTCAGGCTCATATCTATCCTTTTTGAAAAGTATGATTTGAACCACACTCAAGTAACTCCTCGGAATCCATACACATAAAGTTTCCGCAGCAGTAATTCGCGATCCACACAGTCGATAAATCGCAAAAAACTGCCACAGCCACTCCTCCTTCATTAAGACCCAGATACAAGTATTGGATTATAATCAGGGCTAACAAGTACAGTCTTTAAGCTTAAAGGAAAATTGCCAGTTTGAAATCAATGATTGATCACCGACACAAGCAGTATGAGGCAAATTGAGAAAAACGTTCAACAACTGATCATCAACTGCAGCAGATATTCTGTTTTTTATCTGTGAAAGAACAAGTTCCACTTCCACAATGTCACCATCGCTCAAGTAGAAGGACTCAGATATATTCCCAAGAAAGGTTAATGGACCAATGGATTAATTTAATTCCGCTTTCAAGTTTTGAGCAACAGAGCAATAGAACGAGTTCCATGCATTTGCATCCAGTTCTGCCCCTATACGAGCTTCATTCTTGCCCCTTACATCGTTAACAATATTCCAGCAATATTTGTTTCCTATAGTGAATCTCTTTGGCATTTTTGATCACACGTCTATAAGTTTTCTTATATTTGTTAACATAATTTATTGGGAATGGAGTTAGGTACCGTTTTATGAGTTTATAGAGAAATGCTATATTTGTTGAAGGTATTCTAATACCCTTCGTGTTGTGGTTTTTTCTATTTATGTCTAGGTTTTTTTTAACGCTGTGTCTAGCCTCCCGGCACCGGTATCCAAACGAATCCCGGTTATGACGCGTTTTAAATGACGTAATCAACAACCACCGGTAACTGTCGTGGATACCGGCTATAAAATAATTTGAAGAATTTAAGTTCATAGAAAACATAGTTGTCACGTACACTCACTACAAAAAAATGAGGCGTTTGATAATTGTTAACAAATAACAATTATTAAACGCCTCATTTTTTTGTAGTTAGTGTACGTGACAACTATGTTTTCTATGAACTTAAATTCTTCACATTTTTTTAACCGGTGTTCTTAACTTGGGCGGACAGTATGTAGGGTCTTTCCCCATATATTGACCCCCACTACACGAGTTATGTGAAGAGATATCAAAAAATTGTAAATACAAAAGTTTTGGGATTTTCCCTGAAATTTCTGAATCCGATGTAGAAAACATTTTTGTTTTTTAGAAATTTCAAATTTTAATAGATGGTCAGTTTTTTCTTATGAAACACCCCATATATGACTTCATAGTTGAAAAGAGTTGAATTTTCTGATTTCAAATATATAGCGCGCGGTGGTCCATATCTTCCAGATTAACGGAGATCGGAGAAAAAACTAAATACAAAACTTGTAGATAAACAGAGTACTATATTATACATTCCTAAATTATTTTCCTGCGGATTCTACATCTCAAATTAAGAGCAAAAGTTCCTATAAACATGGGTCCAAGAGTACCCTATTTCAGAGATACAGGCTGTTAAAAAAGCTATAGTCCTGAATAATGATTGAAAATAAACCATTATACTATTCCCTTTTTAAACCACTACTACGAACAGTGGATTAACGAAGTACTTACCACTCTTATACCAATATCACAACAAGAAACAATAATACACAAAAGCTATTCCGGAATTAATCACAGCCTCAAGCAGCAAGAGAAACACGACTTTGAATTTTGGATCCAATAGCCGGGATCCACGATAAATCCCGGCGGTCGTTAATGGCGTCATTGATAAGGCGTCATAAACTGGATTCGTATGAATACCGGTGCCGGGAGGCTAGACACAGCGTTTTTTTAAAGGAAAAATGTTATTGAAAAGGTTTATTATATTTTGATTGAAAATATTCAGAGAATCAGAGCAATCAACATTTTTTTGCCAATCCATTTTATTTGCTTCACAGTTAAACTTGTTAAAATTAGCCGTACTATATATTTGACCATATCGTTTTTGGCCTTACGGAAATTTATTCCAACACTTGCAATTAGTGCTTCATGATCAGAGAGTACCGATGTAACTACGGATAACCTAACATGTTCTTATTAAAAAAATTAGTACAAAAATAATTTATAATGGTGTCAGAAATATTAGCAATTCGGGTTGGCTGTTTAGCAGACATAGTCAATTCAAAAGAACGAAACAAAGTAGACATCCTGAACCTGAATTTGAATTTATATTAAAATCACTAGCTTTAACAATTTTGGCATTTACTGGTAAATATGATAATAAGGTTTCTAATCTAATTAAAAAATCTGGGATTAAGCTTTGGGGAGGTCTGTATACAGGGCCGGATCTACGAATTTTTCGACGGGGGGCAAATATGTGAATTGCCGCCCCCTGCTAAATATTATTTTTCATGTATATATCAAAAATGAGGTGTTGAATCACAATTTATTTACATGTAGCAGTAGCGGCTCGTGGTCTATACTGGAAGGGGTTCACACCTAAAGCGATCCAGTAGTTGAAGCCCAGCGCGTGGGATCCAGAGTTATACCGCACCGCAGGTGCCTCCAAAGGCAGAAATTATTTTCGGGTGCCACGCCCAAAAACGTTTTTCAAGCCTCGAAAAAAAAATTATTAGGATATCAAAGATTGATTAAAAGAACTTAATTTCTTTAATCGCTCAATATTTGACAAGTCTTTTTATCTGGGGGCTGGTAGCGCACAATACATAGCTGATGTGGTCGGAACCGGATTCAATGTTGTACTGTTGTACAACCAACAACCAGGGATGCTATCAGCACTAAAAAATTTGTACCAGAAAGTAGAGAATAATTGTACTAGATTGGCGACATTGTGTACTAACTAAGCGTCAAACTTTGAAATTTCAATAGGTACTCTGTTAATTGGGGGTAAATATCACTTGTTTGAATGATAGAAATAACTAAATTTTTACATAGGTATTTAGTTATAAATCGACTACCGATTACCGTGATCGGCTGAATAACCGAATAACCCCCGATACACACGTCAAGTCACAAAATAAAAAAGTGCGCGTGTGTTCGAAACCATAGGCAATTTTTCGCGAGGATAATCAAGCCTTATCTTATACTAACTGATCTCATACATAAACAAAAAACGCTTCTAATGCTGCTAATTTACGATATCCTGATGTAAACAACTGGGACAGCCGTGAGTGTGCGCAGTAGATACATTGTACTGTGCGTGCGCAAAATATTGTCAATGGAAATGAAGGATATTCCAAAATTTAGAACAGTTGTTCGAAAAATAACACACCGCGCAGGCGTTAGGCTGTTCCGTTGCACAACTGTTCGTAGAATATTGACCCCAAATTTTTGCACAAGTTTAGCCAATCAAGCCGTACGATTGTTTATCCATTTATTTTTGAGATCAGTGCTTATACTGGATTATGTGACATGTCAATTGTGTCATACGTCCAAGTGTCATATTTCCCTAACTCCCCCACCATTAATTTCTGGGATACCCAAGGATCAAGAACTTCTGTGAGGACAGACGGAAAATCACCTTTTCTACATTAAAAATCGACGAAAAAATTAAGTCACTAGCACAGCCTGAATCGCGAGCATTTCATAGATGTCTGCGGCTGACGTCATCACTATAAGCTGCTGATAGTGACGTCACTCGCAGGCCCAGAATTTGATGGTGAGGGAGTTAGGGGAGTATGACACAATTGACACATCACCAGGGCCGTAGCGATATACTTGCGTCTATTTCTCAACGTGACTCATTCAGTATGCGCGTGCGCGTACTTTCCACAGAAGATTTTAAGGTTAGGTTTTCCTGTTTTGTTTTGATTTTGAACTTGTACTTGTTTCGTAACGTAACATTGTTTCTACTGACCCTAAAGTTTCTATTCACTCCGTTTAGGGTAATTTTTGTAGTTACATATCTGTTGATTCGTATCGTGATGGAGGGAAACAGTGAAAACATTAAAAAGGGCTTATAGATAAGTAAAAGTGATTGAGTAAGTCTAATGAGAAGTAAGTCCAGAAGTGAAGATGTATCCAAATTTCGTAGATATGTATATGTCTGTACTTGGTGTTCCAAAACATTTTCAAATCAGGGCAATTTAAGCAGACATACCAAAAATATGCATGATTCGTTGGTGGCTGGAAGGAAAAAAACAATATTTCCTAGAAAAAATGATTTCTTTGTCGGCGATGCCCGGATAAACAAAATCAAAAAATTGATGCTCTTGGACTAAATTTATTCTCAATTCTTTATGTGTAGAGTTTTTGCAACAGTTTTTGCTTATCCGGGCATCGCCGACAGAGAAATCATTTTTTGAAGGAACCTCGATTATCTGTGGCGGGGACTATAGATACTTTCTTTTAGATTTTATGTGCATTTTGATTTTTTCTGTGTCAAAATAAATTTTTCACCCAAATACATAGGTACCTTTGTGTTTTATTTATTACAGATATAAATAGTTAAGGGCTAGATTGAGTTTCTTGCGCTAATTTTTTGCTAAGTAAAAAATTATCCTAAACGGGGTGGATAGAAATTCCAGAGTCAGTAGAAACAAAATTAGGGAATTTAGGTAACAACGTACAAGATCAAAATCAAAACAAAACAAAAAAACCTAACCTAAAAATCTTCTATGGTAAGTAGGCGCACGCGCATACTGAAGGAGTCACGTTGAGATATAGACGCAAGTGTAGCGATATGACTACCTCTAGGGGGGGAGACTGAGATTCGGCGCCCCCTAAGCAACTTTGACAGACTTTAAAACCTAAATGGTTAATTTTAGACAGGAGCAAAACCGAGCTGAAATTCCTATCTTAGATTTTCATAAATTATCATTTGATACCATATTGATACCAACTTTGAATTTAATCCATGATTGAAAATGCCTTACAGCCAGGCAAAGTTGCAAAAAAGTCAGTTTTCAATTATTAATATTTCCAAAACAGTTGTACAAACAGACGTAAACGTCGTCATTGTTTCAGGTATGACGTACACCCGTTTTGTGACGCTGACGGGTGTACGTCATACCTGAACCAATGACGACGTTTACGTTGTCAGTTGTGCGTCGCGTACTATCCTAACAAACCGCACCTTATGACGTACACCTGTCTTCTGACGTGAGAACACGGGTGTACGTCAAACCTATGGTCATACCTGAACCAATGACGACGTTTACGTTGTCAGTTGTACGACGCGTACTCTCCTAACAAACCGTACCTTAAGAGGGGCGTTTAAATAAAATGTTATTTACAGACCTTCACTAATTCCTGTTCAATTCCAAATTTAGACCACTTTTCAGTGAAATGAAGCTATGTTCATAACAATAATAGATTGGAGTAGAAGTTCAAGCATTTTTGATTGCAAAATACGCATTCTAAATAGTAAAATTATTACCATTTTGTTGACAACAATATGCAAATTTTGGTCACGGATTTAAATGAAAAAGGGATAAACATATAGAGTAAGCACACCAAAAATAAATGTCCAAAATTTCGGATAGTAAAATGCTGGAAAAAATGAATAGAACAGAATTTTCGAAAATTATAATTTTTATATCACAAAATTAATCAAAATCTGTCAAACAACGAGGTGATTGCTAACAAACCGTACCTTAAAGGTACGGTTTGTTAGGATAGTACGCGACGCACAACTAACAACGTAAACGTCGTCATTGGTTCAGGTATGACGTACACCCGTCTTCTGACGTGAGAAAACGGGTGTACGTCATACCTATGGTCATACCTGAACCAATGACGACGTTTACGTTGTCAGTTGTGCGACGCATACTCTCCTAACAAACCGTACCTTAAAGGTTGGAGTTGGATTTCGTTGCGACGTCCAGCGCTTACGGTCCGCGGCAACGTCTGGCAGCAACAGCCAGCCGTTACGGTCACATACTTTGCTTAAAACGTCTACATCGAAAGTATAGCAGTGGTTTGAGTATTTTAAAATGAGCGATTAGTGATTAAAAAATGGATCTGGCAACAGCATACTTTTTTGCTAGAAGATGGAAATAGTTATTTATGATATAAGTGTTGAAAGTACATTTTTAAGGCACGCATGTGAAAGTTTGCAGAATGAGCAAAACGAATTCTGCAATTCACATAAGTGCCTTAAAAATACTTTTAACACAAATATCATACAATATTTTTTTCTACAAACGGCAATAAAAAGCAATAACCAGTAACAAATTGGATTTTTAAATGAATAATAAATTGGAAGCATCTTTCCTACATAAAATTATTGAATTTTAAAAAATCCAAATAACCAGCACCTTGTTTTACAGGTAATGAAATGTCTTGTCAGTTTCTTGAAAGTCTGTCGTGGTCAGTAATGCTTTTTGCTAAAAATGCAACAAAATACAGAAGAAAAAGAGAGCTGCATCGATCCCTTGAAAAATATAGATGAGGCGGCCAATCGGGCTACCTCAGTTGTTCAAATTTCACCATTAATATCAATGTAAATAACTAAAAATACAAACTTTCTCTGACGTTCCCTCTCAAAATTTGATGTTTCATTTTTAACATTAGTGCTATATAGTTATTTTCCTAACAAGTGCGCAAAGTGTTACTTTTCCGCACGCAAACACAGTTATACGAACGACGCGAAGCGGAGTTCGGATACGTGTTTGCGTGCGGAAAAGACATTTTGCGCACGTGTTAGGAACAAAATTTTTCCTACGAGCTTCATATCAGGTAGGTAATAACAAAAATTTAAAAAAAAAACGATAATTTGTTTAATTATTTTTAATTAACTTGAAGGGAACCTATGCATTTATCAAAAAATTACATAACAAAAAAAAATAACAGAAAATCCTCATCAGAGCTGTTCATCTTAAAGCGTTTAAATTTGATGAGAAAGTTTGTAGATTTTTGCATATAAATAGAGAACAAATCTGACAATGTGTCAAAGTTAATTTATATTTGGTGTTTGTATAGATGTTGGCTGATATAGAAACAGAGGAAAAATTTGTCATCATGTGTCAAAGTCGACAGGTGCACTTATTGTTGCTTGACAATTATAATTACTTTTCGGCACTCAGTGCGGATAAGGCCTGTATCCGCACTGAGTGCGGAAAAGTGTAACTTTGAGCCCGGAAATGCGTGCGGAAAAGTACTACTTTGCGCACGCTCGTAGGAAAAAA
The DNA here is from genome assembly GCA_917834065.1 of Ceutorhynchus assimilis. NCBI lineage: Eukaryota > Metazoa > Arthropoda > Insecta > Coleoptera > Curculionidae > Ceutorhynchus > Ceutorhynchus assimilis. Next base: position 22,886,346 of record OU892284.1, read on the forward strand.
ACTTTATGGCACTAGTGCGATAAAGTAACATTTTTAATGCTTCGGGGGGGTGTTAAAAATTGCATTTTTAACACGTTTGTAGAAAAAGAATATGAAATTCTGAGTTTATTATTGTCTATATGCGAGAGAAAACCGACGAATTGAGCGCATCTATACCATTTCCAGAATTATTTCACACTAGTGAAATTTGATTTCAAATTAATGAAAACTAAATTCACATCAGTGAAATCTAATTTCGCTCAAATGAAAATTGATTTCAAAGTAACGAAAACTAATTTCTCACAAACGAAATTTGATTTCACATTTGTGAAAATGAATTTCAAACTGACCCTAATTAATACTCATTTTTCAAACATTTATTATTTTAGTTTGAAAAAAACATCAACAAATGTTATTTATTTCACTGTAATGAAATAAACCCACTGAGTTCACATAACGTAAAATACAATGAAGGGGGTGATTCGTCGGTTAGGACATACAAAACTTAAAAGGCCTGTTAAGTCTTTGCCAACGTTTTGCCCAAAAGTTTAGGGCTTCATCAGGGCCTAAATATGTATTAGGAACATCAAAAAAGTGCTAACAAAAAACTGAAGTTTACATGCCTTGTACTTAAAAAATTATGTGGCTAGATTATATAAAATAGTGCGAGAATTTTCAGGATGGAAGATTCAAGTGCACATAACCAAATCCCAATACATTGATAAAATTGTAAAAAGGCAAATTTTTTAATATTTTTTTTGTCCTTATCGACGAATCACCCCCTTCATTGGATACCGATAGGACACAAACTTCCCTTAGAAAAAATAAAATCATTAAGCAATTAATAATAATAATTATAAATTATTTAAATAAATTGAACTTCAGTTGAATCTTCTCACTCTTGAGATAGCTGCATTATACCTTTCCACGTGATTTGCGAAACTGAAGTTTAATTTATTTAAATAATTCATACTTATTTCATGATTTTCACAGTTTCCTAAACTCAGTGGGTTTATTTCATTAGGCTGAAATAATAAATGTTTGAAAAATAAGTATTAATTAGGGTCAGTTTGAAATTCATTTTCAAAAATGTGAAATCAAATTTCGTCAGTGAGAAATTAGTTTTCGTTACTTTGAAATCAATTTTCATTTGAACGAAATTAGATTTCACTGATGTGAATTTAGTTTTCATTAATTTGAAATCAAATTTCACTAGTGTGAAATAATGCTGGAAATGGTATAGAAACCAAGAAGGATATTATAAAACTCTAATGAGAAATCTTCTTGAAGCCGATAATGAGAAGTTTCCTGGCATTTTTCGACTTAATACTTAATTAAGAGTTAAGACCAATTTGAATTTGTTTTAACTCTTATTCATGAAGGTATAAAGAAGCAGTCTACAAATAGTGTAAATATTCCAATTTCTCTTCTTCAATAAAACTTTCCCAATCTGACTTTCAATGATTTCACGAATTTGGAAATCTTTGTTTTCATGGTCGTATAAATACGGAAATTCACGCACTTGGTCTATTAACACTTCGTCATCACTATCAGAACATTTTTTGAACATTTCTAATAAACTCAGCATTTACTATATTTTTGACGCTCTCGTCATTATTTGATTGAAACTTTGAAGTTAGCGCTCACGTCTCGACTTGTTGTTGAGCAGTCGAGACGTAGCCATCATCGGCAGGCCGCTACGTCCAAGAGACGAGCCGCTTCAAAAACACTATTGTCGTTATAACGCATTGAAGAAGTGCTCGACGGCAGGACGTCGCGGCTGACCGTAAACGCTGGACGTTGCAACGAAATCCAACCTTAACACGGCTACGGCAAAAGCACAACATTTGACGCGCATCTTTTCTGCGCACGCCGTCATTTGAGGATACAGAGCTCGAGTTAGCCAGCTGATTGTTTTTGTATAATATGCTGTGATTTTACGTCGAATCCGTATGTTCAATTATATACAGGGTATTCCATTTAAAATAAGTTGGACCACAACCAGCTTTTCTGAAACACCCTTTATATGCGAAAGTAAGTTTAAAAAAAAAAAATGTTTCAACTATTTACAAGACCTAAAATCTCTTTCTAAAATGTCAAAAAAAAAGATAGAGGGAACATTTATAAACAATAACCCTGTATAGTCTGGCAAGTGGTAAGTTGATAGACACGAAAGGGGGAAGAAAAGTGGGGCGTAACCTAAGAATATTTACTGACACCTCAACTGACACCGCTCGATGACAGCCATGTCTTTGGGTTCAGTGGCACCGAAAACACCAAGGAAATAAACCAATTTTTTTTTTTTTTTTTTTAAGGTTCGCCAATAACCACGCCACTGTGCTGTCGTTCACGCTCTAACTATAATGGCGTTTCCGATTCGTAGATCTAGTGCGGAACTAGTGCAATTTTTTCTATTTCTGTCTTTTTCTTCTACAGGTCTCTTAAAAAGATGCAAATACCCTCAGTGCGCACTGAACCTACCAATCGGAAACGTATAGAATCATGCCTCTGAATAATCACGCCCAATGAACTATAGCTAAAAACTGGAATGCGCACACATTGCCATATCTGCCAAAAAAAATTAAGCCATGAAAGACAGATGCCACAAGGGGAATGTTGTTTTTTTCTGTTGCTCGCTGACATATGACGTTTTCGATAGTTTTGTCATATTTCCCTTCACAGGTTTCATCAATTGGAATACGTGTTGGAAGCAATTTTCGCCATTTAACATAATGAGTGTGACAAAAACAGGTATCCCCTCCGCAGCAGCCGCGCTAGGTTTCAAGTTCGTCCTTATGTGTTAGAATTCCAGTTTTTGGTTATAGTTCATTGATCACGCCTCTCCGCATCCATCATTTCGCAATGTTGCCGGATTTTTTTTAATTTCAAAATACTACACATGCCCATGTAGCAAAAAAAGATATGTCATCAACTTGTTTATTACTGTTTCCTCCAAGTTTGGCAAAACAGCAAATTCTATTGCAGTTCGCCGTTTGGCTAGCCAGACAATACGTTACAATGTCACTTACATCACTGAAAGCTGAGTCGGTGGCTGGGTTCGGTAATTGACGTTTTCAATTAAAAGAGATGGACGATAAAGTATGAAAACATTCAGATTCCCGCCAACATTTGCTTGCTCGTCAATGTCAAGTGTATAGGGTGTTTAGCAATCTCCTGGTTTTTATTCCAATCGGTGACTCCACCGATGAGTTAGGTATCTTTGTTCAGTGAATGGAAAATGACAATGACCGACATAGAATGGTGAAATTTGAAATTGGAATGAAAATGTGGGAGCAAACAGCTTCCGCAAACTAAACTTGAACGTGGATATCTTTGTATACTTGATGGGCCGTGGATTTCCCTTACTTTTGCGAGTATCAGTTTTGATTTTGTGTATCCAAATTTTGACAAATCTAGGATTTGATAAAAACTTATGGAAAGACACGTCCGCAGGTGAATAGGAATTATTTTCACGAAAAGACGCACTACACACAATCACCATTGTTAGGAAAAAACCTTGAAAAAACCGAGGAAATAATAGTTTCCAGTCTCACACATATAAAACTCTTGTCAACAAACCACTGTCAATAGCTGTCAATCATTGTTTTCATACTCTTTTGGCGTCTGACAGTCTGACGCCAGAGAGAGAGGCTTCTAAATTGAAAGGGTCATCTGCGAGCAAAAGGAGCGAATTTTGACGGACGTCACGTGATCACTTATCCACCACTTATCTTTTTTCACGTGTCAAATCACGTGACTTCTGTCAAATTTTCCTCATTTTGCTTGCAGACGCAATTCCCATTGCCGAATTAACCAGTGATTCACCGAGTTTCCGTTGCCCCGTTTTGATGGAACTTTTAACTAGGGCGTGTTCACAATAGAAATATGGAACTCTTGACTAAAGCTTGTTCACAATAACCGGCGGGGCGTGTTCACATTATAATAGTTGTAAAATAGTATTTAATTACCTACTCAGAAACTCCCGCCTCCCCCCCTATTGGCTACGCCCCTGTCTGTATATACAGAAAATGTGGACTCTCAGAGAACTCCTCATACAGGGTGTTTGGTACATCGATAGGAAGTTTTCATTGAGTGATATGAATTCATTTGCGAGCTGTTTGACCACATTTACCCTTATGCAAAGTGTCGTCGTTTTTGAGATATCAGCATTTTTAGATATTTTTGAATTGTTCCTAAACATATTGTTTTTTTTTTTTTGGTAGTAAGCACTTCAACCTTTCTCAATTTTTTTTCCTATATTCCTAATATGCACTGTTTCGAAAAATACAGAAAGAAATACCGAACGATTGATACAAAAAATATGAAGCCCAAGGTATGCGTTGAAATACATGGATTCAAATATCTAAAAATGGTAATATCTCAAAAAACGGCGAAATTTTGCATGATGGTAAATATGGTCAAACAGCATCCAAATGACCTCAACTATCACTCATTGAAATATTCCTATTGATGTACCAAACACCCTGTAAGTATATTAGTACCATTGTACCACCAATTAGGGTTGCCACTTTCTTCAAAAGTGAAAAAAGGTCATTTCAAAAAAAAAAAATCTCAATGCAAGTAAAATGGTCGTGAAAGGGAGTTAAGAAAAATGAATATTTAAGCTCATCTCGAAAAATAGTGGTACTTGGTGGTACTATAGGGCACTCCAACGAACTGTCAAAAACGGAATAAATATGGCTTCTGTCAGTGACGCTTTAACCTTTCTCTGGCCCGTAGGTCAATTATTTGGTATGGCCTTCCATGGAGTGATTGTTTTTTTTATGGGGTTAAATAAAATCATTTAGGGCCGGTTTATCAATCAAGGGATAACTCGCAGAGTTTGCTGGCTCTGGGCTAACTCTAATTCTGGGCTAACTTAACTACCTACTCAATTCGAAAAGTGTTTATCCAAGTTTTTTCAACCCAGGGCTTGTAAACTCTCATGTTCTTTGAAGGTTGGCATTACTTATGCAACGTTTTCAGCTCACTTTTGTCGATTTTTCGACATTTTCTGCTCATAACCTTACTTTTTTATGGTATTTTTTATCTCCGTAACGAAAATTTCGGTATCGCGTACTTACCTATTCTGTGTGGAAATATGTTGTTTTGTTTTGAAGAGAAGAAAATGTCTGAGAGAAAAAACCAGAAGCATAGGTACTTACGTGGTACCTGTCTGTTGGGAGTTCGAGTCTATGCTCGATTCTCGATTTATTCTGGAACAAGTTAGATTGTTTCTTTTCGTAAGCGAAAACTCGCCGACGTCATCAAAATTGTCAAAGGGATTAGGGATTTGACTTCAACCTTACGTTTTAGGGGCGTCGCTCATGTTTTAGAAATTCTAGAACATCTCGATCATCAACACTGAAATCTTGGTCCTTCATCTCTTCAGAATTTCAAAATTTAAGCCAAAACCACAACATTCAAAAAAATGCAGACAAAAGATAACAGAAAATGTTGAGGTTAACCCAGAGTCAAATACGCTAACTTGCCGTGAAAGCGCGGTTTAACTTTTTCTTGGGAAAACTTTCGAGTTAGCGCAAACACTAACAGGTTCCTGCTGTAGTTGTTGCCACGTGTCTGTGCTGCGCTAATGACGCGACGGAGAGTCAATGCAGCTCAGTGACTTTAAAGGAACGGTTTGTTAGGATAGTAGGCGACGCACAACTGACAACGTAAACGTCGTCATTGGTTCAGGTATGACGTACACCCGTCTTCTGACGTGAGAAAACGGGTGTACGTCATACCTATGGTCATACCTGAACCGATGACGACGTTTACGTAAACAACGTTAACGTCGTCATTGGTTCAGGTATGACCATAGGTATGACGTATGCTCGTTTTTTCACGTCAGAAGACGGGTGTACGTCATACCTGAACCAATGACGACGTTTACGTTGTTTACGTAAACGTCGTCATTGGTTCAGGTACCTCAAGGTACGGTTTGTTAGAATAGTACGCGACGCACAACTGACCTGCAACTGACAACGTAAACGTCGTCATTGGTTCAGGCATGACGTACACCCGGTTTCTGACGCTGACGTTAGATAACGGCTGTACGCTTGTCTGTCATACCTAAACCAATGACGACGTTTACGTTGTCAGTTGTGCGTCGCGTACTATCCTAACAAACCGTACCTTTAAGGTAGGTACTATTTTACTGTTTACTGTTTTCTAACCTCAACGTCAGCGTCAGAAAACGGGTGTATGTCATACCTGAACCAATGACGACGTTTACGTTGTCAGTTGTGCGTCGCGTACTCTCCTAACAAACTGTACCTTAAGGGTGTGTTCCCGATTGATGCTCGATGGAGCGAGCGGAGCAATTTCAGAGCATCGTGACGTCAGGCAGTGCACTCTGGCCAAACCAAATGTGCTTGTGCAGTGTGAACTTTAAGAATTAAAGAGTATTGAAATATGTGCTAGTCCTGCTACTAAACAAGTCGATGTTTTTAATATAGTGGGTTTTTATATTTTATATTATAAATTAAAGGCCAGCAGTTGGCCTCCCATCCTCTGTGGCCCGTAGGACATGACCTAATTGTCCTAACGAATAAAGTGTCCCTGGCTTCTGTTGGATAAATAAACCTAAGTTTACCGTATCCTTATGGAAATTTGAGGTATTCCAATACAATTTTGTTAATTTTATGTATTGTAATGCCCCGCATTTTGCTGTGTGGTAAATTGTAGCAGTAGTGCTAGTTGCTCGGCAATCCTCTTCAGAGTTCTCGACTTGTAATTAAATAGGTATAATAATCGCCTATTCTTTAAATTTATACGTCTGTGTAGTTTGTTATATTATAAAACAAAAGATATAAAATGAGTGAAGTCATGGTGAAGTCAGTTCAAAATATGAAAAACGCAATAAAATTATCAGGAAAAAATTTAAAACGCCTTTTCGAAGAGATGGCTCCATTTGTGCTACTGTGCATTTGTGCTAATCCGCAAATGGTCTACTCACGAACGCGATCGGCTATGATCGGGATCAGTTAACATGATCGCGGAGGAGTAGCAAGAGTAGTTGAAGCTTATGAAGGTTTTGTGTACGCGGCAGGCGCGCGGAACATCTGGTGTAATCAGCTGATAATAATAAAAATAAATTAAAAAATGTATTTGTATTTAGTGAATGATTGTGGACTTTATTTTTATTAACTACAGTCTACAGTAGAGTTAAGATTTTGGAAATATATAATATACTTATTTATTAAAGCGTAGAGTCCTTGTAGAGTTTATACAGACGTGTAAAATTATTTATAAATGTAAAGTCAATAATACATATACCTATCAAAGTATCTCCCCAGATTTAAAATCATATGGGGTTGTATTATTTATTGATTTCCCAGAATATTAGGTCAATAAACCTAGCAGTCCCATATGGAAAAAAACGAAGGGATTGCTAGGTTAATATGAAATATAGCAGTCCCCTGTAGTGAAAAATATTTTTTTAAATTTTTCTTTGGTATCAGAATTTAGATAATATGCTTTTTAAAGTTCTCCTAAATACCTGGTCAAAGAAAAAATTGAATCAGTTAATTATTAACTGAATTACAGATTTTTTTTCAATATTAGGAAATTCCTGGATTCACGTTTACTTATTGGGGGTGTTTTAGAGGCTTACAGCCAATTTCATAATCAACTTTAAGTAAACTTTAAATATAAAGGTCCATTTGAAGTAGAAAAATCCCATCCAAAAAGTCTATTTAGCTAAAATAACTTTTAATTCTCTATCATGAAATTGGCCGTTAAACCGTTAAAGGCTGAAATGTTTTTGGATTGAATTTAGGTACCTACTATTTAAGTGCTCCTAAATTGTCAAAGAAACACTTGAATCTGTTAATTATTAACTGAATTACAGTTTTTTTTCATTATTGGCAAATTATTGGCTTCACGTTCAGTTGGTGGTGTGTCAGAGCTAAAATGTTTATGGATAGGAATTAGTGCTATTTAAGTGCTTCTCAATATTTGAAGAAAAACTTGAATCAGTTAATTATTAAACTGAAGTACAAATTTTTTTTTCATTAAGGAATTGCTGGCTTTACATTTACTTGGGGATGTATTTGCATTGCAGCGAATCTGAAAACTGCGACTAAAATGTTGTATTGGAATTTGGTGCTATTTAAGTGCTCCCAAAAAGTTGAAGTTTTAGATAGTTCAAGTTTTTCTTCGACTATTCAGGAGCACTAAGATAGCACCTAATTCCAATTATTACAACATTATAGCCACTGTTATCAGTGTTATCAGTTTCGCTGCAAATATTTACACCCCCAAGTAAACGTAAGGCCAGTAGTTCAGTTCCCTATAATAATACAAAAAAAATCTATAAATCAAATAATATAACTAATTCATGTTTTTCTTTGACTATTTAGGAGCACTTGAGCACCTAAGTCCTATCCAGAAAAAAATTAGCTTTTAACCACCAACTAGTTAAACGTGAAGCCAACAATTTCCATTTCCTAATAATGAGAAAAAATCTCTATTTAGTTTAATGATTAACTGATCAAATTTTCTTTGACTATTTGGAAACACTTGCATAGCAAGAATCATAAACTATAGGATTGCTTTTCCTTATAAGGCGTACGTTCGCCAATTCTCGAGTCGGCAAGGCCTGCGAGTGACGTTAGTACTATTAGCAGCATAGCCTCTTATAGTGGTGACGTCACCCGCAAGCCTCGATGGGATGCTTGCGATTCAGGTTGTGCTTGTTTCTTCATCGATTTTAAATGTAGAAAAGGTGATTCCTGGTAATGAAAAAAATCTGAATGATTGTTCTTCTTCGACTATTTAGGAGCACTTGGATAGCTTATTTGCTAATTCCTATCCAGAAACTAGCTTCTGCACACAGTGGCTTTACACTCGGTAAACTCCGAGCAGTCCGAGCGCGCTCGAAACATTAAGATAGCGATAATAGAATTCAACTTCTGGAATCTCTTTCTCAGTGAAAATGTTCTATCTTTGATTGTTGAGTACCCGAATCAATACATAGAAATTGTAAAACCGAAATTCATCAGATGGTTCAATTTTTTTATCAATGATTTAGTATATGTATCTCTGTGATACAGCGTGACTAATGATGTTATAAAACTCGCGATGGAAGGTTAAAATAAATTAATATTTAACCAATAAAATATTAAAAGTTAAAATTTTCCATTTTTAAAGTAAACAAAACACCACACGCACTCAATACTTGAAAAATATCGAAATAGAATTCTATTTTCTATTTTAAATACCCGCCAGATGGAGAGGGAACGGCAACGCTGCACCCATTTGCGCTACAACAACTGGCATTCGTTTCGATGAGGGTCATACTCCGGTCGGACTTCGGCTCGTCCGACGTTCCCGCCCGAAGGCGACTTCGGGTGGGTAGAGCAAATGAACATTAGCACAAATGGGGTGATCCCTTCGAATAGAACTAAATAGCACAAAGTATATGGGCAACTGGCTGGTTTCTCCTGCAGCGGCCATTAAAACCGATTTTTTGGACTACCCTATTGAAATAGTTTTTAAAAAGGACATTTTAAGGTTTAAAAAGTCACAAGGACTGTCCTTTTTAAAAAAGGACAAGTGGCAACCCTACCACCAACCCAGCATCTTTACGACAAAACAGCGAGACCACCAAATAATTGGGAATAAAGCAAGGCATACATGGCTTTAACCAATGCTCAGTAATTAGCTCAAAACATGGATTATTTTGTGAATCTAGAAATATACTCAACTTATTATAGCCTTATTATTGGCTATCCAAACTAATAAATGTAACACTATATTTGGATATATGCATTTTATTGTCTCGTCTAGTGGAGCTGGAATGTCTAAAAAAGTACCATTTATATCAGACATAGTTTTTTCAGCGTTGATGACATTGGTCTGCCCCTCATGCTGAATCTCTACACTATTTGAATTGTGACAATATTTATTTTCTAATTGATTGGAATTACAGTAGTGTCGCGATAATCCGGATCAATTAAAACCTGACCAATCCGGATTATCAAATTATTCGGATTACTAAGGCATTTTACAGTCCGCTTTTAAAACTATTTTGAAAAAAAAACATGCTGTATTTAAGCAAAAAAAGCTTTATATGTATTTGAAAAACAAGACAAATAAAAAAAAATAATTCTATATAGATTGCGAAATATGTAAGTATGTACATTTTTGAAAAAGCCCACACAGTCAGGAAGAATGCTGCGTATTGAATGATGCATGTAGATATGTAAAAACCACCTATCCACTTGAACGCAGTTACAAAACGACACGTGAAAACCTGTGCTTTTATTTTCAAGAGTAATGTAAATGAATTCGGATTACTGAATCAAGTGAAATCCGGATTAGAGTACATTAAGGGAACGAAAATGCGATTCGGATTACAGAAGCATATGGATTATCGCGGGATCGGATTATCGCGACACTACTGTATGTATTAATTTTTACATGCGAGAAATTATTGCAATTTACACTTTTGAAAAAGTTTACACTAGAAGCTACTTCTCCAAAACTTGCAAATGGTTTATATGTTGATTTTAACAAAATTGAAAGAGGCGAACTTGAAAACCAAGTTGAAAACCTTACTGATGACACTATGGCTCAAAAAATTGGTTTGGGAGAATTTTTCCTAGAGAACTGGACATATCTGCATTTTTCACTATTTAATGTCATCTCGTTCTTAACATATCACTCCTGGAACCTCAGAAGATCATCTTGCATTTTCCCGTCTGGGCCGACTTGATTTAAAATGTTGAAAATTTTCAAGTCATCAGCACGAAGTAGAAATTTGACATGATGGAAGCAAGACCCTATGTCATTAATAAATGAGTAAAATAGGAGTGGTGCAAGATGACTCCCTGAGGCAACGCAGATGTGACTTTAATAATACTCAGACTGAAATACAATCTGGCTCTTGCGTCTAAGATAAAAGTACATCCATTGATGTGAACCACATACACCATATTTAGGAAGTTTGTCTATTAACAGTGTATGACTTTCCCCATTGAAGGCATTCGAGAAGTCAGTACAGATAGAATCTACAACCTGGCCAACCTCCAAGGCCTTCAAGATGGCTCGTTCATACACCAACAAATTTGTTGTTATAGATCAGCCAAAAAGCTATATTTTTTAATTTTTCATTTACTAGGGATTCAAATATCTTTGGAAAATGGGATAATAGTGTTATAGGGCGGTTATTCTCAACATCCTCCTTTTTGCCAGAATATTTAAAAATTGTACATATGAAAGATAAGTTTCAATACTTTGGGAAGACTCCAACAGACAATGATTTATTATAGAGTAGCCACAAGGGTCTAGATAAGGCCATTGCACAATTCATAAGAAATGTTAGAGGTATTCCAGGTACTTTGTTTATATCGATGTAACTCAGTTTATTGAAAACTTCGCTGTTGCTAGGTGAACTATTGATATGTACAATGTCCTGAAAAGCAATAGGTTCACAACTTCCCACAGAACCCACAGCACCATGCAAAGAGATTTGCAATGCCCTCAGCATCAGACGCCGCGTTCCCTTCATAATGAAGTGTGTGTGGCAACTGTACACAGAATAAAATAATTTTTTGAAAGAACCAAATTCCACTGCAACTCATACTTCTTCAGAGAGCTCATTAGCTATGTCAATCACTCGGGACTGTATACCTTTACGTATAGCCAATAGTACTCCTCAATTTCGATTTTTTTCTGTAAATACATATTGTAATTGCATATACCAAGTTCAGCATCTGAGTAGTCTCTGTTATCATAATAATGTCTTATTGGCAAGTAGAAATATTATTACACAAATCGACAAGTTTTGTCCTTAGCCCATTTACATTTTGGTAATGTTAATTTTGAAATATATCATGTTGATTTTTATCAATTATGTAATTCCTTCATATTCGAATTTGTATTATTCGATGTATAAGAAAACTTACCAAACTATTGAATTTTTTCATTTGCTATACGTGCTGGCTGATATTTTTATCATAGCTACTAAATTATGTATTATGTTTACCTCGATGTTTACTGTGTTCTTTTAAAAAGAACATATTTTCTGTCAGTAGCATACTTAGTTACATGCGCTCCTCTGTAGAGCTTTGTATTGCCTTGCTATGGCATGTATTCCTATGTATTCTTATGTATTCTCACGTATTCCTATGTATTTTCATGTACTCCGATGTATATTCCCTTGTATTCATATGTATTTCTATGTACTCTTATGCTTTATCTTGCGGTTTACCCCTCAGTAGAAATGATTAAAAAATTGTTTTTTTGTGTGTACTTACTCTATGTTATTCACCTCACAACTCCTGAAACCCCAAAGTTTTTACACTTTATGAGAAGTGGTCTTGTTGTATCATTTGTGTCAAGCCTGTTCTGTTACAGTCAACTATATCTTGGCTGCAATTTTGATCTATTTTCAGCCGCTATAGTATTTACTTGACTTCTTGCACATCTGTCACTAAAATATGTATTTTTTTTTGCTTCTTCATTGCTGAAACCCAGCAGCATTTTAAGTCGTTGGTACAATCCTGCGAAGGCAGTAAAAAACAGAAAAATATTTAAAGTGCAAATTATTTGATACAGGTAAAATTGTCAAAAGAAACTGGATAGACGAGTGTTACAATCAAAGAAAAAAATTACCCTGGCGACGATTTGCTTTGGACAAAGCCGACCGCGGGCCTGAAAGCGAAGAAGAAATTTGTGAACAAGATGACTCTCCTATTCCAGCCCCAAATTCGCCACCTAACGGAACTAATTCTGATTTGGACGATGATACGTTAGTATTAAAAACAATATTTCTAATATTTATTTAATAACTAATTTATTTTAGAAGGGAACAAGGTTCTGATACTGAGGAAAAGATAGCCAAGTTAATGAAAAAACAAGCTGAGCCCAAGTGTAAAAAACATCAGAAGGAATATTGTGTGGACACAGATAGTGAGCTAATGAGTGACCATAGTCATAATAATTTGGAATTCCAGAATAAATTTAAGGATTTTTTTGAAAATAAAATATTTTATGTTGACGAACAGCTTGATAAGGATTTAGTGAAGACTATCAAACAGTATATTGTGGCTTATAATGGGTAAGTCTAATAACACAAATTAATTTTGTTATTTTGCATGCAATTTTTTTTCAGAATTCTCGTAGAAGATCTAGAAGTATCCATAGACTTTATAGTAACAAACACCTCCAATTACAAAACGTTCAAAGACTTGTATCCCAGCGCCCTCTGTGTTGCTCCAGACTGGATATGGGAATGTCATAATTTACAAAAACTCATGCCAACAGAGGATTTTATCTTCGCGTAAGACTTTGTATAATAATGTACTGCTTAATCAATAGTTTAAATAAAAGGCGAGGCCACTTAGTGTATAAGTTTCTCGTAAATTAACATCACATTCTACTTGTAAGTTGACAATTTTCTGATCCCTGTTTGATGTTGTGTATAAAGGAAATTCTAATAGGTCGTCAGTTTGTGTTTGACCCTAGAACATGTTCAATTAAATAAATAAAATTATTATTAAATTGACTAGAATTTCACCTTTTCTATCCAGCTTAAATAACAATTTGGAACCAAATTGATAGTTCCAGAGTCACTTTTACACTCTCTTAAAGTATCATTCTCTAGCAGACCCCCTTCAATAAGTAGATCGGATAAAATAATTGCATTTCCACTGGAACGGTTCCAAGTTGTTCTCAAAATTAGGTCTTCTAGGGAGACTTGAGATGACCTTAAATAAAAATTGCCTGTAATGGTTATTTTATTTTCGCAGAGTCTTTACCTGGCAAAATCTTGCTTCGTACAAGCCAGATATGTTTCCGGATTGAAAAACATTGATAATTTCACAGGTTGTTTCATTAAATTGTCAATGTTGGCCGATTTCCATTGCGACAAAAATATAGTTTTTTGTAGGACCTCTTGTAAGTATTGACTGGGATCTTTTGGCCCGTTCCAAACATCAAGCCACGATTTTGGAGTCTGAAATTTTTGCATTTTATTAACATTTGTCTGAATAAATTGCTAATTTACCTGAGATTTTAAAATACATTTAGCCACTTCAATATAGTTATCATCCGCTTCGATAGTGCCTTTTGATATTTTATTTAAAATCATGAAACATTTATGTATAATTTGTATTAGGTTTATTCCTTTTGCGTATTCGTCATATACAAAACCTTCTATGGCAGAATCGCCTGTATAAGTGTTGGAAAAACTTAGTTTTACAAAATCCTGGCCTTGATTCAATTTTTTCCATTTGTTGAAGTAGGGATATAATTCCTTAAAATTAATGTCCTTGGGGGTTTGGTTTTGGTAAAATCCTTTTAATTGTTGAATTAATTTCAATGATAAATGATTTTCTCTTGCTTCATCAATGTTTTCTGGTAAACCAAACATAGACGGATGATCTTTGTTTGGAAATTGTTTAATAATTTGTAAATATTCCTTGAAATAAATAAATAAATTTTAAACAAAAATCCCTTATTCATTCTTACTTTATTATGGCCAGTATTAGGTAAGCTCAAATTCAACCCATATGGTTTCCATTTATGACTTAAAACTTCATCTTTGAAATAAATCTTCAAGTAAGCCTCCAAGATGCTTATATCGTCAATATTTTCAATTCTTCCACCATAAACGGCATCGTTAAGCAACCCTTTGATGAATTGCCATTGAATTCTTGTAGTTTCCACATTCCAAAAATCTTCCGTCAAACTCAAACTTGTTTGCATGTCAGTGTGATTGAATTCATAGTATTTGGACCAACCTATAAGACACTTTTAGAAGGTGTTTGAGTTAGATTTAAAATTCACCTTGTGGTACATATTTTCGTCTCTCTTGCACTAAAGCGTGTAAACAAGCAAACACGAAAAATAATCTTGCAGAAGTCCTATTTAATTTATTATTATATTTTTCACCCAATGAAGAGTAGATTCTTTGCATATTGTTACCGATACCTTGTGGTTCTTCGTAGGCAATTTTTAGACTGTTTTGTGATAATACCGAATTGAATTTTTCAGTGGATTCGGAAATAAGCCATAATCTACAAAGAATTTTTCCTTTTTTTAAGTTTGACCAATTTAACACAAACTTTTACCTAAAATTATCCACAGATTCGCTTTTCCTAAGATTCTGAGCTAAACTTGGCAGCCAATAAGTTACCAAATGCAAATTTTTCAATATCAGCCAGCTGCCGCTTTTCCTGCACTCCTCAAGGCTTTCCAATGCTTTGGACTCTTTTCCTTGCCCCATGGCAATCTAAAAAATAATGCTAAAGCAAATTTAACCCAAAATTAGTTTTCTACCTCAACAAAGCCATGATTAAGCTGCCTTGCCAAATCTCTTATTTCAATAGAAGGGTCCATACCAGATGTGGTAACCAATAGAATTGGTTCTTGCGGATTTGATTCTTTCAGGACGAATTGTAGGCTTAATACTGGTGGATCTACTGTTCTGAGACCTACAGAAGGTAATACATATTTATAAATTTATAAATTCATTAATTACCTGAAATTCTTAAACAACAATTTTCAATGCACGTCAGTAGTTTAACAGGTCGTAAAGCTTGAATTAGTAACAGTTTCTTAAATTCAGATAATTGACAGTGTTTTGGGAAATCTTTGTCCAATTGTGTAGATTCCATGAAACTCGACCACAAAGTTCTTTCATTTAGTTGAGCTTTGGCATAAACATTAGGCAAGTAAGTCTAGAAAAATTATCATTCAATAATTTATGTGATATTATTTTGACCATACTAACCTTTAGGTTTAAAATTTTTGGGATTGAAAGTGGTGGAATCCAAGAAGGTAAATCAGAAGACTCGATTGTTTCTTGATATGGTACATTATCAAGGAAAATATTCATTTCTTCTTCTGGGATATCGTTGGGAAACATTCTGTAAACTGAATGGAAGAAAAACGACAGCCTGTCATTTTTAAACATTCCTCTGCTCATGTAATTATATACGATTTGGAAAAGGTGCTTTTTTTGAAGGTCAGGATTTTCTTGTTGAGACTATAAAGGAAAAAAATAGTACTCATGAGTAATAAATTCTAGTTCTCGATGTTATGTGAGACAAAAAAACATGCTCCAACCTTTTTAAGATTGTTATTTTCTGAAGCAAAATGGAATTCTATTCCACAAGTTCTTACCTGTATCGTCTGTAAACAAATCAAAAACAACCTACTATAAGCCTTGGTAGATAGAGAATATAATACATCATATTTGGTGAATTCTTTACAAGCAAAATACAATTTGCTTCCAAAAGATGATATATCCAAAAATATCTCGAACTCCTTACGTAAGACGGTTCGAATTTTATTTGACTCATTCAAAGCGTCAGCTACAGCCATCGAGCTGGATTTAGTTTCGTTTAGGGTTGTTAACAGATCCTAAAATGTTTGTAATTAAAATTTTCAAAAAACTATTATGGTTATTGCAATTACCTTGTTATTGAGAATATTTCCATCTGATTTAGCCAAACAATCCAATAACTGACTTTGCAATACATAAAGCTTCTCTTGTAATTCTTCGTTTTCGTGCAAAAGTTGCTTTCTTCTGGATTCAAGTTCGGGTTTTTCTTGAGTTATTGCACTTGATAATAGTTGTTCTATGGGAATTTAATTATAAAATAAGATTAATAAATTAACACCGGAGTCTTGGTAGGAGAGTCAGGAGAGATCAGGGTAATTCCTAGTCTCTCCAGAACCACTGGCTACTTTTGTCTCTGCTGCAAGGATACGATCATCGAACCCATTTTGCATTTAGTCTTTATTTCCATTATTACATTAACTTAAAACTACCTTAATCTACTATAATCATAAGTATACTTAATTCTATGTGCGCCAGAGGGGCACGGCCGATGTTTGTGGCCCGAATTAGGTAGGAATACAGTAGGCGTGGCAGTGACAACCAGTCCGGTGTGACTCTTTTCTGGGACAATCTATGTTGCTCCTTATAGGTCCATTCACAGTCTTGACTTTATGTCGTGTTCGTGGATTAAAGTGTCCAGTAGTCATTTCATAGTTGCCAAGATATTTATGAAGGGAAAAATTGAGAAAAACCCTTCTTCACGTTTCTTTGGTGTTGATTTTTAAGCTTGCGCTAGTACCGGCTGGCCTCGGTCTGCAATTAAATTAGGTGGGCGTGTCTGTGGGTGATACCCCGGAGCTCCAATTGAGTTGTCGATCCTAGTTAACTATTCTAAGTGTAGATTCTAATTCAATTACATTCCGTTCGCCGGATTCAAGGCGGCTCGAAATAAATTGGCAACCTATGGTGTATGGGTCGGTGTTTTACAGGGTTGTGTGGGTCGAACTTGAGGGTGGCCAGGTTTCGGGTTAGGGTAGGTCCGTATGCGGAACGATTGAAGAATTTGATTGAGACTTCATTGAAGTATTCGATGATGGTGTTTATACCGGCAAGTCGATGTACTTCTATCGTTCGGGCGTCCATTGGCAGTGAAAGGGCGTTTTTAAGAATTTTATTTTGGAATACTTGGATCCTTTTCTTCTGTGTGTTGGAAATAAAGCTCCAAGCAGGTGTTCCGTAGAGTAGAGTAGGCCGTATTATGGTCTTGTATACGCTGATTTTATTTTTTGGGCTCAGAAAGGAATTGGTCTTCATGATGGGAGATAGAAGATGCTCGGCGATCTGTGCCTTTCTGAGGGTGTGAGTTACCTGGGGGAGGCCCTTGAGGGTCTTATCAAGGACTATTCCCAGGTACTTGGCGGTGAGTTTGGGTTCTATTACGACGTTGTTAATCGTCAGAGGGGGGTTCATGATGATGTTCGTACGCTTCCTGGTAAGCGTAAGAAGTTCTGTTTTGGGGGTGTTGAGGTTGATTTTCCAGGTCTGAAGATAGGGAGTGATGAGGCTAATGTGACGTTCCAGCGCCCTTCTTGCGTCTTCTGCAAGAAAGGCACTGGTGTAGATGGCGGTATCGTCGGCATACATCATGACTTTTGTGTCATTGGTTTTGGGTATGTTGGCGATGTATAAATTGAACAGGGTGGGTGAGAGGACTGTGCCCTGCGGCACTCCGGCCCGAATTGGTTTGGTTGGGGATAGCGAGCTTTGAAATTTGATGTTGAATGTTCTGTCATTAATGACAGAACATTCAACATCATTGCCTCTTAAGGCAATTAAAGAAATCAGGTGGAGAGGTAAGTTATGTACAGTCAGTAGTTTGTAGATAAGGCCCTTGTGCCACACTTTGTCAAACGCCTTCTCTATGTCGAGTAGCAGTAGGAATGTGCTCTCTCGGTTATTGAATGCGAGTGAGGCGTCCTGAGCTACCCTCGCTACTGCTAGAGTCGTGTTATGCTGAGGGCGGAATCCGTATTGTTCAGTGAGTCAATTACAGCGGAAAGTCTACGTGAAATTATTTTTTCGGCAATTTTGCTTAGGGAGTTTAACAATGAAATTGGTCTGAAGGACTGTGGTTGTGTTAGGTCTTTGCCGGGTTTTGGGAAGACTATTATGCTCGCCTGTTTCCAGGGTTGTGGGAAGTGCTGGAGAGTCAAGATCGCGTTAATGATTTGCAGGAGATGCATAATAGTCTTTCGGGGGAGGTTTTTGACCATTTGGTTGGTGATAGTGTCAGGTCCGGGTGCTTTTCTGTTTTTTAGTCTTTTCAGTGAGTCAGCTAACTCAGATGGTGTGACCAGCATCCGCTGGTGAACTCCCGGAGGGATAGGGTATTTGCGCCTGACAAAGGCGTCGGCGATGTCGTTAATGTTTGTGTGTGTAATAGTTGCGTCGGGAGTTTCGCTATAAACCCTAGCGAAGTGGTCTGCGAAAACGTTCGCTTTGTCCTGTTCCCTGTAGTAGCTGACACCAGCGACTACCAGGTCCGATTGGGTCGTGCCTGATCTTCGAAGATTCTTGGCCAGCTTCCACAGGGAGTTGTCTTGGGTCTCCAGAGAGGAGACATACCTCATCCAGGACGTGTTCCTGTGTTGACGTATGCTCCCTTCTATCTCCCGGCTGAGTAAGTTCAGTAGCTGTTTTTCTAGTAGGTTTGGACACCTTTGCCAAGCGCGCTTGACCCTATTCCTCTCCTTGATGAGGGCAATAACGGGGTCTGGAATGATGTCCGTCCATGCTTTGGGGGTGATTTTTGGAGCTAGCTGATTTCTGACTTGCGTGATGTTGTTTGTTATAAGTGTCACTTGCCGCTCAAGTTCAGGGATGGTAGTTATGGGGTCGGGGATTGTTGTGATGTCGTTCAGAAGTTGCTTGTAGCGTGTCCAGTTGAAGTTTTTGTAGCTATGTATTTTTTGCGGTTCCTGCACTGGAGGGTTTTTCCAGTACAGGAAGAGCGGTATGTGGTCCGAGTTAAAAATGTTTTTGGTTTTGATAGTCAAATCTCTGAATCCCCTCGAGAGAGCGATATCTATCGTTGAGGGGTTCAGTCCGTTAAGCGGGTAGTGCGTGGGGTTATTCGGGTGGTGTAATGAAATGTC
Organism: Ceutorhynchus assimilis; assembly: GCA_917834065.1. Lineage (NCBI taxonomy): Eukaryota > Metazoa > Arthropoda > Insecta > Coleoptera > Curculionidae > Ceutorhynchus > Ceutorhynchus assimilis. Next base: position 22,905,777 of record OU892284.1, read on the forward strand.
TGGGTTGTCACTTAAAAACTTGAAGAGTATTCTACCTGTCCTGTTGTTTGCGTGGTTGAGCCAAGATGTGTGCCTGGCATTAAGGTCCCCCAGCAGTAGTGCCCTTCCATATCTGGGAAAGAAGACCTTAATGTCAAGGGCGGTTCTAATCGCTTCGGGGGGAGCGTAGCCACCCGAGATCCACAAATTTTTGTCTATTTCCAGCGTTATGTGCTCGTTGCTGGTGTTTAGGGTTGGAATTCGCTTATAGCTGACTGATTTGTGGATCAGGCATGCTACGCCCCCGCCTCTGCGATTTCTGTCCATTCGTTCTGTGTTGTATTGTTTGTGCTTAAGGCTGTCCGTTAGTAGTAGTTTAGTCTCGTTTAAGAAGATTAGTTTGGGACCGTAATGGTCCATGGCCTGATATAGGTCTCCCCTCTTCGAGTTGAGACCATTACAGTTCCAACTAATTATGAGCCACATTTAAAAGTCAAAACTGTGAATTCCAGTGGTGAAAAATTGCATGGTGACCTGCAATACCTGCGATTTGTCACCATTGCACTGTTTAAGGAGCGCGATGTAGTGGTTCAGAGCTTTGAGTAGTTCTGTGATATTGACAAGAGAATTTAGCTCATTCATTGTTGTCGCCAGTTTAAGAAAGTCGGATTGGTTGCCACTTACCGCTCCTACTATATTCGTATTCGTATTAGTATGTGGGATCGCTGATGTTTGCGGTCTTGAGGTTCTGGGAGGAGGGAAGTCCTCATTGTACCTCTCGGGTCTGGGCCGAGGTACCAGGCTTGTGGGTGGAGCTTGGGGGAAGCTGACGTTCGTTTGCCAGGCAGGATTTTTGGGGGGCGGGGCCGGGACAAGTCTCCGCCTTGGCTCCAGCTGTCGAAGCTTGTAGAGGTATACAGGACAGGTTTCGTTGCTGCTCCTGTGAGCACCTCCGCAGTTAGCGCAGATGTCTATAGGCCTTTGGCACTCGGTGACTGCGTGTGGGCCTGAGCATTTGCTACACTTGGTTGCTCGTTTGCAGTATGTAGCTGCGTGCCCTAGTCCCTGGCATCTGCGGCACTGCATTACAGGCCGCTCTGACCGACGATTCTCCCATGTGATTCGGACGTTTAGTATTATCTTGTAGTGCTGGTTGAGCATTTTTAGAGTGTAGCTCGCATCCAAGATGACAAGGTACATCGGTTCGAATTTTGTTTTCATCCTGAAAATGTTTTTGGGAGTGATTGAGTACCTTGTCTTGAGATCGTCGGTCAGTTCGGCGATGCTAATGTCCCCATCGAGGCCGCGGAGAACAAAGGCGTGTCCCTTTGTAGTCTTCTCGGCGTAGGTATGCTGTTCGAGTTCCTCGGCCTCGAAGTTCCGGAGCAGGGTCTGCCAGTCCTCGGTCAGGTCGCAGTAAATTATAGTTGAATTTTTTGCGTACCTGACATTCAACTGGGTTATGTTTAGTTTTAGGAGGACGTCTTTAAGTTCTTTATGGCTTTTGAACTTCCCCTTTACGACGATTGGGGGAGGTTTCGACGGCTTGGCAGGTGTTGTTTTGCCCTTGCTCCGGTTGGGGACATTAGGGCGGCTTGAGGTGCTTGGTGGGTTCCTGGATGAGGTGGCGCTGGCCTCCGAAATGTTGCTCGCCACCTCATGAAATTCATTGTCCGACGGCAATCCATCGAACATATTCCGTGTTGGAATTGGGGCACCAAAGTTGAGTTGCCGCTTTACGACCATTTGCTTGAAACCCATTGTTCTTATTGGCACTTTGAACCCATCGTCGGTAGCTGCCGGATTTGTTGTCGATAAATTGTTTGCGACGTTTTTTGTTGCTGCCGAATTTGGGTCCGGCAATTGTTGTTGTTGTTGTAGGGTTTTTTGTGCTTCGGTATTTGGTTTACTCGGTGTCCTTGAACTGGGTTTCAGCTTTTTGGTCGTATTTACCATGTTTTTGTGGGCGGTCTCAAGGTGCGAGATGGCGTTATTAATTGTGGCTGTGTTATATGGCTTCGGGTTGGTACTGGAACTCATCTCTTCCTTGTAAAGTGTGTGGCACTCGTTACATTTGCTTAATGCGACTCCCAGCTTTGGTTTGAGGAATTTGATTTTTTCTTTAATACAAAAAATCGTCGAGCTTTCGTTCGCAAACGAAATATCGGAGGCGTTTTCGTCTTCCTCTTCAGACATGTTCCTCTTTGAAGAGGTTTTAGGTTTAGGAGGCGGCGAACGTACGGTTCCGATGGTAGGTTTGAGAAACAAAAAATTTAAAATTACAGAAAGCGGTGCGAATACCCAGACGCACGAGCTGGTCTCTGATCGGCGACCGAACAGAGAGTGCTGCAAGGATACGATCATCGAACCCAACAACAATAAGCAGACGAAACATCAAGAAAAGTTTAAAGGAGTGGTTGATTTCCTGTAAAAGTTTCATGGGAAGACGAGGAAATATAAATGAGACCATGAAAGAAGAGATAAAAGATCTAAAAAATTCAGTGATGTAAAATGACGGTCATTTGAAATCGTGACGGTCATTTGCGTCATGGCGTGTCATGACGGTCATTTGCGTCATGACCTCGGTCATAGTAAAGTATTTATTTCAATTTAAAACGCCACTACCTACAGTCTATCGTCTATTAACTCACAAATGGGTTTAAAATAAGAATAGTCAATTATTGATTGTAAAGTTTTGAAAAATTATTGAAGAATTCAGAACAGAAAAAATTTCAACAAATTACAAAATTAGTGAATAAAAGCTATCCTAGCCTATCAGGTAAAATGAAATAACAAAAATAATAGTTATGCACCTTACAAATGCAGAAGTGATACTTTACCGCACGCAATGGCAGTCGTTAAGTACGGTAAAGACATTTTCCGCATGTGTTAGGTACAAAATTATACCTATGAGCATCTATATCTTCCAAAGAAGGCATTATTGAAATTTCTGAACGAGAAGGGATTTTTGAGTGTATACTTAAACACCGAATTTACTTTACCGCATACTATGCGGTCTACTTTACTGCACATTTCCACACTATGCGCTAAAATGGTCATAGCCAACGGTCACATTGAATCTGACGTGTGACGGTCATGACCGTCATGACCCGCCGTCATGCGCGCTAGTCATGACCCACTAACATCACTGAAAAAATTAAATAAAAGAGGTTGATTAAAAAATACCTGAAATGTGTTAAACCGTTGCACTCAAAAAAAAAATTGAGAAGAGGGTAGACTCAACCAAGACCTCAACGAAAAGACGAACCGATATAGAAGTTGAGCTCATTCTTTTTAAAATAACAGAAAGAAAGCTCTCTAGAACCACCTGGTACTTTTGCCCTGGCTGCAAGGATACAATCAAGAAGATTCCAGAGATCCAAAGAAGGGTTAAATTACAAGCTTATTTTGTAGATGTCAAATGGTATTCAAAAGCCCGATTCCTTGTCAAAACGTGGAAAGTTGGATAAAGAAGGTACCATCGATTCAAGTAGAGTCAGTATTCCGTCAGCTGAACAAGATAGCATTTTGAAAAGACATATCAAAGCTAACACCAGAAGAATTCGAACAACTCAAAGTAAAAGTCTTGAAAGAGCTCAAAGAAGAACAAGAAGCCGTTAAGAAAATCGAAGCTGTCTTCATAAAAGTTGAAACACGTACCGAAGCATCTGAATCCGGTGTTAGAAAAATCGAGAAAACGTCTATAGATGATAATATAGATACTGAAGAGTATCTTATCATTGAAAAAGAAGAAGTAGAACACGGCTTGTTGGATCAAAGCGAAGACGAAATGCAAAAGCTAGTAAGGGATAGCGAAGAGTCCGATAAACAACGTAAATTAAGCGGCAAAGAAGGAAAACTTAAAATTGAAGCCCAAGAACAGAAAGTTGTTGAAGTTGACGAGCCAATAAAAACTCTTAAAGAACTCGATGCGAAAAAGCCAGAATCTGACAAAAAAGAACTCACCGGAAAAGAAAATGAATAAATCGTGGCGTCTCATCCTGAAGAAAAAGTTTTCGCAGATATTGAATCTGGAGCTACAACCACTGTAAAGACAAGCGCATTACTCTTGGCGAAATTAAAGACATGAAACAAGGGGTCGAAGAAAAACAAGTCAAAAAAGAAACCAAAGAAAAAGAAATCCTCATTATTCAGCTATCACCAAAAAGTCAGCATGACAGTCAATCCAAACCACATTCAGTGGTAGGCATTTCATTAGATAAACACGTTACAGATATTGTAAAGACTCCCGATGAGGTTGCCAACTTGCCTGTTCACGAAGAAGCTGACTATCAGGAATTTCGAGATAATAAAAAGAGTAATGAAGTAACCGACAAAGAAGGTGGAAGGAAAGAGGAAAAGGAAACAGATGATGTTGAAGATAAAGTTAAGCTTGATGAAACTAACAAAGGATCTCAAGTAACTAAAAAGAAGAAGAAAAAAGGCAGCATGGCGGAGTTGAGGAAGAAGCAAAAGAGAAAAAGGGAATTGTTGTTAAAGCTAAAGGTGAACAAGCTAAAAAAGTACCTCAAGATGAAAAACCAACAAATTTATTTAGCAAAGATGTTGAAGTACCCAAAGATGTAGCCAAAGAAATTCCAATTGAGTCAAATCAAGTTGAAAGTGATAGTTAATTGAATGATTTTGTGATTAGTAGTAGTCAAAAGTAGTCCAAACTATCAAGGGAGTCTCAGATCGGGTTGCTTATCTCGTACTTAAAATGAAAAGAACATCTCTTAAAATTATTCAAGTGTACTTCAACATACGACGACGAGAGTATCGAAATATTCTATGAAGATATCTCAAAGGCTATGGAAGAACATAAAACTGGCCTTACTCTAGTAATTGGAGATTTCAATGCCAAACTTGGTGAGAAGCTGAATAAAGAAGAGACTAAAATAGGGGACTTTGGGTACGGTGAGAGGAACGATAGGGGAACTACCTTGATGAACTATCTAGAAGAAAAACATCTATATGCGATGAACTCGTTCTAGAAAAAGAAACCGCAAAGAAAGTGGACATGGCTCAGCCCTAACGGAACAACGAGAAATGAAATTGACTACATACTGACCACTGAAAAATATATTATTAAAGATGTAACAGTCCTGAACAGATTCACCACAGGCAGCGATCACAGAATGGTCAGAGCAAAAATACGTATCGATGACAACATTGAAATGGAAAGAAAAATTAATGGAAACAAGGGACAACTAGACATGACCAAACTTACACAAAATAAAACCATATACAAAGAGAGACTGAAAGAACAACTGACCTAGAACTTGAACAGCGATAATGAAAATATAGATAAAATATACGATACATTAGCGGAAACCATGGTTAGGGTAGTAAACGAAATCGCACAAAAAGATAAAAAGAAGGTAGATTGCATATCAGATGAGACAAAGAAACTCATGGAAAGAAGGCGGAAACTGAACGAAGAAGGGAAAAGGAAATCGATAGAATACACAGAAATCAATAAGACCATCAAGAAAATGATAAAAGAAAACAAAAGAAAGAACCAAGAAATAGAAATAGAAAGAGTCATAGAGAATAACAAGAATATGAAAGGCCTAAGACCAACACTAGGAAGATACGAAATAAATAAAATAAAAGACAAGAACGGCGTAGAAACTAATATTAAGGAGGATATCATAAATATCACACAACTGTTTTATACAGAACTATATCAACAAAAAGGGAATAGACTACAGATACATAGACCTAATAACCAACATATATAGCGAAGCAACAACAACTATTAAAGTCCATGAGGGAACAAAACCAATACGCATAGGAAGAGGTGTCAGACAGGGCGACACAATATCACCCAAACTTTTCAACCAGGCTCTGGAAGATGTTTTTAAAAAACTAGACTGGGAGGAAAAAGGTATTAAAATATGCGGACAACACTTGAGCAACTTAAGATACGCGAATGATATCGCCCTTATAACTGAAAAGAAAGAAGAGCTGACAGAAATGCTGGAAGAACTTGACAGCAGCTAAAAACATGGGTCTCAATATGAACTATGCTAAAACTAAAACAATAACCAACACAGACGATGACATCATAATCAGAATAGGACAGGAAAAAATAGAACAAGTCGACGAATATATATATCTGGGACAGATTATTAAACTCAGCAAAGAAAACCAAACAGCAGAAATCAAGAGACGAGTTAGATTAACTTGGGCAGCATTCGGTAAATTAAGCTACATCTTGAAAAATAGAAAATATCCACAATACCTCAAATCCAGAGTTTATAATCAATGTATACTTCCTGTTCTCACCTATGGATCCCAAACATGGACACTTACAAAGTCAAACATGGATAAAATACCAAAAGCACAAAGATCAATGGAAAGACAAATGTTACATGTGAAACTGATAGATAAAAAGAGGAACGAGTGGATAAGAAATAAAACGAGAGTAAGAGACGTTAGAAAGGAGGTAGAAAAATTAAAATGGAAATTCGCAGGTCACAATATCAGACAAAAAGACGACCGATGGAATAAATGTATCTTAAGCTGGAGACCTTGGGAGAATAAAAGAAGTAGAGGAAGACCCCAGATGAGGTATGCTGATGACCTGAAGAAGCACGCTGGAACCAGGTGGATGAACATGGCAACAGACAGAGAAGAATGGAGAAGACTGGGGGAGGCCTATGTCCAAAGATGGACTGAAGAAGGCTGAATAGATAGATAGATAGAGTAGTCAAAAGACTGGAGAAATCCAAAAAAGTTATATTTTAGAAAAAGTCGATATAGAAACCAATGAAGATGCTGTCATTGTGCAAGAAGAAAAATTGAAAGAGAGCATAGACGAGGAATGGGTCGTATAACCAGTAGAGAAAAAGAAGAAGATGTAATCGCCGAGGAAGCTAAGTTTTACAACAAGTAAAAGAACTAACTAAAAAAGACACTATCGTTTCTGATATCATATCTAAAAAAGCTGAACAAAGAACAAACCGCCGAGAGCCAACTTCAGCTAAACCTGATTTTTCATTACCTCTGGTAAGAGCAGCTGATTTCAAATCAGAAAAAGAAATGGATACAGCAACTACCGAGTCCAATAGCCACGAGATACGTGAAGGAGATGAAGTAGAAAATGTTAGTAGTGATAAAGAAAAGATGACATTCAGGCCCTTATTGACTAAGCTGACAAAAAGCCAAAAGAAGATACCATCGTTGCGAAAAAAGACGAAGTGAAAATTAACGAAATCAAAGAAACAAAAAATTTAATTTCTGAAACAGAAACCAAACTTCAAGACCTCAAAAAAGAAGTATCTGTGCCAGTGGAAGAAATTAAATTAGACAAAGGTGAAAAAGACTTGTCCAACATCGAAGAACCTGGCCAGCCTGACATCAAACCGAAATTGGATGACATTACCAAAATTGATAGTAAGCTTATTGAGTTAAATTGTGAAACACAAGAAGTCATTGTTGGTAAGTCTACTAAAATCACGGATTATTTAGATTCAGCAATCAGTCAAAAAGCTGAAATCGTTGAAACATCCACTGATCATGCAGAGCCAGCAATCACCGAGAAAGCTGAAGTCCTCGTAAAAAAATCCACAAGAAGTCCTGAACATGCAGAATCAGTAGTTCTACCGGATTCTTCTCCAGAAGACGATGGACCACTTGTGCTTAAAGCTTTAGACATTGACAAATTAGAATTGGGAAGGACGTAAGTCCCCAGAGCAGAAAGGGAAGATGATATTCAACTTATCGTTGCCAGCGTAGCAGAAGTACCTAAATCAGAAGCACCTTTAGAGAAGTTTGCAAGTAAGCTACCTTTTACTCAGGAACAAAGAGAGACACATATAACTACTCAAGATTCACCTATTGTGGAATGTAAAATTATCAAAGCTTTTATACCAACAATTTCTGATGAACCTTACGGAGAAGAAATTAATGATGTTAAAGAAGACGACGAGTCTGGTACAGTTCTCCGAATTTTAGTGACAACATCTAGTGAAGATGGAGGTGAAGAAATCGAAATATGTCCTGCCGGAACTATCACTTTTTCGAAAAGCTCCAAATACTCTGGTAGATCATCTTCGGAATCATCAAAAAAAACTCAGTCTCAAAAATCATCAATTGTTGAAACATTATCTGACACTTTTTCAACTGTAAAACAAGTAGCTGAAACTGGTGGTAAAGTTGAAGCTTCTATGGTTTATTTTTTTCCAAGATAGATTTTGGCATTGTCAACTTTGAAACATAAACAATGCCGCTAATGCCATTTATTGGTCGCTATTGTAAAACTGATGTCAACCTGCAGAAACACCTCATTTTGCGACCAATCAGGGTCAAGTGTTATTGTTTATGTTTCAAAGTTTTCAATGTCAAAATCTATCTTGGGAAAAAATAAAGCATAGTGTTGTTATTGGAGCGTTCCAAGTGGTAGAAAAGTTGGAAGAAAAAGTGGATAATTTAAAAGAAGAAATTTGAAAATCTGAAGCAAGAAATGTTGATGATGAAGTGGATAAAACACATGACGTAGAAATAGCTAAGAACAATGAAATTAAATCTGCAGATGTTGCAACAGTTGATGCCAAACTCGAAGAAGAAGTAAAAGAGGTAAAGTTCATTAAATATGTCGAGAAAGGAGCAGAGATGAAGAGAGAAAAAGTTGAGTCACCAAAAGATTACATTGAAGTTAAGACTAAACCTGAATCTGATGCAGGAATGGTTCCCAAACTTTCCATAGGGCAAAGTGCCGAGGAGCCCAAAGATAAAGTTGAAGCTATACCAGCATCGCCTAAGAAAGAGAAGGTTACTGCAGAGGCTGAAGCTGCTAAGCATGATGAACTTTGCTAAGAACCAGCCATAAAGGTAGTGCTAGCTAAGGCTACAGAAGAAAAATATGGAGAAATACCTAGTAGGCTTAAAGAAGAAAAAGAAGCTGCTGAAAAAAGATACCAAAGAAACCCTTAAAGATGTTACTGCTGAGATCTGCAGCGCGCCAAAGGAAGCTGCTACAAAAGATATAGAAGCTGAAAAGCAAGATGAGAAACTGATAAAGGCATCTAAAAGTGAAACTTCACTAAAATCTCCTGAACAAAAAATTGGGGAAAATTCATGATACACAGAAAAAGGAAAGAAGTGACATCAGCAAAACTGTAGATCAGCTAAAGAAGCATATCAAAGATGCTCAGCAAAAAATCATTGAAGAATCTACAAAAGCAAGTGAAGATATTAAAAAAGCCTCTGATGCTATCTCCAACAAAATTACAGGTACAATATCAGGCATATTTGATAAAATTGAACAGCATGTTGAAACTACAGCAGCAGCAGCAGCTTTTGAACATTCTTCTGAAAAGCTTGACGATTCACAACCAGAAACCAATAATTATCAATCAATAGATAAAGATGTGAGTGAAGATGGTCAAGTACCAACACCAAAAAGGCGGCAGAGCATAATTGGCAAAAGTCAAGGTTTTATCGAGTCATCTGAGAGGCTTTTGAAAGTGCTTTAGGCTACATAACTACCAAGGCGTCTTCTGTTTTGGACAACATTATCACTATAACTAGACTCAAACAAATTATCAGGGCAATCTACTCCAGAATCCAAAGAATTGAAAGATTCTCCGAAGTTGACTTCACTGTACCTATCTGATGTGGATACGTGCAGAAAGTCTATACCAGACTTGAAAGAGTCCAAAGAATCATCTGGAAAATCAACTCCCGATCCCAAAGAAATTGTTTCAGGAGCAATAAAACTTGATTTACAAACGTTATCTCAAGAAGTATCTCTGACACTATCTAGAAAATCTACTCCAGAACCCAAGGAAATGAAGGAAGTGGTTCCAGACGCAAAAGGAGATTCTATCGATTTCAATAAATCATCTGCAGTCGGTCATATTTATGCACCAACTCTATCGGGGAAATCAACTCCAGAACCCAAAGAATCCATTGTTGATTCAAAGAAAGCCAGTATCGATAACAAGGGATATAAAGTTCTGACTAGAAAATCAACTTCAGATGCTAAAGATATTGAAGATTCTTAAATTGAAACTGAAAAATTTTCAAAAGATGATGCAGTATCTGGAAAGGCTACTCCAGAACCACAGATACAAGATTTAGAAAAAGACAGTCTGTCTGGAAACTCCTGGAAAAAAATTGCTACAGAGGACACCAAAGATAGTCCAGGTTTCAAAAAAAGACCTTGAAAAACCCAACAACAACAAGGAGATAAAAAACTTAAAGAAGGGTCGATTGCCTGTAAAAGCTCCATGGAAAAACGAAGAAATAAAAATGAGACCATGAAAGAAGCCATGTAAGATCAAGAAAATTAAATAAAACAAGTTGATCAAAAAATACCCGAAGTCAGTTAAATCGTTGCACTCAAAAAGGAGTGGGTAGTTTTTATCGAAACTCCAAAGGCGAACCGAGTCAGGAGTTGAACTCTTTCTTTTTGAAATAACAGAAGATAGCGTCTAGCAAACAGTATCTTGATCTTTGGCGTGGATGAGTCGTGGTCAGTGGAAGCAGAGGATAGGGTGAAGGAAGAAAAGTAGATTGTCAGCAGCTTTTATAGTATAGTCATATTATCAATTAAGTCTGCGAGAATCGGCTAAAAGGCAAGATTCAAATTGACAAAGACGCGTTAAGATTATCCTGCCAAGCAATTAAGGCCTTCAGAAACAGAAAACCATAGAACTGAATGTACCAGGAGTATAAAGGCCACTCAGGCAGAATATCAGAGGAAGTATTTGAAGTAAGTCCTTAGCAAAACAGAAACGTGAAAACGTGGTCATGAAATACAGTTTAACTTACCAATGAATCCAGAATAAGTCACGTTAAAGTTGAGGACGCAAATGTATGGAGCAATGTCAGCCGAGAGTTGGATGCGTTCATTTCTACTGCACATGATTAGTTTGAAATTTGTGTGGCAGTCTATTTGTCTGCCTTGCAGACGGATCATCTTTCTTTCACCTATAACATATTGTAAAGCAATATAGCAAAAAAATTCAATTTTATTGTAGTAGGTACCTTGATAAATATAATCACCACGTAGTATCGGATAGAGACTGTGAGGCACTTCTTCTAGTTCTTCTATTAATAAAGTCTTTCCGAATCTAAAATATAGGTTCTTTTAAATGTTTTTTTTATATAAATGATGGAATAGTAAGGCAATATTGATAAATTCACTGGTGTACCTACTTACCGTATAGATGCCTCTAGTATTGTATTGAATTTCGATGAGTTTGACGTGATGTGATCAAAATTTTGCCCAGTTTTCGTGTGATGCACTTTTAACCAACTTATAGCTGAAGAATTTGGATCTACTAGCAATGGTGACAAATATCCCTAAGAAAAGAAAAACAATTTCTAAGCAGGTACAGGATTATTGGTTTATAAGTAATAATTATTGTCGATTCTATACAGGGCAATCCAATTTTTCTATGTATGATGTATCAAACTTTAAATCAAAAACCGTGTATAATTCTATTTTTTCTGTTAGATCTCTTCCTCCTAATTCTAAATATAGGTATACAGGGTGTCCTACGACGTTTTTCCCAGCTGATAACTTCGGAACGCGTCATTCAATATAATTGAAATTTTGAGGATCTGGGTAACTTTTTGTGCCGCTTCTACCATTGTCATCCAATTTCACCACTTTGGCTTCAATTTCGGTCAAGTGATGTCAACTTTTGAATCTTAAATGTAACTCATGGTATATTATGGCATTTTTCGTTAGAAAATTAAATTACAAAATTCGAAATGCCACATTTGTTAAGGCTTTGTTAAAGAGAATGATAAAAAATTATAGGTAGGGAACATACGATGATGCGTTCCGAAGTTATCATTTGGGAAAAACCTCGTTGGACACCTTGTAGTTGGTTAGGTCTATCTTATTTAGTTTTTTACTTTCTTTTCACATTTATTTATTCATCATCGGGCGAGCGCGAGCCCACTTACAAAATGTTAAATTCTCAATTCACAAGTTGATCAGAATAAACAAAGATAACAATAAAATAAAATAAAATTAACTTCTTAAGAATCAATAGCAAAAGCAATAAAAAATACAGTTACATGAGAAAACATGAGTGAAGTTTCAGTAGGGTAGATGATAGATAGGAATAGTGAAAATAGGTAAAAATCACATAAATGAATAAATAAATAAATAAATAGGTGTTTATTTCCAACATTAAGACCCAATTACAGGAAATTTACTTAAAATAAACATGTGTGAGAAAATAATAATACAATAAACAATGCCTAAAATTAAATCTATACCTAATATAAATAATTAATGTTTAAGATCGTGTTTGCGATCAGAGAGAAAAGATCCACAAAAATATCACAAAGGTGAGAGACACCATTGAAAACACTGCATATGAAGTGCATAGGACTCTTTCAACACTGAGAACATGTAATGTGATTTTGTTAACAAAGGAAATACAATCCACATTATTATGAAGAAGGTTAAACAAGAACTAAGCAGCAAGAATCTTCTATCTAATTGCCATGGGTGGTTCATCGTGTCGCGATAAAAGCAGATTATGGTCGAAGCCTGTATGACAGATATTCAAGAAATCTTCGGACTCAACACTGGTTATATGGCAGTTATACACAGGATTCCAGATTAAAGAAGCGTAATCCAACTTGGATCGAACAAAAGTGTAATAGAGAAGCTAAGTAGATTGCTGTGTGAAATGTTTACTGTATCGCATAATGAAACCCAGCTTTTGAAATGATGCGGTACAAATATGCTCGTTCTGTGGTGTGGAGTAAATGTAAGCTGACAATCAAAAATCATACCAAGATAACGAGTCTGCCTAAGCTTTGCCAGAGAAGCGTCACCAATTGAATAATCAAAAATGAATGGATTCTTCAGACTGTGAAAGCTCACAGTGTTACATTTGGCAATGTTGAGGTATAACTGTTGCCATTTCACCAATCACCAAGAAGATCTATACTAGTTTGCAAAGTCATACAATCCTTTACAAAGGCTATTGGCAAAAAGAGCTTCAGGTCATCAGCAATTATTACATGTAATTGCACCAATAAGGTCGTCAATGAATATGTTAAATACAATAGTAACGCTCGATGTTGGGTAACAGCGCATGACGAATTTGATAGTCACACAGGTGCTATCTTTGGCAGCCGTATTCAGTTAGTCTGTGCATTTTATTATGGAGCGTTACACGATTGAGCAACGCGTCAAAATTGTTACAAATTAATATCAAAACGAATGTTCTATTCGGCAAACGTTTCGTGCACTCCGTGCAAGTTATGGTGTCAACGATCATGCTTCAGAATCCACAATTCGCCGTTTAATGAACAAATTCGATACAACAAGGTCTGTGTTCGAGAAAGTTACTGTATGGTGTGCACTGTAGTCCGGCGGAATAATCGGGGATAATACCACGAGATCTTCAAAATTATCTGGTCCATTTTAAAGTTCGAGTGGTATTTAGAGGATTATTTCACGAATAAAAATGCAAAAAATAAGGAAAAAATATGGATGCTAACAGGATCCGTTTGTTTGTATTGGTACAAATAAATGGTTGAACAACAACTGTTTGTTTGTATCAAAAATTAGTATGACAACCATCCTATACGATAACATGGGAGAATTATAGAATGTAATACCACAAGAGGTTTCAGGATTACCGGATATACTTTTACCTGGCACGAAACACGTTACACAGCAACACCACGACTCCGAAGGAGGAGTGGTGTTGCTGGTAACGCGTTGAGTGTCAGGTGTCAGGTAAAAGTATTAGGTAATCTTGAAACATCGAGTGGTATTCAAGAGGTTATACAACGAACTAAACTTTAATGCTTTATTAATTTTTATCATTATTAATAACAATATTGCCACCAAGCGCGATAATCCCAAAAGGCTTATCACTTTTTAAGCCTCTCGTATCATATGGGAATAATGTACAGTGAGTGGTATAATCGGGGATAATACCACGAGAGCTTCAAAATTATCTGGTTCATTTCAAAGCTCAAGTGGTATCTAGAGGATTATTTCACGTTATCACGTATGAGAATGCAAAAAATATGGAAATAAATATGTATTAAGCGATTTGAACATCTTAACAATCAATGCAAATAAATGTTTTTTTTTTTTTTTACGGATATGCGCACTCGCAAGGAAATGTCCTATCACGCTCGCGGAGCGGCAAGTGCGCGGAAATGTCGGTGTATGTTGGTCTTGAAACGGGTTCAGGTTGTAACCTGCAGGAAAAACCGTCGCAGGGAGTTTATTCCACAGCGATGCTGTTCTCCAGAGATATGAGTTCTGATATAATGAGGTTCTTGGTGCCTCTAGTTTGACAGTAAATTCATGGTTACCGTCTGTTTGACGGGTTCGCCTGGTAGGCGCTACTCTCGGTGGAATCATACGTGCCAACTCTTCAGAGCAGTTTCCGTTCGAGACCATCCAAGTTTCGAGTAAGTGCGGGGTCATTGATCAGCTTGATAGCTCGTTTTTGCACGGTGTTCAAAAGCATTAAGGTATGTTTGGGTGCTGCACTCCATATATGTGAGCAGTACTCCATAGTTGGTCGAATCTGGGCTTTGTAGAGTGTCAGCAATTGGCTTGGTGTGTACAGATGTCTTGTACGAAATAGCACCCCCAGCTTTTGGGACGCCCTTTTAGCAATATCTGCCACGTGACTGTGCCAAGACATGTTGGTCTCTGCAGTAACCCCCAAGATGTTCAACTGACTCTGTAATGTGACAGCACTTCCAGATAGCATGATGTTTGGCTCACCGGTGCTGGTCTTTTTTGAAAACAGAGCTGCTTGGGTTTTCTGCGCGTTGAACTGAAGAAGGTTTTTGTTACCCCAGTCCTCTATTATCTCCAGGTCGTTATTTATCTGCAATATTTGAGTTAGTCTAAGATGATGGAATTCACGTGCGGAAAGACCTGTGGGTGGTATGAGTGAGGAGACTACATTGCCATCGTCTGCAAAGCAATAAAGTGGATTTACTGTTTTATCTATGAGGTCATTTATGTAAATCAGAAAAAGAGTTGGCGAAAGGATTGCTCCCTGTGGCACACCAGCATTTATTTGGTAAGAGTTGGAGTTCTGGCCATCCAGTGCAACATAAATGGATCTGTCCTTTAGGTAACTTTCAAACCAAGTGCAAAGTTTCGGCGATAATCCCATTGCTTTGAGCTTGTTGAGCAGATTTTCATGCCAAACTTTGTCGAATGCTTTAGATATATCTAAGGCAATTGTTCTTGTTTCACCCCGCAACTCAATCGCTTTTTGCCATAAGTGAGTGACGTATGTAAGTAAATCGCCAGTTGACCTATATTTTCGAAATCCGTATTGCTTATCGTTGATAATTTTGTACTTTTCCAAGTACTTGGTTAGGTGATTGTTCACAACTCTTTCCATTACTTTTGATATCACCGGAAGTAGAGCAATTGGTCTATAGTTTAACGGATCTGTCTTTTTTCCTTTCTTTGGAATGGGTTGTACTGCGGCAGACTTCCATGATGATGGATATACTCCTTGCCTGTAAGACAAATTGAATAATTTTGCGAAAGTTGGGGTGAGTTCGTTGGCGCAATTTTTGAGTACTATTGCGGGAATGCCATCCGGACCCATTGCTTTGTTTGTATCTAGCTTTTTAAGGGATTTTCGTATTTCTCTGTGACTATCAAGAACCGTTTGTTTCTATCAAAATACATGACAACCACGTATACAATAACATGGGAGAATTATCACTGTAATTCTCTCTAGTTAAACAAATGGAAAAGAGAATTTTCGCAGTAATTCTGAAAATCGTCACTTGTCTTATGGGATTTCTAACACATGAGTGGAATAATCGGTACAATATTTTTTCTACGTATCATTCGGCACATGTTACACTGACATTATATCGCGAAATGGTAAGGTGACGATAATTGGCCGCCCAGATCCTTCGACCTAACGCCACTGGAATATTTTTCCGGGCCTTTCTAAAATCCAAGGTCTATGTGTACAAACTGCGGACGGTTGACACCTTAAAAGTCAACATTAGACGCGTTATTGCTGAAATTGAGCCACTTTTATGCCATATCGTCATCGCAAATTGGGTATCCAGGATTCAACAAACCAGGCAATGCCGCGGCGGACATTTATCTGATATAATTTTTAAAACATGATGTTAACATATTTACTTCACAATAACAATGGAAATAGATCGCTATAATTCTCACAATTTGTTTGCGTTACAAAAATCAAGCGCTTCTAATCGAAAACCCTTTAGTAGATGAATAGTCGGTACCCGACATTAGTTTATCATTAAGCATTTTGCTCGCGGTGATAATGTCCGCAGCACCTATGTGACACATGTCTCCGAACACTGGTTTTGAAGAATAGTGTCAGGTATAGATGGATTCGACTAAGTGTAAACACTATGTAAAAACCTACCGAAAGCACTAACTATATCTTGTCTTGTGCTGTAAAGTATTGACCATCCGAACAATGCCAGGAATCCCAAACCCACCCCTCTTCTCCCGCACAAATGACCAACAGTTCCTGGGATCATTCTTTAAGCATTGCTCGGCGTTCCCAATCCAATATGCACCAATTAAGCTGCATGAATCTGCGTTCTCACTAGTCGTCTCAAAGTCTCAAGTGAATGTACCTATACAGGCGAAACTCACTCTTAAACCTAATAGCTGCTTACGGAAACTATGATCGGGCTAGCCCGATCACAAGGATTACCATTCTCGACGTACGGAAAGGGATCTAGGATTAGTTCACTATTGTACGAAAAGTGATCGGGTTGTTTGGTCAGTATCATATGTTTGAATCTCATCGACCCTGTTAAAATGCGGGGTAAATAAGATTGGTAGCCATCACCTGTTTTTCTCAACCCAACTTTTTAGTTGTTTGTTGATTGTTGATTGCCTTTAAAATAGATGTGGCAGACATCTTCAACAGCAAGAACAAAAGAATGGAAATTTGAGAAATTTAGATTAAAGTTAAAATCGGAAAATCAAAATAATGTTTGTTGAGGTTAGGATTGTTGGGAGGTATCCATCCGTTCGGAAACTAAACTAGCTCCACCTATATAGTTTCCTGATCCTTGAACAGAAGATTATGATCGAACTGATGCTAGATCAGTGTTTCCGTAAGCAGCTAATGTAACTCTTCTTGGCATACTCCTTCACAATATTGGCTATCAAATCTTTGGTATAGTATGTGAGATATCTACTGCGTCGCTTTATTTTGACTGGCAAGCACGAATCAAATATGTTGTTAAGAGTACCATACAAGGCATCGCATGCATCATTCACATTTGTGGAGTTGTACACGTTAGAGCAATCAGCGTTTAAGATCAGCTCATACATCAGGTGAAAGTTTGCCTTTCTAGAATTATACTCCTTTGGCGGATTACTGTTTATTTGAAAGTACATGTCACATGAACGATGATGTGAAATCGATACTGAGAAAAGGGTGATATTCAGCCTCCTTGACAAGAGGAGTATAATTTCTTAAGACATTGCAGTCAAAATTTGACAGAACTAGAAGTCCAATAAACACTGGCGTAGCCAGGGGGGCGAGGGGGCATTTGCCCCCATTTAAATTTTATAAATAATTCTTCAAAATTAAAATAAACAGTCCCAAAATCACCCTAAAGAGACGAAGAGTCCTAAAAAAGGGGCGTGGCACCCAAAAATTTCGCGCTTGCGGCGCTTTGCCTCCAGCAGCGTTCGCAGTGGACCCTCAAGAAACACTATCTGCAAATTTGCCTCCCCCCTCAAGACAAAATCCTGGCTACGCCAGTGCCAATAAACGATCATTGACATTAGGAATCGAACATAACCGAATTCCGCTGAACGAGGTTCGACATAGCCATAGATGAAATAGCAAGGAACCTTTCAGTATAAAGCTCTTCTGTCTGAAACTTCAGTGTTCGCAAAGAAGGGCACATTAAAATCCCTGAAAATTAAAACATTCCTGCCATGCAAAACCTCCAGCAAAGAGAGGCAATCAAAAAACAATTTCAGTTCAGTACAGGTTACCTGAGGGAGGACATACAGCACAAAAACGAACAGTACAAAAAAATTTATGGTAATCTTACATTAAATAATATCAATAATGCCCGATTGCACCGTCTCTCTTAACTGAGGCTTAACGATAACTACCCCTTAAATTGACAGTTTTGCAGGGGAAAATGTCACTTAAGGCCCAGGTTCACAATCGGTGGTAACCAGTGTTGGTAGTCAACTAGGGGTCAGGGGTTAACTGGGACTTCGCTCATTAACTTGTTTCACACTCAACAAACAATCGATGGTTAAATGACTAGTGGTTGAATTTTGTTTCTCAAAGGTTGGTACTTGATTTTTTGACAAAATTTGAAAAACCACCTTGAAAAATAAAAAAAAGCCCCTTTAAACTTCACTATAACGTCACTTTTTGTGATTTGTCATTAAGTAATAATTATATTAATTTTTGTCAGTGGCAGTAAAATTTCACAGATACCTATCCAATATTGGGTTTTGTGTCGTGTTTCCTGTTTAAATTTAAATCATGAAATCAAGTGAGGAATTTTTCAAAGGAAGAAGAATATTTATTAGTGTCTCTTGTGCAAAATAATAAGTTCATTATAGAATGTAAAAAAAGCGGCGCATCGTGGAAAAAAAAATCAAAATACTTGGAGAAGGGTGGAGGCACATTTAAATTACAATTCTATCACTAACGGAAAAAGAAATGCAAAAGTTTTCATTCAATAATTTCACCTTTTCAAACTTGACACTTTAAACTGCCTTGAAAAACGAAGCATTTCAGCTAACTCATAGTTAACTCATACGCATCCTTGGGTTAATTCAACTACTGGTTAACTAAAGGTGTCACGTTGAACCGTCAATTGTGAAACGCTGTTTTCGCTTCAACTAGTAGTTATCTCATAACTAGTAGTTTACGACACTTTGTGAAACTGGGCCTAAGGAATAGTTATCTTTAAGCCTCGGTTAAGAGAGACGGTGCAATCGGGCATAAGGGGAACAATGTTGTCAAGGGTCAGAAGGGCAACCACAGCTGTGACACATAATGATTGGCAACTCCCACCAGCACACCGCCATCCCGGGATACCTTTATAGGATATCCAGATTACGATCATAACGATGAACTGTGGATGATGAAAAAATTTCAGAGCTGATAATGTCTGGCTTCATCCAAGTGTCATTTACAGCTATCAGATCCATACCCCTGCAGCAACTGACGAGTAGAAATCAAGAGTTTTGCTGTTCAGTCCTCGTACGTTTTGGTACCAGCAATGAAATATCCCAGTGTTTGCCTTTGCTGTTGGAAACACCTATCAGTTTTCCTTGTGGTCGACATTAGCAATTTTAGGTACACCTTTTACGAACTTTATCCTGACATTCGTGTCCCCCGCTTGTCTACGTTCAAGCAGTTGCTATCTAACGGTGTTGTATTGCGCCTGCTGTTTGGAAGTTTTATCAGATGTAATAGTGAGATGTTTAAGCTGAGTATGTTTAATTCAGTTGAACGACGAATAATTCCAGCAGAAATATTATTGTCGCTAAGCACAACCTTTATGGGCCTTGGCCTTACGGTGTTTTCTGGAGACAGTATTTTACCCAATCTAACAACCTTGTCGATGTTGGAAGTATTGACATTTGGGCAAATATAACTCAATATTTCATTGATTGATTCCAGGGGCGTAGTCACCGATGTTCCGCGTGTTCCACGGAACACGGGCCGGTAGCTAAAGGGGCCCGGTTCGACATGTCTCCTATTAAGTATAAAAAAAATCATGTGCAGCGCCGTAAACGTAGTAGAAGTGGAACTTCTTAAAAACTACCCCCCGTCCCCCCTTATACAACTTTAAGACAGACGAGGTACCTACCACAAAAAAGGGAGACGAGCATCTATAGTGACGTTACAGGGGTATTGGCGCTTCACAATAATAGGCAATCCTCTTTGCGCTTATAATCCTTGGTTTGTGAATTCAATGTTATAACGGCTGTCTTTCTCCGTCTTTTTACGTCTTATATTTTTCCTCTCTCTCGTGTAACGAAAGTTACCAAAACGTGACGCGTCATTCAGATCATTCTCCATTGCTGTCCAAATATCAGACCGCTGCCTAAAAAGTTTCACTTCAAAAATACATTTGAAGCTAATTTATATGAAAATAAAAATCATGTGTAGCATCGTTAGG
Source organism: Ceutorhynchus assimilis (assembly GCA_917834065.1). NCBI lineage: Eukaryota > Metazoa > Arthropoda > Insecta > Coleoptera > Curculionidae > Ceutorhynchus > Ceutorhynchus assimilis. Next base: position 22,925,907 of record OU892284.1, read on the forward strand.
GAGTGAAACTTCTTAAAAACTATTCCCTCCCTCATACAACCTTTAGACTTCCGAGTATGAATCATGGTAAAGCACTAAAGGTATCAAGCGCTTGACAATAATAGGCAATCCTCTTTGCTCATAATCCTTGGTTTGTGTCAATCGTTGGTCGGCTGTCATTAACATTGGCTGTCATTGGCTATCTTTCTCTGTCTCTCTACGTTATATCTTTCTGCTCTCTTGTCTATCGTGCGCGTAACGAAATTTGCCAGAACGTGACGCTATGTGACGCGTCTTTCAAATCAGTCTCCATTCTCGTACAAATATCAGACCGCCGCCAAAGGGCCGGTTTCTCAATAGCAAGTCACCCCTGGGTTACCTAAGCATAAAGCCTAGTACTCATAACAGCGAAATTCGCATTGTTTTGACATTGCGTTGACAATTTGACGTTTCATACGTGTATCAAACGTCAAATTGTCGAAGCAATGTCAAAAAAATGCGAATTTCGCAGTTATGAGTACTAGGCTTAACTCCAGGGTAAACATTGCAACTGGACACGTTTACCCTGGAAACCGACCCTAAGAAGTTTACTTCAAAAAAAATACCTATATATATCTATATCTGATGCGTAGGTGAAGTCGTCGACTTATATGTAGACGTAGACTTGTAGTATGTAGACGTAGACTTGTAGTATGTAGACTTATTTGACTTATGATTTCTTTTATTCTTTCACTCTTTTCGATTTTACGGCTTGTCGCGTGTCGCATATCTCCAAAATTCATAAGTACGGCGAACCACTCCATAGTATGTTAGGATTGCCAGGTATGTCATCCTAAGATCCTGCAATCCCAGTATTGCGCTTTGTTGTGCTCAAGGTTGTTTGAGAGAAGGAGGTTGCCTGATAACTTTATGTCATCATCTGGGGTGCTGATACATAGTGCAAATCTCCATAGGGCACCTCAGATGCGTCATCAAGTTACCCATTACTAGACGACCTTATTTTGAATTTGTTCCATACTTTAAGTTCACCCTGTATATTTGAAAAAGAAATATATATAACTATCATTTTCCAATTTTTTCATCTCGCAGGAGTAGAGGCCCGGTAAAATTTTCGAACACGGGCCCGAAGCATCGTCACTACGCCACTGATTGATTCACTGTCTATATACTTGCTGCGAGTTTCTGGAGTTTTCAGGTTCTGGCTGCCCGAATATAATACCGTTTTTCTTACGCGATTCACGTTCGTAACACTCACTGATGATGTCCTCGCTACTGATTGTATCATTCAAAGGTGGGACACGCCGTTCCGTAGCCTGTTCAAGGCATGGCTCGCTCTCTTGAGTTTAGATTTGCGATCTTAGTCTACACTGACTCGTTCACTCCAATTTGTTGGTTGTACTTCAGCAATAAGTCGCTGTATAGACCCTCCATGAGGTTTAACTTATTCATAATGTCTTCCAATATTACAGCCGAGGTTACAGCCTTAGGAATATTACGTTCTGTTTGAATAACGTCAGGGGTCAGTGATTTACGTGATGCCTGAGATAGCCTCACAGATCGCCTTAAATAAGGTTGGCAATTCAATGGATCTCCGATTTCTCTTCTGAGCTCTGTGTCAGAAAATTTAACATGGGCAACAGATAAGTCAACACACTTTATATGGTTCCATCTATCACAAGAGAAACACAATATGGAATATTGCCTTTTATTCTTTTATACAGTTCTTCTCCGGTAAGGAAGATATTATTCTGTTGTTCTTGGATATATGTGGACCAATGAAACCAAGAGGTTTTGTTTTATTAGCTACGTTTCGAAAAATGTATTTTCTTCTTCAGGCTCTAACCAATCGAAACAGGACAAATTTAACAATAATAAATAAATAATTTTCAGATAATTGAAATATTTTGAAGAATTAAATTAGATAGCTATCTCAAAACAATAAACATTCATATGGAACAACAAAGATTGACCTTGTTTTGAAGGTAAGCAATGATTATTAATTAAATACTGACAACCTCTAAGATATTTTTTTACTTCTTTTTTTCTTTTTAACTATGTTGTCTGGAATATCTCGTAACTTGTGAAATACTTTTTATATTTTTTATCATCTTTGTTGTTTTATATGAATCTTTGTTGTTTTGAGTTAATTTAATTCTTCAAAATATATCAATTAGGTATCTGAAAATTATTTATTTATTATTGCTAAATTTTTCCTGTTTCGATTGGTTACAGCCTGAAGAAAAAAATAAATTTTTCGAAACGTAGCTAAAAAAACAAAACCACTTGGTTTCAATTCATATACCCAAGAACAACAGAATAATATTGCCTTTTATTTATCACCTGGTTACAGATCACATCCAATACAATAATAGAGAGTAGCTATACAAAGTACAATTAATTTCGATTGAAAATCCAAATTTGGAAGTTGAATTAAATTGAATTGAATTGAAAATGTCTTTATTTAGGTGTACACAAAGTTTCATTACAAGAGAATATAGTAATACCAGGTGGCGATATTCGCTTAGTAGCGCTCTTCCATATAACCACCTTGAGCATCTAATAATATAAATAACTAGCTGACCCGGCGAACTTCGTACCGCCTCTGAATTATTAAATATACCTATTAAATGTTGTGTTAACGTATCTATTTATAGCTGAATTAAATTCAGTTTTTTTCGATGGTGAATTTGGCTTTGAATGAAGAAAATTAATGTTTACTCTCTGGATCAGAAGTCACCTAAAATTAAAATTTTACATCATCCTTTTTTAGGCAGCTTGTGGGCATTATTCTTGTAAAGTGTACCACCAAATAAATAAACTCAGGCACAGGAATGTTCAAAGAATGTAAAGAAAACAAAAAAAAATCTCTAGCACAGCCCTGTTTCACTCTTTCTGCACTACATGCACTGCACTACTCCATCTGTTCTACTCTATCTGCACTACTCTATCTGATCTACTCTTTCTGCACCACTCTATCTGATCGGGATAGTGGAATAGTTCTGTTCGAAATAGCTCCAGTTCCTGAGCAGCATTGTTCTACTGTATCTGCAATGCCGAGCTTCGTTCCAGGTATCAGAGATGGCGCGGTATACAAAATACAAAATAAACTTGGTATCGGTTATAAGAGATGGCGCCGTATGCGGGCTCAGTAAATTTTTTTCATAAATAAATAAAATAAGTAATGAAATGACCACATTAATGACATAACAACATGCTGGTACTGTCAACGCTGAAAAAAGTTTCAATTTGACAGCAAAATCCCCATTAACAAAATGATCCTCCATTTATTGAATAATTCATTTATTACAAAAAATGTGATAAATGAAGAACCGCTCGACCGATTTTGTGCAAACTTCACATAAACAATCTAATAAATAGTGCGAACAAAGCCTAACGTTTGGATTGGCTAGGTGAGCCCGTTCTTGAGTTATAAAATTACAACGAAAAGTGGCATTAATTTTTATATATATAGATAACAACAACCATGCTAAGTGACAACAAGCAAAACTAAATTATATAGGTAACCAAGTAAATATATAGATAATTTTACTAACCATTACAAGAAAAAAATTAATTTGTTCTACGGAAACTAAAAATAAATAAAATAAGGAAACAAAAGAAAAATAAAACAAAAAAATTAAACAAAAAAATAAATAAAAAGTAAAAAATAAAAGACCAAAAAATAAGAGTCAGAAGGACACCTACACACTTATTTGAATATTTTTAAATGGAAACTCTATGCTGATTATTTGAAACAAGTCTTTTTATCTCCCTTCTAAACGACAAATCACTAACTAAAGATTTAATACGTTCAGGGAGTTTATTGTAAAGTTTCACAGCTGTAAAACTAAATGATTTTCTAAAGAGTGCTGTTTGATGATTTGGCACACAATAGAGACTGCGATGCCTAGTACTTCTAAAATGAACATCACTGCATCGAGTGAGCTTGGAAGAAAGGTAAGTATGTTTTTTGCGTTTGTTTAATCTAAACATGAATGTTGCCAGAAAGACAATGTAGCGCTGATTCAGCTTCAGCCACTTAGCGTCAGCGAAACTTGACGAAACATGGTCAAACTTCCTAAGGTTGTAAGCAACTCGAATGCAAGCATTTTGGAGTCTTTGGAGGCTCTCCTTGTCCTTGTTCAATATGACGGGCCAATAAAGAATGTTACAATAGGATATCAAAGAAAGAATTAAACTATCACACAGCTTCAATTTAACATCCTTACTTAAAACCTTTTGATACAATCGAAGTGCTTTGAGTTTGCTATATGATTTTTGCATTAGATAGCTAATATACTTGTTAAAATTAAGTTTGGCATCCATCCCATACCCCCAAGTTTTTAGCAAAATCAGAGGCTTCCAGAGTCTGACCATTTACCACGATTGTAAATCTCTCATCCCGGACCACCTCAAGGCGCTTTGGGCCAAATACCATAAGTTCCGTTTTGGTTTCATTAAGCGTCAAACCATGGGCAGATGAAGCTGTGGATATAATATTTAGATCCTCATTGATTTTCTGCACCGCATTTGGAATATCTTCAAGTGAAAAAGTAAAATACAGTTGATTATCGTCAGCGTACTGATGTGACTCGCAGTTTTTAAGCATTTTTGGGAAATCGGCTGTATACGCTGCATATAAAATAGGGCCCAGAATGCTTCCTTGTGGAACTCCTTTATCACAAGCACGAGATTCCGAAAAATTGTTATTCCAGATAGTTCGCTGCGATCTAAAACTTAAAAATTCCTTAAAGAACCTCAAGGGCGGTTTAAAGGGGGGGGTAGAGGGGGTAATTACCCCCCCCCAGACAAATTTTTTTTTTATACATTTATTAATTACAAGAAAATTTCAACAAAAGACAAAAGACAAGTTTTACAAAGTAAAGGATTAAAGCTATCGTATGAATATGATAGGCTCACCAGTACCGACGTATCTACCAAGGTTCTTAAAGTTCATAGGTTTTCTGGTAATGGGTAACTTTATGACGCATCTGGGATGCCTTATGCAAATTTGCATTATGTTGAGGCAACCCAGATGACGACATGAAGTTATCAGGCAACCTACCTCTCTCAAACAACCTTGCGTACCTACTACTATACAGTGCTATGGTTGTTTGAAACGTCTGGTTTTGTGTACAGTATTGCGATCACCCTGTAGAATGTTAACAACAGATTTTCATAGGACCAAGAATTAAATTTAAGTAACGTACGTCGTTTTTAAAATGACACTTTGCGTATGAGGAGCGAGGAGGTATTTTTTAAAAACGGTTGAGTTTTGGTATAGATGATTCCTAACAAAAAGTATGTAGGATTTTTAAAACGATAGAATGTACTAAAATATAGGGTGTTCCATTTAAAAATAATAAAGTTCTGTCGCATACCACATTTACAGAGAACCCTGTATAAAATATTTTTAAGTAATGCACCTTAGAGAATCAAACAACTTTGAATTTTTATTTATTTTTTCTTGCATCACCCTGTAAGAAGATATCGTCCGGTATCGCACTAAGTGGACACCCTGTATAACTATTTTGACGGCATCGGGATATATTTTTGCCCGAAGCGTGTTTTTTAAACCACTTTCGGGTAGGGATGGCAAAATAGAAAAATATATCGATATATCGAATCATATGATATATCGAAACAACATATCGATACATTCGATATATCGAACGAAAAACATCGATATTTTGAATATATCGATATATATTTTATTTTTATTTTTGTTCTACGATCGTGTGAAAAGTGCTTTTTTTCTTCAGGCATTTTAGGTCATGAAACTATCACTTTTCCGCACTAGTTTGGAAAATGGAAAAGTAGAATAATTATGCAATGTTAGGTCATCCTGATACTTCCATGCCCTAAAATGCGTGCAGAAAACTACTATTCCGCACGATTGTAGAAAAATAACGTTCCCAATCATGCGGAAAGTCTCTTTTCCTCATTCAATTGGTACGTACAGGGTCATTTTTTATATTTTCCCATCAACTTAACTTTTTTGTGCCACTGTGTATAAAAAAAATTAAATAGAAAAGTTGTAGTGCTTGAAAAATAGTTCTCAGACAACATAGTTTATACAGGGTGTTGCAAAAAGTTTAAAAAACAAAAAAATATTTTTTTTTAAATGGGACACCCTGTATATTATGACATTTCTGGATTCTGCGGAAAATTCTAGACATATTTCATGTATAATGTCATATACCTAACTTCAACTGTTTCGGAAATAATGACAGTAGAAAATTGACTTTTTTGCATCTTTGACGGACTGTAAAATATCATTTGACACCAACTTTAAATTTAATCCATGATTGAAAATTCCAATTAAATTTAATCTCCGGTTAAATTCAAAGTTGGTGTCAAATGCTGGCTTATGAAAAGCTGTCGACAAGAATGTAAAATCGGTTTTGCTGTAAAATTAACAGGTAAGGTTTTACAGCCTATCAAAGTAGCAAAAGAGTCAATTTTCTACTGTCATTATTTCCGAAACAGTTCAAGATAGGTATATGACATGAAATAGTCTAGAATTTTCCGCAGAATCCAGAAATGTCATAATATACAGGGTGTCCCATTTGAAAATAATATTTTTTTGTTTTTTAAACTTTTTGCAACACCCTGTATGAACAAAACTATGTTTTCTGAGAACTATTTTTCAAGTAATTCAACTTTCCTATTTAATTTTTTTTCGAACACAGTGGCATGAGATATCGAAAAGATTATATCGATATTTTTTTCGATATATCGAATGTAACATATCGATTAAAATATATCGATATATTTCAGTAATACATATATCGATATTTACAAAATATCGATATATTTTTGCCATCCCTACTTACGGGAGCAAATTTGGGCGTGGCACCCCAAAAAAAAAAGTCGCCTCTGGCGGTACGTATGTTGCGACACTTGATGATTTTCCATCCATTACCCCCCCCAGAAAATCATGTATGGACCGCCACTGAAGAACCTGAGTTCCACATTCTCAATTCCAAAAAATTCAAATTTGGTGCAAAGTACCCCATGGTCCAAAGTATCAAACGCCTTGCTGTAATCCAGGAGGAGAAGGCATGTATTAAGCCTCTTGTCCGTGGCTCGAATAATATCATCCGTCACCTTCAGCAGGGCAGTGGTCGTGCCGTGTGCCTGTCGAAAACCAGACTGAGATAAGGGCAAAATGTTTTGCTCTTCCAAATAAATTGTCAACTGTCGGGCCACAATTTTTTCAACCACTTTAGAGAGAGTAGGTAAGATACTGATTGGTCGAAAGTCCGCCGCTGAGGATGGTGAAGGTTTTTTTGGGACAGGTGTTACATTTGCGCTTTTCCAAACAGAAGGAAAACAGCCATTCTTGAGACAAAAATTAACTATAAATGTAACGTGCTTCGACAGAGCGGGTAACAGTAGTAACAACATTTTAATTCCGATTCCATCAACCCCTCGCGCACCCGTTTTGATTGACCTCAATATATTTACGACATCTTCGGAGGACGCCAAATTAAACTTAAAATTTTCGGTAAGTCCCGGAAAACGCTTATTGACATAATTGTTATGTATAAAATCTTCATCAATATTGTTTGTAGGTGCCGAGGTAAAAACTGTATTAAGCTCGTCTGAAGAGATTTCTAAATTGTTACAGCTCCCCGAATTATTGTTTACGTTCAGCCATTTGACGAATTTCCAAAACTCCTTCGGGTTATGTTTAAACTTATAGTAAAAAAATGCTTTTTTCTCTCGTCTAATTGAGTTATTCACAAAATTGCGCATGTCACGATATTCATTTAATGCTAAATCTGTTCTATTATGTTTGTACCTTAGTTTGGCTCTATCCCGTAATCTCATCATTAGTCTAATGTTATCGGTCAACCAGGGCGCTGGAGGTTTTTTAATTCTGACAGTTCTAATAGGGGCGTGCATATCAAATAGATTGGTTACCTTGACATTAAAACAATTTATAATTTGATCTATGTGAGTCAAGACAAACAAATGATCCCAATTAACTGCCAGTAGATCTTCATGAAATAGGTCGAAGTTGAACCGCGAAAAATCTCTATAAGTTCTGAACATAGTTGGATGTTTTTCTCTGTAAAATTTTAACTTACAGGAGACAAAATGATGGTCTGAAATGTCGTGAAAGTTCTAGGATGGCTATGAATGCTGATTTTAAGAAGAATTTCCGCAGTAGAAGCCTTTTCATGAAGAATAATATAGAAGCTTTTAAGGTCTCTTATCTTATGACGCATAGTTATCGGGGCCATGTTTAACATAGAGAGTAGTAGGGTGTCGTTATAATTAACCAAAATGTTTAGTTTATATGCTATTTGTTTCAAAAAGTTGTTCAACTAGTTGAAGAGAGTCCTTGTGTACACCATAAAAAGGAGACCAGACGCAAGAGGCATCGGTACTCTCGATGAGGGCGGACCAGGGCGCAATATAAAGTTTTTATAGCAGTAATATTCGTGAAATCTTGGGATGTCTTTCTGATAAAATCCAGCATTCGGAGAGCTTTATTTACTGTATTATTTAAGTGATTGGAAAAATGGAGATTTGTGTCCAGTAGTGAAACACCAAGGTCTTGACCAATTTTATAATTAAATTTAATAGGGGTTTTAACACGCGAAAAAGTAACGGCTTTACATTTAGAAGGATTGACATCCATGAAATTTCTATTGCACCAGAGTTGTGGGTTGTTAAGTTCATACTGTAGTTTTTCACAGTCTTCAGGAGTCAGGAGATTTAATTATGCAGCTCATTATGCGGTCATTGGCAAACAACAAGAAAAGACATATGTTAAAGCATTCGTGAATATCATTGATAAAGACATTGGAAAAGAGTGGCCCAAGATGGGACCCCTGTGGCACACCGGAGGTAACATGGATAATTTTGGAAAGGAAATTACCAATTTCAACAATCTGTTTCCGGCCGGACAAATAACTGTGAAACTATTGGATCAAGGGTTTATCGATTCTATAGTAAACCAAAGCTTACCTATGCAATAACATGGTATGAGAGACTCTGTCGAATGCCTTGGAGAAGTCAAGGTAAATCGTATCCACTTGAAATCCCTTCTCCAAGGCATCCAACAGATGGCCAGTTTGTGTTATAAGATTTAATTCTGTAGATTTGCCCGGTCTGAAGTCAAACTTTTTTCTGATTAAATGAGACTCTATTAGGGGGGTCAAAAAGTCATATACTAGGCTTTCAAATACCTTAGGGATTGTGCTGATGATATTAATGGGTCGATAATTGGTGATTACTCAAAAACATGAGAAAAACAAAAACTAAGGATATTATCAATACAATAACACCCCAGCAATGGGAAGAGTACTTTGAAGAATTACTGACAGAACAGCGGGCAGTGTTTAAAGAAGAGAGGGAACAGACACGAAACATAAAAACTGCAGGATCACCAATACGAGTTATGCAAGAAGAAGTTAAAAAACACTGCGGCTTCTTGAAAAATGGTAGGGCACCAGGCCCAGGAGAAATATATGGAGAACTGATAAAGTGTTGGACCAATAAACTCTACAAACATTTAACAAAACTATTTCAAACATGCATAGATAAACAAGAAGTACCGGAAGAGTGGAAAGTAAGCTATTTAACAACGATATATAAGAAAGGAGACAGAAACAAATGCGAGAACCACCGAGGAATTGCAGTAACAAATACGCTGAGCAGAGTGTATGGAAAACTCATAAAAGCCAGAATAGAGAACGAGTACAAAGATAGTGAGGCAGAAGAACAGGCCGGTTTTAGAGCAAGAAGATCAACTGTAGACCATTTATTCAGTTTGACCCAGGTAATGGAAAAGAAACTAGCCTATAACCAAGAACTCCATTTACTTTTTGTCGATCTAAAGAAAGCATACGACAATGTTCCGCTGAAAAAGCTTTGGGAAGCACTGGAAAAGACCAATATCAACTTAGAACTAATAAAGGCAGTAAAAACGCTCTCTAGTGATGCAAAGACCAAGATTAAACAGGGAAACTCAATCAGTAAAGGCTTTATAGCAACTAAAGGACTTAAACAGGGATGCTGCATATCACCAACACTTTTTAAAATATACTTAGAACAAGCGCTCAAAGGGTGGAAAAACAAATGCAGACACATGGGAATACCGCTCAATGAATACAATCTTTATACTTTAAGCTTTGCAGATGATCAAGTATTAATTGCACAGGACTATGATGACCTAGAGTACATGACACGAAAATTGATACAGGAATACGAGAAATGGAGTTTGGAAGTAAATTTAACGAAAACAATATATGACTATAGGAGTTGAACAACGAAATCTGAAATTGAATAACGGACAAGAAATAAAACAATGTTCTGAATACAAATATTTGGGCATGAAAATCTCACACGAGGGAACCCTAGACGAAGCAATTAAAGATAGGAATATACAAGGACGCAAGGCAATATCCCTACTAAATGGTGTATTGTGGGATCAAAATATCAACAAAACTAACAAAACGAGAATATACAACACCATAGTCAAAAGCATAGTCACGTATAGTTCAGAAGTCTGGCCACTAAAGATCAGAACCGCAAAAATGCTGGAAGCAACTGAAATGGACTTTTGGAGGAGATCGGCAGGCAGGTCAAAAATGGAGAGGATAACAAATCTGAGAATTAGGGAGATTATGGACGTAAAACACACAATAATAGATGATATAAAGGACAAACAGCTGATTTGGTTCGGACTTATACAAAGAATGGCAGATACAAGAATACCCAAGCAAATAATCGAGTGGAAGCCAGGGGGAAGAAGAAGACGCGGCAGACCAAGAAGAAGCTGGAGAAGTGATGTAGACAGGAAATGAAGGACAGAGGCCTAGAAGAGGATGCCTGGATTGACAGAGATGGTTGGAGATCGGGCATCGGAAGACGTAGAACGTTATAAACCGATAATTATATAGGTATATAATTGGTTACCACAGATTAATGTCCGGATTTAAAGATGGGATTGAGGAGACTTTTCCTCTAAAGCTCCGGAAAAACACTTCTACGTATGACATGTTGGAAATGTGGTAAAGGTGCCTTGAGAGATTTAAACTGCAATTTTCTAGAAACACGGGTGGTACCCCGTCTAGAATCAGGGCCCTTGATAACATCAAGCGCGAATATATGAGAGTTTATGTCAGAAATTATAGTAGGTATATGATGATTCGGTATATGGACTATGGATGAAGGCAGATAATGTGTAGGGGGATATCATGGTGGTTATTCGAGTAGACAGAAGAAAAATAATTTGCAAACATGTCAGCAATTTTCCCATTCAAACAACTAAACTTATCACGACATTTAAATTCGCTGCATTGCGCTTCCTTTTATTTTTTACAAAAGACCAGAATTTTTCAATGTTGGAGTTAATAACCATTTTGGTCCCGTGAACATAATTTTGATAGATTTCATGTGTCAAGCTCTTGCATAGCTGTCTCAACCTATAGTCTAGGAGGCAGTGACGATTTTCGGTACTAATTTTCCTAGTCAGAAAACATGGATAGAATTGTAGGGCTAGTAATTTTAAGCAAAATACATATATTTTTAGGGGGGTTATCCGATGGGTTGAGGCGCAAAATGCGTTAAAGCTTACCAATGCACGGCCCTTTTTTTCTCAGTGATAAAAATGGATCTACTAATGAGAAGTATACTGAAGTTACGTAAAAAAATAGTCCGGCTAATCTGTGAATATGGATAATATGTCTGGCAAGTGAAAAATTGAAGATCCAAAAATTTTCAGCCAGACTCACTTTCAGTATCTGAGATAATCCAAATTGCTATTTTTATATACTTTATGTTCTATTGAAGTAAATGTGGAATATTTATGTCTGGGAAAATAAGCGTACTTGTATTTTTCATTGATCTTGTGAACCCATCCGAAAATTTTAGCCAGACTCAAAAATTCTTGCTTTGTATCACCAGGAGAACAAACTATTTAATAGACACCAACTGGGAAAATAAGTGCTAAAAAATCTCACTGCCTCCTGGACTACTAGAAAATTCGCGATAATCCACATCAGAACGAGATAACTTGTATTTGCTATAAGTTTCTTTCTTCAGAATTACATAGGTATTTGATTGCAAAGTGAAAAAGTCCCAATCAAATTGATTCATCCAGAAAGAAAAACGACAATCGCAACCATGAAGATTATGAAGCACGACATGTAAATAGGAGCAATATGTAGTTAACCAAATTTCATTGTAAAGGTTAATTATAATATGAGGTAGGTACTTGACTGAACTTAAAAAAATATGAAAGAAAAACAGAGAAAGTTGAGAAATAATAGACAGGTAATATAAATGGAAGGAAAAAGAGAATTATTAGATTGAACAATTTACAAATTTCTATTTTTTTTTTCTTTTTAGGGAGAATTAGAGTGTCCATAGGCGACTTGGCCACTATATGCTCATTATTGATATTCTGACATCTGAAATTTGGTATAATCAGCTCGGTTACTCTCTGACTGAACAATCCCTTCATCAAATGTCCTGCTTTGATTGTTATAACATTAAATTACTACAACACCATACTTTACCTTCTCAATTACAACAGCATTTTCCAAAGAAACTTTATCATTAGATAACCCTTCAGATTGCCATTGCAGCTGATCTCGTTCTGTAGTAAAAAATGACATAAAATCAAAACTTTCCCTTCCCAATGCTGTACACCATTTGGAAAGGTTGTTCCTACAATTACGATGATAGTCATAATAAATGTGCAATCATTATTGATATGTTTTTACCGTCTTTTATTCTCTTCTTCTTCCGACAAAAACGTAATAAATGTTGCAGCCAATAGAGAATCGCTTGGTAGAACTTGAATTTCTTTGGACAACTCTTCCAACTGAAAAAAAATCATATTATTTATTTTCCTCATTTCAACTTTTTACTTGTTGCAGACCTGTTCTTGCCACCTCAGATACTCGTCCTTCAATTTATGAACCAAATTTTCCGCAGAGCTCAGAGTTTGATTCACTCCGTTCAAGCCAATTTCAATTTCGGCAGCTTCTTTTGTGTATTGAGACAATTGTTCTTTCAGCTTCAGCACAGTTGCGTCTACGTCTGACAGATTGGCGTTTAGCTCCGATAACTGCGATTCTGCGTTATTTAAATTTCTGAAAAAATAGTTTTTCTATGTAGGAATACTAGTAGAAATAACAACTAATAAGAACAATTCAGCAATCGATGAAAGCGTATAATAAGGACCAGAAATAGGAATTCATAATTTTTTAAATTTTCCAGAATTTGGAGAAGAAGGCAAAGAAGAAGTGATTATTATAGGACAAAAATATGAAGGAAATATAACGAATAAAAATCATTATGAATAGGTATAAATATTATGTGAATTGAAATTATTACTGTTTTAATTTGTTCTGTTCCCTTTCCAAAGGTCGAATTTTATCCAAAACCCTAGAATATTTGACGTTTGCATCGACCCAAGCAGCCAAAGGAGCCGCAGCCACTGAAGCTCTTTTAGCCGATTTCTGATCAAAAGAATCCTTTTTCGTTGCCATAAGCCTTTCCACTGCTTGTCTGTTTTCCGTTTGGATTCTGGTGGCATCGAACGACCTAATTTCCTCTTTTACTCCACGTTTAGCCAGAAATATCTTCATGCTGTTCCAAGAGGTGTCTTGAGTGCCCATTAGCTTCAATACACCTTCGAGTATGTCTCTGATAATTTCGGGCGGAGCCCTTAAAGATCGGATTTCAGACAGAGATTCTGTTTTGATGTTTCCTACAGCCGATCGGGCTTCTTGAATTAAGGGTTCGACTTCGGAGAGTTCTTCTTCTATTTCTGCTTTTCTATTAAAAATGTTGGATTTTGATTGAAAATGTAAAACTAATATACACTATTTGTACCTTTTTACTAATTGTACATTTTCATTTTCCGTCTTCTGTTTCAACACTTCCATTTCCTCTTTGTGAGCATTAGCCCCTTTTATAGTGTTGCTGATCATATCCAAAGCAGCATTCGCTTTTTCTTGTTTTTCAGCTAATTTCTCCTGTTGTTCTGCTGCTTTTTGTTTCAGTTCGCTTACCAGATCTTTGGCTGTGGTTAATTTTGACACTCCGCCCTAAAGAATTTTTCACATTTTAATAAAAATTTTGTTGTGCCTATGTAAGATACTTACTTCTAGTTTCTCAATTTTTGCATTAATGGTCATTTCTTTGTCCTTGTAAATGTTCCAGTATAATTTGATCAATGAAATGTACCTCGATGGTGTAGCGTTTGTTAAGGACTTGTAAATTTTGTCCAAATAATCCAGACCGGATTCTGTGCCTTTTACTGAGCCTAATCTGGAAAAAAAATTATGTGTGACCCGTTCCAGCACTGTTTCTTGCTCAGAACACCATAAGCAAATGCACTTTGGGATAAAATATGCTTATCTGATCTTTGAATGACAAATTTTAGACCTTAGAGTTTCCAAAGACGAGAAACAAAATGAGCTCAAGAAACAAGCTCTTTTTTTTGACAACTCGTGGGGCTAAAATTTGTACATAGTCCTGAATAACTTTACATTGAGACTAACTTTTCAATGAGTTTCTCTGGGAACATTTTCATAGTATCATCACTCCATTTACCCAGCCATATTAACCCACTATTTTGTGAAAATGCGGGACATTTCAGGATTATATCACGCAAATTTATGTTGTCCTGATCCAAGCAAACGAATACGTGCAAGTATTTCTTTATATCTAAAATAAACAAATGTTTTAACCAAAAGTATATATGTGAACTACATCTGTATTAACTATTAGCAAAAAACTGAATCAATTCTCCTTCGAAATTCTCACTGTCCAACTTGTCTTTCAACCCTTTCACCAAAGAATCCATCTCTATATCGGAATAAAGCTCAGGTACTTCTCCCGAACTCATCAACAAATTAATCAAAGTCATATTTTGTTCATTTACAAAAATATGGTCTTCCAATATTAAAAATACGTCCTCACATTCAATGCCAGCATATTGAATAGCCTACAAACAATAATATAGAGGCACAGAAGCAATATTTACACGCAAAATTACTAGCTTGAGGTCGTTATGGAATAGAGGAAAACTTCCGCTAGGTGGATGAATAATGCGCTTTGATAACAATGCTGACGCAATTTTTAACGAGGTTTTACGTCCGATGCCCGGTTTTCCAACCAAGAGTAAATGGTATTGCGGAATTACAGCCGAACGCATTATGGCCGATGTTAGAAGTAAAATTTCATCGTTTATTATTGTTTCGAGTTCTTGGTTTTCTTTGCCTAAAAAATTGTCTAGGTACTAATCATGTCAAAATAATTATTAATTTCTCATACCAAATTGGTTAATTCCTCGCTGTACTTCAAATTGCCAATTTTCCTTTGAATATTTATCAAAAATAACTCTTTTATGCACAGTATCGATTCTAGGTGCATAATAAGTAGTGTTTGATATTTGTTGAGCGATGCCTATGGTTTCCCAATTTATTCTAAATACTTCATCTAGCATTGCTATTAGCGCCATTTTTTCTTCGAATTGCGACAGTCGGTCAACGAAAATGTTTAGTGCTTCATAACACAATACCTAAAGTGTTTGTGTTTAGAAATATTAGAAATTGTATAAAAGTCTTATAGGTACCTCTAATAAATAAGCTTCAAAGTTTGATATATCAGTGTTGGAATAGTACTTTAAGTTGGTACACCATTGTACTAAGTCGTGAGGACTTGTTGGACGGAAGTTTTGATAGGCTTCTTGTACCTGAAAAGAATAGGCATAATAACTTATTGAACTATAGAAGGATGTAGAACAATAATTATTAACAAAATTAATTAAAATATTGCAGCATGAAATCTGCTTTGGTTGGTACGGAGCTTGGAACACCTTTCAATAGCTAATCCAGATTTATCGATAAACTCAATGCCGCAGTAGCTCTCCTTTCAACATGCTGTTCAATTTTACGAAAAATTCGTGATATCGTGTCTGCAATTTTCTAGAGACCACAATAACGTCAGATACTTTTTCAATTGATTTCCTTTGCATTCGAAAATTGAATAATTTCTTATTAATTATTTTTTTTTTTTACCGGATACTTATGTCATTTTTTCCATCAGTTTGGATTAGTCCAAGTCCTATATGTATATATCAGGAGATTTACATAGAGTGTCACCTTTACTTCAGTCTCAACCCATTTTCCATCTTCAGTAATTAAAAAGAGCTGATACTTCCACAACACGTTGTTTATCAATTAGTTCGGTATCGTCTCCTAATTGGTACTTGTATTGTATCCATGCATGCTGCAGATTTCAGCATCAGCATTTTTAGAAGCTTCTCTGGTATATTTTGTATAGCATCTTGTTATATATAAGTTTACTAGATATTTCTGTCTATTTTATATATTCTTTGCCTGTAGACTTTCCTAATACTTCCTCTTCAGTTAAGAAGTTTGTTATGCTTATCAACGATTTCCTACTCAGGCGATGATGGTATAGTTTCGACTTCATCTTGTTTCTATTTTTGGTATGCGTGGGCTGAATTGCTTTTTGGGAATCAAATTTGAGAATTCAGGTTTCGGGTTTATTGGGGGCGTCACTTGTTCTGTTCAAGTTGGTTTAAGTGTTTTCGATTTTTCAGTAATTTCTTCTTCACTTCATAGGAAATTCATTACTGCATTAATTTTTCTTCTTGATGATGATGATTTTTCAACCAAACTTTAATTTTTATATTTTTCTTTGTCTTTATTTAGTTTTGATTCTTTCTATCCACCTCGATCCTTTCTATCCACCTCGATCGGTTTTACATCACATCACAATGTTTGTTAGCCACACTTTCTTCTCCGCTTAGAGACCAAGGAAGATCAGTCGATCTAGTATACTATTTAGACTTTATCTTTGGGTTGCCTGGCATTTTCTCCTTTGGAAACGTCGGAAACCTTTTCCACATCCTTTAACCTTAGCTTTAGTTTCTTTTTTCGATCTTCTTGCAGTGCCTTAACTTTTGCACTCTCAGTCCCAGCTCGTTTTTTATTCTGACTTGCTATTTCCATCGTCTTCCTTACTTAGTGCCTCTTTCTTTACATATTAAAAGAACAGGTGGTTCAGCTAAATCAGATAACATCACAACAAATAACACGAAGGGTGACAGCTCCTACTGAAAATAAAATCTCTGTTGAACCAATTTTGCTCGAACTAGCTGAATGAAAAAGGCGTGCCCCAAATGTCGTTCCCTTTGGAATAAAAGAAAATAATTCTTCACAAAATGTAATGTAATCTGGACAAGGCAGTGAACATGTTAAAAAAGTGAAGGATAACATTCAAAAAGATGGCATCAAAGTATACCGTCTTGGAGCACCTGTCAAGCCTATGAGAATCATGACTTTATCTCCTTCAATAGCCAGAGAAATTTTAAGAAATTAGGCAAAACTTAATGAAGAAAATATCTATTTCAAAGCAAAACAAACACCGCTTCAAAGAACATGAACATATTCAGAGAGCTGGAAGACCGAAAGCAGAAAGGAGAGATGAATATAACAGACAGATACATTAACAATGTTCCGAAAGTTGTTTTATCTCAGAATGAGGAAAGAACAGTATACAGAAAACGTGTCCCTTGTTGAAGTCTCCTTCTGGGATAGCAATCTGTGTTCCATGGTAAATAAGCTTGATGAACTAAAAGCTAGCATCTAAAACAGCAATGCTCATGTAATATTGATCAGAGCAGGCGCTACAAGTAGTTGAGTATGCAAAATTTGAGGACCGGCAGAAATGCTCAAATTCGTATTGGGTGGCGATGTCCACCTTGCCCATATAGACAAACCGCCACTGAGTGAAAGAGCCCATTGGCATATTTTTTTTCTGGAGAATTCAAAAATGGTACCAAAAAACCATTTGAACTAAAACCCAAAGAGCTACGCCATGGATGAACTAGTTTTCAAATGGAAGGAGAGTTAGGGACCACTCCAGGCAAGATGTACTTTCCCATTCTTTAGGATCACAGGAATACGATTTTGAGGATTTTTGCCGGTCCCCACATTTTGCGTCTAACTCCCGGTCTAGATGCTAACCGATCAAATGCCAGATGACCTTATAGTATACCAGATTATTTCATGTTCCGTAAATATCGAGGAACCGATAGTGGGGATGTTTGCATATCCATCAAATGTTGCATAGGAAGCTAAAATCTGCACGCAGTCATGAGTCAACAATTTGAAACAGCAAGGTTCAGTTGAATCGGCACTTTTGGGTTCTTAGTGGTCTGTATACAGGTCTGGCAAGTCAGCATCTTACAGGCCAATTTTAATGCAATAGAATGAAATAAATGTATAGGACAAGTCTAAGGTTAAATAGAGAGGGAAAACGATTTCCCCTGTTCCACCTCCAACATGCAGCGCTGAGAACGCTGGAGGTGGAACAGGGGAAATCGTTTCCGTGCTTTATTCAACCTTAGACTTTCTCTAGACGTTTCATTCTATTATATTTGAATTGGCATGTAAAATGTTCACTTGCCAGACCGGTATATAGACAAAAGCGAAAAACAATTGAAGAGCTTAACTTGAAAGACACTACGACTTTACCTTGTTCAACGCTGATGTTCATGTCCTCATTTTTATTGAGAGTATTTAAGATATTTTGCTCAAAAGTGAAGATTTTAGCGTTCAATGTTGCAAATACGCTTTGGAATTTTTGGCGTGATTGTTTGCCCTTAGTAGCTCCATCCTTAGCTTCCCTCTCATTCTAGAGTCAATGTAGAGCAAATTGGGCTGGTCCAAACCTTTTAGTATGTCATTGCTAATTACCTTGAAATCACCTGGGACCAACTAGAAATTCATCCACACAGTAACTAGCTATGACTTCTTGGAGACTTACAAAAACCACAGAGGGCACCAACATTTTGCTTTTCCAACAAGAATCAGAAATGCCCAGCAATCACTACTAGACTTACCTTATAACTAATGAGAAGACACTAATTTTTGGTACCTATTCAATAATATGCTCCTCTAGGAAAAAGTGTACATGTAGTATTTACAGCCAAAACACAACTTCAAGTTACAACCCAGCAAACTCACAAAGGTTTACAAGAGACACTTCTGGAAAGCTGACTATGATGCTGTCAAGAACTTACTCCAGCAAAAGTTACATAAGGTAGCCAATCAAACAAATATGACACTTTCTACGAGGCAATAAACAGATCAAATAACATAAACATACTAACAAGAACTCAAAAAGTTAAATCGCAAAAACCATGACAGAGATCCGGCAGAAAAGGAACATGTGGCAAAAAATGTTCACAAAATAAAAAAAATCCGTTTAACCATCATCAAATTATTAAGCATCGTTTCATGAGTAAATCTACAAATTTTACGAAAATCAGAAAATTCTTTCTATGAGAAAAACGGAGACAAAATATTGATATTCGTTTGAACGCACGAAACGCTGTCTGACGTCACAATGCGTAATGAGTTAGCACGCGCAAGTACAGTGGCGTTACTAGCGATCAATTCTAAAATTCTGAAAAATGCTAATTTTCATGTTATTATTGTCCCAAAAAATTCTAAAAATTCTAAAAAATTCTAAAAAATCCCAACAAATTGGGCAGGCTCTTGAGCATGCGCAATAGATAAAAATTCTAAATAATTTCTAAAAAATTCTAGTGCAATTCTAAAAAATACTGAATAATTCTAGAAATTGCTAAAAAATACTAAAAAATGCAAAAAAAATACTAATAATTCTGAAAAATTCTAAAAATTCTATCAGTTTGTACAGGGTGATCTATTATAAATGTCGAATGTCGACCCTGCTAACTTTATCATTTGACGTTTTTGACAGAAGTATCAACTGTCAAATACAAAAGTTTTAAGAAATTATCAATTTTTTTTAACTAAGTTAGTTTTAGGCATACAGGATGCGTCAAAAAAGTGCAGCAGTATGAAGTTATATTTTTTAAAATGGAACACCCTGTATATTGTGCGCTTATTTGTTAGTCCCCTTACCAGTTCCAGCACCATACCAGATAATATGATTTCAACGATATACGGTTTGATATGTTTATCTCTCTGTTTATCTTCAATAGTTATAGGGAAAAACCACTGATCTCAAAAATAAATGGATAAACAAAGAACGCTTCTAATGCTGCTAATTTACGAGGTCGAAATCTAAACAAAAACAACTGACTGGGACAGCTGTGAGCGTGCGCAGTAGATACATGTATTGTGCGTGCACAAAATCTGGCCAATGAAAATGAAGGAATTTCAAAACTTAGAACAGTTGTTCGAAATATAAGACACTGCGCAGGCGTTAGGCTCTTCCGTTGCACAACTGTTCGTAGAATATTGACCCCAAATTTTCGCACAAATTTTGCCAATCAAGCCGTATGAATTGTTTATCCATTTATTTTTTAGATCAGTGGGAAAAACGCGAAAATCCCTTGCTAGTTCTCTTATGTTATTTTTTCAAAAATAATAATAATAACTGGATTTATTATAATATAATATTTCACCTTGTATATTAATGAATAAAATTTGAACAATAAACTGTTCATAAATAAAATTCTCTAAAGCTTAAATGGTATAATTTTTCTTTTTCCATTATGAAACCTTGAAAGGAGTTTTCATGTTTTTCCTTATAAATATCGAAGATAGACATCAAATCGTATATCGTTGAAATCATGTTAAAAGGGACTAACAAATAAGCGCAAAATATGCAGGTGTCCCATTTAAAAAAAAATTAACTTCACACTGCTACACTTTTTTGACACACCCTGTATGTCTAAAACTGACTTAGTTAAAAACTTTCGATAATTTATTGATATTTTGTATTTGACACTTTTGTCAAAAATGTCAAATGAAAAAGTTAGAAGGGGGTGACATTTATAATAGATCACCCTGTACAGCAAAATTCTAAGAAGGTTTTCCGCTCGGGGGAACTCACCTACCTAATTTTTTACACCAAAAATAATTCTAAAATTCTGAAAAATGCTAATTCTCGAAAAATTCAAAAAAATGTCCAAAAATCCCAACAGATTGCGCAGTGCGCAGGCTCTTGAGCATGCGCAATAGCTGAAAATTCTAAATTATTTCTAAAAAATTCTAATTTAATTCTAAACAATACTAAAAAATTCTAAATAATTCTAGAAAATGCTAGAAAATACTACAAAATGCTAAAAAATACTGATAATTCTAAAAAATTCTATCAGTTTGTACACCAAAATTCTAAGGTGGTTTCCCCCTCGATTTTGATATTGCTGCTATCTCCTTCATGTCGATCTCTGTGTTATAGGGTTTATCGAAATTAGGGTAGAAAAGGTCCTATGGCTAAAATGAAGGAAGCTTTTCAAGAGGCCGATTCACATAATCTGTCAACTGTGGACGTTATCTACTATTTTTTTGTTTATTTCGTTATCTACTATGGTATGTATGTTTGGTCAAGTGTCGACTTGAATCAGCTCCAGTCCATTGGTGTAGAAGTAAAACAGACGTTATTAGATGTAGGTATAGTTGCATTTGAACAATGATATATAGTTATTTACCTGTAACAAGGGCGGAAAGTTATACTTTTCCGCCCGCAACGGAATTTGCACGAACGACGAGCCAGCGGAATTCGTGCAAGCCGCAAGTGCGGAAAACATACTTTATGCTCGTGCCAGGCCCATTTTTTCTATGAGCGTGTGAAAAACGCGTCTTCACGCAACGATTTGCGTGCGGAAAGTAGCACATTTTCGCACCTCGTAGAAAAACACGCACGTAGATACCACTCTTTTCGACTCGGTTCAACTTTGTTTGAGTCTCCCATCATTACACAAACACAGATAATTGGAATCAATGAAGCTTCTTGGGATAAAGCAACAGTCAGCCACACAATAAATCCAATGTAAACTTGTAAACAAATCTCGCCAACGCACCAGCTGATTTTCCGCTTCGCACAGTGACGTCACAAGCGGTACTCTCGCCGCAGGGGGTCGTTTTGCTAGCCTCGCTAATTTCGTTTTTTTGTTTTCGATTTATCAGAAAAAATAAAGGGTTTTTAGATGTTTTAACGCTTAATACGTGTTTTGTGGACCTAAAACCACCACTTTTGATTACAATTGAAAAATAGTGAGCATCCCTATTATATGCATACATAAGTTGCATCCTCAACTCCAAGCATAAAAACTTCAACATAATAAACGAAGCAATCCAACAACCATTTGAAACAGACCACCAAATTGCAGAGACATTTGGAAGCGTGTATATATTATTGGATCAGAACACAATTAAACCAATATTATCTTAGAAACCGACACCAGGACTGAAATAACCAACATCATATTCATAGCAGAAAAAGTAAAAACTGCAATCAAATCACTAAAATCCGACTAGCCCAGGGCTTGATGGAATCACACCAGTTTTTCTCACGAATTGTGTACAAATACTGAAAGAGGGATTGTCTTATATTCTCAACGTTATAATGAGCAAACGAGAGATCCCTCTAGCTTGGAAGAAAGCCGCGGCCCAATATATAAGGAAGGAAACAAACAACATGCAGAAAATTACCGGCTAACCAGACTAAATGAGTGGAATCTACTCTGGCTGATGACAACCATGAAACAATTGATTTCATTTGCCTTCATTTTGAAAAAGAATTCGGCAAAATAACAGAGTTTTTGCTCTATAAATTGGAACATTTTGGAGTTAGGGGTAAACTTTTGAGGTTGTTAGAAGGCTTCCTCACTGAACGTACTTTCTAAGTACATGTGGATTCTTCCCTTTCAAAGAAACACAAAGTACACAGCGGTGTTCCTCAGGGATCAATCCATTTGCTGATGATGGAAACCTATACACAAATCCACTGCTACATCAAGCTGAATTACAAATAGATCTCAACATCATTAGAGCATAAACATATGAGTGGAAGATGCTTCTAAATGATCATAAATGCACTGTCCTACATATTGGTCGAAACAGGCCCAAATAACGTCAGTAGCAAAACAACAAGACCTAGGAGTCACCTCCTCACATCTGACCCTAAACCGGATACACATATCACACAAATTTCTAAAAAAGGTAAATTCAATGATCTTATCCAGACAGGCTGTTAACACATAAAAGCTTCAATAGCTCATTTTTACCCGAGAGGTTATGTAATAGAAAATAATTACGAAACACCGGGTTGTTCTTAATAAAAGTGGACTGTATTAACTTTTCAAAACATTACGATGACAATCGGCAATAAACAAAGTTACATTTTTTATTTATTGTCTGTATTTTGTGCAATAGCAATTTCTTGCTAATTAATTAAAATTTGGACGCGACTTCGCGACGCCGCTTCTTCAATACGGCGGGTAGCACAGTACCTATTTATGCGATAGCCAACTCACGACTACCCTAGGAATTTATACAGAAATGGCGCTTCCCTTAAAATATCTAGGTGTGGACGAGTCCATTATTGGAATTTGGGGGGAAGAAGCTTATTAAAAACTTGTTCCTTCTTGTGGGTTTTTTTTATGTTTTGGGAGAATTGGTATTGCACCAATACTTGTAACCAATACAATAAGGATAGATTGCACCATAATATAAATAATAATATCAAAATCAGGAATAATTATTAGAAAATCCAACACAGGCTTTAAAGACCTATCAAAGGAAATGATCTCGAAACTTCACAAGTCGTATGTAAGACCAAAACTTAATTAAGTCCAAATTGTTTGGAACTACTACGTGAAAGATATAGAGCGGATAGAGATAGTTCAAAGAAGAATAACCAGAATACCGCGTGAATTTAAAGATCTATTCTATGAAGAAAGGCTCGTAAGATTAGACCTCACAACTTCAAGGGACAGGAGAATGAAAGGTGATCTCAGTGAAACACATATAATACTCAACAGTCACTATGCCAGTAATCTGAGAGACATCTTCCACCTTAGTCGCAACACAAATCTACGAGGTCATGATCAAAAGCTTTCTAAAGAAAAATGCATAGGCTTCTATGCGGAAAAATTTTCTTATCAATAGAGTCGACTACAATTGGAACCGCCTGAGTGTTGACACCATTAACTCCATCTTCAGAAATCAATTCAAAAATTACCCTGACCAGAAAATGAGGAGTTTCCTTAAATTTTGCTACTTTTGCATATCTACTTTCTTTGCTCTTAACTATTAGTACGTCATGTTCCACGACCTTATTTTCCATCTTTTTTTTCATAAAGCGCTGATTCATCCACTTTATGTTTCTTATTATCAATTTTTAGGAATCAATTTTTCTTCATCAACATTTTCACCATTTCATAAATGGCACTAAAACTAGAAGCACTAGAAACAGTATGATTGAAGAACTACTGATTCTGCATGTTCAGCAATTCTCGTGAATCTTTTTACGGAGACTTTGGCTTTTTCATTGTTTGCTAGCTTTGCAACCTTAGAACTTTTAATAGAAGTCTTTTATCGAGCTGCCATGCGAGCTTTGATAAGTTTGGATGTCTTTCTGAGTCTTCTACTAATCAATGCTGTCTCCCTCAGTCTTCTTCTTACGGCAAGAGATAAAATATTTTCAAAAAGCTTCAATATAAACGTAATCTTCTTACAGAAGGACATTCTTAAAACAGATTTCGCGTAGAGTACCTAATGCACAGAAAATTCAATCCTCATTGTCTGTTTAGTAGTGGCAAGTCCTAATAATCACATTAAAATTAAAATACCTTATCATAAATTGTCATCATCGTCAAAACCAATTTGACGATTTTCGTTTTTGCCAAGTTGCTAGCAGGAAAACATGCCTTCATTATAGCTGACATGTAAGCTACAAGTATGACTGACAAATCTTCTTTATCGGGCAACCTGAAAATTAAGCAAATAAATAAATAATGAATAAAGCTACCAAAAAAAACTTACTCAATGCTAATCATGTGAAGTTTAGATAAAAATCTGCTGGACATTTTATCGTTGGGCATAAGACTGCCGATGATTGATACATTTTCGACTTGTATAAATTCGGTTTTGTTATTGAAGTAGCCCTTATATTCGATCAGCTGAAATTTACAAAGTTTATCAAAATATAAATCAATACACACAACATTATATTGCACAAAAAAATTTATTAACAGATAATAAAATTGTAAAATGCATTTTTATTCCTTGTCAAGTCCCTTTAAAGGTTCAAACATAAACGATGACGAAACATTTCTTGTTTGTTCAATAATTTCGCGAAATTTTCCTTTGAAACTCCATTTCGATTCTGTTACATCCATTTTAGTTTTGACATAATCTTTCAATTGCCCGTAATCTGCACTCATCTCTTTCATAATTTCTTTATTTTCCGTTAATTGTTCTTTTAATTGTCGATTCGTTTCTTCATAACTGTGGATTAGGGCTTTGGCTTTTTCGTAACGTTCCAATAAATCACTGACAAACGTTTCCATTTCCTCCAATTTTGCTTTGCGGTTTTGATTTTGCCTAAATAAATTTTCGCTTTCCAACAAGAGTTCCACGTAAAGTGTTTCGTACTCGTCGATAACATTTTTGCGAATTTGCGGACTCGCCCGCATTTCGAGGCTTTTATTTTTCGCTTCTAAATCTGCAATTTGTTCTTCCAAGTCTTCCACTTGGGTTTTGTAATTGTGCTCTAAAGTTTCCTTTTCCTGGACCACTTCCTTAATATCGCCAATTTCCGGTTTCTTTTGTAGTAGATCCGCAACGGTCTCTTCCATACGGAATATCTATTGTTAATTTTTTAATTATTATATTATGTTTTGGTTGAAATTTGCTTGATTACCTTCAATGAGTCCATTGGTGAAGAGTAATGAAATTTTGGAAGTTTTTTTGACAGGAGGGTTTTGAAGTTTGTCGTATTTTTCCAAAATTACCGGTATTTAGTTATACCTACTCTTGAGAGACAAATCTAATCAAACCAATTCTTACCTGACTGAGAAATTCAATAACCGTATTACTGCCCCAAACGTCTGGCGTTAGTAAATCCAAATTTCTGAAATAAAGTACCAAGTTGCCTTTTTTCGGTTTCAAAGTTGTTCCTTTGAAGGTGCTGACTGAGATACATTGCTGAAATTTTGTTGGGTGTTAAAATAAAATGAACTTTTTGAAATCCTTCTATAGTTACCTGTTGCAGTTTATGTATAACGTAATTTGTTGACAGGTTTGAGCTGCAATTAATTTCAATCAGCTCAACATCAGAGTGGTCGTTTAGCAAATGTTGCACCATTAATCTGAAATTAATTGAATAATGCATTCAGAATTTAACTTAAAAACATTCAGTTTCCTGATACTTGAAGTGAATTTCATTTGTGCTTTACTCATCTGTCTATACCTTATTTTATAAGGACAAACAAATTGTGAAGAACATTATTTGCTTTTCATTGGGTGCCAACGAGGGTTTCAAGTAGTATTATAAAATATGAAAGGATGAATGTTTATAAATCAGAATGTGCAGTGACTGATGTCTTTTTTTGTTAGCTCATAAGAGTAGAAAAGTTAGTATGTTATGATAAGGTGATCCTGTTTATATATGGTTATAAAAATAGAGAGTGATTTTCTCTCAGTTTTGGTCCACGACCGGTATTCTGGTTTTCGAAAACGCTCACCGCTTCTTAGTCGTTCGACACTTCCAATGTAAATTTACATTGAAGTGACTAAAAAGCAGTGAGCGTCTTTGAAAACGAGAATACCGGCCCAGTTACAAATTATATTCTGCTAATAAATATTTTTGAGTCAATATTAGTATACTTATTATGATATGTGTATAAGAGAACCTTTAAAGCACGCGCTACATATTTCAAAATTTGACGCGCAGCGGAGTGTTTTGTAAGTTGCAAGGGCTTTGAATGCCCTCTTATACTTGCATATCATACTGTGAAGAATTGTGATGCGCTCTTGCCAGGGTATCCAGAATACATGCCAAAATTCCAGAAAAAGTCTGCTTTATTCAGGCATGGGATATTGCGTTTATTCTTGATTTTACATGAATAGATTCACGGATATATAAAGGCCGGTATCAGTTAGTAGTTTTCAAGTTAAAGATTGACTGTGATATGATTTAGATATAATGATTATTGTTAAGAGTTATGAAGAGTTTAGTTGTTTGAGTCAATTAGTGGAGTAATTAGTGTCAAAGTGTGTAGTAACGTGGAATAAATTAATATTGTGTTAATTGGACTTTGATTCGCAATAAACGAACCCAAGATTTATATCACGCAAGCTAGAGCCGTGACATTGGTGTCAGAAGTGAGACATAATTTGAGGACTGCAAAGTGAAGTCCGATTGCAGAATAGTGCGCGGAGATTACTGTGAACACTATAATGAACACTGGGACAGTTATTTAGTGTAAGTAGTGACAATCACCAAAAGAGACTTCACCGATCGTGTAAATTACCCCGGAAGTGACTGTATACCCACCCGATTTTGACTGTGATAATGATTTTTTGAGTAGGTTCTAGAAAATTCTATTTGGAAAACCTGAGAATGTCTAAGTTCAGACAAAGTAGCGAAGCCCTTGTCCGAGCATTGGAATTGGAAGCAATATTTGGTGCCTCACGTCCCAGAATACGAGCGGTGTCCATTGAAGACCCAAATAAAAAACAGTTGTCAAAAGATTATGAGTAATTTCATTCATCAAAGTCATGAGTAATTTCATTAGGAAAATGGAGAGAATGGAGAAACTGTTACTAGAAGGTAGAAAAACGAGAAACGATTCCAGAAAAAACACCAACTTCGAGAAACCGAGTAGAATGTTACCGGTGCCATAGGCTTGGACATATGCAATGGGATTGTAGAGTAGGGATGTCCTCTCCATCTAGGGATCATTCCCAACGCTTTTCAAAGTGGCAATACACAAAGATGACAAAAAGAAAACTGCCTTCAGTACCGGAAGCGGGTTAATGCCTTTCGGTTTGTTTAATGCTCCAGCTACGTTTGATCGACTGATGCATCTTGTTTTGCGAGATCTTACATGGAGAACTTGCCTGGTATATTTGGATGATGTCATGATCATGGGAAATTCGTTTCATGAACATCTTAATTAGGTACCGGAAAGAAGTTTTTGACTGCTTTCGGGATGTCAACTTGAAATTCAATCCAAATAAGTGTTTTCTATATAGATGCTGTCAGGGATTGGCCAAAGCCACGCGACAAACATGAACTAAGGAGTTTTCTGCTATTATATGTTCTCATTATCGAAGATTTGTGGAAGGATTCGCCAATATAGCTGCTCCACTTCATCGATTAACGGAAGAAAAATTAACTTTCAATTGCACCCAAGAATGCGATTCCGCTTCCAGAAAATTGAAAGGAGCATTCTACAAGCCCAGTGTTGTCCTATCCCGATCAGAAAGGCATGTTGATTTTGGACACAGATGCAAGCAACACCAGTATTGGAGCTGTCCTTTCACAAATCCAAAATTCAGAAGAGCATGTCGTAGAGTACCACAGAAGAACCCTTTCAAAGCCGGAACGAAATTATTATGTCACCAGAAGAGAGTTGCTTGCCATAGTAAAAGCAGTCGACCATTTTCATAAGTATCTCTACGGCCCGGCCATAAGTTTCTAATTCGAACAGATCACGCGGCTCTAAAATGGCTTTTAGAAATGAAAACTCCCGATGAACAGCTTGCTAGATGGATTGAGAAATTGTAGCAATATGATTTCAAAATTAAACATCGACCTGGAAACCTCCATAAAAATGCTGATGCTCTGTTTAGACGCCCCTTTGAAAAAAACTGCAAGCATTGTTAAAGAATTGATATGCATGAGAAATACACTGGTCCGGCTGAGAAGAACGGGTCTTATCGTCGATAATAAATGGACTACCAAACAAATGAGAGGAGATCAAGAAGCAGACCAGGACATCGGACAAATGCTACATCTTGAGGAAAATGATGAATGTAGGCCAGACTGGAGGGAAGTGTCGAACAAGAGCTTGATTTACAAGGCGTTGTGGGCTCAGTGGGACTCTTTGGCCGTAGAAAATAGTTTACTTTGGGAAAGTGTCGATGGGAAAGCCACTAAGAGCCAACTGCTAATTCCAAAAGTTCGAGTAGAAGATGTATTAAAAGAAATACATGGCGGAACTTCAGGGGCACATTTCAGAGTTAACAAGACTTTGGACAAAATTCGGGAACGTTTTTACTGGGTCCCTATCATGAAAATGTTAAAAACTGGTGCCGAAAATGTGACATCTGTGCTACCAGTAAAGGCCCTCAACTACGAATCAAACCGGTATTTAATGCAACAGCCATTCCATGTGCCACTGGGAAGAGTCTATGTGAACTGCTTTTCTGATATAGACCAAGAACATTGGATGATTCATTTTTCAGTATAGTTGTCACAGGTTGAGGACGCTGTTGAAAATGATTTCACACAATTTAAACAGAAAGCTGCTTTTAAAATTCAGATCGCTCAAGACAGGCAAAAAACATACTTTGGTGCTAAAAGAAAGAAATGTCGAAGGGGGACCTTAGACAGTAGTAGGAGAGAAAAAGAGATGACAAACACGGGAGTAACAATGTAACAAAGATACAGAGTTGATGCGTAATCACGGGAGAACGGTACTGCGCTAGTACGGGTGTGTATAATAAAGATAGAAAATGTATACATGCAAGGGAAAGAAACACACAACGTGTTTCTCGGCTACCGTATAGGAGAAATGAGGATAGCTAATCGATGCGTATACAACGTTATTCAAGTAGTACCTATATGTAAGAAGAACTTGGGTAGGGTATGTGATCTTGTGATAAGGTGATCTTGTTTATCGTTATGAAAAGATGGAGTAGGTAATAATAGTCTTGCGTTAACAAGGACAGCTGGTCCATGCAATTATAATATATTTTGGTACCTAATAATTATTTCTGAGTGAAAATATTCTTTTATTTTCCTTCAATCCAATTATACTTAGGTATTTCGTATTTTAATTTTATAGCCTTTACAAAAATTACCTTTTTCCCGATCCATGTGGCCCAACAATCAACAAATGTTCTTGATTCTGCTCGGCTAAAAATGCTTTCAAAATATCCAAATATTTTAAAATTTGCCCAGTTTTTATAAGGGGAATTCCATAATCAATATTATCTACGGAAATTTTGGGATCTGTATGATAAGTTTCAATAGTCTCCCTGTCTTGGTCGTAATATAGTTTCAGTGGAAAAGTTGGAGGAGTCTCATCGGTCCAATCAAACACCTTTAAATTACATTGAATTATAAAACTAATGACCTAAGTTAAACTTAATCACTTTTTCCGCAAACATTTGCCTGAATTCCAATTTGAGCTGTTGCCCAAGTCCATTAATCAACCCAACGATAAATTGATATTTATTTTTGACATCCAACAGCTGCACAAAGCTTGATTTAGCTATTGAAATTATTGATCTGTTTAGAGTAAACTCAGCTTCACTCATTGACCAGTTAATAGCTGAAAATTTGAAAAAAAAAATTGGAACAGTTTCATAAGTGCAAAAATTACCTTTAACAAAAAATTCGCCCAATAAAACTTCAAGATATCCTCGTTTATCTTCACTCAACCTATCCAAAGTGGTTTTAAGAAACTCCTCAAAATTAACATCTTCATGGCTCAAATACACAATTCCCATACGAGAAATGGTAGCAGGAGAGGCGTTTTTCAAATCGTGCGTCTCAAATATAAAGTTCACGTTCGGTCCAAAGTGTATTCGCCAACCAGATGGCAACGTGATAATTCTATTGTCATCCAGGACAGAATTTAGAGATTCTACCCATTCTGGATCGATGTCACCGTCGCATATTATCCAAGACCATACATCTGTTAAAAAATGTTTTGTAAAAATGATCTTAACTTTGATTAAAATCTTTTCCAAAATTACTCAATGCCTTACCATCAGGTTCAGAAGACACCTGTAAACTATAACTAGTCAACACTCCATCGTTCCATTGATTAAGATGATCCATGTAACCCAAAAGCAGTTGTCGTGGCATACCTTTAGGATTGACCGGGTGGATTTTAATTTTTTGTTGCAACTTAGTTATGGCTTTCGTGACAATTTTAATTATGGTCGACTTTCCAGAACTTGGAGGGCCAATTATAGCAACTCCCATGCGTTGTTTGAGTTGTTTGTAGAATTCCAAGCATTTGTTTATTTGACGATCGTTTGGTATGAGGCTCAGGTCTTTGTAAGTTTCAAGTATTGCTTCTTTCAAAGAATCAATGTCCGAATTTTCAATGGTTAAAACATTTCGGAAAATGTTTGCAATAATTTGATTGAATTTTTGTGTATCAGAAAAGGTTAATTTTGATGTTATGTCCATTTTAAGCGTGCTCACTACTAAGCCTAATTCTTCTGCTTTGGTCAAGTTTTTATTTGTAATATCGTAGTTTTTTATGGCAATTTGGCAGCCAGATAATACCGTTTTAATTGCTCTCAAGCCCCAGTCGTAATGTTGCTGTTTGCTCAATAATTTGCTAAAATATAATAGTTAATTACAGATAACCAATAATTATTGATTCTTACCGTGACATTTCAAAAACCTCGACAATTTTCTTCGCTATGCTATCGGCAAAACGATATCCGTCACAATGCAAAGAAGTCCTGGCGATTTCTTCATGATCAGGATGCGTCATAACAACCGGCCTAAACAACTGTTTGAGGTTGTCTGGTAGTTTATTCCTCCCTCCATATCCAGCGCCAGCAGGGTTTAGGGTCACGAATATTCCGCAATGTTTGTCGATGGGAACCTGCAAATCACAGCAATAAGTGATAGGTATTTATTTGAAACCAAAGGAAAAACGCTATGGAGATGCTCAGACATCGAGACACCCGCAAGCTGATAGATGTCCTTGAAAGACTGCTTCCTCGACATATGAGAAATAAGCAACCGTTATCGGTGCAATGAAAGGGACACCTGAACAAGTCCCGACTACTTGTTCTAACTAGTGGGGAAGAAATTATTGCAAGCATTTACCAATTACCAATAAAAGATTAGCCTGCTATCGTCGGCTCTTCAAACACACGAACCCGAAAAGAAAACACCTTTTTTGGTTCTAGATACTAGACACATCAACACCAATTCGAAATCAAACTTCTTTCTCGATTTATTCTGTACAGTAGCGCCATAGAGTAGCGCATATAACGGATTGGGCAGTGGTTCCTCTACAAAAGATTCAAATTCCCTAAGATTTGGAAATCGGACTTAAAGATCCAGCTTCTATTAGTTTCCAATGGAAGTAGTGTTTTCAGGAAGTTCGCACCTACCTGAATGAAAGCGTATTGATCAAGTCCCTTGAAAAAAATGATATAGCCCATTATCATTTGAGAATATGTGTAGGCTTTTTGTACCCACGTGGGGCCTTAATGCCGCTTCTGTTCCTAGCTTTGCATTAAAATCTCCCTTTTTCAACCTCTTGATAAGAAGAAACGTCACTCAGGTTTTGGTCAATTTTCAAGGGACTTCGTTCAAGACATCTTCTGAAAATGCTCGTCACGACTTATGGGACTAGCAGCAACCAACCAACGAACCAACCAACTACCTTCTTATGTTCTGCAATGTATGAACTTGAAGCTGAAGCCTCTAATGACGGTATAACCAAAAACCAAATTGATCACATCGTAATTGATGCAAGGCATGGAAGCAACGATCTGAATGTGAGAAGGCGTCGAAGGGCAGACGCGAATTCGGACCATTTTCTTGTTAGAGTAAAGCTGAAAATCAGAATATTAAGCTCAAAAAATGTAGAATCCAAACAAGATCAACAGTGGGATACAGCAAAATTGGGAACGAAGAAATCAGAAGGCATTTCCCAGGTGAAAATAGAGCACCAAAACCAAGAAATTACGAACATAGATGACATCGACACGAAGCAATTTTAGATGCAACATCAAGAGTGACTGGAGTAAAGCCAAGAAACGAAAATCGAAACCATCGGTACGATCTGGAATGTGAATGGATACTTAAGGGGAGAAATAATGTACGACTAGAGTAATGATGCAGGATCCTACTGAAGACAATAACAGTAAATTCAGATAATTAAGTAGAGAGGCTAATAAACTACTAAGAAGGAAAAAAAGGGAACAACAAGATCAGGGGCTGCAGGAGCTGGGAGTCGATGGAAGAAACAATAGCAGGAAATTCTATAAGACAATCTTCTTCAAGTGCCTATCGGCTCTGGATGTTGGCTATCAACGTAGCTATTCTTACTTTGTTGATGGCGATTCGGAAAAGTTCTACTGTTGATTTGTCAAACCACGTTCTAAGATTTGCTAGCCAAGATATTCTCCTTCGGCCAGGTACTCTCCTGCTATCAATTTTGCCTTTTAGGATTTCCTGGGTTTTGGGTTCCTCATTATGTGGCCGAAATACTGAAGTTTCTGACAGTTTATGGTATCTAACAGTTCCGGTTCTTTATTCATCCGACGCATTACTTCTATGTTGTTAATTTTTTGTGTCCAAGATATTTTCAGTATTCTCCTGTACAGCCAGAGTTCGAACGCTTCAATTCCCCTGATAGTCTCTTTAGTGAGTGTCCAAGCTTCTACGTCATACAGAAGGATCGAGAAAACGTAACAACGCAAGAGTCTAAGCTTCATGTCTAAGGATAGATTATGGCTTTTGAAAAGCGAGCTCATTTTAATCAATACAGAGCAGGTCTTTTCGATGCGACAGCGTATTTCTTGAGAGTTGTCCCATCTATCGGTAATGATTGTCCCCAAGTATGTGTACTGCCTTAATCTTTGTATTCTACTGTGATTGATGCATAAACTGTCATTCGCGATGTTTCTTTGACTTACTATGAGGATTTTGGTTTTGTTAATGTTCATTTCCAACCCGTACTCTGAGCTAATTCTGGTCA
The DNA here is from genome assembly GCA_917834065.1 of Ceutorhynchus assimilis. NCBI lineage: Eukaryota > Metazoa > Arthropoda > Insecta > Coleoptera > Curculionidae > Ceutorhynchus > Ceutorhynchus assimilis. The sequence continues at coordinate 22,959,646 of OU892284.1, forward strand.
CCCTATCCATCAAACTTTGTAATCCTTGAAGACTATAATATGCAAACATGATGGTGTCATCTGCATATCTTATATTATTAAGTTTAGTACCGTTTATAGTGATCCTTTCCTCAATGTTGACAAGAGCTTCTCGAAAGATGTATTCTGAGTACACGTTAAATAAGATGGGCGACAAAATACAGCCTTGCCTCGCTCCTCGTAGTATATTTATTTGTTCTGCGTGACTGCCATCAATTCTCAAAACTGCCATCTGGCTCCAATATAGGTTTATAGTTATGTTTAAATCTTTTTGATTCATTCCTATTTGCTTCAGTATGTCGACCATTTTATCATGTTGGACTAGGTCAAATGCTTTTTGATAACCGATTAAGCAAGCATATACATCACAGCTGACATCCCTACATCTCTGAAATAACACCTGAATAGCAAATAGCCTCTCTTGTACCGACGGCGTTGACAAACTCAAACTGGTTTGGTGAAATCTGTTCTTTACAAAGTCTATAGTCTATAGGTATATTCTTTTGTGTATTATCTTGAGAAACAGAGATGACTCATCAAAGTTATTGTTCTAAAACCACCGCAGGTTTTGGCACTTGCTTTTTTCGGCACAGTGTGATAAATTCTGACCTCAACCAATCCACTGGAATTTCTCCTGTTAAGTAGATGTTGTTGAATATTCTGGTCAGCCATTTGATTTTAGCTTCGTTCAGTAACTTTAGGAATTCAGTCTATACTTGGTCCAGACCAGCTGCTTTCCGTGGCTTCATTTCCGAAATGGCGGCTACAAGACAATAAGAACAAGAAAGAAAGGCGCTGGTACAAAATAAGAGCGCAGGTCGAAAGAACGCAGGTCTAAAGAGCACAGGTCAAAATAGCGCGGACTGAAGAGCGCAGGTCAAAAGAGTGTACAGACAAAAAACCGCAGCGTACGGACAAATGAGCACACAGACAAACGAGCGCACGGACAAAAAAGCGCACGGACAAAAGAGCGCTCCGCAAAAGTGTGCATATTTTATAAAATACAAGACACACACGCAATGAAACACGTAAAACGAAACTATTTTTCAAATGACTGTCTATATCGGGTTACTTAATAACAAGAACTTCGAATGGAAATGAAAATAACCAAAATTGAATCAATATTAATTAAGGAATTGCAGACTCACCCAAACTTACCGATATTAACCCGCCTAGTGCAATTTAGTCCTAAATTAGAATTTTCTTTGGAAAACAAAACGCGCTCAAGGGGCATTATACACTATAACTAGATTAACTTTATTTTCTAAAAATTAAATGGTAACTTATAAGAAGATCGCACTAGGTGGACGGGTTATTATAAGTCTGAGTAAGTCTGTATTTTCTTTACTTTATATCTAATTTTAATGGAACAAACAATGCGCTCTTTTGAACCTGCGCTTTTTTGTCCGTGCGCTCTTTTGACCCAGTGCTCTTTTAATGCCCGTACGCTTTTTTGACCCGACGCTCTTTTCTCCCTGCGATATTTTGTCCGTGAGCATTTTTGTCCGTGCGCTCTTTTGACTTGCACTGTTTTGATCTGCGCTCTTTTGTCCGCGCTCTTTTGACCTGCGCTCTTTACTACCAGCGCCCCCTTCTAAACCTTTCACTAGAGTCCTTTTTTATTAGGTTATGGGCGCCGGACCTAAATTTGCGCGATCGTGGGTCGAAAATCGAAAGTTTTAGCGCAGTATCATATTGACGGCTCCGAGACAGACAGTTTCCTTGTGGCAGAAGCCAAAGCCAAATTCGTGTTGACATTTGACCCCTCCTTATATGTGCCTGTAAAGTCTATGAGCGCAACCACTTGCAAGAAAGCCTGGGAAAAGATCAAGAATCTTCACGAGGACGTAGGAGTCACCAGAAAAATTGGGCTATTGCGAATTTTGATTTCGTTGAGGTTGGCAAATTGTGAAAATATGGAGTCGTAGGTACGTAAACCAGGTTATTGAAACATCGCAGAAGTTTAGGAAAACCAATTTTGATATAAGTGAAGAATGGGAAGGTTGCCTTCTTTTAGCTGGTTGACTAGAAAATTACGCTCCCATGTTGATGACGATCGAGCACGCAGGGATCACTATCACGACCGACTCCATCAAGAGCAAACTGCTTGATATGCAGTTTAATGGATCTGGTTTCAGCAAAATAGGTGATTTGAGGCAAATTTTGATGCTGGTAGCTTTAAGAACAGAACAGATTGCCAGAGAGAATGTCAATGCCAGAGACAAGCGGGATAAAAGTAGAGTTATCATCATGATCATCATCATCAAAGTAGAGCTATATGTTACCAATGTAAATAAACAGCATTCAGTGGCGTAACTTCAGATTTTGGACCTGGGGGCAGAGTGATTTGGCGAGGCCCTATTACAATATTGCAGTAGTGTATGCAATATTCTGTTTGTCTAAGGGCCAAATTATGGACCTACTGGCCGACCAATGGGATTACAGATTGCGTTTCTATCCGTTAGATTGCATACCTGACAGTTTATCAGAAGGTGAATAAACCGGCCCTAACTTATAAGAACCCGGAAATATTTTTTTTGCGGAAACCGCCTACCATCTTCCACGCTAACAGCTAACACTACCAATCGCGATTTTACTTGTTGCGGAATACCTATATTTTCCAATGGATGCCTAAATAGATAGGTAAGTCAGCAAAATTTCTGAGAATCATACAATACCGACATCTTCATTGTATCATTATTTAGAGTAGCCTCAACTGGTCTTCCAAATGCTTCGTGAAAGACAGTTCAGGCTACTCTAAATAATGATACAATGGAGATGTCGGTATCAAAAGGCAGCCCACAGGGTGAGGTCTTATCCTTCCTACTGTGGGACTTGGTCGTAGACGAACTTCTAGTAGACCTTAATAACACAAATATTTATACCTAGGGTTACTCATATGATGTACTAACCGTAGTCATGGGGAAAAACCTACAAACTACTTCTGCGAAAATGCAAAGAGCGCTCAAAATCGTGAAAGACTGGGTCAAAGGGGCAAACCTGAGTGTCAACCCTGAGAAAACAGCTATAATTTCCTTCACGAAAAGAAGAAAGCTGGACGATCCAGTCCCTCCCACCTTCTTCGGAAAGCAATTACAATTCGTCCGGCAAGTCAAATACCTAGGAATTATCCTGGATGGAAAACTAACCTGGAACGCCTATTGTAATGTATTGGAATTATTATATAATAAAGAGCATCGATCCGTACGTATATCAGTGACTCATGGGTTGCTGAGTAATGATGCGTTAGACATCGGCAACCGAGGAGTCATTCGATTACGAGACGCGCTGATGAAAACATACAATTGTGTTTCATTGAATACGACTCGTAGAATAAGACAATACATTTTTGGCGACGAGGTGTATTAGGAAAAGGGCATTAATAGTAGTTATTGTTGTGAACATTAATAGTAGTTACTGTTGTGAAAATCAGTGCTCGGGAAAGTGATATAAACAAAAGTCCAAGTGGCTTTGCCGAAACAATGTAAGTAAATTTCTATTAATTATAATTATTATGAAAATCAGGTAAAATGCATTGGTTCAAAAACCAGGGAAAATGCATTGGTTTTGGAAACCAGAGAAACATTAATTTATTGGTTTTGGAAACCAGGGAAGGATGCATTGGTTTAAAAGCCAGGGAAATGCATTGGTTTGGGAAACCATGAAAAATGCATTGGTTTAAAAACCAGGAAAATGCATTGGTTCTGGAAACCAAGCAAGAATGCACTGGTTTGAAAACCAGGAAAATGCATTGGTTTTGGAAACCAGGAAAAAATGCACTGGTTTAAAAACCAGGAAAATTGCATTGGTTTTGGAAACTGAAAAAATAAATAAATAACATAGATTTTATAAGATCGACTGATCGATCGATTGAGTTTTGTATCGGATTTTGAATTTTGAGTTTTGAATTTTGAATTTTGAATTTTGAATTTTGAATTTTGAATTTTGAATTTTGAATTTTGAATTTTGAATTTTGAATTTTGAATTTTGAATTTTGAATTTTGAATTTTGAATTTTGAATTTTGAATTTTGAATTTTGAATTTTGAATTTTGAATTTTGAATTTTGAATTTTGAATTTTGAATTTTGAATTTTGAATTTTGAATTTTGAATTTTGAATTTTGAATTTTGAATTTTGAATTTTGAATTTTGAATTTTGAATTTTGAATTTTGAATTTTGAATTTTGAATTTTGAATTTTGAATTTTGAATTTTGAATTTTGAATTTTGAATTTTGAATTTTGAATTTTGAATTTTGAATTTTGAATTTTGAATTTTGAATTTTGAATTTTGAATTTTGAATTTTGAATTTTGAATTTTGAATTTTGAATTTTGAATTTTGAATTTTGAATTTTGAATTTTGAATTTTGAATTTTGAATTTTGAATTTTGAATTTTGAATTTTGAATTTTGAATTTTGAATTTTGAATTTTGAATTTTGAATTTTGAATTTTGAATTTTGAATTTTGAATTTTGAATTTTGAATTTTGAATTTTGAATTTTGAATTTTGAATTTTGAATTTTGAATTTTGAATTTTGAATTTTGAATTTTGAATTTTGAATTTTGAATTTTGAATTTTGAATTTTGAATTTTGAATTTTGAATTTTGAATTTTGAATTTTGAATTTTGAATTTTGAATTTTGAATTTTGAATTTTGAATTTTGAATTTTGAATTTTGAATTTTGAATTTTGAATTTTGAATTTTGAATTTTGAATTTTGAATTTTGAATTTTGAATTTTGAATTTTGAATTTTGAATTTTGCATTTGACTTTTTAAAATGTTAATTAATACGAACTAAAACGCGTAAAAATCTAAATCAAACGTGGAGTCAAACGCGTAACGCGGCTGTATGGCTATGCTTAAGGCTAGAAGTAACTAGTAAGAAACTACCAAAACAAAATTTTTATATCTCTATATATCTATTTTAGCAAGCAAATCAATGCTTCCCCAGTATAGGACCGGAATAAAATGAGTAGCTTAACGAGTATTGAGCAATTTGATTGCGAAGGAGACCCAAGCTCCGTGGGTTTGCGATGGGAAAAATGGAGGAGAGCGTTTAACATATACTTGGACGCCATAAACGTGGAGGATGCAAAGAAAAAGCGATCTGTATTACTGCACTCTGGAGGCTTAGCACTACAGGAAATATATTACAATATTCCCGGAGCGCATGTCGACAGGCCCAATGAGGAGGAAGATGTTTTTGAAATTGCACTACAAAAACTCGATGAATACTTTAAACCTAAACAAAGTAAGTTGTATGAACGTTACTTATTTAGGAAAATTAAGCAAGAACCAGATGAGAAGTTCGAAAAGTTCATAGTTAGATTAAGAATTCAAGCCAATAAATGTAAATTTACTAACGTTGAAGAAAATTTAATTGATCAAGTTGTAGAGAAATGTAATTCTATAGAGTTGAGAAAAAAAGTGTTAGCTTTAGGTGATAGTGTTACGTTAGAAACAATTCTGGCAGAAGCCAACGCTCTTGAATCTATAAACCGTGAATTGCAAGAATTTAGTGGTACAAAATCCCCTCAAGGAGTAAACAAAATTATCCAAAAACCGGAATCAAACAAATTTAGAGACAATAAATTTAAAAATTGCTTCAGATGCGGGGCTCTTGCACACACTGATCGGGATCGGTGTCCAGCAAAAAATCAAAAGTGCCTAAATTGTCAAAAAATAGGGCATTTTAAAAGAGTATGTCACAGCAAAGTCAATAATAGAGCTAATTTTAAAAGAAAGGGCTTTTCTAATCCATCAACATCTAACAAAAGAAAAAGAGAGTCTTTTAACTATATTGATAACTCGCCCCAATCTGCAAGCGATGATGTGCAAGATGCTGATTATGTTTTCCAAATTGATGATAATACAGAAATTCCTTGCAATTTGGGGTCAGTTAATATAAATATGATGATTGATTCAGGGAGCAAAAGTAATTTAATTACAGACACAACTTGGGCGTACTTAAAACAAAAGGGTGTAAAAGTATGGAATCAAATAAAAAATCCGGAAAAAACATTTTTGGCTTACGCTAGTAAAACCCCGTTGAAGGTACTCGGGTCATTTGAAGCAGTCATCCAGGCAGGGCACAATCAAAAAAAGGGCACTTTTTATGTGATACAAGGTGGAACAGAAAACCTGATTGGCAAAACAACAGCAAGTGCCTTAAAAGTTTTAAAAATAGGTCTTGATATTAATGTAGTTGAGACTTTTCCCAAATTTAGGAATATAATCATAGATATTCAAATAAACAGATCTGTAGCACCGGTTGCACAACCATACCGAAGGATACCAATCCCACTAGAAGCTAAGGTAGAAGCTAAACTACAGGAACTAATGGAATCCGATATAATAGAGCCTGTGAATGAAGCATCTCAATGGGTTTCCCCAATGGTGCCAGTTTTAAAAGAGAATGGAGAAATAAGAATCTGTATTGACATGCGTAGGGCCAATAAGGCTATAATACGAGAGAAGCATCCTTTGCCAACAATGGATACAATGCTACCACATTTTAGGAGTGCAAAGGTATTTTCGCGACTGGATATAAAAAACGCTTTTCACCAGCTTGAATTGTCTCCAGATTGTCGGTATATAACCACTTTTATAACGAGTAAAGGTCTCTACCGTTATAAACGATTAATGTTTGGCATAACATGCGCCCCTGAATTATTCCAAATGACTCTGGAGAGAATTCTGACTGGTTGTGAAGGAACCCGCAATTTTGTTGATGACATAATCGTTTTTGGACAGGATATTAAAGAACATGATAAGCGCTTGAAAAAAACTTTAGAAACACTCCGAAAATACAATGTACTCCTTAATGAAAACAAATGTAAATACAGACTTAAAGAAATTAACTTTTTAGGAGACACATTAAATTCAATAGGAATCAAACCGTTACACTCGTATATTTCTGGTATATTATCATTTAGAAAACCAGGCACCATTGAAGAAATTCAAAGCTTTTTGGGGTTAATTAATTATGTTGGGAAGTGGATACCAAATTTGGCTACTTTAACAGAACCGTTTAGAAAGTTTCTTCGTTTAAAATTAACAAAACAGGCAAACATACAACAATATTGGTTGCAAGAACAGGACAACGCTTTCAATAAATTGAAACATTGTCTGGCTAATATTAAAACACTGGGATATTATAACCCGAATGAACGCACACAAGTCATGGCAGATGCGAGCCCTGTAGGACTGGGAGCAGTTTTAATACAGATTAATGACAAAGGCCCGCGTATAATAACATTTGGAAACAAGAGCTTGTCAGAATGCGAGAAAAGGTATTGTCAGACAGAAAAAGAAGCGCTGGCATTAGTGTGGGCTGTGGAGCACTTCAAGGTCTACTTGTATGGGAAAGATGCCTTTGAATTAGTAACAGACCATAAACCTCTTGAGGCAATTTTTGGTCCAAGATCCAGACCTTGCGCCAGGATTGAAAGATGGGTGCTACGCTTGCAAGCCTTTAATTTTACCGTTATCTACAAGCCAGGTAAGACGAATATAGCGGATCCATTGTCAAGGCTATGCACCCAAAATTCAACAATCATTAATAGCTTTGACGAAGAACAGATACGGCAAATCGTAGAATATTCCCGACCAGTCGCAGTCCCTATGTCAGAAATAAAATCCTGTTCCAAATCAGATGATGAAATAATTATGGTTAAAGAGTGGTTAACTTCAAACAAATGGAACAACAATCTAAAATCCTATAAATTGTTAGACAGCGAACTTTGTTTCTATGAAGACATTTTGCTCAGAGGTACAAGAATTGTTGTTCCAACAAAGTTAAGAGAACGAGTTCTGCGAGCGGCCCATGAAGGTCACCCGGGCATTGTGGCCATGAAGAATAGGCTTCGCACCAAGGTTTGGTGGCCTAATATGGATAAAGATGCAGAAAAACTAATCAAAACATGTAAAGGATGTACTTTAGTGTCAACTCCAAATGTGCCAAATCCAATAAAAAGAAGAGAGCTTCCAACAGATGCTTGGGTTGATATAGCAGTGGACTTCATGGGACCGTTACCAAGCGGAGAATATTTATTTGTAATTGTTGATTACTACAGTCGCTATAAAGAAATTAAAATAACAAAGGATATTTCAAGTTCTTTTACAGTTAAAACATTACAAGAAATATTCTCACGTTTAGGTAATCCACTGTCGATTACGGCCGACAACGGCAGGCAGTTCACTAGTACAGAGATGAAAAATTTTTGCAAAGAACTAGGCATTACTCTATATCATAGTATCCCATATTGGCCTCAGCAAAACGGCGAGGTGGAGAGACAAAATAGAGATATTTTAAAACGACTTAAAATAAGTAAAGCGTTAAAAAAGGATTGGAAACAAGAACTACTTGATTACTTAACTATGTACAATAGCACACCACATACGGTAACGGGCAAGACACCTTCCGAATTATTTTTCAAAAGAGTCTTTAGAGATAAAATTCCCCATATAAGAGACACGGAGAATTCAATAATAAACGAAGAGGTGAAGGATAAGGATCAGATGCAGAAAGAAAAAGGGAGAGAGTACGCGGACCGAAAAAGAAGGGCAAACGAAACTGAGCTTGAAGAAGGCAGTAAAGTTTATGTAAAAGCTCTGGTTAAAAAAGACAAAATAACACCTCCTTTCAATCCAATACCCCACACAGTAATCGAGAAGAAAGGCGGGGATGTACGATTAAAGAACGATCAAACAGGGGAAGAGTTTCGACGTAACATTGTACACTTAAAGAAAGTAGAGGGGGAGTGGAAATGCGTAGACAACACAGCTACCACTGAGAATACAGAATAATATTTATATAAAATATATCGTATTGCAAGTTTACGGGTTAACTATTCTGATTAAGTTTATTAGATAGTAGGATATTATTTAGGATTTAATTAATAAGCGTTCTTTACTAAGCCTATGTTTGTTATATGAGTTATATTTTATTATGTTTATATTTGTATTGTTATATATTTTATATACTAGTTTATATTTTTGTTGTGATATATATTTGTATTGTTTATTACATTTGCGGTTTAAATATTATGATAAGGTTTATTAGTGACTTAGTATATTTCAAGCTAAACCGAGTGTTCTTTGTTAAGCCTGTATAAGTTGCATTAATATTATAAAAAGGGAGAGATGTAATGTATTGGAATTATTATATAATAAAGAGCATCGATCCGTACGTATATCAGTGACTCATGGGTTGCTGAGTAATGATGCGTTAGACATCGGCAACCGAGGAGTCATTCGATTACGAGACGCGCTGATGAAAACATACAATTGTGTTTCATTGAATACGACTCGTAGAATAAGACAATACACCTATATTGAATACGCCACCAACAAAGGTAAAATGGCGCTTATGGTCACCTCCCGCCACTTGATATCATTATCAAAGCTGAGGAAAGAATGGGGGCTTACAGATTCAATTGTAACCAGAACTGGAATCCGAGTAGAACATCTGGACATACCAGGATATCAAACATTGTTACAAACTCACTATTTGAGATGAAAAGTGACATCATGACCCCGAGAATAAATAATCACAAATCGTTTCAAACCCAGATTAACTGGGGAAAAAAAAAAAAAACAGAAAACTCACTAGTCCAGAATAGAAAGTTAGTATGGTACACTGATGGTTCCAAAACCGACAGTGGAACCGGTGCCGGAGTATATGGCCTATCCCCAAGATCAAAATGGTTTTCTCCACTGGGGAAGCACACCACCATATTCCAAGCCAAAATACATGCATAGAGATATGCCTGTGGGAAAATCTGAGAAAGGGATATGTGCATAAGGATATCACGATCTTCTCAGACAGCCAAGCAGCAATTAAAGCTCTAGCATGCCAACAGATAAACTCTAAATTAGTGTGGAACTGCCTGCAACTCCTTTTAACCCTAGCCAGCCATAACAAGGTAACTTGTGCGGGTGCCGGGGCACACGGGCGTTGCTGGCAATGAAAACGCAAACTTCTTAGCCAGGCAAGGATCAGAAAGGCAGTTAATGGGCCCTGAACCCGTATTCGGAATATCAAAAAACTCGATACATGGCTGCTTGGACAAGTGGATCCGAGTGGAACACAAAAACCACTGGTATCAAATACCGAGGCAACACCACAGTAAGGCAATGTTAAACTATCCTACAATATGCATGTATATCTCAGAGGATGAGGCGGGAAAAGCAGTTCACTGACTATAAAAAATTTAAAAAAATACGTAACTTATCTGAGTACTGACTTCAGAATGCTGTGTACGTATATTTACCAGAGGAGGCTCCTGTGACAATTGCAGAGGCATTGTCAAGACCAGATTATAGTAGTTGGAAAGAAGCTATGCAGCACGAGTATAAGTGATTAGTGCAAAATGTTACTCATAAGCGCAACTAGGGGGGTGCTTGGGGGTGCTAAGCACCCCTAAAGCAAAAATTAGCACTCCCATTCGGTATCCCACCATAGTACTACCTACAGTGGCACCACCTAACACTAATATACAAGTTCAGTGCAACGCAACCAAATTATTTATCTGTTTTGTACTTACTTACGTCATCGATGACGTCATAATTTAGAAAAAAGTATTTGTCGTTGATTAATTCATAGAGCACATTCGCAATTATTATTGTTATGAAATAAAAAAAATTCAATCGGGACCGGTATTACAATATTACCTTAAAATCAAGACTAAAATATACGGTTTTCATGTTATATTTAGGATGACGTCATCGAACAAGGTCAGACAATATTGTCAATGTCTATGTTTATTCTTCAGGGTTCTCGTTATATGTATGGAAATGGTCTGATAATTCAGAACCAGCCAAAAAAAAAAAATTACAATATTTCCTACCTGGGGGTTTTTGGGACTGCGCGATTCAATAGTGGTATTTGCAATGTTGCCAAGTTTACCGTTTCTAGGATGTCGTATGTAACTTGATTTTTTTAAATAGATGCTCCTCTTTATTTTTATTGTAATTAATTCAGCGTCCCAACTTTACTAAAACCCCAAAATGCCAAAACTCCATTTTACTTGGTTTATGAAATATGGCAACACAGATTTTTTGTTGCAAAATGTACAATATTCCCTACCTGGGGGTTTTTAGAAATGCCCGATCCAATGGTGGTATTTGCAATGTTGCCAAATTTACCGTTTCTAAGTTGCCGTATGTAACTGCCTGTAGGGGCCATTTAAAATCAAGTTACATACGGCATCTTATAAACGGTGAACATGGCAACATTACAAATACCACCATTGCACCGGGCATTCTCAAAAACCACCCAGAAAATTTCAAAATTTTCCAATTGAAAATCGCTCCAGGACAAATTCTGAAAAAATGACTTTTTCAAGTGAAATTGCGAGAAACTCATCCTCTCACATTTCATTTTATTTCTGGAAAACTAATAAAGCAAAACTTGTGAAATTTTTCCAGGATCAAGAAGAAAATGAGGAGCTCATTATAGGAAAATTTCTAAATTTTCTAGTGAAAAATCACTCCAAAGAAAGTCGAGAGGAGAGTTCTGGAAAATTGAGTTTTTTAAGCAAAATTCATCCTTTCACACTTCATTTTTTTTTCTGGAAAACTGGCAAAACAAAAATTGTGAATGTTAACAAATGCCTGGTAGTAGTTGTCATCAAAATGCCTCAAAATTTCAACAAAAAAAAAAATCGTAGTGGATCTTAACAATTGCCTCAAAGTGTTAAAAATGTCATTGTCATAAATGTCAACAAAAAAAAATTATCGGTTTTATGAGAGGGACGTGACATATTATATTATTTTTTTTTTGTTTTTTTTAAATTGTGCGGTGAATGTTGGGAAACGCCTCGTTTTGACATGTGTGTCACAATTCACGATGCTACAGAAAAATAAACTCGAAATTTATGTAGCAACACTAATTTTTTTATTTTTTTTTCTATATTCGGCACTTGTAGCAATAATATGTAGTGATGTAGCAACAAATTGGATATTACTACATACATACAGAAAAAATTGTAGCAACACGAATTTGAATATTTAAGAGTTTGTAGCAACAAAATTTCGTATTGCTACAGGTTAAAGACTTCGGAATCGCTCGAATTTGGGTGTTGCTACAGATCAAAACCCCTAAAATAGAATGTTGCTACAGAAATGTTCGTGTTGCTACAAGCTGAAAATTTCATTCACATCAAAATCTAGGAATTAAACTGTCAAAATTGGACATTGCTACAAAAAAATTGTGTTGCTACAGACCAAAAACATCGAAATCGCCTATATTTGAGTGTCGCTACAAAAAATTCCGTGTTGCTACAGGCCAAAAAGTTCGAAATCGCCCGAATTTGGGTGTTGCTACAGACCAAACCCTTCAAAATCGGGTGTTGCTACAAAAATTTCATGTTGCTACAACCTGAAAATCTCATTTACATCAAAATGTAGGAATTAAACTGTCAAATTTGAACGTTGCTACAAAAATTTCGTGTTGCTACAGATCAAAAACCTTGAAATAGCTTATATTTGGGTGTAGCTACAAAAAATTCTATGTTGCTACAAGCCAAAAAGTTTAAAATCGGTTGAATTTGGGCGTTGCTACAGACTAAAGCTCATTATAGGAAAATTTCAAAATTTTCCAGTGAAAAATCACTCCAGCAAAAATTCACCCTCTTATATTTTAATTTTTTTCTGGAAAATTGGCTAAGGGAAAATTTTGAAAATTTTCCAGGAATAAGAGGAAAATAAGGAGCCCATTTGACGAAAATTTCAAAATTTAGGAAAATCTAGGAAAAATTTTGAAAAAATAACTTTTTTAAGCAAAATTGAGGAGAATTCACCCTCTTATATTTCAATCTTTTTCTAGAAATCTGCAAAGGGAAGATTGTGAAATTTTCCAGGAGAAAGAGACAAGTGAGGAGCTCATTATAGGTAAAGGACTACGCACGGATCTTATCAGAAAAAATTAATTTCACGATTGTCATGAAATTGAAATATGTTATGCTTCTGGACCTCCTGAACATAAGTTCTCGTAGGCCCAAAAAGATCCTATGATTAGTTTCGGAGATACAGGACCGATAAAAAAAAACACTAGCATAGGAAAAATCTCCAGAATCTCCTGGGTTGCGTTCAAGGACGGCAATGCTAATGCCAAAACCTACTTTTCCCCCTCCACTTGTAATGCCGAACCACGTAGGTTGGAGCCGAAATCGAACGCAAAATGCCAATTTTGGCTTGGTTGTAGTCATTCCTGAACGCAGCCCTGGTCATCTGGTCATTAATCTAATTCATAACCAAAAATGACATATTTTTGACATTTTTCGACAAGCTTTTAACCTAAAAAGCGTTGGATGACATTATTTTGACTTTTTTACCTGTTTTTAACCTATAATATGTCATTGCCTAAACTCAACATATTTGGAAATGTTTATTTTTTGTCAAAATTTTTATGTTAACCCGGCCCTGTATCTCCGAAACTAATCATAGGATCTTTTTGGGCCAACGAGAACTTACGTTCAGGAGGTCGAGTAGCATAACATATTTCAATTTCATGACAATCGTGAAATTTATTTTTCTCATAAGATCCGTGCGTGGTACTTTCAAAATTTTCTAGTGAAAAATCACTCCAAGGAAAGTCGAGAGGAAAGTTCTGAAAAATTGACTTTTTTAGGCAAAATTCATCCTTTCACATTTTAATTTTTTTCTGGAAAACTGGCAAAGCAAAAATTAAGAAATTTTTCCAAAAGAAAAAGGAAAGGGAGGAGTTCATTATAGGAAGATTTCAAAATTTTCCAGTGAAAAATTACTCCAGAAAAAATTCTGAAAAATTGACTTTTTCAAGTAACATTTTAATTTTTTTCTGAAAAACTGGCAAAGGGAAAATTTTGAAAATTTTCCAGGAATAAGAGGAAAATGAGGAGTTCACTTTACGAAAATTTCAAAATTTTCCAAAGAATAATCACTTGAAAAAACAACTTTTTTAAGCAATATTAAGGAGGATTTACCCTCTTACATTTTAATTTTTTTCTAGAAATCTGGCAAAGGGAAAATTGTGAAATTTTTCGAGAAAAAAGAGGAAAGTAAAGAGCTCATTATAGCAAAATTTTAAAATTTTTCAATGAAAATTCACTCCATAAAAAATTCTGGAAAATTGACTTATTTAAGCAAAATTAAAGAAAATTCACTTCTTACATTTACATTTTTTTCTGGAACACTGGCAGAAGAGGAAAAAGAGGAAAGTTAGGAGCTCATTATAGGAAAATTTTAAAATTTTCTAGTGAAAAATTACTCCAAGGAAAGTCGAGAGAAAAGTTCTGTAAAATTGACTTTTTTAAGCAAAATTCATCTTTTCACATTTAATTTTTTTTCTAGAAAACTGACAAAGCAAAAATTGTGGAATTTTTCTAGAAGAAAGCGGTAAGAGAGGACTCAATATGAGAAAATTTTAAAATTTTCTAGTGAAAAATGACTCCAGAAAAAATTCTGGTAAATTGAGTTATTTAAGCAAAATTAAGGAAAATTCACCTTTCACATTTAAATTTTTTTTTGGAAAATTGGCAAAGGGAAAATTTTGAACATTTTCTTCCTCATTTTTCTCTTTTTCCTGGAAAATGTTCAAAATTTTCCGGGAAAAAGAGAAAAATGAGGAGCCCATTATAGGGAAATTTCGAAATTTTTCAGTGAAAAATCATTCCAGAAAAAATTCAAAGAAAATTGACTTATTTAGGCAAAATTAAGGAAAATTCACCCTCTTACATTTTAATTTTTTTCTGGAAAACTGGCAACGGGAAAATTTTGAAATTTTTACAGGGGAAAGGGGAAAGTTAGGAACTCATTAGAGGAAAATTTCAAAATTTTCCAGTAGTGAAAAATCTCTTCAGGAGAAATTTATTTGTATATTTTTGGATAACTGAATAAACTCTATTCTAAGTTAAAAAATGTATCACAAAACAATAATTACGAAGGTGCAAGGTGCTTTATGAATTATTCTATGATTTAACTTTTTCTCTAAGTTATGACGTCATCGATGACGTAAATAAAAACTTTCGTGACGTGCAACGAACTATATGTTTGTTTGAAATTTCAGACATAAAAAAAGCCTTTTTTCCAAAAAAAAGCAAATGATGACGTAGTACAAACCCTCGTGAAGCTAACTTTTTTTTACGCGTCTCATTTCTTTTCCATCAAACCTCATCAAAAAAAAAAAAATAAAAAAAAAAGGTCACTCCTCAAATTTGGAGCCTAGTTGCGCTTATGATGTTACTTGGGAAATGGTAGATGCGCCAGTGAAAAGTGCAGTAGTTCAATGTAAGTAGGTGTATAAGATTAAGATAGATAAGGATAGTAACAAGAGACCTATCATGCTAAGCTATTAGCTAAGGGTACTGCACTCAGAAAGAGGGTGGGAATTTTCATGAAACATTCTCCCTGTTGCGAGACATTCCACACTTCGTTTTTTTATAGTATTAAGTGTTAATATAGCACACACTAGGATATTTCTCATTTAGATGTCACCGCACAGTTTTTTTTTGCATGGGGAATTAGAGGAGAATATTTACATGAAGCAACCAGAGGGTTTTATACATCAGGGTTGTGAAAACAAGTTTTAAAGCTTAACCGAGCAATTTATGGTCTCAAACAATCATCCAGGGTTTGGTATGAAAAGGTCCAAGTTATTGACTTACTATAAGTATGCAAATTCCAAGTTTGAACCTTGTGTTTTTATGTAAAACAGAAACTACTTAATAACAGTGACTGCTTTATACGTTGATTATTTTTCATTTTTTCTAATGATAAGGTAGAAACGGAAAATTTGAAAAAACCTAGGCGAAGCTATGAAAATTTTGGGAATGAATATCTCTATCGATAAAGTTAAAAAAGTTATTACTTAAGATCAGAGTCAGTCAGTATATTGAGTTATTGTTAACGAAGTTCAATATCGCAGACTGAAAAACTGTGAAGACACCTATTGAGAAAAAATATATATTTGAGTAAAGATAATGAAAGTTTTTTTCCAGTGCCACATCAGCAGTTGATTGGCAGACTGATGTATTTGACTGTGATGACTAGACCTGATATCTCTTTTAGTGTGAGTTATTTGAGTCAATTTAATAACTGTTCTGATAATGTACATTGGCTGCAAGCAAAGAGACTTTTAAAGTAGTAGGTACCTTAAAAAGACGTTTTTTTTTTCAAAATTTGAGTTGTAGTCGTTTAGTGGGATACGTGGATGCTGATTGGGGCAGCAAAATTGTAGACAGAACGTCTTATACTAGCTTTTGTTTCTTTGATTCCTTGGGAGTGCCCCAAACAGAAAACAGTGGCTCTATCCAGCACAGAGCCGAGTATATAGCCTTATCAAGGGCAGCGAAAGAGGCGATTTACCTCAGAAATTTGTGGCATGAATTAGTTGGTTCTTAGGTTCTTTTCATAATGTTATTTTATGTACTGATAACCAAAGTACACTAAAGCTTTCGTCCAATCCTGTTTTTCATAGACGTTCCAAGCATATAGATGTGCGTCATCATTTCATTAGAGAAACCATTGAAAGTGGTAAGATAGAGGCTAAATACCTGGAATCGAGTGAGATTCCAGCGGATGTCTTGACAAACGCTTTAGGGTAAAAAATAAATAAATTATTTTATGAATTTGTTGGCTATTGTACAAACAGAGACTCGCATTCCTTGTAAACTTTCCACTAGTGTCCTTTTTCAATAAGATCAAATGCTGCATACATGAATATTTTGAACAACTACTTAACCAGGATTATACAAGCAACAAAGAACCGACCAGCTTCCAAACTTTGGACATGCGAGAAGCATAGGTGCTCCTCTCGAATGGAAATTGAGAACGCTATAAAAAAAGTTGAAACAACCAAAATGGGAAAACCAGTACAAGTAGTGAAAAGTCGGTTAAGGTTCAGACACCAAGTACTCTCTGGAAGTACATATAAACAAATCATTCAAAGTACTAAGAGTAGGCAGTATAAGCATGCAGTATAAGCATACAGAAAAGCTCTGAGAACAATTATAGTTGGGGAGCTGGCGTCAAAAACATGCAAGAGTTTTCGCAAGACGGATATTTTCAAAATAGGTCGTACTTTAGTGCTAGAATGCTAGTGTACAGTCAGCACTCACAGTTCCGGGACAGCTGGCTCTGGGACGCGGGCAAAGTTGTAATTTTAAGAAGCATCTAAACTGTTTTCTGAAAGCTCAAAATTTATAGAAATCTTGCACATTATCTGTTTGAAGGTCACAGATAACGTATGTAAATCGTCAGACGTCTAGTTCGTTGCAAAAAGGGGGTCAGACGTCCTCAAAGTTTTTATTTTATGGCATTTTCTTCGGTGTCCTGTCAAAATATATTTTTGCAGGTATTTGACAAATATATTTGAAGAAAATGCCATAAAATAAAAACTTTAAGGACGTCTGACCCCCTTTTTGCAACGAACTAGACGTCTGACGATTTACATACGTTATCTGTGACCTTCAAACAGATAATGTGCAAAATTTCTATAAATTTTGAGCTTTGAGAAAACAGTTTAGATGCTTCTTAAAATTACAACTTTGTCCGCGTCCCAGAGCCAGCTGTCCCGGAACTGTGAGTGCTGACTGTACACTAGCATTCTAGCACTAAAGTACGACCTATTTTGAAAATATCCGCCTTGCGAAAACTCTTGCATGTTTTTGGCGCCACCTCCTGGACTATTAGGTACTTTACCTGTATAAGTACTCGTTAGACAATTTCTGAATAAATAGTGAAAAACCGAGACATAGACTTTGAAAATAACGAACGAACAAAGGGAGCAAAATAAGACTTTTTTGTCTTTGAAGATTAGATAGGAAACTTAGATGGATCTTTCAATAATAAGAGAATGTAGAGTTACATTTATTATAAGGAGAGTAACTTTCAATTATTACATGGAATAATATTTTGGCACTTCTTCTAATTTTAGATTGACTAAATTTCAAAAAGTGTTGTAATGCCGACTAATGCCATTTATTTTACCAAAAACTGCATTTAGAAATCTGTTAGGGCCTCTAACTGAGGTGTCAATATTTAATTTAGGGATAGATCACTGGATCATAAAGGGGATGGGAATGTCACTGCTAAATAATGCACTCACACTTCCAGTTTTATATCTCTCTATTGTTGCCAAAATAATCGTTTAATAAAGTAATAAATACTATAACCACATTCAAGTACTTTTAATTATTCACAGGTTAGTTAACAAGTCGCATTTGAGTTATTCGAGAACCTTCACTAATCGGTATAAATTCACTAGTTGTAAGTGCTCAATAGTCAATTTAACAATAATTGTCAGTATTAGCGGAACGCTAATATTTTAGTTGAGAGCACGATATAAAGTTTATTCTTAATAGAAATCTTCGGGAGTTGAGAGTTTTTATATTTTTAGAGAGCCCTTAAAAAAGGGGAGTGTGATTAACTCAATGTTTTACGCGATATTATATCACTTGAGTTTTCAAGCTAGCAGCCAGAGAGATAAAGAAATAAGTCTTTTTATTTAGAGAGCGAGAGAGAGACTGCACAAGGGTGCAACTAGAGAGAATAATTAAATAATTAGAGAAAAGTGAGCAGGTTCAAACTTGTATAGAGCTAGACGTTTTTACGCACTCTTTACTGCTAGTGAAACCACACTACTAAAATCACACACTAAAATCACACTGCGAAGTGAAAAAGATAAGGAATTCATTTTTTCCCTTAGCGACAACAACCCGACTGGATCGATCCAGTACAGCCTGGTACGGCGCCAGCGGCCATCGAGCTTTCACGGCGGGGGGCTTTTTTGCAACGTTGCCACTGTGATCATAAAAAATAAATACGATTGTTTGGCTGTTTCCACAACAAAATCTACATACACACAGTTGCTTCACTCTCACAGCTGCGGCCGCAAATAGGACCCACTTAATTTTATGTCACCACCCAGAAACAAAAATGAATCACCGCTCGTCAACACCATAATATGTTCTAGGCGGCTGCGAATTATTTCAGTTTGTGGATTAAAATGATACTTCACTTATTTCTAGTTTACCTCCTGATCAGCCAATTTAACGACAGTCAAATTATTTCTCAAAGCTTCTTGGATGGCATGGATTTGCATCGATATAGCTGACAATGTTGTTTCGTCCAGACGATTGAATTCATCGAAGCAACCCCAAGCTCCAGTTTTTACCAAACCCGTTAGGATTCTTTCCATTGAATTCGAATCAATACCCTGAAAAATCGAAAGTTTATTTTTAGTATAACATCAAAAACAATAAGGACATAAATTGTTATGCATGGATAGAAGAGAAAAAGTAAAGACTAGAATACTTAAATTAGAATCACCGTTCGAGAGAAATTTAATAAAATATCTCTAACCATCAAAAAACAGATTTAAAAAATTGGGTTCATCTAAAAGTAGGTACCAGCTGCTTGAGTTATCCCTAAGTATTTTTGCCCCAATTCCAATAAATTTTAATAGGTCCAGAAAGTTTGCGGAAGAAATAGCTTCACATGGATGCAACTTACCTCGTCACAATTAAAAACCAAAACTTGTCGCCCCAAAATTGTGCCCAAAGCCTTAACAGATTCGGTTTTCCCAGTGCCTGCTGGTCCATAAGGGTTCCCACCCAAACCTAAGTGCATTGCCTAAAAAATCATTTTTAAATACCAAATTTTATGAAACCCAGGTGTTGCTTACTTGTGTCAGAGTCAAAAAACATCGTTCCGTTAAAGGAGTTCTCACCAACTTTTGCTCATTGCCCAAATACTCGTAAGAATAATTTATTCTGGCTTTTGCCATTTTGACTGTTACATCTCCAACAGAGTTGGTATAATATCTATAAATATTACATATAGGTATAATTCTGAAATGGTATACACTTTTTAACTTACCGTAACTGTTTTTGCCACTCCCATTCAGTGACTTTAGTTACGTTTTTCTGTAAAAGTTCCTCCAAGATTCTAATGTGGTGAATGGTATCTAATAATAGAGATTTTAGTTTCAACTCCAAAACGTTGCTTTCGTCTGATTTGGTAGAGTCTGGGGTATTGTTTAGTTCAAGTGAGCTAAGTTCGTTTAGTTGAGCCTATAACAAATAATATAGCTGTTGTAGATATTTTGAACAATTGCTAAGTCTCTGAACTGGAAATTGATCATATTTGATGGTGGAGAGGTGGAAGTTTTGAAGGTCGATTCATATGAGAAGTAAGATAATCAGGCCTATGATGTATCCTGTTTTGTTATTTTAACAGCAGCGGTAAGTTTTTTGTCACTGTTTATTCTATACGTCAAAATAGAGACGCAAATAGATGTTGAGATTTAACACAACCGTAAAAATAACAGAACAGGGTACCTACATCATACTCAGAGGCCTGAATGTTTGTTGGGTTACCCCATCTTGTAAGTATAGTTCTCACCTTGTATTTTGCTAATAAGCCTGGCAAACTCATACCACTGATAGCCTGTTCACATTTCAACGTAAATGATATGTTATCGGACAAACACAATATTTGTGAAGGATATTTCAAAGGATCCGGAGCTTGGGTCTCTCTCTGGCAACTCACTAACAAATCCTTCAAGGCTGATTGCATTTCTTTAACCAACTGACCCAACCATACCTTCAAAAAAAAAAAACTAGTACTTATACCATATAAAACTGATGTAAAGCTTAAAAGCAATGCAAGCACCAAATTTAATAGCTCAGTAGAATTGTTTAGACATTAAACTTAAGGTCTAATTTGTGAAATAGATGGAGAACTTGGATGCTTTCACGTTGCAAGACAATCTCAATTTATTTAAATATAAAAATTCATACTTCTACTGGTCGTTTAATTTCAATAGGACTTCCTAATCTGACAGTTTCCCCATGCAAAGAACGCATAGCGATAATGTTGTCTCCTGCAGAATCAAGTTGTACTGAGTGAATCCCAGCAAACAGTTTCTTAAGATGCGATTGTATAACTTGTTCTTTGGAAGATTGTCCAATTATTTCCAACAAGTCGTCGTCACTCAAAAACAAAAATCTAGAAAAGATGTCTCGTTTTTCTTTTAAAAACGCATCCAAACTGTGCTGACATCTGGATAATTGGTCCAAAATCGATTTCAGTGTGTCTTTTAAGTTGGGATATTTGCAAATCTCAGTTACCCTGGTGTCTTTTTCTATGAAAGACATTATTTTGCGGAAATCTCGATCTAAACGGTCGAATCTAGATTTTTCTTGCGCTAACGTGCCACTGCCAAAAATTGGTTGCAGATAAAGCCATCTAGAATTTAACGAAATGTATTATTGTGTATTAATAGAGAAGTTTATTACTTTTTTTGGATATGTGCCAATGAGTTTAGATAACCATTCAAATTTTCCAATTTGATTTCCCAACTGTTTGTTTTTTCCGCGAAAGCATCAAAGTTATTGGAATGCTTCAAGGATTGTAGCAAAATTTGATGATCCCCAATCTAAAAGTAATTAATTCTCAGCTCTCTATTATTTTCGAAGTCAAGACTGCAAAAAATACTTTTGGTTTTGATTTTTCTGCAAGCTCAAGACTAAAACTACTATATGAGCACCCTTACAGCATTCAATATCTCCTTAAATTCCTTAACTAACATGACCATTTTTCCATTTGAATCCGAATGACTATTCAATAAGAATTTTGTCTGCACTTCCCATTGGTCAATGTCTTTTAAAGCTTGACGTATAACGATTTCACTGGCAGCCTTCTTGCACAAACTTTGCAACTCTTTCGAGTTGCTTTTAATATTTTCGTGGGCATCCAAAAAATCTTTGAGTAATATTTGATCGATGGGTTTCGGTTCTATTTTGAGGATGCTGAAGACGTCGTTCCAATGTTTTTCAGAAAAATCTTCGCCTTTTACGTATTTGAGGGTCGGGATAATATCCTACAAAAATTTCAAAAATATTGATGTTCACCAAAATTATCAGGACAAGATCAACCACCTTGTATTTCTGAAGATCTTGCAACACGACTGGCATAAATTTGGGGAGACTTTTTTCGACACTGAATTTTTCCTCCCAAGATTTAATAAAATCCTCAATTTCGTAGTACTTTTTCCTGAACACAATCCAATATTGACGGCAGAATTTTTGAAATTCCAAATTGAACTCTTCGAAAATCGCCCAAGAAGTTTCGTCCTCTTTCAAAGAATTTTCCACTTCACTTATAATCACAATATCTGGCTTTTCCATATTAAATTTAACATAATTCGAGCTACAGAATTAAAAAAATTAATAATTTACATGTATACATACACCAACCTACTATAAAGCTTCTTTCTTCTCCAAAACCAAACCCCATTCGGCCCTTTTGGCTTTAATTTCTTGAAACAACTTGTTAACACCTTCGATAGTGTTTTCGTTGATATCAAAAGATTTATGGATTGTATTAATTTGAGTCCATTTAGCTTCAAATCTTTCAATTTCTTTCAACAAGTTTTCTTGTTGGATGTTCAGAGAGGTTCTAATAGTTTCCATCTAAATAAAAATAATAATGATACAAGTAAATAATTTAAATGTCGTAAATACCTGTTTTGCCATAATATGTTGCTGATTACTTATAAGGCTCCCCAAACGTTCCCAAGCTCCTTTGAGCCTATTCACTGAATCCACTTGCTCTCTGGACCAACTAGCTAAAGTTTGTGATTTATTAAGCATTTCTTTAAAAGTAATTTCCATCTACAAAAATGTTTATGTCATCAAAAAGTCCTTTCTCAAACCAATAAAACAAACTTCTTCATGTGCAGCAGTAATATTACTGTAATTAAAACCACTTTGGCCAATTTCTTCCAGAGTAACTGGCTGTTTTGTTAGAGCTGCTGTGGATGGGTCTATGTAGTTTTGCAGTTTGACAACGTCTTGAGCTATGGAGTCTTTCAGGGAGTAGACCAATTGGTCCCAATAGCTTCTGTTGTGCGATTCCAGATCTGATCTCAATCTGGATAGGCCTATCAGGAAACAACCAACACGTTCTTCGGTACTGCAAAAAACGTTCAGATTGTTATATAAGATTTTAGTTTAAGTCACAGTATTTGGGTACTCTTCATCTCTTTATTTTTATAAAACAGGCCCCTGTGACTCAAAATAATCCGAATGACAATCAGAAAGTGGTTCTCCGAAACTTATCGCCTCTATAAGCAAAGTCTTGAGAAGCCTCAAGATGTTCCAGAGTGGACAGAATTCATGAAATTTTTGGAAAGAAGATTCCAGTCACTAGAAACTATCCATAGGATCAGGATGCAAGCCAAACCCTGAGAAAAAATACAATATCTCAAGCTGTCTGTTCTGCCAAGACTAACACATGACATACCACTGCCAGAAATTCAAAAAATTTCGGCACAGAAAAGAAATAGATATGCTCAAGAAAAGCACATCTGCTATAATTCTCTCAGCCACGATATCAATAAGAGATGTTCCATCCATACGAAATGTAGCATCTGCAGTCGCCAGCACCACACACTTCTTCATATGGACAAACAGCAACAAAATTCTAACATGCAGTCCAACTACCAAGACAGGCCGATAGTTACTCCACCGCGAAATTTTTAACGATGCATACCATCAAGAAGAGCTGAACATTATCCATCAAGAGGCGCCATGTCTAACCACGCCATTAGAAATGAAGAAAACGTTTTACTTGCTACAACACTAGAAGAAGTAAGCACATCAAGTCCTAAAGATACTTATTGACAAAGGGTCACAGATATCCATTATTACCGAAGAAGCTGCGAATCGACTGAGATTGCCACGACACAGCATAAGAGCGCGAATCTCATGAATTGGTGACAGCGAACCAAAAGTCTCTGAATGGTCCATTGAAGCACAGATCCAACCGCGATTTATGAGCACATTCTCCATATATCTCAACATGATTGTCCTTCCAAAACGCACTCAATACATGCGAAAGCAACACCTACACATAAACAGTATAGACAGTTAGAAGAATTAAGTGCTAGCCGATCCAACATTCATGACAACAGGGGCAATAGATGTTATATTAGGCGCCAAGAAATATGCCAGTGTCATTTAGAACGGCATGCGAAAAACTACAGAAGGCCTGTTGAAACAAAATACAGAGTTAGGTTTTATCGAGTCTGGCCCAATAACATCCGGATTTCCCACTGTTCAAGTTGTCAGTATGATCACTCACTATGAAGAAGACAGACAGCTAACCAAGTTCTGGGAAATTGAAGAAATACCCCAAGCGCACCAGCTAACAGAAGAAGAGCAAGCATGCGAAGAGATTCACGAGGAAACCACAACTTGAGATCCGCAGGTAGATTCGTAGTTAGAATCCCATTCAAACAGTTAGCAGATGTATTAGGTCACTCTAAACCAAGAGCCACCGCAAGATTCACGAACATCGAAAGAAAGTTACATCAAGATACCAGTGTACAAGAACAATATTCAGCATTCATGAAAGAAATACCTAGAGTTGGGTCACATGAGGAAAGTTACTAGACATGAAGTGACCCAAGGGAGATATCACATTCCCCATCAAGTAGTCATCAGAGAAGCTAGGACAACAACACAACTGAGGGTCGTTTTCGACGCATATTGCAAAAGGTCTATCAGCATAAGCCTTAATGACGTCGGCCTTAGACTGCAACAAAACATCGCCGACATGCTTCTTCGTTGGAGAAAGCACGACATTGTGTTCTGCGCAGACAGAAAAATTGTACAGGCAGATCCGGATTCATCCAGACGATCAACAATTCCAGAGAATACTGTGGAGGGAACATCCACATCAACCAATGTTTGAATACACTATAGAAGCTTGCAATCGAAGAATCGAACAAATTTCCAGCGGCAAGCCAGGTAGCATTGAGAGACTTTCTATTTATGTCGACGGCATACTAATGGGAGCACAAGATACAGAATCAGCCCTAGAACTACAACAAGAACTACTGAAAATGCAGTCTTGCTGGATTCAATCTGAGAAATTGGTCCAGTAACTCACGGGCGTTACTTCAATCAATCTCAGAACAATTTCGAGAGAGATGGTACAAGAACTACCCCAATAAGACTTCAAGAAATCTCTGGGCGTACTATGGTCACCAGCAGATGATACCTTCAAATTTCAAGTCAAAGTCTACGAGATAAGCGAATCAACAAAACGACAAATCCTGTCAGAAATATCCAAATTAGGATGGTTGTCTCCAATCGTAATACAAGCCAAACTCATCATTCAAGACTGATGGCTAAGAAACCTGAGCTGGGATGAGCCTGTAGATCAAGAAATATCTTCAAGATGGATACAGTGTCAGAGCAAATTAAAAGAAGTAGAAAATGTTCAAATTTCGAGGTGGATACATCTGAGAAAAACGAAAATTGAACTACACGGCTTTTGCGATGCATCAGGAAAGGCCTACGGTGCAGTAATCTACAGCCGAATAAGAGAAGAAGATGAGCGAATTGTTACGCTCCAGCAAGCAAAATCAAAAGTCGCTCCAGCAAAGAACCCTACCTCGCTTGGAACTCCGTGCAGCAGTTCTCTTCAAATGGTAGACACCCAGACCTTCACCTGGACTGACTCAATGATCACTTTTGCTTGGATAAAGGGTGACTCTACGAGATGAAAAACCTTCGTAGCCAATAGAGTTTGCGTAAAACACAGAAATGCTCCTCAAGTATCCTGGGACCACATCAGGTTTTAAGAAAACCCAGCAGACATCATCCAGAGGATTGGACCCAGACAAGTTAGAATCAGCTGATCTGTAGTGGGAGGTCAACATTGGCTAACGTCCTTCGGCGAAACCCCTACAACAGACAATATTCCCGACATTCAAGAAGAAGTCAGAGCTACATGCCAAAAAATTAAAGTTACAATAAAGAGGGATATATGGGAACAGAAAGATGCTTAGGAGGGTACAGAGCTGGGCAAGCTACTTGGAAAAAGTAGCTAGCTACAAGCTACAAGCTACTTTATATTGTAAGTAGCTAAGTTACTCAGTAGCTCAACTACCTCTTTGAAAAAATAGCTAAGCTATTAGTAACTTAACTACATTTTGAATTAGTTAAAGCTACTATTTAAGCTACTTTTATCAATGTACATGCCTTACCTAATTTAATTTCATAATATCATCATACGAAAATAACATATTAACTTTCTCCAAGAAGTAGTAGGTATTCATATTTTTGTCAAAAACCACTGGACATTAATTTATTAGGTTCACTTTGATCACAGTGATCTGCGAATGCGAGAATAAAATAGGACACATAAAACATAGGTACCTACAGAGATAACTAGAAACTAGTCTAAGCAAGGCAGGATAAGAATTTTCCGGAAAATGATAATTGTAGCTTGAGCAATGAAAGTATAAAGTTACTTTTATCGAGCGGTAAATTCAAACGCGGGCGATAGGTTGGTGGAAACGTGCCTTTATAAGGGGAAAACTGTTTATTTTGGAAAATAATGTCGAATGGATGCCATAATATTATAGGTATAGTTATTTTATTTTTGAACTAGAAGAGTCCGCTGCGCATAAAACGTTATAAGTATTTTGGGCGTTAAGTATCGTTAACCACACCCTCGGGCGGTAAATGACACTTTCCGCCATTAATAACTATTAACTATCTACCAAAAGTAGCTTAAGTAGCTTGTTTTAGTAGCTAGCTACCTTTCACAGTAGCTTATGAATACTTGAAACACATTACCAAAAGCTACAGCTACAAGCTACTTTTTTTTCAAAGTAGCTTGAATAAGTTATTAGCTACCAAAAAAGTAGCTAAGCTAGTAGCTTAACTACTTAGTAGCTAGCTACTGCCCAGCTCTGGGAGGGTACAATCCTACTGCAATCGATTCATCAGAAGAGGAGGAAGCCCTACTTTATCCGTCCAAGAAGTACAAGAAACTTTCGAAAAAATCATTAAAATGGTGCAACAACAAAAATTTCCAGAAGAATATAAGTCTTTACAGCAGCAGAACCCAATTGACAAAAAAAGCAAGCTACAGACCCTCAAACCTTTTCTCGACAGCAAAGGCATTGTCGGAGTTTACCCTCTACCTTACGACCCACGACACCCAATGATTCTCCCATACCACTCACACATATCTACATTGGTAGCCAGAGACAGCACAGCAACTCCTGGGACAAGTTCCGGAATCGAGAGTAATTCCAGCACCACCATTCACATACTCAGGAGTGGACTACGCTGGACCCATTCAAGTCAGAGCAACAAAAGGGAGAGGTCCAGAGCAACCAAAGCAATCCACCTCGAAGTAGTCAGTGACATGACAACAGAGGCATTTCTAGTAGCACTCCGAAGATTCACTACCAGAAGAGGATATTGTGCGAACATGTACAGCGATAACGGAACTACATTCATAGGAGCAGCACGGGTATTCGGAGATGAAACCACAGAATTGATACGATCACAATCTGTGCAAATCATAATCGTCAACCTAGGAACACAATGGCACTTTATCCCACCAAGCTCCACATTTTCGAGAAATATGGGAAATCTATGAAGCACCATCTCAAGCGAGTAATTGGAGACTGCACTCTGACATATGAAGAATTAACGACGTTAGTGTATCAAATCGAAGCATTATAACGTTTAAAGTTACTTGTCCTCTTTCCTTTCAAATTTAATTTTATATAACCCTTTTTAATTTTGGATAGCATTTAAAACATACAGGGTTCCGGCTTTTTATTATATAGCAATTATTAAATTATTACACTAGAGGGCGCAATTTTCATTTAAATATGACACACCGGTTAGTACCAACAATTTCCGTGACTATCTGGAGAGGAAAGGATGCGCTGTATCCGTACCTACCTGGCCCGTATCAAATCGATTCTCGCCCTTTTTGAATTGTATCGATTGTATCGTTAATCGTTGAACTGAAAGGTTGATTGGCTGAAAGTGCTGATCGAAAAAAAAAAAGTACCTTACCGGCCTTTGGGCGTTGCCTTGTAACGAATTTTAAAGTTGCGTGAGGTAATAATCTGTCGATTTAAAAAAAAAAACCGAATCAATTTCACTAATTACTCTTACCTTACATCTTTTATTACATAAAATACTGAATTGTTTACTGACTGTGAAATATACACTATTTTAATTTGAAATTTTACTTAATTGTTTTATTGATTTACCCATAGGTCGAGAGTTGAGTTGTGTGCATTATTTTTTTTTTTCAGGATTACCAATTATCGGTTGCTAATTATTTTCTAGGTGTGTTTCTGAATTTTCACACTTGCATATTTTATGCAATTTTATAATTTTTTTTTTATTCAGTGGCGCCCTTCTCATACTGTACTTATTAAAAACTATCAACCCACACCTAATCTTTTTTTTTTTTTTTTTGCTGAGCAAACCGAGCATATTATGGGCTTCTGGTTAATTCATTAACAAAAGGGGTAACATAAATTAGCGCCCAACTTAAGGGGCCTCAAAACATCCTAAATAATAATATCAATTAAATATTGTACAGTTTGGTATTATCTTTTATCTTTTCTTCTGGCATAATTCAATTACTTGACTTTGGGTGTACCGGTATTACTTCGGTGATAGCCTCCGGCATTTATAGGTTTTTTACGTTATATTTAGGATGACGTCATAGAACAAAAAGAGACAATGTTGTCAATGCCTATTTTTTTTTCTTATAATTTATCAGAATGTCACGTGACAGTAGACCTATCTATTTTACCAAACAAAGAGGTAATAATACGAAAACTTCATTAGTTAAAAAAAAGACACAGAACGCTCATTGCGCAAGACGAGGCAAAATGTACCAAATTTTGTTAAACTCACGTATGGCAATCCGTCCTCCTTATTTGCACGGGATAAAAAGAGAAGAAGAAAAACCGCGTGTTGTGCAACGTATCTATCAATGAAAACTTCAAACTACTTTTGAGTGTCACTTGTCAAGCTATGTCAAGTTGAATATCAACCGTACTTTTATTTTTGTCAGACCACGAGCAATGAACAAGGACAAGAAGATGTCCAGCGTGCAAAACGAACACTTCACACCTGTACTAGTTAGCTAATAAAAATACTTGCCTCATGTTGCGCGCGCATACCAGGTAAAAATAGATAGGTTTTTTCTGTCAAACGAAACGGAAAATAAAGTGTGTTTTTTTTTTAAAGATTAAAGTCAAACTGACATTATGTTGGCAATACAATGTAAAATTGTCAATGCTTTCAAATTTTTAATGTAGAAAAGGCTTGTGTTGCCAACATAGTTACTAAATTTTTGACTTGGGGAATTATCTTTAGAAAAAAACATACTTTAGGTAATTTACTTACATGCCTCACAGCAGTAAGAAGCAAAAATGGTCGCGTTCCTGCTGGAAATACGTTATTAAGTATACTACCCTTTCCTGAGGCCGACTCCGACAAACCTGCTGGCATTTTCTAAGTAAGTTTACGCTACGAAGCAGTACTGATTTCTTGAAAGAACTTTTTTCTAACTGTAAGGTATTTTTGGCACTTAATTAGGATTATACAAAATAGTTAATAATAAATTATCAAGATGACTGACAGCTAAAAATAAAATATTATTTGGAAATGTTTATATAAATCGATATAAATCATACAACGTCGCGCGCCGTTGCCAACCAAAAACATCTGAAATTGCCCTACTTTAAATGCGTTGAAAAGTACTTTTAGTTTTGTTAGGTTGGCAGCAGAAATTTACTAAATGTGACGTCATCCTAAATATAACGTAAAAAGCCATACTTGTGTCCGAAATTGATTGTGGGCTGAAGTTTAGAGGAGTCCTTGCTAACTGTGGACGTACTTAGAAAATAAGACTTTTAAACACGTTGAATACGACTGGCCACTATAATGGCCACAAAATGTTGTAAAAATGTACCGCGACCACAATAGTGGCCGGTTTTTTGAAGTATTTTAAACGAGTATTGCATTGCCGCGGTACACATTAGAAGGTTTTATTTAGTTGTGTGGTACACAGAGAGGGTTGGCAAAATGCCCCCACCCACCATGGCTACTATATTGGCCATGTAGTACCTGCATTACCCGTTTATTTTCACTAATGCTGAATAAGTGTCTTGTTCGATTTAGGTAGCTTCTGTGCATTCTAGAGTCGCAAACTGCTTCACATACTTTCGGAGAAATGGCTTATCCGAGGGATTATCAAAATATTTGTTAATAGAAATACGGAAAAACTGAAAAAACTGCAATGCATCCTGATCCGAATTCGTTTCATTACCTAGAACAACGCTAGAACCAATCCCGAAAAAAACACAAAATTCAACGCCCTCCAAACGGTGCCAACTGAGGTGCCAACAAGGTGTCAGAAATAACATAAGAAAAAGCACCAGATATACCAATGCCCAAGTGCGATGGAAGCCCATAGGTTTATGCATTCATCCGTGTTTTAAGATATGGCACACAAAATAAAGCTAAAAATATGATTTTTGTTTAAAGTTTTATTTGTATTTCCTTAAAAATATATTTTCTTTCAAAAAGTCTTAATTTATTTATGGCCATTATAGTGGCCATTGGTATATCAGGCTTATATTTTTTCAAAATAGACCAGTAGTCACTAGAATGGCTCAAGGTCAGAGCTGTCAAAGTGATATTAAGAACTCCTATTAGTCATTTCTGTCTTAGTTTCATATTAATATGTCAATCCGTTTGCAAGTTATCCACTGCGGTACAGCAGTAAAGAACTGGTTAAAGCATTGTTGGTACTCAACGTGTTAAAGCGCCTTTTAGAAAGAGAAGCTCATTGTGGTAATACAAATGTTGGTGTTTATAAGTTCTGTGTCTATAAATTTGCGTCACAACCTTGGTTGTTGACTTTGAAGGCAATCCTTCTGATACACTATTTCTCAGAATCAAATCCCGTCTCGCACATGCTATGTCACGAATCTAAAGGATTATCGTCGCTGAGGATGACACTAAAGACGAAGTTGAGAAATATAAACATGAAGCATATGTCCGTTGTCTTTCTCTCGATGCTGACACTCATGAAAGATTTCATAGCACTTAAGCTCCACCCGCTCTCGCTAACTCTACTTTGGCTCCTCAAGCAAATGTTTCTGTGTTTCCCGCTACCTTATCTAATAACAAAAATTCCATTCCCGAATGGAACTTAAAGTTCACTGGAGATTCCAGAAGAGTATATGATTTTCTTGAGAGAGTGTCTGAGCTGCCGCATATGCGGTTACAGAAGAACAACTTTTCAAGTCTGCCACTTTATTATTTTCTGGTGATGGCCTTATGTGGTTTAGAAATGTCAAAACTTCAGTCAGTACTTGGGACGATTGACCCATAGAATTAAATTGGATTTTCTTACTCCAAATTGTGACGATGAAATTTGGGAACAAATTAAAACCAGAAAGCACAGAAAATTTGAAACCATTTCTATTTTCGCATCTCAAATGGAAAGTCTCTTTTTTCGTCTATCAAGTCCACCTGTCGAACCAACTAAGATTAAGTATATTAAACAACTTATTCCCTGAATACTTCTCTGCTTTGGTTCTTTAAGAAATAAATTCCGTTTATGAACTCATTATTCTAGTTGAAAAGTTGGAGGAAGCCAATTTAGTGAAGCATAAACAATTCCCTAGGAATCAGGTTTCTGCAAACAGTCATTTCGCCAGAAATAATCCTCAGAATTCTGCAGTCCCGAGTAGTGGTCAAAGTCCTAGTTTTTCCCGTAACTCACTACCTTCCAGAAATAACTCTCAGCCTTCACCTCAAAATTCTCAAACTACCGCTCAGAGCAATTCTCAGTTTAACTCCCGCAACGCTCCTGAACGCAAATGTTGGAATTGTGATGGCACTGGTAATTTCTACTTTGATTGTCGTCGCCAGAGAGAGAAATTTTGTTTTCGTTGTGGTTAAGCAGATGTAATCGTGAAAACGTGTCCTACTTGCAATGCAAAAAACTAAATTTTGGTGGTATACGACAAGGCCATTGTATATTACCTACCTACCTTATCGGTCAATCATCATACTTACAATACCTATCCTTCTACCGAACAAATAGCTTACCCTAATTTCTACCAAGGACCATCTTGTATTTTTTTCGATACTTTTTTCAGAACTTGAAAACCATACCGCTGAACTAGCTCCTGTCTTTGTGCCTCGAACTCTTGACAATCAACCTTACATGAAGGTTAATATATTTGATTTTGAAGTTGTCGGTTTATTTGATAGTGGCGCAACGATTTCCATTGTTGGTTCAGAAGGTTTAAAGTTCCTCAAAAATTCCGACTTTCAGTAAAAATACCTGGTTTTCCCAAAATACCTACTTCTACCTTTGAAACTCTTTTCGAGAAATATCAAGTGACACTCAAATTGGCAGAACAAATAAAATTTTCATGAAAATTGATACCGGTGATGCCAAACCTGTTAAGAGAAAGCAGTAACCCATGTCGCCATACATGTTGAAGATTTTAAATCAGGAGCTTGATGATATGCTAAAATTAGGTGTCGTTGAACCTTCAAAAAGTCCATATTTTGCTCCCGTTCTTCTAGTGAAAAAATCCAATGATGAAATGAGATTTTGTTTTGATGGTCGGTTTTTGAATGAGCAAACGAAACATAATAGCTATCCTTTACCAAATATAGAGCGAATTCTCAGCATGTTGCGTGGGTGGTGCAAATTTTATATCTTCTGTAGATCTACGTAAAGCTTTCTGGCAAATTCCTTTTGACGAAGATTCTCGAGAGAAAATAGCTTTTTCTATCATGGGTCGTGGATTGTTTCAATTTACTTTTGTTCCTTTCGGTTTGTGCAATAGTGCCGAAGTTAAACAGAGACTTGTGGACAGTTTATTTGTTCCTCGTTATGAGTCCAATATCTTTTGTTACCTTGACGACATTGTAATAATTTCCTCCACATTTGAAAAACATGTTAAGTTACTTTCTGAAGTTGCCATCTTAAAAGATGCTGATTTAACAATTAATGTTGACAAATGTGAATTCTTCAAGACATTCCTCAAATTTCTTGGTTATATTGTCGGATCAGATGGTTTGCGAAGAGATCCAAAGAAAATTTCCGCTATGATTAACTATCCTAGACTAACCAATACCACTCAAATAAAAAGATTTTCGGCTTGTTGTTGGTATCGTAGATTTTTGAAGGACTATTCTTCCTTAATGGATTCCATTCACGATCTCATGAAAGGTAAAAAGAAAATCAACCTATACCATGGACTTCTGACGCCGAGAAAGCTTTTCTTCAAGTCAAACAGGATCTTGTTTCCGCACCTGTATTGAGTGAACGTGACTTTTCCTTACCCTTTACTATCCAGAGTGATGCCAGTGATGTTGTATTGGGAGGTGTCCTCACCCAAATTATTGGTGGTGTCAAAAAAGTAATAGCATATGTTAGTAGGTCTCTCACTCAAGCGCAACGAAACCTGAGTGCAACTCAGAAGGAATGTTTGGCTCTCTTATTTGAAAATCCCACAGGAAAGCTTGCACGTTGGGCTATGAAGCTGAGAACTCATACTTTTGATTTAGTTCACCGTAGAGGTAGAAACAATATTGTGCCTGATGCCTTATCTCGTATCCCAGAGTTTCTCTTATCGATATTGTTCCCGAAAATCTTGACCATTGGTGCCCTTGAGACAAAAAATTCTTCAATCTCCCGATCATTTTCCTCACTTGAAAGTTCAAAACAGTATTATCTGCAGACTAATAATGTCTTCTGTTCCCGTCAAATCCAAAACTAGAGAGTGGAAAATTGTAGTCCCTAAATATCTTCAGAGACTATCCAAGATTGTCACAATCCTCCTACCGCCGCTCATTTGGGTTTCTTCAAAACTTTATCTCCAATTCAGGGAAATTTCTATTGACTTAGAATACGCAAGCATATCCTATCTTTTGTAAAAACTTGTCAAGTCTGTGCAAGTCAGAAGGTATCTAATCTTCCTACATTAGGATAAATGGGCAATCCGTTCAATATCCTTGGCAAATCATAGCAGTAGATTTAATGGTCCATTTCCGAGATCACCCAAAACAATTATTGTTACCTCCTTGTCGTCTGTGATTGGCTCACCAAATATTGTCTTGTACATCCCTTGCAAGTTGCTACTGCCAACTGTATCGTTAAATTACTAGAAAACGACGTGTTTCTCAAATTTGGAGTTCCACAATATATTATCTGTGATAATGGTTCCAACCTTGTGGCTAATACTTTTAAAGACTTTACATATCAAGTTCAAAAAGTATAGTATACTTCGTTTTATTCTCCTCAAGTAAATTTCGTTGAGCGTTCAAATCGAACAATTGGAACTGCAATTCTTTGTTACATGAAAGACCATCACAAGGATTGGGACAAGAAACTACCGAAACTAAAGCATGCGTTGAATACCGCTAAGCATGAAATTACCAGCTTTCCTTAATTTTGCTCGTCATATACCTCTTTTGTGTACATACATTCAAAAAGCCTATTTCTCGTTTAGTCTATTCTTCAGGTAAAAATGTAGGTAACTGGCATATGAAAAACTTAAAACAGAATTATCTCTGCAGTAAGTCTTTGTTTCCCTCATAGTGCCATCATACCGATTTCAATAAGTTTCTGCGACTCTGCTCATCTATCAATTTCGTTACCTTAAGGTTCAATTTTGTCGGGTAGTTTGCTGAAGTTGTTTTATCTTATTTCTCAATTACCTTTCCTATCGAAAATCGTTAATATCGTTAATACCGTTTATATTACCTCTTTAATATCGTCTGCCAATGGAACTTCTTGAGTCAGCTTATATCAGCCATTATCGTCATGAGTTCTCGTGGAAATTTTTTCCGTGTACTTTTATTGATTACTTTTCTCTATCTACCGCTCTATCTTCATCTATATCTCTCTTTTTTACCTTGCCATTATTTTGCTGTTACCAAGGCCGTTACTTTTGTGGCCTAGAACAATGGTCTAATACAAACCATAGCATGTTGTTTAACCAAATAAATGATTGGAATATTGTCACGAGCCTATTTTGCTGTGACTCGGGATTTGGGATCTTTTGGGGTTTTAACCCTTCATTAGGCGCTCGAGTTTTTTTAACATCATTAGTCGCGCTGTATCACAGAGATACATTTACTAAATCATTGATAAAAAAATTGAACCATCTGATGAATTTCGGTTTTACAATTTCTATGTATCTATTCGTATACTAAACAATCATTTTTTACTGAAAAAGAGATTCCACAAGTTGGATTCTGTCTTCGTAGTCGTTGTAGTTTGGCCAACAACGCCCGGCAACTTTACCATAATATTATGTGGTCTCTTCCGAGTCAGCTTGGGAGGAATTTTGTCTCATCGAGTCCCATCTTCATCTAAGATGAACAGCCTCTTGTACCATAATATTTATATGAAAAAAATACCAAGAAAATAGTTACAATGGACCTTTCTCATGCAATGAACAACAAGGATAGTTTATTAAGATTTTTGCAATAAAGAAAAAGACACATATAATGACGCACGATACCTGTGTGGAATGACTTTGATTGGTTCCACTTGTCAAATTGTGCAATTTCGGTTATGTTTCTGTTTTTGTTTATTTTTAAACGTAAATATGACAAAATACGTATTAACATTAATTAGAAAGAAAACCCACCGCAGCAAAAATGTTTGCAGCAAACCTTTAATTGTACATTATTATTGTATTTTATATTAAAATCGTTATTTTACGAACCCGCAAATCTCTGTCCCAACTTAAATCGTCTTCATTCGGGTTGAGAGCACGTAACTATTGTTTTCTCACAATTTGATTGCTTGGGAACTTGTGAAAAGAAAGGTTTGAGTTCTTTTTCGCCTAATTCTGACAAGAACTCATTCAACTCATTTGAACCATTGTATCATAAACAGTTTTTGTAATAATTTTCAGCAATATTGGTTGATACTGATTGATTATTGAGGTTCGCTTAAATACGTCAGGGTCAGACCGTGTTCAGTAAAATGACGATTTAATTATCTGTCACCCACAAGATGCGCGCGCAGGTAAAATGAGAAAGGTCCATTGAGGAGCATAATAATCTCCTGGACTAATTCTACTGTCATTCATTTCAATGCATTTAATGCATAGTTTGACAAATATTTGACAATAAAATTCTTATAATAGGACAAGAGCTAATGTGATGCTGTCCCAGTTACTTTTGGTGACGATGGTACACTTGGCCAAACATAAAACTGGTACGCATTTTCCTATTGTGTTGTATTGTGTGAAGCGGCCTTTTTTATCACCTCAACAATGACAAAAAGAGTCAAGTCAGTGTCATATTTAAACCAATCATAACATAAAATGGTGTTGCATTTCCTTATTCAGGTTTGACGTTGACAAAAACTGTCTGACCTAAGTTTTTCAGAACAGACTTTTTGTTGTTAAGCCTGACTCACACTAGGCAAATTTAAAAAATATATATTGCCTGTACCAGTTTTATGTTTGGCCAAGTGTATCTCTCAGATACACGCGCGACTAATGGAAGCTTAATGAATTAAAACAATAGGTTCCAAAACATTAATAGGTATTTTTGTATCTAGTGCGCGAAATGCTACTTTGGTGATCCAGAACTGATTTTTTTAAAGAGGCGCAGCGTAGTTAAAAAAATACTCGAGATCACCAAAGTATTTCGCGCACGAGTTGCAAACAATATTTTTTCTACAACCCCATTTAAATATCGATCATTTGAAACTTAAATTACATTTACCTACGAGCGTGCGGTAAAGTGCACTTTACCGCACGTATTTGCAAATGGAAAGTATCCCTTTACCGCATAGTGTGCGGTAAAGTAGAATTTGATATTTCTAATCAAAAATCCTCTCTTTTTCAGAAAATGGATTTTTGATCATTTCTAAATCTTATCTAATTTCATTAATTAATCTGATTCATTTATTTATTTTATCAATGCCTTTTTTTGGAGATGTAGATGCTCATAGGTAAAATTTTGTACCTAACACATGCGGAAAGTGCCTTTACCGCTCTTAACGGCTTGATCTGCCGTTGCGTGCGGTAAAGTATCACTTTCCGCATTTGTTAGGTGAATAACTATTACAATCAAAGGCAGGTGAATTTCAATTAGTTTTGGTGTCCTGACAGGTATGTGTCACCATGACACCAGTGTGCGAACTAGCTATTTCGCACACATGTATGCGAAATAGCTAGTTCGCACATTGGTGTCATGGGAACGTTAAAAAATCAATATCTGGGAAAAAAAGTGTCACCTAGAAAAACTGTCATGAGAATGCGAACATCATCATTTTTTGACAGTTGTAGAAAAAAATAATTAAGTTTATTTACTACAACTAAAGGATTGATTAACCAACCGATGAGAACATTGAGAACACTGAGACATTATTTATAAATGTTGAATAATTGTACTTACCAGAGACCCATCTTTCTGTAGCCCGTAGCACATTTTTCGATTCAGAAATGTCAGCAAAAATCGTTGACCTAAAACCTAGATCGTTGGCTCTAATATTTTTTGCAAACATCTCGATGCGTTTGCTTTATTCAATACAACATCCGTATTGCCGAACTAAATTGGGACATTACTTGTCAATGAACTTTGGTTATTTCGTATTGAAATAATAATGTTATAAAGGGTGATATTTTTTGGCTTGACATATGTTTGTATTAGGGAATGGTTGCGGGCGGAATTAATTTTCTTCGGTGAAGACTTTGTCTTTACCGGAGAACAACCAAAAACCCAAAATGTTGGATTAATTATCCATCAATCAATTATTGATTTGACTACTCAATCTTGCTGGGGGGTGAGGTTACCTCAAGTTTTCCTCTATAAAGGCTGTGCCGACTTCTGTTTTAAGTGATTTCTCTGGTCCGTTGAGGGGAATCAATTGGGCAGGCTGCTGTCTACCACTTTATTGACACAGGCTTGGTGGGAAGAGTTAGAGTCGGATAGTTCCTTTGGGGAATAACGGTGATTTCAATGGAAAGAGCAATTCTTGGGATAATCGCATTCCTAGGTGTGTTGGTCCGCACACTGATTTCTTTTCTATCCCTTCTTGATTGAGCCTTTTACGGATAACTTGTATATGGCGGTTGATGCCCGTTGTATACAAGGGATGAAAGGTCTCTCTTACTTCCTTTCCGGGAACTCCTCCCAGAACTAAATACATTGCGTATAAATTGCCGTTTCATCTTTTCACTGCATGGGGTCTTTCCCTGGTGTAGTTGTTTTGTACTGTTTTTCTTCTTTATGTTTATGGCAAAATAATGGTGAGTAAAGTTAGAAGCTCCATCAAGTTTTTTTTTTACCATACCCAATTATGACTTTTTACCTATTATGACTTTTTTTTTTCAATTGCGACCCACCAATAATGATTTCCGTAAGGACGAGTGATCAGTGGCGTATTTACCATAGGGCCATGGGGGCCATGGCCTGTGGCGGTAGGACTGCAAGGGGCGGCACAAACCGCGTCCCCAGCGTTTAGGAATGCTATCAAATTACCAACAAAGCAAAAAAAAAACTTATTATTTAATTGATTAATTGATTAATTACAAGAAATGGTCCTATGGAGCAATTCGGCGATCGTCCGATCACCGATGAAAGAATAAATAATTATCTTCGTTCCTGTATAAGCGAAGACCGTGTGAACAGTTCAGCCATTCTTGATATAGAGACCACTAAATCTGTTAATTATCATGGTGTCAATAGGTCTGTTCTCACAAGAGTTTCTGACAGTTTGCAAACTGTGACAAGGACATCACCCATACATGTTTTCAATGCCTTTGGTCCAAGACAAATCGGTAACTAAGCTGAGCGATTGTTTCTGACAGGTTGCAAATTGTCAGAGACTCTTGAGAGAACAGAACTAATTCGTCAACGAATTTGTGCATCGCAAAAAAATACAAAATATTTAATAAATAAATAGTGTTTCTTTTTTCGTTTAATCTTTTCTCATTATTATTTTTTATTCTTTTTTTTGTTAAATTAGGGCGGCAAACCTCAAAGGCCCAGGGCACCAAATTTTAAAATACGCCACTGCGAGTGATACACGTTAGTTATCAGCCTTAAATACTTGACAACCGCTTTCAACTTTCCTCTTTTCTTCCTTCTGTCTATCTTTTCTATTCATTTTTACCTTACCTAGTTTTTAAGTTTATCAAAAAAAAAAATACACACAAAATAGTTATTTATGATATAAGTGCTAAAAGTGACATTTTATTTTGTGAAAAGGGAAGTTTAGGACACGACGCCGAAGGCGGAGTGTTCCATCCCTTTGAACAAAATAAAATCACTTTTAGCACGAATATCATACACTATTTTTTCTACAAACGCACTAAAAGTGATTACTTTTAGCACTAGTGCTAAAAGTAATCACTTTTAACACCAGTGTCATAAAATGGCATTTTAGACACTGACAGCATCCGTTAAAAATGACACTTTTAGTGACGTTTGTAGAAAAAATATATTTTTTTTTCTTTTTTTGAACTTCATCAGCGAAACCAACGAGCATTACGATAAATTGCTTTCACCAGCATATATCAACGCCGTGATTCAAAAATCCAATCGAAAACTGCCAAACAACCTGAAAATCGTTTCGGCAGCATTTGTCCACAAGAATAATCAGCAACAACACGCACATCAAGGTGTAGATATTTTTCAATTATTGACGTGACGGAATTCACCTTAGTGAAAGTCAAGCCGATCCCATTGAGAATTGAGAATGAAACATACTGGGCCTTGGACCTTCCCGATGATTACACCGCTATCGACTACAACGGTCAAATTACTTTCAGCTCCATGAAAGCGACCTCCAACAATGCGCTACCCGCACCAGCTTATCTGTTCTCCAGTTTCCGTTACAAACATTGAATCTAATCCGTCCTACAACAACACAGACTACAGGGCATCCTCTGGAAACGACTATGCACAACAAATACATGGATGTTCATCGCAGATTCCTCTACAAGAGTATCGGCTATATGCATGTAGCAATAAATACAACAGGAAAAATTCAGATTTCCCAAGACTGCACCATATTGAGACAAAATAGAATATTCTCACACCCAAAAGAAGCGCAACAGTTCCAGTTTTAGGCAGCTATATGAAAGCTGTTCCCCTAATCTTCAATGGTACCCTCCAAAAACACACACCTTCACATCTAGCCATCGAGCCCGTGTTTGGAGAAACACCTCAATGGGAGAAACCAATGGTTTTGGAGAACTAGTAAGAGAAGAGGAGGACCTCGAAGATAAGCTTCATAAAACAGTGTGGCGCAGCATTCATCACGACTCCACAGCCACCAGCAGTATTACAATAGTCATCATCATAATGGTGATAACAGGATGGCAGGCAACAAAATTAATCAGCAGAAAACATCAAAAGCAGCAACCAGATCAACACCAAGACCAAAACGAAGAAATATAGCTCTCTACATTCGTCCATTCTGGAGAGGCGAGAATGTTAATTTATCGCGGTCACATTGTTTTATGTATTTGCAGTTTTGATCACGATTAATTTATCAAAAATTGATATAGAAAGAATAGTAAGATTCGGAATAAATGAGTATTCATGCATCTAGCTTCAAAAAGGTGTTTGCTTTTATGATTCAAGATCAATGATTCATTCAATAAATGATCCGATCAGTTTTAGGTTTACCTTGGTAATTTTGCAATTTCCTGCCCAAATGTTTTGGATGCTCTAAAATGCAAATCCCAATGTTGCCACGAAGTTAATTTTTTAGCATCCAGAGGTTCCAATTGTAACCAGGATTGCCAGTGTTTTATGACTGCGTCCAGTTGAGTAAAAAGTTGTTCTTTTTCCTTGGAGATGTTTGCTAAAACATCCTGGTTTCTGAAAACACACAAATAAAATAAATATATGGCTTATAAAAATTGCAAAGTATGCACTTCTTTAATTCCCCACCTGTCAATAATTCTTGAAT
Source organism: Ceutorhynchus assimilis (assembly GCA_917834065.1). NCBI lineage: Eukaryota > Metazoa > Arthropoda > Insecta > Coleoptera > Curculionidae > Ceutorhynchus > Ceutorhynchus assimilis. The sequence goes on from OU892284.1 coordinate 23,000,469, forward strand.
AAATATTTTCCGAAGAATCCGAAATCCCCTTAAAGCTTTTGGGTATATTCAAATATTTTTTGAGCTGTTGCTCGTACATTTGCTCCAGTATTTCCTTGTTCGGCGAAAAATCCAAAGCCGAGTTTCGATAGATTAAGTCCACGCGAATCTCTTCTAAACTCAAATGAAGCGACTTTAAATTTTTCGAATACTCCTTTTCTAAAACTTCGCATATTTTCGTATCGATTTCCGTTTTCCACGATTGCAAATTTTTGTAGCCTTTATTTTCCACATTCGAAGTAATGTTTTTGATATTCTTAATAGTTTCGTTCCATCTGGCCAATTCTTTTAGTAAACTTACATTTTCCAGATCACGAATCTAAAAAGCAAATCTCATTCCAATTCAATTAACACCAACACTAATACCTTATCAATTATTTCAATGTGAAACGACGTCAATAGGTTATTACTCTGGCTCAATTTTTCCACAGTCTTTTTCAAAGTGTTTACGTATTTTTCAACGTGCTTCTCCTGGCCCCAGGAAACGACTTCCTGTTCCTGCACTAATTTTGATAACTCCAGAGCACTGATCAACATCATGGGTTTTTGCGATGGTATCATACGGTCACCAATTGTATTGTGAAAATTTGCAATCTAACATAAAAAGGGTGTGAATGAGGCAATACATTGATTAAACTAATACCTGTTCCAATATTCTAGCAAACTTCATGAATTTTTTGGCATGATCACTCGTTTCATCAATTAGTGATGGTATATTGTACCCCATAGCTTTTAATTGTCTTATTTCAGAAATAAGAGTGATTAATCTTGAAGGGTAGTTAACTTTCATTAGTTTGTCTTTGGAAAATTGAATTACTGGGCCTGTTTCCTTGAGGCTGAAAATAATATATCCAAAAGATCCTGAATATGCATAACAAAACTCATTTACCTTAATTTATTGTTTTTAATATCAGCCACAACATCCGAACTCCAAGCATCAAACAATTCACTATGTTGAGCCTTTAAGTCGGTAACAACTCCCAAAACAAACTCCTTAACTCCATTGTAACCATCCAAATCCTGTAGTAATTTTTCCAAAACAAATAACACTTCGTTAGCTTTAGCTTCAAGTTGCCGGATAAAAATTAGTTCTTTTATTGTTTCTGAAGTTTCTTGTCTAGTGATAATTTTCGAGGTTTCCAGGTTCGATTGTGATTGAATTTGAGCTACATACTCGTTGAGAGAGTTGAGTAATAGTTGGCGCTCTGCGTGGAGAGATTTCTTGACCACTGGACGGTTGATTAATTCCGAGTAACGTGTGAATTCGTAGATCAGCTTAAACGGAAAAAGTGTAGGATATTCAAATAGGAAAAGTTTGGGTTCTCACTTGTCTCGTATTAGCATTAATGCTCATCAGTTGTTTTTTCAATTTCAGAGCCACTTTTTCTTCAGCTGGTTGCAGCAGGTACTCAAATTCTTTACGGGCCTTCAAGAGATCATTGGAAATGGTATCTTCGTAAGTGAAAACTTCAAGATCTGGAATATTTCGAAGTAACTCATTGTGGTGTTATTGGGTGAATACTTTTTCATACCTTTGAATGGCTTGAAAATTATTTCACAATCCAATTCACTTTGTTCTTCCACTGTAGATAATTTTAATAATTGCTTATGGACTGTCCGTATACTCATCACCTATAAAGACCTTGGAAGTTAATGGGAGGGCTAAATTGTGTTAAATATTTGCTGCTATGAAATACCAATTTTTTGTTGGTTATCTTTATAGAGGGAGAATACCCCTGAGATTGAATGATTCCTGTAAAATCAATCGCCTCTTACTTAGTGCTAGGCCAGTTCTGCCTCACTTAAAAATCATTCGTTGAGGATGGCATGTGCGTTGGTGGTTGAAGTGTTGAGCTACGAGAAGTACCTAACTAAGGGTTGCAGAGCTGATGAAGGATCAACAATGACCATAGGCAGGGATATGGGGTTACGGAGGTAGCTGTCAAATCCCCTCCAAGGAGCTGTGAGACCTTGTCGTTGGTGAAGGGGCACAGCGACTGACTGTGCATTTGACTGGTTAGTCGTTGCCAAGGACAGCTCAACAAGCAGGGGCTCACACCTAGTGAGTACGGGAGCTGGCATTCCCGAGGCAGCCTAGCTGAATCTAGACCTTATTTCAACTTGTCTTGGGTCTGATTCCTCACTTTCTTCTTTCCTATACAATCTCTCTTGATCAACTCTACTTTTCCGCTCCCGACGTTATTAGAGCATTCGAGGGCTAGGGGACACTATTTTCCGCTCAGACTTTCCTCTTCACACAAACAAACAGACAATGATGGCACACGTAACGAAAAATGACAAGTTTACGGTGCAGGGGGGAGGGATACCCCAGTACTGGTCAAGAACCCTGGTGGAGGTGCAGGCCAGACCCGACCGTTAACAAGCTACTGTACAACGCCCTTGGCAGGGAACCAGGTCAGGGCGCAGGTGACACATACTGGAACAGACGCCATCTTTTTTGCCAGGAGACCTCTGCTCAAAAGGACGTCTCCGAGAGGACGAACACTCTCAGTACCGGAGCTAGAGGTGACAGGGGTAGAAACGTTTATGGATCTCACAGCAGAAGAAGAACCTATAGGAAAAAGGAAGCGAGGCTCTTCTATGGAAGAGGAAACCAACAAAAAAAAAAGAAAGGCTCGAATATTCTATCCTAATGGAAGCTATGGAAAATGTAGCCCGCCTACATGCCGAGCTAAACAAAAACATCGAACAGAACACAAAAAAGGAGATAAAGAATATTGCTCAAAGGCTCAATAAGCAAATGAATGTGGTGGGCGGAACGCAAGTAAAAAAGTGGCTGGAAGAATACAGATACGAGAAGACAACTACCAAAGTTCCAGACAACGAAGCAGGACCTCCAAAAGAGCAATTCAAAAGAAACAATATGTACTGTCAAACTTGCAAGATTGCTCTAGAAATTGCATATATAGAAACAGGAGAGATCACGATTCAGGGTATCAACACCATACCAAAGATGGTCTGGAGTCGCATAAGAAACATAGTCAAAACAATTATTTGCAAACACCAAAATTATCGTAGGAAATCCGTTAATCGCAAGCCTCGACACGACCAAAGTGGTATTAGTACACCCAAATGACCACAATATGGATAATGGCATACAGGCGATGTATAAGTCAAGGTTTCCTGGGATTGAGAATCTCAAAGACGACTATGGGGAATTGGAATAAATGACTAAAGCCACAATCGGTGGACAAACCACAGTGGCTACACAGAGGATCATCAAAATAAACACGGGAAGTACCACTGAAGACCTATGGAATAAACTTACAAGGTTTAAACAAGAAATTCAGGGCGAACAAACGATCGCCACAAACCATGTCGACGAAATGAGTCTAACCCAACTTCAAAAAATGTTTGAAGCCATCTTCCATGAAACAAATACCAGAATCCACATTTATACCACTACCAAGAAAAAAAAGGATGGAAAACTTATTATAACAATGGAAAAATACGAAGAAACTACAACGAGACTGAATGAAACAATAAAGGGAATATCAGAAAACATAAAAACCAGAGTGAGCGTAATATCTAGGTAAACCAAGGAAACTCTACACATCCGGGGAATGGACTCTATAATATCCAAGGAGGAGGTGCTACAAGCGATAGAAGATATAGTAGGTGAGGTAAAAGAAACGAGCTATAGACTTAGTGATATTAGACCTCAAACGAATGGAACACAAGCTATAACATTAACAATTGATAAAGAACTGGCGGATAAATTGAACAATGAAAAGTTTCTCAAAATAGGAGTTGTAAGGTGTAAACGATTCAACATAGAAAGGTGCCGCAAATGCTGGTCACACGACCATAGGACCCACAACTGTACTGGACCGGACAGAACTAATTCGTGTTACCGGTGCGGCGTAGAGGGCCACCAAGCCAAATCCTGCAAAGAAGAAGAAAACTGCCCACTTTGCCAATCCAGAGGTCATAGGGCGGGCGCAGCAAAATGCAGAGCTTTGGCTGGCCGTCCATTGGATGCGTAGTCGTACAACAACGACTGCACCTCGTTCATTAGAAACGATTTCTGGGTGCTAGTTGATAAATAAAATAGAGAGTTCATTTTTTTATTTTTTGTTAGCGTATTGTTACGATAAAGCTAAACGCTGTTGCTAGAATAGGCGTCCGCCAGGCTGTCAAGAATCCGATGTCGAATATCCTGGAATCTAGCGAATTATTCTACTATAATCGAGAAATGAGATTATCGTGTATGTTCTAGATTTTACAGGAATAGATTTAGGGATATATAAAAGGCCGCTCTTGCTTTGTAAGTTTAAGTTTCAGTTTGACTGTGATAGGATTTAAATAGTGATTATTATTGCGAGTTGTAAGAGTTTAGTTGTTGAGTTAGTTATTAAAGTTATTAGTGTCCGAGTAAATTATTGCTGTGTTAATTGGACTTTGATTTTTGGAATAAACGAAACGAACCCAAGATTTCTGTCCGGCAATCCAGAGCCGTGACAGTATGTTCAAGTGTGGCCTTTGTGCTGGTAGTGTTTAGATAAGAGTGATTAAAATGGACTTTGAAGATATATATCTTTTGGAAAAGTCGTTCTGCTTGAGACAATCTTCATCCACAATTTGCATTGGACGTCTCTAGCACGATATCTGCTGTCTCTCATATCCCATAATGCTTTTCTTTCTCACACCTTCGCAAATTACCACACAATATGTAAAGAAATAAAAACCTGCACTGGCTAAATTGCAAATACTGACCGAAAGTCGTTTGAAAACGTCCGACAAATCCCATTCAAATGGGACCAGTCGTTGGTCGCATGGAAACGGATCAAGTCGTGCGAGCGAATTCGTGTGGAGTAGATGAGCGTTCTATTTATTTTCATGTGAGGGGATTAGTCGGACGTATACGGATGACTACGCACGACCAACTGGGGTCGTATTTTCGAATTCATTCGAGTACATTTCGTACACGAAATTTGATTGACAGCAATGTAAATTAAATCTGGAGCATTCGAAATCGTATCAAATCTCGTATGCGAGAATATTCGAAAATACGACCCCTGAGCTATCAAGACCTGACTTGACCGACTTGATCGACAAGGTAGAAATGGAACAGTCTTGATAGCTCAGTTGGTTAGAGCGTTGCACTGGAAATGCGGGGGTCCTGGGTTCAAATCCCAATCAAGGCAAGAAAATTTTTCATCAATTTTTAATTATTACGTCTGCATGCCACTAAAATAAATACACTATAAATTATATAACAGACGATAAAAAACTAAAAAAAAATTCAATAATAAAGTTGAACATAGACCTTTGATTTTCGAGCCGCAGGAGAAGATGAGGTGGATCTTCTCAGGACCTCAACTGAATCTCATTCAAAGATATGCAGGAAGATAATAGAAGTAAGTATACTTGGAACACCAAAAATATGCCAAGCTGGAAAAATACACGATGATATTCAAGACGTACGTACCCTGGCTCTGACAAAACATCAGACCATTGCCTATTGGTTGGGTGAATTTAGAGGTACTTAAACTGTAGAAGGTTCTCGTAAACATTGACATTGGAATATCAATAAAATAATGGGAGAAGATATCAAGTAATTAGAAGACGAAAAATCGAGAACGATTAAGAAGCAAAAATTAAGAAATAGTATAGAAAAAACCTTAGAACAGTTATCCAAAAATGAGCTGCTCAGAATTCCTATTTCAACACTGGGAGCACTCTCAATGCAAATTCTAATGAACTGGTAACAGTTATGTTGTTGCCAATTAACAGAGAGCTGGGTACCTGCATAATCTGACCTTCAAATTCTAATAATTACCTCTCTGATTGTAGTTACGAACTGTACTAATTCACCAGGTTGATATACATCGTCTTTCCAAGGATTCCCTGAATAATTAGGCCAAAACAGTCCGGTTAATTGTTTGCAAGTAGTCAGCCATTTTTCGCCTAATGTAAGAGACTGTACGCATTTTTCTATGATTTTATTGAACTCGTCCTTCCAAATGTCGCATTCTGAGAATTGCTTCAATGTAACTTTCCATAAATCGTGACCTAATAATTTATTAATTAGATTTTCCGAATAAATATTTGATTTTCTTCACCTATTATGTCCATTAAATTTTTAATGCGTTCCTTGGAGAAGCTCGGATCGCACCGCCATAAATCATCCAGAGTGTTGTGGCTGCGTTCTAATAAATCTTCGACTTCATTTATCGGTAATGATTCTATAATGCTTTAGAAATTTGATTAAAATATTTTGGGAAAATAATAATGGGGATCAAATACCTGAAATCTTTAGCAATGGAATTTAGGCATTTTATGAAATTTTCAGCAGATTTTCTGGTTAATTTGTCCGCCTTTGAACTGGACACGCTATCCCAGTATTTTAATTCGTCTTCAATAGAATTTACAACTAAAACAAGTAAAAAGAAGTTAGATGATGACAAAGAACAAAAATTATGTTTTTAGTGATTTCCTGACACAAACATCCAAAAATCCTAATCCTAAAGTTTTCCTCCTTAAATTTGATTTTCGTCTTCTCCTAACAATCACAATAAAGACTGTTCTAGCCTCTAGTCAAAAAAACAAACTTAGGAAAGTCATTATTCTACTTTCAATGTAGGAAAGTTTCGAAAAACTGTGGGCATTAGAAGAACTTTGTATTTTAAAAATCAATCCTCTTTGTTCTTGACTCTCGTAGCTAGGATTAGTTTTTATCAGAAATCACCATTCGACAAATTTCCAAATGAATGCAGAGAACTTTTTACTTACATGTCAATGGAAAGCCGTTTCCTTGTTCAATGGGGTACTTAGCATTTTCAGTTAAAATCAATGTCCTCAAGTTGGTTTGTAGCGTGAATATTTTGCGTTTAATATTTTTGTTATAATGCTGCAATGAAAATTTTGATTATAACTAGGATCAATTTAATCCCAGCCAGACAGTTAACGTAAGTAATCCTTCGTTTAATCAATAGAATGCTAAATTATTTATCAGTTTATCGTTTTGGGACCTATTACCTTTTGTAGCTTGGGAGTGAAAATTTTATTCAAAAATTCATACAAATCCAAAGTTGGAGTACCGGTCACTGTATTAAATTGCAAGAGTTTCAAGAAGTCTTCATTATTGGCATTTATCGACTGCCTTTTGCTAAACACTATCGTTTTTTCGCATTCAAAATCGGGTAACTGAAATAAAAGTTAATTTACGAATTACATGGCCGAATTAAAGATGTCCTTACCGTTTTCGAAAACTTTAAATTGCCATTTTTCTCCAAAAAAACACACAAAACCAAATCATTTTCGTTTTCCAAAAATTCCCTCAAAAATTCAATCCCTTCGACATTCTGTTGAATCAACGAAGCATCATTGTCTAGGAAAGTCTCGCCTAACTGCAGCCCTTAGGAAAATTAATATCTTGATTGCTTAATTGTTTTAATTTTATTTTGGTAATTACTCACTTGCTATTTGAATAATTGTCTTTTTTAGTAAATCAGCCATAATATAACCACTATACCAATGACGATTCCTTCCGCACTGACAATATTTGTTTGTAATTTGTACTGCGTTTCTATGGAAACAGTATGTTTCATCAAAACAATTGAAATCGATTTATAACGGTTTTGTTATGAGGGCATAATCAAACATTTTTAAATGTCGGCATTGTTCTGAGAATTTTAAGCTTAAAAATGAAATTCAGAGACACTGTATCAATGTATTTTATAATCCACTGTTTTATGACTCTATATGCTGTTTTAATGATGCCGCTTCCTTTAATGAAATTTCCACAATGATACAAATTCAACTTTTGAAAAAGACTTTTTCAAATTTTTACAATGTTCAAGATAATTTACTATTTAGGTGCGACACGAATGAACTGAAACTACCCTAGACATTCTCTATTTTGATCCGGATTCCCTCATCAAGGGATATCCAGGAGAATATTTTTGAAGAGCTACCTACTAAGGATTGACTAGTCGGTGGCAAGAGCATCCGGGGCGAAAGAAATAGGATTTCAAAAGAATATAAAAAGAGGAAAGTGATGACAAATAACGCCGAAGAAGAAAAAGTCACCACTGGAAACCTGTCTCTGGAAAAAGTAAGCAAATTCACATTCTAAATAGTGGAACTTTGTAAAGCAACCAAATAACTATTACTCGGAGAATGAAAGTATCAAGCTAGCATCGACAGAGTTTAGCAAGCTTTCAACGTCAATGTAGCTTCATATTTCAATACTCTCCCTCATTAAGTGACATCTTGGACCAAAGTGACTGAAAAAATTGATTTGGTAGTGGTTTTGTCAAAATATCAGCAATATTTTCTTCAATAGGTAGCTATAATATATTGCACCTCGATATCATTTCCCATAACTCTTTCTCGGATGAAGTGATAATGAACGTCGATGTGTTTACTTCGTTGATGCAATATATGTATGATTTGTTCCAATATAAATTGCATAAATTAGAATTATTGTTTGTCAGATCAAAAATCAACTGCTTCATCCATATGCTTTATCTACAAGCCAATGACAGTGCCATATATTCAGATTCAGTAGTGAACCCTGACACTCCATGTGATTGCTGCGTTATCATAAAACCCAATATATCTACTACTGGATCGTCTTGTATCTGCACAGTCTCCATATGATGCATCACTGTAAACATGAATATCAGGATTTTTGTGAAGTTCTAGATTAAGCTTTCACTTATGGAACCTTTAAGGTATTTTAAGATCTGTTTAGGCATTTTCATATGAGTTTCTGTCGGGTCAGTTTGAAACTGTGATAACTTAAACTTGTTCACTGCATAGGATATTATCCCATGGCAAGAAATGAAAGACTTCCAATCTTTGGCTGATTATGCTTTTTGTCTGCTCTCTTATCTTCCTCTCTTGCCTTTACAGATTTGGTACCATAGATAGATGGATCTATTGGAACAGAGGCCGTCTTACAGTTCATGCATGTCATATTTTTGCAAAACTTTTTCTAAGTATCTTTCTTGATTAAGAATTAAGGAGACAGAAGAAGGATTTTATAAAATTTGCAGCGATAATAAAAAATTTGGTTTACCAAAATTCTTGGATAAAATATCTTTCACTTGTTGAACTCAGTTTTGCCTAGTATACATAAATCATCCACATACACTGCAACTGTCTTTCATCTTGTGACAGAAACATACATGGATCAGCTATGGATTGTTTCAGGTTTATTTCTTTCAATGCACTGACCAATTTATCATTCCATAATCTTGAAAATTGTTTCAAACCATAGGTTTATAAGTAGGTACTTTTCTTCAAATAACGAACTCTCTCTAGTTCAACGTCAACACCTTCTGGGATTTTCATGTGAGTTTCAACAAATCACCATTGAGAAATGCTGTTTTGTTGTCCAGTTGTATAGAAATCATATCATTATATACACAGGTGTGGCAGCAAAATTCTTATTGTCTCATAGTCATATCTTACAACTGGAGAGAAGGATTCTTCAAAATCAATGCCTGATGGAATGTGTAAATCCTTGAGCCACTAATCTAGTTTTGAATATTATCACTTCTCCATTTTCTGACATTTTTTTCTTAAAAATCCATTCTCATCCAGCAGCTCTACAGTTTGTACGAGCTCGTCTCTGATTACCAAAATCCATTTGTCTGAATCAACACAGGAAATGGCTTCTTTATAGGACCTGGGTGCATCAATTGCTAAGCATAGAAACTCATCATACCATTTTGGTGGTTTTCTTGATCTATCACTTCTTTTTAACTCAAAATCTTTTGAAGAAACAGTATTTTTCTCAATATCTATACCAATGTTTATATACTATACTGTTTCTTTATTGTGAGCATTTTTATTTGATTATTTTCATTTTCATATATTTTTTCTATTATGTTTGGTCCAGTATCATCTGTTCCGTTTCCTTCATTTTGATTTTGATCTTTATATTCATCCGAGAATACAGTCAAAGATGTCATAAAAAAATTTAAGTCCAAAAAATCTACAGGTGAAGATAGCATTCCCCCTTATATCTACATACAAGGGGTGCTCTTTGTAGTATAGTAGTACAGCAGCATGGTTTCCTTTGTGGTGAATCAACTGTAACCAGTGGCGCCAGGGCCCCCCCAGGCCGCTCCTCCAAAACTATATTTTTACGTTTAAAAAATGTAGCAACATCAAGGCGTGGCACCCTGACACCTCAATTTTGTTTTTTAGATTTTCAGTCACAAGCCATAACCTTGTTGACTTTTATTTCTCTAATAATAGTTTTACACTGACAATTTAAATTGATAAATTTGTTTGCCAATTTATGTTGGCTTAACAATGGCTTAACTTCGCTTTACACCGGATCAACTTGTTGACAACACAAATAAAATAAAATAAAATAAAATAATCTTTATTGCATGTAAAAATTACCATACAAAGGTGGAAAGTACCGCCAGGCGTATTTTAATAACCACCCTTTGCTATAATAATAAAATCTTAAACACTTAAAATTAGAAGTTAAAATTAACAACAGAGATAAACATTAGTTACAATAAATAAAAATAATAATAAAAACAATATCACAAAAAAAAAAAGGTCCAGCATTACAAAGCAATTAGCAGTAGGCACCAATTTAAAATTAAAGACTGAGTGATCTATCCGACACAAAGCGTTTTAAATTATTTTTGAAAGAATAAACACTTAGACCCTTGAAATTATGAGGAAGGGAGTTGTAAATCTGGGCAGACAGATATGTGAAACAAGATTTAAAAAATTCGGTACGATGATGTGGAATTGATATGGCATCTCTGAAACGAACATTCACCTGGTGCCTATCACCTCGCTGAATTATTAACTCGGTTAGATATGCAGGTTCTTTCAATTTCAAAGTTTTGTGTATTTGGCATCCCAGATGAATATATCGTCTCTGAGCCATACCATGCCCAAATACTTCAACAACATGGTTACTTACATGTTCCCTTCTACACAAACATCTCACGTACCGCACACAAGCATTCTGCACTTTTTGTACTCTATACTTATTGAGATTTGTAAGGAACGGCCCGTAAACCACATCTAGATACCCCGGAATAGACAGCACCAAACTTTCAGTCAAGAGTTTTTTAACATTAGATGAAAGTGTGTTTTTGAATTCATAGATAAGTTTTAATTTGTAATATGATCTTTGGCATATATTACTAACATGTGAGTTAAATGAAAGTTTTCTGTCCATATATAGTCCGAGGTTCTTCACTTCATCGGCCCATTCAATTGCAACACCGTTAAGGGTAATATGGTGAGAAGATAAATCAATATCGGTCCGCGAAAACAGTATAGCTTGTGTTTTGTTGGGATTTATAAGAAGAGAATTATCAGAAGTCCATTCTGATATATTTTGTAGATCCACATTGATCATTTCAATAGTGTCAGAAAGATCAGCCGGGGATGTTGGAAGATAAATTTGAAGGTCATCTGCATACATGTGATATTTACAGTGAGATATTCGCTCTACAAGATCTGATGCGAAGATTGTGAAAAGAAGTGGACCGAGAATAGATCCCTGTGGTACTCCCCTCGTCACAACTCTCCAATCAGACAGAATCACTCCTTCAACCCCAGCCAGTCTAACTGCCTGCTGTCTCTCACAAAGGTAACTTCTGAGCCAGTCCTGCTCCCCAATGTTATAATACTGTAACTTTGCAAGTAGAAGATTTAAGTCTAAACTGTCAAATGCTTTAGTCATGTCTACCAAAACTGAGGGACAACAATGTGACTGATCGAAAGCAGCCGAAATGTCACTAGTTATTCTAAGTAAGGCAGTGGCACAGCTATAATGTGATCTGAAACCAGACTGAAATTTTGGTAGTATATTTGTAAGAGACAAAAACTGCACAATCTGACATTTAACCACCTTTTCAAGAATTTTTGAGGCAGCAGGCAGTATGCTTATTGGCCTCAATTCATTAACGCCCGAAGGATTATTTACCTTAGGAAGCGGGGTGATGAGAGCCATTTTCCAGATGCTCGGAACCATACCAGTTTGTAAGGAAAAATTTATAATATTTACTAGTGGCCCCAGACAATATGGTAAACATACTTTTAACATTTTTATAGAGATCTGATCCACACCAATAGCATTACTTTTAATACTTTTAATACATGCTAAAATATCATCATCAGTCACAAGGTTAAAATGAAATGGCTCCCAATCTGCACTTAAACCGATGAAAATGGAATCATTTAATTAATCCTATTATTATTGTGAATAAATTAAATGATCCTAAAATAACAATAAACAATTGGGAGTGACTACTGCACAGTCCAGAAGGTGCCGACTGAAAACTATCTACACTGACCAGACAGTACCGACTAAAATCTATCAGCACTGTCTAGACAGTGCCGACGAAATCTATCTGTGCACTGTCCAGACAGTGCCGACTAGAAACCATCTGCACTGTCCAGATAATTCATTTATTTGTTACTCATTTGTAAAACGTCACTTATAAAATCAAAACATAAACAACGAAAATTGATTTTTACAAGCTACTGGCTCTACTGACTTGTAAAATTGACAGCTAAACTGTAATAGTTATTTACCTAACAAATGCGGAAAGTGATACATTAATGCAACGGCAGTTGACCGAACGACGCGAAGCGGAGTTCGGTCAAGCCGTTAAGTGCGGTAAAGGCACTTTCCGCATGTGTTAGGTACAAAATTTTACCTATGAGCATCTACATCTCCAAAAAAGGCATTAATAAAATTAATTAATGAATCAGATTAATTAATGAAATTAGATTAGATTTAGAAATGATCAAAAATCCATTTTCTGAAAAAGAAAGGATTTTCAATCATAAATACTAAAGTCTACTTTACCGCATACTATGCGGTAATGTTAACTTTACCGCACACTTTGCATTCCACTTTACCGCATAGCTCTTGAAGGTGACAAGCTCGCCTAACGGCTCGCTAGTCATTTCCTTCAATCGCCAATAATAGTTATTTATTATACAAGGGAAAAAAGTACTAGATTTTATCGCGAGGTGGGGTTTGTCTCCCGACGCGAAGCGGAGGGAGACAACACAGCGAGCGCTAAAATCTTACTTTTTTCCCATATATAATACACTATTTTTTTCTGTGACGGGAAAATCTCACCATTTTCCATCTATACATTATTCCCTTTGAAAAAGGGAAACTGATACCTGTTACTTTTTTCCCTCGGGAAAAAAATTGACTGGTACCTGTTACTTTTTTCCCGTGGGAAAAAAAAATCACTTTTTTCCCATGGGAAAAAAAGTGATATTTTTGCCTCTATCAACAGGTACAAAAAGTCTACTTTTTTACCGTCACAGAAAAAAAACTGTTCTACCTGGCTAATAATGTAAAATACTATATCATATCATATAAAGTTATAGCTACATTCACATTCAAAATGGCTTGCATTCCTTGCTGGGATTCAGTGTATTGATAGATATTTTTGTATCAAGTACTCAAAATGCTTGGCAAAATGAGTGTTTTTTTAATGGTCCCTGAGACTCCTGAGAGTGTCAATTTTCACAGGTGAGGTCGAGGACTAAAGTTCATTCGAAGGTGCCCATAAACAAAAATGTAGCATACAAAACACAAATTACATTTTTCCTACGAGCGTGCGCAAAGTAGTACTTTTCCGCACTCATTTCCGTGCTCAAGGTTATACGTTTCCGCTCTCCGGTAAAAGTACTACTTTGCGCACGCTCGTAGGAAAAATGTTGATTGTATTTCGTATGTGACTTTTGTGTCTTCGAATAAATATTTGGCCTCGACTCGACCTGTGAAAATTGACACTCTCAGGTACCCTTAAAAAAATTCATTTTGCGCACTTAACATAAAAATAACTAATAATACACTGAATCCCAGCAAGGAATGAAAGCCATTTTGTATATAATTAGAACTTTATATGATGTGATAATGAAATTATCTGGACAGTGCAGATGATTTTTAGTCGGCACTGTCAGATTTCAGTCGGCACTGTCTAGACAGTGCTGATAGATTTAAGTCAGCGCAGATAGTTTTCAGCAGGGATGTACCGTAGACTATGAAATCTACTTTACGCGGTTTGTCTACTCGTTATCTTCGTATTGTTTACGTCCACTTTTTTCCATGTAGACTATATGTAAACTATAGTGTAGATAACGGAAAATTTGAAATTTGATTTTTTTTTTTTTTTTGAAATTTGGGATTGCATTAAATTTATGTATTAAATTAGTCATTATCCGCAGTTTAATTAACTTTATAAAGCAAAAAACAAAACAAAGCAAAAACAGAAACATAACCTAAAGGCTGTCAACTGTCAAAAATTGCATTCTTTACGCGTTGTCTACATATTATACACGTTGTCTACATAGATTACATGATTACATAGTTCACATTGCCTAGGCGTTGTTTACACCAGAACGTAGACAATCTTTATTTACGCGTAGATGCCCATCTGCTTTCAGTCACCATTGTCTGGACAGTGCAGTAATCACTCCCTAAACAATTCTACCAACACCAACCTAACCAGAACTTCAAGCTTATGCTTTTATTTATGGTTCACTCAAAATAGTATATTGTCACGGCTTTGGATTGCCTGACAGAAATCTTGGGTTCGTTTCGTTGTTTCGTTTATTCCAAAAATCAAAGTCCAATTAACACAGCAATAATTTATTCCACGTAACAATACACTCTGACACTAATTACTTTAATAACTAACTCAACAATTAAATTCTTTACAAAAATAGTCACTATTTAAATCGTATCACAGTCGAACTGAAACTTAAACTAACAAGCTAAAACCCGTCCTTATATATAGCCGTAATTTATTCCTGTAAATTCCAGAAGAACCGCGATCGACGTTGTTCCCGAACATCACGTAAAATCTCGAAACTGCTATGCGATTCTTGACACACTGGCGGCCGTTGCACTGCCCTCCTCTTAAGGTTGATCGTCCCGATCAACTTCACGCCCATAATATTTCGTTAACCTGTCCAGATGTACAACTTTCATCTTACCCATGCTGAAAACAATTTCGGCGATACTCCTTTCTTTCTAGCTGGATTAAACAGCCACACCAAATCACCTTCCTGAAATCCGACTGAATTGGCTTTCAGGTCGTATCTGGTCTTCATCCGGTCACTGGCTAGTTGAATATGCTCCCGAGCAAAATCATGGATACCCAGAAGTCGTGCCCTTACTTCGTCGGCATAGTCTCGAATTTCTTTTCGTTCTTCTTCAGGTATTCCAAACATCAGATCGCAAGGTAACCTGAGTTCTCTTCCAAAAACGATTCTGGCTGGACTTTCATCTGTTGACTCGTGAACAGCTGCTCTGTAAGCCATTAAAAATAGAGGCAAATGCTTGTCCCAATCTCGCTGGCTCCTTGCGACCACTTTTGTCAGGTGTTCCTCTATGGTCTTATTGAATCGTTCTACAATGCCATCAGACTGTGGATGTAAAGGTGTTGTCCTTGTCTTACGAATACCCATGATCTCACAAATTTTCTTAAAGATGGCAGATTCGAAGTTTCGTCCTTGGTCTGAATGTAACTCTAGTGGCACACCATGACGACTAAAAACTTCGTCCACTAGCACCTGGGCAACAGTAATGGCTTCTTGATTGGGAATAGCGAAAACTTCTGACCATTTACTGCAGTAATCCATGATAACTAAGATGTATTTGACCACGCTTTGACTCTGGAAACGGTCCGGCTACATCTATCGCTATTCTTTCAAATGGAAGACCGACGTTGTACTGTTTCATGGGCCCCCGAGATCTTAGTTTAGGGCCTTTACTGGTAGCACAGATGTCGCATTTTCGGCACCAGCTTTTAACGTCTTCATGGTAGTGAACCCAGTAAAAACGTTCCCGAATTTTGTCCAAAGTCTTGTTAACTCCGAAATGTGCCCCTGAAGTTCCGTCGTGTATTTCTTTTAATACATCTTCCACTCGGTCTTTTGGGATAACCAGTTGGCTCTTAGTGGATTTCCCATCGGCACTTTCCCAAACTCTTCTGAGCAAACCATTTTCTACGGCTAGAGAGTTCCACTGGGACCACAATGCCTTGTAAATCAAGCTCTTTTTTGACACTTTCCTCCATTCTGGCCTGCATTCATCATTTTCCTTAAGATGGAGAATTTGCCCGATGTCCTGGTCTGCTTCCTGATCTTCTCTCATTTGTTTCGTAGTCCACTTGTCATCAACGATCAGGCCCGTTCTTCTCACAGCTGGACTAGTGTTCTTCTCATGCGGGTTTCCAGGTCGATACTTAGGACTAGCGTCTCTGGACCTCCAAAAGCTTTGGAAACGATCCCTAGATGGAGAGGACATCCTTAGTCTACAATCCCGTTGCATGTGTCCAAGCTTTTGACACCGGTAACATTTTACTCGGTTTCTCGATGTTGGTGTTTGTTTGGAGTCGTTTCCCAGTTGTCTACCTTCTAGTAATAGTAATAGTTTCTTCATCTTCTCCGTGAACTTACTCATAAGATTCTTGAAGCTACCATCTTCTTTTGACGTTTGTTCATCCTTTGGGTCTTGAATGGACACTGTTCGTATTCTGGGTGTTGAGGCACCAAAGATTGCTTTCAGTTCTAATGCTCGGACAAGGGCTTCGCTACTTTTCCTGAACTTGGACATTCTTAGGTTTTCCTGGATCTTGGAATCCCGGAAACCATCAGTAAACGTAGATACTGCCATCCATTCTTGTATGTCTTCCCGAGCTACAGGAAACGCCAAACTCGCTAGCCTTTTAACTTCTGATTCGAATTCTTGTAAACTCTCGCCGGGTTTTTGAGTTCTTGATTTGACTTGATTTCTAAATACTTCTTGTCTGTAATGGTCTCCGAAGCGCAATTCTAAAGTTTGACTAAGATGCTGGTAATTCTGTTGGTAGATTGAAGGAATGGACTGAAGAAGCTCTAAGGCTGGTCCTCGTAGCGCCACTATCAGTGCTGTAGCTTTTTCTAGATCGTTCCATCCGTTGGTATTTGCAGCAGCTTCAAATTGTCGAATATACATGGTCCAGGAAGTAGAACCGTCAAAAGTTGGTGGTTTTATCTTCATACTGGAGAATGCTCCAACACTAGCTGAATTGATGGACTGTATTTCTAATCTACGCATCTTATCTTCGAGTGCTTGAACTTGGTCCTCAACTTCTTGTCTTAATTGCTGAACATCGGCTTTGATCTTGGCTTTTACTCCCTGAACGTCGTGTTTAACTTCTCGAACATCGTCTTTAACTTCTTGAACATCGATTTTAACCTCTTGAACAAAATCTCGAATCTGCAATGCGATTCTTGACACACTGGCGGCCGTTGCAGTATTATGCAATGATCATGTAAGTATATAACATGCGAGTGTAATAATGGCCATTACATGAGAGTTGCATACCTATTTTTTCTACTTGCATCAATAAACGAAAAATATATTTATTTTATACTTCTTCTTAAACTTCTCAACTGGTGACAATTGTTGACAATTTGACAATTTCAAAAATTAAGATCTAGACGTCATTTGGGCATAAATTCTGCACCCGATTTATTAATTTTTTGTTGTTTCTTCTGGTAAATACCAATAGATCTGTATCATAATGAAATTCATTATGAAACAGATTTTAGGCGTATTATGAAACGTCAGTAGAAAAATATATTTAAAGATGTTTAATAATAAAACAAGAAGAAACTGAAGATAGAAGAATAAACTGAATATCAACAAGCAAATGATAAATAATAGTATATTATGATATAAGTGTATAAGAGGGCATTTAAAGCACGCGCGACATATTTCAAAACACGACGCGCAGCGGAGTGTTTTGTAAGTCGCTAGGGCTTTAAATGCCCTCTTATACACGCATATCATATGCTATTTTTTAATACGAATGCATCATAATCTCAAAAATGTTTTTAAAGTGTTCATTCATTTTGATAAGTAGTAATTTAAATGGCAGGTATGCAGGTAAATATCTAGGTAATGAAGGTAGATCGAACGTTTCTATAGCAAACCTTTGAAAAGGTAGACGCATCATAAACATCATTTTATGCACGCTGCAGCGTGCGATAATCGCTGATTATGATGCATGCGTAATAAAAAAATAATTATCCACACAAAATGTAATGAATTGTTTTCCCAAGATGTTAATTTAGATTATTTTATAAATACCAGACATGAAATAGTTCAAAAGTTAAGCAGTATCTAGCAGTGCCGTCTTGTTGTTGTTTTCATTGGTGTAGTGTTTAGTTTGCATTTAGTTTGTTAGTATCCTTTTTTCTTACATGTAATTACCATTATTGTGTTTGTATGAGTAGGTATCAATAAATAAATAAATAAATAAATAAAATATTTATCTTCTGCTTTATCAAACCTATTTTAATATCTGATTGCCAATCATATTTTTCTTTTGGAAAAAATCGGTTCCATAAAAACACCATCTTCGCTCAAAGATATATAGTCCCTAGAAAGAACAACTTTTCGGTTTTTAGTATTGTAGAATCTGTACCAACCATTCTTCTCCCCATATCCCATGTGTAAAAATTTGCTTCCACTCGTGAAATTTGTTTATTGATATGAATGAATGCTTTTTGTCCAAAATATCTTAAATGATATATTTCCGGTTTTATTCCGAAAAACATCTCGTATGGTGCTTTTTTTATGGAACGAATGTGGTAGCCGTAGACTGAATGTGGTACTGCTTCAGCCCACAGTGAATACGGAAGATCTGCATCAATGAGTGATGTTCTGGCCATAGTAGTGATGGTTCTGTTTGGTCTTTTGGCCATACTATTTGTTTCATGAAGATTTGGTATTGAAAATTCCAGCCACAGAATATTCCAGCTTTATTCCAACTGACTTGAGGATATTTTTCATGGAATTTGACACACATTCTCCACCATTGTCACTTTTAACGGTAGGTACCTATGGTAGGTACCAATTTTCATTCCAGTCTGGCGTTTAATCCGCTGAACATGTGGCCTTCTTCCTCACTAATCCTCACTTTTATGCTTTACAAAAACTACCTCTGTGTATCGTGAGTATTTATCAATGAACGTTACATATTCTTTTCTGGAAATAGTTCTCATGTTGTATTTCAAGCAGACTCCACAGTCTAGGTACAATATGTGCTTCAGCAACTGACTTCTCAATTTCGTTGAAGACACTTACTGGTACATGTCCCAATCCTCTATGCCATTCAACAACGCTTACGTTCAGATTTTTTTTCTGTAGGCATTCCATAGTCCTTATCTTCTTGGGAACTTTGTAAATTTCCAGGTAGTAGTACCCATCCTACTACTTTATCATCCTTTGTGAATATGATTTTATTTTTATCTCCTTGCATTTTTATTCCGTTTTCTCTCATTTTTTACCATGACATTAATAGTTATTCACATAACAAGGTCTACGACCTCGTCGTTCTAATCTTTCACACTCGTTTTATCTTCAAAGCGAAAAATAGGAATGTTTTTTCGAATATTTTCGTTTATTAGTAGTTGTTTACCTCCATTTTACCTTTACAGGTTTAACTTCGACATTTGTCAAATCATCAAAAATAGTTGTGTTATAGATTCATAACCTAGTCCATAACACTAGGCAATCCAAACGATCCAAACCACGTGATTTTTTTTGATGGATTGTTGGCACACAAAAGATTTTCTTGGTTCAATATTGTGTAATTTTCTGTATTGACTGCGTATTTTGCTGCTCATTGCTTAATTTTGTGAGTTCTGAGACCTAAATTATTTTTTTTTACTACTAACCTGAGAAATTGTCATTATTCAATCTATTTTTCTAGGAAAAAATTGAATTTCTCTCCCTAGGTGAATAATGAAAATAATGAAAAAATACCTAGGTTAATAATGAAAATGACGTCATGACGCAAGGATATTGTCATGTTTCTATTGGTTCAATTTCATTTCCATACGTCAATTTGAAAAAAAATACAGGTTTCTGTAGGTACATAGGAAGTTATCATAAGCTGTTGATAGAGGGCAGCACTTTCAAAAAAATTGGAGCACAGATTTTAAACAAATTTTTCATTTTCTACTAGCAGTAGTAAAAAAAATTCTATATATTCCTCGGTAGAGAAAGTCATTATATACCTCACTCATTATAAACCTCGGCGCGAGCGCCTCGGTTTATAAAAGCGCTCGGTATATAAGGACCAACTTCTCTACCTAGGTATATAATATACTATTTTTACTACTAATCTGAAAAGTAGTAATTATTCCATCAATTTTTCTGGGAAAAAATTGAATTTCTCTCCCTAGGTTAATAATGAAAATAATGAAAAAATACCTAGGTCAATAATGAAAATGACGTCATGACGCAAGGATATTGTCATAAAGTAACAGGTTTCTATTGGTTTAATTTCAGTGTCAAACTGTCAATTTTAAAAAAAGCAGGTTCCTGTATGTACAGTGTGGTCATTTTATCTTGATAACATTTCAAACTGTCATAATTTCTTTATTTTTGAAGTTATTTAAATAAATAAAAAAACATACTGTAGGGTTTTTCTCCAAGTTTTAGATAGGGTGGATAAAAAACAAAAGACTAATATATTTTGACAGTTATGCACACAATTAGCATTTTTTTAAATGGAACACCCAGTAAATTTTTAGTTTGTTTGATAATATGTTTTATTCTGATTGCAATCAATACAATACAATTTACCTCATATTTACATGCAGAAATGTTTTATTTATTCTAAATGAAAATATTGATTACCTACACAGATTACCTGCAAAGGTAGGTAGGTAGACACAATTTTCCATTAGAATAAATAAAACATTTCTGCATGTAAATATGAGGTAAATTGTATTCAATTGTATTGTATTCTATATATTGCAATCAGAATGGAACATATTATCAAACAAACTGAAAATTTACTGAGTGTTCCATTTAAAAAAATGCTTTTTATGTGCATAACTGTCAAAATATATTAGTCTTTTGTTTTTTGTCCACCCTATCTAAAACTTGAAGAAAAACCATACAGTATGTTTTTTTATTTATTTAAATAACTTCAAAAATAAAGAAATTATGATAGTTTGAAATGTTATCAAGATAAAATGACCACCCTGTACATTATATAGGAAATTACCGTAAGCTGTTGATAGAGGGCAGCACTTCCGACAAGAGAAAATAATTTGAGCACAGGTTTCACCTATTTTTTATTTTCTACTAGCAGTAGTAAAAAAAATTCTATATATCCCTCGGTAGAGAAAGTCATTATATACCTTACGCATTATAAACCTCGGCGCTTCGCGCCTCGGTTTATAAAAGCGCTCGGTATATAATGACCAACTTCTCTACCTAGGTATATAATGTACTATTATTTGAGTCAATATAAACATTTTTAACTCTGCAGTGGTGGCGCCTCTTTTCTAGCAATAGTAGTGGCGCCAAGTCTGAGAGACCCATATTCTTAAAAAAACATGGAATATTGGAAATAGATGAAATATTTAGACTAGGACCATTATTTTTCATTTTAGAGAGTGTTTGCTTCTATTTTATTGTTAAATGTGAAAATAATTTGTGTTTAGGAGTGCCAAAAATTGACAGAATTACAAAAGGTTCATAAACAGTGAACAATAAAACAACATAAAAAAGGAAATTGAAATATATCAGTGAAGACTTGGAAGAGACTCCTTAACTACTTTTTTTTTTCTTAACTATAATCTACAAAACATATTTCGTATAAAATTAGGGTATTAGCTTACAAAGGAGATACATGAAAACAGCATGTGATAAACAAATAAAGTTTTCGATTTTGACCATGTTTTTTCTCAGACAGAATCATCCTTTCCAATGGAAGTAGGAAATCGAGGAATTTATGCACTTGGTTCTGCTTCTGGTTTATCTTCACCATCTTGATCCCACGATCGTTCCTCAATATTGTCTTCCTCTGCTTCAGACTCCTCATCATCAAAATTTCCCTCGGTATCAGTCTCTACTTCCTCCAATAACATAAGCACTCGAGGTTAATCTTTTTCATAACTCATAATTGTACAAATTCATAAGAAATACAATAATTGTACATATAAACTGAACTTACAACAGACTTACCGGAGGTGGAAATATTCTGAAACACCACCATCGGCAAATCGCCAGCAGTGGCGCCAAGTCCATCAGACCCGAAACTATTACCAAGCCGCTCAATAAAATATTTAGCACATAACACTTATGACGTTCGCTAGTAAACTACATTATAGGAAGGTACTGGAACGGCGAAGACCGCAAATTAATCCTAACACTTTTTATAAATTGGATTATGAAGCTCGGGCACGAGAGACTGGGCGCCACCACTGCAGGGATAAAGACATTGAAAATATTTTCACGAGTTGAAACTTTCATTTCTATTGAAATATAGCTTTCAGAGAAACTCCATATTTCTGCGAGTTGCGGAAAAACTGTCCTGAGGCCGCTCTTGGATTTGCTCAGGGCCGGCTCTAGGTATTTTGCCGCACTGGGCAATGAGTAAATTTGCCGCCCCATCCCATGGCCTGCTTAGGGAAAATGTGAGAGATCTTCAATTGTAGAAACAAAAAATAATTACACGAAACAATAAGGCATAGCATCATAGCAATAAAACCACATACTATATTATGTAAGTTAGGTAACCACAAAAAAAAAAACTAACATAAGAAAACAAGAAACATAACAAACAATGTAAGAGTCAGCCAATCCAAGCTCTTGGCAACAATCAACATATACATTATGTAGATATACCCTAATAGCACAGAAACGTTTCAAAACGGAACGTCAGAACGTTTAAAAACGTCAGTGAAAGTAACTGAGAATATCCAAAGGTGCATTTTTATTTGGTGCATATGTCACTTCAAACCTCATATAGACGTCGAAAATGAGCGATCTCTATATGAACATTCATTGGACTTCCTTCAAAGTATCCAACACCATCCAATAGACTTATTTTATAGATAGTGCAAATATCACAGTTACAAACAACCTTTTAAAAACGTCTTATTCGAACTAATTTCCGGACGTTGGGACGTGAGATAGATGTTTCCAACGGTGTTCCCGAAAACGACCAACAGAAACCTTTATAAAACGTCTCTTATGACTTTTCATGAAAACATACTTTTACGAACTTATAGAAAACATTCTGACGTTCTTTAATTGTTCTTAACAGAGGTTTTGGAAACAACTTAATCAAACGTCTAAAGAACATCCTTTCTTTACCTTTTTAAAAACACTCGGACATGGACATTACCACGTGCAGAAACAGTAGTTTCCAAAACTTTTCTTTCAGAACTTTATACTTATGGTCGTTTTGTGAATATATTTCGAACGTCTTTTTTTGTCATTTTTAAAAATGATTTTGTGCAGACGTTTATACAACGTTCTGTTTTAGTCCTCGATTGTTTCGACGTTAAACGGACATAAAAAAAAAACGTCCATCGTACCTTTTCGTGTCATTAGGGTAAGTAGGTACATTTTCAATAAAATTATTGGGATATTATTTAAGATATTTTCGAGCGTTGAATGCAGCAAAATCTTCAAGTAGGTGATTTATTTTTAATTTAGCATCGATTTCATGCTCAATAGCAATCATTGCTAACATGCTGACTGCTTACCTTTTCTTGGCTGAGATGATCTTGAATACGTTTTTATTAATTTTAATTTAGAGAAACTTTTCTTAACACTTGCAAGAGTTATGGGCAATGGTAATAAAATTCTGAGGATCTGAGGGCCACAACAACATTTGGTGCAATATCCAGTTGGAGTGCTAATTTTAACACATCAAAAGGATTTGGGCTCCAGTAACGTCACAGATAGTTCATCAGCTAATTATGCCACATTGACATCGAAAGAATTGTCATGCATGAGAACATACATATTATAAGTTTTTGCAATATTCCGATAACTCTTCTAGATGAAGTTTTTTGTAGTAAATGGATATCATATAAGAAGTTGAAATGCCCACTGTGCTGGTTCAATTGTCCAAAACGACACCTATCCTATAATACAGAGTGTTTGGTACATCGATAGGAAGTTTTTAATGATGACTCATTGAAAACTTCCCATCACTAGTTGGGGTCATTTGGAAGCTATTCGATCATACTTACCCCATGCAAAATTTTGTCGTTTTTGAGATATCAGCATTTTGGGAAATATTTGAATTATTCCTAAAACATATTGTTTTTTCTGTTGGAATAACCATTTTAACCTTTCTCAATTTTTTTTCCGATATTCCTGATATGCACTCTTTCAAAAAACTCGGAAAGAAAATCCGAATGATTGATATACAAAAAATATGTAGCCCAAGTTATGTGTTAAAATACATGGATTCAAAATATCTAAAATGGCGATATCTCAAAAAACGGCGAAACCCCGCACGAGGGTAAACATGGTCAAACAGCCTCCAAAAGACCATTGTAGATTGTAGATTGTAGATTTCGGGGGAGTCGTTTCGGCTTTTCAGCCGCTCAGCACTGCTACCTTTGCAGATATTTTGTGCGTGACTCTGCATCTTAATTTGTCTCCAGGAAGCGTAGACTTCTGCCGAAGGAAGCTATTTTTCTGGGTGTCAGTTGGCCCACTTCTTCTGGTGACAGTGTTGCCCCCTCGAGGAATTTGAGCCTCTTGCAGAATTGGGCTGGACATTCGCAGAGCAGGTGCTCTGCGGTTTCTATTGCGTCTAAGCAGAATCTGCAGAGATCGTCTTCCGCTCTGCCCATTAACCTTAAATGGTATTTTACTGGGCAATGTCCTGTGAGCAGTCCCACCACCAATCTGATGTCTCTGGTCTGCTCATGTTTAGGAGCTGTTCAGCTCTTTTTGCTGAAAGGGTAATAAACCTTTTTGACTGTCTGAGTCCCGGTGTGTGCATATGATGACAGTTGGTCTTTCTCCCATTTGTTGAGTTCTTCCTTTGCGAGGCCATGTGCTTCTTCGTTTCCTTCTATGCCTCGATGACCAGGCAGCCACATCAGCGTTACCTGGTTATGTGTCGCTAGTGTTTTTAGGGTCTGTTTACACTCCCAGACTAGTTTTGACGTGCATTTGAAAGCCCTTAAGGCTTTTAAGGCAGCTTGGCTGTCCGATAGTATGAAGATGTGTTTTCTTTTGAGGCTTTGGTTAAAACACTCTTGTGCACATATATCTATGGCAAGCAGTTCGGCTTGAAATATTGTAAGATGTTTACCCAATGCCTTGGAGAGCTTGAAGTTAGGGCCGGAAATGCCCAGTCCAGCTCCTTCCATCAGCTTGGATCCATCTGTGTACCACAGAGATGCATTGTCTGCTTGTGGTAGTTCTTTATTCTTCCATGATTGGCGGTCGTTTATTACCACTGCGAAGGGGATCTCTAAGTCCAATCTGACCATCATGTGGTCACTTGGTTTGCTGGCATTCTCCAGTTTTATTAGATCAAGGATTCTCAGATGTCCCCTCAGATCGCCAGGCTTGAACTTGTCTATTTGGAATAGCCTGTGAGCGCTGGTTATTGCCTCCTTTTTCACACATAGGTGAAGTGGGGGCATATTGAGTAGCGTCTCTAGGGCTGCGGTGGGGCAAGTTGACATTGCTCCCGTTATTCCTAGACATATCAGTCTTTGCACCTTTCTTAGCTTAATCTGAGCGGTGACTTGTTGGGTTTTGGGCCACCACACCAATGAGGCGTATGTGACCATTGGTTTTATTATGGTTTGGTAGATCCAGAATACCATCTTTGGCTTTAGCCCCCATGTTTTGCCAACAAGTCTTCGGCATGACCAAATGGCTGATGTAGCTCGAGAGCATGTTTTCTCTAACTGTTTGTTCCAAGTGAGGGTTCGGTCCAGGGTGACCCCTAAGTACTTCACTTCGTTGGAAAATGTTAGTTGTGTACCGTTAAGGGTAGGAGCTTTCAAATTTAGCTTCCTTCTTCTTGTGAACGGGACAAGGATTGTTTTGTTTGCGTTTAGGGATAGTCCTTCGCCTTCGCTCCAATTTTTAACGATGTTTAGGGCACTTTGCATTCGGCTTGTCACTGTACCTTCATGTTTGCCCTTGATTACAATGGCTAGGTCATCCGCGTAACATATGACCTGGTATCCAGCATTACTCAGTCTGGTAAGAATTTTGTCTACCACCAGTGTCCATAGTAGCGGAGAAAGAACACCCCCTTGAGGACACCCTCTGATCGTGGTAGCGGTAGCTGATGCTCCGTTTATTTCAGCCGTAACGTGACGGTGTTTCAGCATCGACTCTATCCATTTTACAATTGGAACTTCAACATCCCATTCTTGTAATGCTCTGGCGATTGATTGATGTGAGGTGTTGTCAAAGGCACCCTCTATGTCGATGAAAGCTGTGAGAGCGATCTCTTTGCACTCGATTGTCTTTTCGATGTCTTTAACCAGGCAGTGTAAAGCACTTATTGTGGATTTGCCTGGCTGATAGGCAAATTGCTTCGAGTAGAGCGATCTTCTCAATAGAGTTTCGCTTCTGATGTACTGGTCGATTGCTTTCTCCATTGTCTTAAGGAGAAAGGAGGTTAGACTAATGGGACGATATGATTTTGGTTCGTCCTCGGGTCGGCGACCCGTTTTTGGTATGAATATCAAATTAGCTTCCCTCCAAGATAGCGCTATGTGCCCTAGGAGCAGGCTTGCCTTAAAGAGTTTTTGTAGGTGTACCTTTAAGTACTCGTAGCCTTTTTGCAGTTGTGCGGGAAAAATCCGGTCTTTGCCTGGAGATTTGTAGGGTCTGAAGCTATCGATCGCCCACTTTATTCTGTTCATTGTGAAGATTTTCCCAGCCAGCCTTTTGCTCCTGCCGTTAGGGCTTTGTGGCCCTTCGATAGGCGGAGTGACCTAGTTCAGGGCTTCAACGATTACCGAACCTGGAAAGTGAGTTTGTAGTAGTACCTCTAGACTTTCTATATGGTCGGTACGTCGGTACAGTGTTCTCCGTTTGGCTTCTTAAGCAGACCAATTCCGTTTGAGTGGTTTTTTGAAAGAACTTTTTGGAGACGTTGAGCTGGGGCTAATTCGTCAATCCCCTCGCAGAATTGTCTCCATGATTTCCTTTTTGATTTTCTTAATTCACGGTTGTACTTGTCTAGGGCTGTTCTATAGTCTGCCCAGTTGCCGTTAGTTTTTGCCTTGTTGAACAGTTTTCTGGCATCTTGTTTCAGACGTCTCAGCTGCCCGTTCCACCAAGGCACATCCCTGTGGATTGCCTTCTGTTTTACGGGAGAACTGTTCTCATAGGAATCTTTTATCGCATTTGTTAGATTGTCAGATGATGCCTCTAGCTGTTCTATTGTATTTATGTCAGAAGGGAGTTCATCTAGACTCAGGCAGAGACCCTCCACAAAGGATACCCAGTTGGTGAGTTTTGGGATTCTTGTCTGTACTGAGTGATTTATTACTGCCTCTAGGTCAAACCTTATTGCTTGATGGTCCGATAGGGAGGGTTCATTTGACACAAGCCAGTTGGTTATTGTGTTAGATGTAAATGTGTCAGCGAGAGTCACGTCTAAGACCTCTTGTCTGACGGCGTTAATAAAAGTGGGTTTGTTACCTTTGTTGATAATGTCTATGTTGTTAGAGTTCAAATATTCAAAAAGGTACTCACCCCTTGCGTTTGTATCGGTACTTCCCCATCCTACCTGGTGATGGGCGTTGGCGTCCGCCCCGATAATGTAGTGTCTGTTTCTCGCTCTGCACCACGTGATGAGTCGTTGGACGATCTCTGGCGGTGCTGAGTTATCATCACCTGGAAAGTAGGCTGAGGCTATGAGAATATGCCTTGAGCCCCCCTCCGTTGGCACTTCTACTAAAGCAGCTGCCAAGTCTTGAGTGGTGAACTCTGGAACAGGTAAAAATTTTAAATTTTTGTCAAGCAGCAATGCTGCTCTTGGTCTTTCGTGGTTAATGTTGTAGATTAACTTACATGATTTGATATTTAGGCCTTTTATAGAGCCTCCATTGACTCAGGGCTCTTGAAGTAGCCCTACGTTGATTTTTTGTCCAAACATTCTTCTTCTAAGCTCACTAGTGGCAGCTTTTGAGTGTTGAAGATTTATTTGGATGCATTTGATGCATGGTGAGTTGCTTCTCTTTGGTTGCTTGGAGGGATCCATTAGAGTTGCCCTCACTTTTCGCACTCCACCTGGGCACTTTCGTCTTTATGACTCATTGAGTCTTTAGACGTTCCTGCCCTTGGTTCGGCGCCGCTTTTCTTTGGGGAGCTTGGTTGCTCCACAGCTGTTGTGCTCCGGCTGCTTTGCGGTTTTATAGTCGTATGACCGAACTTGTAACTCACCGCGTAGCCTCCGGATTTGAGTTTTTCTGCGAATGCACTGTCCACAGAAAGGGTTAGTGTGACCAGATGGCCCTCGGCGTTACGTCGGATGACTCGCCAATTTTTGACGACCAAAAGACCATTACTATCACTCATTGATATCTTCTATAGATGTACCAAAAACCCTGTATAATTGGTTCGGTGTTCGATTTATATTTCTTAATTTTTTTAAAGTCGTTGGATTCATTTTCTATTATTTTTTGTTTGTTTTTGTATGGTATGAATTTGCCGCCCCTGGATCGTGCCGCCCTGGGCGGCCGCCCATCTCGCCCCCCCCCCCTTAAGCCGGCCCTGGATTTGCTAGTGTTCCCCCAATAACTTCAATGGATATTATTAGCTATATTGTTCTAACGCATAGCTTTTACACCAATGCACAAATGAGGGCCTATAAGAGTCTAGCTGCTTTTTTTAATGATAATGTCAACTCACTCACAATAATTTAGAAATATTTTGGAAGGAAATTTGTAAAAAGCTGGAATTAATTATGTTAAAATCCCCAACGAGGTAAACACAAGGGACGATGACTGATGACAAGAAATTAATGACGATTTCCATTTGTCAATCAATGCGCACTGAGTGTATCCGCATCTTTTTCTAAAAGCATGTAACATTTAAGGATAAGGATACATTTTTCTTGCACTGGTTCGACAAATGGAAAACGCTATTAGGGTTATGGGCATATGTGTGCCAACAGTCGGCCATATTTGACACATCGTTGGATTGCCTAATTCCAAGCGGCAGTAAATGACATTTCAATAACCTAAATTGTAAACAAACACCAGCCTTCCTATTGGTTGAAGCGCCCTACCTGGACCAGTGCCCATGCAGGGAGGACATTTGATAGGTTTTAATGAAAATGACCAGTTTGTCATTTACTGCCGCTTGGATTTGGAAATGGTATAGTTGTTTTATGAATTCATAACTTAGTCCATAACACCACTAGTTGTGTTATGAGTCTCATGACATAACTCAAATACTAGAAAAATGGTTATATAAAAACGTCATAACCAGGGCCGTATATAAGGGGGGGGGTTTAGGAGGTTCAAACCCCCCCCCCATGCTTATTCTTTTTTTAAAAAATAATCGCCAATAAAATATACAACTAAAATCAAAAAATAAGTATAAAATAATCAATGTGCCTATCGAAAAAACCAAAAATCTGCAAAAAGTGAATGTCGATCTGGTAGCCTGTGTGGAACATGTTGATTTAATACTGCAATCAGTCCAGTTATCTAGGGACACATGCGTCATGCGATCAATCTTTTAAAAATATTTATAATGAAGCAGGAAAGCTTGTTTTAGGTATGGGTGGCGAGATTAAAAAAACCCAGGACTGTAAGTCGCCAAACTCAGCGTGGAAATGTCCCGGCTGAAAATCCTGAGCAGTACTACCTTAGAAATCTCTACATTCTGTTCATAGATCATATTATACTTGAGTTAAAAGATCGTTTCTCTGAGCATCACAAATCCATTTCATACTTACAGTTAGGTACTCATACTACAGAAAAATGTTCGGCCGCTAAACTTGAAATATTTGAACCTATTTGTGAATTATATGACAAATTTTTTTCTCTATTCAAGGCTAAATAAGATATGTGGCAAAAGAAATGGACAATATGATATTGGTAGTGGTAACCATTTGCCAAGAACGGCCATTGACGCGTTTTTAAATGCAGATCAGTCCTTTTTTCCAATTATGAAAGATCTTTTACAAATATTAGCAACTTTACCTTGCTCTACGACAACTCCAGAGAGATCTTTTTCGACTAAGACGCCTAAAATCTTGGCTAAGAAATTCCATGGTGAACGAACGTTTGAAAGGTTTAGCTCTAATGTCAGTTCACAGAGAAATTAATGTTAGTTCCAAGGATGTCAGAAATAGATTCTGTCTAAAAAAAACGCATATGAACTTTTTTAAATAAGAATATTGTTGTTTCTAAATTAATCCGATTTTTTCTTGCCCAACCCCTCCCATGACCAACCCCTAGCTACAGCCCTGGTCATAACCAAACATAAACGCACTTGTAATGTAAATAACTATTAAATCATACAGAACAAGGTAACTTTAATATACTTTCTTGATGTCAGTGAAGCATTGAGACTTACTACTTCTACAATATGAGTTCCATTCGTACGGAAGCGCTGAAGGATCAAGTTAAAAAAAAAAAAATTAAGTCGTGCAATAAGGACAAGCATTATTTAAATTAGCCTTATTCTGACATCTACGCATGCGCATTTGGGTCTGAAAATAAGGACTCCCTTAATAAGCTTACTCTTACTGCTTGTCTTTATTTGTGTATGGTTGGTGCGAGGCAGTAAACTTCCCTTATTTCAATATTTCTGACATTTTTGACGACTTTGACATTTCGCTTTTCGACGATAACGTAATTTTATTTAGAGAATTTGTTTTTTACAATAGTTGTCCATTTTACTGTAGGTGTACAATTAGACTGTATATCTTTTTTAAAACAATTTATTGTCCGTGGTCTTGACCTTCTTACAAACGTGTCTCTTAATAAAAGTGTCTAACTATGACTGATGTGTCTACATGACACTCAACCTACCTAGTGTTAATTACCTATCTGGTACCTAACACTACATCTCTCCTCTCATGATGTTTTCTAAAAAACACAAACAAATAAACATATTTTCAAATATTAACAAACTTGAATACAAAATTAATAGATACATATTATTATAAATAATAGATATGACATATAAAAATAATGGAGTTATTTATTCACTGAAAATAAGGAGCACCCTTTAAAAACCATCTATTTCTTCTATATAATCCATTATCTGTTTTTATAAGATAAGAACGAGGTGCTTCTAATTTTTTAGAAATAACTCCATATTTTTTTAAATCGATTATCCAAACTAGATCATTGATTTTAAGTTCTGGCAATTCTTTTGTGATATGTCTAGAATTATAATTTAAAGCTTGCTTTTCTTTTCTCCTTGTTTCCCCTCTAATGAAGCTGTCTTTAATATCTATAATTTCATTTAATTTTTCAGGGATAATAGGCAATAATGTTCTCATTTTACGTGCAAACAAAAGTTCAGCAGGACTGAAGCCACATTCTAAAGGAGTTGATCTATATGACATTAATGCTAAATTTATATCTGAATTCTTTGATAATTAAGACTTTGCTGTCTTTACTGCCACCTCTACACTCCCATTCGATTGAGCATAATAGGGACTACTAGTTACATGTTTAAAGTTATAATCAATAGAAAATGATTTAAATAAATTTTGAAATTGAGGTCCATTATCAGATCTCACTTCCTCCGGGATGCCGAAACGAGCAAAAATTTTTTTCAATTTACTAATTATATTTTTTTCAGTTAAGCTATTTAAAACTACAATTTCGAAAAATCTGGAATAACAATCTGTAATTATGAGATACCAAGATTTAAACTTAAATAGATCAACAGCAACCTTTTGCCAAGCTCTGCTGGGAAGAGTATCATGTAAAAAAGGCTCTTTGATGTTAATTTTATTTTCAATACAATTTTTACAAGATTTCACTAAATTCTCAATTTGAGATGATAATCCTAACCACCATACGGCCATTTTTGCTCTTTCACGACACTTAACAATACCCTGGTGACCAGAATGAATGAAATTTAGAACTTCTAATTGTAAAGAATGAGGTATAACGATACGATTTGCTTTTAAAAGAATTCCACAATTTAAAGAAAAATCAAATCGGTATTGATAATAAAATTGTAACTCTGGAGACAACTTACTTTTATTTGGCCAACCCGAAATTGAATATTCCAATATTTTTTTACAAATATTATCCGATTCCTGTTCATGAACAATTTTTGATAAATAAGCATCTTTAACTGGAAATTTTTTTACAATCTCGCCAACATATGACTCTACCTCTTCTAAAAGTTATTCATAAGAGGGCATTTCAAGAGGGTTTCTGGAAAGAGCGTCAGCTACTTGAAGGTTTTTACCAGGAGTATATTCAACCGAATAATTATACCTCATCAACCTTATACGAAACCTTTGAAGACGAGGTGTTAAATCATCTAAATGTTTAGTTTGTAAGATTTGTAATAGTGGTTTATGATCGGTTTCTAAAATGATATTCGAAAGACCAATTAGATATTCCTTAAACTTTTCACACGCCCAAGTTAAACCTAAAGCTTCTCGCTCAATTTGAGCATAACGGGATTCTGTTTGAGTTAAAGTTCTTGAAGCATAGGCAACAATTTCTTTATCAGAATTTTCATTAATTTGCATAAGAGTACATCCCAAACCAAATGACGATGCATCGGCACTGACCACAATTTTCTTTTTAGGATCAAAATAAGATAGGCAAGGTGAATTTGTCAATAAATCTTTAATTTTAGCAAAAGAATTTCTTTGAGCAATGTCCCAAGAAAAAGTCACACCATTTTTCAATAGCGAAGTCAGAGGTTCAAGAATATCGGATTTATTTTGTATAAAACGGGCAGAAAAATTAACCATTCCTAAAAATTGTTGAAGATTTTTTTTATTTGAAGGTTCGGGAAATTTTTGAATTGCTTCAATCCTTGATGGATCTACTTGTATTCCAGATGAATTTATAATATGACCTAAAAACTTTATGCTTTCCACACCAACTTCACATTTTGATTTATTTAAAGTTAGACCTTCCTGATTAAGTCTCAATAAAACATTTCGTAGGATGGAATCATGTTCTTCTACTGTAGCTGCATGAATCAGAATATCATTGTAGTGAAAGAACCTTTAGAATTAAGGCTTTAATAAGCTAAAATTCAATACAGTATTTTCTGACAATAACTGACAACATGACATACAACATACAGGTACATAAATATAGGGAACACAGTAAATAGTAAAGTAATGAAATATATAACATTCTTCCTCGCTCATTTTGTGACATAATCTTGAAGATATGAAGGTGGCCTATGATTTCTCTTTACCAAAACACAACTGGATTCATCAGTAGGTTTCACTGGAGGATTTTCATTGTGTGATTGTTCAGAATTTTGGGGAAGAGAGCAATTTGAATCATTCAAAGGGAACGAAGATGACAAACGTTCTGAACTGACTGATGTAAGGTTTTCTTCAGGAATAGTTAATTCATTCTTATCTTGTTCTGGTAGTGTTATGGTATTTTGATCTTGTTCTGACAGTGTCACATCTCCCCTTGGTGCTAAATGACGAGTTGATACAGTCATTTCTCTACCATTGGATAATCGTACATGAGCATAATCTGAATTTGCTTCCAGAAGATCCACTTCTTCTACTAGTGGATCAAATTTGCTATGTCTAACATGTTTCTTTAGAAAAACTGGGCCTGGGGTGCTCAACCAAGTAGGCATTGAGGTACCATTAGTCGATCTTCTAGGATGGTTGAACATGCGTTCATGAGGTGTTGAATTGGTCGCAGTACACAAAAGGGATCTTATTGAATGTAGAGAATCGATTAAAACATCTTGCCATTGTTTTACTTCAAGGTTTCTAGATTTAACCTTAAGTTGAATAGTTTTCCAAATTGTTCCATTAATTCTTTCACATTGTCCATTTCCCTCTGGATTGTACCCAGTTGTACGACTTGTGGCAACACCATGACTTGTTAAAAATGATTTCACATCAGCAGATAAAAAAGATGCTCCTCTATGCACTACGTAAGTCTATAGAACTAAAATATTCATATTGCGAAACATGGCTAATAATTCTATCAATATTAGGTAGTGGATATGCATCTAATAAAGTGAACTTGTTGATTGTCAACGAGTAATCAACAACCATGCGTTTCTTATGATTTACGTTACTTGCAACCAATACTTGTGCTCTCCACGGTGAATTACTTGGTTCAATGATGTTTTCTTTCAATAATCTTTGTATTTCTGTTTGTATAAATCTGTAGTCATCATTAGAAAACCGTCTAGATTTAATAGCAATAGGCTGGCAATTGTCTGTTAAATTCGCGAACAGCGGATAAGGTTGAATATTTGCTGTTACTAGATTACAGATAGAAAGTTTTGATTGATTTCCACCAAAATTGAATTCTACTCCAGAATGATTTTGAAGAATATCATGTCCAATTATAACTTCAGAACAGAGATTTTCCATCACGTAAAACTTGATATTTTTGTACACATGATCTGATATTTTCAAAATCACAATACAGTATCCACAAACAGGAGAATTTAAAGATGAAGCAGCCATTGTGACATTGAGATTCGTAGGAAACACTTTGATACGTCTCTGTGTGGTGACAGTTTCTGAGATATAACTGTCCGAACTTCCAGTATCAATTAATGCATCAGTTGGAATATGATTGACTTCAATTTTAATAATAGCTTTCGATAAACAAGATGTTGAGGCTGCTGACATCATTCCAACCATAGCAGCTGAGGTTTTATTTGAATAATGAGATTGTTTTTGATATTTTGATCTACATACTTGTGTGAAATGACCAATTTTTCCACAGGAATGACAGGTTGCATCTCTTGCTGGACATTTATCTCTAGAGTGTCTGTTTCTTCCACAAAAATAACATTTTGATGTAATTACGGCAAGTGTTGTATCCATTTGTTCATTTGATTGTTGAACATAAGTCGATGATTGATTTGCTACAATTGAATTGACGTACGAATTTGAGGTATAAGATTCTGACTGTTGTTGGGCCATTTCTAAAGACCTAGCTGATTTATGTGCTTCTTCTAAGTTCAGAGTCGTATGTTCTAGAAGTCTTTGCCTAATGTGAGATGTGGCCAGACCACTAATAAATGAATCTCTTATGTAGTCATTTTTATTCTGTTCAGCAGTGACTGCTTTGAAATTACAGTCCTTACTTAATTGTATCAGAATTTGTAAGTACTGGTCTATAGATTCACTTACTTGCTGTTTTCTAGTGGATAAAGTATGACGGGCAAAAATTTCACTCTGTGTTTTTACATATAACTTTTCGAGTATGGCGACTGCTTCTATGTAGGAAATACATTCACTAATAGACTGATAAACTGAAGAACTCACATAGTTTACTAGAAGGTTTAATTTGTCCTTATCTTCTGATATTTTGGCAGCTTCTAAAAAGTTCTCAAACGTTCGGTTCCAGTGGATCCATAACTGGCTAGCATTGTTTGAATGTGTGTCAATTTCTAGTCGTTCTGGCTTGAGTAATTTGCCCATTGATTGGGTAATTATTAGCTTATTAAATTGTAGTGAAAGAACCTTTAGAATTAAGGCTTTAATAAGCTAAAATTCAATACAGTATTTTCTGACAATAACTGACAACATGACATACAACATACAGGTACATAAATATAGGGAACACAGTAAATAGTAAAGTAATGAAATATATAACAATCATCAACATGAATTATTATCCCTTTGACACCTGTAAAAAGTTTTGAAAATTTCTGACTAAAATATTCTGGAGCACATGATATTCCAAAAGGAAGTCTCTTGAAGAAAAATCTACCAAAAGGTGATATAAATGTTGTCAAATGTTGAGATTCCTTTGAAAGCCTTAATTGGTAAAATCCTGAGGAAGCATCTAATTTTGAAAATATTTTAGATCCTCTTATTTTTGCCAAAGAAATTTCAACTTTAGGTATTGGGAAATAAGCACGTAAAATACTTTTACTTAACTTTATATAATCACAACAAAGTCTGACAGAATCGCCTTTTGGTATTACCACAATTGGAGACACCCATTCGGTTGGTTCCCTAACTTCTTCAATTATATTTAAATGTAATAGTCTATTGATTTCATTCTCTAATTTGTCTAATAACGGAAGCGGAACAATTCTAGGAGTAGATTGGATGAAAGGCTTAGCATCTGGAATAATTTTTTATGAAATCTCATCTTTAAATTCACCAATTTCATTAAAAAGCCCTGGAAATTCTTGAAAAATGTTAACTTTAGAAGTTAAACAAAGTATTTTATTTCGATTTAAATTTGAGCCATTAAAGGATAAAAGATCAAGCTTGATAATTCCTGGACGTCCCAAAATAGGAACATTAAGATTTTCTAAGACATAAGCTTCAATATAGCAAGATTTTTGAGTATCATATTCCAATAAATTTATAAATATTCTACCCATAACACACAAAGATTCACCATCCGGACCTGATATAGTGTCATTACAAGGTAAAAGTTTAGCCGATTGAGGCAAAAATTGTTTGGGGAGACATACTACATCAGCTCCAGTATCTACCAAAAAATTTACAGAATAATCTGAATTATTTATTTTTAAATCAACCATCCATTGTGATTGATTGTTAACAAATATTTTTCCTATATAAAAAGAATTTTTTGGGGCGCACTCAAAATCATTTGAGGTATCAACATTCTCGGCTTGAGAAGGATTACCTGAAGTACTACGATTGATAGAGGCGTCGTCCAATTTTGGCAAATGTAGATTATTTATTTTTTTGAATGCACGAAATTCGGTTCCTTGAGTTCTCGAAGCAGCTGGATTTGATATCTTCAACTTGCATACTTTATCCCAGTGTCCCTTTTTTGAACAAAATCTACAAATGGAATTCCTGGCTGGACAATTTGTTCTTTGATGAAAATTTAAACCGCAAAATTCACAGAACCTCCTGGATGATAAATGTGATGATGGACGAGAAAGAGCATTTAAAGTTCCTGAAGTTGTGTAATAAATGAGCTGATTGTTGTGTCTGAATTTCTGCTTGTTCAGCATAAAGAATCGCATCAGGAAGAGTAAGATTAGAGATCAACTGTAACTTTTCACTGCATTTTTTATCCAACATTCCAACAACTATTCTATCACGAATTAATTCTTCTTTGAGAGACCCATAATTACATTTAATTGCCAGAGTATGTAATGCCGTAATAATTTTTTTTATATCTTCACCTTGAAGTTGCACTCTTGAATTGAATTTAAATCTTTCAAAAATTATATTACGATGCGGAATAAAGTAATTGTCGAAAGCTCTTAACATTTCAACATATGTCGAGGGATTAACTGGAAATTGAATAAGAATCTCTTCACTCTGTTCTCCCATAGCGTATTAAATAGTAGATTATACCACGAGTCAATAATGATAGCTATTATTCCCGAGGATTATTACGAACTGAGCCGCGTTAGCGGCGAAAGAGTAACATCCCGAGGGAATAATAGCCATTATTGCGAGTAGTATACTCTACTTTATTTATGACAAATTAATTTATTTGTGATTTTCAATGAACAAATTTCATCCGTCTCATAATTTTCAATACAAATCCACAAGCACTACACGTTTGACACTGACACTTTTGTGGAATAATGACCATTAATCCCGCTACTCGTCATTAATCCCTGGAGGAATAACATATGTCATTATACTGCCAAAAACACAAATATAATACGCACATTATACATTAGTCGTAAATAAAGTAAGTTTATTTACGACTGACATATAATGTAAGTATTATATTTGTGATTTTGGCAGTTTAATGACATCTATTATTCCCGCAGGGATGGTCATTAATCCCGCTTGCACACCAATCACAAAATTTTTCAAATTAAATAAGTAGGTAGTACCATGGAAACAGTATAGAACAAATTCAGTGTCAGTGTCAAACGCGTAGTGCTTGTGTAATTGTATTGAGATGAATGAACAAAGAGCGTTTTTGGAAAGAAAATTTCAAATAAATTAATTTGTCGTAAATAAAGTAGAGTATACTACTCGCAATAATGGCTATTATTCCCTCGGGATGTTACTCCCTCGCCGCTAACGCGGCTCAGTTCGTAATAATCCTCGGGAATAATAGCTATCATTATTGACTCGTGGTATAATCTACTATTATTTTTTCCTCATCTGAATTTGACATTTGACCAGAAACATTGAGGTACCTGTCAAATCTTTTGCGCCATTGGGGCCATAATAAAGGATCTTCAAAATTAAATGAATCAGGTATGGGAACATTTATCTTATGCTGCCGTGTAGGCAATAAAACAGGATCGGCTGCTGGCACGAAATCCGAATGTCCCAATAATTCATTCGGGTCCTGTAAATTTTTCTTATTTCTTCTCAAAGGCATAATGCTTTCACCGCTGCCACCATGTACAGGGTGCTGCAATTTGGAGTGTTTTAACAAGAAAAACACACTTCCCGACCAGATAGAGGAAAATTGACTTAGATGTCATGGGATCGATTTTCGAGAAACGTCGATTGTCAAAAACCGTATCGCGATATCTTCAATGGTACCATTAATACAGGGCGATTTTCGATTTTCCCCTATTATGAAAAATGGCTATAAGTTTTTTATTTATCAATTTTTTTTATTTCTGTACAAACATTATGGAGACATTTTTTTAGCACAATCCAGTGGCGGATTCAGTTTTTTTCTATATCGCTCCGATTTTGAGATATCGACCAAATTCCGATAATTTCAAATGAAACACCCTATATATTAATAGCTCATTGGATAGCTCTGTTTTTGCTGATTTCAATGATATAAAGTTCGATAGGTTTATCTCTAACAGTAAAAAAAATTATATCTGTTTCGGTCATAAGAAACAATGTGTTAGACAGAGTTCTTCCTCATTCTCCTTACACATATAAAATCCTTTTCTAACACATTGGTCCTTAAGACAAAAACAGATATAATTTTTTTTCTCGAAAACTGTTAGAGATAAGCCTATCGAACTTTATATCATTGAAATCAGCAAAAACAGAGCTATCCAATGAGCTATTAATATATAGGGTGTTTCATTTGAAAATATCGGAATTTGGTCGATATCTCAAAATCGGAGCGATATAGAAAAAAACTGAATCCGCCACTGGATTGTGCTAAAAAAAGTGTCTCCATAATGTTTTTACAGAAATAAAAAAAATTAATAAATAAAAACTTATAGCCATTTTTCATACAAGGGGAAAATCGAAAATCGCCCTGTATTAATGGTACCATTGAAGATATCGCGATACGGTTTTTGACAATTGACGTTTCTCAAAAATCGATCCCATGACGTCTAGGTCAATTTTCTTCTATTTGGTCTGCAAGTATGTTTTTCCTGTTGAAACACTCCAAATTGCAGCACCCTGTACAATTAGACTGTATATCTTTTTTAAAACAATTTATTGTCCGTGGTCTTGACCTTCTTACAAACGTGTCTCTTAATAAAAGTGTCTAACTATGACTGATGTGTCTACATGACACTCAACATACCTAGTGTTAATTACCTATCTGGTACCTAACACTACAGTAGGTAACATCAAAAAATGGGTATCAGCAGAAATTCACAAACAAAAATAAATACTTTTTTAGGTTGAAATTTATAAACATAGCTATCAGCTGTCAAAATTATGAATACAAAATAAGGTAATAGGTACTTACCCCTACTACAGTCTTCCAATAACTGTTATTTTCTTGCAGAAAAACTGCTGATGCACTATAGTTATTAAGGTATCAAGGGTATTATAAGGATATTAACGCTTGAGGTCAATGATATACGTTGACCGGAAGCGTTAATATCCTCAATACCCGTGGTGCTTTCAACGTTTAATGTCCGACTTAATTATTTTTTTTTTATGAGAAAATTTTGTATGAATTTTGAATAAATTAATCCAAAACAAATCAAAAAGTACCTGCAAAAAAATATGCATAATGCTCTAGGGGGTTATTAAAAAATAACGCCCTAGGGAATTATTTCCTATTTAAAAAAATAGTCATAACGCCCTAGGCCGTTATTTTTCAAAATAACGCCCTTGGGAATAGTTTCGTATTAAACTGACTTTGACATAATGTCATTATTTCTCGAATAATATACCAGTCGGACATTAATAAAATAACGTAGATCCTTAATACTGCGAGGCAGTATTTAATAGTCCCAATAACTCTCTATTATCTCGACCGCTTGAACTTATAAAGCAGGATCGGTATTACTTTTATGCCACTCTACTCTGGTACATACGTCAAATGTTTCGTTTCACACACTTATTATAATCTCACGATTAATTACACTTTGATTATAATATACACTCACGAATAAACGATAAAAAAAAATAAAACAGTTGCTTGAAGATAAAACTTCAATTGTGATGTGACTGTGAAACGAAACACTTGACGTATGTACCAGAGTAGAGTGGCATTAAAGTAATACTGATCCTGCTTTATAAGTTCAAGTGGTCGAGACAATAGAGAGTTATTGGGACTATTAAATACTGCCTCGCAGTATAAAGGATCTACGTTATTTTATTAGTGCATCAGCACTATTTTTTCTAGAAAATATAGAGAGTTACTGGAACTATTAAATACTGCCTCGCAGTATTAAGGATCTACGTTATTTTATCAATGTCCGACTGGTATATTATTCGAGAAATAATGACATTATGTCGAAGTCAGTTAAATACGAAATAATTCCCAAGGGCGTTATGATTATTTTTTTGAATAGGAAATAATTCCCTAGGGCGTTATGAATATTTTTTTGCAGGTACTTGATTTGTTTTAGATTAATTTATTCAAAATTCATTCAAAATTTTCTCATAAAAAAAATAAAATAATTAAGTCGGACATTAAACGTTGAAGGCACCACGGGTATTGAGGATATTAGAGAATTATTGGAACTATTAAATACTGCCTCGCAGTATTAAGGATCTACGTTATTTTATTAGTGCATCAGCACTATTTCTTCAAGAAAAGAAGAGTTATTGGAAGACTGTCGTAGGTATTAGAGTATTACATTATTTTGTGTTCATAATTTTGACAGATGATAGCAATTTTTATAAATTTCAAACTCATAAACTGTTTATTTTTGTATGCTAATTTCTGCTGATACCCATTTTTTGATGTCACCTATAGTAGAAGGAAAAACTATTGTAAAGAACAAATTCTTTGAGCAAAATTACATCATCGTGGAAAAGCGAAACGTCAAATTCGTCAAAAATGTCATAAGTATTGAAATAAGGGAAGTTTACTGCTTCGCACTAACCATACACAAATAAAGACAAGCAGTAACCTTATTAAGGGAATCCTTATTTTCAGACCCAAATGCGCATGCGTAGATGTCAAAATAAGGCGAATTTAAATACTGCTTGTCCTTATTGCATGTCCAATAACTCTCTATTAACGCTTTCGGTCAACGTATATCTCTCGGGCCAGAGGCCCTCGGGAAATACACCATTGACCTCAAGCTTTATTATCCTTATAATACCTACCCTTGATACCTTAATAACTATAGTGCATCAGCACTTTTTCTGCAAGAAAATAACATTTATTGGAAGACTGTAGTAGGGGTTAAGTACCTATTACCTTATTTTGTTATTTATGTATTATTATTATTATATATTTATTTTTGTTTGTGAATTTCTGCTGATACCCATTTTTTGATGTTACCTACAGTAAAATGGAAAACTATTGTAAAAAACAAATTCTCTAAGTAAAATTACGTCATCGTCGAAAAGCGAAACGTCAAAGTCGTCAAAAATGTCAGAAATATTGAAATAAGGGAAGTTTACTGCCTCGCACCAACCATACATAAATAAAGACAAGCAGTAAGCTTATTAAGGGAGTCCTTATTTTCAGACCCAAATGCGCATGCGTAGATGTCAAAATAAGGCTAATTTAAATACTGCTTGTCCTTATTGCACGTCTAATAAGTCGACATAAATAAATTGACATAAATAAGTCGACATAAATAAGTCGACATAAATAAGTCGACATAAATAAGTCGACATAAATAAGTCGACATAAATAAGTCGACATAAATAAGTCGACATAAATAAGTCGACATAAATAAGTCGACATAAATAAGTCGACATAAATAAGTCGACATAAATAAGTCGACATAAATAAGTCGACTTAATAAGTCGACCGGTCGACTTGAAAAAAAAATTCAACGTGATCTTCCAGCGCTTCCGTACATTCGTGACATCATCGTTTCTCAATCGAATTTGATTTGAATATTGTCTCAAATTTTTGAAAAAGAAAATTTCTCAGTCAATCTGTTTTTCAAATCTGTATGCTGCGAAACCCTTGTCGAGTCGCAAGCGTACTTCTAATTATCAAGAGAATATTCTATTCTGTTAATTACCTTCAAATCACAGCAACTTTTCCACAATTGAACCGAATATGTTGTCGGAAGAGATTAGTTACTCAAGATTGATCTAGATTAGATAGTCCAACAACCCTGTATATTATCAATCAAACAATGTTCTTATGTTTTACATATTTCATTATATGGGGGCAGAGCTGGGCAGTAGCTAGCTACCAAGTAGTTAAGCTACTAGCTTAGCTACCTACTTTTTTGGTAGCTAATAACTTATTCAAGCTACTTTGAAAAAAAAGTAGCTTGTAGCTGTAGCTTTTGGTAATGTGTTTCAAGTATTCATAAGCTACTGTGAAAAGTAGCTAGCTACTAAAACAAGCTACTTAAGCTACTTTTGGTAGATAGTTAATAGTTATTTAGGTATTAATGGCGGAAAGTGTCATTTATCGCCCGAGGGTGTGATTAACGATACTCAACGCCCAAAATACTTATTACGTTTTATACGCAGCGGACTCTTCTAGTTCAAAAATAAAATAACTATACCTATAATATAATGGCATCCATTCGACATGTTTTCAAAAATAAACAGTTTTCCCCTTATAAAGGCACGTTTCTACCAACCTATCGCCCGCGTTTGAATTTACCGCTCGATAAAAGTAACTTTATACTTTAATTGCTCAAGCTACAATTATCATTTTCCGGAAAATTCTTATCCTGCCTTGCTTAGACTAGTTTCTAGTTGTCTCTGTAGGTACCTATATTTTATGTGTCCTATTTTATTCTCGCATTCGTAGATCACTGTGATCAAAGTGAACCTAATAAATTAATGTCCAGTGGTTTTTGACAAAAATATGAATACTACTTAGAGAAAGTTAATATGTTATTTTCGTATGATGATATTATGAAATTAAATTAGGTAAGGCATGTACATTGATAAAAGTAGCTTAAATAGTAGCTCTCACTAATTCAAAATGTAGTTAAGTTACTAATAGCTTAGCTACTTTTTCAAAGAGGTAGTTGAGCTACTGAGTAACTTAGCTACTTACAATATAAAATAGCTTGTAGCTTGTAGCTAGCTACTTTTTCCAAGTAGCTTGCCCAGCTCTGTATGGGGGAGTTGGTCCATGTACAATGGGTCTAAAGTAAATCGTAGGTGAAGGGTAGTATAAAAATACACTGTGTTTTAAAGTCCAATCAACAACTCATGACATGACAACTTGGGCAATTAATTAGTTACCCACCTACACAGAATATAATCGATTTGATATTGCGTTCTTCATTTATCGAGAATTTGCCCTTATCAGTCCTCTGTATTGAATAATATGCGCATTAGAACAATAGACCAACTTGGAACTATAACAATATTTTAATTTTTTTTAAAATCCAATCCCTTCTTACGATTTTGAAACTCGAAAACTCAAAAAGGCAGAATTTCGTTCTTAGGTTTTGTGTACAATGGTTGTTATATGATATCAGCAATTTTGTGTATAAGTTATAGTAGGCGACTTCAGGATCAAATATTTACAAATTTTGATATTTGGCCAGTGTATCTTGGATAAAGTTGAATGGCATTTTTGTGGGGCATGTGAAACTTGAGGAATTTT
Organism: Ceutorhynchus assimilis; assembly: GCA_917834065.1. Lineage (NCBI taxonomy): Eukaryota > Metazoa > Arthropoda > Insecta > Coleoptera > Curculionidae > Ceutorhynchus > Ceutorhynchus assimilis. Next base: position 23,044,353 of record OU892284.1, read on the forward strand.
CGATATTATTTGAGGTTTGTGTTTTTACTAATCCCAGCAAAGGTCGAAGATATAACGGTCGCTCTATATTTACGACAGTTGAGTGAAGGTTCAAAAAAGAAAAAAAAAATATGAGCAGAAAAATTGAAAATCGAGCTTAGGGCATTTCAATTAAAAATTCGACTTTTTGAGAGAAAAAAATTGATCAATGGAAATTGGTCAAAAGGACATCGCTTGCATGAAGTTAGAGTATAATAGAAAGGGATACGTGAAAAAAGAAATCTCTTAGCCAGTTGTTACAAATAAAAACCGCGCATGAGAAAAATATTGAAGCAGAAGTATCGTAAATAAGAGATAATATTCATAATCTCGAGCAAATTAATAAATCAGTTCCATTTGATGAATACACGCTGCAAGATGATGTTGAAGATCCCGAAGAGGTTGTTGATGAAAACGCTGATAAAAGCTCTTTTAGTTGAAGTCATAGTTGCAGATATTGTCACTTCTGATAAAGCAAAGCGCCTACTACAAACTACAAGATAAAGAATGAAGCTCGAAAGTTCTATTATTAGGTACCTCTTAAAAAATAGCAAATAATTTCCAGCAATAACTCGGATTAGTTAAAAATTTAAAGAAAGTTAATGGAACTCAGTTTTTCATGGCATTTTTAATGAGACCTCGACCTCACTTGGCTAACCTAGGCTTTTAATTTGCAAAGAACAACCTGAAAATAAGAGCGTTAAATATTTTGTGGAAAAAACGAAAATCTATTAACGTGTTCCGGAGTTTTATGAGAAAACAAATAAGCAAAAAAAAACAACAAGAATTTTATGCGGGATTTTTGAACAACCCTGGGACCGAACTTTTATCATGCAATTTCACAGTCCAATCCCTCATTTAAATAATAATTATCAATAAATAAAATACATGGTACCAAATAAACCCATCAGTATAAATAATAACGATAAGGCCTTTATGGTTATTATTTGTGTACAAAGGCCATAAAACTTGGGTAACAGTCCGTTGTGTCTCTGAATCATTCAATATAGCCATTGTAATTTCCAAAGCTATCTAGATCAGCTGACTGCGGACAGGAATATGGGCGCTTTTGGATCGCGAAACTTTTGCTTGGACCTACTATACCTACTTAGACTAGGAATAATATGTCAAAGAACCTTGGTGAATTTAAGAAATTTTTAGTATGAGTATTGAGGCGTAAATTAGTACTTTTTGTCAAATAGACAACAAAGATTTCGATAGAAATTGTAGTCTCGACTATCGATTATTTATATTTTTACTTGTTTTGATGGTTTTAAAAGTTACCTATATGAATTATTGTTTTTCATGATTACAACCCAGATAACACAAAACTACATGAAAAGTACTTCAATTGTGCTGTATTTTCGCATTTGCATGTCTGAGAAGTACTTGTGAAAACCACTCAGCCGCTTCTGGGATGTCCAGCCGGCCAGTAAAAAAAAGGCGCAATCATAGAAGCACTGCAGTTACGCACTTCCAACATGGAGTGCTCTAAGTGCTTCAAACGTGCGTTGGAAGTATTTGCGAAATGCTTCATAAAAGCATTTTTCCGACAGAGAAAAAGCACCACTAGAACATCTTTTTTGGTAAATTTATATTGTACTCCTAAAGTAGGGTGACTGCGCTAGTTTGCCGACCACTACTAGTTCTCGACCACATTCACCTTTAATCAGGAATAAATAGTAAATATGCACTCGTTTTTGTCCAATAAATGCTGAAATGGCTGCCAGACAGTTTTCCCAACCTAAAATACCATTGAGATTTGATAGTTGGTAAACGGTTTCGCCTTCAAAATTCATTTAAATAGTCGCTGACAAGGGGGTTGTTGTTTACGCGTTGTGTCTATAAAAAGTGTATGTGTGTTTGATGTAGAAAATAGTAAATAATGTTCTTCTTGAATGTAAGACTTTTCACTAATTGATTTTATGTTATAGTAGGTTAATTTTTCTATCGAATTTACGGATAAAATATAGTCTGAAACAATTTTTTACATAAAATTTTTGTTGGTCGGGAACTAATATACAAAATATATCAGAATTTAGTTTACGACCGGGGTGGTCGAGAACTGAGTTTCAAGTGGTCCATTTTCAATTCATATAAAACTATTTAGAAAAGTCGTGATAACTTTCTATTTTTATTTGTTAGTTGAATATTGAATATAATTTATGTTTTTTAGTTTACGACCACCACTTTTCCTTTAAATACTGCGAAGAAAATTGGATATAGATTTAGCAAAATTATGTGGTCGAGAAACTAGCTTATTATAATTTATTTCTCGTCCACTGTAGTTTCAAGTGGTCGAACATCTAAATAATATGGATCTGATTTTCGACCAGCATGTTTTTCTTATGAGAAACTCTGGACGCCGAACCAACATGATTTTATTTAAATAATTTCTTCTCATCTAGTTTTCGTCCACATAATTTTTTTTAACTTCACTTACCTGAAGCGAAGGAGAGAAAACCCCTAGTGCAATTTCTTCTGAAAAATGGAGAGACTACCTACTATAATAAAAAGAAAGACGAAATCCATAAAAAAAAGTAAGTAGCCCGAAAAAAAGAAAAATGGAAAATGACAAAAGAAAATAATTTAAAAAAAAAGTTCAGAAAACTCTCAAAAAGAAAAAAAAATAAAAAATACTCAAAAACTTACCTCCAAATGTAAAATATCCTCTTCATTATGCCAAGAAGATCTTTATAGTGACACAGAGGATGGAGATAAGAAAAACATCGGCTGTGACTTTTCTGAAAAATAGTTTCACAAAAAGTGTACCGAATTTGTTGATACTCCCTATGTAATTGCCGCCGTTCAAAGATTATAAATGTAGTCAGTACTGCTAATTTAATTTCATCAAATCTAAACATTTCATATTTTTAGTTAATTTAAAATAGGGGTATGTAGGTAGGTACCATCGTCATTAAAAGTATCTGGGACACAAATAATGCATAATAATCTCCTGGAATAATTCTGTCATTCATTTCAATGCATTTAATTCATAGTTTGACAAATATTTGACAATAAAATTCATATAATAGGACAAGAGCTGAGGTGATGCTGTTCCAGTTACTTTTGATGACGATGGTACTTAGCCTGAAACTTTCTAGTTTTAGCAGTTCCATATTTGTAAATATTCCAATTTTAGTTTTAATAAGAACTTCCCTTTTGTAATGGATTTTTATTTATTTATTTTTATCTTTTGAGTTGTTTTGTTTTTATATATTTTTTTTTACGTTTTAGGCACTTGTCTTTATAGGTACTAGGTAGTACCTTATTAAAAGAGAATTTATTATTGTTTTTTTAATCCTATAAGTTTTTTCGAAGATATTAATCCGTTTATTCTCGTAAACTTATGTTCCTATTTTTTTTTTGTATAAGAAACTGCCCTTTAGAAAATAAAATTTTGTTTCATACTGCTAATTTTCTTTTTTACTACCTAGGTAGGATTTATTATAGCTTTTTACGCTTATTAAAAGGTGGTCGCGAAAACCAACCCAAAAATGGTCGGAAATTGCGACCAATGGTCGAGAACTAGCTAAATGGCACTTTTTTCATATTTTTATTAAAATTACACATTTCATGAAACAAAAATTAAAAACATATATATAATATAAATTCGCAAATCTTCAGACTTTTAGAAAATCTTAGTTTTATTAATATATTTTAACTAGACATATTTTTATCGTGTTTTGAAGTGGAAGTTTCAGTTAACTGGTCGAAAACTAGCACACTGACCCTACTTCATTGAAGTATTTTTTGAGTACATTTTTTATTTCACTGATAGCCATTGCAAATAAAAAACAAACATTGTGGAATTATGATTTTTTAATAAATAAACATAGGAAATATAAATAAAAAAATAAAATAAAATATGTATATTAATTTCTTCTAAATAATCTTCTTCGCTTTTTCTGGTCACCTAAAAAAGAAATTATACCTAAATTAAAATCTCTTACACAGAGGGCACCAAATAAAATGAGTTTTATGAGGTTTTTGCAAGCTGTAAAAGTACAGGGGGTGGCTCAAATAAGAAAATAAGTTGCGCAATTAAAGGCCTATTGATTCATACATATCGAAGTCGTTTTGGGGATGACAGAATTCAAATTTGGCAGCCTCGTTGGGTACCTATAGGGGAAAAGGTTGCTCTAATAAAGTGAACTTATTTTGCAATATCTTGTCGAAAAGGCTCTAAAAAGAATTGAATCGATTTTGCAGAATTTCGTTAATTAAACAGTGAAAACACAACACACCCGTCACCCACCACGCATGCATTAGCACCTATACAATCACCACATACAGCACAGAACAAAATTGCTTGGATTAACCCGTAACTAATATTTGATAATTACTCACTTACCCTTTGGAACTCATTATTCTTCCAGTGAAACCGAAAACACGCACAAGAACCCAAACACGAAACTAAATACCTAAAAATCTAAACATTAAAAATGGCGCACTGGCGGCAGCCGGCAGCTTTGGCTCAGGCTTCCTTGCTTCAGCTTGCCTTCTTGCCGTTTCCTTATCCCTTTCCTATCCACATTTGATATCTGTGGTGGGGGGTGCACCTCTGTAGTACACCACCTGCACGATCGGAGTATCTGTAAATCTCTAATTAATCACTGTCGACTGCAGGCACTCCAGGCAGCGCATGTAGAGCACTCAGAGCAGACTCTACTCTCTCTGGTATCTTGGTAAGTGTTCAGGGAGTGCTGTTAGCGTACCGCTAATTCGCACACTAAAATAATGCGGTTTTGCAGTGGTTTCCCTGCACTTCACAGATGTCCATTTATCCAAATTGGAACATTTAATCTTAATATTTTTACCATACTGTACATATTAGAATTAATTAATTATAAGCAACCTACTTTTATTATTGGAAATGACGACAATCGATGTGTGCAAAATCAGCATTTATTGTATATAAAAGGTGATCAATTTCATTAATAAAATCAGATTCAAACTTATTGTTGTTTCTCTTACTTAAATTGTGCCCAAGTCACCATTGGCCTAGCAACGCTAGTAGAGTCGTGAGACTGCGCTCTAACAATTACTTTTCTTTAGCCTTATTGTAGCAGGTGCTCTGTCTGGTTACATTAGGCCCTTCTCTAAACCTGTAGCAAGTGCTTTTGTCTGGTTACAGGTTTAATTTAAACCTTATAGCAAGTGCTTTGTCTGGCTTGGGTCCTTTTTTTCCAACTTACAACAAGTGCTCTAGTCTGGTTGTAAGTTACCTATCTTACGCCCTAGTGCAAGTGCCGTGACTTTAAGTCCTGTCTGGTACTAAGGCCCTTCTGCTCTTCTATCCTAAACCATCGGGATCAAGCAGAAAATACTATCCAGAGAACTAGAGTCTCCTGGAGCGTACATGGTCCTTCGAGCAAAAAGTTACAACGGTCAAGAATCAGCAGCCTGCAACAGCAGGCAACCAGAGTCCTAGAGGTCCCACCAGTAGCGATCCTCAGGTCCATCAGCCAGGGTCCCAGAGGTCCCACCAACAGCGGGCCCAGAGGTCCAACCGAACCAAGCAGCCATCAACCAGAGTCCTAGAGGTCCCACCAGTAGCGATCCTCAGGTCCATCAGCCAGAGTCCCAGAGGTCCCACCAACAGCGGGCCCAGAGGTCCAACCGAAACAAGCAGCCATCAACCAGAGTCCTAGAGGTCCCACCAGTAGCGATCCTCAGGTCCATCAGCCAGAGTCCCAGAGGTCCCACCAACAGCGGGCCCAGAGGTCCAACCGAACCAAGCAGCCATCAACCAGAGTCCTAGAGGTCCCACCAGTAGCGATCCTCAGGTCCATCAGCCAGAGTCCCAGAGGTCCCACCAACAGCGGGCCCAGAGGTCCAACCGAACCAAGCAGCCATCAACCAGAGTCCTAGAGGTCCCACCAGTAGCGATCCTCAGGTCCATCAGCCAGAGTCCCAGAGGTCCCACCAACAGCGGGCCCAGAGGTCCAACCGAAACAAGCAGCCATCAACCAGAGTCCTAGAGGTCCCACCAGTAGCGATCCTCAGGTCCATCAGCCAGAGTCCCAGAGGTCCCACCAACAGCGGGCCCAGAGGTCCAACCGAAACAAGCAGCCATCAACCAGAGTCCTAGAGGTCCCACCAGTAGCGATCCTCAGGTCCATCAGCCAGAGTCCCAGAGGTCCCACCAACAGCGGGCCCAGAGGTCCAACCGAAACAAGCAGCCATCAACCAGAGTCCTAGAGGTCCCACCAGTAGCGATCCTCCGGTCCATCAGCCAGAGTCCCAGAGGTCCCACCAACAGCGGGCCCAGAGGTCCAACCGAAACAAGCAGCCATCAACCAGAGTCCTAGAGGTCCCACCAGTAGCGATCCTCAGGTCCATCAGCCAGAGTCCCAGAGGTCCCACCAACAGCGGGCCCAGAGGTCCAACCAAACCAAGCAGCCATCAACCAGAGTCCTAGAGGTCCCACCAGTAGCGATCCTCAGGTCCATCAGCCAGAGTCCCAGAGGTCCCACCAACAGCGGGCCCAGAGGTCCAACCGAACCAAGCAGCCATCAACCAGAGTCCTAGAGGTCCCACCAGTAGCGATCCTCAGGTCCATCAGCCAGAGTCCCAGAGGTCCCACCAACAGCGGGCCCAGAGGTCCAACCGAAACAAGCAGCCATCAACCAGAGTCCTAGAGGTCCCACCAGTAGCGATCCTCAGGTCCATCAGCCAGAGTCCCAGAGGTCCCACCAACAGCGGGCCCAGAGGTCCAACCGAAACAAGCAGCCATCAACCAGAGTCCTAGAGGTCCCACCAGTAGCGATCCTCAGGTCCATCAGCCAGAGTCCCAGAGGTCCCACCAACAGCGGGCCCAGAGGTCCAACCAAACCAAGCAGCCATCAACCAGAGTCCTAGAGGTCCCACCAGTAGCGATCCTCAGGTCCATCAGCCAGAGTCCCAGAGGTCCCACCAACAGCGGGCCCAGAGGTCCAACCGAACCAAGCAGCCATCAACCAGAGTCCTAGAGGTCCCACCAGTAGCGATCCTCAGGTCCATCAGCCAGAGTCCCAGAGGTCCCACCAACAGCGGGCCCAGAGGTCCAACCGAAACAAGCAGCCATCAACCAGAGTCCTAGAGGTCCCACCAGTAGCGATCCTCAGGTCCATCAGCCAGAGTCCCAGAGGTCCCACCAACAGCGGGCCCAGAGGTCCAACCAAACCAAGCAGCCATCAACCAGAGTCCTAGAGGTCCCACCAGTAGCGATCCAGAGGTCCATCAACCAGAGTCCTAGAGGTCCCACCAGTAGCGATCCACAGGTCCATCAGCCAGAGTCCCAGAGGTCCCACCAACAGCGGGCCCAGAGGTCCAACCGAATCAAGCAGCCATCAACCAGAGTCCTAGAGGTCCCACCAGTAGCGATCCACAGGTCCATCAACCAGAGTCCCAGAGGTCCCACCAACAGCGGTCCCAGAAGTTCAACCAGACCCAACAGCGGTCAACCACATTCCCAGAAGTTCCACCAATAGCGGTTCCAGAGGTTCAGCTAAGCCCATTGCAAGATCAACAGAACAATGATGGAAGAAATGAACGTACGTGCTGCTCAGCAAGAAGAACTAGGCAAAAAGATCATGCAGCTTTACACCAACTGTAAAAAAGATGGCCAATCAAGAAAAACTGAACAGTATGTAGAACAAAAACTTGGAGCACTAGAAGAACTATGGGATGCAGTTCAAGAAAATGATCATGAACTAAACAAGTTCAATGAACCAAATCACGCCTACTTTACTAAAAAATACCTGCAACAAATAAATAGAGGAACATTTAGAATGGAAGTCACTTATAACAGAACAAAAATCAAGGAAGACATCCAGAATGTAACTAGAGTCGTAAACAATTTTGAGATGCTGTGTAACAAGACAAGACAACTATCGGAAGAAACGCACTGTGAAATATTGGACCATCATCTAAAAGAGCAACAACAACATTTTAGCTGGATATTTAAGACCCTGCAAGAGATACAACTTCGTCCAAAAAGAGGTTTATTGGGAAAATTTATGACGTCCGTTTTTGGCGTCAACGATGAGGTCTACGAGGATATAAATAATATAAACAAAAATCAAGAAATGTTGATAAAAGCTTCCAATCACCAGACACAATTCATGATCTCCGCACTATCAACATTCAATACAACCGAACAAAAAATAAATAACCAACTTCACAGATTCCAAACAAGGCTTAATCAAGGATTAGAAGCAATTCAATCTATGAACAAATGGTTTTCAAGTATAGACATTAACAGCCTAAACATTCATGTCCTAAGCACTTATCAAATAGCAACTAACTACATTGCAGAAATAAGTTCATACTACGAGAATATGATAAATATCCAGTTTAACAGGGGAACAATCTACGACATCATATCTCCAACGTATCTTCATACTCTGATAACGGATATCAACAGAAAATTACCGAACAACTTAAAAGCATTATCTACGCCTTTGATAAAAATGTCCCTATGTCAGAATAGCAGCCACTTCCAAGTTTTTGGCTATTTTCCCATAATAGAAATATCACAGTTTGATGTTATAAAAGCAACCCCAATTCCAGTACGAATATCCAACAACTCTTACTGGACATTAGATATATCGAACGATTATATCGCGATCGATTATAACTCTCAGCTTTACTTTCAACTCCATAAAGAAGAATTCGAACGATGCTTGAAATTAAAACATCACATGTTTCTCTGTTCTCCAGATGTTATAAGAAACATAAATAACGACGGCAACTGTATTATTGATGAAATATACCATAAGCCTGAAGCCAAGAAATGCAAAACTTTCACAAATTCAGTGCAGGCTACTATATGGAAACAAATGGCCACGCCAAATACATGGTTATTTATTACTAATGGATCAGCCAATATAGCTATTATTTGTGGTGGAGTCCGGGAAGATGTTGACATTATTGCAACAGGAATTCTCAGCTTGGCTCCCGATTGTATTATAGAAACCAAACAGCTAACACTAACAGCAATACGAGTGGAGCATAGCAGTTTAACCAGCTATTCCAAAGCTGTCTCACTCGATAGACACGACGAACCCACACATATTCAACATTCACAACTTCGGCCAGCATCTGAGTCAGTAATTGGGCATTCAGATGATTTAACCTCACTAATGACAGAAGAGAAGTCAATTCAGATTGAACTTCAAAATCATATATGGAGAGATATACGACATCATTCTAGCATAGTTGGAGTGACAACTACCATTGCAACAATCCTGGTAGTTTTGGGTGTCTGGATAGGCATCAAATATCTAAGACTTCGAACAAGAGAGAAAAAGACCACCAAGAAACCTGAAGAGTATGAACTACAGTCCCTGAAGTCGACAAATTGAGAGGCGGCAGAATGTCCATTTATCCAAATTGGAACATTTAATCTTAATATTTTTACCATACTGTACATATTAGAATTAATTAATTATAAGCAACCTACTTTTATTATTGGAAATGACGACAATCGATGTGTGCAAAATCAGCATTTATTGTATATAAAAGGTGATCAATTTCATTAATAAAATCAGATTCAAACTTATTGTTGTTTCTCTTACTTAAATTGTGCCCAAGTCACCATTGGCCTAGCAACGCTAGTAGAGTCGTGAGACTGCGCTCTAACAATTACTTTTCTTTAGCCTTATTGTAGCAGGTGCTCTGTCTGGTTACATTAGGCCCTTCTCTAAACCTGTAGCAAGTGCTTTTGTCTGGTTACAGGTTTAATTTAAACCTTATAGCAAGTGCTTTGTCTGGCTTGGGTCCTTTTTTTCCAACTTACAACAAGTGCTCTAGTCTGGTTGTAAGTTACCTATCTTACGCCCTAGTGCAAGTGCCGTGACTTTAAGTCCTGTCTGGTACTAAGGCCCTTCTGCTCTTCTATCCTAAACCATCGGGATCAAGCAGAAAATACTATCCAGAGAACTAGAGTCTCCTGGAGCGTACAACAGACCATTCAATTTAAAAGTTGAAATAAGAGCATTTTTTCGACGCTGCTAGCTTACTTTGATTTGGTTTGTTTTATTATACGCACTTTTAACATACTTCTGAAGCATTACCATTGAAATGCTATTTTCTCTGAAGTCGGCCGGAACTTTTCGAGCACATTGACGCACATTGTGTTATCTGGGAAATTACAAGCAGATACGCCTGCCCTCTCCTATGTCTTCTACAGCTCCAAGTACATTTATCAACTTAAAGACCAGCGATACGCTCCTATAACGGGCAAACAGCATATTACGGAACTACATGCAAAAAAATATGACATAAGTATCCGATAGCTCTGCCAAGTTGCAATTCATTATTCAAAGCAAATTGATTGAATTTATCATTCCAGCATTTTGGAGCCTCTCTTTCATTTCAAACATCTTCAAGGCCGATTTACACGTATCCAGTAGCTGGCGTCAGTTCCATTGGCGTTCCAGTTCTGGAATCGTGAAACCACTTGCTCGTGCCAGTCTAGCACTGGAGCGAATAGAGAGTGTATTGTGTATATTTTTCTTGCCAGCAGGATACCGCAGTGAAAACTCACGATTGACTGGACTCGTGTAGACGACCTGGGTCCAGCGCTTTGCCAGCCAAGAATTGGTATACCAGTGAGACTGGCGCCAGCTACTGGATACGTGTGAATCGGCCTACTTTGAAAAATTCACTCTGAATCTCAACTTCTACTGGTAGATTCATCTAAATATATTTCATTTTTTTGGTAAGCGTTTGAAAATGTTCTGTTCACATCCAAACGATCTATACGAAATAATATTTATAAAAACAGTTGATAACTTGGCAGCTTTCTCCTTTCCTGGCATTGTTTCTATGGTTTTCAACATCCATTTCACGTAAATAGCTCTCACATGTTGGAGAAACTTCTTATTTTGTTCATACACTTCAAAATCTTTCTGGATGGCTTCTTCACATCATGTCCCGTTACTACTGCTACTTCAACTTTCGTCTCATTATTGTCGAAATACCTCAAATTTTACATCCCTGCTCTAATTATTTAATGTTCTTCCCTCATATTTTGTACTATGTAATCATTATTACCATAGTGGCGTATCCAGGGGGGCAAAGGGGGCAATTGCCACCCCCCCCAGAGCAACAACCATTTTGTTTCTTAAAAATATCTCAAATAACTAAAAATAATTTTTGCGCACGGAAACTCTTTGCGTACTCGTTTTTATTTCTCATAATTACCGTATTTAAACGCGATCAGTAATTTATCCTCAATTTTTCAATGTTTCATGGGTTTCTGGATAAACTAATATTCAAAAAGAAGGGCTTGATGTTATTTTTGTTCCAAGAAAGGTATTCAGGTAATGTTTAGCTTCTTTACTTTGACACTTTTCGTATAAGGAGCGAGGGAAGGAAAAATCTAGCAAAAACAGGTGTGAGGTCAGGTGATCATTGGCGTGGGGAGCCTACAACTCACATTCCTTTGGAGTATCAGATCATAGAAGTTGGACAGTAAGTTATACTTTTCCATATACTTCCCAACTTAATGGTGTTAGGGAAAGAATAAATCAGACACCAATGGACAAAGCATGATCTATGATAATGCAAGTAAAAATGGATAGGATATTTTGAAAAGATGCTGTACTTGTTGCTATGTAATACTAATTTGAAAACTTACATGAAAAAAAATCATCCTGGCAAGTTCAGTCTCAAAATTTGGCAGGAAAAACAAATTTTAAGTAAAGCTCGCTAGCACAACCACTGTTGCAAATAAAGTCAAGCTGATCACTGAAAAAAAAAATTGAAAACACAACACTTTGAACCAAGAGAGAAAATTACCAGTTTTCAGCATCTAGAAACATTCAAGAAGATTAGACAGCTCCTCTAAATGCTCTCAAATCTTCAAATACTCGTAGAAAAAGTATTGTTCATAACAGTTCCGCAAAGTGTCTTTTCCGCATTGAAAGCTTATCCGAACTCCGCTTTGCGTCGTTCGTCTAACTGCTTTTTCATGCGGGAAATTATCACTTTGCGCACTTGTTAATGTCGAAAATAACTATTTTTATGTAGGTATGTATTACACACCTTTGAATTCAACTTTAGTTTGATTTTGTATTTTGTGTTATATGTTACTTGTTTCTTGAAAGTCGATTTCTCAGGAAAATAAATAATTTCAGTTATCAACCACTTATCGTTTCAATGAGCAGCTCAAATATTTTTACAGTGGCTGCTCGCAGGCTAATAATACCGCATTAACATATTTTTCGGTAAAAATAAATTTGTGTCCTATAAAAGTACATACACTGAAAAAAAAAGTACACAAATATAACGAAAAAGTGCATTGAGCCAGTGAATCTCGTCATTAATATTGAGCCGGTGAAGGAATTTGTTAATATTATGAAAAGCTGTTCGTTAAATAGATGAAAAAAAGGTTCATTGATTTAACGGTTGAATTCATTGTCGCAAAGTAAGGATTCTATCATTTTGACGTATAGAATTCGTTGCCTGAGTGAAATAACTTCTTCAATATAATGTACAAATAACATTGGTTTAATCCAGTGGCGTAACTAGAATTTTTTGGCCCCAACGCAAAATACAAAAGGAGGCCCCCCCCTTCCAGTCAAAATGCTAAACAAAAACAAAACAATGAGCTTTAATTTGTTTATTTATATTACGTACATATTACAACAAAATACATATTTCTTTTTATCGAAGAAAAACAAAACTTTAAAATAATTTTATATTCAAACCAAGTTGGTATAGTCGGAATTATACCCATTTGTAATGATGTTATTTTTTTTATCTTTGTTTGGTAGAATTCAAACAGCGGAGACAATTTTTTTTTCAAAAAAGTGGGTGTCTGAGCATTGTTCGTTTTATAGGTATTTATTTTAAAATCATCCTTTATATTTCTCTGCCACTGTCAATCAGTTATGGGTATGGGTTAGGCCATATACGTTTTTTCCAATGACCGTTTTTTCTCACGATGACGTAACTACAAATGGGTATAATTCCGAGTATTAAAGTAGTTACTAACAAAGTTGCAAATAGTAATAAAATAAATTCTGCCGATTCTCGAGTTTAAAACAAAAGTCAACTTAAACTTATTAAGCCCTAAAATGATTTTTTTCGGGCTTTAGACATCGCAAATTCATTAATTAGATCATTAAGGTCCAATTTATTGGCAGCTTCACTTTCGACGGAAATTAAGGATAAATATTTCAATCGCTCTTGCCCTATTTGATTCCTTAAATAGTTTTTAATTTGTTTCAATTTACTAAAAGATCTTTCAGCTGACGCTGATGTAATTGGCATGGTAAAAAATAACTGCAGGACAATGTAAACTTGTGCAAGGTCGCTCTCCAAATAATTATATTTAGTTAATAATAAATCAGTAAAATTTTTCACGGACATTTCTGGTTTTAGCTCTGTTTTTAATAATGTAAGAATGTTTATAAATTGTATAGAGAAGTCTGGCGATATGATTTGAGAGTATTTTTGTTGAATGTAGTCACAGCTTTTAAGGATTTCAGACTCTGTTGAATTGATGAGATTTTTGGGTTGTAAAAACAGAAAGATATTACTCACTTCATTGAATCCTGTAAATCTAGTTGTTAACTGAGAATGTATAATGTCAATAGTTGATAGAAAAATATTAATTTTAAAAAACTGTTCCCTGGAATCAAAACGATGATCTAGAGCTAATTCGTCGAATGCTTTTATTTTAATACCTTGTCGCTTACTCTTAAAATTAGTTGGAATGTCCCATTTCAGGGCAGTTGTTTGTGCTTCTTTTAGAACCTCATCATAGCGTTGACGGTAGTTAGTTTTCCACGTTACTTTTTGCCCTCAGTAAAACAGAACTAGCTTCGTCTAAAGTAATTGTCTCTCTTTGTAGGGCTTTTGAGGCTAAATTAACTTCTGCTAACACATATTGTAACATAATGGATAAGAACACAAACTCAAAATCAAGCATATTTTTTTTTATACGCCCAGCTTCTACTCTTTCATCTCTAATTTTACTTGAAAGCTCAATTTTTGTGAGGGATTTAATAATATCGGTAAACCGAAGCTTAAGAGCAGTGATTGACATAAGTCTACTGGACCACCTTGTTGGATTTAATTTTTTTAAAGTTACCTCGGATTCGCCTGTGAAACTTGACAAAAGATCCCACCTTTTAATACTGTTACCGAAAAATGTATAAACGTCCTGTAAAACTGTAAAATAATTACTCACTTCCCTACACGCTTTCACAGCATCGTTGATAACAAGATTTAAGTTGTGACTAGCGCAATGCACAAATTCAGCATTAGGCTGCAAATCTTTAATTTTTTTTTGGACCCCATTATAAGTACCACTCATCACATTAGCGCCATCATAACTCTGTCCATAACATTTTCTCACATCTATGTTATGCTGCTCGAGGAAGCTCAAAACCTCTGTCACTAAACCATCGGATGTTTGATCTTTCACTTGATAAAATCCCAAAAAAGATTCCTTAATATCAATTTTTTGAGCTTCCGATTTATCATTTCTTATAATGTATGCATACCTGATGATTATGCTCAATTGGTCACATTTAGCAATATCCTGGGTAGTATCAAGAATTAGTGAGAAAAATGGAGCCAAATTGATTTCCGATATAAGATGATTCTCAAGTTTCTGTCCTAAACAAAGAATGAGTTCATTTTGTATTTTTGGACTAAGGTATTTTGTAGCACCTAAAATAGAAAATAATATTGAAACTAATGTATAAAGATGTATTAGGATTATATAAAAAAAAAATTAGGTACCTTTGGGCATATTTATGACTTTCTTCATGACATCATCGTATTTGGCTAAAAGATTGACTGCAGATAAAAAGTTTCCACTGAAACAATTTTTCTCAATTTGTTCGCGATGTCCTCTAAAGGCAAGTGAGCTTTTAGCTAGCATGAGTGTAATATCGAATAAACGTTGCAAAACCATTCGCCAAAAAGAAGCCTTTTCTCTTATCTCGTTTTCAGTGGCCTCGTCTATAGTCTTGTTTTTCTTCCAGGCATCATAAACGGCACATGCTTGAACGTGGTGTTTTGAAACACTGTGGACTTTTATTCTGCGTGAAATACCTTTCCAGTCTCGCACACCGGTTCGCCATTGATTGTCTTGCAATGAAAATAACCAACATGGTTCACAATAGGCAGCATCTAGAATCTTTGAATAATGAAGCCAAAACCGTGGAACTGGACCATATGAAGTTTGGGAATAATACAGTTTTGACGAAAATCTCCTGTACTGCTGCTCTGGATCTTTTGGAAAAGGGCCCATAAACTTTACTGAACTTGAAGAATGTTGCTGAATTATAAGTCTTTTTTGTTCATCTGTTAATCGTTTATTAACAAAATGGCCTACATCACTTGCAAGTATTGTGTCTTTAGTAGATATGAAGTCGTCTTTGTCTGACGATAATTCATCTTCGTCCGAGTTTTCAGTTTCAGCACACACAGAAGCTAGTTCGTGTGTCCGAATATCCGTGGTATTAGCCTCTCGAAGTTGTGACTGTGGTATACCGATCAATTCTTCTGTGTAGTTTTCGTCTTGTTGAGAAATAGAATGATTGTTAATATTCTCAACAATGTCAACGCATTTTGAGGTAGATGGTTGCGGCTCAGACTGCGGCTTTGTCAAAAAAAACTTGTCTAATTTTGGTAATTTTTGTCGTTTTTCCTCTAATTCTTTTTTTAGTTTTCTTTTAGTTGCGCCACTTTGATATTTTTTACGGTCACTCATTTTTAAAACGTACAAAAGGAAAAAGATTAGCGAATTAAAGAGTATATAACTATATTATGATGGCAACGCTTTCGGAAACAGGTTTAAACGTGTCAGGACCGTCAAGAAAACGGAATGTCTGGTACGGAAAATCAGAACAGAACAGAAGCCGCTGCGCTGGCGCTTGCTGCGTTTTGGTGCGAATCGAATCGGAAGCCGGAGCTAACTAGATCCTAATCTGCCGTCGCGACGCAGACGTTGCCAAACTTTTCATTAGGTATGCAGAACATAATAAAAAAAAAAAAAAAATATTTGACAGAAAAGTGTCCCTAGGTTCAGTTAAAAGAAAAAACCGACAATATTAGGAACTGCTTCAAATATTTGCATTTTTTTTTTTTGAGCGAGTGGGCCCCCCAAGCTTGGGGGCCCCAACGCATTGCGGTCACTTGTCTTATGGTAGTTACGCCACTGGTTTAATCATAGTTTAATGAATCGAATTTTCAATTTAATGTATGCGGTTTCATTGGCTTAACGTATGAATGCATTATCCTAAGCTCAGTTGCATGAACAAGAATATTCATATTATGGGTTCTCTGATCTCTCGCTCTTTCCTGCGTTTCCTCTTTACGGTCTCGTGTCTGCGTCGTTGTTCTTCAAAAGTTTGTGGTCCATCGTGGACTACTCGACTCCGCGAGGGCCTATTATTTGTCCTGGACTGTTGCTGATATCGATGTGGCACTTTGCCAAAATCTCCTTTAGAACATCTTTGTAGCGAAGTTAGTGCTTGATGATAAGGGCTTCAAGTTAGTTGGTTGGCCCCCTCTAAAACACTAATGTTCGTTCGTCGATCTGGCCATTTAATCCGTAGGATCCTTCTTAGGCATCGCTGGTGGTATTTTTCTAGGCTTTTTATGTGTTTTCTGTAGGTGGTCCATGTTTCGCACTTATTTATGTAAGTGTTGGTATTACAACTGTATTGTAGACACGAAGTTTGATCTCAGCGCTGATGTCGTGATTGTTGCAAACTCTGTCTAGAGACGCCCAAACGCCGCGCTAGCACACTTCAAGCAATGTTGGATTTCAGCGTCAACGGTTGCCTGCGCTGACAGATGGCTTCCGGGTAGTGTCCCAAGTTCTGCAATGTTTTCCGTACACCATAAATGAAGAAGTTATTCCACTCAATGAATACCTGAATTCCGAATTTCTTCCAAAAAGAGTTGAATTTAACACCAACACAAAATATAATTTCCGGATAATGTACGATATACTGTCGATAATATGGAGTTTGGGTGTGTTTAATGAATTCTATACGTTAGCATGACGAATAGGTCTATATTAAAACTATTAAATTCATTAAGTAAAGCTCGTTAGTTATAAACGTTCATTAAATCACTAACACATTCGTCAAGCTGATGAAACATATTCATTAAATAATGAACTCTCGGTCATTGATTCAATGCATAACTTCATTGACACAATGAACAAAGTTTCATAAGCATAATGAACAAACTTCTTGGGATAAGAAATAATCATTAATACAATGAATGTGGTTTATGAATGATTATTCATAAAATCAAGGAATAGAATCACTGATCTTCAGAGAAAGTTCCTTATACTGATGAAAGTATTCGTTCGAACAATGGAAAATAAAAATTCACTGGTAGTTACCACACTACGTTTCACATCAAAGCTGAATACTATACAGTACAGGAAAAAGTTGAAAGCAAAGGGGGCAGGTTGAAAACAACACTCTCCCTCCGCAATATAAGAAACTATAGTGAATTCAAATCCAAGAAAAACCCAAACAAAACAATAATGATCAGCGCGGGGCCAGATCTTATTCGTAAGATTACACGATTTTGGTCAAGATGTGTTACGGGTCACAATAATAGGTCGTTACAAAATAATTAAAAAACTAAGGAATCTCCGAACATCTTCTCTCAATGACCTCGAACCCTCCTGAAATGAAATTAACTGTTAAGTACCTTTTTTTTGAATTTTGAATAAATACTCACCTTGTTAAGTGCTTCATTAATTAAAACAATTATATTTCCACCTTCAGTCATTTCATTTCATTTATCTGAAAATAAGGAATTTAAATTATTGAAAATTTTCAAGAACGTCAAATTGTCAAGAAAGATTTATTCAACAATAATTCCTAACTCGTTTCCTTTTTGGTTTCATAGATGTCGCATTGATTTTGGCTCGCAAATTTGAAGCTATATTCCCGCGCGAAGATACCAAAAAAACCGATTTTTCGTGACAGAACCACATTTTTCGTAAGAGAAGAAGCAGCTTTGCTTTTCTCGTGGCTTTTTATTGCCGATTTTCGGAAGGTTTTCCCAAATAATTGGTTACAAGGTGGCTATTAGCTCTGATTATAGCACCGAAGCACTATTTTGCTGATCTATTGGCGAATTACGGCTGAAAAACCTAAAACTTTGGTTCCACGTTTTCGAGTTTGTGAAAAAAAGGCCAATTATTCCATTGGTAAGTTCCTTATTTTCTTACTTTTGAATACTAAATTGAGGCTTTACTGCTAGAAATATTTAAATAAATCGTACATACCTTATTCTTTAAAATCCTGACGCAATTTTCATTGTTTTAGGCCTTTTTTTTTTACTTTATCCCCCTTTTTGTCTGTATGTACACCCTACCAAGCAAGTGACATCCAACCCTATCTTGAAGCTAAGCATTTACAGAGACCTTGAATTTACTTAGAGATTGCATGGTTAATTTTCCGACAAGTAGTCCTGGACCTGGTGAATCGCCCGAAAAACTTTGAGGACTTTGTTGTCGTCTCACTCTTCTAAGAACCAACTAGACACACCCAGTATATAATAATAAGGTTTGAGTATTGTTGTGCTGTCTTTGGGAACCATTCAAGCCTGTAAATTGATCCATCTGATAGAGATTATCCATCTCATTTAGACGGGCGGCCAGGCGTTCTAACGACGTACTTTTATTGATGAACCCAATATTTCGGTACAACTTTATAAAACCTAGAAAATATTGTAAGTTACAACATTTTCTACGAAAAATTCTTACATGGCGACTTTAAGTTTTGGTCGAGATAAAAGTTATTCAAAAAAAAAGAAGAAAAATGGTCAATTGATAGGTTCTGTTTTCAAAGCCTCATTACTAAAAAAGTAATTAAGTCATAGGGGTAATGATTTCACGATTCCAAAGAGTTTTCATTGCTCTTTATTATGACATGTAACATTTCGGATTTTTTTTATTTCTCAGACAAAAAGAAATAGCTTTTATCATTCAATCTAAAAGAGAATAATTATTTAATTATCTTCAAACTGCTCTAACTTCGATGTTTGTTGAGATATAATTTTTTTCTTTAGACAAAAAACTGCGGAAATTTATCAGCTTCATTTTGTCTCAATTATTGTTTGGTCTACAAACAATAATAACACTTGAACTTCGTTGACCAGTCAGAAACAACTACTCCGAGGGCAAATACCCCTACCGGCGCGGCGTTGAACTACACTAATTGGTCTGAGCTTTCGTTGGCAATGGAAATGGTTAGGAAGATTTTTTCAGGAAATGACCAACGTGAATACAGGGACACAACGGTCCCTGTTTGGGAATCGACCCACCGTTGTGTCCCTGTATTCACGTTGGTCATTTCCTGAAAAAATCTTCCTAACCAATAATAACACTTGCAAATCAAATCAAAGAGGCCCGCGCTCGAATTTCTGTAATGTTTTGCACCCCCCAAATGTGGGCATGGGCTGCCAAAATGTAGCTAATGAATTATTAGATAACTGGACAATGATCGGTTAGAAGATTAGGGTGAATATAATTTTCTTTATACAACTTTCATAGACCGTCAGCTAATGACAGGTTTTGCGGACCGATTTTCTCTTTTCAGAGATTTCAACTACTGAGAATTTTAATTACGTCAGTGCTGAGCTCAAAAAATGAAAATGTAGCAACAGGACGTCTGCTATAATCCATAAATATACAGGATTGTTATTTTTCAAAAAACCTCGGACACGTACGATTGTTGATTTTAGTGGCCGTTTTTTTGATGATATTATAATGTATACAGGGTGGGTGACCCAAAACAGCTAACTTTATTTTTTTTGAATAAAAACACCAATTTTTTATTCCATTTTCAAATTCTACGTTAAATTCTAAACCTATATATTTTATGTATCATGTTCTATACATATTTTCAACTGTTTCGAAAATATTGACAGTTGAAAATTCACTTTATTGCAATTTTGACAGCCGGTAAAACCTAAACGGTTAATTTTAGAGCAAAACCGATCATACATTCTTGTCTTAGTTTTCCATAAACTATCATTTGACGCCAACTTCGAATTTAATCCATGATTGAAAATTCCAGTTAATTTAATCTCCGGTTAAATTCAAAGCTGATATCAATTGATAGTCTATGGAAAACTAAGACAAGAATGTACGATCGGGTTTGCTCTTAAATTACCCGTTTAGGTTTTACAGCCTGTCAAAGTTGCAAGAAAGTCAATATCTCCGAAACAGTTGAAGATAGGATAGGACATGATACATAAAATAGGTTAAGAGTAATACGTAGAATTTGAAAATGAAATAAAAAATCATTTGAAAAAAATAAAAACCAGCTGTCAGAACTTGTTGTATACAGGGTGACCCAACCCTATATACATGATATTATCATAAAAAAAATGGCCACTAAAATCAAAAATCGACGTGTCCGAGGTTTTTTGGAAAATATCAGCCCTGTATATTTTATGGATATGCCTAGAAGACGTCCGGTTGCTAATTTTTCATTTTTTCAGCTCAGCACTGACGCAATTTTCAGTGCTTGCAATCCCCGAAAAGAGAAAATCGATCAGCAAAATCTGTCATTAGCTGACGGTCTATATGTATCTAGAATAAAAAAATATTATAATTATGCATTATTGAAACTTAATAGCTATCTACCTATTTATCCAACACGTGCAGTAAGAATTTTGCGTATTAGTGCGGAAAGTAGTCATTTTCTTTACGGAAAAGCTTTTCGCATCACTACAACAATTTACAATTTTTTGCACAGATCGTAGGAAATAGTTATTTCCCTAATAAGTGCGGAAAAATAAGATTAAACAATTTTTCCTACAAGCGTAAGAAAAACGCCGTTTTTCGCACGCATTGGTTTACGGAAATTTTTTTACACACAATTTTTTTTCTTTTCAAGGCGTGCGAAAAATGGGCTTTTCCCATACGCTCGTGGGAAAAATATTGATGGTACGATTTTTGAACCTCATTTTTCCGTTTTTGAGACGTCACTTTTTTCTCGACTAAAACCAAAGAATCTAAAACTAAAAGTCGCCGTATATACATTTTTCTTTTATTATGACCTGATAAATAAGATGGCATGGGTTTCAATAAGTTATACCAAAATATTGGGTTTGTGAACGTAAATGGGCCTCTGCCGCCCGCCTAATAGTATTCTTTAGTGTAGTCAAATTCAAATTAGCAGATTTTGGAGAGTCGGAGAGTCAGGTGGAGCAAATTGAGGACAAAGGTTTAATGATGGAAAGTCTGTTGAGCTGTTTTTTTTATTTTTAAAGGTCTTTGTTGGATGTTTCTCAGCCTCAAAAATCTTTCTGGTGGTTTTGTTTTTGGTTTCTGATTCTCAAATATTTCTGTTGAATATTTTCTCATTCTATAGGAATTTCTGGTGAATTTATTGGCGTGGTTTCTCATTCTCAAAGATGTCTGTTGAGTTGGTTAGCATTCTTGAGAATCTGTTATTAGTATTTAATTTTTTTCATTTTGAAGAATCTCTGTTCTCTCTGTTCTGCTCTCTCGTAGTTCCCCATTCTCAAAGAGTAAAAGTCTCTGTTGAATGTTAAATCTGGCTAGTTTGTTTTTCATTTGCAAAAATATCATATTTGTTGAGCTGTTCTTAATTTTTAAAGATTTTTGTTGAATGTTTCTCATTCTCAAGAATCTTTGGTAGATTTCTTATTTGGTTTCTGATTCTCAAATATTCCGGTTTAATGTTTTCTCATTCTCAAGAATCACTGGTGAATTTATTGGTGTGGTTTGTCATTCTCAAAGATGTCTGTTTTGATCGTCATTCCTCAGAATCTGTTTTTAGTCTTTCATCAATTGGTTCTAATGAATCTCTGTTTAATCTGTCATAGTTCCGCATCACCAAATAATAAAAATCTCTGTTGAATCTGGCTATTTTTTTTTTTTTTTAATTTCCAATAATGCCTGTTGAGCTGTTTCTCATTTTTAAAGGTCTCTGTTGGATGTATCTCATTCTTCCGAATCTTTGGTAGATTTGTTGTTTGGTTTCTGATTTTCAAATATTTCGGTTGCATGTTTTCTTATTCTCAAGAATTTCTAGTGAATTTATTGCGTGGTTTTCCATTCTCAAGGATAGGCCTGTTGAATTGGTTGTCATTCTTTGAGAATCTGTCAATAGTTTTTCATTCTGAAAAATCTCTGTTGAATCTATCGTAGTTTCCCAATCTCAAAGAATAAAAAGTCCTGCTGAATCTGGCTAGTTTATTTTTCATTCGCAAAAATATTTGTTGAGCTGTTTTTCATTCGTAAAGATCTCTGTTGGATGTTTCTCATTCTCAAGAACCTTTGGTAGATTTGTTGTTTGGTTTCTGTTTTTCAGATATTTCGGTCTAATGTTTTCTTATTTTCAAGAATTTCAGGTGAATAATATTATATGGTTTCTCATCCTCAAAAATATCTGTTGAGTTGGTTGTTATTTTTGAGAATCTGTCTTGTAGTTTTTCATTCTAAAGAATCGTTGGATGCCGCTAGCCGTTTCACATTTGCAAAAGTATGGCTCTTTTTTATGTATCATTTGCTTGCGCTTACTACTTTAAGGCCCAGTTTATTCAACTTCTGATAAACTATTACCTAGATAATGTAATCTGATGGATAGAAATTGAGCAGTTATCCGCCACTCAACCAAATAGTAGCATAAATAAAAAGAAGTTGTTCTTTGATTTAATGAACAATTCATTAAAATCGGTCCAAAGAACGGCTTCTTTGATGACATGAACTCTACGTTATTGAAGGATGAACAATTTCTCAATTCCTATTTCGATTCATCTTGTGTATGAACAACGAACATTAAGGTATGTAGCAAGGTTTTTGTATTAATGAAACTTTTCATAGTAACAATAAACATCGTTCTTAGTTTATATGTACTTTTTCATTGTCCTGATGAACAGACGGCATAATATTAATGAAGCCCAGATATAATTTGATGAAACCCTTTCATTGTATTTATGAATCACAGTCTTGAATACTAAGAATTTCATTCATTGTATTTATTAATGAGGTTTTCAATAATATGTACCATATTATTCTTTATTTTTATTAAAATAATTTCATGAATTATGCCTTAAATATACTTATGATTTTAAATGGGGTAAAGGGTCATTTTTTATATTTGCGTGTCCCCTGTACTGATGAATATGAGTAATAGGAAAAAAGCTTTTAATGCAAAAGTTGCATGGTTTCTTCGTATCATCTTCCAGAATTGTCAAACAAACCAATGGGCATCCCAAAATCTGAAAATTTAAAAATCTAAGTACCTACTTATGTATTTTTATTTTAAATGACACTAACCGTATATTCTACTATCTTTCAAATCCTCCTTAAATCCTGTTTCCATAAATATATAATATATCTATATTTGTTCCAGCTGTTTTTGAACTATCAACATCCAAAGTTTCTAAAACAAGCCACATCAGAAAATTAGATTTGATGCCTTGGCGGGTTTCCTTGCCTCGGCTATGTAACACTAGCTGCGGCATTGAATCTTCTGCTTTTCTACCTAGTGAAACAAAACCATTTAACAAAAATATATCGATGAAAAAAATTACTTGATTTGAGATTGGGTATACTTACTTTTAGAGACTTCAGTATTCCTTAGAAATTCTGAGGAGCTCTTGACGCTTTTGTCTTTAACGTTCTCCCCGGATGACATTTAAATCTGTAGGTCATTTCTTTCGCATTCCCATTTTGAGACTAGACCGTCTCCGTGCAAGGCATCAAAGTCCTACCTACATAATAGGTGTACATATTATAGAGGTAATAGAGGTATACAACTTACCTTTAGAAAAAACCGGCGACAG
Source organism: Ceutorhynchus assimilis (assembly GCA_917834065.1). Lineage (NCBI taxonomy): Eukaryota > Metazoa > Arthropoda > Insecta > Coleoptera > Curculionidae > Ceutorhynchus > Ceutorhynchus assimilis. The sequence continues at coordinate 23,068,179 of OU892284.1, forward strand.
GTATAATCGACTTTCTATTTAACACTTCGAACAACACAAAACCGAAAAAACCGACTTGAACGAAGTACGTAGCAATGCACCCAGAAAATAGAAATGTAGTTATTCCTATTTCAACATATTTTTCTATGTCGTTGCCCGACTGCAGCTACCTTTGCGCATGTGCTTAGGAACTGTCTACATTAATGCCATGAACTGTTTCATTGTATTTATGATTTATCTTGATGTAATGGTTGCAGCTTTGTTTCTAGGAATATTTGCTTGTTTTAAATGAACCGTACATTGTATCAATGAATTTCGTTCTTAAAAGGATAAGTTTCTAGTAAGGCTATTTGAACCATATTCATATTATTCATGTTAATATTCATTTATATTATGAATATTCCGTGGAAGCTCCCATCAAAGAAATTTTCTTTAATATCAAGGTTTAATTTCATAATATCAATGAACTTAGTTCTTGTAACCGATGCACTATTCAACATAGATTCATGTAGATGACTATTCATAACTTAATGAAGCTTCATTCTTTATTTTAATGATAGCTGTTCATGAAATCATAATACTTACAGTTTTCTGTACTTGGGGTTAATGAAAATTTCACTGAATCAATGAAAATGTAATTGATGAAAGCAGTTCATTGATATTATGATCGAGATTTTTTTGAGTGCCGACCAATACAATTATATGAGGTCCAAAATAATCATTTCAAGTCACAATAGCTTTGAAGTGAACAAACCCAACTACTATTATTTTTTTGAAAGACACAATAATAGTAGATTATACCACGAGTCAATAATGATAGCTATTATTCCCGAGGATTATTACGAACTGAGCCGCGTTAGCGGCGAGGGAGTAACATTCCGAGGGAATAATAGCCATTATTGCGAGTAGTATACTCTACTTTATTTACGACAAATTAATTTATTTGAGATTTTCAATGAACAAATTTCATCCGTCTCATAATTTTCAATACAAATCCACAAGCACTACACGTTTGACACTGACACTTTTGTGGAATAATGACCATTAATCCCGCTACTCGTCATTAATCCCTGGAGGAATAACATATGTCATTATACTGCCAAAATCACAAATATAATACGCACATTATACATTAGTCGTAAATAAAGAAATTTAATACGAGCGAAGATCAAGATACACATGAGAACAAAACGCAACAAACTCATCAAACAAGAACACTACCCAACCACGGAAACCCTGAAGTTGAAACAATTCGAATGTCAAAATGGATTAGAAACAGGACAAACACCAATAGAGATAATAAAACAAATGCATATAAACGAACTAGCCACTAAAAGCAACCGTAAACAGATCGATTCAAAAAGTCTGCTCAAAATATTAAAAAAAAAAAAACAGAAATCTCGAAACTTTAACCTAATAATACCTTGCACCTTTTCAAGGAAAGACGAAATAGGACAGATCGAACAACAGACAGTTTCATTACTCTAAACAATAAACTAAAAAAGAAAATTAGAAAAGACACAACCAACAAACTAATAAAATATACAATAAGTGCAAACTGCAAGTAGTATAAAAAACTCAACAGGCAAAACAAGAATAATAAAAATAAAAAACGAGAAAAACAGAGAGGAAATAAACAAAGCCATAGAGGAATAACTCCGAAGTTATCTTAATATTCAAGAAGGGAGATAATAAGTATTGAAAACTACCTTCAAATATCTTTACTAACCCACCTCTACAAGCTGTTTACCGAAATCCTAACAAGTAAACTCGACTTTTGCCTGTCCAGGCTGGATTCAGAAAACACTTTAGCACTACAGATCATCTATACACGAAGAAACTCACACTAATAGAATAGAGAAGTGCACCGAATATAATTGGTTCAGAAGAAATAAAATTATGGTTAACTCTAAAAAAAGTTTTGCTATGTCATTCACAAACAAAACTAATCCTATATTGTTTTCATATTCAATTGATAATAATGGACTTCCAAAAAAGACTGAGTGCATGGATTTTGCGGGGTGTGCTTTAAGACCAAGTTAAAATTTAATCAACATTATGAGTACGTTATTACCAAAGCATATAGGTCTCTTGGATTCATTATGCGTAACATTTAATGGTATGGGTGTCGTAAGAAAACTTTATAATGCTCATGTTCGTTCACACTTAGAATATGCTCCTGTTGTATGGTCTCCGCAGGCAAAAACACACGCGTTCAATGGCATCACACATTGAACGCGTTCAAAAAAGATTTCTAAGGTTTTTGTATGTCAGAAACAATAATATATATCCCTATCTAGCCTCATATAGAAGCATCTTGGTTGACTTCAAGTTCCAGACATTGGAAAAAAGAAGGCAGATATAGTTTGTGCTGTTTATTTAAGTATTATGTTATCAATGATATAAAGTACAGCAAATGTTCCTTAATTAACTATATTCTTATACATGTACCTAAAATTAACTTAAGGGATAAAAGAGATAATTTCATTTATGTACCAGCGGGTAGCAGTTCTCCCCTCAATTGTATGTTGGTTAGTAATGAATTGTTTTCCCAAGATGTTAATCTATGTAGATTATTTCATAAATACCCGACATGAAATAATCCGAAAGTTAGGTACTACCACTACCTAGCAGTGCCATCTTGTATGTTGTCTTTATTGGTGTAGTGTTTAGTTTGTAAGTCTCCATTTCTCTTACTTGTAATTACCATTATGGTGTTTGTATGAGTATCAATAAATAAATAAATAGCATAGCGCTCTATGTGGCCTTCTTTGATTCCCAGAAAGCATTCGACTTCGTCGAAACACGGGAACTAATATATGAGAATCCTTGAAAAACACGAGAATCTATTCAAGATACACGAACATCATAAAGATTATGTATGGAAATGCAACCATTGATATACAACTGGACGACAAGTCAAATACGAACCCCAAAAAAACTACAAAGTGCGGGTGAGGCACTATCTCGCCTAAAATGTTCACCCTTGTCCTGGATGTCATTTTCGAGCAACTAAAATGGGACATCAAAGGTTTAAACATCGACGAAGTACTAAGATCATCTCAGATTTGTTGATGAATAGACCTAATGCAAAAAATAACCAAGAATTAAACGAAATGCTCCAATGGTTAACTGACGTATCCGCAACTGTAGGCCTTAAAATGAACTACAACAAAACAAAACTAATGAGTCAGGAAGAGACAAATGTAACAATGCAGAACCAGAGGATAGAAAACGTCGAACAATATATATTTTGGGCCATGACATCAGACTAGAAAAACCAAACTAGGATGCTGAAAAAAGAGAAAGAGGAACACAGCTAACATGGGCCACTTCCGAGTTCCTTCAAACATACCTACATCTTGAAAAATAAATCCATTACCATCAACCTAAACAGAAAAGATTACCACACACTTGCATATTACCGGTGAGTACCTGTGGATTAGAGACCATCCCCTCACGAGAAAGTCCGCTAAAAAAATTAGAAATCACCCAAAGAGCGATGGAATGGAACATAATTGGAATATCACTAAAAGACAAAATTAGAAACACCGAGATAAAACGCAAAACGAACGTCAAGGATATTGTGGAGCAGGTAGTAAAAATGAAATGGTGCTGGGCTGGCCACATAGGCATCAGATACGATGACGACAGATACAAAGAATCCTGGAATGGAGACCAAGGAATACAACATCGAGACTTCAAAAAAGATGGGTGAATGACATAAAGAAAGGACAGTGACAGGCTAACAGTGGATGATATTGGCGAAAGGATAGAGAAAGATGGAAACAATTTGGAGAGACCTACATCCAGGTGTGGATGGATAGAGGATGACAAAGAAGAGAGGAGAAGAGAATCAAAGAGTCCGGTACTTTTAGGACTTCAACTTAGAACAGCGTTTGATCTGGTTTATCGTTATGTCGTGTTGATATTTGTTTTGTTTTTATATATTTGCTTCTACAGATCTGATGACGCCCTAGCCTAGAAAGACGAAACGTGTGCAACATATTTATAGATACCTGATTCAAGTAATTAACTTTGAGTATCACTTTTCTCCTCATATAGAGATGAACCATGGATGTTTCCTTCGAATAATAACCTTCTTCCTTAAGTAAAGTTTGAAGAATTTTCTTTTAAAATCTGTTCCTAAAGTAGGCACCACCTACTTCTGAAATCTTCGAATTTGTTCTTGTTTCAAATATCCAAATAACTAATTAATGAATTTTGATTTTAATTTACAAACAAAAAGTTGTTTAATTTCACCAATTTTAATTGTTTTTTTTTTAAATCATGTGATTGTTTTCCTGGACAATTCCTTTCTCTATAGTAGGCCAATTGTATTCCTCACTACCACACCCCTCCACGTCCACCGAAAGGATTTTCATCAGGTTTATATAGAGCACGCCTGCGCGATTCCGATTTTCCTTTACAGCTCAATAACATTCCAAACGTTTTTCCTTAAAAATAAATTTATTCCTATTTCTCGCCGCGCGTTTCCTTCCTATACGATGCCCGCCGACAAGCCTATATTATGAAAAGATGTTTCTCTATTTCTCAATTCGTTTGGGGAAATTCACTCGAGTGCTTTTGCAATAGAGCTGAGATAGAGTTGTCTTAATGAGCTTTGTTACTATTATTTATGTATTGTTGGCGTCGAAATACTTATTTTTCCGGGAAAATTATTTGTGCGAGGAATCTTTACTGAATTGGAGGAGATTCTTATGTATTTTAATGCAGTTTTCAAGAATTTTTTGAACCAACTAAAAATTTTATCCGAGTGAAAGTGTACCCTAAAACATAAATTTGTCTTTCCCTATTTTTTCAAGCCTTAAAATCATTCATATTATAGGAAAAGGGGGAACATGTGTATAGCGAGTGCAGCACGCAGAAAAGGGTTGCATAAAAACACTGAAAAAAAAGACGCTTACCACCTGTGCATTAAGAGGGTGAAAAGCAGAGGTTTTTTCATAGAGGTCTGTTCCAACCAAAATTTACAATTGACTGCTAAAATCTCCACTGGAACACATCCTACTACATTTTTCCTAATTGCATGATGTAGCTCAGCTAAAATTCCTCAAAAAGCTATCTCAATATTTCATGAGCCCTTCCGACATTATTTATGACCATCCGAAGACTTTAACCCGCGCAACATCTAGGTTACACTTCCCCCGAGGATGCTCCCCGGAGTTTCTAATTAATGTTACTATGTTAATTAAGGCGTTTTAATTAATCGACACTAATACCAGACACCTTTAAATTGAAATTTTCTTGATGCGCTTTTCGGCTTTCGCTTGAGGCAGGGTGACTAAAGGATTGGAACAACATTCCATCTGTTTTAATCAGTCTTAGCGATCAAGAGATTGCGAAATGGGAATAGGGGCTGCTTTTGTAAATTTTCCAGAATGATGCTGATAACTATCTAATATGTTCTTTATCGCAGAACAATTTTTTGCTAACATAGTAATTATGCCATTGAAAATCGTAATTATTATTACATATTTTGTTTGTTGTTATTTCTCTCACTCGTGTTGAAAAGTCGCAAGGATTATTACAGCATGACTATACTAACCATTTTTATGATGTCATTGCCCTTTCTAAGCACATCGCGTATCGAATGTTAAAATTTCAATCAGAAATCAGCTAAACTAAAAATAGTTTTCTTCTATCTAGGGGGTTAGGGGACTAGTTGGCTTTCCAGAAGTGCAATCTGATCGATTTAAAAATAATTTGAAGTTTTTAAGTGAAAATAAAACTTTAGTGGTAAAACTCTGATAACTCGTGAATTAAATTCTGTTTTGTCATCCTTGGAAAATTCAAACTTTCTAAACACCCAGTATAAGTGCATATAAAAAATATATGATCTCTGTCAGAATGGAGGAAAACAAAATCAGATCTATGACTGACATGAACAAAATGATTCATTATTAATCAATAAAACACCCAGTATAGTGCATTTGCAAAAAATAGGGCCTCTGTCACCTGCTAGTAAGGATTTAAGGATAGGGTTTAGTAGGCAATTGCCACCCATTTGGCCACACACACCAGTCAAATTTCGTACCTAGAAACAGTGTGGCCTACATCCTGTACGCCTTTACATTGTTGCCAGTGATTTTCCCTGAATAAGGACTTCAATCAGCTGAAATATTTTGGCCATAGGGATGAATTTTTTAAACTAGTCCAACTGTTCTTTTTTTACTCTTATAAACTGTCCTTATTAAGATATCTCTAAATTATTTTGAGGATATTGAATATTCATAAGAATAAAAAATTAAAATCACCTGGAATATTTTGGCCGTAGGGATGAATTTTCTAAACTAGTTTTCAGAAACTTTTGAGCAGTCATTAAATCCAACTGTCTTTGTGTAGAAGTATAAACTGCCCTTAGGGTATCTTTAAATTATTTTGCGGATATTGAATATTTATAGGATCTGAGCTAAAGTTTTTGGGTTAATTGCTGTAAGTAATTTTGGTTCTATTTGTGTCTCAATGACGATAAATAAATAATTTTGTTTCCAGAAAAGTTTGTATCCATTTTGTGTGATTGTCCGTAAATTCAACATTACATTTTTGGCGTACGACAAAAGTCAATATTACAGACAGTGTTTTTAATAGTTGCTCTTGAAGAATACTTAAGGATGTACAAGTCTTTTTTCCAGTCCTAGTTCATCCATCACTTTCTCATTTATTTTATCGTTTTTTAATACACAAGCTCAAGGTAAGTAACCAGAGTTGCCTTCTCTCCAATAACATCTCATCCACAATGAAATCGATGAAAATTAGCTTGATCGAATTAAATTTGCAATAAAACGATAAATTTAGATTTTATATAGGTACCCAATTAGAAATAAATGTAATGAGCTACGTATGTTTTTGGAAAATTATGATGTCTGGTATTAATTACCTACTGACCATTGACTCTAAAGCAGCGGTTCCCAAACTGGGGGGGCGCCCCCCTGGGGGGGCGTGAACCAACATTGAGGGGGGCGTAAGTCTTCTAAACAATTAATACAAATGTTAAGCTTAAAAATAAAAAATCAGGTAAAATTTTAAAAAAGATGTCTACAATCCTACAACAGCGCATACATAAGCCAAAGCAGCTTTGCCATGCGATCTGCTACTGTATTCCTTTTACCCGTTAAGTTACTCGGAGTTGCTTAGTGTCAAAAGCGTGAACGTTCCTTTCAAAAGTGCGTGAAAGCACTCGAGTTGCTCATAGTGCATCCCCCTTTCCCCTGATGCACCAAATTTGCGGGGGTGCAATAAGCTTTTTTAGGTAATGTTAATATTAAAGTATAATGATATTAGAAAGTTCTCGTGCCTCAGACGCTATGCTAATACGGTACCGCTAACAATAGGGCATTTAAATGCTATTTTATAGTTCTCGGACACGAAGTCACAAAAATCCTCTAATTCCTTATTCTGTTTACATTTTGACAGCTGAATTGAGTGATCTAACCCAACTTTTTTTTGCTTGTTTGCCAACTTTTATTTATCCTGAAGATTCCCGAGCTTCAATAATTTTTCCTTGGTGTTTTTTATCGAGGAATTATTAAAAGTTGCTGTTCTTACAGACGTAAATGGAGCGTAAACTAATTTTGACACAGCATAGCGTTACGGTAAGGCTAACTCCCGTTAGGTAGCGGGCGGATCCGCTAACGCTAATACCGTAAGAACTGTCATACTTGTCAAATAACGTTACGGTATTTGAAATTTGAGGCGTTTTCTCGCGTCTCATATGTTTCAAAACATTTTTCAAAACTGGTTTAAAAAATGTCACCATGACGTCAAAATTTCTCGGCGCGAGAAAATGGTTTGAAAACGTGGATTAGATTGTATTTCGAAACGGTTTGAACCAATTTTGACGTGACGTCATGGGTTTATCGCGAGAATGTACTGTTTCAAAACAGTTTTGAACCAGTTTCGAAAAAGTGGACGCGAGAAAACGCCTTTGGACAGCACGAGAACTCTCTAATATCTGAATTATTACATTAGAGCGACACGTTCGGTGTAACTCGATGTATAAAAGGAATACAGTAATTGCTACAACGCACGCTCGCTGCCCACTGTCATGTCCATTCTTCCTCTCTTCCAAAGTCCAGTTCAGAGGAGTTACAGTAAGTAAAAAAAAATGTTTTTGTATAATGGGGGAAGGAAGGGGGGCGCGACCACTTCTTGATTTCAGAAAGGGGGCGCAAAAGAAAAAAGTTTGGGAACCACTGCTCTAAAGGGATGAATTATTTTACGTTTCAGAAAATACCGTTTTATACGCCTTCTACACAATTAACCTAATCCATGCAGGATCTATGATTTTGGGGTAGGTATGCTGCACGAAAATTCCTTGAAAACCAAAGCAACAACTCAAAGTATAAATATGATTTGAATGAAAACATAATTGAAACACTAATGGATGCACAGGAGAAGTACTGTCCAAAAAAACCTGAACAAGAAAAAAACTAGACAAAAACTAGGAGAAATTAACAAAGACATATCAAAGGCTCTAGAAGAATTTTACAAAGAACTGCGTATAAACACGTCTGCGCACAAACACTGCGCACAAAAAAAAAAAGAAGCCTGGCAGCGAATTACAGTTTTTTGAAGCTTTTCAACAATAACTGGCCGTGCTAGAATGACGTTGTCTCAATGCTTAAAAATAGGTTCGAACCCCTAATTGGAACAAACCTGCGTATTGAGATGGTTAGGACATTTTAGAAAATTTCTGGAAATTCCCAGATCCTCGTATAGTTTGAGTTTTAGGCTCTGGAAGAGATGTTATGAATAATCTTGGAATTACCGGGAGGAAAACTATAATTATTATACTTTAAATGAAAACCGAAAGAGGAGGATGAAGGTCTATTTAGATCAGTGACGCAAGCATGGGGGGGAATGGGGAGAGGACGTCCCCCCCAACCAGTTTAATCAGTTGGGAAAGTTGGAATATCGGGTACAAGTTAGGAGAATCGGTACAATTGAAAACATGAAGATTCACGGGGAAAATGAAAAAATATTCCAAAAAATGATAAAAATATGAAAAACAGCTTGAAAAAAACGATACTTTGGCAGGGGCGTAGCCGCGGGAAGGGTTTTGGGGGTTGAAGAAAAAGAAAGTATAACTAGAAACCACTTCTGGAAATTATTAGAAATTGAAAATTATAATACAAATACTAACAATCTCAAAAAAATGCATATTTTTGACTTTTATTTTTTTAGTAAACATGTTGATTTTGCTAATAGCGTTCCCAAAGGGGGGCGAGAGGTTCGCGCGTCCCCCAAATTGACTCATTTACAACGAATTTTCCTACCTAAAATGTGAAGTCACGAAGGACGTATTGGGTCATTACTAAAAACTCTAGAAATTTACCTTACGAAACCTATGTTTTAGCATATATTATGTACTTTTTGAGCCTCAAAATTTTATTCTTTTCCTATAAAGCATTTGACCTTGAAATTTTACAAAATTTTCGCAATTTTTTTTCTGACGCCCCTATGGTCATGCAATGTTTCTTAATTTCAATTGCGAAAAACCCCTCTTATCTGAATTTTCTGGCTACGCGCCTACTCGTTAGGATTTTTGAGAAAGACCAGTTGGGAGATTTTACCTACGCCACCCCCCCAATAAAAAGTCTTCGGGACGTCCCTGATTTAGATGTTCTTTGATTCTCACTTCCAGAGGTCTACAAGTCATACCAACGTAAGATGCCTGACAAGTATTGCAAGTAAGCTTATAAACTCCACTCTTCTTCACAAGGTTATCCTTGTCTTTGCCATTCAATAGCCTAGCGCCTAAAAAGTTTGTGGACCTAAAACAGACCTGGCCAGTGTTGTTACCTGAATTGATGACCTTAGCATTCCTAACAGAAAAAATGCCCAGATAAGGAATGGAGGTGAATTTATGTGGTATAGTTATAATTTGATTAGGGAAAGCTTCCTTTTTTAGTTTTTTAAATTCTAGCTTTCGTCTTAGTTTGTCAATCAATGTTGGGCTATAACCGTTATTAGTTGCTATCTGTCTCAGTGTATCGAAGGATTCAAGGATTTTCTCTGATAATTGATTGATAAGGCTCTGTGAATGTTACTATGTATATAAAGCTGCCATCTTGTGAGAATGAGAGTGATTGGAACAACATGATCCGTTTGTGTGTCCTTCCCTTCCTGTAGATCCTAAGTTCCAACTGGTTTGCCAACTTCTTGACTTTTAGGTCAAGGAAATTGATACATCTGTCGGATTCAAATTCGATTGTGAATCTAATGTTAGTGTTCAAACTGTTTGGTTTGTTTAAAATGTCCAAAGCATCTGCTTCGGATCCTCTAATGAAGCACAAAATATCGTAGCGAGACCAATCAACAATTCGGCAGTCTCCATTGTGAATCGAAAACTTAGTCTCGAGGCTATTGAGAAAAAATTCGGCAGGTAGCGGAGACAGTGGAGAGCCCATAGCTATTCCGGTTTTTTGTCGGTAGAATTTGTTGTTGAAGCTGAAGAAGTCCTGCTTAAGGCAAAGATTAAGTAAAGTTAGTATGTCTGTTTCAATGTTATGTTCAATTTTGCTTTAAGATGTATGCTACTAGAGGTAAAGTTTCATTTCTAGGGATGAAGGTGGAAAGGTTGGACACATCAAAGGATACCATAAGGATGTTCGTCTCCTTCCCATTCCATTTGATCAAAACCTTGGCAAGCTCAGTTAAATTCAATACTGCAAAGTCAGGCTTAAAATCAGTAACACTCTTGATAAGGTTGTTAAGGAAGCAAGTGTGTTGCAAAATGACACTACTGATCCGATAGGAATGTTGAATCTGGTCACTTGTGGAGTTTAGGAAAGTTAAGGTATACTAGCCAACTTTTACGTAAAGTCATAATGTAACCAAAATACAAAACGAAGGATCAAAAGACATTCCCGATATCACGAAAGAGGAAATTACCTTCTCTTTGAAGAAAATGAGAAATAACAAAGCTCCTGGGAAGACAAAGTAGTGACAAAAGCTATAAAAATAGGAGGATCTTTACAACCGTGTTACATAGAATGGGACAACAAAGCCATAACTGTAGATGGAGAAAAACCTAATAGTCTCCGTTTTGTGGATGATACAGTACTAATCCCAAACGACCTAAAGCAAGGAAAAGAAATGCTGCTACAAGAACTTCAAAGGGCAATGCAGATGATGGGTCTAAACATCAATTACGGCAAGACTAAGGGCGGGTATCAGAAAACTATTTGAACAGAAAACTAAAAGATTTTCTGTCAAAATAGTTCTATAATACCCACCCTAAGGCAGTCACGACCCTAGTCCACAGTGAAAATATAGGTACTATTTTTTATAATTCACGGAGCACGGAGCAATGACACGGAGTTGATATAGAATTTGTGGAAAAATGCCGTCATTTGGGACATGAGATTAGAATTGACAGAGACAATTAAAAGTACGACTATTTAAAGCGTGATTGGCGAGGAAGGCGTCAAAAAAAAACTCGAACGGACTTCGCCTACCAACCACATGCTCATAATATGACTTTGTAATAAATTCAAGACTTCCTGGCAACACCCTAGGTCAAAGCACTGGCAGCAGAGAATGAGATGATGCATCACGAATTTTTTAGCTAATGTGGATGACTGCTGGACTAACCATCGGCTGATGAGAGCCAGATTGAACTTCTGCAGCACCAAAGCGTAGATGTCAATAAAAGCAATTCAAACACAACTTTAACATAGAACGCCTTTAAGACGATCATATCACGACAAACTTCCAAGCCTCTTTGAGCCAGAAACTTCCGTTAGAGTACCCGGAAAGCATTGAGGAGCACTGGAAAATATTTAAGATCGCAACAACAACATTTGCCTCGTAAAAAACTGTCGGCTACATACAAAAGAAAAATCAAGACTGGTTTGATGAAAACGACACTGAAATTTGAGGCCTAATGGATAGAAAAAGAAAAACGCATAATGCATACAAGAATATGAACTACAAATACGACAGCCCAGCAGTAATACTAAGCTTACATAAAATGTAACAGTTACCAGTTACAGACAGTAATAATAATCAGGAACGTACGAAAATTGTAAACAGAAAAATAATTGGTTCTAGCGTAATTTCAAAATATAATGTACTCTGTATTCACGTCAGTGCTTATTTAATAAAATAGAATTTATACAGCAAAATTATCAGTACATATACCCAATCCAAAAAAGACCACTAAGTCACAGATCACCTAAATACAGATGCGTAAGTAAGTATCCTTGCCGTCGACCGTCGACGATTCAGAGCTACGAGATCAGGGCAGCCGGCTCCCTTGCCGCATGTCAAGGATCGTCCGCATCAGGACGATTATTAACTCGGCCGATCATTAGTGCGTGAGCGTGTTCCAGCCTGTTGTGTATATAACCTTGAACCACGAATTCACCGCTCTTTCGCATCTGTATGTAGGTGATCTGTGACAAAGGTGCAAATATTCAAGCCAAACTTGCAGGTACAGTTGAAAAAAAAAAAGAAGAAGAAACCAGGAATGGTTCCAGGTAATCATCGCAGAGTAAGTAGCTTTGGTACTGAATTCTGTAAATATTCATCGAAAGAATAATTAGCAGAGGAAATCAACACATTCCTCATTCTTTTCTTAAATTGCCCAATTGGAAGTTGTCTAATATTAAGGAGTATTGAATTATACCGAAAGCTCTCTACCTAAATGGAAAAATGACCTCCTAGTAACTTCTATTTGAGACTGGGGTGAACTTAAACAATATCTATTTCGATTTTCATGTGATAATGTTGATATTTTGCAAAAAATACGCTTTCAAAGATAATTTAGATCATACACTGTAAGAATCTGCAACCTTTGAAACAGTGGTTTGCAGTTAGCTAGCCGATCAGCATTTGAAATTATTCGGACTGCTCTTGCTCTATTTTGTAAAATGAAAACAGAGTTAAGTCGCGTAATTGTCGCATATCCCCAGAACATAAGCCCATATCTCAAGTGGGACTCAAAGAGAGCGTGATAAACCTCTAGTGATATAGTTTCATCACTAATTTTTTTGTGAGATTTAGGGGCTGATTCTGTAACTCATAACGACGTCGTTAGTGAGCGACAATCGTTACTGAACGACATTAGTATTCAATATCCAACGATAATCGTTACTGAACGACTTTACTTATTCTGTAGCGAGCGACAGTCGTTGAGAAGTGACAGTTTTCATCGTTTGTTAGCGGCAACTCTCAGGCAGTCGTTCAGAGTTTTTTTTTATTGTGACTGATCATTCAATACAATAAAGTGTGAAATAATATAAAATATCGACGATGAACGACTTGTTTGATCGCATATTGGATGAATTACAAAAAAGGTTCGTCAAAACCATACGAAATTTCAGAGAGCAAAGAAGAAATACGTTCCACCGGTTGATAGATAATAGTAATCCTTTTGAATTGCCCGAGAACGTTTTTAGGAGGATGTACCGGCTTATTGTTGAGGCGGCTAATGACTTTTTTCAGGAAATATTGCCGCACCTTGATATTGCAGTGAGAAACACCAAAACACCACCTGTAGTTAGATTTTTCGTAGCGCTTCACTTCTTAGCTCATGGCAGCTAGCAAAAATCTGTGAGTGAAGACACGTTCAACGGATCATCGCAGGCTAACGTTAGCCGGTACTTGCATGAAGTGGTTAATGCTATGGTTAACCATATGGCTAACACATACATCCAATTTCCCCAAAATGTTCAACAGATAGCAGAAATTACAAATGGATACTATCGCAAGTTTCATGTTCGTGGCATCATCGGGTGTATTGATTGTTCCCACATAAAAATAGTTTCACCAAGTGGTGAAGACCTTGGATATCCACTGAACGTATCCATAAATCGGAAGAACTTTTACAGTATAAACTGTCAAATAATTTGCGATTCTAATTGTAAAATATTGGCCATAAATGCTCAGTTTCCAGGGGCGTTCACGACGCAGCTATTTGGAGGATGAGTAATCCAAGAAGATTTATGCATCAGAGATTTCTTCATGGCAACCATGGATTATATTTACTTGGAGACTCAGGATACCCGCTTTTGTCCTATTTTTTAACTCCCATCGTCCGCGCTGCACCTGAAGGTAGAATTGAAGGGGGTCTGGAGGTGCCTACATCCTGATAGAGTTCGTCATTATCATCCAGCTTTCGTTGCACGAATAGTTTATGCCTGTGCGATTCTACACAACATTATAAGGGACAGAAATACATTGATTAGGGAAAGCTTCCTTTTTTAGTTTTTTAAATTCTAGCTTTCGTCTTAGTTTGTCAATCAATGTTGGGCTATAACCGTTATTAGTTGCTATCTGTCTCAGTGTATCGAAGGATTCAAGGATTTTCTCTGATAATTGATTGATAAGGCTCTGTGAATGTTACTATGTATATAAAGCTGCCATCTTGTGAGAATGAGAGTGATTGGAACAACATGATCCGTTCCCACATAAAAATAGTTTCACCAAGTGGTGAAGACCTTGGATATCCACTGAACGTATCCATAAATCGGAAGAACTTTTACAGTATAAACTGTCAAATAATTTGCGATTCTAATTGTAAAATATTGGCCATAAATGCTCAGTTTCCAGGGGCGTTCACGACGCAGCTATTTGGAGGATGAGTAATCCAAGAAGATTTATGCATCAGAGATTTCTTCATGGCAACCATGGATTATATTTACTTGGAGACTCAGGATACCCGCTTTTGTCCTATTTTTTAACTCCCATCGTCCGCGCTGCACCTGAAGGTAGAATTGAAGGGGGTCTGGAGGTGCCTACATCCTGATAGAGTTCGTCATTATCATCCAGCTTTCGTTGCACGAATAGTTTATGCCTGTGCGATTCTACACAACATTATAAGGGACAGAAATACATTGGTTCCTGAAGATATCATTATACAGGAGAACAATGATGATGAGCATCTTGATCAAAATGAAATTGACGATGCTTAGCTATTGAATAGGGAACATGAGATCAGAAATGATATTTTCGTGCCTTCGCTCTGGTTTGACTTTTCCAATCGCTGAAAATCTTGAATCCACCATTATTTTCATTTAAAAAAGGTAATGCGACTTGGACAGGATAAGGCAGATAACTTACCCTTTTCCATCCCGCTACAGTCCTGATAGGATCCCCCAAAGAATTTAATTTCTCAGTCAGTTTACCCCAAGTATTTTGAATCAGATCAGGTTCGGAACCATAGAATTTATACTCGCGGAAACATTTGTTTGTGCCTAGCTCGTCAAGATACATTTGATATTGATCCCGAGTTGTTCTAGCCGATCTACCTTTACCTTTCTCACCTTCGGTACCCATTATAATAATTCCTAATTTAATTTATAATAATTTTGCGCAGTTAGGTAGTAATAATATCTAAAAACTAATCTTAAAAGAGCAGCAAATACCTACTGACCGAAAACTGACAGTTACAACTAAATGAAGTTAGCTTATGCTAAATCAGCACTACCAACCTTCGTAAAATCACACGATATTTGTCGTTACGATTTGTCACTAAGTTGAACGTAACGATTCGGTTACGGAATACGATTTCCGAAAATATCGTTCACATCAAAGTCGTTACCACAACGATGTCGTCAAGTAACGACAAGTTACAGAATCAGTTCCTTAATAGCATAAGTAGCAGATGCAAAATTTTTTGACAGCTTATTCAAGTGGTTTTCCCACTTCAGGCAAGTACAATAGTACAATCCAAAAAATTTACAGACAGTGGCCCTATGATTCCTATGAATGTTACTACTAAGTACTTATTTTTAGGAAGATATTAAGATTTTCATTATTAGTCATAAACTTGGTTTGGTCGGTGTTGAGGGCCAGTTTGTTTGCATCGAACCATTGCTTAATTGATGCCAGATCTCTGCAGAACTGTCTGTAATCGTCTCTCGCCAGAAAACTGAAGTGTCATCCGCATCAAACAAAGTGAAACTGCCTGCAATACTCGAAGCGAAGTTAGGTCATTTATGTAGATCAAAAAGCCAATCTATAGGTAGGACGTTACTTTTTCACCATTATCTGTTATTTGGACAACTTGCCTTTCATTCAACAGATATGACCTAGCTGAACCACCACTTCAGGACTCCAGTTTATCCATCGATATTTTATGATTGACGCAATCGAAGACTTTCGCCAAATCACCAAATCACCACTCTGAAATCCGGATTGAAGAGTGGAAAGAATATGTATTTTTTAATAAAGTCGTTAGTACGTGTTTCAACTAATGTTTCTATTATTTTTGAAAAGACAGAAATTAGAGATATCGGACTGAAATTAGAGGGTATCTTATTTTTTCCACCTTTCTCAACAGGAATTACTAGCGCTTTATTAAGATCTGTAGGAGCGATACCTTCAAGAAACTAATTGTCAATGATGCTGGATAGGACCTCAAGAACTTTGAACTAGCTAAATCCAACAGCACCAAGAACTTCCCTCAGGATAGTAAGATGGTATACCGTCCAACCACTCAAGGACTCAATCCCTTATGATCCAAAGATTACACAAGACTGGTTGAAGACAGTTCTTCCATTATTTCTCGTTGGAAGGAACACTTTCAGGAACTACTTAATTGAGAATCACAAACTAATAATGACATCTTTAACAAAATTCCACAAAAACCAATACAACAAGAACTGAGCGAGGTTCCCACTGTTCCCAAATTAAAGGAGGCTGTGAAAAGGCAGACGACTAAAGATCAATAAGTCAGCTGGTGATGACGGCATCCCTGCTAAATTCTTCAAAAAAAGGAGGCCCCACACTAAGTGCCTAAGCCCACATCCTAATCAGTAAAATATGGATTACTGAGACTATAACAGCCAAACTTGGAGATGCGTCCATATTTGTTATTTTCAAAAAGAGAGATGGGGCTCAATGTGGAAACGACAGAGAAATATCTTTACTTTCTGTTGCGGAAGAGATACTTGCCAGGATATTATCAAATCGTCAAATCCCAACTGCCGAAGAGAACCTCCCGCAGAGACACAGTGCGGTTTTAGACAGAACCGAGGTACAGTTGACATGATTTCCAGTGCAACACAAATGCAAGAACAAAACCGCTCTCTATACATGTCCTTCAAAGATTTATTTATTGAAAGCATTTGATTCGATCAACAGAGAAGCTCTTTGGAAGATATTGACAATACAGGTTGGGTGTCCACAAAAGTACACTCTCCTTGTCCATTATTGCTTAAGACGGTTGCATTGATATAATCATACAGCAGGCCGAGTATCTGGAGGCCTGCTGTATGATTATATCAATGCAACCGTCAACCGTCTTAAGCAACAATGGACAAAGAGAGTCTGTTCAAATAACGGGCGTTAAATAGGATCGTGTTACTGAACCCACTTTATTTTCTCTACTTATAGGATCCATACTTCACCCTATCGAGTCAGGAGTAGAAATCATGTAGGTACAGACTTGATGTCGGCTTATTCAACCTGAACAGATTACGAGCCCAGACGAAAGTATCGATGACATCGATAATTGAACTGCAATATGCGGATGATAACATCGCGATGGCCAACACAGAGGAAGATATTATTCTGTTGTTCTTGGGTATATATGGACCAATGAAACTAAGTGGTTTTGTTTTTTAAGCTTCAGGCCTGAAGAAGAAAATGAATTTTTTGAAACGTAGCTTAAAAAAAAAACCGCTTGGTTTCATTGGTCCAAATATACCCGAGAACAACAGAATAATATATTCCTTACTGGACAAGAACTGTATAAAAGAATACAGAGGAAGATCTTCAGGTAATTACTTACGCAGATTCTGCATCAACCCGCACCGAGCACTTATTTCAAGGCCTGAAACATAACTATAAATGACCATTCTCTGCGGAAGTTAGAACACTACCCATACCTTGGGAGCCATCTGTCAGCGAATGCAACCATGTCGCTGATATCCAACATAGCTTGAAGTGTGCTAGCGCGGCGTTCGAGCAACTTCTAGAAAGAGTCTTCAACAAATCGCGACATTAGTGCTGAGACTAAATTTCGCGTCTACAATGCAGTTGCAATACCAACACCTACATATGGCTGCGGAACATGAATCACCTACACAAGACAGATAAAAAGCCTAGTAAAATACCACCAGCAATGCCTAAGAAGGATCCTACGTTTTAAATGGCAAGACCAACGAACGAACATTAGTATTTTAGATGAGGCCGAAACAACTAGCATGGATGCTTTCATTATTAAGCACTAACTTCGCTCGACAGGTCACCTCGTCCGCATGCCTGAAACTCGTCTTCCACGACAGATTCTCTACAGTCAACTGAAAGAGGGAAAAACCAAATCAAGGAGGTCAATTAAAATGCTACAAAAGCGTTCTCAAGGAAAATGTGGCAAAGTTCCGCATCGATACCAGCAACTGGGGGAGGACGGCAAATGATAGGTCTTCATGGCGTCGAGTAGTCCACCACGGACCACACACCTTTGAAGAACAGCGACGCAGACAAGAGACCGAAGAGAGGAATTGCAGGAAAGAGCGAGATAACAGAGGAAGAGACAATGCTGCCAGAGGCTGGGTGTGTCAAGACTATGGAAGAGTGTGCGGCTCCAGAATTGCTGAACCATCAGAAAACGCACAATCGAGGAAAATAAGCATAGATAGCAGGAGATAGGGGATAATCATACTCGATATCGAGTGATCGCCTATGATGACCGGCATTGAATTACACTGAGTGGAATTAATTTTCGCTGGTAACATTGCAACAAGTTTTTTAATAAGTTGTTTAGGTATTCGCCAACGCGAAGTCAAGAATATCGCAAGTACTCCTTGTTGGGGAATTGGCCCTCGACTGTAGAACCAACATTTTTGTCCATTATTTCGACTTATCAGGACATAGGCTTATTGCTCAGCCACAACCACACTTTCTGTTTCAGCTTTTAGCTATATGAAACTTCAACGAACATTCAAAAACGACTACTCCGAGACGTACCGGCATTGAATTACAGACATAAATATCTGATATTGTCAAAATCCAGCTTTTTTTCTTTCTCTTCAACTATTGTTTGTCCCCTGCTATCTTTTTTTATCAGTTCAAAAATGAAAGTTTTAGTGCAAAAAAATCTTAGAATAAATATTTAAACCGCATCTTGCTACGAAGGTCCGTTTTCAAGTTAGGGCGGTTTAAAGTTACAATATAGGTGTTTGCTACATCACACTGGATTATCAGGGTATTAAAAGACAATTATCAAAAGACAATTATCACCTAGAGCGAATTTCAACCACTCAAAGTATAGGGTACAGTTCACTGACGACTGAACGAACAGAAGACTGCGATTTCGGATTTCGGCGGTTGTGACATCACAAGTTCCTGCATAATTTATCTTCAAAAGGAATTTTCTCATCATCATTTTGAATAATAATATAGGACTTAACGGATTCCACGAGAGCTCCTAAAATTTTCCTCTTTATTTAAGTTGCTTAAGTCGTTTTTTAGGGTCACACCCCCTTTAAGTTATTTGAATATTTTTTTTTTCTACGAGCGTGCGGAAAAGTGTACTTCTCCGCACCCAGGTCATGAAAGTATTACTTTTCCGTACTAGTGCTTTTCCGTATACCTGAAATTTTTAGGTGTACAGGTAGGTACTTACAGGTAATCAGGTAATCAGGTATACTACAGGTACAGGTAAGAAAAAGTGAAAATAGTATATTTCCTAATGGAAAGTACCACATCTCCGAACGACGCGCAGCGGAGTTCGGCAAGCAATTAAGTGCGGGAAAGAGACTTTCCGCATGAGAACATTATTTTTCCTACGAGATGAAATAATATATTTAACCTATTTTTACCTACATATTAATCAATTTAAGATATATTTTTTTTCACTTATTTGTAACTGTACCTGTAGTATACCTGTTTACCTGCAAGTACCTGTATATCTAAAAATTTCAGTTATTCTACTTTTCCGCACTCCGTGCGGAAAAAAACGGAAAAGCACTAGTGCGGAAAAGTGGTACTTTCATGACCTAAAATACGTGCGGAAAAGTACACTTTTCCGCACGCTCGTAGAAAAAAATATCTCAAATTGATAAATATGTAGGTAATAGTATATTGTGTGTTTAGGTGGAAAAGTGACACATTCTCGGCCGACGGTGTAAGTTGACGGGCGAGGCGTAGCCGAGGCCGGCAAACACCGAAGGCCGAGAATGTGCTTTTCCACCGAAATACACATACTATTTTTTCTGCAATTGGTTTTAAATATCTGTTAAATGTTTGTCTTTTTGTTCCAATTATTCAGCAGTACGAGAATCACTTTCCCCGCATAGGCCGGAAAAGTGATTCCCGTATTGTTATTCATTGATTTCTTAGCAACTATTAGAAAATAATTGAAATACCAGAATATTGAGTTTTGCGACCTGTCAACCGGTCAAAAATGCTGACATTTCTTGTCAATCGCAGAAAATAATATTACCTTTCATCTCGTAAAAAAAATAGTGTTCTTAACTCTCTTTTCCGCACTACTTAGGAAATATACTATTTCCTACAGCCGTGCGGAAAAATCAATTTTCCGCACTGATGTGCGTGCGGAAAATGAGTTTTCCCGCACGGTGCGGTAAAACTTTTTTTTTTGACATATCAGTGCGGAAAAAGTTTTTCCGCACGGCTGTCAGTGCGGAAAAAATTTTACCGCACTGATATGTCAAAAAAAAAAGAAAAATTTTACATTTTTTCGCCTGTAGGAAAAATATTGTACCTCACACTTGCGGAAAAATTCATTTTCCGCACTTGTTAGATAAATAGAAATTTCATCTTTGTTTTTTTTAGTCTCTCTATGGATTATTCAACTTTTATTTTTAGTTAGTAGGCATGAACACATGACTTGACTGTTATAGATCTTTATAAGGCTCTATAACTTTTCCTTTATTTTTTCAGCTTCGCTCTTCCTTTTTGGACATTTCCTCTTTGGATGGTTCAATGGCATACCTACTTTCACACCTAAATTCGACGAACGAAGTGTACGACGGTCTGTCAAAAATACAATATTTATTCATAACGGACATGAGTCATTAAAGCGCGAAAAATATGAATAATTACATTTGGTAGATCCTTTAAATTAATATGTGCCCGTTTCGTTTATCCGAACGGTACAAAAATAAACCTAATAAATATTCCGCACACATTACACGCTAAGCCAAGGGAAAAGATAAGGCAGGCAGGCGTTTTTGATGGGATGTTGTGGTTGGTATACATAAATGGTTTATGGGTATGCATTTTGTTGAATGATGAATGCATTTTCAAGGTTAGGGGTCAAGACATTCAAAGCAAGCCAAAATACTTTTCTGCTTTCCGAAACTTGCGATATTTCCGTCTCACTTTGAGGAATCTAACTATTAGCGCGTGGTTTCGAGCATCTTCCCGTTATTTGCATATTCTTGCCATCAAACTGTCAAATTTGAGAGTCAATCAATAGATAGCGAACCGATGCCCACTTCCTAGAGACTTGTTCAGGTATAAAACGGAATATCAATCAAGCTTGCAGTTTAAAATATTATCAGGGATTCCGGGTTCACTAACTAATAGACTTAATAAAAATTCACTTATTACTTATCACAAACACAGCAAATATCGAATTTAAACAATCTGACTATGACATCAATAAATTGATGCGCTCTAGAGGTAAACAACTATGCTCCTAGAATTCTCGCCGGATGGTCAATGCAATTTCATCCATCTCAATGCACCACTTTCTCCATTTATGCATGTCTAGAGGACTGCGACCAGAACGTGGTATGCTTTAGAGTACTTGGCCTCCCTGACTTTCCAGATATACCTTCATGTTTACGTGGCTCTCCTTTACTTTTCTGGACGCTATCAGCATATTGTCTAAAAAACACTTGTTTCACATTCCCTCTAATACAAAATATTATTTCCGGATTTTCCAAGAAATTAGCGCCACGCATTGGCAACGTCGTGTTAACCCTCGCAACCGGCGTCGGCGGCCGCGTCAGCTGAGCGTCGTGCACCCCTTTTCACCCCCGCCGGGAGGGTGTTGGAGACGCCTTGGGGAGAAGAGCAGGGGGGAAACCGTCGGTCGGCCGCCCTAACGCCGCATAGCGCAATTCTCGGAGCTCATTCGCGACAAGCCGGTCGGATCGGAACGTTCGCAATTCTCCGATTCAACACACACATACACATACTCAAATTAACCAAAAAAAAAGTTTTTCGACCCCCCCTGGGGGGCTCACAGTTTAGAGGGACGTTTTCCGCGAAAAGAGAGAGGACTATAGATTTCGGAAAGAAGGCTGTGAATTTCGTACTACAGGGTAATGGAGACGGTTAACGGGGGTAGTTTAGGGGAAGACAAAGGGGGTCCGCCGCCCCCTAGTCCTCTGACCGGATGCTATTTGCTGGTGGTTATCGGGGAGCCCCATTCTGAGGTACACAAGGACATCATTTTACAGAAGGTTGCTAAAGGTAAGAACTATTCCCATTGATTAAACTAATTATCGTATAAGATTTTTTTTTTTAATTAACGGCAAAGGCATGGAAATTGCATAAATAATTATCAATCGATGATGAATTTTGAGAAAAATCTATCCATGCCGGCTCAATTATTAAGTACCTACATATTACATTTAATTAAACTAAATTTCCTTAAAAATGAGACCGATCAAATTAATTAATAAGTCTTCTCATTAAGTTTTTAATTAAATTCATTTAAAATTCAATTTTTTTCCCACATGATAGAATTCGACTAAGTTTAATTTTATTATCAGATTATTTTTAATAAAACCTTCCGCACCGTTTTATATGCACACACAAATTATGATCTAATTGAAATTCCGCAATTATGTTTATAATTACGCCACATTTAATTATACAACGAGGATGTTATAGTGAATTCGTGCGCTTTTTGAGCGGGGCCAACTGTGGATGTTATTGATTTTCTCTATAATCCGATTAATGTCCCAATCAAAATGTAATTAGACGATTCCGGAAATTCCAAGATGGAAGAAGGAATTTTTTAATTGAAAAAGTGTTTTATTGAAATTCGGCTGTAACCATTCTGAAACTCCAATTAAAACGTCCTAAAACTAGGAAGTGTGATTTTATAACAATGTGAAAATTTGTTTAAATCACCTGGAAATATCCTATTATTAGTTTTCTTGATTAATAAATGTTATGTAATTATTATAATATTGCACCATCTTAAGCAAATTTGAGCCGGCCTCACACAGCTGCAATATCTTTCTGCATTTGGAAACGGAATTCTGAATCTGTATTCAGAACGGACGGAATTGTATATATTTTTATTAGGTATATAGCATACACATTATGATTTTTTTAGATCATGAATTTTTTAGATCGATCTGCCAGAGTGACACTCTGACGAGCGTTTTGAATTCCGGATCTGACAAATTGAGATTATGAAATCATAACGTATGTTTTTCTATATAATTGAAATATACAAGCACACGCAGTCAGAATTCAGATTCTAAAGTATTGATTGTTTATTTCAATTATGCACAGTATGTGGGAAGACCAGACCTGCTGTAACCTATTGTGATGTGTGATTTCCTATGTATTCCCTCAATGTATTCTTATGTATTGCTCTGTATTCTCATTTATTCCTATGTATTCCTGATATAGAAAATTTTATTTTATGCGAAGAAAGTCGTCCTTGAATATGGGACACTTTCTTGGAGGAGTAGGTACTACGACAAGGAACACAATGACCTATAATTAAAATTAATTCCAAATTGGGAAACCTACAGATGAAGGTAGTACCTAATGAGCCTAAGGGAGACCTGTTTAAAATAATAGGGTAAAAACAGTAAGTATATCCAGAATTTTAGGATATGTGTGCGGCAATGTACTGGAATTTCCGTTCCTGACTTCAGAAAGACAGGCTGTGTGAGGCCGACCTTGAATTGCAAAAATTGTACAGATTTCATAATCTTTCAGTTACTTTTTCAGATTATCGTTCTTCTGAGTCAAGTTTTGAATGCATTATAAAAAAAAAATGATGTTTTTTCAATCCCAAAAAACTTAATATAAAAGTATACATAATTCAAACCTTTCATCAATGTAAAAGGCTCGATTTCCAAAGCCTCAAAAAAGTTCGAGATCAAATATTTTTTTTTGTTAGGGCCTCGAGACGTCCCAAACCGAAGCCATAAATATTCGATATTCTCAATTTCAGACCAAATAAGAAAATAAGGTTTTTGGATGGGTCTTTCTATTAAATACCGAAAATAGGTGAAAAGAACTCAACTGAGATAACAAAAATTGTCTCCAGTTGAGAGGAAATGTAATGATAAAATAGATTCTTGAAAGAAATAATGTACCTAGGGTACTAATTCTCTTTAGCTAAAAGTTGAAATAAGAAAAAAAAATTATATTTCAGAAAAATATTAACATTCTTTCTGAATAATGAGGAACCATTCAGCGTTCGAGTATTAGTGTTGTTTGTCACGTTTTCCTTATTCTTCATCATTTCTGAAAACAAATTCAAAAATTTCCCTGAAGCCATAAAATCTCCAATGGGTTTATTAGAAAGGCACGTTCAATAGTAGTCTACTTTCCAACATAAGTCCTAGAGTTGAGTACATATAAATCTGAATTATTATTACGAATATGAATATCCACAATGTATTTCTGTAATTCTTGTTAGCGTGATACTGGTTTTAATTTGTTTGAACATATTTTTTTTTGCATTAATTTGCATCCTTCTGTTTTTTTTTTATCTGATTGATTTTATAGGGAATTTGTAATTTTCATTTACATGTAGGTATAGGTACTTCATTTGTGGAGTGAAATCTAGGTAGTTTATGAATATATTTGAATAATCTGTTTTGTAGTCTTTGCATATGGCACAGAGTCTCGAGATATTGCAGATGTGATTTGCTCCGCGCATAATTTTATTGCTTCACAATACAAAAACTTGATCATTTGGATGCAAGTGGTTTAGATGTTGCTCGAAACTGAGGTTTTTGTCAATGGTTAGACCCAGACCAGACCCAAGTATTTATAGAAGTTTACTTCCTTTAATTCATTATTTATTTGAAAAGTACGTATATAATGGCCGGTATTGATTTGTTCCTTTGGGCAAATTGAATATACCTCGGAATATACATTGTTTGAATAATATTAATTTGAATTTTTTTTAGGAACTTGACCATTAAAAATAAATTATTAAACTGGTATTTATACTGTGCTCCATATATTATTCATACAATCACCTTTAAACAGTAATACTGTATCATCTGCAAAAGTGATGTCCCTACCTCAACTGTATTTTTTCCCAAGATAGATTCCGACATTGTCAACTTTGAAACATAAACAATGCCACTTATTGATCGCCAGATGCCATTTGCACGACATGCATTGTAAAACTGATGTCAACTTGCAGGAACACCTCATTTTGCGACCAATCAGAGCCAAGCGGTACCTATTGTTTATGTTTCAAAATTTTCAATGTCAAAATCCATCTTGGGAAAAAATACACCATAAGTACTTGTAGCATCTTGCAGTCCAGTTAGACAAGCTGTCAGTAGATGTAAGAAGTGCCGTCATACACCAATGAAACATTAAACATGCAACGTGAGACATGAAGTGAATAACGCAGATAGACTTGTGTCGCATATATCCATATATCCGATCATCCCGAGACAAAATTTTATTGTAAGTACGTTTTTACATTGGATATATGCGGCATAAGTCTACCTGCGGTATTTATTTCATGTCGCACGTTGCATGTTTGATGTTTCATTGGTGTACGATCGCCACAGGCGTAACTATCATAGGGCAGTTCGGTGCAAATCACCGAGGCCCCCGAGACTCTTTTGTCATAAGTACCTACTTATTTTATTAAATTCGTAATATGTGATTTGAAAAAAAAAAATGTTTTCAAATGTCTGAAAATTATAGTACAAATTTATAATAAAACGTTTGCGGCTCACAGTTATTTCAGTTCTTGTGATGTACTTATCATTGGGTACAATTTATTTTTCTGTTATCTTGCATTGATTGGTTGTGTACCTATTCTTATGGGCAATTTCCATTCTCAAGATGGTGTGAGGGAAAAAATTGCGAAAAGCCCATGCCTTTTTGAATGGAGAAACAATGTGGTAAGATGAGTAAATGCCAAGGTAATCACACAATAGGTTGTTTTTTGAAGGCTTAAAATTACCGTCTTTGGGCGTGGCACCCAAAGAAAACTCCGGCAGGATCCAAGGTTCTTAAAGTTAATAGGTTGTCTGGTAATGGGTAACTTGATGACACATCTGGGCTGCCTTATGGAGATTTGCATTATGTTGAGGCATACAGACGACGTCATCAAAGTTATCAGGCATCCTCGTTTTAAACAACCTTGGGCGGGGTCAATGGCGGGCGGGCTGATCTAATCTTGCACCGAAGCCCCCTGATGTCAAGTTACGCTACTGACGATCGCACTTAAGTGATGAGTGTACAGGGTGTCCCAAATTCGAGGGTGACCATTGAGATATCCGAAACTATAAGAGATACGAGGTCGGTTAAATTATGGGAAAGTTGCGCAATTTTATGAACAAAAAAATGCCGTTTTGAAAAATTCCGAATACTTCCGAAGATATTCGGAAAAAACCGAAATTTTGCAAAATCATTTTCATTTTTTCCTGAGTCTATTTGAAAAGCAATTTCAAAATAAATGTCACTTAATCATTGTTACTTCTTCCCTTAACAAGATGTTGCTACCAAATTTCAGATTCGACTTTTCGTCTTTGGGCGGCCATTATCAACTTCATTTTTCTAAATACGGACCTGGATTTTTTATTTCAGATTTTAAGAGTTTCTGATGTCCCAAAACCTACGGCGTATTGCATTTTTTCGAAAAACTATTTTTATTACTTTTTAGCAATTTCCTACCAACATTCTTTTTTCTGTCTCTCTCTAACACAATATGTTCTTATGGAAAGTGCCAATACTATAATTTTTTCGAATAAGTGCTCCATTAATATATAGGGTGTCCTATTGAAAAAAAACAGACTTTGGTCAATATCTCGGAGTTGGGACCAGCTAGAAAAAAACTGAGAACGTCACTGAATTCTGCTTGGAAAAGTGCTTCTAGAAAGTTTTTACGGAAATCAATGATTTTCATAAACAAAAAAGTTATGATGGTTTCACATTATTGCTCAAAATCGAGAATCGCCCTCTAGCGGCTAAACGGTTGGAGATATCAAAATGCGGTTTGCACCAATCAAAATTTTATGAAATTTGAGCTTCAGAGTGGGGGGTTCTTTTTTTTGTATCTCGCTCAGAAATTGATGTTTCCTATTAAAAGTGTCCAAATTGGCCCACCCTGTACAACACTAACATTCTCCAACGCAGTGAAATACTTGGGAGTCACCCTGGAACTTGGAACAAACAGTTAGAGAGAACATGCTCTAGAGCTATATCAGCCATCTGGTCATGCCGCAAACTGGTTGGTAAAACATGGGGGGCTAAAGCCAAAGATGGTATCCCCGATTTACCAAATGGTCACATACGCCTCATTGATATGGTGGCCCAAAACTCGGCAAGTCACCGCTCAGATCAAGCTAAACAAGGTACAAAGGCTGATATGTCTAGGAATAATGGGAGCAATGTCGAGTTGCCCCACCGCAGCCCTAGAGACGCTGGTTAACATGCATCCACTTCACCTATGTGTGAAAAAGGAAGCTCACAGGCTATTCCAAACAGACAAGTTTAAGCCTGGTAATCTGAGGGGACATTTGCGCATCTTTGAAATAATAAAACTGGAGGATGCCAGCCAATCTAGCGACCATATGATAGTAAGATTGGACTGCCCGTATTACATCTGTATATTTTTCCGTGTATTTCTTCTTGTAGTTCAGGGTGACAACCGAAAACTTCAAACGCAACATAAATCAGCATTATGAAAAACAAAATAATTTTGGCACCCTGAACTACATGAAGAAATACACGGGAAAATATACAGATGTAATACGGGCTTCAGAGATCCCGTTCACACTATTCGCAGTGGTAATAAACGAGCGCCAATCATGGGAGAATCAAGTATTACCACAAGCAGACAAATGCATCTCTGTTGTACACAGATAGATCCAAACTAACGGAAGGAGCTGAACTGGGAATTTCCAGCCCTCACTTTAAGCTCTCCAAGGCATTTGGCAAACATCTTACAATAATTCAAGCCGAACAGCTTGCCGTAAACATAGGTACACAAGAGTGTATCAACCAAAGGAAAACACATCTTCGTACTATCCGATAGCCAAGCTGCCTTAAAAGTCTTAAGAACTTTCAAATACACCTCAGTGTGGAAGTGTAAACAGGCCCTAAAAATACTAGTGAAACACAACCAGGTACGCTGATGTGGTTGCCTGGTCATCGAGGCATAGAAGGAAACAAAGACACGGATGGCGTCGCAAAAGAAGGGGCCTCAACACCATACCATGGACCAGAGCCCTATTGCGGCCTTATGAAAAGCCACATCATGGGAGAACTCAACAAATGGGAGAAAAGCCAACTGTCATCATATTGGAAGCACACTCCGGGACTAAGACAATCAGGTTTGTCACCCTTTCAGCAAAAAGAGCTGGACAGCTCCTAAACATGAGCAGACCAGACATCAGAATGGTCGTAGGACTGCTCACAGGACACTGCCTGGTTAAAAACCACTTAAGGTTAATGGGCACAGCAGAAGGCGATCTCTGCAGATTCTGCTCAGTCGCAATAGAGACCGCAGAGCTCCCGCTCTGCGAATGTCCAGCCTAATTTTGCAAAAGGCTCAAATATTTCGAGGGTGCAACACTATCACCAGAAGAATAGGGCCAACTGACACTCAGAAAAACAGCTTTCTTTGGCAGAAGTCTAAACTTCCTAGACAAAATCTGAGATGTAAAGTCACGTACAAAATACCTGCAAAGGTAACAGTGCTGAGCGGCTGGAAACTCAAAACGATTCACCCCACAATCTACAATCAGTAGTAGGGTTAAGGAAAATTATTTTATTTTGCAGTTTCTTCTTTATTACTTCCTCACCAATTTTCATGCCTATATTTCTGAAATATATATTTAGATGATCTGCTATTTCTTGGTCCTCTTCAATTTTTCTCATCAATTTTTAGGTACCTTTTCAATGTAGTTTGATTTTTCATTAACTTTTTTAAATTTATTGGCAATTGTTTGATAGTTGAATCACATTATTGAGGTCTTAAGTTTACAATACACTGTATCTCTTTGCCGATTTTTTTATTTGAAGTAATCATTCACCCACATATTATTTGAATGCTTGATTCATTCGCTGGTAGTATCCTCAAATTGTTTCTATGTTGCTTTTGTTTATTTTTTCCTAAGTATAAAGTCTAGTTCAATAATATTCTGTATTAATATACAGGATGGTTTTCTCAGCTTATGGTGCTTTATCATTGTAGTAGGATCGATAATCTGTACATTATTGTGGTTTGTGATAGCACTGTCAAAATATGCTGTATTGATTTGTGGGTTGTTCCGGCTAACGCAAATTGAATCAGTTCTTCCTGCATTTTTCCTGCACGCTCGCACACGAATCTGGTGTCTGAAACACTGAGCGACGCACGTTTTGCTTGACGCATTTGTGGCGTTCCCTATGCTGCGTCTCAATATGCGGACGTGCAATGCTCGCTACATGATACAAAACGTGGCGTGTGCTGCCTTGCATGTGTCTCAATGTGCGCCTTGCTTTAGTGTGTGATCAATAAGTGATATTAAATTTTCAGGCACTTGTGGGATTGGCTTTATTATTTAGGCAAAATCCGTTTTCCGCAATCAAATTTATCTATTCATTATTTCTACCCATGTCCTCCAATAGATTTATCTTTATATCTTCCACTTATTGTAAGTAGGTACCGCAATATCGTGTAGAACATTATCCATTCAAAAACGAATGCAAATTAGCTGGAGGTTGTTTGTATACGGAAACAATCTTAATTTCAAAGGGAGTCAAGACTTTAAATATAAACCAATTGCCAACCAACTCAATTTAGATTGAGCCGCATCCCCCTCTGGTCATCAGCTGTGTTCTGCCGTATAGCATTGCAAATTATATTTAGTTAGATTCTGATTCATGAATCCATTTTTCGGTATGCATCATTATTGATGGTTCATTATATGTGAATGTGTCAACGCTTTCAAATCTTGAAGTTTGTTTCTCAAACTCCTTATCTTAATGTATTATACTCTCAAACATAACAGACATTCTGAAATGTAGCTGAATGTTCTACGTGAGTAGTTACTATTTTTACTCGCTTACTTTCAAAGATCCTTTGTAGATAGTACCTACATATTTGTTTTGGTGGTCTTTCGTGTAGGTAAATACTGCCATTAGCATAGAATGCATATTTAAAATTGTCTTGGTTTTTATATTCGCGGGCTTCTTTTAGTAGCTTTTGATTCTGCTTTTTCAAATGATGGTTAATGCGTATTTGTTTATTTGGTCCCATAAACCCACATTCCCTAATATGCTCTCTATTTCCTTTTCCTGTTTGAGTATTTTCTGCTTTATTTTCAGTACCTATCCTGTTAATTGGATTAATATAGGTTTTACTTCAGCTTGTGTGTTGAATTCTGTCAGAAGCAGTAATATCGTCGTCAGGAAGATTCATTCGCATCGTCAATAGTAGGGAAGCAACTGTTTCTTTCACTGTTTTACCATCTTGATGATTGAGGTATTCCAGGGATAGCCCAGATTATTCTGCTTTTTCCATTGCTCCTGAACATTCAACTTGTGCTCCAACAGCTGTTGTTGAAGGCCCTTGTTTTCTTGCTGGATTCTATTATTGTTCAACACTAGGCAATCTTCGTATGTTTCACGTTGCTTTTCAAATTTATCAGATATATAATTTATACTTGCCTTGAGTTCCTTCATTTCAGTATCAGTTTTACTTCAATATTTCTGAATACGCAGGAGATCTCTTCAATTTCTAAAAGTAGTTGTTTATCCATGATTTCTGCCGTATTCTTAACCTCACTTGCGTCTTGTTCTGTGGAGGAAGTCGGTGGTATAGTAATAAAACACAGATATCTAGTGAAAAAGAACTTATAATTATTATAGTTGTTAAAATGATTGAGGAGCAAAAATTAGACGTACATGCACTTATTTGGTAAACTACTGACAAGTTACTTACTTTTTTTTTATGTCATGTCATTCTGCAACAAAATGTTAGGCCTGCGACACAAACTGTACCAACTAGTACCAACATAATTTTGACCGCTACACATCTCCACTCAATCAAAATTTTCTTGGCATTTATAATTGAATAATAATAGCTATTTATATAACAGTACATAAAGTAAGGCTTTATTGTACGAATAATTTTATGGCCGAGCGAGCTTGCGAGCGAGGCTATTAAATAATGAGTCAATAAAGCCTGTTTATTTAAGCGTTATATACATGATTTTATGTAGGATTGCGACTGATTTTTGTTAAAAATTTAAAAAATTTAATGAAAAAAGTAAAATTCGCGTAGGTATACCTGTTTCACCTTGGCAGGTTGTCAGGACCTGTTTCACCTTGGCAGGTTGTCAGGACCAGTTTTACCTTGTCAGGTAGTCTAGGTAGGCAATAAAGTAGCACTTTATTTTACTAGTACAATAAAGTGCTACTTTATTGACGCAAAACTGTTCTATAAATAGCACTTTATTGGTCAATCGGACATAAAAAAAAATTAGATACACAATTCATAAATACCTAAACCTCGAAGTAGCATAGCAACGCCAAACAAATACTTAATTAAGCATAAATTACTCTATTCAAGGGTTTGGCAAGTATATCTGCAATTTGTTCATTGCTAGGAATATCTCAAGTCTATAATTCCTTTGACAATTTTTTCTTTTGCAAAATGATATTTGATGTCCAAGTGTTTCATTCTTTTTAATTGTTCATGAGAACTGCAAGAACGAATTGCAGACTGATTGTCTTCATAAATGATAACTTTCAGCTCTTCAACTAATTCTAACTCTAACAACAAATTTCTTAGCCAACAGGCCTCACTAATACTACAACTTAAGGCTGTTTTCTGCCTCAGTGGTTGAAATGGCGACAGTACTTTGTTTCTTTGAGTTCCATGACACAATATTGCCAAATACATATAGAGAAAAATCACTCGTAGTCTTTCGATCAGTAATATCGCCACCCCAATCTGCATCGGCAAATCCTGGTATAATATCAGTATGTTTCTGATGTCTATTAGTGCAAAATTTCCTCTATCACCACTAGCATCACTTTCCGGAGATTTATCCCGATCTTTTTTCCTTTTCTTAGCAAAAAAACAATCTTTCATCATATGCCCTTTTCTTTTGCAATAACTGCATTCGATATTCCTGCACTGACTTTTTAGGTGACCCACCTTACCACAAACAAAATATTTTCGGTTTCGATTAACATTGTTTACATTTTGCTTTGACGTTTGACCCGCTGTTGTTGCGCGGTGCAAGGTCATCAGTGCCATAGATTGTTACTCATCTCTTGGCAGCCGCTCCTCTTCAATTAAAAGACAGGCTGTCAAATTATTCAGAGTTTGACCGTTTGACTTTGCGAGCTGACACTCTCCCAGGTTGACCGGAAATGACGAAACTTGTCAGGAAGCTATTCTACGCGGGAAGCGTCATTATGATTTTCGTAAGAATCATTGTTTCAGGAATATTTTCACCACATTGTTTTAGCTTTGCTTGCAAATTTGTTACTTTGGAAATGAAACCATTTACCGTTTCATTTTGGAACTTTAGTTCATAAAATTGCTCATTTAATATGTGAACACTGACCTCTGATTTTCTCTCGAAATTGCGCTCCAATTTTTGCCAAATTTCACGTGCGGTTTCACACTGTATTACAATTACATGGGATATAATGTCTTCTTCCATTCGAAGAACAAGTGCTTTTTGGGCACGGGCATCTTGTATTTTCCATTTAGCAACTGTCGCTGCATCTCCTTCAGGTATGAAATCATTACCATAGGTAATTTCAAAGAGCCTCTTCGCCATCAACACTAGCTTAGCTTGAAATTTCTACACATTCCAATTGGAATTGTTTAATTTGCTAGCGATCACCTGCATTTTCCTTTTTTACTATGACACTGTACGAAAAAACTTAAAACCTCAAATCACTACCCATTAATAGACCTGCTGGGCCGCATAACCTGTGGAGGAAGTCGGTGGTAGTAATGAAACACAGATAGTGGAAAAGTACTTCTAATTATAATAGTTGTTGGAATGATTGAGGAGCATAAATTAGACATGCACGCACTTATTTGGTAGACTACTTACTTTTTTAATGTCATGTCATTCTTCAACAAAATGTTACGTGTTGCCCACCTGCGACACAAACTGTACCAACATAATTTTGATTGCTACAGCTACATGTTCACAACAAATTACAATATTGTTCTTATTTATAACTTTAAAATGTTTGCCACAACTGTGGTGAGAGTACAGACAAATTCGATAGGCAAACGACTCTTTTAGCTCTTTTTTACAATATTTGCACCTTTTTCTGAACTGATATCGCTGGAAATTGAAAAATAATACTCATGCAAGCAACATAACCAACAACTTGCAACTGTCTATGCCTTTCTGAAGATTATTCTAAAAATATTGATTCCACTAAACATCTTCATATCTTCAGCGAAAAGTGAGAATTTACTTAATCAGAAACAAGCTTAACCATCATTAATAAACAAGTTAAAGAGCATGTGAGAAACTAACCTCAGAAGCCTTGAAATTAATGACGGGCCATTTTTGATTTTTCAAGTAGCTGTCAATCCAGCTCAATAGTCAATAGTCCGGAAATTCCAAAGGCTCGCTCAATAATATTCGATGATTTGCGCTGTCAGATTGTGATGTAGCAGAGTGGAAATTAAACTGCTCAACGATGAATGGCTTCAATAATACAACAAACCTTCTTCTCTTAATATTTTTAAAGGACTTGTTAAACTTTTTTTATATAACTTCTAAGACCTTTGGGATGGAACGTTTTGAAATAGCGATATAATATTTTTTTTTTTATGACAGAAACCTTACTATTTATTTCCTTTTTCTTTTAAAATTTTCCTTTTCAGTATTTCAAAGACAAACCACCACCTTTTTAACAAAGGGGGTAAAAAACCATGTTCAGAATAAATATTCCAGATCCCTGAATTTTTAACTCTGTGCGTTTAAAGGGCAAAATAATTAATGAGATCATTTCCATAAGAGAGAAACGTGTGGCCCTTTCTTTTTATATCAGGGGGTGAAATATGATATGGTTTTTAATTTTGATAATGGGCTGAAAGCTACATTGAGTGTTTTATTACGCACATATATAGTATTTCAGGACAGGAGGCAGTAAAACTGTTTATTACTTTTGCAGAAACTGGATGATAATTAATTAGGTTAAAGTTTTAGTAGGAATATAAACCAAAGTAGATGAGGATTGAGTAATAAAAACTTCAAAAACAAATTAGAACTTAGGTTGTAAATAATGGTATTTTAAAAGAGATATTTCTGGAGTTTCATTTAGCAAATTTAAGGAAAAGTTTTGGGAAAAATAACTGAGATAGAAATTATGACACGGCTTATTGGAGCGTTTATTTTTAACAGTTTTTATATTGAATATTTTGAAACTAGGGCTTAGGTACTTTTATGTAACTTATTAGGCCAAATAATGAGTAGGAACCAATAATAAATTATAACTATGTTATATTTTTTTAAATTTCTCATTCATTGTATTTGTTGGAAATCGGTCTAGAATTTCTTTTAGGTATGTGTCATGTGATGTTCAAATTTTTTTCCCCAAGTTTCTGAATGCTACCATACCAATCTTTCCTTGGGTAAAATTTCAATGTATTTCTTCATATTTTCCTTTTCAAGTTATTTTCTTATGTTCCAGCTTTACTCTGGTTGCTCGGTTTTTGCTGTTTTAGATATTGAGCTACGTCAAGTTAGCCCCCCACATTCGAATTTTCTAAAAAAATTGCAACCACTTACTGTGCCCGAAGTGTGCTTTACTGTGCCGATGATATTTTGAGCTGTGCCGTTTCGGTAACAAAGTTATAGGAAAAAATAGATGAGAGGCTAACTTGACGCTCAGCCCTGCCCAAAATTTGGAAACCAAAAAGGATTCTTATCCAATTTGAAGTGTGCTAAACTGTGCTGTATCAGGTTTTTCTGAAAATTTTCATATTCGGTCATTTACCGACAAAATCCTACTGGGGGCTAACTTGACGCTCAGCCCCCCCCAAAATTTCGAAAATCAGTTTGAACAAAATTGAATTCTTATCCAATCTGAAGTGTACTGAACTGTGCTGTATCAAGTTTTTCTCAAAATTTCCATATTCGGTCATTTTCCGACAAAAAACTAAGAGGGGGCTGAGTTAATGCCAAATTTTGGAAATTATATCAAAGAAAAACGGACTCTTATTCTTATTAAATCTGTGCTGAATTGTGCCTGATCAGGTTATTCCAAGTTTCCATGTTTGGCCATTTCCCGATATAAACCTAATAGAAAATTATTATAATTTCGTGAAATCTGGTAAAATTTAATTAACAAGAATATATGAATATATGTAAATTCTCAGAGCTTAGCGTCAAGTTAGCTAGTAGGATTTTGTCAGAAAATAACCGAATAAGTATGTAAATTTTGAGAAAACCTGATACAGCAGAGACAAGAGTTCAGTACATTTCAGATTGAAAAAGAATTCAATTTTGTTCAATCTGATTTTCAAAATTTTGGGTGGCTGAGCTTTAAATTGGCTCCCCGCTCCCCAATATGATTATTTTGTCGGAAAATAGACGAATATGAAAATTTTGAGAAGAAACCTTATCCAGCACAGTTCAGCACTCTTCAGATTGGATAAGAATCCTTTTTGGTTTCATCTAATTTCCAAAATTTTGGGGGGGGGGGCTGAGCGTCAAGTATGTATGTATGTTATCTCAAAAACTCTTGAAATCACTTTTTAAAAAAACATTAATTTATTTTAAAATACAAGTTACAAATAAAATCGGACGTTAACTCAACTATACTAAATAATGACGAATAATGACGCTTAAGCTAAAGAGACAGGATCTTTTATAATTTAAAATATGATGATTTTGCTGTTTCTATGGGAGCGTTACGACCATGGACCAGAGTTCTTGGCGTGACATGTTCTCACAGGATAACTTGCTGAAGTAGCGTCTAGACTTTGCGATACTTTGTACCACTGTGGTGATGAAACGCGTCTTGAGGTCAATGTAGTCGTGAAATCCATATAACAGCTCCCCCATTAAGTAAAAAGTTGGTGCTTTGCAATAATTTTTTCAAAGACCAACTGGGTTGTTGTGTAGACTGGTCATCTCTTGTTCTGAGGGAAGATTTGGAAGAACGGTGTTTCTTCGTTTGGGTAAAAGCCTTCCAAGGTTGTTGCCTATTTAAAGACGTGAATGAGACTTCGCTGGTTGTGGTTCGTCTTCGTCGATAGGGCTAGGCTTGGAAGGTGCCTTTCGCCGATACTTACAACAAATGTAAATGATTACAAGAGCTGCTATTAGTACGATGATGAAGTAGGTGAACCATTGGCTGTGTCTTGATTCAAATGGTTCTTGGATTAGTTTATCCAGTTCATCAGAAAATTGGTTTAGTCTATGCTGTGCCACGTTTAGATGATCGATGTTGATTTTAGATAGTTTGAGTGGTTTCAAATCTGGCACATGAAGATCCACAGGCAGGTGTTTGCAGCAATCATAGGGAATTTCCACTGGATGGCTTTTATAGGTGACGTTTCTGTATTTTTCTGCTAGATTCCTAGCATGAATTCTGGAGTTTCCCACAAAGGCATTGCAGGTTGGTTGGAGCTTGAGCACTGTGTTAGTGTTGATTGTTTCTGTCACACTGTTTTTGCCATCACATCTGCTAGTGATTGGAAGGGACGATGATAATGTTATGAGCCAGTAGTTTGTGTCTAGCTCTTGCACGTTGTAGTCACTAGCGAGTAAGATTGAGGTTTGGCAAGTCTTGGGAAGTGTTCTTGTTGACTTCAGGAGTTGGGCTTCGCAAATGGCATCACTGTCTATTGGGTATTGTAGAAGGTCAGAACATATCCTTGTGTTATTATCAAGAGGTTTGCAGTGATCCAGGCTTTGGAGTCATATGTACAATAAAGAATCGTCGTCTCTCGCGATATATTTTTGAGTTATTGGTAAAATATGATTAAAACCTGTTCGATTATCCAAAATTGGGATAGGGTAGATGTGATAAAGAGTGTATATC
Source organism: Ceutorhynchus assimilis (assembly GCA_917834065.1). Lineage (NCBI taxonomy): Eukaryota > Metazoa > Arthropoda > Insecta > Coleoptera > Curculionidae > Ceutorhynchus > Ceutorhynchus assimilis. Next base: position 23,105,361 of record OU892284.1, read on the forward strand.
TCAGGTTCAATTAGCGGTATTCTAAGAATAAAGACAATTTTACCTTCTGATTGCTAAGCTTCTAAATCAATTATTTCCAGATATCGTACTACATATGGAAGATATGTAGGTAAAGGAAGGTTATTTTTTGCTAAGAGCGAGATATTTCCTGTAAGGAGGCGACCAAGTCTTTAGGAGTTATAATTGAGGTATGTAAGATCTTTAAACGTGCAAACGTTATTGCTTCTAGAATGTCATTAAGAGAATTTTCTAGAAAGACGTAGCTTTCCATTAATGATTCACTGTGATTCACAGAGGTTTAGAGTTCTGGTTTGGGCTTCGTAAAACTTTAAATCGTTCGAAATGTCACATATGAATTCTTTGATTTCTGCTATATCGATGTTGAATGTTTCTTCATCGATTTGGAGTTCTTGAATAGTAGAATTGAAATTTTTTATTACTGAGGTGGTTACAGAAATTTGGTTTTTAAGTAAAATTTCAAGTTCTCGTTCGTCTGTGTTAATTTTGTCAATACATTTGTTGCAGTATTCACCATCGGTAGAGTCTAAGTTTCCTGTGATTGATTGATTAAAGATACTTCCTATTCCGTTAATTAGTCCACGTTTGTTTCTGTAGTTTGTGTCGCCAGTGATTCCATCAAGTTTCTGGTCGACTGAATCAGCAACTTGAGTTAGAAGGCTGAAATGGGTTTGAACTTCAACTTTGAAGGCTGTCATTCGAGGAGAAGGTTCATCAATTATTTTGGTCAGGCTAGTGAAAATCTTTTAATTGTTCTGGATAGTTTCTCTTATAACGTACTTATTTGGCAATTGCCTAATTATACTGCATACGGCTAGTCAGCTTCAGTTCGGAGGCCATGGGTCTCTGGGTTCCTTGTATACATCTTACCTTTGGGCGCCACCAAGTTAATTATGACTTAACTAGGAAGATAACTTAATGATGTTATAAACAAAACCTGTGCAATTGGAGAGCTTATCAATAAAACAACTAATTAGGTACAATAATGTATCTGGCTTCTTTATTAAAAAATAATAACAAAAATGAATAGGGATGGCCAGGACATCATTATGGCTTGTATCAATTTATAAATATTTGATTATAAAAAAATTAATGTAAATAACGCATATATAAATATGAATTTTAAGTAAACATGACTAAAAACCTTTTGGTATTTACACTTGTGAGTGATAAGAAAACTACAGTATGGGTTACACTTTACCAACAGGCAAATTAAACACAGAAAGATGAAAGTTATTGTTAGGGCAACCTCAGGGTAAAATTCTAGAATTTTATTTAAGGGGCACTTACCGACGTAATTCGGTGTCAGATGATTTATATAAGATTTGCCTAAATAGTAAAGGTGCAACTTACATGTATACAAGTGAAATGTGTTACGGGATGATTTTTCCCGCACCAAAATAGAAGGAAATAAGCTTATTTACCTCTCTGAATAGCATACCTTCCTCAAGCCACTGTTTTCTATCCAATAGTTGTAGCCAAACTTTTCATCAAACTTTTTATTTTTCCCAGAATCATTAAGTTAGAGGTTTATTAATAGAATTGATTTCCTGTTAGTAGGGTTAAAATAAATAGTCAACTAATTTATTAATAAAACAAAATTACAATATTTACAATTAGAACAGCTGATGTCTGATCGGAGTAGATTGACTAGATTGACAGCGCTCCAAAAAGGGTCAGTGACCGGTACTAACTTAATTTGAATAAGTACCATGCCCCAACTACCATCAAAATTCCCCAGTACCTTCCACCTTGGAGTTTTGACAGAACCTTTTTAAAGGACATTGCAGGGACAAGCAGAGGTCATTCAGGTCGAGGACTTTCCACGATTAAGTGTTCGGGAAAATTCCTCAGGCACATTTTGCCGATTTTCTGAGTTGTCTAGTTTTCGCTCATAGATCTAGGGTGGCTAATCCGTTATTTTAGCACCCAATCGCCTTGTGCAGATTTTTTTTGTGAGTCGGAAAAGAGCAACGTGTCCAATTGTTTGTTCCTAAAGGCCAAAGTATTTTGGTGAGTCGTTTTTCTTATTAATCTTCTCTGTTTCTCTATTTTCTATGTAAGAGCATAATTTTCTGTTAATTATACGGTTAAATTCCGAATATCGGACATACTTACCTATTGCGCCACGCCCTGTCTCATTACGTCCATTTGTTTTAGGCCTTTAATCTTCACCTTTAGAAGTTACGCTTTAAACTTTACCCTTAGATGTCCCCTTTTATTCGTCACGCTTCAGTCCCTAACTTTCAGTAAAGAGTTATACGTTATACGTTAAGCTCACTGTATACTTCGAGTAGGACCTACAATCTTCAGCCTCCTCTAGACCATTAGAAGCTTTAGTGAATCCTAGTGACTGAACTTCAGTGCCCAGGGCCAGTGGCTTCTTGTTGCGGCCCTGATCCAGTCCCAGGCCATTGGAAACACTGGAAGATATTGATCTCACCTGTCAGGTTCTCCCCAAGAGATTAGGGACTACTCAGGTTTGATAAGTGTGTTGTATTGTCCTAGTATCAAACCTTGCCAACCCCTTGTTGGAGTAAAACACCACAACGCAGATTTACTACCTTAAAAATTATCCTTCAGATTATGTGTTTTATGTGTTGCTATTTCAATTTTTAATTAATTATAACTATATCACTTTTTTTTTTGTTTTATGAAACTTGCCATCCAGGTTATGTATAGTTAGGTACTTCAATTTTATTAGGTAGCTAGGTATCTATACTACCTATATTGTTACATACTATTAAAGCCCTTCAGGTTACGTATTGTTACTTCCACTTTGATTATTGCTGCACTCAATACAGATAAATACTTGTACACTGGGGTTAAATGGCCATTTACGAAGGTACTGCATTTAGTGAGCTTGTATATTGAACATTTATATTTCAGGTATTATTGCTGTTGTACGGTACTCTTTACTTTAAGGGACTCGAGTTAATTTTTCTTGTATTTACTATTTTTAGAGTATATAGGTTAGGTACTCCTAGTCTAGGCGATTTCTTTACTTCGTTGAACCTGTTCTAGAGTCAACCTGTTCTGGTTCTAATTAAAACCCGTACCTGATTGTATTTAGCAAAGCGTTTCACTTTGTTCTTGTCCTCCCTTCTTGTTTACGTTTATATTTCAGGTTGTGCTGCAATAGTTCCGTAGAAGTTTCCTGCTTTCGTTATATCGGTTGATTTCTTGTACTGCAGGGAAAAAGTAGGTTGCGCTCTATATTTAGTTAATTAATTAACCCATACCACTCTCCGTATTGGAGGCTAGTCGGCAACCCTATACACGAAATCACGTTTCTAGATTTCAGCCACCAACCAACCCTTCCTTTCTATTCTTTCTCTTTTTAGCTACCCATTCACTGTCCCACTTCCTTCAAGTTTCATTATTTACTTCTCCCTCCCGTTTTGTGCCACGTAATAAATTGGCACGTAACAAATGTATGTGAAAATCCAGAAGTTTCCAAAGTGAGATTATCTACAGGTTTGGTCTCACTATAGATAGGCTAAGGTATGGTAAGTGAGTCATGAGTCCTATCCACGTTGTATCCGTTCAACGTAGAACTCGACGTGGTTCTGCCAGAGTGGCACCAAGAGAGTTGCTGAAGAATGGCTACCAAAGCCCCAAATGAGAGCAATCTAGATCCAGTCTAGAATCTCTCTAAATACAGCTTAGCAACTGTCCAACTATAGTCTGGGACTAGGACCCTATAACGATGTTCGTATAAAAAAACAAATCGAGCCCCAAATATTAGAAATATTCTTACCTCAAATTGAGGGATACTCTAGACCAAAGGTGAAGTCTTATGGCGTTTCCGATTGGTAGATTTAGTGCGGAACTAGTGCAATTTTTTCTATTTCTGCCTTTTTTTTCTACAGGTCGATTTGAAGGATGGAAATACACTCAGTGCGCACTGAATCTACCAATCGGAAACGCCATTAAACTTCCAAATGCTGCTCGGAACAGTCCGAAACAGAATCCAAAAATGACCAAGGGACGACTCTAGACAATTATCAGCAAGAAATTAGTCTACTTGAACTCCCTGGCACAAAATTCCAAAAAGTCTCGCCCCAAAAATAATTAGGGCCGAGGCCCGAGACCGGAAGACTACTCAGCGTGAGGTCGCAGATCAAAAGGGCAGATTCTTCATTTAGAATTTAGATTTCGGAAGAAGACTTTCATCTGTCAAACTTCTAATTTTGACATTGAAGAAAATTATAGAAAAGGACGTGTTCAGTTTCACCCCAAAAGTACGAACTGAGAATCGGTTGTGTAAAAATGACTGGTGAATGTTGAAAAGTGCCTATAGAACATATATCAAAAGGTAGAACAGGTCTAAAGAAAACGCCTAGACAAAACAGCTGTTCAATGACATGATGGAAATGAAAAGTCAAAGAGTACAAAAAAACAACAATTATTATCATAACCTCAGATGATTGATTGGATTTGCAAACAGAGATGGTGATGGTACTAACTCCTTTTCCTAAGATTCTAATCAATAACAGCGGGCCCTGCCGTACTGAATCAAACCTTCCTAGATCAATTAACAAAACTTGCAAACCTGCACCAAAAAAAAACTTTCAGTAGAAGGCAGTACTCAAGGTAACAAAATCTGGGCACAGAAAAGATAGTTGTTTATTCATTTATTTCATTGTAGTTCTATATGGAATCATATCCAGTATGGCAAAACAAGGTAGCTTATTAGCCAAGAAATTGAAAACGTTACACTCTGTAACTAACTTGTAAACTAAAAGGGTCCATTTCTCATTTGATACTCTGAGATTACCTTCTTCGTGATAGAATATTCCAACTGTGTTGTTAATTGGAGTTAGAAGAAATTGATGGGTGACGACTGGAATCAGCCCGATGAGTCTGGAAAAGAATAGACTAGTCATAGAACGGCTTTAGTCTATCAAAGTTAAATTTCGAAAATTGATTTGTTTTGAGGTTTTTCACTTTCGCTGAGTTTCTATAAACTTCAATTATTTCGAAAGGTCCGTTAAAGAGATTTTGGGCTTTGTCTTTTATTTGAGTTTCTTTGACATACACTTTGTCACCTGCTTTATATTCTGGAAGATTTTGTGAGACCGTCTTGTCGAACTCTACTTTCGACTTTTCTTTCTGAATATCGGTTCTGGCTCGAGCCATTCTATAATAATATTCCATTCTGTTGTTGAGGTCTCGTAAAGTGCGTTTTTTTTTTTAAAGATAAAAGTCAAAATGACATTATGTTGGCAATACAATGTAAAATTGTCAAAGCTTTCAAATTTTTTATGTAGAAAAGGCTTGTGTTGCCAACATAGTTACTAAATTTTTGACTTGGGGAATTATCTTTAAAAAAAAACAGATTTTATGTATTTGGAGATTAGCTGTTTTTGATTATAAAGAGTCTCAGGGGGTCTATTCGACGTATGGCCAAAGATTAATTCGAAAGGTGTGAATCCGTGTGTCTTATTTTTGGTATTATTGTAACAGATAACTGCGTACGGGAGAAAGTTGAATGGGTGTTCATCTGGATGTTCCGCTTTATGAACGCAGATCATCTCCGTTAAAGTTGCATTGAATCTTTCCAGCGATCCGTTGGATTGTGGGTGGCTTACACTTGAAAATGTCAATTTTATGTCGTAGAGTTGACAAAGGTCTTTGACTAAGGCGTTGTTGAATTCACCTCCACAATCAGAGTGCATTCTTAAAGGTGTCCCGTAGTGTTGGAAAAATACTAAATACTAATAGGGTGTTGTGGACGCCTTTTTGTCCGAGATTGGGTAAGCTTGTGTGAATTTGGTAAGTTCATCCCTAATTGTTAGGGCATAGTTACGAACTGGGAATTCAAAAAGGTCAATGTTTATTCTTTCGAATGGAGTTTTGGGAGTCTCAGTGATAACGAGAGGAGAACTAAGATTTTTCCTACAGATTTTGACTTTTTGGCAGATTTCACAGGCTCTGATGAATTTCTCAACATCTTTGGTTAAACCTTGCCAGGAGTATTTGTCTTTAATTCTTCTAACGGTTTCATTGATTCCACGATGTAAATTTGTTTTTCCAGTATGATATTGGTCCAGGATAATTGGGATTTGGTCTTGATCTGGGGTTTTGACGATATTTTGGCATATCTTAAGCTTAATGTCTTTTTCGGCAAATATAAAGGAAAATATTTCAAGAATAGGTAATTCTAGATTGTTTTCTATGCAAAAGGTTTTTTCAGGATCAAATTTGTTTTGACATTTGAAAGGCGAGTGAAAGAGGATAGGGACTATTCTCTCATTTTTGCAAGGAATGGGAATTATGAAGTATTTACGTGCCTTCACAGATTTGCTGGATAAAATGTTAACTTGATTGGGTTGAAAATCGAAATTTTCTTCGAATAGATGATATATAATTTTGTAATGTAATTCTGTTGGTTTGGTTTGCCAAAAGAATGTTACAATATTTTTGTGAGACTTGTCCAGAAGTTGTAGGTTGGAAATCTCTATCTTTAAGTAGTCAATAATTGATCTGGTTTTGTAGAGATTCACGAAAGAGTTGTATTCTTCCTCAATTTGGGTTGTTTCGTCATTGTTTTCAATTTCGACGATTGGAATTTCTTGTTGTTGTTGACTTGTAGAGGGGCGGTTTCTTATATGGTCAATATCAGGTTCTTCTTCGTTAGAAGTGAGTACGTGAATTTTGGAACTTAAATCTGAACAATCTTTAAAGTGGTTTGCTTTTATTCGAGATAGGGCATCAGCGTTCTTATTGATTTTCCCAGGTTTATACTCGATTCGATAGTCGTATTCTTCGAGTTTCAAGCGCCAGCGAGCTAAACAACTTCCAGGGTCTTCAATTGAGAAAAGCCAAGTTAAAGGGCGATGGTCTGTGATAAAAATAAATTTTCGACCAAAGAGGTAAGGTCTGAAATGTTTAACTGCCCATACAATGGCCAGTAATTCTCTCTCTATGGTAGAATATTTACTTTCAGCATTGCACAGCGTTCGAGAGGCATAGGCTATAGGGAGATCTTTTCCTATAGGGCCTTGCGACAGAACTGCACCGATGGCAAAAGCACTTGCGTCGGTGGTTAGTAGAAATGTCTCTTCGAAATTGGGATAAATCAGAATCGGGTCAGAAACTAGTGCGTTTTTCAACTCGTTGAATGCGGATACGCATCCTGGGTTAAATCTATCACACATTGATAATGTTTTAGAAAATCCAACCCTAAAATTCCATCGAAATCAATATCCAAGTTGTAAATATACACTTTGTGAGGATCTTGAAGGGTGAACGGTACAAGTGTTGATTCACGGATCTGGAGTTTTTGATCGGTGATACCTTGAATGGTTACGTTTTCTTCGGAACGATAGGGGAATTTTTGGAAAGTATTTTCTTTAGAAATTGTAATGCCTGCACCTGTATCAATGAGTAATCTGAATTTATTGGAAGCATCATGAATGTAGTAGGTACAAATTTTTCGAATTAACAGTGAGAAGTGGGTTTAAAGAAATGCTTGTTCCGGAAAATTGAGGTTCGGATTCATGTTGTCTAGATTCAGAAGTTGTATTTGAGTCTCGATATTCGAAGTGTCTTGAGGAGTATTCTCTGGCGGATGGTGATTGGTAAAAGGAACCAGAAAATCCTGATAATTTTCAGCGTTCGGATCAATAGTGAACTGTTCAGCATATTCGTTTTCTTCATAACTAGCATCTTGTTCATACTGAGGGCTTTCAGTGTACTCAAATTCGTTGGCATATGTTTCATTAGAGGAATCATTTAAAAGATAAGTTGTTTGCTGTAGGGTAGTAATTGGGGTTTCTTTGAGGGGTAGTTGAAGCGTATCTGGGTACAAATTGTTTCGAAGTAGATGCATTTTGGGTTCTATTTTGGGGAAAATTGGTTCTGGCTGTTGATTTGCGGTGCCTGAGTAGTTAGCTGTAGTCGTTTTTTGGAAATTTTGATTTGGGTATTGAGTGAAGTTTGAACGACTGGAAGCTTGGTGTCTACATTGATTGGATGTATGGCCAATTTTTCCACGAGAAAAGCATTTTATGGAAGATTGTGGTTTGTTGACCAAAACTTTTTGAACAGCAGTTTTTTGAGTCTTCTGTTTCTCAAATTAGGAAAGTTGGATTTCTCTCCTGATTCTACATTGAGCATTTAAAAGAGAGTGTGGGTTTCCTGCTCTGATAATCTGGCCAAGGCGAGGTTCTAGGCCTGTAAGTAGCGTGTTTAGGGCCATAGATTCCACAAGGGAGGACTGTGCTTCTTTTTGATCTTGTGTTTTAAGGTGTGGTGACTTTTGGATAGCAGAATGCATTTTTGCACTCAGTACTTGGAGTCTGTTGTAGAAAGTAAGTGGGGACTCGCCTGGTAGTTGTTTGAGTCGTTGGAGGTCATGGATAAGAGCTGAGAGGTCTCTAGAATCTCCAAAGTGTAAATTCAGAAGTTGTTTGATTTCCAAATAGGAAGTAGGGTTTCGAGAACTTATCAGTTGACGTGCTCTACCTCTGAGCTTATTTTTAATATGAATAACAAGTAAAACTGTTTGCTGCGTGGTTGCCATATTGTAGGCACAATCGCATGCATTAATAAAGTTTCCCAAAAAGATTTGATCTCCTTCAAATTCAGGAATTATCGAAAATATTTCAGAAAGTCTGTATGGTTCAACTTCCACAATGGTTTCATCGGTTTCATTAGGCATTTTGTTGATTTAAATAAAAATATTCAAAAACAGCAACAACAAAAATATTTCGAAAGTAAATGGTTGACAAACTTTTGAAAATATGGAAACGATTTATGAAAATTGGTCGGTAAATTTTCAAAAATTTGGTAAATAATACGATTTTTAAGGAAATAATTGACTAGCAAACTTTTCAAAATAAACAAAATATGGTAAATTGAAACAATTCATAAAAATTGGTTCGCAATTTTTGAAAATATCGTAAAATAAAACTTCGCAAAATATGGTAAATGCAAAAAATAAAAATAATAGGGAATGTTTGAAAAATCGAACAGTATCAACGAAACAAACAAAAAAATAAACGAGACAATGGGCTCTTTCACTAATTTTTGAAATTGGCATATTTGGATAAAGCAACTAAAAACAGAATTTTCTGTATTTTTACTTTTGAAAAATTCAAAGTCCTTCTTGAGAAAACAGAAAACAAAGAAATACCTCCAAATAAAAACCCAGAATTTATTTCTATGACGTCGCAGCTCGCAATTTGACCCTGTTGCCACTAATTGTCAACATTGAAAATTTGTAATAGATTTAATTCTGAAATGTTGGCAAAATCTCATGAAAAGTAGTTAAATTAATTAGTTATAGATTCAAGATTTTATAACATTTTTTTTTTTAAATTATGCTTAAATACAATTTAATGCAATTTTTTATGTTTAGTTTTATTTATTTATTTTACGCTGCACTACATTTAGTCACAACCGACAACAGCGCATTCGAACCTTAACGTATCTTTACAGAGCGCAAACACAGCCGAGCCCTTCCTCCTTGCAACGACATAAGCGAAATGAAGAATATTTATGTGACGTCGGCAAATCGGCGCGTTTTAAAATAGTTTGAATTTAGGCACTTTTGATTGCCTATGAAAAACTTATTGAACCTTGTAGAACATTTTTTTTTTGGTATATATGCCTAAAATAGTCCCTCCTTTGAGATTTTATACTTAAATTACGTATTTAAATTTTAGTGAAAGAGCCCATTCATTAAGTACTTACATCAAAAGAATAGCCTCCATGGAATCGTCGTGTTCTCGTCGTGTTCACTTCGAGTTGGGATTCTTCCGTTCTTTTTCTGTTTAAGGGATTAGAATCCGCCGCTATCAGTTAGAATATTCTTGTTCTGACAACGTTGACAGATCCTACCGACTGCGCCAAATTGTTATCTCAAAAACTCTTGAAATCACTTTTTAAAAAAACAATAATTTATTTTAAAATACAAGTTACAAATAAAATCGGACATTAACTCAACTATACTAAATAATGACGAATAATGACGCTTAAGCTAAAGAGACAGGATCTTTTATAATTTAAAATATGATGATTTTGTTGTTTCTATGGGAGCGTTGGCGTCACATGTTCTCACAGGATAACTTGCTGAAGTAGCGTCTAGACTTTGCGATACTTTGTACCACTGTGGTGATGAAACGCGTCTTGAGGTCAATGTAGTCGTGAAATCCATATAACATGTATGTATGTATGTATGTATGCGACCAAGGTTGATCTATTGTACCCCTCCTTCTGTTGCTAAGTTTCGGGTTGCTTAAAGCAGCCCCTCTAGTCCTAGGTCCTTTAGGAATTTTAGGATGTCTAGCGGTTCCAGGGCTGGAATGCCTTCCAGCTGTATAAGCGGACTTCCCAAGCTCTTCATTCTTGAGCGGCTTACGGCATCGCAGTTCAGTAGAAAATGGTGAGGTGTTTCTTCACCGTCTTCACAGAATCTGCAAGTGCTACCTTCTTCTAACCCCAGATTATGTAGGTGCTTATTCAGTCTGCAATGTCCCGAGAGAAGCCCGGTTAGAGTTTTGAGACTTTTCTTGCTAAGGTTGACTAGCAGTTCAGATCTTTTTTGGTTGTAGCTACCCAGTAGATCTTTGGCCTGTCGTAGTCCTGGTTGGTCTAGCCATTGTTTGTTCCTTAGCCGGTTCTCTTGCTTTTTGAGGATTTCTTACAGGTGCGCATTTCCGACGCCGCAGAATGGTTCTGGCCCAGTGAAGGGAGTGGCCGCTCCCGTTTTTGCAAGTTCGTCTGCGCATTCATTTTCCTCGACTCCGTAGGTGATGATAGGTCTCACTATCATGGTATACCATCCATCGTAGGATCGATGGGTTACAACCCCACGTTTTGCCCGCAATGTTTTTACATACCATGAGTGCCGAAATTGCTTTGTTTGTTATGTTCTCTATGTGTCGGTTCCAAAGGAGTTAAGAGTCTAGGGTTATTCCTAGGAATTTAACTTCTTGTTTCCAGTGAAGCCTGCTTCCATCGAGGCAAATGTTCCTCAGGTATAGGAGTTTCGTTCTTTTTGTAACTGTTACCAGTGTGGTTTTTGATGAGTTAGGATTCAGTCCCACAGTCTGACACCATTCCTTCGTGGTTCGGAGTGCTTTTTCTATAAGGTCACAGAGTATTCCTTCGTGTTTGCCTCTGGCTATGATGACAATATCATCGGCGTAACCAAAGCAGTTGAAGCCCTGGTCTGTCAGTATATTTAGTAGATCATCGACTACTAGACTCCACATCAAGGGTGAGAGTACCCCTCCCTGTGGACATCCTCTGGTTGTGGTGACTTGTATGGTTTGTTCCCCCACATCCGTTTCTGCAATTCTGGTGGCTAACGTTTCACACATCCAGGTGGATGTGGTTTTGTCCACTCCTTTTCTGACAAGGGCATTCTTTATTGACTCATGAGACGTGTTATCGAAAGCCCCCTCTATGTCTAAGAAGGCGCAGATGGCTACTTCCTTATTCAGCAGTGTGTTTTGGATGCTGTCAGTGAGTTCAAATAGAGCGGTTTCTGTTGATCTGCCCGCTCTGTAAGCATGTTGCCTAGCATGTAGTGGCGTCTTTTCTAGATCATTTGTTCTGATATAGTTATTTACAACTTTATCAACTGTCTTCAGTAAGAACGACTTCGGTAGAGTGGCATCCTTTCTCCCTGCCTTTGGGATGAAAGTTACTTTAGCTCTTCTCCATTGACTGGGTATGTATCCGGTCGCTAGGCTGTATCTAATGAGTTTGAATAGATACGGCATAATTTCATTTTTCCCTTTTTGCAACAGGGCTGGAAAAATGCCGTCTACTCCAGGTGACTTGAACGATTGAAATGAGTCGATCGCCCAAGCCAGCCGCTGCGGAGTGCAAATGTTCTTGGCAACCTCCTAGTTTTCTTGCCTGGTTTTTCTGGGCTATTCTTTGTTTTCTTCAGTACCATTGGGTATACTTCCTGAAAAATGGGTTTCCAGTAGTAGAGCAGCTCGTTGCTCTTCGTTTTCTGTATAACTACCGTCTGGTTTCTTAAGTGTCAATGGTCCTTGCGCCCTGCCTTTTGCCAGGGTTTTATATAGTCTGGCTGCTGATGGTGTTTCTGTGATAGATTCACAGAAGTTCTGGAAGTTTTTCCGTTTGGCCTTCCTTAATTTTCTGTTGTACTCAGTCAGCTTTTCGGTGTAGCCCTGCCATTCTCCGTCCCGTTTGGCTCTGTTGAAGAGACAGCGAACCTCGGATCTGAGTCGTGACAGGTGACTATTTCACCATGGGCAACCTTTTTTGTTTACTTGTTCCTTCACAGGACAACTGGATTCGTAAGCCTCCATGATTGCTCCGTTAAGGATTTGAAGCGTCAAGTTACCCCTCATCTATTTTTTCCTATAACTTTATTACCGAAACGGCACAGTTCAAAATATCATCGGCACAGTAAAGCACACTTGGAGCACAGTGAGTGGTTGCAATTTTTTTAAAAAATTTGCATGTGGGGGGGCTAACTTGACGGAGCCTTAAATATTGTTTCTCATTTCATCCTGCAACGGTCGTTTTAATAACTTGTAGCATGCCAAAATTCTTGTACAAGGGAAAAATTTCTATTTACAATGGAATTTTATAACCTAAAAAAGAGGGACAAGAGGTATAATGTTTCCATTATAATTTTTTCCCAGTTACAAAGTATCACATTATCTTTACATTAATTATCCAGCAACAGTATTTAATTTTTCATTCCCAAAAAAAGGGGTTTACAAAATTCTCAAGAGTCATCCAATAGAATATAGATTGCGTAGGTAGCTAGAAATGTATTTTTATTCTCGTTAAGTTACATTCACACATTTCGATGGAAATGGTCCCGACAGTCTTTACATATCGATTTGTAAAACTCAGGATGACGTCAAGCATTGCAGACGAGTTGTTCCCGATGAATTTGAAAATCCGGAAATTGAACCGATTTTTGTAGTCGCAGATAACTCGATGCTGAAATTGACAAATTTCTGCCGTGGTTAATTTAATGCAATAGGAATGTTGGTTGTTCATAAATAACACTTTCTATTGAAATGTTCTAAGAAGATTTATAAGCAATTGCCATGTTATATGAAAAAGTAAACAGTTTCTCGGTATTTTTAAACTTATATCACATGTACTTAATATGTAAAAAAAAGGCGAACACATTGGAAAATGCATGATGCCTAATGTTATTATTACACATGAATTGTTTAGCCAAGAATTTTTTATGGTATAAATTTATTATAATAATAATAATAGTCTCAATATCCAGAATTGGTCGATTTGATAATCAACTAACCCAACCAACTCTTGAAAGGTTGGCTCCTATGTATATGACAATTTCTAAATTACCAATGGTCCAATTTTTCCTTTCATTTCGCTAGGTTCGAAAAACAAACTTTTTGATTAATCTGTCCTATAAACTTTCACGCGTAGGTATTTTAATTCAAAAAAGGGCCAAAACTTTTTTGCAACTTTTTATATTGATGTTAAGGAAAGTTATAATTATTTTGACAGCAAGGGAAAGCAAACTTTTTTCGCCTTAACAGAATAATATAAAAAGTTATTTTGAAGGCGAATACGTAGGAGGAACTTGGGAAATGAAATGTAGTTTGTGTATTTGCTGAGAAGTAATTTCAAAATTATTCAGATTTTCAAAGAGTCTACTGTGAATGTATTATTGAAAAAGTACTTCTTTTCCAATTTTCAGCCCTAAAATAATAATTGGAATTTATTCCTGCTATAACAACTTTAATTAAAGTTTAATATAAGCTTCAACTCTACCAATACAAACATACAGCGTTATCTTGTAAAATATCAATACATAGAGAGAAATGAAAGTACTTACTTTACTATTCACAATAAATAATGGTAATTACTGCACCATCCGAAATTCGGACGATACCGAATCAGGGGAATTTATCGATTGTCCAATTTTCAGGAATATTGCTTATAAAATATTCGGTGTGCTGCTAAATTTTCATTTTGTCTGGTGACCTTGTTGTTTTGATTGGATTATTGATTGGTATTTGTTTGCATCAGGAGTTAAGTTTTGAAAGATAGAAGACCCAGACTAAATAAGACCACACCCTTCACAAAGTGCATCCTAATAAAATTTTTGAGGGTGCGGTAAGAAGTCATTGACTGTCTAGTCTGGGCATTCTCAAATTAAATCGCCCAACATTGCATGTAGTATCAATAAAAGAGTTATTTTTAATTGGCGCATCGTCTGGCGAGGAGTAAATATAAGACTTTTTAGTCAGTCGCTTTTTGTACTTAACAATTTATTTATAGCTACCGAACATTATCTGTCAGAGGTAATTTTTTTTTTTTGTTATCCTCTGACCAATTTATTGAAACAATGTAAGAGCTTTATGACACTCCTGAACATGTAACATGTAACATAAAAATATAGCTTTACGGCCGCTCATAAAAGGTTATAACATCTTTTATTGGCTTTAGTAATAAATTATTTAGATCCTGAATATTTGATTTTGTCGATTGGATATATGGGCAAGATGTTACTGCTTACCTTGATGGAACTCGAAGTTCAAATTCAATTTAGGTTCATTCATTGTTAAGCTACACAAAAATTACTACAGGGGTTACACATTTTTAGTAGGCACTTATGATTCGAGATGCTTTTTTTCTCAGAAGCTGTACATTTCAATAATTTATTGATGAGCTGAATTGTTAGATAAAATCAGTTTCTCTTCCCTGGAACTCATCTCAACTTTTTTGTAAAATAAGTTCATTTGGAAAGTCAAATTGAGCGATTCAAGTTTCTCATTACTTATTTAGAAAGCCTTTATTACGGAAAACTGCTTTCACCTTCACAAATGAAATGAGTTAAAAGCTCCATACACAAAAACTTTCTTCTAAAATCTCTAGATTTCAAAATAAGTTAATTGAGCTGATTTTTTAAATGTTACACTATTGTAATGTATGCAACAGGTTTGCAGATACTTGAGTCTCTTCATACATGGTGTTCTTGATACTTGAACTTTTCTCTATAGAGAAAACCATGATAATGCTCAATAGGGTTTTCTACTGCCAGAACCTCCTTCCGGATGACAATATTTTTTCTCCACCTTTTCAAAGGATTTACTAAAATATCTGAAGGTTATTTCTCTATCACTTTAGTTTTGGCAGAGGTGCTATTTCACTTAGCGAGGCGTCGATGTCTAACACTAACAGTCCTTCATTCATTTGATATGCTAAAACTGGAGCGTTGGCCATTTTGTTTTTTTTTTTTGTTCCTGAAAGACTATTACGGCTTCGTAATCTTTCCAAAATCACTGACAAAATGACGGTAGTAACTGCAGAGTCCTAGGAAGCTTCTTATTTCACGTTCGTTCTTTGGCCTGGACTTTTTCTGGATCTGCTTTTATTCCCCGTGAAGTAACCACACGTCAACTGTAGGCTGCACTTTCTGACATAAGACTTTCTTTAAATTCGACAGCAGTTCAACTAAATCTTTATATCAGTCATCATGACATCATCCAGGTATGAAGCATGTCTCCCAAGTGAATCTTCACAGAACTAATACCATTATCCGTCTTTCAGTATTTTAACTTATGAGTTTATTGAGTTAAAAGTGACCAGTTTTAAAAAGCGCCTTTAAGTTAAAAGAGGATGTTGGATGTTGCATACGGCTGTTATTAATTAAAAACTCCCTCACCAAAAACATTTTATTTCAACTAGAACAAAATAACCTAGACTCTCCAAGTTAGAACTTGAATCATTTGAATTTGATAAGTTCTTAACTTCGGAAGCCGCTCTTTCAGAATCAGATCTGTGGGTTCTGAACTATCCAGCTCAATTTAATTGAAAGTTTAAATTTGAAGCTTCTATTAAGCAGCTTTTTTAGTAAAGAACTTGTCGAATGTAGCTATTTTTTTTTAAAAGGTAAAATAAGGATTTTTTTGGAAAAAAAGTGAGGATTCCTGTGTAATAATTAACTTGAATTGAGGTGGATTGTCTATGAGTCATAAAACTGTCGAAGAAGCCTGTTTCCCAGAAAATTATCATTTGTACTTTATTAAAAATAATGGTCTGAATTGTCCAAAATCCTTATGTTGTGCTTCATTGTGAAGCAAGAGGGTAAAGGGAAGTGATTTGAGCAGTCTCTCTTGCCAAAAGCTGTTCACTGAACTTAAAAAATTAGGATAGAACTTCTTCTAGAAGCTCTAGGTATGTACTTAGTAGTGTAGGGAATGGGTCTCTACAATTATATTAGATTTATTCAATTATCTATAATATTTACTGGCAAACATCAAATGTGAATAGAAGATATTCATCGTGGGTTAAGGGAGTATTATTGTGAAATAAGACTAATTTTCTTCTGGCAACGTTTCGTGGCTATATTGTCACTTTTTCAAGCTTTATGAAAAAACATTAAAGTCAGCACAGACATTAAAAACAAAATACAATTACTTAATTCAGAGGCCTGAAAAATTAAGTTGGTGAGGTAAGTGAGACCTGGAGATAGGGGTGTTAAGAGGCTTGTTGGCATAACATCGTTATAAAATTAATTATTTTTTTTTCTTTTAATTATATTGTTTTCTTTCTTCAAATAAATTTTAATAATTAAAATGACATTAGTTGGAAGTGAGGTTAAGTTCATCTCCTCGTACTGTTTTAAACGGAAGATTCGAAAATCGATACTATACAGTGTTGAAAAGAAAGTTTATCTTAAACTACCAAGCAGATATTTTACAGTGTTGAAAAGTAGGCACAAGGAAAGCTCACCTTGAACTACGATTTTTGTACAATTGTGAAATGTTGCTGTAAATTGGAGCTAACCTTGCGGTGTCAGTTTTAAGGTTCACAATATTATTCATGTTTATGTGGATCATCTCACTGATCTGTCTTTTGTACAAATTAGGTTCATTATCAACAATAATAGCCTGGTCAAATTGAAAATTGTGCCCCGTCTCAAAGTGATGCTTGGCCAGCGCTGTTTTATCAGGCTCATGACCCCTCACATTCCCACATAACAAAATTGCATCCTTAGAATGTATTAGGAATGTTCTTTTTTCAGGAGGAATGTGCCTAGAATGTTCGCCAAAACCATTGCGAATGTCCTGAGAATGTTCTGAGAAAAGATTGTAGAAATACTGTTTGCAATACCCAAGAACTTCCTGGAAAATACATTAGGATATTCCTAGAATATACCTATGAGATTCTCAGTACGTCATTAAAAGAATATTCCTGTTTGATTCTAAAAATATGCTCGAAACGTACCTATATTCTCACATTCAAAGAATGTTTCTATGACATTATAGTTATGTTCTCAAAAGAATATTATACCAATATGCTTGAAATATTTTTAGAATATATCTAGATATATCATTCTCAATATGCATATTACACATTACATTCTTGTTTGATTCTAAGGATATACTTGGAATGTTTATTTTCGCTTCCAAATAATGCTCGTTTCAGCCCTTTTATATTAAAGGCAGTGAAAGAGTTGTTGGAAAACTTCTCTATAAAACACGAGTATTTAACCAAAGCTCCGGTTTCGAGCTTGTTATGCTCTCGTCGAAGCACGCCAACTGAGAGAAACAGGTTCCAAGGTGATTCAAATGCGAGGCAAGATGTAGATCTTTAATAGCGCGTCGCTCCCTCTCTTGGAAGTCATACAAAGCAAAAGGAAAAGAATATACCTATAATATTCTTAGTAGGTTCTAAATAGAGCATTATTGTTTAATTGTACAATTAAGATTTTTGAGTAGGTACTTTAGATAATTAGATGAACAATATGAAAATATTCTTATCATGGTTACCTACCTACATAAACTTCTCAGCACAACTTGGTAGGTATATTCTTAATACTTGATAGAGATATTAGCTTAAAGAACATTCTTAAGGGTAGATTATAATAATGTTCGTATGAGAATATTCAAATAATGTTATATAAAGTAGGTTCTTAGCACAATCTTCCAGGTAGGTGCATAGAAGCAACATTCCTAGTAGATAAATAGAACGTTCAAATATGAATATTTCAATCGAAACAATCTTAGAATATGCATTGAACATTCCTAAAAGAATATCCCAAAAAGTACTTTGAGGGAATATTCTGAGAATATGAATGTTCTTTCACTGTTATGTGGGTTCCTACAATCATTCTTGTGTTGTTGAAGGCTGTTCTTAAAATATTGTTTAGTTTGTCCTATGTAACATTGGTGACATTAACACGGAATTTTGTATGCCACATTCGATATTTTGGTGTCTGGGACAGGATCCTGCAACTTTGTTGACAAATAACTGGTACAGTGGCGCAGCCAGGGAGGGGCAGGGGACCCAGGCCCCCAAGACTTCAGAGAAAACTAGAAAAATAATGAAGTAGGCGAAAGCTGAAAACTGCTCATATCAGAGAAAAAGTTTAAAGGAAAGTATATCTGTGTTTTTTCTTATAATTTTTTCTGCATGGCTCCCCCCAGAGAAAATTTCTGGCTGCGCCACTGAACTGGTAGATTTTAAATTGTAAAAAACTAATACTGAATCAGCGTTTCTTAGACACTGGTTGATTTTTTGTGAAAGTCGATTAATAAAGGGAAATGTGAGGAATCTTTCATCTGATTTTTTCTTTTGTGTCCCGCATTTAAACATATTTATGGCCCTATTTATGAAGTTATTAGGGTAGTTGTTATTTTTTAGCAATTTTATAATTTTATTTATGTTTTCACTGTGAAATTCATTGTTACTCAGTTTGGTTGCGCAGTAAAGTAATCCCGATATGATGCCCATTTTGTTAGACACCGGGTGGTTAGAGTGAAAGTTTAAGATTCTGCCTGAACTAGTAGGCTTGACATACCAATTTGTGGATATTGAACCATTTCGGTTGTGATGGACTTCAGTGTCAAAAAAGCCCATCCCTTTCAACCCCCATTGTGAATTGTAACGACTGACAAAAGGAATTGTAATTTATCCTCAGGTGCAGCCAGGATTGTGCTATCCACAAAAATGTACAGAAATGGGATTGGAAATGGTAGAATTTGTATGACATTTGTCACCAAATTATTCATTAAAATGTTGGCTAGGATAGAGGAACTGGGATTGTTGGTGAATTTTATCTTCAAAACAGAAATAACTTGTGTCAAAGCTAAATCGGATAAGATCCAATAAGTCATCCATGTTAATGTCTATGTAACATGAAATAAATCTGTATTCTTTTTCTATTATTTTCAATACTTACTGTTTTGGGATATTCGTGAACAAACTGACATTATCCAAAGAGACAAGAACATATGGCCCTCTGTTGGTGCTTAATCAGATCAACAAAATGAAATGAATCCCTCACGCAATAATGAAATGTGGATGTGTATGGACTCAAAACTGTAAGTATGCAAATACCTGGCAATGTTAAACCCTGGTGAGTTGATGCAGCTAACAACTCGTCTTCAGTGGAGTCCTGGCTTGTGCGTTTTTCTTAGGCAATAAAGCTTCGGCGGAACACCATTTTTGTTGCTTTTAAGGAATCCTCTTGTTTTTGGTGATCAGGCCCTGTGACTTAAAGTCCGAGATGAGCTTATTTGCATGGGTTTGGAATTTGAGAGTTGAATCTCTGTTCATTACTTCATAGACGTTACTATCCTGTAATATTTGAGTGACCTTGTCGACATATTCATAACGTTGCTCACTTCCAACTAATGTCATTTTAATTATTAAAATTTATTTGAAGAAAGGAAACAATATAATTAAAAGAAAAGAAAAATTAATTAATTTTATAACGATCGAATTGTGTAATGCCAACAAGCCTCTTAATGGGAATGCCTGTCTCCAGATCTCACTTACATTACCAACTTAATTTTTTAGATCTCTCTGAGTAAGTAATTGTATTTTGTTTTTTATGTCTGTGCTGACTTTAATATTTTTTCATAGGGCTTGAAAAAGTGACAATAAAGCCACGAAACGTTGCGCTGAGACTTTTAAATCCCGCGAGAGATTATTGAAATAGGTACTATTTCCTACAGTGCAATTATTATCGCCTCACAAATTTTTACAAATGTGTCATAGGTCCGAATTGTCGAAAAGAATGAAAATCAGAAAGCCTCTCTTCTCAGATCTTCGTTTTAGACGCTTCAGATTTTCATCTATTAGGGAATGGAGCTGAATAATTGTTCAATTAACTTCTTCCACAAAATGATGCTAATTCCAACTTTGGAATTGAAACGAGGTGGCTCAAAATCTTTTTAGAAGCTTCTACTTTTAACACAATTGAACTTGAGCAGCTTTTTTTTCAGTAGGTAGCTCTTCATTTCAACTTCAACAATAAAGTGATCTATATTTTTTCCTTTTTTAAAACCCTTCTTTACATTTCAACTTTTTTTTTTAAATTATCTATTTCAACAAATTTACCATTTACATTTTTAACAATGATCTCATTAATCCAAAACAGTAACATTTGTACAAACTTAAGAAAAATAACAAATACTATTCCACCACAATTTATCATAATTCCTATTCCTGATTTAAGGTATTTCGATTTTTTTAAATCTCACGCTCTTTGAACTCTCTCACTGTTCTTTCAAATTAAATTATCCAAGAGATACATTAAGTAAATCAATATCCAAACTATTTGATGAACTATCCATTCTATTCAAAGACAAGCTTATTCCATAATTAGTTCTATGAAAACCAATATGCAACAAGGAGAAATTCAGTGTTATCCTTTGAGGAACTTCTTCTAGAGACACCATTTTCAGCAATCTTGGACTATCCACACTACATATTTATGAATTTAAACAATAAATATTTTAATATACAATAAGCAAAAATCTTTTTTGCATCTTCTCTAGTTTGTATTTAAATCAATGTGGATTTCAAACTGAACTGGCATAGCAGTTAGTAATTAGGTCTATGGTTGTGCCTTATTGTCAAACGAGGGTAAAGGCAAGTCATTTGAGCAGTCTATCTTTCCAAATGCTGTTCATTTCAATGAAAAATTAAAATGAGTACCTATTTCATGAGATCCTTACTCGGAAAACTTCTTCTAGAAGCTCTAGATAGGAACTCAGTAGTGTAGCGTTGAATGGATCTCTACAGTCTCTACAATAATATTTTCTAATCTATTCACTTATTTTTGATTTTTATAAAAAGATACTAATTTGAAAACTCATTGGTTTTCTTGAAGCCACGCAAAACTCAGAAAGAAAAAAACCGTTCTACTCTACTTCTCTGCCTGGCAAACTTCAAATGTGAATTTAGCCTCAAACTCAACTTAGCACTGAAAACTATAAATCCCACGAAAGAATATTGAAACTCTATTTCCTACAATAGAATTATTCAAGGAATTCCCGACTCAGAAAACCATTAAACAAATTTGTTGTGGAAAAGTGTTAATGCTGAATTGTTCAAAAGCCTAAAGCTCAAGAAGCCTTCCTTCCCAGATGCTCTCCGCCTTCATTTTAGAGGATTCAGATTTTCATCTAAATTTCATCTAAAAGCCTAATTTTTGTTCAAGTAACTGATTACTCTAGTCTCTCCTTCCAAAAGATGCTTTTCCCGACTTCCGAATTGAAACGAGCTGAATTCGTACAAGCTCCTAGGTTATCTTTAACCCAAGCATTTCCACTTGATTCTGTTTAAAATTTATTTTTTCAATAAATTTACCATTTACATTTTTAACAATATTATCATTAATGTAAAACATTGACATTACAAACTTGACAAAAATAACAAATACTATTCGATCACAATTTAATATTCTTCTTTTTCTTCTTCCACATATTGTAGGCCTTAGGCTTGTATTTTCCAGCTTTCAGTTCTCGTGAGATGTTGAAGACCACGACTCTATTCATCTCTTTAGAGGTCTTCCTAAGGGGCGTTGCGTCCGTGGATACCATCTCTATCGATTTTTGCTAGTTTTTCTCTAACTATCTTGTCCACGTGATCATTCCAGACTATCCTACCATTTGATAATGTCTTCTACCTAACATTCCTGCCTTATATCTGTGTTTCTTTTTCTGTCTCCTAATAATCCCTGAATTGTTTCTAAGTATTTTCATTTCCGTTCGAAGGATATTTTTAGTTTTTTTTTATAGCGTATGTCAATATGAGTGTAACGCAGGTTTTGTATATTTTAACTTTTATTCATATTGGTGTTATTCCAGATGATGTCACGAAATTGGCTGATATTCGGCTGGCTTTGTTGGCTTGTCCATTCACTTCGCTCGCTCTATTTTGACTTGAGGTGATTTGTATGCCTAAGTAGTCGAATGGCATGACTTGTTCTATAGTTGTAAATCGTCTTCGCTCTCTGCTATAATTAAAGCGTCATCGGCAGAACATAATTTCGATTTCGCCCGTTGTGAGTAACTTTTTTTCCTTCTTTATTTTTGACTTGGTTTATTATTCCGTCCATTATCTGATTGCAGAGTTGTGGGCTCAAAGAGTCTTCTTGTTGAATTTCCGGGGGTGTTTTTATTTCCTCTGTCAGGTTTTGATTAACTAATATGTGAGTAGATGTATTGTGATTAAGTTGTCTTATGATATCTATCACAGATACCTACGGCACCCATGTTTCTCTCCAAGAATATCTACTACGTCGCTTCGTCCATTTCTTCCGTGTTCACTAATAATTGCTTATATGATCTTCGTTAAGAGCTTTATAATTTAATAATTAAGCTTAGTGGGGCTATACCAAGGATAATACACACTATTACTACAGGATAGCCTATCGTCATAAGGCCTGTGTGGAATAAATCTGACGCACCCACAACGCCAAATCACCAGTTGTGACGTTGCACTTCAGGTTGATTCCGCGGGCTTTTGCTTTATGCATACTTGGTTTTACTACAATTAATTAACATTCTAAAACAACGATTTTTTGATCTCGTTTTCATCTTCCTCTTTGCCTATTATGTTAATCAAAATTGAATAATAATTTTCTTCATAATTTTAAATTTAGGTATATAAACTACGATCGCTAGTGCAAACAGCTGACGATTTAATTATGACGTCAGAAATGGTGACACACCAATATGGCGGCGATTACCAAAAACGAGGCCGATAAGCAATCCTTAGTAGTGTGTATTATCCTTGGGGTTATGCCTCTATAGTTTTCTAAGGATTTGGGGGGACAATTTATTCACAATTCCTAATTTAGGTATTTTGAATTTTCATATCTCACGTTCGACAAACTCTTCCACCATTCTATGAAACTATCCCAGAGATACTAAATATAAATCAATAACCAAACTATTTAATGAACTATCCATTCTATTCCTAGGCGAGTTCATTCCATGATTTGTCCTATGAAAACCGATATGCAACAAGGAGAAATTCCTTGTTATACTTTGAGTAAGTTCCAGCAATCTGGGACTATCCACCACACTATTATTCATAAGTTTAAACAACAATGTAACATCCAACCTAAATCTTCCATTTTCTAAAGAGTCGATATTTAATAAATTTTGCAAGCAGATGAATGTTTTGGTACTTTTGAGTTAATAATTGAGAAGTCGCAAAAATCTTCTTTGTACCTTTTCCAGCTTGTATTTAAAATAATAATGTGTTCTATTATTGAATATTCCAGTCCAGTTTGAACTGGAATGGCATATTCAATAATAGAACAAACTAAGGAACAGTATAACTTGGAACAATATATTATTATGTTGTCAACTTCCGCCAAAGTGTGAGATATTGTCAACACACGAGCCTGCTTGGGAAAATAATACAC
This sequence comes from Ceutorhynchus assimilis, assembly GCA_917834065.1. NCBI lineage: Eukaryota > Metazoa > Arthropoda > Insecta > Coleoptera > Curculionidae > Ceutorhynchus > Ceutorhynchus assimilis. Next base: position 23,129,041 of record OU892284.1, read on the forward strand.
TGTATGAATTCAATAATGAATTTATTATAAATCGACAAAACACAGGACGTAATTATGATGAGACAAGCAAGAAACGAATATAAATTGCTATGTAAGCCGCATCAAAGAGAGACTTGAACCAGCGCTGGTACCTCTTGTTGAGAAATCTCCTCTGGACAAGGCATAAGGGTCAAAAGCCACAGTTATGTAGCGAATAAACCGACAGTCTCCTAAGCAGCTTTGATGTGTGGCCTCCCATAAGGACCCTACCTTTAGAAGGGTCATGCATCCTATAGGGCTGGTATATGTTAGGGACATATTGGGCAAATATATGTCTATCTACTTTTCATACTACTTAAGTGAGTTTCTTTCCATCAATCCGAAAGCTACAACCCTCATGTCACCCCTGTAAAACAGGCGGCTGTGACAATATGACAGTTCTAACAGCCAGTTCAATTATGTTATTTATTGTCATGTGACACAAATTACCCAATCATGTCAACATTATACTGAAAACAGCCCTAAATAGGGTTATTTTCAGTCTATGACATTGCCTTAGACATTGCTGTCAATAAAATTTCTATCCGAATAACCCTCGAACATTGATAAATACTGAAAAATTTTACGACTTTCTCAAGCTTGTTGCTTATAGAAAACAGACCTCCGCTGACGCTTCGGTCTGTTTTCAAACAACAAGCTTTCGCAATCTGTTATAAAATTTTTTCGGACAATTATCAATGTCTATTACTACTGAAGATCGACCAATAAGGGTGATATATAGATGACTCCTCCGTGGTACCCCCGAGCAAGCTCTAATAGAAAAAGATTAACAGCCATTAATAAATACAATCTGAGATCTTCCGGATAAATAACCTCCAAACCACTCAAGGAAACTTCCAAATAAGCCATATAGCGATAATTTCCTTAGAAGAATCTTATGATAAACCCTATCAAAGGGGGCCTTGGAAAAATCTGTGTAGATTGCATTCACCTGACAGAGACCTTTCAAAGCCCCGACAAGTACCTACTTGGTATACTCCAGTAAGTTACTAAGTGGACCTCTTACCAAAAAAGCCATGTTGACTCTGATTAGGCGATTTCTTGAGTGGTTGACGCTTGACAGTCGCCATAACTTATTTGGTAGGAAATTTGTGTTATTTTTATTTATAGTGACAACAAGCAAAGCTTCTTAGGAAAATATTACACTGTATATGATTGACCGACTTATTAATTGGCGAGCCAGCGATAAACGATTATCCCAGCAGAAAGAAAGGCAAATAATCGACGAGCAAATAAAAGAAATGCTAGTCAGCAATGTAATTAGGCCATGTCATTCACCGTGTGCTAGTCCGGTGGTCCTAGTAAAGAAAAAAGATGGGAAAATCCGTTTTTGTGTCGACTGACAAAAAGTTAATGCCGTAACAAAGAAATCATCATACCCTCTACCACAAATCGATGATATTCCGCCATATCTCGGAAATGCATCCTATTTCAGCACTCTTGATATGTTTTATGGATACTGGCAGGTAGGTACCCGTCGAAGAACGATCCAAACAATACATCGCATTCGTAGCACAAAGTCACGGAACATACGAATTTATTGTTCTCAGCTTTGGACTATGTAATGCTCCCGCAACCTTCCAAGAATTACCTGGCCACGTTTTTTGGGACATGAAATGGAAGGAAGTGTTGATTTATCTGGACGACCTAATAATAATATTCTTCCAAACGTTCGAAGAGCACTTAGAAAAATTAAGAAAAGCTTTGGAAAAATTACGACAGGCAAACTTAACCCTAAAACGAAGCGAGTACCTACGAAAAGAAATAAAAATCTTGGGTTTTAATGTGAACGAAAAGGGCATACTACCAGACGAAGATAAACTGCTATGCATAAGGAACTTCCCAAGTCCATAGAAAGTTAAAAATGTACAAAGCTAGGATTATGTAATTTCTATAAAAAGTTCATATGCAACTTCGCAGCGTTAGCAAGACCATTGGGGTTCCAATGGGTCACAAACCAGGAGGAAGGTTTCAATACTCTTAAGGAAAAACTTATATCAGCACCAGTACTAAAGCACTTTGACCCAAATAAAATAGTACATTGTGTATCAAGGGCGGAAAGGAGACGATTTCGACGAGTGTGAAGTTATCGGCCAGGAGCCTTATTCTGTAAGGAACGAAGCGTTCGATTCGGTAGAATTTTTTCAATTCTGACGTCATTTTCGGTTTGGTAGCGCGAAAACGAGCGAAAACTAAACCGAAAATGACGTCACAATCGAAGAAATTCTACCGAATCGAACGGTTGTTCCTTACAGAATAAGGCCCCAGAGCGAAGCTGTACCAAGGTCTCTTGAGAGTCTAGGAGTAGCAGTAACTTTTACTGTATGGTTGTTATCTGACTTTAGCATTTTATTAACTGTAGGACTAGTAGGACTCACAGACTCCGGTACTTCAGCAACAGCCGGCTGACTCATTTCTATATTATTGCTTGAACAATGTTGGTTATCGTTGTTTTGACTTATTTGTGAATTTGACATAATTGGTGAAGGAGAAGGAACTATTTCATACGACATCATTTTAGAAGAATCTGCTTTACATTGCCGAATGTCAATCGAATGAAAAAGCCTAATAATTTCTCCAATTTTAACTAAATAAGTACAGTAACTCATACATCTTATAATTTTACCTTTTTGCCACAAGTGAGTGTACCTATTTTTTACATAGACATCTTGGTTTTCACAATACAATGTTAAGCTAGTAATATCAGAATTTACAGGTTTCTGTTTATTAGACCAAGGTTTCAACAAATCGTATCTAGTACGAGGGCGAAACTTAAAAACAGATTCTGCAGGAGACAAGCCAGTCGACGTAGAGGGTGTATTACGATGTACAAATAAAAAGTTTTCCAATTTATTCAAAATTGAATTTTTGCTCAACTCTTTTTCCCTCTCTCTAAATAATGAGTGTACCAAACCTCTTTTTATGGTTTGTACATTTTTCTCGCCAAGACCGTTACTTTCAGGATGCTGGGGTGGAATTCGTATAAACTTTATTCCATTAGCCTGACAAAAAGTAGTAAATTCATAACAATTGAATGGAGGTCCATTATCCGATACAAGTTCAGCAGGCAAACCGAATACTGAAAAAATTTGTTTAAGATTCAAGATAGTTTTCCTTACGTTAGTACCATTATTCATAAGTTTTACTTCAGTCCATTTAGACTTGTCATCCACTAAGATCAAGAAAACCAAATTAAATTTCTTAAAAAAATTGATATGGACCCTATAAAAATTATTAGGAGCACAAGGCCAAGAAACAAGTATACCTCCACTTGTAAAATTTTGAGTTTCTTGACATGTTCCACAAGAGCTTATAAAAGCTTCAATAGCCTCATTCATACTTGGCCACCAACAATAGGTTCGCATAAGCATCTCTGTTCTAACGATGCCAATATGTTCTTCGTGAAATAGTTTTAAAATATCATTTTGAAGCTGTTTTGGTATGACTACCTTACTTCCAACTAATAAGCATCCTCCCTCTATAGAAAATTCCAATCGTCTTTTAAAATAAGGTTTTAAATTTTCATCTTTAATACAATTTGGCCATCAAGAAAGAGTAAGGTCAATAACCTTGGAAAGAGTGATATCCTTCTTTGTAGCTAATGCAATATTTTCAAACGACAAAGGTGCATCATAGCACAAACTAAATGAGAAAAGCGAATCTGAAACTCCAGTTGAACAATTCATAGGTAAGCGAAATAGACCATCAGCATTTGATATTAAAGAACCCTTTTTATAAGTAATGTCATAATCATAAGCAGACAGTATTAGTGCCCAACGAGTTATACGAGATGCAGCTGTAACCGGAATATTTTTATTTTTACCAAAAATGAATTGAAGAGGTTGGTGATCCGATACTAGTGTAAACTTTCGAACATATAAATTTTTTAAACTGAAAATTATGGCCAAACTTTCACGCTCTAAATTTGAGTACTTTTTTTCATTTTCTGATAAAGTGCTAGAGGCAAATAATACTGGTCTTTCAACTCCCTTAATTTTATGGCTAAGCACTGCACCCACTCCATAGCCACTTGAATCGCAAGTAATAAAAATAGGCTTTTCTGGATCGTAGTGAGCTAAGACCTTTTTAGAGGTAATCATTTTTTTACTTTCTTGAAACGTTTGCTCACACTCATCTGTCCAACAGAAATCAGTGTTACTTTTGCACAAATCATATAAAGGTTTGAGCTTGGCAGATAGCATGTGAATAAACCTTCCATAGTAATTTAACAATCCCAAGTAGGATTTTAACTCTGTCACGTTTTGAGGTGAAGGTGCTTTACTTATACACTTTATTTTCTCGTCTGTAGGATGGAAGCCCTTATTATCTATTTTATGACCTAAAAATATAATAGACTGTTCAAAGAACTTACATTTGTTCTTATTAATTTTAACGTCAAACTATTTTAATCTTTTCAAAACATTTTTAAGATTTTCATTACATTCTTCCATGGTTTCTCCATGAACCAAAATGTCATCAAGATAACATTTAGTTTTGGGTAAACCAGCCAAAATTGCATCCATTATACATTGGCAAATACTTGGAGCGGAACTAACTCCGTATGTTAGTCTATTAAATCTGAAAAGACCCATATGGGTGTTTATCGTGAAAAGTTCTTTTGAAGAATTATTTGTAATTGCTGATACGCACCCTTTAGATCTATAACAGAAAAACAGTTACCTCCATTCAAACTAGCAAAAATATCGGTTGGCAATGGCAAAACACAATGCTCAGTATCGATAGCCCGATTTAATGTTTTTTTTAAAATCCACACATAGCCTAATATCAGTAGAATTTTTTTTTGGAACTACAATAATGGGACTTGCCCATTTGCTGTATGTGACTTTCGTTAAAATACCAGATTCAACCATTTTTGAAATTTCTTCCTCTACTTTAGATTTTAGTGAAAAAGGCATTTCATATGCTCTATGAAATATTGGTTTGAAACCATCTTTGACTTTAAACTCTGCCTTGAACCCCCTGATAAACAAATTAGGTTCATCTTTAAAAAAACAAAAAATACTCAGATTTTATCAAATTAATCAATGTAATTTTGACATCTTCTGACGTGAATTGAAATATTTGACCATCAACTGACTTGTTTCCTGTGAACTTACTTAAATTAACACTTTTATCCAGAACATTATTTTTTCAATCAAGATTGAGAACATTCAACCAATTTCGACCCAAAAGGGGTACAAATGATACTTCAGAATTAAGTACTACCAATGGTAAACAAAACATTTTACGCAAAAACGCAACATGCACCCAAACTTGACCCAGAATCTCAGCTTTTTGACCAGTTAAAACTCTTAACTTAAAATCTACAGGCTCAAGAACTAAATTTCGAAATAATTTCCCAAAATCCTGTCGATGCATAACTGACCGAACAGCCTCTGAGTCTACTTCCATCTCTACATTCTTATTGTCAATAATCATGTTGACCCTTAGCGTATCGTTACCATTTGACTTTAAAGACTTGATAGTACACTCACATATGGCCTCGGATAACAAACCTAACTCAAAGCCACCTTCGGACTCTTCTGACTCGACATCAACGTCTTTTTGTTCCTCTTCAAACTCGTAAACTCTGTTTTTACACTTTATAGACTTGGCAGTATGCCCTTTGCAAAATTACTATTGACTCCGCTAAAGAAACATACAATCAAAGAATAAAAAACAGGTTGCTGAATTGTCCAAGTAGTTCTAGGTCCTTTTGGTCTCTTGCAAAAGCTGTTGGATCTAACTTCACCAAGTCATCCATACCACCACTTACAGATAAAAATAATCACTTAGCCACAACATCTGAGGAAAAAGCCAATATGCTTGCCCAAATGTTTTCCTCCAACTCCAACCTAACAGTGCCAAACGGAAAAACTCCACCGTTCATTGAAAGGGTTTCCCATAGTATGCCAGAGGTATCCTTTTGTCACAGAGAAATACGAAAATCCCTTAAAAAGCTGGATACAAACAAAGCAATGGGTCCGGATGGCATTCCCGCAATAGTACTCAAAAATTGCGCCAACGAACTCACTCCAACTTTCGCAAAATTATTCAATTTGTCTTACAGGCAAGGAGAATATCCATCATCATGGAAGTCTGCCGCAGTACAACCCATTCCAAAGAAAGGAAAAAAGACAGATCCGTTAAACTATAGACCAATTGCTCTACTTCCGGTGATATCAAAAGTAATGGAAAGAGTTGTGAACAATCACCTAACCAAGTACTTGGAAAAGTACAAAATTATCAACGATAAGCAATACGGATTTCGAAAATATAGGTCAACTGGCGATTTACTTACATACGTCACTCGCTTATGGCAAAAAGCGATTGAGTTGCGGGGTGAAACAAGAACAATTGCCTTAGATATATCTAAAGCATTCGACAAAGTTTGGCATGAAAATCTGCTAAGCAAGCTCAAAGCAATGGGATTAATGCCGAAACTTTGCACTTGGTTTGAAAGTTACCTAAAGGACATTTATGTTGCACTGGATGGCCAGAACTCCAACTCTTACCAAATAAATGCTGGCGTGCCACAGGGAGCAATCCTTTCGCCAACCCTTTTTCTGATTTACATAAATGACCTCATAGATAAAACAGTAAATCCACTTTATTGCTTTGCAGACGATGGCAATGTAGTCTCCTCACTCATACCACCCACAGGTCTTTCCGCACGTGAATTCCATCATCTTAGAGTAACTCAAATATCGCAGATAAATAACGACCTGGAGATAATAGAGGACTGGGGTAACAAAAACCTTGTACAGTTCAACGCGCAGAAAACCCAAGCATCTCTGTTTTCAAAAAAGACCAGCACCGGTGAGCCAAACATCATGCTATCTGGAAGTGCTATCACATTACAGAGTCAGTTGAACATCTTGGGGGTTACTGCAGAGACCAACATGTCTTGGCACAGTCACGTGGCAGATATTGCTAAAAGGGCGTCCCAAAAGCTGAGGGTGCTATTTCGTACAAGACATCTGTACACACCAAGCCAATTGCTGACACTCTACAAAGCCCAGATTCGACCAACTATGGAGTACTGCTCACATATATGGAGTGCAGCACCCAAACATACCTTAATGCTTTTGAACACCGTGCAAAAACGAGCTATTAAGCTGATCAATGACCCCGCATTTACTCGTAACTTGGATGGTCTCGAACATCGCAGATCTGTGGGCGATTTATCTCTCTTCTACAGGTACTATCACGGAAAATGCTCTGAAGAGTTGGCACGTATGATTCCACCGAGAGTAGCACCTACCAGGCGAACCCGTCAAACAGACGGTAACCATGAATTTACTGTCAAACTAGAGGTACCAAGAACCTCATTATATCAGAATTCATATCTCTGGAGAACAGCATCGCTGTGGAATAAACTCCCTGCGACGGTTTTCCCTGCAGGTTACAACCTGAACCGTTTCAAGACCAACATACACCGACATTTCCGCGCACTTGCCGCTTCTCGAGCGTGATAGGACATTTCCTTGCGAGTGCGCATATCCGTAAAAAAAAAAAATCTTCATTTGCTTCTTGAAATGCTGTATGAAATTTGAATCTCTCGGCAATTATCAAGCGCTTAGGACTGTAATGTTGCTTTAACTCAGTGACCAATGCTTCATATCCCTTTGAACTTGGCAAGGTAGGCGCTAACAGGTCCTTCAATATACCATAGGCCTCCCCCAATGACCTATTAACACAGATAGACAGAACATCCCATTGATAATGATTTGGTTGACTACATGTTTATGGGCCAGGGGGGGTGAGGTGTGAAAGCGGCTAGGAGTAGGGATTCAAATGATTCCGCTAACTCCGCCCCCATTTTACTATCGCATACTTGGCAATTCTGAAAATGAAACCAGAATCAGTGCTACAAAAGTGTTATCTTCATCCTTATATTTTACATAATTTTAGAAAAAGACGCGGATACACTCACTGCGCACTGATTGACAAATGGAAATTGTCATAAAATACCTGCTCGTCGCATTTTGACATGATAATTGAATAGAAGCCGCTGATTGGTGGAAAGGTGGAATTCGAGGTGGGATTTATTTTTTTGCAGCGTTGCTAATTTTCATTGAAAACTTATCGCTTTCCACGTGTTAGAGAAAGATACAAAATAACACAAGGATTAATAAGTAGTGGGGAGACATGCGGTTCCTGGCATGTAGTCAACCGATATTATTGTTTATTGTTCCGTCTATCTGTGTTAATAGGTCATTGGCCTCCCCCCCTATCAAAGTTAAAAACAAGGGTACCTTTTTTTCTTCCAGTGTGATATCATTACACTTAAAAAGTTGTTCTAACCTCTCAATATAGGTGGTGATATCGCTTACTTTTGGATTGAACGACTCTATGCTTCCAATTAACGAATTTTTTTTTTTTTTTTGACAGACCTTTTGACTTTTTTCTAAAATATGTATGCTATGTATTTACTGGGACACTGAAACACTAGAACTTATTGAAATACTTTATTCCAAGACGGTATTTGGTGAATACAAAATTGGACAGAACGAAACTGTTTGCACTTTTAATGTCACTCTGACAAGACTATCTAAAGACAGATGATGACAGACGACCAACAATTAATTAGTGCGTTCTATAACTAATTAGGCAATCTCAATCACGTGATTTTTTAATGGCCGTTCGGGTCAAATATTGCGGTGACAAGCCAGTGACGTTCATAAGGAGAGCATTTGTGTACTGGCCCTTGTTGCTTTCGAAGTGAATTTTATGTGTTTCTACGTATTTTCCATTGGTTTTGGTCATATTGTTGTTTTCATGGTGAATTTTATAGTTTTTAGTATGTCTACGTATTTTTTAGTGTTCTGGCCCTTGTTTACAAAGTGAATTTTATAGTGTTTCTACGTATTTTTTAATTTAATAATAAATTCTGAGATGGAGAGTGAATATCAAGGTATTATTATTAAGGGAAAATCGAGCCTCTGTTAGATCCTTTCTTTCAATTGCAGCAATCCATAAAACCCTGCGTTGTTTTGATAATTCACTTTTGTAGATCAAAAGCCGATGATTTAAAATAGCAGGAACTGAATAAAATTTCACATTAGCCCTGTTACCTCAACTTCCACACCCAATTACGATGCAAATCGCTAGCATTCTATTTAACACAATACCTAAACACACAAAAAAACACAAAATCCGATAATTCAAATCTTGACGTTTGTCCAGAATGTGACAGAAGTCATTGGCTTGACCCATTGCTTGACCCGAACTTCCATATCGAATTTCGTTTTTGACAGGTCAGTAGATTGCCTAATACAAGGAATCTAAGCAAGGACTTATCACATGTGACGTCACAAATGAGTTTGACAGTCGCTTTGAGGTAAAGCAAATCATTTATTTACATTCGTGTAGATTAGGCCGGTTATGTTTTATGGGGTTTTCACAGCTTTTTTCTACGAGCGTGCGGGAAATGACTCTTCCCGCACGATTTGTTGTGCGGGAAGACTTTCTTCTTCGCGCACTCAGTTTGAAATAATCATTGTGACATGGAATTGTTTGTATTGTTGATACACCTATACCTGTACCTTTACCTTTTTATAATACAATTTTAATTCTACCCTCTGCACCCTCGTCCCGGAAATTTCTCTTCCCGCACTCGTTAGGAAAATAGCTATTTTACAAGTTTTTGTGTTATTTTGTTCTTAAAAAGTTAGAGTGGAGTGTTTGTATTCCAGTCTATGTGGTATGCTAGGTTTTCCTATAATGGATTAATTTCAGGTTTTTTTCCAACAAATATCAAAACCAAGTGTCACAAGAACAAATATATAAGTATAGTTACTCTATATTCAATCAATTTTTCTTTCAGATCTTCTCTTTTAAGAACATTGATCAATTTTTCTCTTTTCTTGAGCTAACAAATCAAACCTCCCATTGTTATTTAAAATTGATGGAAACCTATGGAGGGATATTGTAGCCCTTCCGCTACACTGCCACAATTAACAGCTAAACAAACTCTATAGGCATGTTCAAGAAACTTCTGAATCACACAAAAGGTATTTATTTAAAAAAATCTAATTAAAAACTTAAAAACACTGTAAATTATATATTTGTTTTACCTCAAGGCGACTCTCATTAGTGTCAAACTGTCAGATCGTGTACTTGTCATATTCGCGTTATTGAGCAGGTTGCGCGAAAATACTATTCTACACAGAGATGCAGCAACATGTGGAATTGGGTCAGTGCTATTGCAGGAAGACGATGAAGGAGATGCGCATCCAATAGTCTATATAAGTCGAAGTCTATCGAAACGCGAGAAAAATTCTTGCCTTGCAACCCGACTCACAGGAAAGTGAGGACCAAGAGGAACTATCACCATTTGCGAAAAAAACAATGGAAATGGGTTATTGCAGAAAAGAGACCCACAGTTAAATCAGATCAGGAAGGCAGAAGAAAACCCGGACGATTCAAATATTAACATCAGAGCTAGGAGAAGAGCGAGATATTTCAGAATCGAGAATGATCTACTATACAAAGTGAACAAAACACAAAAAGGCCTCAGCAAGGTACTGGTGGTACCAAAATCAATTAGAAAGGAGATTCGATGGGAACTGGCACGAGTCACCGATATGCGGTCACTTGGGGCTAAGCAAAACAACAGACCAAATACAGGACAGGTTCTTCTGGGATGGAAGACGGAATGTAAAAGACATCGAGAAATACGTTAAAGGGTGTCCAGATTGTCAGGCGAGGAAGGGCTAACCATACAGGCTTCTTACAATCAATACATGTAGGCACGATTTTTGACAAAATTGGGCATTGATTTACTAGGTCCATTCAGGAGAAGCAACCAAGGAAAAACAACGATAGTAGTAGTCACAGACTATGCATCAAGATACGTCATCACAGCAGTACTGCCTAATGAAAAAGCAGGGGTAGTAGCGAAATTTTCACTTCAGAAAGTATTTCCAATACACGGGATGACACGACACGTACTGAGAGATAGAGAAAAAGTCTCCCAGTCAGAGCTAGTGCGGGAGATAGGAAATATAATGGAAGTAAGGAGACAGTTTACGACGGCATATGACTCATGCTGTAACGGCCTAACAGAAATATTGAATAAGACTATAAGCGGATATATGTTATCGATGTATTGCAACATACAACGGACTGGTGCAGCTACCTACCCCTTTATTACATTTGCATACAACACAGCCACACAGGTAACAATTCGATTCAGTCCGTTTATGCTAACTTTCGCACCCATACTACCTGCGGAGGCAACTCTTATGGACGCTGAGGAAGGAAGAGACTCACTCCAGATCAGGAAAAAGGCACTCTTGATAAAAGCTATAGCGATGGAAAATATAAATAACAAGCAAGGAAAAGATAAGCAGCGATTCGACGAGAGAAACAGAGAATTGAATTTTGAAGTAGGAGACAAAGTGAAAGTATTTATCCCAATAAGAGAGGTTGGACGCAAAGAAAAGCTGCTTTTGAGATGGCTTGTACCATATAAAGCTATTAAGAAAATGGGAGAAGTAAATTATGAGGTAGCAAATATTGGAAGCAAAAAAAAAAGAATAGAGATACGGTCTACGTAAGTAGGATGTTGCCTTACAACGACCTGTGGACAGAAGGCGAGATAAGATGAGATAAATATGGAAAACAGTGCTTCGAAAGTAGAATCCGATAGTGATGAAGAAACAAGTTAGGAGAACATTGAGAAGCAGAAATAGCAGTGGAGTCTGAAGTAATTAGTATATTCCCGATAAACAGAAACGACAACGCACTACAGCGATCGACGGATAAAAGAGGCACTATGTACGTAACATAGGGCCATTCTTTGGTAATTACTATTATAACCTTTACTCTACAATATACCTTAAACTAACTGCCAAGCGAGTCTCTATCTTCTATACCTTACGCTACGTACTCCGTCACCTGTCACGACAGGATAAAGTTGTGACCATAGCAAATTTACAAAATTCGTTTGGGGAACTTTGAATTGTAGATTCAACATTTCTCAAGTAAGCGGATCTGGATTGAGTTTATAGATTTTTGGACAACCTTCGAATACTAGCAAACTTATTGTAGTCATCCAGAAAAGCACTCCATACTTCTATAATTTATATGCAACAATATCTTAGAAAATACAAACTCTTTGAGATCATTAGATATCCAGCTCAGAGAGCCAGATTTCTCAGCCCTGTGGATTGGCCACTGGCGTAGCCAGGGGGGGGGGGCAAGGGGGCACTTGCCCCCCCCCCCCCCAAGACCCCTAAACTAAAGTTTCTTTCGCCAGGGTTTGTACTTGCCACCAACATTTACTTTCCTTGTTTAACAAATAAAAATTGACTGAAACAAATCAATGACGTCAAAAACGTTCGTCGGTTCTTAACCATAAGTCATTCATTTTAATTTGTCAAAAAAATTGAATGTGTCATATGAATTAATCTACGACAACCCTTTTTTTTCAAGTTTCAAGGTCAAGTATGAACCCTGGTGAAACGGACCTTACATGAATAATTCTTTAAAATTAAAATAAACATTCCCAAAAATAGCGTAAAGAAACCTAAAAAAGGGGCGTGGCACCCAAAAATTTCGCGCCTGCGGCAGCGGTCGCGGTGGGGCCGCAGGAAACAGTTCCTGCAAATTTGCCCCCCCCCCCCAAGACCAAATCCTGGCTACGCCACTGGGATTGGCTCAAACTGATCCATTGCCTGCTGCAACTTTGTAGAATAAATCAACCATTGTATCAATTTCGACACCTGATAATTCCTCCCAATCACAGCGAGCCAAGAATAAATTGATTGCGTTTTAATCAGCATACTTTGAAGTGGTAGTAATAATATTCGAAATATAGCGGAGTGCTATCAGATTTAAAACCCAACCGTATTTTCAAAGCTAGTGCTGGATGTTTTTAATCAAGTTTAATGCATGGCTTAGCAACTGCCTTTGCGCTAACATTTGTGAGATTACTAAAAATCAAATCAAGAATATTACCATATATGTATGTTTGATGTTTGAGAAATAATAATCTGCAATACATTCAACTTTAGGAGTCATACTGCACTGCCACTCGGTTGACAGCTATATTCTTTATTTAACCAATTAATTTTCAATAAGTTAAAACGACCTAAAAGCAGAACTTTTTTCAATTTTTTACTCATCAAAATATTGACCAAAGCAGAGCAGAATTGCCAAATTGTTTTAAATTACTCGTAGCTCTAAAGCCTCCCTCTATATATAGAAGCTCCTCATTCCAGCTAGATGGAGCCAAATTTGTTAAAATTCTCGAACTTCCAGCACAACTTATAAGTGAATTTCATCTGACTTACTTATTAGTACGAAAGCTCGAGAACATAAGTGCTTTACATTTCCCAAACAACCCTGGCTTCCAGTTTTGAGTCAAACTTACTCAAATACTTTGTACAAGCTAATTATGGGGTTATACAATGTCACACATTTGAATTATTGATCAATCTTCGACATGCAATTTCATCGCCCTCATACGATAACAAATTCTCAGGCTGATTAATTCACATTAAGGTCGAACAAAATGCTTTTTTTATTAGAGAATTACAACAAACTACCCTCTCTTGTTAATAACTGACTGGTTCCCTAAATATAATTAAAAAAACAGCACAATGATTATATGTAAGTATAACCCTTTAATATTTTTAATGTTTCTGTGACTTATTGATTAATGAAATTGATTAGACGAACGGAGAGTTTCAACCTTAACATTTATTGTTTATCTTTCCAATAAATCATTGGAAAATTGGAAATAGGAAAAGTGTCACAGCAATCATTTTTGCTTGGGCGAGAAGCTAGAAAAATTATCAAGATCGTATGGGTTTAGTTATCCAGAAAATTGGCGACATTTTGTCTGCGATTGATAACAGTTTCGGCTCGTTCATTTCAGCTATTTTATTTCAACTTTACATCAAAGAAAATTTATAGGATCTAATTTAGGATAGTTTTGAAATTTAATTTCCTCTTTTGCGGATCTGCGAAAATGGCCCTAGAAACAATTTTGCTGAAACTTTCAGCTATAGAGAAGCGATTTGCCATCGAGAATCGAATTTCGATGCTGGAACAGTTTTGTCCATATATAAAGTTGGAAAATAGCCATGATAGGTCGTAAAAGTTTTCAATATTTTTAAAATTGGATACTTATGTGAAACAATTTTCAATGGAATTGGAATTTTTAAAATTATGAAGAATACTTTTGTATAGTTGTTGATGCATAAGCCATCTTGGAAAGTTTCCAGTATGATTCATCCAACCCAACAGAGGATATTTTGGCGTATAGAAGTTTGGCTTTCTATAATTCATTAAATAAAAACTAAAAACACAGTTTGAAGACTCTATTTCTCACAATTTATTGTAGAGAATTTCATTTTGTACCTGAACGTTTCCAGTTTCATGGTCCATTATTCCTCAAACAACCATCAAATGGGTAATTCTCCTCAACGAAACCCCTTTTTTTCGCAGAGCCTTTTTGTTCCTGGCCTCAAAATGCCCCATTTACACCAAACACCGCCCCTAATTTCAAAAAAGGCCCATCTTGGCCAAGGCAATTTTTCAGTAAAGCTAAAGCCATTGTGGAAGCCGACAGGATAAAAACTGGTAAAAGATTTGACACGGAATATCTTTTTTTTTTGTAGTATGGGGCTTAAGGACGTTTTTTGTGTTTGGAAATACAATGGAGGACGATAAGCTCAAGTTTGATGCGCTGTGATGTGATAGAAAAAATGGATTGTAAGAGTTTAATGGGTAATTTTAGCCTAAAAAACCCTTGAACACAAAAATCTCAACTGAAATAATTGCATTACTTACAGACAAATTTTCAATGAGACGGAAAGCAAAAGCCACACACCAGTTTTTGTTTTCATTTTGTCCGATTTGTCCAAATAAAACTGCAGACTTGAAAATTATGTAAAATAAATTCAGGTATAAAGCACTTTCCATCTGGAGTTGACTCTTGTCCTAAACCAATTTTTCACCTTCAAAAGATAATTTTTGAGTTTAAATTTCCACACGAAAGATAAAAGCAAAGTCAAGCAGCGGCACTCCACTTATTGATTTCGACGTCTGGATCCCGTCTTTTCTCTTTCCAGGAATTAATTTTTGTAGTCTAGTCGACAACTTTCCTGGAACCGATGCCAAGATCCGAAAAGTCTAGGAGGACATTACATTTTAGGATTCTCTGTCGCTTTTCCGAGAGTTCCATAAATATAATTTTTTGGAGATAAAATAAGATTTATTATAGAGGTAAAAAAAAACTACAGCAAACAAGTTGATTCTGGTATAATAGTTGGAAACAAGGTAAACTTAGTGGGTAGATCGATTTTTGTTTGTTTGGAGTTCTATTTTGCCTGGAAATTCTCAAGCCTCTTGTGGAAACGTGTCAGGATAAAATCAAGACAGATTTTCTCTATCTTTCGCCTCATCGTTCCACTTCCACACAAAGTTTATTTAACAAAGTCTTTTTCACGCCATGTTAAGCGACTAACTAAACATTGGAAAAGTACAGAACTGTTTATCTTTCAAAATAAATTGAGGTGTTTCGGTCTCAATACGGACTTATAGATTTTTGTGCCAGGATCACTAATTAGTTACTTAAAAAGGGTGAGTCTATGGAGGTCGGGGAGTGACAAATTTTACCGATAAATATGGCATTTTTAATAAAATTTGCTATGATGGACATTCCTTACTACTTTTTATCTTGTAGAACTTCGAGAATTATATTTTCTCCCTATAGGAAAATTTCGGCTCTTGTTATTTCAGGCACAAAATAAACATTTTGTGCATAAACATATTATGTCTCATAAGGTAAATGTTAAATAAGGTTGTTTTTGGTTTTTATAAACAAATTTTTTCTATAGCAAAGTCCAATGTTACTCTCCGACTCTATTCAAGGCCTTAAATCAATGAAATTTCATCCACGAAATCCGATAATTATGATTATCCTTTGTTGGCAATAATTGTTTATCCTGAACAAACATCCCTCATTGAATGGCCAAATATTGACAATTTGAATTAAATTCGTAATGAATTTATGGCAATACCAAATTGCATGATTAGATATTATTAAAACAGGCAATTTCCTATGTCGTAATTAAAATATGCCTTTTAAAACTTCCGTAATTAAATTGAAACTTGTTCATATATGAAAATCTAATAGGGAAACGTGCAAATTGTTTTGGTTTGGAACTTTGAGCGTATATAAAGAACTTTATACTTGACAGCCATATGAAGTTTACAATTATGAACTTCATAGGAGAGAAAATTTATTGCAGATGACGTCTATTTACTCGCACAATAATTATTTTATAGAATTCCGAGAAACTCGGGTTAACTTTGGGAAAGTCAACTTTTAAGCTGAACCTTTTTGTTCTAGTCCAGTTACCTTAAAATTTAATACAAATGATCCACTGGGACGTCAAACTTTATTCCTTCCAGAAGTTCTTTTGTATTCATTCTAGGAATTTGAAACTTTTTTTACTCCTGATGGTTAATCTTTCAAATTTCGTTTGCCTTTTTTGAGTTTTGCATATTATAAAAGGCGACAGAGCGGCTAGCAACCAAGTCCAAACATCTGTTAGATTGCGCTCCTGCCTCTTGAATATTAATGAATTTTATGTCGTTAAAACACGCACGTTAAAAAGAACACATATGGTTTGAACTTAGGTATTTGTAGGCTATTGTTGATGTGAGAATATTTTGTTACTCAGATTAGATTAGGCTTTTCATAATTCTGTTGTAATAATTGCGAAAATGTTTCTAGACAAAACTAATTACAAAATTGAAATAGGTATATGTAGTGCTTTGTAGGAATGTCAAATTATAAAATTACTTTGCTAGTTGGATTGTGATTGTTACAACAACTAGGAAACACTGTCAGAGTCAGATTGTAATTTTCTGTACAGCTGCTAGTATTTCAGGTCTAAGGTAATTTCAGAAATATTATAGCTCAATTTTTTTGTCCTTTCTGCATAAGGTTACAGGTTAAAAGAATTGAAATTACACAACACGTGTAATTTGTACTGAAGCACTTAAAATCAGCAGATTAAAGCATAATTTTAAAGTAAAACTTATTCATTCATTTATTGCGCGTGGTACATTACAGACAACTCCAAGTCCAAATGGCACATTTAAAATAATAATAACAATAAAAAGTTGTACATAGAACAAAAATTGAAATTAAACTTAAAACTACCTACGTCAATGTTAAAAGCACACATAAGCCAACACAAACAATGAAAACAAGGAACACAACACAAAGCATAGAGAACAGCGAAATTAGATAAATTAAAAACCAAAATGAATGTCTACAACAAATGTCTCAGGTGTGGAGACTAGCTGAGAACAAGTTGATTGCTATGTAGTGGTCATTGTAGTTGCTCATCATACGGTCAACAAATGCACTCCAGCCATAATTTGCTCAATAAGTGGCCACAAAAAAGAGCTGGGTTTGCCTAGTTTGTCGAATTGACGAAAACTGATATCGGAAACCAGAGGACTACAGGTTATTATCCCCCGGATCAGCTTATAAAGAAACAGTAGCAGCTGATCAGGGCGTCTGTGATCCAATGATTTCAGGCCACAAAGGAGGAGCCTAATGCTGTGGTCGACGTTTCCATAGGGAAAGTGATGTTTGTACAGGAGGTATTTAGCAAATTTTGCCTCAATTCTTTCAATCCGTTGTTTGTGGCAGCTGTAAAAAGGAAACCAGACCACGCTGTAGCATTCAAGAATGCTCCGCACCAGAGAGTTGTAAAGAGTGTGAAGCGCCTGGGTATCATGTAGATGCTTTGTGTTACGCTTTGCAAAGCTCAGCATCCTAAACCCTCTGTTCACAATACTCACAACACTCAATGTATGGTTCTCAAAAGTTTAATTACTGTTGAAGATCACTCCCAAATCATTGTAAACGCTAGTATGTTCAATTATCTGGTTTTCGATGGTGTATCAAAAAGACTAGACAGTCCGCTCTTAAAAAATTGCATTGACTTACACTTCTTAATCGTTCAATTCCAAAAAATTGTTCCTGTCCAAATCCCCTTAAAGGTTGACATGCGGACCCGTTTTCGAAAAAAAAAAAATTGAGGTCATCGGCGTACAAAAGAAACTGATGAGCATTGTGAAAGCAGCTGGCCACATCATTAACGAACAGGAGGAATAGTATTGGACCTATGTGTGACCCCTGGGGAACACCGGAGAGAACATTAATTTCCCGGGATGCTGCCTCACCCACAGTACAATACTGCCTGCGCTCGCTAAGGTACGACTCAAGCCTGAAGTGACCAGCTTCCAGTGAATGGATCAGGTAGTTTTGATAAACGCCCAGGCTTGTTGCTGTAGATCGACCCTGATAAAAACCATGCTGCTCATCCATTATGTGGTGGTTATATGTTTCGGAGATCTTCTCTGAAATGATGGCCTCTAGTATGAGGAAAGCAAATAAAAAGGGAAATTCCTCTGTAATTGCGAATATCTTTCCTGTCATCAGATTTGAAAATTGAAAAAATAGTTGATTTTTTCCAGCAATTTTTGAAGTAATTTGCACAGAGGTTTTGACATGGAACGGTGACATTTTTGAACCAGCAGAGGGGGAAAGCCATCAGAACATAGACCCTTGGAGCTGTCCAATTGCTTTAGCTTTGATTCGATATTATTTTCCAAGAAGTCATAGGAGGATAGCATAGAGGCAAAGGGTATGTTGAAATCTTCCTGGAACCTTTGTAGTCTGTGTAGCAAAATTGAAAGTGGGCGGCAAAAGCATCGGAAATTGCCTGATTGTCGGCGAAAACTTGCTCATTATGTTGCAGCGTAGCTGGAATGCCCGAGTCCTTTCTTAAGGAGTTAAGGTAGGATCAAAAGTGCTTGATATTTGTAGGTAGTAGATGCTCCATGTTCGATATAAAGATGACATAGCAAATATATATTTGATATTTCACTTCCCTTCGCAACTTTGAATAAATCGTATAATCGTGAGGACTCCTGGAGTATTTGTATTTTGTGTAGTAGGTACTTGTTTTAAAAACTATTAAGTTTTTTTAGTGGAGCACTATACCACTTCGGAAACTTATTATCTGCGACGGCTCGTTTAGGCACAAATCTATCAAGGGCAGAATAAACAATGCGATAGAAATTTTCCACTATCTCATCAAGGTTCAAAGGTTCGTCGATGAAAGACCAATCCATATTGGAAAAGTGAGAATTGAAAGCGTTGTAGTCAGCTTTATGAAAATTGAATGCCATGATCTTAGAATAGTTATCCCTCACTATTTCCGTCACACCGGTGTCAAAGAAAAGCTCGAGGGCTGGATGGTGAGGATCGTACTTGACCAAAGGTTGGTTGCTTTGTTCAACTGAGTAAGTTTCGATATTGTCAATTATTATGTATTCTAAAATTTTGCCCGAATAATTTTTAACGTGCTTGTTGCCACTCCAAGTAATACATTGACTCAATGAAGGTTTCTTCAGCTTAGGTTCTCGATTGTGCTGGGACCAGGAAGCATTCCTTAAGACACCATTCTATATGGGGAAAGTTGAAGTCCTCAACTATCAAAAACTAAAATAAAAAGTAACTATTCTGGATTACTACTCATTCATTAGGGTTGTATAGCAACTAAGTAAAAGTAGAGCCTTTAACAGCAATTGCTAGGTCTCAAAGACAGGAGAAAATAAAATAAGAGACTCCACAAAAAAGTTGATAGATCAAAAGCGTTATGTTCTAAGAAGAAGGCAAATCGTTGAGTATGTGGGAAGAAAAACTATTTTTCTTAGCCTACGTATTTACGAATGTTTTGTAACGACCCTCTAGCGTTTGTTAGCTTGGGGTAGTTCTTAGTGTTTGTACAGTATGTTGTAAGAGAACCAATCCAGATACTATCCAGAACATTTATAACATAATTAAAAACATAGGTAGTATGGATAAAAATCTGGAAAATAAACCTAACTCGTTGCTTGAATATAAACTTTCCCAAAAAAAAACAAAATATGAATATTGAAAGAAAAAAATATTGTATTCGCAGGTATGTGTAGTGAAAGTCAAAAATTAGATATTATCTTTACCTGAATCATATTTGCTATATTATTATTATTCTACATGCTTTGATTTTGGAGAGACTTCTGTGTATTGGACTGACTATAAAGTCTGTTTTTTTTTAAGATAAAATTCGAAATGACATTATGTTGGCAATACAATGTAAAATTGTCAATGCTTTCAAATTTTTTATGTAGAAAAGGCTTGTGTTGCCAACATAGTTACTGAATTTTTGACTTGGGGAATTATCTTTAAAAAAAAAACAGAATTTACATACAAAATGAATTGTCACATTTGCAAACAAACCCAAGTAAAAAAAAAACCTTTAATTGTGAATTGTGATAGGTGTGATGAACTGATAACCCAGCAAACATCGAACTATCCCATAGAAGTATCAAAGATATATCTTGAAGTATGCGACTTACACACACTAAATTTCACGAACATCTCAAAGATCTCACAGGAACTGCCCAAGGTCCGCTTCAAGGATATCTTATGCTATATGAAAAGCAAACGTCCCATAGAAGTCTCGGAAGAACATTCACGACAGTTTCTCCTCCTTGAATCATTCTGGCCACCTTTGTTTTTGCAAAGACTCCTCTACGTATTTTTCCGCCACACTGCTGCTCTTCCATCCTTCGTGACCTTTTAAAACATTAATGTCGGCCCCAGCGTTGGATAGAAGGGTTGCAGACGTCCGTCTGAAACAATGCCCTGTGTATTTTTCAGGACTATCTAGATTCAGAAATTCGGCAATTTTTTGGGATGCTCCTCCAATCGAATGTATACCCACTCTTTGGCCTATACATTTGCGTTTTCTATAACATACGAAGAATGCCTTTTCTGGTAGGTTTTTGGGACGCAGACTGCGATAGTGACGAAAAGTTTTTAGAAAATTTTCTTCTATTACTGTGAACACCCTTTTCACGTATGTTTTGGTCTGGTTAATGCTTACAATCAACTGGGACCCTGTATCTTCTATGTCCTCTTTATTCAGTTTGTAGAGTTCGTCCCTCCTACACCCTCCACAGATGTCCAGCAGTGCTATTACCTGAAACAATACAGAATACTTATGACACATACTTATTTTTTTTTTTTTTTTTTTACGGATATGCGCACTCGCAAGGAAATGTCCTATCACGCTCGAGGAGCGGCAAGTGCGCGGAAATGTCGGTGTATGTTGGTCTTGAAACGGTTCAGGTTGTAACCTGCAGGGAAAACCGTCGCAGAGAGTTTATTCCACAGCGATGCTGTTCTCCAGAGATATGAATTCTGATATAATGAGGTTCTTGGTGCCTCTAGTTTGACAGTAAATTCATGGTTACCGTCTGTTTGACGGGTTCGCCTGGTAGGCGCTACTCTCGGTGGAATCATACGTGCCAACTCTTCAGAGCATTTTCCGTGATAGTACCTGTAGAAGAGAGATAAATCGCCCACAGATCTGCGATGTTCGAGACCATCCAAGTTACGAGTAAGTGCGGGGTCATTGATCAGCTTGATAGCTCGTTTTTGCACGGTGTTCAAAAGCATTAAGGTATGTTTGGGTGCTGCACTCCATATATGTGAGCAGTACTCCATAGTTGGTCGAATCTGGGCTTTGTAGAGTGTCAGCAATTGGCTTGGTGTGTACAGATGTCTTGTACGAAATAGCACCCCCAGCTTTTGGGACGCCCTTTTAGCAATATCTGCCACGTGACTGTGCCAAGACATGTTGGTCTCTGCAGTAACCCCCAAGATGTTCAACTGACTCTGTAATGTGACAGCACTTCCAGATAGCATGATGTTTGGCTCACCGGTGCTGGTCTTTTTTGAAAACAGAGCTGCTTGGGTTTTCTGCGCGTTGAACTGTATAAGGTTTTTGTTACCCCAGTCCTCTATTATCTCCAGGTCGTTATTTATCTGCGATATTTGAGTTAGTCTAAGATGATGGAATTCACGTGCGGACAGACCTGTGGGTGGTATGAGTGAGGAGACTACATTGCCATCGATATTATAGATAGTGAATAGTTATTTTTGTATCTAGTGCGCAAAATGCTACTTTGGTGATCGAGATCTGATTTTTTTAACGAGGCGCAGCCAGTGACGCTTTAACCCTTCCTATGGCCCGTAGGTCAATTATTTGGTATGGCCTTTCATGAGTGATTGTTCTTTTTTATAGAGTTTAATAAAGTCATTCAGACGATTTCAAACTACTAACCTGGCAGAATATGAAGACAAAAAATGTTGGCGGTAAAATCAAAGAAAGGTACTATAAAATGATGGAACAAGAATGGTCACAAAACATGCTATAGGTATGGTCGGAACGTCTTAAAAGAAAATGACGGCATTGAGCTTCCAGCCTACCAATCACAACATATGGATGCTGGGGACTAAGGGTACTGATGGGTGCTTGGGAAGAACAGGCTTGGGATCAAATCCATTAGCGAGGAAAAAATGCATAAAGGGTTGCAACACTGAGGAAAATATTCACACCACGTTGCCTGTGCATGTCCTACAAGCTCAACAACAACAAGGCACGACTTCGTGGTGCACTGGACCCTTAAGACACTGCTCAAGTCCTTGGATGCTCCAGAAGAAGCTCGAAGAAATTACAATTTGGCAAAGCAGCGCAAACACTAAAGGTAGCATTCCGATCCAAGAGACCGCGACAAGCGACCGAGACCTTGCGATCGCGACGTGCGACCGCAACGGACTGCTTTGATAGATTTGTAGGCAGTACAGATCGATGCAAGCGACAGCGACACGCGACACGCGACCGGTAGGCGGGCCCAGCTTGCGACAACGGTCGCGCGACCGGTCTGCTCTAGAAGCAGTGGTGCTGCGAGACTAGACAGACCTAGAACAGATAAAACTTCTTAAAATGGCAAAGTTTTCTGCCCAGGAGGACGAATTGTTAGTAGATTTAGTATCATTTACTGAACTCAGTACAAAATTGAACTGTTTATGACTTAGTCTACAATACTTCCTGAACTTTCCATCCGATGTTTCATCTTTATACTTCAAATGTCTTTTATTTTCAGATAAACAGTTGGATGCATCCCTCATATGATTTTGATGTGTAGGTTTGGATCAATTTTTTGTCTTTTTCCTGGCGACAACGTCAACAGAACTATATCCTCTTCTGCTTCGTCTTCCAATAAACATTTTCTTAAATGTTTTCTCATTTTGGTGTTTGACGTGGTTTCTGCAAGTTCACACCAATGCAGAATGCAGCAGTATTTTGGGGCCCTGCTGGGTCGTTGGTCCGGTCTCGAGCCGGAGTCGTGTGTACTCGTAAGCTATTTGTCGCCTCGCGACATGAGACTAAGGTCGCAAAGTCGTTCGGTCTCGGTCGCTTGTCGCGGTCGCTCGGAATGGAATGACCCCTTTATAGTTTCCTGCTGTAGTCGTTTCCAGTTGCCACGTGCCCGTGTGCTGCGCTAATGACGCGAAGGCGATTCAGCGCAGCTCGGTGACTCTAGGGCGTGTTCCGGATTGATGCTTGGTGGAGCGAGCGGAGCGATTCCAGAGCATAGTGACGTCAGGCAGTCCACTCTGGCCAAACAAAATGTACTTGTGCAGTGTGAATTATAAGAATTAAAGAGTATTGAAATATATGCTAGTCCTGCTATTAAACAAGTCGATGTTTTTAGTATAGTGGGCTTTTATATTTTATATTGTAAATTAAAGGCCAGCAGTTGGCCTTCATTCTCTAGTGGCCCGTAGGACATGACCTAATTGTCCTAACGGATAAAGTGTCCCTGGGCGCAGCCGAGTTAAAAAAATAGTCGAGATCATCAAAGTATTTCGCGCCCGAGTTGCAAACAATATTTTTTCTACAACTCCATTTAAATATCGATCATTCGAAGCCAAAATTGCGCACTAGTGTGCGAAATAGCTAGTTCGCGCACGGCGTCATGGGAACGTTAAAAAATCAATACCTAGGAAAAAAAGTGTCACTTCGCAAACTGTCATGAGTGTGCGAACATCATCATTTTTTGACAGTTGTAGAAAAAATTACTTATAACGTTAAATAAAAGCTGAAAAAGCTAACCTTTATCAATAAAAATATTTCCGTTGGCGCATCTTGCATGAATCTGTCGACTTCTTTCCTTGCTAAAACCTTCGACTGGTTGGGTCGATGACCAATGTATTCTTTTTTCAGGAAGGCTATAACTTTCGGAAATTTCGAGATGTCGACGTTTTCATTGACTATCAGCATGGATTTCAGCATCGAGTATTTCGGTGCTTATTTCTAAAATAGCTGCGATCGCTGCGGATGCATCCATTTTCTCGGCACTTTTAAATTTTACAGAAAGTCAACAAATTGCATTGTTTCTGTTAGCAACCAATTTAACATTTGAACCATAGAGAAAAAAAAAAAACAGAATCAGCGGGTTTTTTTGTTGGGTTTGCCAACCACATTGCCAACTTGCCTTTGTTATTATTTGTTGGACCATTTTGACAACACTGATACCTGACTTGTCCGGTGAAATCCACCAGTAAACAGGTAGGTACTTGGCACTTTACAGGTGTACGATGCAAATTGAAAATATAATAATAATAATTTCAAAAACATAAATTTCAACAAAGCAGTGTGAAATAAAACGTTGTACGATACACGGCCGTGAAATGTCATTAAAGTACTCGTCTAGAAATTCCAACATCTAGACTTGTACTTTAATAAGTCATTTCCCGGACTAGTAACGTAAATTACTATAAATATAAGATGATTAAAAATATGGATTATATTATGAATATTAAGTTATGGAATTGAAATAAAGGTAGAAAATGAAAAACGCTTTATATTATAGTCTATATTTACCATACACCAAGTACCAAGTGCAAGTCATGCAGAATTTTTACGGTACATAATTCCAGCAAGAATTATAGTTATGGTGGGTTCTAGTAATTCACAAGGTGTCTCCAAAGAATTCCTCAACATTATAGTAGGCTTTAGCCAAGAGTAACTTACCCCCTTTCTAAACCTCCCACCTCCCGTATGAACATGAAGACCTAGATGGTCGAAAATTGGAGGCTTTCTTAGCAAAATAAACAAAAGACTTCTCGCGCTAGTGGAATAGTGCCTTACCGAACTAAGTTGGTCATAGTATTTCCTATAGACCGCAAACACTTTCTAGTATATAGGTATAAACATAACACAGTTAAAATTCTATGAGAAATGAAGCTGCAAGATTTTCGGAAGGGAAGCATATAATTAAGGGCTCTTTTTTGTAAAATAAATATGGAGTTGAAATTAGTAGTACTGCAACTACCCCAAAATGCAATTCCATGAGTAATGTGTGACTATACACCACACAATATGCAGCTCAAACTTGAGACTCTTGTCCACTGTAAGTTGGATAATGGACCACTTGAAGTTTGACATATTGGTCTTAGATATGTGGAAGGATAGCTTGTTACTGTCGCATCAGATTTTTATCGAATCTAAAACATTAATCATACGTTACCAAAATTCTCTACTGTTCGCATGCCAGATGATGGATTTATGGTTAGCGAAAAGTAGAGTTCCCCCGACCCTAAGAGTGTATTATTTCAACAATGAATGTGCCTTCAATACAAGTACCTATTCTAATTAGCATCCAAAATCAAAACTGTATTACAAAACGATAACAAAACGACTGCCAAGTGACAGGTGACAGCCCATCGGTGGTGCCCCCGGGCCAACGCCCCTTGTTGCATTCCACCGACGTGACTATTTATGATAAATCTCTTCTCTTAAAAATAAACATATTCTTCTAAGACTTAAAAATTACACATACTACAAAATCAGTAATAATAAATGATTAACTATAGATTCAATCTGTCGGGCCTTTTTATTGTGCGACCAGATTTGGACTTCTGATGGAGACCAAAAGAGGCGGAGAGGGTTGAACAAAAGTGGCTTCACTATCAGACTGAATCTGAAATCGGACTTTGCAGCAAAACGACGCACAGTATTAGCATTTTCACAATCGTCACAATCAGGGTTCAGTCTATGATCAATATGAGAGTCCTTCAGATCAAAACGATTTCTCCTCATTACATTTCCATGAGATTCCAAAACCCAGTAAGATCTTGGACCTTCAGCAAAATCCAATATCTTACCTGGCTCCCAATGATTCTTTACATGGTCAAAAACCGAATCATTTGGTCAGGTTCTAACGGTTTCAATTGAGTTGCATTCTTATTGAAGTAATTCTTATTCCGGCCTTGCCTCAGCTCGAGCCGTTCTTTTACATTTTCACATAATAAGGGCTTCAATAAGTCTGCTGATACTGGCAACTTTGTCTTGCACATTCGACTCATGAGTAACTGAGAGGGGGAGTAGTTTAAAAACTTAAGAAGTGAATTTTGATATTGAATTAGGGCTTCAAACATATCCTTGCCCTCTTCCAAAGATTTTTTTAGTAGCTTTTTTTGCAATGCCTACAGCTTTTTCCGCCAGACCGCTAGATCTGGGGTAGTTTGGGCTTGGCACCATATCGAAATTCCACTCTTTTGAAAATTGCTTAAAAGTGAAACTCCCAAAGAGTATGCTATCACAAACTAGGTTGTCTGGACATCCAAATCTGGAAAAAATTGATTTTAATATTTTTATCACTTCATTAGCTGACTTGTTTTTTAATGGAGCTAACTCCAACCAGTCTGAATATGCATCCATAACTACAAGATAAGACCTATCGCCATATGACAAAATATCTGCACCCACTCTTTCCCAAGGACGTTCTGGAATCGAATATGACAAAAGCTCCTGTTTTGAATTCTTCATGGCAAACTTTTCACAAATTTTACACTTCTTAATGTAATTTTCAATGTTCTGTGACATAAGTGGCCAATAAAAGATTTGCCTAGCCCGAGCCTTTACCTTTTCAATCCCTACATGGCCCTCGTGGAGTCTTGTGAGCATCTCTTCTCTAAGATCTTTTGGAACAACTAGCTTAGTGTTAAAAAATAGTAGTCCATCAGATATCGATAAAGCATACTTGATGACTTGCCAAAGTTGGGATTAGTGTTTTGCTAGAAGGCTACTGAGTTTTGACAAAATTAATTACACACTGTAATTGAGGGTCATTTTTTGTTGAATTCCTTAACAATTCTTTTTTTTTTCATTAGAAATGGGCAAATAATTTGAGAGTTCATGAACAAGATATTCTAAATTTAATTGAGTAGAGTCCACAGATTTAGTTGAAAAAGCACGAGATAGTGTATCTGCAATAAATAAATATTTTCCTGGCTTATATATCATTTTTAGGTCGTAATTAAGTAATTTAAGGATCATTCTTTACAGCCTTGGAGATACAGACTGTAGGCTTTTTCATAAAATTGACTGTAGTGGTTTGAGGTCAGTACAAACCTTAACATTTTTAACACCATACTCATACACCAAAATGAAACTTTTGAGAGCTGAACAAGATTGCCAAAAGTTTCTTCTCAATCTGAGCATAATTTGCTCCACTTTTTGTTAGACTTCTCGAAGAGAAGGCTACTGGGTGGCCATTTTGCAATAAACAAGAGTTAGTGCCATTTTTTGAGTCATCAGTTTCAATTTCCATTGGCAAGGAAGGGTGAAAGATTGTCAAGACAGGAGCATTCGTCAGTAAATGCTTTTATTGTCTTAACGACTCATCATGTTCGCTGGCCCACTTCCAATCCACATCGTGGCGATTCAAGGTTCTGAGGGGCGCAGACACTTTTGACAAATTGGGGAAAAACCCAAAAATTTAGCCATGCCAAGCAATCTTAAGAGATCAGCTTTATTTTGGGAATTTGGCATTTCCAAAATGGCATTAATATGAGAGTTAACACCATTTCGAAAAAACCTGTCACAGAAATTTTACTTCTTTTGATTTAAATTGTATTTTATCCTGGTTAAACTTAATACTATATTTCACGGCTCACTCAAGAACGCTCTTCAAATTTCTATCATGATCAGCCTCTATTTTACCCGAAATAATCAGATCGTCAAAATAAATCTCTACTCCATCAATGTCATCAAAAAGCTCAAAATTTTCCTTCTAAAAAACTTCTGGGGCAGAACTCAAATCAAAAGGCAGCCGACAAAATTGGTAGCGACCAAATGGTGTGCCAAACGTGCAGTAATCCGGAGATTGATCATCAATCTTTCATATCCAATACTGTAAAAATGACTTTGTTACTGAGTTTGCTAGCAATTTCGTCGGCTGTAGGAATTAAAAAGTGTTTACGCTGTATATTTTCATTTAAGTGAATATTTCGGGTTGAGACACAACCTCAAATCTCCATTTTTCTTTTCCACTATTACTAGGGGATTTAAACATTCTGTAGGCTTCTCAACTTTTCTAATAATGCCCTGATTCTCAAGGTCTTTTAGTTTCAATTCAACTTTATTGTGAAGAGTTTGAGGTATGCGTCTCACTGCCTGAATATGGAGTGTAGCATTTTCTTTAAGAACAATTTTATGCTCAGTTGGGAATTGATCTAATCCCCCAAACACTTTCGGATACAAAAATTCAACATCTTTCAAAGTATTAAAATTAACATAATGAACAGAGTCAACTCGTTTAACTAAGTCCAACTCCAGGCAACCTGATAAACCCAACAAATGCATTTGATTTTGACTATTAACTACAACAAACGGTAAATGTGTCAACTTGTTATTAATATTATAATAGACAATAGTGAAACTTCTCCGATGGGCTTAATTCTAAAATCAGGGCTGCCATATTATGAAATTAAAGTGATTCGAGATTCTTCAATGTCCTTCTTAATGCCATGCTTTTTTAAAATATGTTTAGGAATCACACTTACTTCAGCCCCTGTGTCCAGTTTAAATTCAATAGCTGTACCTTCCACAACGATTTCCTTGGTCCACACGATATCAGCTTTCGACGTCAGCCCATCAACACTCCTCACTAATGACCCATTATGAAAATCATCAGAGTCATTATTACTCTGGTCATTATCAACATTTTCAATCAATCTTGAAACTTTCACCTCATTCACTTTTTTCCGTTGACTTCTATTTTCATTCGCTTCTTTCCTAGACTCTTTCTTTTTGCATACATTAGCAAAGTGGTTTCTTCCTTGGCATTTATTATAAAATTCACCATATGGAGGGCATTTGCCCCTAACTTGTTTGTAGCCACAAAAACTGCATTTGAATTTCTCCTGCTGACCATAAGACACATCACTTTTGTTTGAACCTTTCCTGAGTCTGATGGCACTTACACAGGCTTCATTTGCTAGAGCCTGAGCTTGGGTTTTGCTTGCTTCTACAGCCCCACAATGATCCACTGCTTTTTGCAAGGTTAGTTTCGGCTCTCTCAGAAGCCTTTCGTGTGTTGATTTATCTGATATTGCTAACACAATTCGGTCTCTCACCATATGATCTGGGTCCTTGTATTTTGTTGACTTAACTGAAATTCTTAATTCCGTAACAAAACTATCAAAACTCTGACCTTCTTTTTGAACTATCGAGTTGAAAACATATCTCTCAAAAATCAATTTTTTTAACGGGGCACAATGGGCTTCAAATTTGTCTCTTATAGACGTCAATGAGGCTTTTTCAGTCGCAGTCAGTGTGAAGGAATTGTATATGTCCAATCCTTCCTTACCAATTATACCTAAAAATACAGCAACTTTTTTTACCTCGGCCTTTTCGTCCAAACCTGTGGGTATCATAAATAAATCCAACTTCTGGATAAATCTTTTCCAGTTGTCTGCTACATTGCCATGTAGTCTCAGTGGTTCTGGGGGTTTAAATAACGTTTCCATGATTCTCCCGGGTACACATAATTTCCAGGATTGAATAAATCTTTAATTCAACATACCTGACACCATGTATTATTTAAATGTGTCTTCAAAACAAGTATTTGAACAAAAGGGTACCCAAGAAAGAGCCCTGAGGCACACCGCAGTTCTGGCTTATTTTATCCGAAAACCTGCTCCTATAAAAAACTGCCTGCTGACGATCACTTAAACCATATATATTTCAAGCTTACAGAGCAACACAAAATGATCGACACAGTTGAGAGTATTCGCCAAATCACAAAACACTGGTGCTGAAAGGTGATTCGTTATTGTAATTTATTTGTACTTAAGTAGATATCTTTCTGAAGAGAGAATATTGCATCAGATGTTCCTTCGCCAAACTGGCAGCCAAATAATTGATTATGGAAGTGGGGCCTGTTTAGATTGAGGAATGAAAAAACTCTAATCTTGACCAGTTTCTCAATCAGCTTAGGTGTGTGAAAGAAGAAGAGAAATAGGACGTAAATTTGCTGGAGAGTCTGGAGAGTCTGGAGTCTCCCCTTTTGTAAAGAGGTACAACCACTCCATGCTTGAGAATATTAGGAAATGCTTAAGCTTTGTTTCACCAGGGTTCATACCATAGAGAAATATAATAAACCAAGGTAAGAGTGCCTGATTGATAATATGAAAGTTTGTATAGCGCTGACGTCACAGCGACGGTGGCGTCAATAGTGGCAGCCGGAACAAATACTGAAATGGCGGGAATTTTGAAATTTGACTTGAGTTGATTGCACAAAAAACTTACTTATGTTGTTCCACATCTTTTTTTCTCAAATCCGAATGAGAAAAAATGATGTGGTACTCCATACAGTTTTGTGCCATTTTTTGATGTAGATTAAAAAAAAAGGCAAAATAAACACTAAATTGTACTAGAAAAAATATATATTATAGCTAGATAGGTCAAATACCTAAAGAGTTTACAAACACAGCTATTACATCCCTTATACATGCTTTAATGTATGTACAAGCTAAGCTGGCCAAGGCATAACATCTACATTTTATCTCTTCTGACTGAGGTCTCCTAAAACAGTAAAAAAATATGCCGTATATCACAAAACTAACATGTATACTTACTGGTTCAGTTTATCCTAGTTGTACATAATATCATAGGTACGCGATACCGAGTGCCTTAATAAAAATGACAATTTCTTCTTCTTGTTCTTTAGATTTTGTGAGTTCGAGTCTTCTTAGACGACCGCCCAATCGGTTAAAAATGACAAATTTCAACACGGAAATGTCGTTATTTTAAGGTTACTTATTTGTTTTCTCGGTCACAGTTTCTATAGTTATGGATGTTTGATAGGTTTCTACAAAACAGCTAGGAAAGCTCTGTAACTCATACGGCGTCCTTGTCTTATGAATTGGTATGACAGAGAAAGATGAAACATAATCGAATGATCGGACTAAACTTTCGTAGGTCTCTAGCTTTCCAAAAATTCCGCAATGCGCTATGCGCAACCGGATGCGCAGTAATAGTATAACCTATTTCGGCTATACTTTTGAAGGTCTTTTTATTTTTTATTGTCTATGGTTCATACTTTTGACATAATTTGCCTTCCTTTTTTAACAAATAGAAATTGGCTGAAACAAATCAATGACGTCAAAAACGTTTGTCGGTTCTTAAACCAGAAGTCATCCATTTTAATTTGTCAAAAAAATTGAGTGTGTCATTTGAATTAATCTACGGCAACCCTTTTTTTTCAAGTATGAACTCTATCTGGTGAAACGGTCTATATACTCTTGTCATTGCATCTCCAAGTTCACGAAACCCTCTATCGTTAAGATAAAGTAATAGGTAGTTAATATGTCATCATACTCCGTCAATTTTTGTTTTTGAAGGTTATAAGGGTTTCTCTTCGAACATTAAATAATACATTCATTCTTGCTCGATATTGAACTGTTTAATGATACGAATTCTACACGCCCCGTGGATAATAATCGGAATCCACGGCCTATCGACCAATCAAATTCGCAGTATTTTCGGAATACACGGGCCGCAACGAGACAATTAGGCAATTCAAACCACGTGACATTCAAGATGGCGTGGTGGCCACACATGGACCAAAAAACACACAAAAATATCTAGTTTCTGCCCGAATTAATAGTTTAGGTACGTAGTCAGCAAATATTTTATTAAATAATGAAAATCAAAGTTGTAAGCAAAACTGAATGCAAAATAATTTAAAATACGCATAAAAACATATTCGAAACAAACTTGCTTGGCCGCCACGCCACATTGAATTTTCCTTTTTGACAGATGGATTGAAATGCCTAATACAAATAAAACATGACTGGCGTCTACTGTCAGATCACGAAACTTTCAATTTAAAAAAGTTAAGGCGGGTTTAGACTTTTGATGATTGTTATTTCTTACAAAAACCAATGATTTTCTTTCAAAAGAGAAAGTATAGTCTTCTACTCGCAAATAATGGCTATTATTCACTCGAATGATTCCAACACTCGCCTTCGGCTCGTGTTTGAATTTTCATTCTCGTGAATATTAGCCATCATTATATGCTCGTTGAAGAATATACTATTCTTTGATCTGAGGAGCATCGACTGGTGCCAAGAAGAAGGAATTTGAGACATGGGGGCGAGAACTTTTACCACTTATTTTACATAAAATTGTTTTGCAGCTTTGATTGCCTTTCTATAAATAATTCGATACTTTGTAAACAAAGACAAAAAAATACACTATTGTTTTACAGAAAAACTTTTAAAAAATTAAATAATCTTCAACGGAGAAAATGTTGGAGATATATAATGTGAAAGGTTCAACGAACATTTTCTAAACAGCATTAAATTAAATTCTGAACAATGACTAAACTAACCCAAACGAAAGTTCAAGAAAACAACAACAATATCCTCAGGAATGACATAAAGGTGCTTAAAAATTGCAAAATTCAATTATTGTTCGCAAATACTTACTTAATGGGGAATGAGTTTAAAAAAAAAGGATGTCTAATATGGTATTTTTAAAACCCATTCAGAATAACCCCATCCTTATCTTATTTATCAATCACGAATCAGATGAAACAAAAAATTACCAACAAGAACGAACATTGATTGCTAATACGTCAATTTCATGTACAAATAGGAAATTCCTAACCTAATTTTATTTGTGTGTTCAAGAAGCGACATACTTTAATTCACTAGAACGACTGGTACTTCCAAATAGGTATTAAAAATACAATAGATGAATATTCACCATTTTCCAGTCATTAATGTATCACTAGTAAAATGCCAAAAAAAAATATGAGTCGCATATCAAAGTACTTAAGCCCTTGGGCAAAACTATTTACAAAACAATTATAGCTCCTCATTTTCAATTTTGCCTTACAGTTTATTCTTATTGAACAACCCTGAAATGGAAGTTGTGCAGAGGAAACAGAATATGGCATGATCTACTGCTTGGACATCTAATAAATATACAGAAGAAACTTTGACATAAGTATGCAATTATGCAATACACAGCCAATTGAAGTTGGGTGCTGTGATACCTTAGTAATAAATAAAAAATTGTAATAGGATATTCGAAAATTGTTGATGGTACTGATTTGACGCACGAAATATTTGAAGAAATTTATTTATAATATTGTAAATTTTACATAGGTAGGTATATACTGTTTTTATTTCTTTTAGCCAATTGCTTAAATAAAGACTATTATTACCATTAATAATTACATGGAGTGAATTGGCCAGTATTTCTACTTAGATAAATCGATAGTTCATAAATGAAATATGATTACATGATGAAGTTTCTAAAGCATTTAAATTCCATTAAAATTTATTTAAAACTCTTAATTATTATTAATTCGCCAATAATTACAATAAAACCAAACTGAGTTTGTGTTATCTTTTCTCTGGTAAATTGACTAAAAATGCAATTGATTACTAGACAAATATCACTTACATTGAAATGGTGTAAGATTTTGAAAAAATATATAATAATTATTTAGCTAAAACTATCATAATGGACACTAGGAGTTATGGTGAAATTGATAAAAGGGACTAATATGCCTGTGGCATTTAGACTGTTACAGTATGACCCTTCTCTATTCATAATTCATAATTTTAAGAGAAAATTGATTTCTGAGCCCTGAAGATGGTGAAAAAAAGGTATATCAAAACGTCGACGTGAAATGTCGTTTTTCTCTCTTAGCTTTGGTCATAATATGATAAATATAATTGGTTTTCTTGCAGCTCTCATAAATACATCGCGGTTCGCAAAAGACCCAACAAACACCCGATCCAGAGAGCTTGGCACATCCAAAAGATATAAATAAGACGGGTTATTTAAAGACCGCCCCTATGGATCGCTATCTTGTCAACCTATCCTAACATTAACTTTCTTGAGTTCAAGTTAAATTTATTCTTGAGCTTTTGCATTCCAGCACAGTGGAGCCGAGAAGAGCTTTTCGCGTCGTAATTAGGAATATCGTGGGGATCTAATTTTTTTTTTTGAATATTTTAAGCTTTCGCTAATTAGAGGGGGTCTTTCTAGTCTTTGTGGATTACAAAAGGGCTCAGTATCTTAAAGGGAATTATTTAAAGTTGAAAATTAGTGCAAACGTTACATTTTGGAATTAGGCTCAACAGATAAAAATTAATGATTTGTTGGAAAAGCTATGATTAACTTTACTACTGGAGTTTTATGAAGTAATAAATAAATGTTTCCTTGTAATTTCTCACAGGTACTAAATTTAGGTAACATAAAATCGAGTATAAAATATTTAGTTCACTTACCCCATAAAGTGTTTATTTAAAACTTAATAGCGGAACTTTTAGTTCCAGTGGCCTGTGGTGTTTTTAAGTAAATGCAAATTACGTTAAAGAGTGATATAACTTATGGTAAATTTAACCGTGATTTTTTAAACTGAAACAAAAATGTGTATTTGACACATTTTCCCAAGAGTTTTTCCAGTTTTCATTATTAATTTTCTACGGCTTTCACAGCGATAATTTGCCGCTCCGTTTAAAGAGCCTTTGTAGATTTTTCCGTAAATTTATTTTGTCCTGGCGGTCTTGACAAAGGGCTTTGTTCGGGTTGAAACCGACGAGAGTTTTGCTGCGCTCTAAAATAGGAGTTTATTAAACGGACATTTCAAATATCAAGAATATTGTGAAAAGAATTTAAAGGAAAATAAATGCGAGTTTTTAAAATTGATTTTTGTTCCTGCTTTCAAGGGTTGGACCGTTGATTAAGTGAACGTGAGCTAATGTAGAATGTGGCTAAAACAAATTCTAAGGAGGCAAACAATTTATATTTTCTTCAATAAGGTGACAATGAGACTTTGAAATAATCTTCTTCTTCGTCTGTTGATACTGATTATCTTTTATGATTATCTTTTATAAGTAACTACTCAAATTACAATGACAGATTTTTCGATACATTTTTCAAATATCTCAATAATGATGGACTAATAGGATTGGTATCCAGCATCTCCTTGCTGTATCTGCAAATAAATAATGAAATTTGCAATCTCTTCTGTGAATATCATTTTCACAAGTTTTCACAGCTTCTTGCTTCCTAACTACTTTTTCCTATTTTCGTGAATCAGATATCCATACTCGACATCCCACTGGAAGTTCCTTTGCAACTGTAATCCTTTATAAGAATTCGCAATTCCTCTATTATATTATGTATCACGTATTTATTACGTAAAACTACCCCACCTATCATTAGAGATATTAAAGAATTTTCATAAATACTCATACACACCATACAGTTTTCATTATTTCAATTATTATCGCCTAATAATAATTCTCTGCATTGATTTGTACGAAATAGATATTTATTCCAGAAAATTTTCAGCTCACACAAAAATCCTCACTTTTGTAATGAAATAAAACAGTCTCAATTAACTTTTCTAGATTCAAAATAATATAATTTCTCTTCTGGAAACATTATGTTCCCCTGTCGCCTCATGGAGTTTTGGACACAAATTCAGTAAATATTTTTAATAAAAACAAACACATGGAAGACTTATAAAACTGGAAAATAAGATAGGCCCCCAAAAAAATATACAGACTCAGGTTTCAGGTCAAAGAAAAGTTATGTTTTATTTTTGTTTGTAAGTTTTCTTTCTTCTCGGCAAGCAATTTTAATGAAAACCTTTTGGGCTCTTTGACGTCCTTTTATATTAGAAGCACATTCGGAAATTTGAAAAAGATTAGTGGACATCAAAGAAAGTCTCATTATTTTTCTTTTAATGAGAATTTGTCACGAATTCAATTGGTATGACAATTTTAGTTTATTGATTCACCTGAATAGAAAAAAAAAACTCATAAAGAAGTTCCAGCACCAATAAGCCACTCAAATTACCTTTCCTAGCAAGTATTCATTAGTCTTGCCTCGGCACAACTTCATTTTCCTGATGCAGAGTTTATTCTGGAAACCGACCTCAAAGTCGGATGTGGTTATGGAAATCGCTCAATTTTATAGCTAATAGGGCTTTTCAGGAATTAATTGGATTTTGCATGGGTAGAACCAAACGCGAATTTAAAGGAAATTCTAATTTAAAAATTTTGGCTTAATAAAATTACTTGGGCGAAAAAATTTTGTTGGCAAAATTTTCGACTGGTATGAAAGTTTGTTGCTTGGCAATTTCGCGCCGTCAGGCGAGTGGTTTTGTCAAAAATTTCATAAGCGAAATTACCAAAAAGCAACAAACTTGAATAAAACCAAGATAATAATTTTGCCTACATAATTTTTTCTTGAGTGGTATTCGGCTGGACTATTTCACGAGAAAAACAAGCTCGCTGAAAAACCATCATGTTGGTTTTGTCCAGGTAGGAGTTTTGTCAGTAGGAAACCGGCCGTTTCTATGACATTTTGCCAGTGTGAAACACTCGAGCACAGGTGAAATAGTCAAAATAATTCATGATTGATTTAAAAACCAGAACAGTGCAGTTGAGTAATTGAATAATAGTAGATTATACCACGAGTCAATAATGATAGCTATTATTCCCGAGGAATATTTACGAACTGAGCCGCGTTAGCGGCGAGGGAGTAACATTCCGAGGGAATAATAGCCATTATTGCGAGTAGTATACTCTACTTTATTTACGACAAATTAATTTATTTGAAATTTTCGTTTCAAAAACGCTCATTGTTCATCCATCTCAATACAAATATACAAGCACTACGAGTTTGACACTGACACTTTTGAGTTTGTTTATATTGGTAGCGGGAATAATGACCATTAATCCCTGCGGGAATAATATATGTCATTAAACTGCCAAAATCACAAGTATAATATTTACATTATATGTCAGTCGTAAATAAATACGAATATACCCACCTCATTTATAAAGTATTTGTTATACGCTTATATTTGCAACCTCACATTTATAGACATAGGTAAAGCATTATATTTTGCCTTTTCATACTGGTGATAGCTTGGGAGATCAACCTTTCTTCCTTTGAGGGTTATAGAGCCAAACTTTGTCATTCGCCTGTAAACCTGTAGAGTTCGCCTTTTAAAATCATATCTCGTTTTCATTCGATCACTTGTCAGCTGTTCCCTTCTCTATGTCATTGATGTCATTAAACTGCCTTTTTAGCAAATTGTTTGCATAATCTTAGACTTTCATGTCGGCGACACCTGGTGACACAAACACCGAGTCACAGCATATTTGGCTGGTGTAATTCCAGTTGTATGTACAGCTGACCTGTATGATTCCATCAGAAATAGAGGTATTTGCTCATCCCAATTGTAGATGGTTCTTGATGGAAATGGTCCAGCTACGTCTATTGCCATACTGCTCCATTAGTTCCTTAGATCTCTTTTTGATTCCTTGACTTGCTGCGCATGTCGCACATTGTCTTGCCATCCTGGTAATAGTTCACCCAATATAATATGTCACGGGTCTAACCCAAGGTTTTGTTGACTCCCAAGTGAACTCCGGAAGTCCTAGGCACGACTAATTGCGAATTAAGGGTTTTCACTGAAAAATGGTGTTTTTAAAAAGCCGAATTTGATACATGGGTTCAATGATATTCGAGGGTATTTCGGACATATGGGGTCATTGATCCGTAATTTCTCACTTCCCGGGGGAAGTTTTGTAATTGTAAGGGATGAACAAAACTTTTGGATCCTCTTCTTCGAGTTTTGTTTTTCCGCTTGAGGTTCTTGTTTATAATTCTTTTTCTTCCTCAGGTTCAATCTTTGTTTGAGTTTCTAACAAACCACTATCATCAGAATCGTGCTTAAAATATACAAAGGTGTTATCAAGAAGTGAGAGTTACTTGTTCCTTGTTTTGGCTTCGACTGGTTCGAGGTGTTCTTCTGCCCTTATTAATCTGTGAAGTTCAAGGTTCATACAGTGGTCTAGGCTTCCAGATATGGTTTTAATAATACTGCCAAGACCATTCAAAATTCCTCTTCTGAATCTTTGGATAGGTTTGATGGTAAGAATATTTTCTTTGGCGGCTTTCACCAGAAATTGTAAGCTTTGATCGGAATTCTGCTGGATTTTGAAGTATGGGTGACTCAGTCCATTTTCTATTGCTGTTCTTACTGATTCGTATTGTTCTTCCAGAAACTGACGTGCCTTAATTACTGGGAAAGGTCAAAAAAGTGAATAAAGTCGTGGGTATCACTCCGAATTCTTGCTCGTCCCAGCTTCAGTTGGGTTTTCCTTCAGGTCCTGGATCAGACGTTCTGAGCGACGGTTGAGGAACATTTGTGAGAAATTTCTATAGTAATTTCCTGGAAGATTTTCAATATTCTTTTTATGTATTGTCGTGTCTTCAGTGTCAATGGTCCACAATATTGTCAGTGTTTACTGTCTTTGGAGAGGATCTTGAAAGTAGTTTGTTCCGCTTTACAGTTTACCTGGTGTAGATCTTTGTGCTAGGTTTGTAGGTGGGGGGATTTGCCTGGTTATGTTTTTTTTCCTATGTACTTTTCTCTGGATTCATGTGGCTTTGTTGCTGGGTATAATTATTTATAAGTGTTTTCCTAACGTCAACGTCAAACGGATCCTGCGCATCCAGGTGACCAGTCAATATATCCATTGGTCGCATGTTTGTCATTGAATGATAGAATGTATCCGAGAAGTGCATATGGAATTTGTTCTTTTACGCTTAAGAATTTTTTATTTTCTTGAAGTATCCTCAGAGCTGTATCCGCAGTGCGAGCGGTTTACCTGGAGGATAGGGGGTAGCAAGGCGCCAAGCGACCCTCCAAGTAAAGGCCATCCCAGACAACTTTGCATAACGCATAGCATGGCGCATAACCATACGTAATGATCTATGCAAAACCAGACAAAACACACAAAACCTAAACCATAGGGCGTTCGACCAATCAAATTAAGGCAATCTTGTCATCCATCAACATTTATTTTGTAGGTTATGAGATGAGTTGTTTTTGTTTGTTCTGTTTGTGTTTATTTGATTGCAAATTTTGATTTTTTAATTTTTTCACAGTGAATTAGGCACTTGAGGTTTCGTTAGTTTAATTGTTTTCATAACAAAAACATAAATATTATTAAATATAATCATGTCATGTCAAAGTCAAAAATCACGTGACTTGCAACGACGTATTTTGATTGGCCGCGCATAGCACAGCTCCATAAGTTTTTCATTTTTATGGAAAATCTTATGCAAAAGCAATATGGCTGCTCCTATTCAGCTTGTGATTGGTCGAATTCCTTATGCGCCTAGTGTGTTTCCGAAACAGGTGATTAAACCGAATCAGCCGCACTATGATCCCCCACCACCTTAACCAGCCAAGCGGCCCACCAAGCACACCACCTGGCAATCAGTCGTGTTTGATATTTTCAGCCAGGCGCAAGGCATAATCGGCATGAAAAAACAACTAATTTCGTCTGTTTATAAACGGAAAGCTATATGGGACCCAGCAGACGAATTAAGGAACACTCATCATACATGTATAATTAAAGAATTTTTCAGGGTAATTTAGCATCTTCTTGTAAACTCGCAGAAATTCACCATCATATAGTCTCTGTGAAAGATATACTCATGCACCCACCTCCTCTCATTTCCCAGACTTACATATTTTAGATCAGAACTGTCACAGAGGAGAAGCCTTCTGGCAAATTTTGAAAGAGTCACCTTGAGCACTCGAAACTACAATTATTTTACAGTGAACCTGATTTGGATTAGTATATTCCCCCGCGACGAGTGCGGCCAAGGTATATCCACCCTTTAACCATTAACCTCCACCCTCTTCCCACCAAGCTTCCCAATACCCTCCTGCAGTGCGGCTTCGGGTCAGGTGTTCGATAATGGTGGAGTGGTATATTTCTATCATCCCGTTGGATTGTGGGTTATCAGGGGTAGTATAATGGATAAACGTCTTATGTTTATCTATAAATTCTTGTATAAATCCATTCCTTAATTCTGTTCCACTATCGGTGACTATTATGTGTGGTATTCCATGATGAATAATGAAGATTAGAAGGGCATTATGAACATTCACTGAATTTGATTCCTCTATGGGATAGGCTTGTCCATATTTTGAGAAGGCATCAATAATTGTTAAATAATTTTGCTCTCCGGCTTGGAAGGTATCTAGATGAATAATTTCCAAAAGTCTAGTCAGTGTTGGAGTAATTATGAATTTAAGTTTGGCTGGATTTCTATCGCATTTGTTAGACAGGTGTCGCAAACATTAATGAAATTTTCGATATCTCGTTTGAGGTTAGGCCAGTAATATTTCCTTCGGATTTGCGCGTCGGCTTCGGTTTCGTTAATTCCTCGATAATTTGTTTTTCCTTGATGGCAGGGCTGGATTATTTCATGTCTTTGTTTGCTATTGACGTCTTCTATGAGAAAGTTGCATTTGATAAAGTCGAATGCAGAATTTCTAAAATTTTCTTTAAGGATGTTGCATAGTCCTAAAAGAATATTGCATTTTTCTTTTTGGTGTCTACACTTTATTTTTTCCCAAGATAGATTTTGATATTGAAAACTTTGAAACATAAACAATAACGCTTGACCCTGATTGGTCGCAAAATGAGGTGTTTCTGCAGGTTGACATCAGCTTTACAATAGCGACCAATGAGCGGCATTAGCGGCATTGTTTATGTTTCAAAGTTGACAATACCAAAATCTATCATGAAAAAAAATAAATCATAGTTTTTCTTTAAAGCCTTATAAAACTGCCTTCTAAGTCATTCTTGTTCATTTGGACATGTAGCCTGGATTTGTTTCGGAAGGTTACTTCTATTATCGGCTTTGCTGGATTATACATATTTAACAGACTTGAGCACAATTTGGTTATCCTAGTAGTTAAGGACTCTTTCGCTGATTGGAATGCCGAGTATAGGTTCTTCCTGAGCAGTGTCTCTAGTTTCGTTATCTTCTTCTGGGTTGGCTTGTGTGGGTTCTGGATTATCAAAGATTTCACTGATGACCTTTTTTATCTTCGCTTGCCAAGCGAGTTTCTCTAGAACTTCGTCTATGTCGAAAAGCAATTTTCTCATGGAGACCTTTCAAAACGTTATCCATTTCCCTCTGGAACGTAGCTGGAGTGTTTTTTAGTCCAAACGGCATTCGGAAATACTTTGTAATAATCAATTTCAACATTGAAAGCAGTTTTGCATATACATTTCGATTTGGTTGAAACCATTTACCAGAACCAAGTCCAAGATCGTGAAGTATTGGCATCTACCAAGTTTGTCCAAAATGTCTGTTATGTTTGGTATTGGGTCGATAGTTTTCTCGTTTTCTCGTCGATAGCCCACTACTATACGCCATTTTATTTTTTCCAGAGGAACTATCCACATCAGGGACGACCAAAGTGACTGACTTGCTCTGATAATTCCCTGATCCAGCATTGAAGATATCTGGTTTTTCACTTCCTCTTTACGGATATGTGGATATCTATATGACTTAGGTATACTTGAATATCATCTTTTGTTTTAATATGGTGTTTGATCTGGTTTGCAAAGGTCAGGGACATGTCTGGATAATGAAAAATGTCTGCATACTTCCTACATAAATTTCGTATTGCTTTTTTTTTGAATTTTGGTGATTAGTTCTGATTTCAGGAATCTTGACATGCGGAGATTCCTGAGAAATTAAATCCGTGGTTTAGATATGAAACTGATCAAGGTCCAACTGCGTACTAGTAACTGAACTTGTCAGAGCTATCTGAAACTCTTCATCGGTTGTATTGACGATTTTAGTCCAAGCGAGTTGATTACAAGCAGATGTGAGTTTTAACGAAACATGTTTTGTTCATTTGTGCACCCTGGACTTGTTTTGGTAGAAGGATCGTACCCTGGGTTTCTTATACTGAAAGCCGAACTCGGGAAACGTTGTTAGTCGCCAGTTGGATGGAATAGAATTGGGTTCTGATCGTTTCGTAGTATTCAATTGGGAGAACGGCGTTTTTTGTGATAAGTAATGACTCTAGCTGGTCCAATGTGGCTTGAGGCTATCGAGACCGATGAGGAAATGATGGAAAGTCAAAATTTTGCCTTTTCATTTGAGTTGAATTCTGGAAACATGCGAATGTGAGCACAATAGTTCTGAGAGTGATTTTGAAAAATTGAAGTAAATATGAATGACTCATGGTGGATGCAATCTTTGAAGTCTGGGATTGATAAATGATTTGGTTGCGACGATATCTATAAGGAGCCTTGAAGGTGGATTGGCTATATATATATGTATGGTAGCTCCTTCCGATCCGTATAATTATCTATTTCCATTATGGTTCTGTTCCCGGATCGGCAGCTTCTGGAAAATTTCCTCCTTCAGTGTATTGGTGTTGCTCGTATGCTTGCTGCTGGTAGTCATTTTGTTGTTGTTCTACATCATAATAATCATTGTCTATTTTTGGATTGGCATATTTATAGTGATAGTTATCCTGGGTGTCTTCGTGTTGCTCGATAATATATAATTATTCTATAGTGAATTTTGAAACGGATTGTTGTGAAGGTTTTATGGTCAGGGCCGGCTTAAGGGTGGAGCGAGGTGGTGTTACGTGGCAACACGGACACTGCCACTTTGTTACCCGCAAAACGCGAGGGAGAAGTAAATAATGAACTTTTAGGGAGTGACTGAAGTGAACGGGTAACTAAGACAAAAAAATATAGAAAGAGAGGGTTGGTTGGTGGCTGAAATCTAGAAACGTGATTTCGTGTAAAGGGTTGCCGACTAGCTTCCAATGCGGAGAGGGGTGTGGGTCAATTAAATAACTAAATATAGAGCGCCACCTGCTTTTTCCCTGTAGTACACGAAATCAACCGATATAACGAAAGCAGGAAACTTCTACGGACCTATAGCAGCATAACCTGAAATATAAACGTAAACAAGAAGGAAGGACAAAAGTGAACGCTTTGCTACAATCAGGTACGGGTTTTAATAAGATCCAGAAATGTAAACCAGAATGAGTTGACTCTAGAGCAGGTTCGAAGTGGGTTTTCCGAACGCCCTGGAACGCTGAAAATTATTTACACTGGAACCAGAACAGAACAAGAAAAGAAATCGTCTAACCTTATGTTCTTACAATAGTATTTATAATAATTATTAATTACACTCAACTTGAGTCCGTAAATAAAAAAAAATAAAGAGTAATAACAATTAACAGCAATAATACCTTGTAAATGGCCATTTAACCCCAGTGTACAAGTACCTATTTACCTGTATTCAGTGCAGCATGTATTTATGGGATATTAAAAATATATAGATCATTAATCAAAGTTGAAGTAACAATACGTAACCTGAAGGGCTTTAATATTATGTAACAATATAGGTAGTATAGATACCTAAATACCTAATAAAATTGAAGTACCTAACAATACATAACCTGAATGGCAAGTTTCATAAAAAAAAGGTGATATAGTTATAATTAATTAAAAATTGAAATAACAACACATAATCTGAAGGGTAATTTGATCTTGTAGTAGAACTGCGTTGTTGTGGTGATTTACTCCAACAAGGGGTTGGTATAAGGTTTGATATTAAGACAATACAGCACACTTATCAAACCTGAGTAGTCCCTAATCTTTAGAGGGGATCCTGAAGGATTGGATCAATATCTCCCAATGTTTCCGATGGCCTGGAACTGGATCAGGATCGCGACAAGAAACAACTGGCCCTAGGCACTGAAGTTCAGTAACTAGGAGTCACTAAAGTTTCGAATGGTCCAGAGGAGGCTGAAGATTGGAGGTACTACTTGAAACATACAGTAAGCTCAGCGTCTAACTCTTTACTCAAGTTAAGGACTAAGCGTAACGAACGAAAGGTGACGAATAAAGCGTAACGTCTAAAGGTGAAGATTAAAGGCCTGAAGCAAATGGACGTTATGAGACAGGGCGTGGAGCAATAGGTAGGTATGTCCAATATTCGGAATTTAACCATATAATTAACAGAAAATTATGTTTTTACATAGGCAATAGAGAAACACAGGAAGGCTAATAAGAAAAACCACTTACCAAAATTACTTTGGCCTTTAGGAACAAACAATTGGTCACGTTGCTCTTTTCGACTCACAAACAAAATCCGCACAAGGCGATTGGGTGCTAAAATAACGGATTAACCACCCTAGATCTATGAGCGAAACTTGGCAACTCAGAAATCGGCAAAATGTGCCTGAGGAGTTTTCCCGAACACTTAATCGTGGAAAGTCCTTGACCTGAATGACCTCTGCTTGTCCTTGCGATGTCCTTTAAAAAGGTTCTGTCAAAGACTCCAAGGTGGAAGGTACTGGGGATTTTGATGGTAGTT
Organism: Ceutorhynchus assimilis; assembly: GCA_917834065.1. Lineage (NCBI taxonomy): Eukaryota > Metazoa > Arthropoda > Insecta > Coleoptera > Curculionidae > Ceutorhynchus > Ceutorhynchus assimilis. The sequence goes on from OU892284.1 coordinate 23,173,575, forward strand.
GGGGCATGGGACTTAGGGCCGGTATTATAAAACACTGAACCGATGGTTGAGTTTCAACCTTCGGTTGAATCCTATCAATTTGCATGGAGTCAACCGAAGGTTGAAACTCAACCATCGGTTCAGTGTTTTATAATACCGGCCCTTATTCAGATTAAGTTAGTACCGGTCATTGACCCTATTTGGAGCGCTGTCAATCCAGTCAATCTACTCGGATCAGACAATCAGCTGTTCTAATGTAAATATTGTAATTTTATTTATTTGCAATCATATATGTAATCTTGTCATTATTGACTTTTTAAAAATTTGGAAGTGACACTTTACCTGTGTCACTTCCCTCTTCGATTTCCCTCACCGACTTCCCTATTCGACTTCCCTCACCGATTTCCCTCACTCTAATTTATTTACCTTTGCTGGCAACAATGAGAACATGTCAGGTAAAAACGTCAAAGCAGTGAATGACACATTTTGGCATGTTTCTTTTATTTTTTTAATATTAAAAAAATTGATTGACTAATCATAATTAATGGTGTGCTTGCAAATAAAATAGTATACAAACCTCGGAGGAAAGTTTTCATTTCTGTCTCGAGATAACTATATAAATCTCTCGACAGTAATGAAACACTTCCCTACTCGGTATGTAATATACTATTATTTTCAACCACATATGTAATGTTGACATTGCAGGTTTTTCAAAATCTTGAAAGTGTCACATTTCTGGACTTTGACATTTATCGGGACGGTAATGCATATGCCTGCCTAGGACGGAAAAGCATTTTCCGTCCGGGACGGCAAATGCTTTTCCGTCCCCATTTCCCTGCTCGTTCCAAATTGATAATTTTCATACAGCTCTCACATATAATAATAAAACCACATGTATTACATGGAACTAATTAAATCTATTCACTTATTTACATTAATTGTTAAATTAGCATTGTTGTTTATAATGGAAATCTTGAGACCATCCTGTTGGAATTGTGTTTCGTTTGGAACTATTATCTCTTGCGCTTGCGGATGAGTTTCCGCATGTGATGTACTTGTGGATGCACTGGACAACTGAATACCTTTGGAAGTAGAGGATAGCATCAGAGCAGTCTTACTTTTGTTCTCCAAAGATGCCTCTATGTAGCCTTCAGCAACCGTGCTCGATTTCCACCCTCCCAGTCTTTTGAGTTGCAATAGATCGGCCCCGTTGTCAACCAATAAGGTTGCGGAAGTACGACGAAAAGCATGCCCTGTAAAAGTTTCAATTTTTGGAAGCTTCAAAAAAGCAGCTATTTTATGTGGAAATTTTGAGATTGAATGATAGCCAATTGCTTGGTTATGTAATTTCCCATTTCGCCATTGAACAAATAACCTGTCATTTTTCAAATTTTTCCGCAAAGTGAGGTATTTGTGGAAAATAGCAACCCAATCTGGATCGCTTATGATAAACGATCGACTTGTGTAAGTTTTTGTGTGTGGAATTTCTATAGCGATCTTTCCTTCCAAAACGTTGACGTGCTCCATTTTCATCTTGACTAGTTCATCGCTCCTACATGCACCCGACACACCAACAATTAGCGCTACCTGAAACCAGATAAAAATAAAATGGGTAACCTAGCTATAGCATACAGAAAATCATTTTGATTTTCGCATTTTTATCTTCTTTGTATATTTTTTGAAAACCTACCTTGATGCTAATGAATTCTTCAGCTGCCTTCGTGAGGAACTCGTTAATGTTTTCTCTGGAAAAAACGCTCGACTTTTTCGGCTGAAAGCCCAGATTTTGCCGCTTCAAAAAAGCTATAAGTTTTGCGTAATTGGAGATATCAACTTTCTCTTTCAATTTAATCATGGTTTTCAACATACTGTAAGTCGACCATAAAGTCGAAGGCTTCTTTTCCTTAGATAATTCGCCAAAATACGCCAACAAAACGGTCTCCGAGGCAGTATTTCTCGTTCCTTTCTGGCTACACCATGCTTCGAATATTTGAAAAGCCTTTTCGTACCGAAATTTGCTTTTTGCTGGAAGCAAACTCTCTCCAATCCTGTCTGCTGCTTCTTTTAATTCAGGTGGGGTACAATCCATCGCTTCATCTTCACTTTCCGAAATCATTTCTTTGGGGAGAACGGGGAGAAATCTAGTGAAAATCTATTATTTCCGCAAAAATACTGAGCGAAAACTACCGTCGTTAAGGCGTTGTTGATCTTATCTATGGTTGTTGATTTTGCGGTTTCCTGTGGTTTCGTCTTTTGTTTTGGCCTTTACAGGGCCTTTGAGATCGTCAAAATTGATGACATTGACAAAAAAAGTGAAATATTTTTTTCTAAGGCCAGTTTTACACTATATGAAAATTTCGTATAACAGAATCTTTAGTTTTTGCATCAGAAAATTAAGGGTTGAAAATAAAAAAGTATACAAACCTCGACGGAAAACTTCATTTCTGTCTCGAGGTTGAGTTTATCTCGACGCTTCGCGTCTCGATAAACTATAATAACCTCTCGACCAGCAATGAAGTATTTTCCGTCTCGGATTGTAATATACTATTATTAATAAATTAACTGACTATTCATTTTAACCCTACTAAAAGGAAATCAATTCCATTATTAAACCTCTAACTTAATGATTCTGGAAAGAATGAAAAGTTTGATGAAAAGTTTGGCTACAACTATTGAAAAGACAACAGTGGTTTGACGAAGGTATGCTATTCATTGAGGCGAATACGCTTATTTCCTTTCATTTTAACCCAGGAAAAATCATCCCGTAGCAGTGGGCGGCACGATCCAGGGGCGGCAAATTAATAGAAAATAAAACCAACAACTTGAAAAAAAAATTGGGAAATATGAATCGAACAGCTAACAAATTATATTATAGGACAGGTGTCAGTAAAAACAGCACAGTAAGCATTTCAATTTCTTATATGATATCCGAGATGATATCTTCATCTAGAAGAGAGAAGAGCAAAAATCTATAATATTGTTCTCTTGCATGAAAATTCTTTCGATGTGAATGTGGTAGAATTACCTGATGAGCTATTTGTGTTATATACATTAATGGAGACGAAACAAAATCCTATTGATGTGTTGAAATTAGCAGCCCAACTGAATATTGCAACGAATGTTTTTGTGGCCCTCAGATCCTCAGAATTTTATTAACATTACGCATAACTGTTGCAAGTGTTAAGAAAGGTTTCTCTAAATTAAAATTTATAAAAACATACTTAAGATCACCTCGTCCAAGACAGGGTTAGCGGTTAACAATGTTAGCATGTTAGCAATTATTGCTATTAAGCAAGAAATCGATGCCAAATTGAAAATGAATTATCTACTTGAAGATTTTGCTGAATTCAAAGCTCGAAAATATTTTAAATAATATCTCAATAATTTTATTAAAAATGTACCCACTTACCCTAATAACACAAAACGTCGAAACATCCGAGGACTAAAATAGAATGTTGTATAAACGATTGCTTAAGATCATTTTCAAGAACGACGAGAAAAGACGTTCGAAATATATTCACAAAACATCCAAAATTTCTGAAAGGAAAGTTTTGGAAACTACTGTTGTAGGACGTTTTTCAAACCAATATCAGCAAAAGTGTTTCAAAGGTTTTTTAAGTAGAGAATGTTATTGGAATGTGGAGTGTTTCTTGTGAAGTAAAAACTATGGTCTCAACAATATTCATAAATTTTTAATTAACAACTGAAGTACAATAAACAGGCAGCTAGGCAACACGACGCCAACTAATTATAGAATTGCTAATAACAATACTAGCAATAATTAACAATGAAATTGTCACCTGACATATTAATGACACATAGGTATAAACAATAAACTAAAGGACTGATCAGAATAAATATTTCGAACTTTCATTTCCAACACCCCCACTAGGTCCAAATATCATTTCCAGATCTAATACATAAATCATGAAGAAATTTTGAATGCTTCGCAGAGCATAAACTTTTAGTTAAAATATCAGCAGGCATCTCAGTTGTTCGCAAATATTTTATTGACATAAAATCATCAGCAACAGCCTCTCTCACAAAATGATGTCTTACGTCAATGTGTTTTGACCTTTTGTTGAAAACTGGATTTGCAGACAACTTGATTGCACTCTGATTGTCGTTAAATATAGTTATACACTTTAAATTGCCTGTCAATTCACAAATTAAATTTCTGAGGTACATGGCTTCCTTTGAGGCTTCAGAGAGAGCCATATACTCATCCTCTGTGCTAGAAAGAGCCACAGTCTTTTGTTTCCTGCTCTCCCATGAGATTAAACAATTTCCGAGCTTGAAACAAAACCCAAAAATTACTACACCTATTAAATGTCATACAGTAATTTTTGGTTCCTTTCAAATATTTGAGAATTCTCCTAGCATAGTTCCAATGTTCATCACTAAAACAATTATTATATTGACTCATAAAGCTTACTGCAAATGAAATATCAGGTCTTGTTAACACACATAAATACATCAAGCTTCCTATTAATTTTTGATAAGGAATTTCTGAATTTAAACAATTTTTATCAGCTCTTTCCAATTTTAAATTGACCTCCATAGGAGTACTAGCAGTTTTACTATCTGACAGATTAAATTTTCTCAAAAGTTGATCAATATACTGCTCTTGATCGAGCCTAATTTCGCCTTTATTCTTATCATAGCTCATTCTCATACCTAGAAATTGTTTAGCCTGACCTAAATCTTTAATATCAAATTTTGAATTTAACTCTTTTTTAATAAATTCTACCTCTCTGATATCATTGCTAAACAAAAAGAAATCATCAACATACAGAGCGACTATATAGTGATATCTTTACTAGATTTATTTTTAATAAACAAGCAAAGTTCAAAATCAGATTTTTTATAGTTCAAATTATTCAAAACATCTTCAACCCGCTGATACCACGCTCGTGAAGCCTGCTTTAATCCATAAATGGCTTTTTTGAGTTTCAACACTTTGTTTTTATTATTATTTGTTACATGAAACCCTTCTGGTTTTGTCATATAGACATTTTCATGTAAATAGCCATTTAGAAAAGCAGTCTTTACGTCGAGATGTGTGATGTCTAGGTTAAAATTCACAGCATATGATAATAAGATCCTTAAAGTACTATGTTTGACAACAGGAGAAAAAGTATCACAAAAATCTATACCTGGTTTTTGTGCAAATCCTTTTGCAACCAACCTTGCACGATATCGCACCAAGCTTTCACCATCACGTTTGATCTTAAAGACCCACTTACATGGCACAATAGTTGACCCTGCAGGAGCATCTACCAATTCCCAAGCATCGTTTTGACTAAACGATTGGAGCTCTTCGGAAATAGCCTGGATCCAGCGCTGATTATCAGGCCTTGATAGTGCCTCTGAATAGGTTGTTGGTTCATCCTCGTGCTTATCATACGCATCTCTAGAACTTCCAGTATCATCTGCGCACAAGTAGAGTTCATATTCCCTAAACTGACTGTTTGGTTTATGAATTCTCTGGGATTTCCTGACTTCTGCCTCTAAAAGCTCTTCATCTTCGGCAAAATCCTCACTATCTGAAGATTCTGAGAATTGAATTGATCCCCCACTGAATCTATATTTTCTGTTTCATTTGTTATTATAACATCCACTGTATCCTTTTTATCATCTTTTCTTTCTTCATATTCAGTTTCTTCCATTATAAAAACATCCCTACTTGTGGAAATACAATTCGTTCTGGGATTATATACCCTATATCCTTTTATGTTGTCACTGTATCCCACAAAAATCATTTTTTATGATTTCTTATCCCACTTCAACCTCTTGGCTTTGGGAATGTGAACCATCACAGAACTGCCAAAAATGCGTAAAGAGCTGACGTTCGGCCTTGAACCAGTCCATACCTCGAAGGGAGTTTTATCTAGGCGAGTTGTAAGACACCGATTTTTTAAATAGACAGCTGTATTACAAGCCTCAGCCCAAAATTTAGTTTCTAGTCCTGCATCAAATAACAAACACTTAGCTTTCTCTATAACTGACCGGTTCAATCTCTCTGCAGAACCATTTTGTTCCGGAGTGTAGGCATTTGTTTTCTGGTGAATAATTCCGCAGTTTTTCAAAAAATATTCAAAATCTCTACTACAAAATTCACTTCCGTTATCGGTTCTAAATTTTTTAATTCTTAAATTGGTTTGGTTTTCCACTAGCAGTTTGAATTCTTTGAATTTTTCGAAGGATTCGCTTTTATTTTTTAAAAAATAAATGAACGCCATGCGAGAAAAATCATCCTCCAAAATCAAAAAATATCGAGAACCTCCAATAGAAGCTACCTCCATTGGTCCGCATAAATCCGCGTGAACCAACTCAAGAATAGAAGAAGCTCTGCTGCCCCTTTGGGGAAAAGGTAGTCTAGTTTGCTTTGCCTCACAACAAACTACACAATTTTGTTTTGTGGTTTTCAGCTCACCTGGATAAAGAAGACCATCAACAATTGAATCATTTTTCATCTTATTGAGATCACTGGAATTCATGTGCCCGAATCTCCTATGCCATGCTATACCATTTACAGTCAGAAAACATTCATTAACCTTTTTTGTTTCTAACTTATATACACCATTATTCAAGTAAGCAATCGCAATAAGTTCATTCTGATTATTAAAAATTTTATAATAGTTTTTCTTAAAACTAACATAATTGCCATTTGTTAATAGTTGGCTTACAGACAGTAAATTGGTAGTAAGTTCTGGCACACACAAAACATTCTTTACAGTTACATCATAGGTCTTATTATTAACAAAAGTTTGAATATTTACCTCTCCAGCACATGACACTTTTAGTTTATCCTTATTAGCAACCACAATTTCTTTTATATGAGAACTTTCTGCCTTATTCACAATCCAATCCATATTTACTGATAAGTGCACACTAGCACCCGAATCAATGTACCACTCGTCCTTGGAGAATTCACCACTCAGAAATACGGCGCTAAAAGCATTCTGCCTAGGTTTATTTGACCCATTCAGGTTTGACCTACTTTGATCCACTGATAATGAGTTCCCATTACCAGGACATTGGTTTTTATAATGCCCAAACTGGCCACAAGAGTAGCACTTAATATTTTTCTTGTCGGAATTGTTGATAGTGTTGTTTCCCTCATAAGTGCTGCCATTTCTGCGTTTGTTCTGAAAATTTTGACGCGATTTATTATGTTTGGTATACCATTGTTTATCTGCAAAAGCGGAACCAGTTTTGACAGCCTTGTCAACTTCCATATCGAGCAATTTCGTTTTAACGGCATCAGCTGTAATGGCTATACCAGAGTGTTCTATGGCCATTATCATTGGGGCATACTTTTCAGGAAGTCCTGCCAATAATAATGAGCCAATCCAGACATCATCTATGCTGAAACCTGTCCCTCGTAGCTTCTGGCCCGTTTCAACAATGATATTCACATAGGATTGCATGGATTCACAATTTTCTAGCCTGGCACTAATTAGGGTTCGTAACAAACCAATCTTTCGAGCAAAACCCGAATCATCATAAAGGGATTTTAGCTTGTCCCATAATTGTTTGGTTGATCGTGTGTCTTTGATATGAACGAAAATCGATGAGTCTATCGTTAATATCAATTTTGCTCTGGCTTTACCATCCTTATTATCTGTGTCATTGGCTGCTGCGGTCACTTCATTTTCAATATGATTCTGGAGCCCTTCGAATATCAAAAAATTCTCTGCAGCAAATGCCCATTCTCCGTAGTTATCACGACCTTTCAGTTTTGGAATATTCGCAATAAAATTTGACACTGCCATTTTCTGGATTTCTGGAAATTCTGCTCAAAACACGTTCCAAGACCACGCCACACAGCTATTTTACTTCACTGGACTTAACTGGGCCCATAACCTATTGGAATGTGGAGTGTTTCTTGTGAAGTAAAAACTATGGTCTCAACAATATTCATAAATTTTTAATTAACAACTGAAGTACAATAAACAGGCAGCTAGGCAACACGACGCCAACTAATTATAGAATTGCTAATAACAATACTAGCAATAATTAACAATGAAATTGTCACCTGACATATTAATGACACATAGGTATAAACAATAAACTAAAGGACTGATCAGAATAAATATTTCGAACTTTCATTTCCAACAAATGTCCATGTCCGAGTGTTTTTAGAAAGGTATATAAATGATGTTCTTTAAACGTTTGATTAAAGTTATTTCTAAATCCTCTGTTAGGAATAAAAAAAATTAAAGAACGACAGAACGTTTTCTATGGGTTCGTACAAGTATGTTTTCATAAAAAGTCATAAGAGAGATGTTTTATAAAGGTTTCGGTTGGTCGTTTTCAAGAACAGCATTTGAAACATGTAGGTATCCTACGACCACACGTACGGAAATTAATTCGAATAAGACTTTTTGAAAAGGTTGATTGTATAACTGTGATATTTGCACTACGTATAAAATAAGTCTATCGGATGGTCTTGGATACTTTGAAGGGATTCCAGTGAATGTTAGTAGAGACCTTGAAAAAGGTCTTTTTTCGTTTTCAACACGTTCGTTATTGACGCTGAAACGCCCATTTTCGACGTCTATATGACGTTTGAAATTTATAGATAAAAATGCACCTTTGGATGATCTGAGTTATTTTAACTGACGTTTTTAAAACGTTTTGACGTTCGATCGAATGATTTTTTGAAACGCTTTTGTACTATTAGGGTAGGTATATCTACATATTGCATCTGTTGATTTCTGCAAAAGTTTTGGATTGGCTGACTTTAACTTTGTTTTTTATGTTTCTTGTTTTCTTATGTTAGTTGTGGTTGCCTAACACATAAAAAAGTGTGTGGTTTTATTGCTATGATGCTATGCCTTACTGTTTCGTGTTTTTTTTTTCTGTTATCAAGATCTCTCACATTTTTCCTAAGCGGGCCATGGAATAAGGCGGCAAATTTACGCATTGCCCAGGACAGCAAAATACCTAGAGCCGGCCCTTTATGGTGGCTCTTGATGTAGTGCTCATTGGTGTTGGTTCCGGAAGCGTGCGGAAGAGTACTTTGTCAGACATTAAATAGTGGTCGAGTAATAGACCCTGAGAGAGGGCCTGTTTAGTAGAGTAATTTTTTTTTGTCTGGCATTTTGAGGGCTGAATGTGGCTAGTTTCGTTATCATATAAGTGGTTTCAATGCTTGCTCCCTATTCAAAATGTCCACAGAATGCTTTGCGGCTTTGCTCGATTTCGAACTGTGATTACGGTCTGGCGATTTTTCGGCGTTATTTTCACACAATCAACAAAACCTTTTATTGTCTCGATTTTCAGACAAAAAGTAAACGCGGAAGGTGTTTTTTTTCCTCTTGAAAGTTGACACTCATCCCCACTTTTTCAGCTATTGAAAAGCATCTGGTATTTTTTATAGGTGAATTATTGATCAATGTCAATCTTTAATTTAAGAGCCAGAAAATTCGAGATCATTTAAAAAAAAATCTTCATGTAAATCAAATTTTCGAACGGGTGGCAGGCAATAAAATCACCCATATTCTCATCAGCTAACTAGCCACATTCAGCCCTCAAAATGCCAGACAAAAAAAAAAATGACTCCACTAAACAGTCCCTATCTCACAGTCTATAATCTGGAATCGTGCAGGCTATACAATAGGCTGTCTTGTCTGGTTGAATGGGGACCTGATTTGCTGTGTTTCCTGATGCGGTGCTCTCTGGAATGGAGAAGAGGGCCACAACTGCTGTTGAATAGAGTTTTGAGGTCTGAATTGTTGCGACTGAAATGGTTGCGAGAAAGTCTGGCTGGATTGCATCACTATCTATTTCTGAGAATGGTTCTCTTATAACATCTGGACTATTATGCCGGAGTTCTATATAATTTGAAACAGTATTTAGAATTCTTATAACTTCTTCATAAAATTGTCGAGGAGAGTCGTTTGGCATCTGACGTGAGTTAACTAAGTCTCTTGTAAGGGAATTCTCATTGCGTTGGTCGGCGAAGTTTTGTATCAGATCTTCTCAAATTGCTTCATAATCAAGGCATCCATAGATCGAAACAGTTTCTTTTGCTCGACCAGTAAGTTTGCTTTTAATGCCCTGGGTGAGCATGTGGCTCTAAAAGCATCCTACATCCATTTTGTATCAGTAATAATTTAGTAGTAACGTCGTGGAGTTATTTAACTAGAAGAGTTTATCGGGATTCCTGTTATATTCTGGAACGATAACCAGGTTTTTCATATCGAAAGTTGGGTTAGTACACTCATTGTGCCAGCAGTTTTCATATCAGGATGTCCCTGATATTCGCTTTCGTGATTTCCTTTGGTTTTGGATACTATGTCCCAAAGTGCCGCTTTCTTTGCCATCTAAGGTTAGGACAAAGGCATAGTACATGCACTCAACCAAATAGTAGCATAAATAAAAAGAAGTTGTTCTTAGATTTAATGAACAATTCATTAAAATCGGTCCAAAGAACGGTTTCTTTGATTACATGAACTCTAGGTTATTGAAGTATGAACAATTTCTTAATTCCTATTTCGATTCATCTTGTGTATGAACAACGAACATTAAGGTATGTAGTAAGGTTTTTTATGATTTTAAATGGGGTAAAGGGTCATTTTTTATATTTGAAAATAAGATTTGATGCTTTGGCTGGTTTCCTTGCCTCGGCTATGAAACACTAGCTGCGGTATTGAATCTTCTGCTTTTCTACCTAGTGAAACAAAACCATTTAACAAAAATATATCGATTAAAAAAATTACAACTTGATTTGGGATTGAGTATACTTACTTTAAGAGACTTCAGTATTCCTTAGAAATTCTGAGGAGCTCTTGACGCTTTTGTCTTTCACGTTCTCCCCGGATGACATTTAAATCTGTAGGTCATTTCTTTCGCATTCCCATTTTGAGACTAGACCGTCTCCGTGCAAGGCATCCAAGTCCTACCTACATAATAGGTATACATATTATAGAGGTAATAGAGGTATACAACTTACCTTTAGAAAAAACCGGCGACAGGTATAATCGACTTTCTATTTAACACTTCGAACAACACAAAACCGAAAAAACCGACTTGAACGAAGTACGTAGCAGTGCACCCAGAAAATAGAAATGTAATTATTCCTATTTCAACATATTTTTCTATGTCGTTGCCCGACTGCAGTTACCTTTGCGCATGTGCTTAGGAACTGTCTACATTAATGCTATGAACTGTTTCATTGTATTTATGATTTATCTTGATGTAATGGTTGCAGCTTTGTTTCGAGGAATACTTGCTTGTTTTAAATGAACCGTACATTGTATCAATGAATTTCGTTCTTAAAAGGATAATTTTCTAGTAAGGTCATATGAACCATATTCATATTATTCATGTTAATATTCATTTATATTATGAATATTCCGTGGAAGCTCCCATCAAAGAAATTTTCTTTAATATCAAGGTTTAATTTCATAATATCAATGAACTTAGTTCTTGTAACCGATGCACTATTCAACATAGATTCATGTAGATGACTATTCATAACTTGATGAAGCTTCATTCTTTATTTTAATGATAGCTGTTCATGAAATCATAATACTTACAGTTTTCTGTACCTGGGATTAATGAAAATTTCACTGAATCAATGAAAATGTAATTTATGAAAGCAGTTCATTGATGTTATGATCAAGATTTTTTTGAGTGTGTAGAGGTGTTTCATCTTCCTCTACACACCTTTCGCACTGCGAATCTTCTGCTAGCTTCATTGTGTTTAGGTGTTTTCTGAGAGGAGAGTGACCTGTCAACAATCCAACCACATCTCTCAATTGTCTCCTGCCTAAGCTAAGCAGTTCCTTTTTCTGCTCTTAGATAGTCCTTCCATAAAGAGTTTGGAATGCCTGAGTTCAGGAAGTTCCATCCGAAGTTGGGGGATGGGGTTCACTTAGGCGCTAAACTTTGTCGGAGAACTCTAAAGATTTTTTCGCGATATGGTTTACTAGCGGATAAACGCTCACGGACTCTTCCACTATATTACAGACTACGCCAATGGAGAGTTTTTCTGTAAAATGGTTTTTTTAGAAAGCCCTCCATAAAAATTAATATTTATCACGAGAACACAATGTAAATTGGAACTAATTCTAATATCTTATTGCCTAAAATTTATATATAAAAGTTTGCTTAGCTCAGCAATCGAATTTAATCGAAATTAAGTATAGCAACCTCGGGTTGTCTGAGCCATGGGTTCAATGATATTCGGTGGTATTCCGGATATATGGAGTCCATCCGTAGTTAGCTTCACACTTTGATATTCCTTTGACAGTCTCATAGGTGGCTATAACATCGCCCTTCTTGATTTGTATAGTGTTGTGGCAGAGGTTTGCTATTTGGACTGGTATAATTCTTTGTGAGTTTACCGGCAAAGTTTCCCTGACAAGGAACATATTTCTTGTAAGTTTGGTGTGATTGTACAAGTCCAACACAGCTCCCAGAATTATTCTCCAACTATCCACATATAATTGACCATATTAGTTAGGTTAAGAAAAATCGGGCGCGAAATTTAAAATGGGTTCCTAAACACATTTCAACAAATTTGACAGCAATGTATTTCTTATGGGGGATTCAAAAGAGTGATTTTCAGACGGGAATATCTTGGGTTCTGGGCATTTCTTAGTATTGGAACCTATTGTACATCAAACTTTGAACATATTTCTCTATAATTCATGCTCTAATTGTTTTTTTAGACCTATGAATTAAAAATACAAATGATTTTAATTAAAAGTGTCTGTTTTCGGTGGACGTACGTCGAGTCTAAAACCAGCTGAGAGAAAGTGAGGTTGTGTGTTGTGTTATGATTGTTGGTGAATTGTTTATTTATTTACTTATCACTAGTTCAGTCATTTATTTTTCAATTTTTTTGGATTATTGAAGTACATTTACTAACCAAGTATGTAGGTGAACTTTTATTTTATTATAATTAGGTACTCATATATACTTATGAATCAAGCAAGGACATACGTATTTTATACAAACATCGGCTTCTTAAATTGGTAATATTTTTATTTTAACAATGTTTATTCAACTTTCAATCACTCTCTCAGTTAATTAACATATTAAAAAAACTATTCATACAACTCAATTCCGTGACAAACGTTCTATCACGACTACAGACGCTTTTAAAATTGAGTCCCCATAAGACATCAATGTATTAATTTTTGAACTAGGAACCCGCGCCAATTTGCGATTCTAACCTAACTAATATCATCAATTTGTTCGGTGTTGCCGTTTATTTTCACAGTTTGTGTTGCTTTTACGGTAACGGACTTTGGACCCTTGGATTTGGCTAGTACAAACTCCTCAGTGCCAAATTTCAGGATGTTGAACTGTTTGTCGAATGCAAAACCATCCTCCATATCAGCAATTAGCACTGTGTGACAGATCTTGATATTTCCTAATATCAGGTCGATTTCTGTTCCTCCATGCACATTTGCGGTCTCTGAAGTCACTGTCCGTAGAATAACTCCCCTTGGAAGTGACGTAGTCAAATTTGCAGTTAGAATACGATGAAGTGAACTAGAATATTACTTTCTAGACTTGTTTTTCGAAGTCGAAATCAGTAATGAAGTCAATATTCTTGTACAACTCACGATATCCAAATAGGATTTTATAGAAGTTTCCAGAATGTTCACTAGCGGATATTCTGGAAACTTTTATTTGATGTCGATGTCAAGTCCAGTAGTAAAGTCCCTATGTCACTTTGATAAAAGCTCACTGATTATTGTTCAAACTAGTGCAGTAGTTATCCTACCAATTATTTCAGTATTCAGCTCAAATCAATGCACCACTAATTATCTTGCTAAGATCCTACTATAAGCTCAAATTAATGCATAAATTGTCTTAACAATAATTGCACCACTGACTGACACCAAATTGTCACGGATTCCGGGTTCACTTCACAAACAATTTCCATCAGGCCCTGCGATCTCTCATTGCCAGTTATAAACAACATAATAACTCTTTTCCGTTTTTCTAGATGTCGCTAACAACCACAGAATTGTCAGAATTAGAAAATACCAGCACATCAAGAACACGTCCGATGTCGATAACTGACATGTCAACATATGACAATATGCCAAAATATTCATTTGATCATAACTAATAATTCATAATGTTTTTTGTTCGCCGGTCTTGCATTTCATCTTTCTTTGTGTTGTCAAGTGTTCTTAAGTGATTTCAAAGTTGTTTTGTGTGTTTCAAGAAGAACTTCAAACTTTATAGATTGGAAGATCTATTATCTTTGTTGATTAGATAAATGACAGGTTCAATTAAACATCAATCAGAACTTTGAATAAATATGTTAAGGATCCCTTAACCATCGATAAAGAAACAGTCTTTTGATCTAATTAACAAATTATCAATTAATTTAAGCAAACATTAATGCCCCAAAGTCTAGAATAAACGAATTTGAACAGACCGACAGTAATGCGAACGGGGCGCCATCTATCATAAAAAGTCCTATGTAAAGTAGGTGTCTGTAGCATCGATGCAAAACCAGTAAATAGTGATTTTCCGATGTGGTAGATGGCGCTGGCTTGGCTCAATTTTGTTGACAACAAAATTTACACTGAGATTCCATTCTCGACAGTTTATATAGTATTTATCTCTGATTTCCATCAAACAAATTGACTTAAAAACGGATCTATCTAAAAAAACATCAAATCGAATATAATGAAATTCCCAAAAAAGGAGTTTTACCCGACGTAAACAAGTACGTAATTTCTTAGAATCTTGGCCGAGTTGTCGAAGTATTTTCGTATAACACTATTAATTATTTTCTTATCTATAGAAAGTTTAGCACTCCACTCCCAATTAAATCCAAATCCGCCCATCGCAAAAATCCTCTTAACCGGACAAAATAAGCCAACAAGTATTGTTGCCAAGCGTTTTGGAGCAAATCCTTTTCTTCTTCCAGCCGCCCTTGCTATATTGTGTATACAATGCAATTGTTCGCTTTTATCGCAACGAGACGTATTCGCGCTCCGTGGAGCACAAATCAAATAAAAATTGCGAAAATATTTTATTTGCGACTTTTGTTAAAAAAGGACGAACGAGAAGGAAAAACAAAAGAGGACGATAATTGATTAAATTCATATTTGGACTGGAATGGTATTTTTTCCTTATGTCATAAATTTGAGGCTCTGTGTATAGCTGTGTCAGTTGTGTGAAATATTATGCCAGCTGGCTTCTCACGTTCAGTTTTTTTTTATTCGATTAAGTTCCGGCTTATTCACCTTTTGATAAACTGACAGGTATGCAATCTGACGGACAGATATAGAACGATATAGTAGATTATACCACGAGTCAATAATGAGCTATTATTCCCGAGGATTATTACGAACTGAGCCGCGTTAGCGGCGAGGGAGTAACATTCCGAGGGAATAATAGCCATTATTGCGAGTAGTATACTCTACTTTATTTACGACAAATTAATTTATTTGAGATTTTCAATGAACAAATTTCATCCGTCTCATAATTTTCAATACAAATCCACAGGCACTACACGTTTGACACTGACACTTTTGTGGAATAATGACCATTAATCCCGCTACTCGTCATTAATCCCTGGAGGAATAACATATGTCATTATACTGCCAAAATCACAAATATAATACGCACATTATACATTAGTCGTAAATAAAATAATTTTATTTTTAACTATATATAAAATGTTGTCATTACTGACTTTTCAAAAATTTGAAAATGTCACATTTCTGTCTTTTCATTTTCCTGCTCCATTACCTGTCCCAGGACGGGAAGTGAGGACGGGAAATTTTTTCCGTTCTCATTTCCCGTCCACGGACGGAAAATGGAGCAGGGAAATATTTCCCGTTCTCATTTTCCTCTTCATTTGCCGACCTCATTTGGTTGCCCCGAATTTTTTTTTTTTTCAAGAAATTATGGTTAAAAATAAAATATACTACTCAAAACGAAATAAGGACCACTTTTAAGAGCAGGGTTTTCATTAAATTTTGAATAACCCTGGTAAAGTGACTATTTCCATTTACAATAAGTATAGATAAACAAATAAAGTGTGCACAAAAAATTTATATTGTGAATGGAAATAAACACATTACCAGGGTTATTCAAAATTCATTAAAAATAGATGGGTTTTCAAAAGTGGTCCTTATTTCGTTTTGACTAGTTTCAGGATATAGTATACAACTCTCGACGGGAAACTTCAATGCTGTCTCGAGGTTCAGTAATGAAGCATTTCCCGTCTCGGATTGTAATATACTATATCTTGCGAATAGTTACCAGCAAGTTCATCTGTATTTTTACAAAACGGGCGGGTCTATTTGCAATTGAAAGAAATAACTGATTTATGGTTATCCGTTAATAACTATACTTTATTAATGAGAAAATAAACATATTTTCATTTCCAATTACAATGGTACCAATTTTCTAAACCCTAATCCAACACTTTTCAATACAAAAATAAACAGTTCTAAATTGATGCAATCGTACAGCTACTTTTACACTGTCTCTGAGCTTCTAAATCAAATGATGCAATCAAAAAGCCTTGTACTTTAATAACACTTTTATACAGGGTGTCCTTAGATAAACTGACACATTTTGCAGGTAAATATCTCGATAACGGGGAAAGATAACGAGATGTGGTTTGTTCTAGGAGAATAAGGATTTTTTTAAAAAAAAATTTCACATCGTTGCCGAATCCTGAAATTTGCTGAAATTTAGTTTTACAGACATGCGATTTTCTCATATAAAATGACTGCCTTATTTTTAATGAAACACCCTGTATATTTTGTCACCGTCGGAAAGCCTGATTTCTCTACTTTACAAAAATGTAATTTTTTAAAAAAATTATCTTGTACTTGCATCGTGAAAATTGTACTTTGTCGAAGAGAATACCATTGACTGGCCAAAACAAAATTGGTAATTAATTTTTGTTTGATACTTTTATTAACTAATTACAATACAATACAATACAATACAATACAATACAAGATGTCTTTATTCATTATTTCAAACAATTTTGCACAAATTATTTTTTACATGATGGCGACGTTCAAATCAATGCTCTTCCACGCAACCATCAAGAAGTTTTTAAATACATTTAAATATAAACCAAAAAGAAAAGCTTACACTAAAATCAATATGAACCTGAAGAATACACAAATATAATTAGCTATAAAATAACAAGTACTTTCCAAAAAAGTATACAAACTAAAACTATCCGTTAATACAAAACTTCAGAAAATACTTTATAAATAAAAAAAACAAAAGAATATGAATGAAATCTGATAATGAATCAATAAAAACACTGTTACACACGCTTTTGCAACACATAGTCACATAACTTAGATTTGAATGATTGGATACTGGGAGACAACTTGATGACGTCAGGGATACTGTTATAAATGCTTACAGAATTGTAGGAAAATGACCGTCTAAATAGACCCGTATAATGTCTGGACACACTGTAACGAGACGATGATCTCGTAATACGGTCATGTATATCATTCTTTGATAATTTTTGAAAGAGATATGAGGGCAGTTCTGTTTGATTAATTTTGTATACCAAACAAGCCATATGTACCTGGAACCGTTCGTCCAAATTTAGCCAATGAGAATCTCTAAAACAGTCTGAAATGTGGTCAAATTTACGCAAATTGTATGAAAAACGTTACAGGCATTTTGAAGTTTTTGTAATGAATATTGTTCTTATTGACGCAAAACCGGCCAATAGACCACATTACAATATGTAATAAAAGATAAAATAAGAGAATCGCATAGTCTTAGTTTAATCTCAGTAGTGAGAATATCTTTGTGCATATATAGTAATTTTAGTTTAGAATATGATTTTTGTAGTAAATGACTAACATGACTTGAGAATCCTAAGTTAGTGTCAAAGCATATGCCCAAATTACGACAGCTATTTGTGAAATTAAGATTATTACCATTCAGATTAAGAACAAATAAACCATTCTCCTGCAGAACGTTACTATTTTTACCAAACAATAGAACCTCGAAATTTGGCTTGTGGTTCGTTATTAGAGTGGATGGTATTATCTGATGCGTTATCGATTTGATTTTCATTTTGTTGAGGTTGAGGTAGGTCATTTATAGTCTTGTTTACTACATCGTTGTACCGTTCGTTTAGTACGAAATCGGCGAGGAGATTGGATGACGTATCGTTTTCTTCGCCATTATTAGTATCATGGGTTGTAACATGCCAAAATTGCATAACTAATTCTTACCTACTTTCAATTTTATATTCAAGATTTCCTTAAATTTGTCAACATTTTCTCTCTATGAAATTTCAACAACAATCTCAATGGTTGTACAATCCTGTAAATTTCCTAATTTTCAATAGTCAAATTCTATTTTCATTTGTTACTAGTTCCTGTTAATCCATGTTTTAATTCAATTTCAAAATCAAAACAAATCAATATTTTGATTCCAATTTTAAATTCGACCATCTGTTTCCTTAACAAAAATAATTCGTTTGTCAAAAATATTTTGTGGGGTTGTGTTCCGAAATCATAATGACCCGTTTTCAAGTGTATGTATAGAACTACTCCGTTCGTACTTACTCTGTTCGGTTATTGAGCGCTGTTGATATCGGAGCAAGTTCTAGTGAACCCCGGGTCGATCATTGGTTCGATAGCCTTTTGAGATTTTTTTGCATTATCATTGCTTTCGGTTTTTTTGACTTTTGATTGTCAATAATTTCTGTCAACCGGCGGTCGATTAGTAATGTTTTTAGTATCGTCGATTCTTTTTTTGAGCCCTCTAATTTTGCAAACGGATCACTTACTCTATGTTGTATTCTTCAAGTTATGATTGTTTTATGGGATAATTATTTGTTGTTAATATCATTATTCGTTAGCCGTTGTCATTTTTCTCGGTTTGTATTGTTGTGTGCAATTTTTGGTAAGTAAGAATTCTATCGATTAATTTTAGATGTTTGTCGTTATTCTGAATCATCTCTGAGTCTGAATTCCTCCCTTTAGGTTAGCCTATTAATCGAATGTGTAGCACATTTCTTTTCACATCTGGACGTTGGAGAATTAGGGTCTTTTTGAAGATTGTCTTCGCCCTTGTGGGATTGCGACCTTAAAATTCTCATTTGAAATTATAAGATATTTAGTTGCCTTTTTGCCTTACGTTTTCGTAGTGTTATAATTTTCGCCGATTAATTCGGATTTTTACAACTCCATGTGGTAAGTTGCTTACACTTTTTTTCCCACAGTAGATTCTAACTTTTTCAATTTAATTTAGTTAAAAGCTGCCCTAAAGAGTAGAGTATTCTCACTCACTCTAGGATATCCAATCCTCGATCCAGAGATTTTCGAGGCAAACAAACCCTATTTCCAACAGGTAAAAACGTAACCTTATTACTTCAATTTTGGCAAACTCGAGGCACATTTTTCTTAATTAATATCAAAGCTTTATTATGATTTCATCTAATTTAATTAATTAATACATTATTGTTCAATTTTTCTATTAAAATAATTTTCAAGAGCTATAGTCTTTTTATCAGGTAAATTTGCTATTGGAAACTAATTGAAGTTACATTATAGTTTCATTTTCTAATTCAATCTATTCATTAAGTGCTTCGCTATTGGTTCAATTACAAATACAGTGTGTATAACAATTTTTTCTCTTAGGATTTTTTTTTACGAGGGGTTTTATTTTACCACCAAGTTTTCCCTCACGGTTACAACAATAGACGTCAATTGTAACCGAAATTGAACTAAAAGGCTATCAGACATCAGCCTAAGTGGTTGGACGGTTACTCAAGTCTTCAATCCAATTAACCACAACCAGTAGCCAGGACTAATCTGGTTAATTGAATGAACTACCATCACCTGGAACATTTTGGTATCGTACTAGTTTTAGGTAACATATATATATTATTATTGTTTATTTACATTCTGTCCCTATTTTTTTTTACGGATATGCGCACTCGCAAGGAAATGTATTTGTACACCACAGTGATCACTTTCGGTAGTTCAGGGAGTAATTCATTGCTTGCCACAGTGTGGCAAATGAATTATTAAATAGGTAACTTAGCTAGACATAATCTGATGAATTTATGTCAACCTACTGGTAGTTCTGGTTACATAAGTGTAAGATAACCGCTCCAACTTATTATTCATTTATTTATTTTTTATTTCTCTTCGATATATTTTTACAACTTTTCTATTTATACCTTTTTTTTTTATTATTCATTTGGTTATTGAGTTTCGATAACATTTTTGCATTTAAATTTAATTGTTCATGACTATAGCAATTATTTCAAAAGTATAGCATTTCTGTATTTGTTAGTTAACGCTTCATGACAAGGTCATTTTATTAATTGCTCATTTACTTGATTATTATTATTATTTTTTTTATGTCAATGCCCAGAGCTGGGCAGTAGCTAGCTACCAAGTAGTTAAGCTACTAGCTTAGCTACTTTTTTGGTAGCTAATAACTTATTCAAGCTACTTTGAAAAAAAAGTAGCTTGTAGCTGTAGCTTTTGGTAATGTGCTTCAAGTATTCATAAGCTACTGTGAAAAGTAGCTCGCTACTAAAACAAGCTACTTAAGCTACTTTTGGTAAATAGTTAATAGTTATTTAGGTATTAATGGCGGAAAGTGTCATTTACCGCCCGAGGGTCTGGTTAACGATACTTAACGCCCAAAATACTTATTACGTTTTATGTGCAGCTTCTAGTTCAAAAATAAAATAACTGTACCTATAATATAATGACATCCATTCGACATTGTTTGCAAAAATAAACAGTTTTCCCCTTATAAAGGCACGTTTCCACCAGCTTATCGCCCGCGTTTGAATTTACCGCTCGATAAAAGTAACTTTATACTTTAATTGCTCAAGCTACAATTATCAATTATCATTTTCCGGAAAATTCTTATCCTGCCTTGCTTAGACTAGTTTCTAGTTATCTCTGTAGGTACCTATGTTTTATGTGTCCTATTTTATTCTCGCATTCGCAGATCACTGTGATCGAAGTGAACCTAATAAATTAACGTCCAGTGGTTTTTGACAAAAATTTGAATACTACTTCTTAGAGAAAGTTAATATGTTATTTTCGTATGATGATGTCATGAAATTAAATTAGGTAAAGCATGTACATTGATAAAAGTAGCTTAAATAGTAGCTTTCACTAATTCAAAATGTAGTTAAGTTACTAATAGCTTAGCTACTTTTTCAAAGAGGTAGTTAAGCTACTGAGTAACTTAGCTACTTACAATATAAAGTAGCTTGTAGCTTGTAGCTAGCTACTTTTTCCAAGTAGCTTGCCCAGTGTCAATGCCCATATCGTTACATTGTGGACGGTAGCATTTGGTAAATAAACTTACTATAGCACTTGAGTTGAATTGACTTTTATTTGGTTTTATGCACACAGCCTGGTTTTTGCTAATATTTTTTTTTTTTTTATTAATTGAACCCTATGCTGGAACAACGTTTCAAACGCCAAATTTTGTTTTGTTAGAAATTCGAAAAAAACAAAAAATGATCGATTGCTTTATCAAATATAGTGGATTTGTGCCTGATATAGATATAACTTAACTAAAAAGAACTTAGCATCTTATAGGTATTGAAGACCACATGAAGAATTGTGATTTACGAGCATATTTTTCTCATTTCATTCAAACAACGTTGTATATCCATGTCGGTTACAACGTTGTTTCATAAAACTAAGGCGGTTACAACGTTGTTTTAAGACTAAAAACAAACTAGGGCGAGGTTGCACTTGAAACGTTGTTCCGCAAAAAGGACAAACTGGACCAATTAAAATGGCATCAATAACCCATCAAAAAAATCCTATGCCCACACTATTAAGTAGGCGGATTATCCAGGGTACATAGAACGTTGCTTCACGAAAATACCGTTTTTACACATATTGTCGTTTGCGACGTTCTTCCAGCATAGGGTTCAATTATTATTGGAATTGTAAGGACCTGAAGCCAGATACCATCCTGGAGAGTCCGACTCATCTGTTCAGAGTCGGTGGCGCCCAAAACTAAAACCCTCCCCTACTCTCCGAATTATTTAGTTCTGAGCTAGGGCATAATTTGCACGCACTTTGACCTTCAGTCCTACAATCTCGAGTTCTCATTTCATTTATTTTTATTTTTTTTATTTTTATTTATTTTTATTTTATTTTATTTTTTTTATTTTCGACTTTTATTTTTTTTAATTTTTTTTTCTTATTTTTTTTTAAATAAATTTTTTTTTAATCAGCGAAAAAGCGTGGCAGGGTATTAAGTTCTATGCGGGATAAGGCGTCGGCTACTACATTTTCTTTCCCTTTTTTGTACTTTATTTCGAAATTAAATTCCTCTAACTTGATTCTCCATCTAATTAATCTGGAATTAGGTTCTTTTACTTTGGATAACCACACTAGGGGATTATGATCGGTCTCGATGACGAATTTTTGGCCATTTAAGTATGAACGAAAGTGTTTGGTGGAATCTACTATTGAAAGGAGTTCCTTTTCAATAGTTGAGTAGTTTCTCTCTGCACTGATAAAAGTGCGGCAATAGGGGGTGTTCATTTTGGGAGAGTACGCTTCCAATAGCTATGTTGGAGGCGTCTGTGGTCAGTTTGAAGGTTTTTGAGAAATCAGGGTATTGCAGTACTGGTGAATTCGTAATAAGTTCCTCACATTTTTTGAAAGCATTTTGTGACGGAACTAGCTATTACCCTTTTGTGGACTCTAGTCATTACCGCACCAGGGATGTCAAAAGTTTTTACTTTGACTGACTGTAAAAATTAACCATTAGGTGTTGGATCATTTAAGCCTTGTATTGAACTAGGGGTGCCTTGATTCTCATTTATACAAATAAAACGCTGAAATAGAATAGTTATCAAT
Source organism: Ceutorhynchus assimilis (assembly GCA_917834065.1). Lineage (NCBI taxonomy): Eukaryota > Metazoa > Arthropoda > Insecta > Coleoptera > Curculionidae > Ceutorhynchus > Ceutorhynchus assimilis. The sequence continues at coordinate 23,196,404 of OU892284.1, forward strand.
TTAATTAATAAATGAAGTTAATTCGGTTTAATCAGCAATCAAATCCTATCTAATAATTCCTATTTGGACGTCCAGTCGAACTACAAATTTTATACTAATCTAAAGTAAATAAGCGAGTAAATAAGTATCTTGATTTATAAAAAATAGTGAAATTTCATAATAATAATATCAATTATGGTTAAATGTTCAATGAACGAGAACACAAATTAACTAATTAGGTTTACGAGAGCACAACACAAATAATTCGTGAACTTCAATCAGCTCACTGTATTCACAAAATGTTTATAATCCTTGAAAGTTCTTTTGTTTATTGAGAGTTAATAATTTGAGCACTTTTCTGCTGAAGTGTGTAAACAATAAGTGCAAGAAAAGTCTATATATATATGCTCAGTTTCTATATACAAATTTACAAATTAATGTTCATTTCACGAGTGTGAAAACCAAATTTCTGTATTAAAGGTTAGAACAAACACTTCAATTTATAGTGCATTTCAACCGAATCAGTATTCAGTATTTATTAATTTATTGTTCGACTGTTTTGAGAAATTGAAACGGTCTTACTTGCTTAATCCAGTTCATACCGGTAAATCCATATAGTGATTATTTATCCATTTATCACTATTCGTAGTAATTTGCACTGTCAGCTAAGGGATTTTCCACTAAGAGAGAGAACACAATGATATACAGAGTTGAAGCCTGTCGAGAGTGAGACAGGAATAACCTTAAACAGGCGTAGTAGAGAATTTTGCTAGGTCCGAGATGACTTGCAACAATTTAGGGGTTAATTACATGAATTGTAATCAATAATATCGTTGATAATATAGGCCATGTCAGGCCTTGAGACACTGGGAGTAGTATTTTACTATAATTCGCGTACTAACGGGGGTTTTCTGGGGGTTTTTTCCTCTGTAGAGCGTTCAGAGGCGAGAGGGTGCAGAGTCTTTGCTTACTCTTCTGCTTCTTGATTACTACTGTTGTGTACCGTGCGTCGAGTCGACTGCCTTTTTCGGAGCAGGTCGCATAAATCAGGGATGTTGGGTGGCAACTGACCAATCACAACAACAAAATAGATCCATTGCTCATAGGGTAATGAAGAAATCTGTAATTTTACCGATTCAAAAGGGCTGCTGTTGCCAGTTTTACAGGATTCTTTTTTTAGAATATTATTTTTATGATAAATAATAGAAATTGAGATTATATTGATAAACTACAAATAATAACATTTTAAACTTGTTGTGGGTTATTTCCGCAACATATTCCCCCCCTTGAAGTTTCCAAACTTCAATGAGAGACGAAACATTAACAAAAAAAATAAACAACATATTTACAATAGAGAAAGTAGCAGGTTTTAATCCTTAATTGGTAAAGGACATACCTTTGCTATTCCTCGAGTAAAAACACCACTTTGTGTTTTCAATTTTACCACTCTGGTTTTATTGTCTCGTCCAGGGAATACCTCTAAGACTCTGGCTAAAGGCCATCTTAGAGGTGGAGTGTCATCTTCCTTTAAAAGTACTAATGTATTGGGGGTTAGATCTAGAGAATTCCGGAACCATTTAGGTCGATTTTGGAGTCTGTTCAAATAGTCCACTGACCAACGCTTCCAAAACACTTGTTGGATGTGTGAAATTTTCTGCCACATAGAAAGGCGGTTCTCATTAAGATGACTTAAATCCTTATCTGGGTGAGCCGTAAGGCTTGAACCAATTAAGAAGTGACCAGGGGTTAGAGTTTGATAGTCGTTTGGGTCGTTTGAAAGAACTCATAGGGGACGTGAGTTCAATATGGCTTCAATTTGCACTAAAATTGTATAGAACTCTTCAAACGTGAAGCGGGTTTCCCCAACCAGCCTGACGATGTGGTATTTGGCGCTTTTAATTGCTGCCTCCCAAATGCCACCGAAATGAGGACTTCTTGGAGGGATGAACTTGAATTCAGTTTCATTTTGAGAGAGAAAGTCCCTGATTGAGTTCAAATGGGTTCTATTTCTAAAAAAGTTATGCAATTCCTTCAATTGATTTTGGGCGCCTTGGAAATTGGTGGCATTGTCACTATGTATCACGGTTGGGTTACCTCTCCGGGCAATAAATCTTTTCAATGTCATGATGAAGTGTTCGGTAGAGAGCCCTGTCACCAATTCAATATGAATTGCCTTGGTGGCCAAGCAGACAAAAATTGCAATATAGCATTTAATTAGGGGAGCTTTGCGTAGCTTGGACGATTTTATTAAGAAGGGTCCGCCATAGTCTATTCCAACTTGGCTGAAACAGCGGGAGACATTCACACGCTCCTTTGGCAGACTTGCCATAATTTGCTCTGCTGGTTGAGCTCTGAATCGGAAGCAGGTAATACAATTGTTGATTATACGTTTTGTCTCCCTTAAACCATCGAGTGGCCAGAACCTTAGGCGAAAATTCGATAGCACTGTTTGTGCGCCTGCATGACCTAAACGCTCATGTTCTTGGATTAACATTAATGAGACAATATGATTATGGGAAGGGAGCAAAATGGGGTGTTTTTGATCGAAGGAGACATTAGCGTTGTCTAATCTTCCACCCACTCTTAAAAAACCATCCTTATCTAAGAAGGGTTTGAGTTTAATCAGTGATTTGTTGCTCAAAAATATGTTTTGATTCAACTCTGAGATTTCCTTTGAAAAATGAATTGACTGGAGAATTTTTGTGATCAAGTTCAAGGCTGCTTTCAGCTCTTGGACTTCGAGAGAATCTTTTGTTCTATCGAGATGTTTACATTTTGTGTTATGTGCAAATCTCAACATGTACCCTACTGTGCGTTGGAGCTTACGAAATTTAGAAGCTCGATTGAATATTCCGGGCCAAAACAGATCTTGATCTTTCTTATCAGTTCCTACTAGAGCTATTTTCTTTTCCTCAGGGACATCAGACAAACTGGGAGTGTTGCCAAATTGGGAGAGATTTAATTCAGGGTCATGAAGAAATTTAGGGCCTTGCCACCAAGTATGGCACTCCTGGACTTGGGGTATTGGCAAACCTCTAGATGGGTAATCAGCGGGGTTGTCTGAAGAATTTATATGACGCCATTTGTGATTTGAGGTGAGTTCTTGAATTTGTGCTACTCTGTTAGCCACAAAAACAGTCCAGCGCGACGCATGGGAATTTATCCAGCAGAGCGCAATTTGCGAATCTGTCCACAAATTTACAGAACTCAATGAGAATCGATCTTCGAAGATTGCGATTAACTTTGAAACCAACTTTGAGAGCAAAACCATGGCGCATAATTCTAGCCTAGGCAATGTAACTGTTTTCAGAGGAGATACTCTAGATTTAGAGGTAATCAAATGACAAGATACTGTTCCATCAGTATATAGGGCGCGAACGTAAACGCAAGCGGCGTATGCCTTGAGGCTGGCATCAGAGAATCCGTGGAATTCCATGGAACTTAATGTTTTGTCAGAAAAAAGGTATCTAGGGATCTTGAGCGTTTTGAGGAGAGGAAGATCATGTATGAAACCATTCCATTCTTGCAAGAGTGAGTCATCAGTAATTGGGGTGTCCGAATCCAACTTCAAAGTCCAAAGTCTTTGTACAATTATTTTTCCTGTCACAATGACTACAGATAAAAAACCAAGGGGATCATAACATTGAGCTATTACAGAGACAATTTTTCTTTTCGTAATAGGGGTTGTTAATTTTACTTCAGGAATAGAGACGCAGAAGAAGTCGAGAATTGGGTTCCAAATAAGGCCAAGTACCTTATTCGGGTTTTCGTCAAAATTCATATCAACTTCGACTATTTTTTCTTTATGAGAGATTTTGTCTAGAAATTCCTTTGAATTTGAACACCATTTGTGTAATTCAAATCCAGAAGCCTTTAATAAAGAGATAAGTTCGCTATAGAGTATTTCTAAATCCTTAAGGTCATCACATCCACTTAGGATATCATCCATGTAACATTGTTTCAATAGAGAATGAGACGCGAGGGGATAATCTGAGCTATTTTTTAATGCAACATCGTTTAAGACTCTAGTTGCGAGGAATGGAGCACTGTTAGTGCCATACGTGACAGTGGTCAATTCGATGCACTGAAGTGGTTTTTCAGGCTCGTCTCTCCATAAAATATTTAATAAAAAGGTCTGAGTGGGATTTATCTTTATTTGTCTGAACATCTTCTCAATATCAGAGGTGAGAGCATATTTGAAAGATCTGAAGCGTAACAATATGTCATAAAGGTCAGGCTGGACCTGAAAGCCTTTGAGAGTTATGTCATTTAGGGAAAGGCCCGTTGTGGTTTTGCAAGAGGCGTCAAAGACCACACGCAGCTTCGTTGAGCACGCACCTTCTCTAACCACAGCATGATGAGGGAGGAAGCATTTGAGCTCCAGATTTTCATTAGCAGAGGAAAGGGGTACGAACCTGGCATGTCCAAGGTTAACATATTCATGAATAAATTTCTGATATTCATGAAAATAATCTGGGTCCTTTACAAATTTCCTCTCGAGATTGTGAAATCTTTTTGTGGCTATAGACAAAGAATCACCGAGTTTGAGATTTTCAGAGGGAGATTTCAAGGGTAAGTTAACTTGATAAGAGCCATTTTCTAATACTTGAGTTGTTTCCTTGAAACAAGCTTCAGCCTTTGCATCTTCAAGGGAGAGAGGGGCTTTGGTATGAATTTCTTCCATGGACCAAAATTTAGTCACTATATTTTCGAGAGAGCTATTGTCCGGGCTTTGAACAAACATAGAGACAGAGGAGTGCACTTGTTGTGCAGGGCTACTAGTGACTAAATGAGAGCAGTTATTATGGTGTGAATTTTGGGGAAACGTTCCTCCAAGAATCCAACCGAGATGAGTGTTTAAGACTGTGGGCAGGCCATGACCTAGATGAATCAGGCCTTTTGTCAGGAGATTGTAATAGAGGTCTGAACCAATCAGAAGGTCAATTTCCGAAGGACGAGTGAAACTAGGATCAGCAAGAACAATGTCGCTCGGTATATTCCACGAACTGACATTTATTTGTATAGAGGGGAGGGGTCCTGTTATTACAGGGAGAACGGCGCAGGAAATCTCAAATTTCCTATGAGGATACAAATTTGAGTATATTTTCAAATCAATCATCTTATTAGTAACATTGTTACTAAGAGCTATGCCAGACACATATGTTGTTTTGACATAGGGGACTAGTTTTAACCTTTTAACTAGTTTGTCAGTTACAAAGGAGTGTTGCGAGCCATTATCCAAAATGGCTTTGGCTTGAAGGGGCCGCCTGTCTGCGTCATAAAGTGTCACGCATGCGGTTGCTAAAAGAGTTTGTGAGTTTTTTGTAGAGAGTGCTGAGACGGAGTGGAGACTTTGGGAAGATTTGGGAAGTTCATTTTGGTTTGGTTGTGAGTCAGCTTGATTTTGTGGTCTTGAACCTTGTGTCTGTGTCTTGGGAGGATGCTGAGACGGTTGCTGCTGACCATTAGAATAATTTGGTCTAGCAATCGAAGGGTTATTATGATGGGGTCTTTGTTGGGGTCTGTGACCTTGAGCTGGAGGATTTTGAGGGACAAAAGCATTGTGGAGCAATGTATGATGCCTTTGAGAGCAGATAAAACAACCTTTGGTTGCTGGGCAATTGGCAAGAGTGTGTTTGGAACCAAGACAATTAAAGCAGAGTTGTTTTGAATAAACAAAAGTCTTCCTTTCCGAGTCCTGTAAACCTTTAAACTTATTACAAATATAAATTTTGTGAGAGTCTTGATTGCAATATAAGCAGTGTGTAGTGACTTTACTTATATTATTTTGAGCGAACAGAGCAGCGCCAGAGTTTGGGGTTTTGTTTACTTTTCGTTGCCCGTTTTGTGCTGAAGGCACTTCCGTACTTGAGAGATTTTCCAAAGCTAAGCATCTTTTTTCGAGGAATTCAAAAAGGTCATCAAGTTGAGGGAGTTGATTTAAATCGCGCTCATTCTCGAACGCCTTGCGCGTGCCAAAATCAAGTTTTTTACCCATTAAATATATTATCAAAAATTCCCAAAGCTGTTCGTAAGAATAGTGCAAATTCTTTAAAGAAAGTAAATTTTTTCTACAATTTGTAACAAACTCTCTGAGAGTTTGAGCGTTACATTTACTGAGTGTGTTTTGTTCCAAGAGAGCAACAAAATGAGCGTTTATTACAGAGATTTTGTTTTCATATCGTTTCTGCAATATTTCTAGAGCGATATCAAAATTATCGTTTGTCACAGCCAAGTTTTCGATCAATTTCAATGGTTCGTTTCTCAAAAATGACTTTAAATAAATAAATTTTTGTATTTTACTCAGGTGAGTATTATCAATTATCAGAGCAGAGAAGATTTGAAAAAAGGAAGTCCACTCAGCGGTGTCACCTTTAAAGGGGTTTATATTTATTTGAGGGAGTTTCACTTCCATATGTGGTGGCAAATTCAGCTGTGGCAAACTAGTTTGGCTTATTGGTGGAGTGTTCAGGGTAACCGGAGACAATGTTTTAATACATTTTTGTATCAGAGAGAGAGTATCATAGAATTGATTTTCAACAATATCTCTATTTTCGTTATCATTTGCAGTGAATTCTTCAAGATAAGTTTCAATTTCATCTTGAGTCATTGAGTATTTTTCAAAGTTATCTTTTAAGTTAACTATACGATTTTCAAATTGAGTTGGATCTACTTCAACATCCTTATTGTTTTTCACCCAATTGGCAATGCGAGTAATAGCGCTTTTTGCGCGAGTACGGACCTGCTTCATAGCATCAAAATCCATATTGAGAAATAGCCTTTAAATAACTCCACCAATAATAATCAATTAATTTAAAATGAATTAAGAGAGCCAAACAAGCTAATTAATAAATTGTACCTATACAAATCAATACACAATGTACCTATTTACAATATAGAATATTTACAACAGAGAATGTACTTACCAAGTACGAGCAATACAGGGATTCGAGTAGGCAAATTTCAATATATAATAAAAACACAAGTTTTTATTGAGCAGTGTAGAAATGAGAATCTTAAAGCAGTCAGAGATAGAGGCATAAAAAAAACATTAAATTTTTTAATTAATTACATTTCAATCAAGGCTTTAATCCGGCTCGAAGGACCAATGTGACGGAACTAGCTATTACCCTTTTGTGGACTCTAGTCATTACCGCACCAGGGATGTCAAAAGTTTTTACTTTGACTGACTGTAAAAATTAACCATTAGGTGTTGGATCATTTAAGCCTTGTATTGAACTAGGGGTGCCTTGATTCTCATTTATACAAATAAAACGCTGAAATAGAATAGTTATCAATTTAATTAATAAATGAAGTTAATTCGGTTTAATCAGCAATCAAATCCTATCTAATAATTCCTATTTGGACGTCCAGTCGAACTACAAATTTTATACTAATCTAAAGTAAATAAGCGAGTAAATAAGTATCTTGATTTATAAAAAATAGTGAAATTTCATAATAATAATATCAATTATGGTTAAATGTTCAATGAACGAGAACACAAATTAACTAATTAGGTTTACGAGAGCACAACACAAATAATTCGTGAACTTCAATCAGCTCACTGTATTCACAAAATGTTTATAATCCTTGAAAGTTCTTTTGTTTATTGAGAGTTAATAATTTGAGCACTTTTCTGCTGAAGTGTGTAAACAATAAGTGCAAGAAAAGTCTATATATATATGCTCAGTTTCTATATACAAATTTACAAATTAATGTTCATTTCACGAAAGTGAAAACCAAATTTCTGTATTAAAGGTTAGAACAAACACTTCAATTTATAGTGCATTTCAACCGAATCAGTATTCAGTATTTATTAATTTATTGTTCGACTGTTTTGAGAAATTGAAACGGTCTTACTTGCTTAATCCAGTTCATACCGGTAAATCCATATAGTGATTATTTATCCATTTATCACTATTCGTAGTAATTTGCACTGTCAGCTAAGGGATTTTCCACTAAGAGAGAGAACACAATGATATACAGAGTTGAAGCCTGTCGAGAGTGAGACAGGAATAACCTTAAACAGGCGTAGTAGAGAATTTTGCTAGGTCCGAGATGACTTGCAACAATTTAGGGGTTAATTACATGAATTGTAATCAATAATATCGTTGATAATATAGGCCATGTCAGGCCTTGAGACACTGGGAGTAGTATTTTACTATAATTCGCGTACTAACGGGGGTTTTCTGGGGGTTTTTTCCTCTGTAGAGCGTTCAGAGGCGAGAGGGTGCAGAGTCTTTGCTTACTCTTCTGCTTCTTGATTACTACTGTTGTGTACCGTGCGTCGAGTCGACTGCCTTTTTCGGAGCAGGTCGCATAAATCAGGGATGTTGGGTGGCAACTGACCAATCACAACAACAAAATAGATCCATTGCTCATAGGGTAATGAAGAAATCTGTAATTTTACCGATTCAAAAGGGCTGCTGTTGCCAGTTTTACAGGATTCTTTTTTTAGAATATTATTTTTATGATAAATAATAGAAATTGAGATTATATTGATAAACTACAAATAATAACATTTTAAACTTGTTGTGGGTTATTTCCGCAACACATTTTGAAATTCTTGGTTCCCAATATATGTTTGGGAACCTTTCCGGAGACACCTGGTTATCGGGAATGTGATTCGGGAAAAGTTTTGAATGAATCTTCGATAATATCCTACTAGACCAATGCCTTGATTTCTTTTTGTGTCCTTGGCATTGGAAATCTTTGGATTGCTTCGATTTTGAGGGGATTTGGTTTTATTCCTTCGGTTGTTATGATGTGTCCTAGGAATGAGACTTCTTTGCATAGAAACTCCGATTTGTCTGCTTGGATTTTAAGGTTGACTTCCTTAAGTGTTTGTTGTATATGGTCTATATGTTCGGAGAGAGATTCTGAAAATATTACGACGTCATCCATATAAACAAAACAGAATTTATAAAGATAGTCTCGGAGAATTTCGTCCATCATTCTCTGGAATATGGCCGGGGCGTTTTTGATACCAAATGGCATTCTAAGGTACTCGAAATGGCCGTTATTAACGGTGAAGGCTGTTTTTTCTATTGAGTTGGGATCCATTTCTATTTGATGAAATCCCTGAGAAAGTTCCAAGGTTGTAAAATAAGTGCATTTGTCTAGGTTGTCCAGAATTTCCTCAATTCTTGGGAGTGGGTATTTTTCTTCACGTGTGACATCATTGAGACGGCGGTAATCGATAACCATGCGGAATTTTCGTTTTCCAGAGGCATCAGGTTTTTTTGGAACAATCTAGACAGGGGCAGAATATGGAGAAATTGATGGTCGAATTATTTTATTGTCCAAAAGTTTTTGAATTTGGGACTGAATTTCAATATTCATACTGGGAGGGTGTCTGAATGATTTGACATAAATGGGTTTTTCGTCTGAAGTTCTGATAACGTGTTTTGTTTTACTTGTGTGCGAAAGGTCAGAATCTTCGTGATACATGATATCTTTAAATTCGTGGCAAATGCGCAAAATTTTCGATTTTTCAAGAGCAGTTAAATGGTCAAGCCTTATTTGTTTATGTGGGTCGAATTTATTTTGAGTTGTAAATGGTGGGTCTATTAGTTCGAATTGGTCCTGTGGGATTACTTTTATCCTTTGATGGAAATTTATGTTAACATTTGGTATCGGATTTGGAATTGTGCAGAATCCGTTGGTTACTTTTACTAGGGAATCTGGGATAACATGTTCCTGGATACCAAACGAGGGTTAAATGGCATTTCTATTCTCAAAATTTACAGGAATTGTCAGGAAGTTATTATTGAAATTTCTTACTGGTTGGCTTGCTTAGAGGCTTGTTGTAAGCTAAAGAAAATGGAATTTTTATATTTTTGAGAGTTAAAGTTTTGGTTTCGTAATCAAGAAGAGCCCTTAAATTTCTCAGATCTTTCGTCCCTATGAGGGCATCAAAGTCATTATGCCAATTTAGAACACGCATCTTAAAGTGTTGATTAATGCCGAGTTCTTCTAAAAGGGTAATATTCAAGTTTTTGTTTTCCTTGTAAGTTTTCTTACAAGCGGTGACCTCAAAAAATATATTTTTTGGGTATTGCTCAGCAACTCTAGGAGATATAATAGAATCGGAGGCGCTTCAGTCAATAAGTATGGTGATTTGTTTCTGAGGGAGGTAGAAATAGGGTAACTCAATTTTTTGCGCTATGTTATTTAGGTTAATGTTGCATTTGAGGCTTGTATCAAAAAAATTTCTTGCTTGCTTTCAGGGTTTTGAGAGTTATTAGGGGTGAAATCTTGGATTTCTGTATAGGCCTCAGGGTTGTACGTCTCTTCTTCATATTGAGGATATTCTTCGTATTGAGCCATAGTGGATTGCTCGTCGTAGGAGTTATAGATGGAAAGTTCCGGTTGAGTTTCCACGTTAAGAGCTCTTGGGATGTGAAATTTGCAGGCCCTGATGGCTGAAAGAGACTGGGGTATCTAAAAAGTGGTTGTCTTTGCTGAGTCATTCTGGATGGACCGGCAGTCTAAATTGACATAGGGGCAGGCCCATCTTGTCTGGGAGGTCTATTGGATTGTTGCAACTTCGCTTGATTACCAAAAACTTGGAAGTTTGTAGGGTAATTTCTTTGAACTGGTCGTGGGTTTACGAATATGATGGGTTGACTTGGAAATGTCTGTTGAGCTGGTAAGAGGTAATTCATGGGAGGGTGTGGAATATCAGTTGGGGATCGATTTATAGAATGGTTTGAATTCTTATGTGGGGCGTTATATTTTTTTTGTATGGGATTCTGTAATTTTGAATATTTGTTATATTGTTGAAAGTTGTTGTTTGAAAAATTCACTTGAGATTCACTCATGTTATAATTCAAAACGTGAGTTAAAGCGTCGTTAATTTTGTCTGGACTCTGAAGCATAAGCATGGTTTTCAAAGTTTGGGGGGAATTTGCCGTTAGAATCATAACTGCTGTTTTTTCGATCTGATTAACAAGTAAAATTTTTGAATTTTGCTCATCCACTTCACACTGGATTTTCGAAATTATTCTTTGAACAAAAGTTTTTAGTCTGTCGACGAATTCTAAAAAGCCTTCGTTTTTATTAATTCTGACATATTGCAACTGTTGCATCAAAATGGGGTACGTGATCGGATCCCCAAATTTTTGTCTTAACGCTTCCTTGATAGGCGTCCAGTCGATTAAGTCTGGACGAGAAAGTTAGAATTTTTTTGCATCATCAACTAACTTGGATTTTATTGCAGCTAGAACCAATTTTTTCTGAGCTTCTCCGTTATTAGAATACAATGAGTAAAATTCATCGATAGAAAGGATACAACTTTCTAGGTGATCTTGATTTCCAGAAAAAGTTGGCAAAAGAGTAGTGTGAAATCTTAAACTTTCCATGTTTGAGTTATCGTTACTTAAACTTAAATTATCTAATAAATTGACTAATTCGTCCTCAGTTTCAGAAGGATTATTTTCTGTTAGATTGTAACTTCTAAAACCTTCAGAATCTTCGGGACTACCAGATTCGTTAGAGCTGTCAGTTTCGTTATTTTCACTAATATTTGATAAATCCAATCCTAAGGCAGCTCTATTTCTTTGCAAAATTTTTCTTAAACGTTGAGAAGGACCAGACATTAATAAAATGAGCAAAAATCAAAACAAAAAAATGGCAATTTCAGCAATTACTTACAGTACAAACAAGGTAAGCTCCATAGAGTTGTATTGCAGAGGTACAGCACCAAGGGTAATCCTATAAGGTGAGGCTGGAAGTTTGCTGGCTTTCTTCTATTCGTCTGGATTTTTTCTGTTCGTTCTGGCTGGGTTGTGGTCGAAGGTCGAAGGATGGGCACCAGCTTGCTAGTGTTCTGACGACACGGCAAGTTACCTACAGCTTTCAATTTCTTCTTCGATATTCCAAAATCTTTAGAAGAGGTATGCACAAAGTACACAGTTATATTACGAAAATTCCTGTTTAGTTATTGCAGAAACTCGCGACGACCGTCGTTTACTTGTCACGGATAGTTCTGGAGTTTTTTCCAAAAATATTCAGAATAGCACACTAAGATTGAAAAATCACTTTCGCACAACGGAACCGATTTTGTGCTATCCTGTTCGCAGCGCCAATTAAGTGACACAACCGTCGAACTGTGTTTTAAAAAACCGTTTATTTTTGCATAGAGCCTTAACTTAGTTCACAACTAAATGTTACAAAACTATTTCTAAGTTGAACAAAACTACGAACAGCGATCTGGCTTTGACACGCAATTAATGTTACTGTTTACAATGGTAATTCCTAATTTATAATGTAATAATGCGTATTCAGCATTATTATATTATATTGTTTAGGTTTTCGGACGTTTCTCTCTAAAGCTGTACTGATCTGAACTCAATACCTACTGAAAGACTTGCCCCTTTTATACTTTTATTTACCCACCACAATCGACAATATGGGTGGTCGTTGACCATCTGTTAATTCAATTCTATTGGTCGACCTAGATATTATTCCAAAAAATATAACTTGCTTATCGGATGATGTCGAAATCTGTGTCGAAATTGCATGATTATTGATTATAAGGTGTCAACGAAATGGGAAAGAATGTAGAGGACACTTAATTCAAAGAAAAGCCGCACTCGTGCCGGCAATAAATTATACGATCTTTTGAAATTTCTGTCATTGATAACACACGCCTGATGACTAGCTATTAAAAATTGAACGTATTTTATACTTATTTTAATTTATTTGGCTCAATGATAATTTGTTTCATTTTCAATTTTTGATTATTTGATTACATTTAATTTTTACTGTTAAGACATTTTAAAAAACGGGTCTATTTTTCCCGGGTCATTACAATCTACATATTTTTGAAGATTATAGGTATATATGCATTTTTTACACAGGTAAAAAGCTCTTAACCTTTATCCAGTAATAGACAGATTTCAGGCCAACAAAAATAACGGATTATCTCGCTTTTTTCACTCAAATGTGAAAATACCCAATTGAATTGAGGCTCTTTATAAACGACTCTTTTCTGCTTGTGCATTATCCATTATAAATTGAGGCTGTTATGCATTATGCACTAGATTAGCCACTATTCATTAAACATTAGATAAATCAGGCTTAATTTTGAATTGATAAAAACCAGCTAGCAAGTTCACATAGTCGGCGTGGTATGATAGCTTTTCCGGATTTTTTTTTCAAACTATCCTGCAGTTAATAATTCATATGAATTTTCAATATCTACGTGATATGTGATATTGACAAGCTGAGCAAACAAAATGCCAGAAAAGCTATTCAATAAGTCTACGGATTTCAAGTATAAATCAGACAAATGCAGTAAAGAACATCAGGATTTCTTTAAATCCTTTAAAATCCTCACAAGGGAAAATTCAAGCCCTTACAAACGGTTTTTTGTTATTTGTGCTCAAATCCGTGCAGCTTTGTAGCTATTGACGTTAACTTTGTATATTTGCGCTCGACTAAGCTCTCTCGAATCATTCATTGTAAATGCTAACAGCAAAATAAAATTTCATATTTGTACCTGCATGTTATTTCATTGACATTTATACCTTTCGCATATTCCTAGAAATTCTTTCAATATGAATGTCCAAAACAAGCAATCGAGACCTCCGCTAGAAGGAAATAAAAAGCGATTGGGCAACGTCTCCGGAAAAGGGCACAGACGATACCGGATCGATAGATGTAGGTCAGAGTAGCAACGTTTTCCGAGAGGAAAATGAAATTGCCGGATTTTTATGCCGGAGGGGCTCCGGAAAAAGCGTCTGCGAGTTCCAGGAATTGACAATTTCGGGGGGCCTAGAATTTCCTTCATTAAATTGATTAACCTCTTAGTGGAAAAACTCAGAGTTGAATTGAGTTCCGAGCAATTGTCGGTGCCATTACATTTTGTTCACCGAGCTGTCATTTTGGAAAGCTGCTCTAAGTAATTTAGATAAAAAAAGGCCCTTGTAACAAGATAAACTGAATTTTCAAACTTGAATGGAATTTTTTAAATATATTTGAGGCATATTATATGAATAGATAAATGAAAATGATCATACTGAATTTTTGATGAATTTATTCCTCAATACCTATTCATCAAGCCCATTGTGATATTAAATATTACCAGAATCAAACCACAAAATTTCACTAGAGACGTGTAATTTTCTATTATTAAAATTATTGAAAGCGACGCGACGCCGTGAATGAGATAATTTAGAGGTATATGGTGCCTCTATTCATACACATGAAAACATGATTGCTATTAAAGGGTAGCGAAACATTTCGGTTCAATAGGACAAAATATGAAAGGAATTTGTGTGTGTTCATTAGGAATCTGTTGGGTTTACGAAGTTTCAAGTATATTTTCAGAAAATAAATTTTCACATTTTTCTACTGGCCCTATTACGGTCCAGAAAAAAATTGTCAAATGAGATAATTTGAAAGCGTTCCACAACGATGAAAGGAAAATTGGCCGGACGGTCAAAGGGACAGGAAATTTCATGCTTCAAAACCGGACCTCTTTCACAAATTAAATAAGGGGGGCAATATAATTTATATCTGGTTGCATGACCTAGGATCTCAAAGATCCGGGAATGGGATTTTCAAAAAACAAAAAAAGCCAACGGCTCTTGAAGGTCCTTAAGGAAAAACTTTTGCTAAAAGCTCCCCAATTCGCACTGGTATAAAATGCGCATTAAAAGATACGCAAAAAGATGTAAAACTCAACCTATTAAGAATAAAAGGATCAAAAAGGACTCGGCCCTAAACGGTTATTGCTTTAGTTATCTTTTACTCGACTCGTTAATTTTGCCCTATTTAAGCAGAAATTGTTGAGGACTTAATTTAGAGTGAATTAGACGAAGACTTTCTGCACTTGGAGCTTTTGTTGATGATATACTACCACTTTTAATTCGGTACAAATTTTATTTTTAAACTAAACGAAACGACTTTTCAAACTGGTTTTTATCAACCGATAAAGTTATATATGGTAGTTCGACTAAAAACACAGGACGACTTATTATATCGTTGTCCAGTTGCGAGTCGAGTTTTATTAAGGTAGGTATTTTGTTGTCAGGCAAGCATCCAAAATATGCTTTTCTCTATGTTTGATTTGTTGAGGCTTATCAGCAGATATTTTCAATTTAGTTTTACTTAAACTTTGTCCTATCTCTTGTTTACTCGTCCAAAACCATGCTGACTTGAAAAATCAAGCAACAACTTTAAGCCCAAAAAGACATTATTATGAAAAGATGCCAAATGATACCCCACATGACATCATTCAATTTACCGATCAAAGCAGGGAAAATCTAATCTGAACAATTGTTGGGCCAAAAGCAACGAAACCCACATAACAAACTCGATAATGAATTATTGTGGACGTTGACTATATTTATTTTTTTTTAAAATATTTAATCCTACTCCGACTCCACTTTTACAATGGACTTCACTCACCAAATTTAAAAATAAGCTAGCGAGCCTATTAGACCGCGAATAAAGAAGCTTTCAGCAGAGAAACATTACAATAGAAGGAATACTTGGTTTGAAAATAAATATTCGAAAAACTACTTGACCCGTAGCTAAGTTGCTATCAAATCAAATCCAAATCGTTGAGTTCATACGAAAAAAAAAAAAAAAAAAAAGAGCTGAAATTTCTGCGGCTGCCATCATGCCCAAAACGGCAATTTTCGTTCGAAAATTAGCTAATGACGTCTCCAACTTATTACAGTACTTACATGATACATTTGGTAATGGGAAACAGTTTACACATGAAGAACTTAACTCAAAATCTGTAGATTACAAATGTTTTAAAATTGTGGCCAACAACGATTAAAGAAACTTCCTTATTAGACCCAAAGAATTGGCTAATTGATGTCGAAATCAAAAAGTTTCAGTCCTTCTGCCTCAACAGGAGTAACCAATCTTCAATCTTTGGTCCAGAATCTTTAGACGAAGTAATCAACTTTGCCAACGAAACTATTGATAAGGATCCGGAATTATCTGTGAGCCTCTATTATCACAAGTAGGAGGCCTTAGGACAAAAACTCAAGAAGTTTTCAAAAATACATTAACTTCTAATCACGATTTTATCATATTGACTGGAACCTGGTTAAACAATTCCTTTGCTGATGCTGAACTACTTCCATTGCAATATGCAGTCTTCCGGAGAGATCGTGATTATGAAGCCAATAATTCACAACAAGTACTTATTGCCACGGATAATGACTATCAATCCTCCCTAATAGATACTATGTAATTTGTCGACTTTGACCAACACTGGATTCAAAGGAATTGCAACGGTTATGTAATAGTTATTGGGGTGGTCTATTTACCACCTAGTTCATCAGCAATTTATAAATTATTCGTACAAACCTGTGAATCACTTAAAGATGGATATAGGAACGCCGCATTCTTGGTGTTTGGAGACTTCAACCTTCCCTGTTTAAATTGAATCATGGAAGATGACGCCTTGTTTCTCGAAGCCACTCACACTGCGGCCGAACAAACACTCCACTCGACTATGTTTTCCATGAAACTAGAACAATTGAATAGCAAAAATGGCAACAGTAGAAGTCTCGATTCAATTTTTGCCACCAAATTGGATTGCCATGGCATAAAAAAAGTGGTTTCTCCTTTTGTGGTCGATATCCATCCACCACTAGAGTTTGATTCCAAATATAACACTGATAAAAAGGATATCTTGGTTAAAAGCAAATCGAAATTGGATCAAGATCGCCGTGGCTTTGTATATATTCAAATGAATCGTTTCTTTATCCAAGACAGCCATAATCTTGGAATCCCATTACATAAATTTAAGGATCGACTCTTAATTTAAAATCACCACAATTGATGCGTATGCTTAGTTAGTATATTATTTCAAAGCACTATTTCTTTGATTTAAGATAACTTATGTGTGTAAACCAAAATCATTACTCTTGGATTAAATATTTTGAATATTTTATCGTCTTTCATTTAAAGTTTTATTTCCTTCTCAAATATCGTAATTCTCTTAATTTAAGGACTCGTTACTTCAAAACAGTTCCATGAAAGCTTCAATTTGACATTCAAATGATTTCGATGAACGATTTGTGATATTGTTTTAAGAGAACGATTTCCTTCATTCAAGAAATGCGATCTTAAATCAAATACCTGGTTAATTTTATTTGAGTACCAGTGACATTCGTTAATAGTACATTAAAATACAAGTTTCATAAGACGTCATTTTATCGCACGAGCCCTATATTAGAAAACGAGCCGGAGGCGAGTTTTCTAAAGGGCGAGTGCGATAAAATGTCTTATGAAACGAATATTTTATACTATTTTTTCTATTTTGGTATTGTTTAATTGAAAAAAACAAACTTTTCTTGGAAATTTTATTCTCATATTTCCTGATTTCATATGTTTAGGTTGGCAACACTACATGCCAAATATAGAAATCTTCTATTATTTTTTATCGCAAATGACAGTTTGATGGCCATAGTCAGCCAGTATTACCAACCTCCGATAAGTAAAAAAGGAGTGTCACAAAGAGCTTCTTTTCGAAACTACTTTTAGTGTCGAAAAGACTTCGATATGACACCAAAATAGAAAATAGTATATTATGATAAAAGTGTATAAGAGGGCCTTTAAAGCACGCGCGACATATTTCAAAACACGACGCGCAGCGGAGTGTTTTGTAAGTCGCAAGGGTTTTAAAGGCCTCTTATACACGCATATCATACGCTATTTTATATTACAAATGCATCATAATCTCAAAAATGTTTTAAATGTGTTCATTCATTTTGATGAATAGTAATTTAAACGGCAGGTGTATATCTAGGTAATGAAGGTAGATCAAACGTTTCTATAGCAAAACTTTGAAAAGGTAGGCGCATCATAAACTTCATTTTATGCACGCTGCAGCGTGCGATAATCGTTGATTATGATGCATGCGTACAGTGCCCGCCCGAGGTTACTTTTAGGATGGAGCGAGATCCTACTTTGGCGCCCCTATTTTAAATGTGAATCGTATACTCTATTCACCGATATAAGAAATGTCTTAACATTCAATAAATTATTTGCCTCATTTACTGTGTTCGGCCACGTGCATATACCCCTTATACTGAAGAAAACAAAGGGAATAGTTACCTATGTCATTAGGTAAAAAAAGTGGGTTGCCAATTTTAAATAAGAAAGCAGAGCATTGGGCTAGTACAACTCGCACCCATCTCCCTATCTACCTCTAAGATCTACCTCCTGCTGAGTTTCAGCTCCTGTTTACGACTAATTAAATAGTAATAAAATGCAAATGAATTCCTTATATGTATGAATGAAGTATATGCTCGAGCATGGATTTTGATCATTGTTATGGTGGATCATCCCTTCATGAAACCATGTTGTCCATTGATAATGACATTCTTAAAATGTGGGGCGATTTTATCTGCAACAATACCTCCAAAAACTTTGGCTACCAAGGAGACCTTTGATATTGCTCGATAATTTTCAATGTCTGATTTGGCTCCATTTTTAAAAACTGGAATACCATAGGACTTTTGCCAGGCTTCTGGATATGTTATCAGTAGACAATGACATATTAAAAATATCACACAAAATTTGAGACAGAACAAACCTGCAGCATTCTAGGAAAACAAACGGTATGCCAACTGGCCCAACACCGAGACTCTGCTTTAATTTGCAAATTCTGTCAGAAACATCAAGTGGAGATAGCTTAAGCTACCCAAGATCAAACATCCTCTCCGATTCAAAATTCGGAAACATTACATATTATTATGTAATATGATATGTCTCTATCTATCTAATCACATGCTAACCACACGCTTGCTTTCTTTCCTTGTTTATCACCAAGGAACGAGTCGTAGCGCCCCCCGAGACCTGGCGCCTGGAGCGCCCCCTCCGTTCGCCTTATGGTAGGGCCGGCCCTGCATGCGTAATATAGAAGTTTTTTTTTCTCCAAATATCATGATTCTTTTGTTTCAAGATCTTGTTGCTTCAAAACAAGATAATGATTTCCTTAATTCAAGAAATAAATATCTTCAATCAAATATCTTGTTACCTCTATTTAAAATCCAGTATACAGGGTGTCCGGAAGTACCTACATGGGGAATAATGGGAATTTTAGTAACCATTGAAGATACAGGGTGGACCAAATGGGGAAAAAGTCGTGCAATCATTTGCCTAGAAAATAATTTGCCATCAAACTCGTAGGTTTTGAAGTTGATGACAGATTATTTGTATAGGCACTTGATTGAGCCAACTGTTTCCCCATTTGGCCCACTCTGTATCTTCAATGTTTTCCAAAATAGCCATTATTCTACATGTAGGTACATCGAGTTATTCCAGACACCCTTTATTAGAATAATAATGTAAGTTTTGGGTTATTTTTCCTCGGCTAAAGTTCGGATAAATTTATTCCTCAGTTGTACTGACATAACCCAGTTAACACAATGTGCGTCAATGTGCTCGAAAAGTTCCGGCCGACTTTAGAGAAAATAGTATTTCAATGGTAATGCTTTGGAAATATGTTAAAAGTGCGTATAATAAAAGAAACCAAATCAAAGTAAGCTAGCAGCATCGAAGAAATGCTCCTATTTCAACTTTTAAATTGAATGATCTGTAATGTGCAGGAAAAGCACTGCAAAACCGCATGAGAGAGGCTGCAGTCGGCAGTGATTAATTTATAGGTTAAAGGTACAATTCCGAACATCACTGCAGGCTGCAGGCAGCCGACCGCGGGCTGCAGACCGCGACCGCAGGCACTACTAGTTAATACAAAATCAAATGAAACATATTCGAAACACATCGCCACTGTTGCCTGCCGCGGCGACATGCCGCCACCGCAGACCATCTACCGCTCTTGAACCAGTACGAGTAGTGTACAAAAGTTATCAACGATAAGCAATACGGATTTCGAAAATATAGGTCAACTGGCGATTTACTTACATACGTCACTCACTTATGGCAAAAAGCGATTGAGTTGCGGGGTGAAACAAGAACAATTGCCTTAGATATATCTAAAGCATTCGACAAAGTTTGGCATGAAAATCTGCTCAACAAGCTCAAAGCAATGGGATTATCGCCGAAACTTTGCACTTGGTTTGAAAGTTACCTAAAGGACAGATCCATTTATGTTGCACTGGATGGCCAGAACTCCAACTCTTACCAAATAAATGCTGGTGTGCCACAGGAAGCAATCCTTTCGCCAACTCTTTTCCTGATTTACATAAATGACCTCATAGATAAAACAAAAAATCCACTTTATTGCTTTGCAGACGATGGCAATGTAGTCTCCTCACTCATACCACCCACAGGTCTTTCCGAACGTGAATTCCATCATCTTAGACTAACTCAAATATCGCAGATAAATAACGACCTGGAGATAATAGAGGACTGGGGTAACAAAAACCTTGTACAGTTCAACGCGCAGAAAACACAAGCAGCTCTGTTTTCAAAAAAGACCAGCACCGGTGAGCCAAACATCATGCTATCTGGAAGTGCTGTCACATTACAGACTCAGTTGAACATCTTGGGGGTTACTGCAGAGACCAACATGTCTTGGCACAGTCACGTGGCAGATATTGCTAAAAGGGCATCCCAAAAGCTGGGGGTGCTATTTCGTACAAGACATCTGTACACACCAAGCCAATTGCTGACACTCTACAAAGCCCAGATTCGACCAACTATGGAGTACTGCTCACATATATGGAGTGCAGCACCCAAACATACCTTAATGCTTTTGAACACCGTGCAAAAACGAGCTATCAAGCTGATCAATGACCCCGCACTTACTCGTAACTTGGATGGTCTCGAACATCGCAGATCTGTGGGCGATTTATCTCTCTTCTACAGGTACTATCACGGAAAATGCTCTGAAGAGTTGGCACGTATGATTCCACCGAAAGTAGCACCTACCAGGCGAACCCGTCAAACAGACGGTAACCATGAATTTACTGTCAAACTAGAGGCACCAAGAACCTCATTATATCATAATTCATATCTATGGAGAACAGCATCGCAGTGGAATAAACTCCCTGCGACCGGTTTCCCTGCAGGTTACAACCTGAACCGTTTCAAGACCAACATACACCGACATTTCCGCGCACTTGCCGCTTCTCGAGCATGATAGGACATTTCCTTGCGACTGCGCATATCCGTAAAAAAAAAAAAAAAAGTTGGCTCGACTGCAGATTGTTGAAATTGGTGAAAATTAGTTTTTCCGATGCGGAAGAAGAAAAACTTATCAATCTCGTGGCCAAATATTCAAACAAATGATTTCTAATCAACACTGAATAACTGCCTTCCGTTTTTCTAGTTTTAAATAATGGTATCGTATGCTTTCTTCTTTTTCTGGAATAATGTAACAACGAAAGGTCGTCGTCGTCTTCTTCTTCCCATAGGATGCTCAAAATATCCCGAGGGTCGAACACATCAGACATTTTCTCTGGTTATATATAGACTGAATTGAAGAAGTAGTTGGCTGCTGCGGATGCTTTCAGAAACAAATCAACCGCAAGCGGCAACTACTTTGCGGTTGTCGTCCGCGGTCTGCAGTTGCGGTTCGTTGCTGTAGTCGCTTTCGGAATCGTACCTTTAGAGATACTCCGATCGTGCAGGTGGTGCAACCCCCACCACACATATCAAATGTGGGAAGGAAAGGGATAAAAAAGCGACAAGAAGGCAAGCAGAAGCAAGGAAGCCTGAGCCGAAGCTGCCGGCTGCCGCCATTGCGCCATTTTTAATGTTTGCATTTTAGGGCATTTAGTTTCGTACGTGTTTGGGTTCTGTGCGTGTTTTCGGTTTCACTGGAAGAATAATGAGTTCCAAAGGGTAAGTGAGTGATAATTATCAAATATTAGTTATGGGTTAATCCAAACTATTTCGTTCTGCGCTGTATGTGGTGCTTGTAGGTGGTAATGCATGCGTGGTGGGTGTGTTTGTGTTTTCACTGTTTATTTAACGAAATTCTGCAAAATCGTTTCAATTTTTTTAGGGCCTATTCGACAAGATATTATTGCAAAATAAGTTCACTTTATTAGATGAATCTTTTTCCCTATAGGTACCCGACGAAGCTGCCAAATTTGAAATCTGTCATTTCAAATTTTCCATCCCCAACACGACTCCGATATGTATGAATTAATAAGTCTTTAATTGCGCATCTTATTTTCTCATTTGAGCCACGTACCCCCTGTACTTTAATAGCTTCCAAAAACCCCATTAAACTCATTTTATTTGGTGCCCTCTGTGTCTCATCTGTATTAAGAGATTTTAATTTAAGTATGATTTCTTTTTCAGGTAGGTACCAGGAAAAGCGAAGAAGAATTATTTAGAAGAAATGAATATGTTTTATTTTATTTTTTATTTATGTTTCTTATGTTTATTTATTAAAAGATCATAATTCCAAAATGTTTGTTTTTTATTTGCAACGGGCTATCAGTGAAATAAAAAATGTACTCAAAAATTACTTCAATGAAGTACTTTAAGAGTACAATATAAATTTACCAAAAAAAGATGTTCTAGTGGTGCTTTTTCTCTGTCGGAGAAGTGCTTTTATGTAGCATTTCACGAATACTTCCAACGTACGCTTGGAGCACTTAGAGCACTCCATGTTGGAAGTGCGCAATTGCAGTGCTTCTACGATTGCGCCTTTTTTTTACTGGCCGGCTGGACATCCCAGAAGCGGCTGAGTGGTTTTCACAAGTACTTCTCAGGCATGCAAATGTGAAAATACAGTACAATTTAAGTACTTTTCATGTAGTTTTGTGTTATCTGGGAAGCTTAATTTTTTTTACTATACACATAAAAATATTGTTCAAAAATGCTGGATTTTAAATAGATGCAATTGAGTTGTAGATTCCAGAGGAGGTATGTTCTGGGCTAAAGAAAAGCATTATTGAAACTGAAATTGTATTTTATTCAATAAGGCAATGCAACTACAATATTACTTACTTGTAGGTATAGATGAAACGAACAGAAATAGTAACGTTTATAAAATTGAGCAACCTAGTCAAAGTCTAATAGTCAACCATCAAAAACAACACAACAAAGCTCAAAGCATTTACCCATGTTGATGGTGAAAATCAAAATATTTTTTCTTTGTCAAAACTAATACTACTACTAACATCCGATATATCATCAATTCTTTGTGCTGAAAAAGAAAAATAATTGTTTAATTAAGCTTTATGGAAATATTATGTAATAGAAAATTTCACTGGAACCTTTTTTTAAACAAAAAATGGGAAAAAAAGGAGAAGCGGTACTATGCGATCATGTAGCATGTATAGGTAAGTTATATTAACTAATGAAACTATTGTTCAAAACTGAAGAAGAAACTTAAAAAAAAATATGGCTTCAATTGCGCACAACAGAATATGGCCTAAAAAGCGGAAAACATGATAGGAATGTACAAATTTCTTTCAAGACTTTCGCATATTCGCTTGAAAAGAATTATTCTTAAATCAAAGCAATTGGTATTTTAGGAAGTACAACTGTCCTTCATACAAGGACATAAATACTGCTTTCAAAATATTATACTTAGATTAAATACATGGTACTTAAATGAAGAAGATGGCCCTTGCTTCTCCATGCACAGCGAAGAGAAGGAACGCCATTATGGAATAAAATGGCTTTTATCTAATTATAATTATTGAATTTCAATATAAAAATAAATAGGTACCTAAACATTTTTAGGTACAACGCAAAAGCTACGAAATAATCTTGGCCTTGTAATAAAATTATGCTAGACAACAACCTACCTTCAAATAAGGGTAACAAGTGTCCTAGCTTCGCTTTGTCCAGAAAACTACTGACCTGATTCTGGCTTTCGTCCATTTTTGGTTTAATCTAGGTATTCAATGAGAATAAATTAACAGTAGTGTACACTAAGGTGTACACTTTTTCCACTCGACTGTACTAAACACATCCAAAAATCCTCCTCAAAAAAAAAAAACCTGTCGTACTGCATGTGCGTTCTAGAAACGAGGACTACACGGACAAAGTCACCACCACAAAAGACACCTTCTGCCTCGCGTCTCGCATTCCATGGAAAATTGGGAAGAGATATCCGACCATAGGATTCAAGCCAAGGATTGGGTTTTTGAATCAAGGTATATTATCTTAGTTGAAGAATACCTATTGCATTATAGGTTTCTTTTAATCAAATGCCTGGACTAAAATATACTATGTTGGGTTATTATTTGATTTTGTTTCAAGGAAACTAACTCACGGCTTGTTTCCTTCAGTTAAATGACTGAGGTCTTGAACCAAAATACAATATCTTGGTTTCAGATAACTACTTCACTATGTTTTTCAGTTGAAGAAATCATCTTTGAAATAAGAAATTTTGAAAGCAAGAGAATTCATGGAAATTATCAAAGCCAAGAAAAATCTTAATGCAAGAGTTCGTTATTTTTAAAAGAGGAAATTTCCTTCATTTGAGATAATATTATTCCAAGAGAATTAATTATCCCTTTTCAAGATATCCTTTTTATCAGTGAAGGGTTATAGAAATATGAAAAATACTAATCCCATCAATGTTTATCTTTTCAAACAGCAAACTACGCACTACTCAACGAGTTTTTAAACGATGTAAACTTTAGTGCGCGAACTTGGCGGGGGGCACTACCGTGCCCCCAGATATGTGGTATTACTTGTTCAACTGAACTTTTACAAGAAATCCATTTCCTCATCCCTGGCAGAAGAACTAGACGAAGGCAGCTTTTTTCCAACCATCAGTCCACAAAAAAATTATAGGCAAAACTGTCTAATGACTAGACTACTCACAAATTATAATATTCATTTCTTAGATTTGGACCTCTTTGATACCAGTTATTAAACTACCTATACCTCGAGTCGAGACTGGAATGAAGTTTTCCGTCGAGGTTTGTATACAATTTCATTTTCAATCCTTAATTTCTGAGAAAAATATTTTATAGTTCGAAATCCTCCATATCTTTTGATAATGTGAAATTGGTCTTAGAAAAGTCCCGAACCAAATGTCAGTTCAGTCAGTCAGGGCCGGTATTCTCATTCTCGAAAACGCTCACCGCTTTCTAGTCGCTCAGCAATTTGCAGGTCAGTTCTCTTTAGGTCAGTTCTCTTTAGGTCAGGACTTTTTCTTGATTTTATTATTTTAGTTTGTTTCAGTTTTTAGTTTTAAGTTCTGCAAATGGGTGCCATTCTGAAATTTTTCTTTTATAGTTGTAAATACCTACTGTTTCTTTTACCAGACAATCTAAAACTTCAATTTCCTTACGTTTGGCGACTAAATAGTAGATTATACCACAAGTCAATAATGATAGCTATTATTCCCGAGGATTATTACGAACTGAGCCGCGTTAGCGGCGAGGGAGTAACATTCCGAGGGAATATTAGCCATTATTGCGAGTAGTATACTCTACTTTATTTACGACAAATTAATTTATTTGAGATTTTCAATGAACAAATTTCATCCGTCTCATAATTTTCAATACAAATCCACAAGCACTACACGTTTGACACTGACACTTTCGTGGAATAATGACCATTAATCCCGCTACTCGTCATTAATCCCTGGAGGAATAACATATGTCATTATACTGCCAAAATGACAAATTTAATACGCACATTATACATTAGTCGTAAATAAAAACCATTAAAGTTTCCATTGTTTTCGGTGGAGCGTATTTAATATGAGGAAACAAGTAATTCAAAACGGAATATAAAACTGTCTGGACCTTCCACGAAAGCTTATTAATCTTAAATGATATGGACTATATACGAAACACGAACGGAATGCTCAACGTCATATTATAAATATCTTTTCAGTGGCTCGAGTCTGTTGAAATATTAAAAGGGGGATGAAATTACATTACCTTGGGAGAAATTTGATGAAAGGGAGTAGAGATAATACATAATAAAGAACTATTCTCTTCAATTCATTTATTTTAATGCTTTAAACTAACAGTTGTTTTTGTCTAAAATTATTCCATTCTTTGAAGTCACATCCTCTTTTTTATCTAATTTTTCATTATTCCCCGCTTTCGTTCAGACACTTGATTAGAACGAATGGGAAAATTGGCCATTTTCTGGAATATATATGTCGGGAAATGCAATACCCGAGGCACGGTTACATCATTTATGTACTTTTATGTCTTATTCGGACCAACGAGCGCAAAGGAAAATTCTTTTCATTTTTACAATTGAACAAAATTTTTCCAGAAATTTATACTCAAAGGAAATATTGACTTTGTTCGAAATGCGAGCTAGTTAAATGATTATCCCCAAATTGATTGATTGATGAAGTGTTGCAAAAAAAATACTAACCAAGGGCGATATATTTCTTGTTTTCGGTGTTTTTTTCTTTAAAATAAAAGTCTGCCTGTCGGTTACACCAGGGCTAAACGTTATGCGGTGGAGCGTGAGAATCTCCACAATTGGCCAGAAGAATTCTCAACAGAACGGTTTTAGCAACCCCTAAGCTACGCTCAAACTTTGGATTCGACGAGAAGTTGCGAGTTGGAATCCGGTCACATTTAAAAAATGTTTTAGTCTCTCGAGATGTCATATTTGAATCTGAGGAAGTTTTGTCTGAATGAAAAGTTTTCCTGTTTTCTTACAAGAACGGGTTTGGTAAAGCATTTCCAAAATTTGTTCTCTGATGCTACAACATTCGTTCATGTGGTGAAATAATAGTGTATCTACGAAGAAGTGAACGAAAATCAAATGCTGAGATTCATTAAAAACCTGCTCTCCTTGATCAGCGATCATTGTTCTTGATCTCAATGTTAAACTTAGAGTTCTTCAAATAATGCAATTATATCTCTCGCAATACATTCGTGAAGATCAATGGTGAGTTCCGTGTACATAACTGAACTTCCCCGATCTGAATTGATCTAGAAATGGCATGTCAGAAATGACAAAAATTCTTGGAGACAATGTATATAGTTTTTGAAGTCATCTGTACAGGGAACATCTAAAGGATAACGTAAATATCCATCGAACATTGTCAACATATAATGATTTCTGGTTGTTGTTGAAAAATCGCAATTGGAATCAACATTTAACTGTTCAAAAGGAGCTGCAGCTTTTATCAATTGATTATTTGGTTTCTTATAGAATTGACCCTTCAGTTCTAAGCAAGCGAAAAAAAATTCATTTCACCCCGCAGGTCTGTCAATTGAAAAATCAAAAGCCCCATTCTACTAAGATAACAACTGCTGCTGTTTTGATAGGGATAGCTGGAATTATTTCTCCTGAATTTTCTGTCACTATCACTGGTATAGGAATTGATCTTATATCCTAACCTATCTTTTTGTTTGTTTTTTTAGAGTTTTGTATTAATATTAATATTGTCACGAAACGTCTCTGCTTCGCTGTGTAGCTCGACTGTTCACCCTGAAAAGCAGAACGGGAAGGGAGGAGTAACAGGGAAACACCAGAACAGTTTTAAATAGCTAATATATATTGTTACAGGACGGAGATTACGGAAACATGAATATTTAGTTATTACCACATCATCGTCATCTGGGACCAGATAACGTCCCTTCGGGTGGTGAGGCTCAAAAAAGGGCGGCCAGTCAAACGTCGGGTATACCCCTGCAAGGCTAAACAACCAAACCAGCCCTACAGGAAAATATAGAAAGCCTTTTCACTGTAGGTCAAAGCCTGGGTCGTCAGAGAGTATCTGCCCTGATAGAGATACGATAGCGTATTAACTTTATCAGTCCAGATAGTTCCCCAACTTTGAGTCGTCTCTAAACACCTACTGATTGCAGCGAAGCGCTGAGACACGACTAATTTGCCATAGTGTGGCCCGGGCTTTTATATCCAATATTTGCTGACTATGATTAGGATAATTTGTGTTTTCTTGCTTAGTTGCAGTTATTTGTTATAACCCGTGGTTCAGTGTTTTGAATTTGGTTATAGCCCGTGGTCCCATGTAGGGTTGACACATGCCCCTCCCGATGAATGCATTGGCCCCACAATGCTCGAGGAGACGTATCTGGCTTCAAAAATTTTAAAAAAAATACAAAAACTTTAAATAAAACTTAAAACTACATTATTTATCTTCGGGCGTCTTCTTCTTTGTGATTGGTTCTTTGTGCGTGTCCATTCTTCCATGGCTTCGAACACTAGAACAGTGTCTGCGGTTTGCTTCTACTTCGTTGGTGATTCTCTGGGTTTTGGTGGTTCCAAGGCTTGTTTGCCTGGATCACTCTTGTAGATGTTCTGGTTTTGCTTTCATGTCAGTGACTCCTTGTGTTCTGACAACGTCTTCTGCTGTGTTGCCTAGGCTTATTGGCTCAGACTTTGACTGAAGGTAGTGGATCTACGTTGTGTGTCTAGGCTAGCAATTGGCCTAGGTTGGTCTTGTAGATGTCATGGTCTTGGTCCAAACAATTGTTCTTGTAGATGTTCTGACAACGTTTCACGCATGTCGTGGTATCTAGGTTGTTGGATCCCATGTCGTGGATCTAGGCTAGCGATTGGCCTAGGTTGGTCTTGAAGATGTGGTCTTGGTTCAAACAATTGCTTTTGTAGATGTTCTGGCTTTGTCTTCCGCATGTCGTGGTATCTGGACTAGTGTATCCAATGTCGTGGATTCTTGGCCCGTGGTTTGCTTTTCGTAGTGGACCTTGTTTCTCGTAGGGGACCTTTGGTTGGAAGCTTGTTCCGTGGTTGTGGCGCTTTGAATAGTGCCCCTAGCTTTTTGAGTTTTCTCCTTTGAAGTTCCCGCTGCCACTGGAAGGTTATGGTTGAGACGCCTCTGCCTTGTTTTACTATACAACAGTGATTAGCAAAGTTTACAAAATTTTCGAGTTTTATTTACATCCTATAGTACGGAAATCTCTTACCTTTTTATCATTTATATATAATAATAATTATCCTTAATACTATCCCTTGTTATACCTGTTATATACATATATTTTTTGTAACCTAATACCTGACCTTATATTATGTATCCTTATTTATACCTATTATAACTTTATCCCTAATTTCCATTAAGTTGCTGGCCAGCAATATTTTACCTAATATTATTTCATATTTTTATATCCTATTATATCAACAAAAAAATACAAATTTGTTCATTACGTTCCTGTAATAATTCTTTCGCTTATTTTAGGCTCAAGCCTTGATTTTGCAGTAGGTACTTCCGTCAGCAACCATTGTTGTAGCTGGCGTTGGTTTGCTTAGCTTGCATCTGATTTCATTGTTTTTTAGTTTCTCAATAAGCAATAGGCTATACACCGTGGGTTCTGCTCGAGTATAAGTTTGCTTATTAATCAAATTTTGGTTTATTTTATACACGAAATATATGACGAATATTAATAGCAGACTTGTGTGGTGTAGAATAAAGCAATGCTTGCGGTTTTTTGATTATCATAATAATTATGTTTCTATATGCTATATTAAAAATATGCTCATTAAATTAATAGTGAGTAGGTATATTTTTTCTATCTTAAAGTTTTATGTTTCCGATGTGGGTCGCGAATCCAATCGATTTCGTACTAATCATTGAGGCCTCAGTCTTCGCTGATTTCCTCTATATCCTCCTCATTTTCCTCAGTACTACTCTCAGTTTCTGATTCCTCTAACATTTCTTCTAAAACTGGGGAATCCTCTGTCCAAGGGTCGTAGTAGGGCAGTATCCTACTTACATGAACCGTGTCCTTCTTTTTTCCCCCAATTTTCTCAACTTCATAGTCGACCTCTCCTAATTTTCTTAACACTTTGTATGGTCCGAACCATTTTATTGGCAATTTCTCGCTTCGGCCTTTTTTTCTCACTGGCACGAAAATTTTCACTTTATCTCCAATATCAAATTTCAACTCTCTATGTTTGCTGTCGAATCGTACTTTATCCTTTATTTGCCTCTTGCAAATATTCTCCGCCGCTATAGCCCTTATAGCTAGCGCTTTTTCCCTCAAGTGTAGCGTATCCGCCTCTGAGTCACTATCAATCAACATTGCTTCCGACGGAATGGTCGGTTCCTTGGCGAAAGTCACCATAAACGGGCTAAGCTTTGTGCTATCTTGAATCACTCCCACTGCTCCTTTTTCTCCTCTACATCTAGTGCTTCTTTCTAATTGTGTGATCGATACATAATAGTCTTCTGTCCTTTCTGTTTTTTGGTAACATAACTCTGACGTTGACTACTTTTTGTTGACCCTTTTTTTATACATTTATTCATTTTCTGATAATCCTTCGTCTTTTTCGTTAACTTCTTCATCTTCCGAGTCTCTTTCTACCATATTGTTTTCAACTGCGACTTTTGATTCTCCCTTGTGTATTTTGCTCGACGTCAATTTGGACTTCAAGAAGCAATTTTGTCTACTCATCAAATATTGTTGATCGATTCCGCTCACAATTTACGTTGATTTTGAATTTCAGAGTTTTTGTTTAAATTATTATTGACGAAATTAATTTTAAGTATCTGGTGTATCCCTTTTATGTTTGGATTGGTTAAGGGAAAGGTTATAGGGTATTTTCCTTCCGTCGTTCAGAGTGGTCCTGCCTGTTTCCCTTGGCCAACCAACCAGAGACGTTTCGTGACATTTGGTGGAGGCGCCCTCTTTCTTGGACCACCTTGATGACCTAGCCAAAGAGTCGATACCAGGACCACCCGGGAAGAAGACAGAAGGCCAAGAAGGCCTATAGCAGGGGTATACCCGACGTTTGACTGTCCGCCCTTTTTTTTAGCCTCACCACCCGAAGGGACGTTATCTGGTCCCAGATGGCGATGATGTGGTAATAACTAAATATTCAAGTTTCCGTAATCTCCGTCCTGTAACAATATATATTAGCTATTTAAAACTATTCTGGTGTTTCCCTGATTACTCCTCCCTTCCCGTTCTGCTTTTCAGGGTGAATAGTCGAGCTACACAGCGAAGCAGAGACGTTTCGTGACAATATAGTATCAATATTTACTTGGAAAATTATCTAAACCTTCAAATTTATCTGCAATCTTGTCACACTCTGACCTTACAGGCCACCTAATGTATTTACTTATCCATAAACATAGAATTTCCTTCACACATTTATGTAGCATATTGCATGCAGAAGAGATACTCTACAGTTGATTTAAAATTTATTGAAGCTGGAGTAGAATCGAGCCAAGCAATTCCCCGTGGAGAGCTCAGATGCTTGTGACCAGTAATGAAAATCATGAGAAGCGAATGGTTATAGACTACTCATTGACCATAAATAGATATACATATTTGGACGCATACCTTTTACTCAGGATTGAAGATATGGTCAACCGAATTTCTCAGTATGAATACTTCGAGTTCGATAGATCTTGATAGTGCATATCACCAGATACCAATTCTAGAGCATGAACGTATATAGGTACACTATTTTGAAGCATGTGGAAATCTGTACCAAATCACTCGAATTCCTTTTGGGGTTTCTAATAACACACATGCGTTTCTTGATGTCGTAACCATCTGTATGGTAAAAATAGGGAACGCCATGATACAAATCTTAAACAATTTTTAGAGATTGTTAAGAAATATAGGTAGTCTGACGCTTAACAAAGAGAAATGCAACTTTGGTATTGTAATGTTTCTTGCTGTAATGGTCCCAAAGCAATTAACAAAGGTGGTTTAGTAAATGGTTTATTATTACATAAGCACAACAACAGTGTATTGACACAGAGCATCATAGGAGTCGAAGGTTGGCGGTGTTGCCACTTCTAATAACGAACATAACACATAACACGCCCCTTTTAACAAATAAGAAAATACACAAACATAATATTATAATTATAAGATTTGAAGAAAATCAAGAAATAACCCTTAGAACTAAATATGAGAAACGTGAAATGCTGAAACGTTATTAAATATTAAATTATTTTATAAATCAAACAGTTTTGATTTTTTACTGATTCGACCACTTCTAGTTTTCACATCATTTCCTGAGAATACTGATGAGTCTTTAAATTCGTTTTCTGCAGGATTCAGATTACCAGGAAGCGACTCCTAATTATGTTGAGCATTTTCTGGCGGAGTGAAATTCTCCGTTTCTACCTTTGACTCTTGCTCTGATCTTTTCAGTTTCAGTTGTTGGCGTTTTCTTCGCAGATCCTTTCCATCGACTCGAATTAAATAATCATTTGGCCCGGATTTAGATAAAACCTCACCAGGCTCCCAATCACGTACTCGTCTTTGCTTCACTGCAAGTTTTGCTATGAAGTTTATTCACTACAATGAACTTGCTAAAATAGTCTATTATCACAAAGAAATCTTGAGATCCCAGGGCTTTGAAATCTATGCCTATTTTTTGCCAAGGCAGTTCAGGGACCTCATGTGATGTGAGAAGCTCTCTTGGATTGGATTTTTCATAGGATTGGCATAGATTGCAGTTTAGTATCATTCTCTCAATATCTTGTGACCAACCTGAGTAGTAAATTGCTCCACGAGCAAGGTTATTACAAGAGACAATTCCTTGGTGGAATTTATGTATTAGATCAAGAAATTCAAGTTGAGGCTTTTGGGAAAAATTAATCGTTTATTATAAAAAAGAATATTTTTGTGAACAAAAATTACATCTTGTGAAACCAAGTTTTTGTGTACCGGCCACCCATTCAACGTACCTACCTATAGTGATTTCTATCAAAACTGGATCAGTTTCAATTGCATTCAGGATTCCTTGTTCAGTTTCTGGTCGTACTGCAATTACAGAAAATATTTTTAAGTTGAAGTCCAAATAATCCGTATTGATACACTCCTTGATGGGATCTCGACTGAGTGTGTCTGGGATCTGCAATAGTTTAACTGGTACATAAATAAGTGTAAATCGGTACTTCAGTAATTGAATTGCAAGTCTTTGTATGCGAGGCAACATCACATCCAAAGGTTTTTTCAGCAGTCTAAGCAATGGTCGATGATCAGTTTCAATTTTGAAATTTTCTAATCCAAACAGATAGTAATTAAAGCGTTCACACCCAAAAACCAGTCGCAGTAACTCCTTTTCAATATGGTTGTAGCGTTGCTGAGTTGGATTTAAAGATACACTAGCATATTCGACTGGGTGATTATTCTGGCTAATAGGAGCTCCCAAGCCATACGGACTTGCATCGACTGATCATATTACTTCCTTCTCCGGATTGAAAAATGTTAACGTTATTGCTGAAGAGACTAGATCTTTTAATTTATTAAATGACTTTTCCTGCATTTCAGTCCATTGCCACTCTGTTTTATTGCTAAGAAGATCACGGAGAGAATTTGTCTCATTAGATAGATTGGGCAAAAACTTAGAAAGGTACACAATCATCCCTAGGAACCTTTGTAGGTCTTTTCTATTTTTAGGTGACTGCATTTCTCTTATTGCACGAGTTGTTTTTTTCATACACCATTGGAGCTAATAATATGTCCCAAGAATCTAACTTCTCTGACACAAATCTTTGATTTGGAACGATTCAATATGAGTCCACTATTTTCAATTTTATCCAGAACAGCATAAAGATTACGATTATGTTCTTCAACAGTTTTTCCGAATACAAAAATGACATCAAAATACGATACCACCCCCTCAAGACCCTCCAACCGGAAGATGAACTTCTGAAACATTTCTGGTGCGCAGGATATTCCATAGGGAAGGCGCAAATATCTGTATCTTCCAAAACAAGTTGTAATAGTGCACAACAAGGAGCTTTCATAGCTTAAGGGTTGTTGCAAAAAAGCTGAGCAAGCATCCAATAGGATGAAATATTTTGCGCCACTCATCAACTGTGAAAACAATACAAAATTTCTCGTTTAATAAATTTATTAAGAGCACGGGGGTCCATACATATTCTTATATCGTTACTTTCAGGCTTTTAAACCACGACAATTGGATGAACCCAATCAGATGGTTCTGTCACCCGTACAATTAATTGTTCCTTCACCATTTCGTCAAGCTTGCATTTAACTTTTTCCTTGAGGGTAAGAGGAATTTGCCGGGGTGCACACACACTAGATGAAGCATTGTCCATTAGTGTTATTCTAAATTGTTTGTTTACTTTGCCTATACCTGTAAATACATTATCATACAATTTTACAAGCTGCAACAAATTATCGCCACTTTTATTTTTTTTCAGAAAAGTTAATAGTGGCAATATTTTTATTAGTTTTTTCTGGGATTATGCGAAGAGCACGAATTGCATCAAGTCCCAACACAGAGCATGGTTTATTAGAATTTAACACATAAAAAAGAAAATGATATTGATTTTTGTTGTGAACACAGTTTAAATAAATTTGTCCCAAAACCTCAATTTTATGTCCACAATAAGACACTAGAGCTGAAGATACTTTTCCAAGTGACTCGTAAGGCATATTTAATGAATGAAAATCAGAGAGATTCAAAGTCTGTATATACTTGACTGCCAGTGTCGATTTTAAACTTGATTTTCAAACCTGAAATGTTTATTATTTCCAACCAGTCTATGGCACCAATGTCCAAGGTAGTAATAGTCCACACTATTGGATTTGACCGACCACCACTTTGTAAAGTATTTCTAGAAAAACTACCAGATTGACTGTCATCTTCACTACAATCAGGGTCATCATCACAAGTTTCAAACTCACTAAATTGTTCAGTAAGTTCATGTATTTTGAGTCTATTTTTACAAAAGCGATAATGTACCGTCTGTTTACAGAAACTGCATATTCTGTTCCATGCAAAGCACTTACCTGGTTCATGTTGCAAACCACAATTAGAACAGACCAAGTTACCTCTAAATTGCTTACGAAAAGCCCCAGAACTTGCTCCAGAATATCCAGCATATGCTGACGGTTGGTTGAGTCTACGAGAACAATCTGTTTGCTGCCAGACCTGTTGCCGATAGGGTCCAGCAGACGAAGTGCTAGCGCCTTGATTGTACTGACCTGAGTACTGACCATACTGTTTAAACTTTTTCCCAATAGCATTCACTGACCCTGACTCTTTGCTGATTTCTTTTTGTGTGATAACACTAGTCTCCCTAGACCTACAAATATTTAAGGCATCACTCATTTCTTGTATGCGAGAGTCTTTAACTCCTAACACAATACGGTCGCGAATCAAGACGTCCTTCTCAGCAAATTCACAAGAAGCCGCAAGTTGCTTCAAAGCTGTCACAAACTGGTCAACGGTTTCGTCCGGAAACTGCTCTCTTTTGAAAAACTTGATGTGTTCATATACAAGATTTTTCACATGGCTGCAATACTTGTCAAACTTCCCAATAATTGTGGTAAGCTTCTGTTCATCTTCGTGTGGTGTGGCTCATACTCAAGACCTTCATCCCCTAGTAGATTTAAAAGAATTGCAATCTTGACATTGTCTTTTTTTTCACTTTTTCCACTAGCAAGCAAAACAATTCAAATTTTTGCTTCCACAACTTCCAATTGTTTGCTAAATCGCCAGAAAATGTGAATTGTTCCGGAGTACGACTTTCCGCCATTTTATACTAGGTTTATTCAAATTGTCTTGGAGTCTTGGGTGAATTGGAAGCCGCACAATAAAATTCGAAGCCGTCGCATAAAAAAAAAAACAACAAACCAAGCTACACCAGCTGACTATACGTTAGTGACGTCACAAAACGAAACCACTACGCGCTTCTACCGCTGTCACTAATGTTTCTTGCTGTAATGGTCCCAAAGGATTCACAGTGGTTTTGTAAATGGTTTATTATTACATAAGCACAACAGCGTATTAATACAGAGCCCTTATTCATAGGATATGACAAAACCGCCCCACATGTGTTCTCATACACTGAGCTGTCGAAGGTTGGCGGTGTTGCCACTTCTAATAACGAACATACATAACAGGTATGGCATACAATAGAACAAAAATCAATAAAACCAGATATAAACAGACTTAAACCACTGATTTAGTTGTCTCTACCTACAGATAGTAGATACTGCTTCGCTCAGAAGGGTTCAAGCGAGGGGGCTTTCATTGAATGTTCTGAAGTCGCTGATGGTGAACTCGATTTGTTCCTTTAATATCAATCAAATGATTTTTATCCAGTTTCTTAGAAGACAGAACTTGAGTTTTGTACGATTTTAGAATCCTTTTTTCTTCGAGACATGTTGAAATGCCTCCTTGAGTGTTTCTCTTTTTCAAGTTTCAAAATCTTAATTTGCTCTTCTTTCAACATCTCGATTTGTCCGTTCATCATCAATCAAACAATTTTTATCCAGTTTCTAGAAGATTAAACTTGAGTTTTTGCAGGATTTTGGAATCCTTATTTTTCAAGACATGTTGGAATACCTCCCTGAGTGTCTGCCTTTTTCAACTTTCAACATCTTGATTTGCTTTTCTTTTAACCTCTCGATTTGTTCCTTTAACATCAAGCAAATGATTTTTATCCAGTTTCTAGAAGATTGAACATGTTTTGCAGGATTTTGGAATCCTTCTTTCTTCGAGACATGTTGGAATGCCTCCTGGAGTGTCTCTCTTTTTCAACTTTCAACATCTTGATTTGCTCTTCTTTCAACATCTCGATTTGTTCGTTCATCATCAATCAAACAATTTTTATCCAGTTTCTAGAAGATGAAACTTGAGTTTTTGCAGGATTTTGGAATCCTTATTTTTCAAGACATGTTGGAATACCTCTCTGAGTGTCTGCCTTTTTCAACTTCCAACATCTTGATTTGCTCTTCTTTTAACCTCTTGATTTGTTCTTTCAACATCAATCAAATGATTTTTATCCAGTTTCTAGAAGATTGAACATGAGTTTTGCAGGATTTTGGAATCCTTTTTTCTTCGAGACATGTTGGAATGCCTCCTGGAGTGTCTCTCTTTTTCAACTTTCAACTTTCAACATCTTGATTTGCTCTTTTTTCAACATCTCGATTTGTTCCTTCAACATCAAAGGTCGACTAAATAAACTAGATGAAAGCAATTTTGCCAACCCAAATTTATAGCTGGTGTAAAACTTAGCAACATGTTATTGAGTTCTTAATCTCGAGTATACTTGAAAATTGAAATAAATTCCTGGTATTTAGTGGTAATTTCAGTGGCAATTAGTGGTAATGACAATGGTAATTAGTGGTATTTAATGGAAATAAGAGGTAATAAGTGGTAATTTGAGTGGCATTGAGTGGTAATTCCTGAGGAAGTGAAGGGTAATAGAGGAGAAAAGTGGTAATTGAGAGGTAATTACTGGTAATTTGTGGTAATTTCTGTCAAAGTGGTAATTTAGTGTACACAGTTCCACTACTGAAATCCCCCTCGGGTTCAAGGGATGTTTGCCCACTATTCCAAGTTCATTCATAAGTTTTCTGAGAAAATACATCCCCTGATTCAAGTTGAAAAGTTTCCATTGTCTGCTTATGAACCTGCTGCATTTGAACAGTTGAAAACTGATATACAAA
This sequence comes from Ceutorhynchus assimilis, assembly GCA_917834065.1. Taxonomy (NCBI): domain Eukaryota; kingdom Metazoa; phylum Arthropoda; class Insecta; order Coleoptera; family Curculionidae; genus Ceutorhynchus; species Ceutorhynchus assimilis. The sequence goes on from OU892284.1 coordinate 23,233,657, forward strand.
ACGCGATTTGTTATTTCCATTGACGATGGAGCCACTTTTACTTTTGAAACTGACACATTAGAATCTGCTATTGCCGCTCAACTTACACATTCTGGAAAATCACTGGCGTTTGTCTCCAGAATATTGACGAAATCGGAACAGCGACATTCTTCTGTGCAATAAAAAACCTATGCTATAGTGGAAGCATTCCGTAAATCGAGACAGTTTCTGATTAGACGTCACACTGACCAGGAATCGGCAACTTATATTTTTAATTCACTAAGGGCCGAATTTATAGTCGTTCCTTGAGTCTTCCTTGGAGGTTGTGAGTTTAGAGAAGACACTTGTTCCCGAAATCAAAAAATGTAATAATATATACATATCTGGAAATCAAAACATCGTGGCAGATAGATTTTCCTGAATATCTTCTGCGATTTTACCTTCTTTTAGTAACAAAACATTGTACAATCTACATAATTCTCTCTATCATCCTAGTATAAGAAGAGTGTATCCAGTGATACAGTGACTGGAACCAGTGGTCCGATGTAAGAATCTTCCTTCCTTACTAGAAGATATCAAGAGAATTTCTACCACCTGTCCCGTTTGCTCTGAGATCAAACCAAGGTTCCATAGAAATCAAAGGGACCATCAAGCTACCTACTGCCCCCATCTGAGAACCAAAATCGCTGTATTTTGACTCCTGTGGATGAATTTTCTAGATTTCCATTTGCTTTTGCTTGTCCTGACACGATTCCATCAATTATAAACCATTATAAATTGCTCAACTCAATTTTTTTTCTGCTTGTGGGACAACATCGTACCTGCATAGTGATAGAGGGACATCATTTATGTCTGAAGAACTGAAAACATTCATAGCACGACATGGGATTGCAACTAGTCGCACTTCTCCATATAACCTGCGAGGAAAAGGGCAGTGTGAACGGTATAATGGTACCTATTACATGGAAAACTATTCAGTTTGCTCAAAAATCAAGAAACATGGATGTAAGACATTGGCAGCAGGTACCTACTGGTCGACTCTTTACATTTTGATTTTACTATTTTGTCTACTATCGAACATAAATGCTACCGGTCATTGATCAGTGATCAATTAAAAATGTCGAGCAACGAAATAATGCCGCTATTTTCGAAGTGCGTTTACCAATATAATAGAGTAAGTAGAGTTTTTTTCACTAGAAGAAAGAATTCTAGAAAAGAAGGCAGCCGGACGTTGGCCTTGAGAAAGACTTGCAGGAATAGCGTACATATGCATCATGATAAATAATAGTTATTTACATTACAAGTGCGTTTATGAACATGATTACAATAATGAGTGTGAATGAATAGAACGACGAGGTCGTAGACCGAGTCGTTCTAATCACACGAGTCTTGTAGTCATGTTTAAACCCACGTGTGATGTACCGTGCGTTCAATTTATCTTGATAACATTTTAATTTGCTGTAACTTTTTTGTTTTTGAAGATATCAAGGTGAACAAAAAAACAAAATATAGGGTTATTAGCCAGGTTTTTTTTTCAAGTTACCTTTAAAACAAAACACTATAAATTTTCTGACATATGAGCCTACATTATATTTTTTTTAAATGGAGCACCCTGTATATTATATATGTGTTTAATAGAATATCTTATTCCGATTACAATGATATACCTAATACACTCCATATTTTACTCCACTCGTTTTTGACAAACCAGCAAAAAAATGAAGTGTTTATATATGTTACAGTTAATATGCAAACTTGGCTAGTTTGTAAACTAGCTGGATAGTTTACAAACTAACCAACTCACTGGTTATTTTGATAGAAAATACAATTTTCACTAAAATAGCAGCTAGTTTGCAAACTAACCAAGAGTCTTGGCTAATTTACTTGAAATTATTGAGAAAACTGAAATAGCTGGTTAGTTTATAAACTATCCAATGCAGTTTGGCTAATATGAAAACCATATTTTCTAGTAACACAAAATAGCCAAACCTTTGGCTAGTTTACAAACTAGCCAACCAATTCTCTGGCTAATTTGCAAACAAAGTTAGGTTAAAGAATTCGACGCTCCATTGATAGATCTGTATAATAATAAAGCTAATAAATGAAAAATATTCAAATATTACCCAAGAAATTGTAACTTTGTTCCTCGATGGATGTGAGAATTGCCAGGTAAAAAAGAAAAAAGCAAAAATGTTAATTTTATTCATCTCTAATTTATCGAATAAGAAATACCATGAACATTAAACTTTATTTGTAAATTAGCCAGAAAATTGGTTGGTTAGTTTACAAACTAGCCAAAGGTTTGGCTATTTTGTGTTACTAGAAAATATGGTTTCCATATTAGCCAAACTGCAAACTAACCAGCTAATAATTTAGTTTTCTCGATAATTTCAAGTAAATTAGCCAAGACTTTTGGTTAGTTTGCAAACTAGCTGCTATTTTAGTAAAAATTGCGTTTTCTATCAAAATAGCCAAGGGGTTGGTTAGTTTGTAAACTATCCAGCTAGTTTACAAACTACCAAGTTTGCATATTAACCGTAACATAAACACTCTCAATGATAGGCGCCCAAAATATCAGTCCGCCGCCTAATAAGTTTCACTTCAAAAGTTTCATATATTTTTGCTGATTTGTCAAAAACGAGTGGACTAAAATATGAAGTATGTTATATCATTGTAATCGGAATAAGATATTGTATCAAACACATACATAATATACAGGGTGTTCCATTTAAAAAAATATAATGTGAGCTCATATGTCAGAAAATTGATAGTGTTTTGTTTTAAAGATGACTGGAAAAAAAACTTGGCTACTAACCCTACATTTTGTTTTTTTGTTTACCTTGATATCTTCAAAAACAAAAAAAGTTACAGCAAAATCTAACCTAGTCCATAACACCACTAGTTGTGTTATGAGTCTCATGACATAACTCAAATACTAGAAAAATGGTTAAGTAAAAACGTCATAACCAAACGCTTGCAGATAAAATATTATCATATATTGCTGCAACAATGGAGTTGGCAACATCGTTTTTGATTTCATTAAAGGCAGATCATACTTCACAGGATCATTAAAGGCATACTCGGCTTATAGAGCAACTGGAAAAGTTTCTACTAACTAGGAATCTGTCTCGAGTAATGTGCAGAGAGACCAAGTAGGTACCTGTTGCACTGATTTAGAATTTTCTGGCGCTGGAAGTTTTAAGTGCTTAAGCGTTGATTCGGTCAAGATCTGGTTTCATAGTTTTATTTTCAGTAGAACAGCCCATAATTTATTTCAATTTTGTGTAAAAATGCAACAGGGAACAATAGACAAGAAACAACATGGATGAACGAAAATGTCATGTTTGTATGATGCTTTCACCACATGCGGCTTTACAATCTACACCATATTCAAATTGGATCTTACAGTCTGAATATATGCAATAATCTGCTTGCCATCTGACATAAAATATTATTAATGATAGAGATTACTCTATCTATATGAAAAGTATTGGAAAATATCTCAAAGAGGAGACTTGATATGATAAAATTGAGAAAAGGGCACTCGAGCAGAAGCTGAAACCTATATGACAAACTAATATCATGCTGATACAGGATTGGGAAATTGCAATTCAAAGGGTGACAGTATTATTTTGGTAGGTCTCGGCCATTTATGTATTGTGCTTAAATTTCGTAAAATGTTGCAAGCAAAAGTGATTATCGCGACCGCTACATTAAATTACAAATAAACATTATTTCAAATGTTCTAGTTTAGTTCCAATTTAGCGAAAATATATTTTCCCTAATATTGTATGGCTGTAATTTTAAGCTTAAATGGATTTTGCGTATATATTAATGTTTAGAGGGAAACCGTTCATATTATACGTCCCACGCATCAGCGTTACGGTTCAATAAACAGATTAGCGTAATTAAATTCTATATTCTTGCCGCCACGTTGTGGGGGGGAATTAATTTTTCTGGAACAGTTTTGTTTCGACACGCATTGTATAGGAAATTAATGTTGACAATAGTTATCTATAAATAACTACGGCCCAAGTTGATAAACTATTTAAAGGAATATCAATTTGAGGCAATTTGAACGTTTTCCAAAGTGAAATATTTCAGACAAATTGTATATTGATTAGGTACCATTATTTGTCGTTTATTAATCATCCATTTACTTTTAATAATATTTGTGGAATGTGCCAGAGGCCTACTGTCAATTTGATATTTAAGTTTAGGAAATAATTACATGGTATAAGGTTTTTTGAACTCACTTGTGACGTGAAACGTGGCCGGCCACAGCATTATATTGAGTATTGATTACCTACCCTCGATTTATTCAATATTTATTATCCATAATTTTAATTTACATCATTTACATTGTCTGAAGGTCAAGGCTATGTCGCAATTTGGATAGGGAAAATTTCAGCGAATTTAATTGTTTACACATAGATTAGTAAAATTTTGGAAAACAAATATTCAAAATCAATTTGTGTGGAATTTGAACAAAGAAGTGGAAGTTAATCTTCTAAGAGATGAAGCCATACGCTATCATAAGGTCATATGTCAATCTTATTGTGTCCATCTCCTGTGAACCTGTTTCTCTAAGTTGGCGTGCTTTCGCTTATATTGCGCTGATGAGATCTAATAAGCTCGAAACCGGTATACAATTATACCCAATGATCGTTAACATAGAGTGGTTAAACTGGTCGGGGGTCGCTAGAGCCTTGTAGTGTACCAGATGGTGGATGGTCGAAAGTCTAAACCCCTAAAGGGCAAAATTGATGGTTTAAAGTCTAAACCATAATTTTAGCTTATTCGGTTAACAACTAAAGCTATCCTATAACCTTCCTGTGTGTATTACTGATACTGAGGATGCAGCTACTGAAGACTCAGCTACCGAAAACAGTAGAAAACTGCCTAATATTCCGGGTTCTTTTTTAGATTAGGAAACTTTGACGGGAGTATTTCTTTGTTGCTTCTAAATATTCAATCAGTGCGTAACAAAGCTGATTATTTATTTGTTGTTTTGGAGGGTTTGTGTTTTCCTAATATAGTTTTGTTGATAGAGCATTGGCTCGTGCCTAATAAGCCGATATGTATTCAGGGTTATTTTGTTGTTTGAAAGATCTGCAGGGAGAAGTCCTTGCATGGTGGCAGGTAGTGTTGCCTTGGTGGATGATTATATTTTCGATATTTCCTGCAATTTTATTAATCTTGATGAGTTGCTCTTTGAAATGCAATTTGAATTTTCTGCTTTTCACTCTAAGAATCTTAAATTTTTCATTGTTTGCATTTATTTATTTATTTCAACGGCCGAATCTTGTACAAATTAAACTTATGTAGGTATCTATATAAAAAATATACCAAGAAATAACAATAAATAACAAGTTGACTTATCTATTATTGATACAGAATTGTTTTACCATTCCATCAAATTGATTCAGAGAAACATTAAAAATATCAATATCAAGCCGGGTTCTCATTAGTCGATTCTATTGATAAATTATTGAATTTATACTATTGATTATAGAATGGAATGGAAAATTTGTTCACATTTATCAAGAACATTGAAGATTTATGAAAATTGTTGCACACCCTCTGACCTTGAAGATTTATTATGTTTTTAAAATGGCTGCAGAGAAGAAAATTCTGCGTGCCGGAGTTCGTACTATCTGTGAGTTTTCAAAAATCGTGAAAAGAAACCGGAAAAATAGAAAACCTCCTCGTTGGGTGATTTAGACCGTGGATTTTACAAAGTAGGTACATATGAAGGTGTATATATGATTATCTGTCCATTTAAAATTGGAAATTTTTAAACACAGAAAACAATGAAAAATTTTAAATATGTAGGTATAACCTAGCGGTTCGGTGAATTAACCATTAAAACGGCAATACAATGCGGCTCAACACGCTCGTTCTCAGAGTCAACCACCATTCAAATTAATTGAATTCGACCCGTTGATCCATGAAAACTAGGAATGGCTTCCAATTTGATTGAAACACAAAATCATGGAGCAATATCATTGAATGGATGTTCACATAACCTATTCATAGAAGAAGCCATCCTGTTCAATGCTGAATTCATTCCATAACTAGTTTGCTGAAATTCAATATGGAATAGTGAAAAATTTTTAGTGGTTCTCTGAGGAACATCCAAGGATACCAGTTCAAGTAATCTGGGATAATCCACACCATTGTTTAGTATCTCAAATAAAACTGACATCTATATATATAAAAATGAATGCCACTTTTCGTTGTAATTTTATAACTCAAGAACGGACTCACCTAGCCAAACCAAATGTTTAGGTTTTGTTCAGACTATTTATTAGATGGTTTATGTGAAGTTTGCACAAAATCGGTCAAGCGGTTCTTCATTTATCACATTTTTTGTAATAAATTAATTATTCAATAAATGGAGCATCATTTTGCTGTCAAATTCAAACTTTTTTCAGCGTTGACAGTACCAGCATGTTGTTATGTCATTAATGTGGTCATTTGATTACTTATTTTATGTCATACCAATACATTATTGTGTTTTTATACCTTAGATACCATCTACATAATTCATTACTTTATGCCCGTGCGGGCATAAAGTACACATTATGGCCCGCGCGGGCATAAAGACGCAAAAAACAGTTTTCAATTAACTTATTCTTTATCAACAAAATATAAATTTACGCTTATAAACATATTATTTTTGTCAAAAAATGATGATGTTTGCACACTGATGACAATTTGGGAAGTGACACTTTTTTCCCAGGTATTTACTATTCACAACCAACTGGTATGACATAAAAAAAATTATGCACCACGGGCAAGAATCGTAAACTCTACAGGATTGCTCAATCGGCTAAATTTGTTCACAATTGCTGTGACGTCACGTGCATCCCGGATTTTCAAGATGGCCGCTGATGCGAATGATGTTCAGTTTGTGCTGACAATTATTTTATCGTAAATTCGGATTTATCAGGTGTTATAAGTGTAATTTAAAGTTTCATTTAATGTGTGTAAGCATGAAAGACTCGTGGCTAAAAATACTCGCGAAAACCCCAAGCATTTTTTGGTTTTAGTGGTTTTATAATACTGGATTTGTTGTATCTAGACATCGCTTTCTTTTATTCGTGTGTATAGCTAGCTTTCTACTGTTAGTATGTCCTAGTAAAGCATTTGTATTGTTTTTTTTTGTAAATCAAATATCTACTTAGTTGTCAGGTTCCTTCGCATGTAATTACTGAAAGTAAAAATTATTGTTTCTGAAGACTGAATAAATAAATATGTAGATAAATTCCTTTACTGGCCGTTTACTATGTAAACGCATGGAAAATATGGAAAACTTGTGCAGTGTTTTCCTGGATTCTGATTATGAAAATCTAATTTAGGTAGCACTATTTAGTTTTGTGAGATAAGTTTACTTTGAATATCCATATTAAAGTTCTAGAACCTATTAAACTATATGTATTCAATAATAATTGAGTTAGGTTTAGCCAGTGAAAAATAAAACACACTATTTCTTTTTTTTTTAAACTCTTTATTAAGTATTGTGTAGTGCTTATAATAGCGCTGGCCCCGAGAGATATTGCACAAGTTTCGGCAAAGTAAAGTTGCTTCTTACAATACCTACTAGAAATAATATCCTTGAATGTATGGCGTTTTAACTTACCTACAAATAATCTAAAACTATGTTTGTTTTTCAAAGAATCAGGAAGGCAGTTATGGCATTCCGAAGCACCGGTCACTCATTCCTATATTTGATCTTGTTAAAACTTGGTATAGGTATATCATTTTGTATTCTTGTTTCATGGCTATGTATATTGTGTGAAAATAAAATTTGTGTGTTACATTTCTGTTCATTGTGTATAATTTTATATAACAACTCACATTGTTCAAGTTGTAATATTTTAGCTAGCTGACAAGTAGCAGGACCGTTCCCAGAGTCAGAGCGTGGTAACAAATACATCTTAGTTATCATGGATTACTTCAGTAAATGGCCAGAAGTTTTCGCTATTCCCAATCAAGAAGCCATCACTGTTGCCCAGGTGCTAGTGGACGAAGTTTTTAGTCGTCATAGTGTGCCACTAGAGTTACATTCAGACCAGGGACGAAACTTCGAATCTGCCATTTTCAAGAAAATTTGTGAGATCATGGGAATCCGTAAGACCAGGACAACACCTTTACATCCACAGTCTGATGGCATGGTAGAACGATTTAATAAGACCATAGAAGAACACCTGACAAAAGTGGTCGCAAGGAACCAGCATGATTGGGACAAACACTTGCCTTTGTTTTTAATGGCTTATAGAGCAGCTGTTCACGAGTCATCAGGTGAAAGTCCAGCCAGAATCGTCTTTGGAAGAGAACTCAGGTTACCTTGCGATTTGATGTTTGAGATACCTGAAGAAGAGCGCAGAGAACTCCGAGATTATGCCGACGAAGTATGGGCACGACTTCTGGGTATCCATGATTTTGCTCGGGAGCATATTCAGCTAGCCAGTGACCGGATGAAGACCAGATACGACATGAAAGCGATGAAATTTACATTTTTGGCTGCTTGCTTTTCGATCAAATAGTTGTTATTAAACTCATACACAGCATATTTCATTCCAGGCATATCTATTTTATAAATGTACCTTGTTGTTGCCTTAAAAAAAAAGGTAGGTACCTAAAAGAAATGCATGCACATTTTAATATAATATTTATGTGGGTATTTTGAAATTACCTTGCTGATAAACAGAAACACAAACTTTTGAAGTCTGCTAGTTTTAAAATTACTAAATTAATTACAAAATACAGTTTTCAAAAGAAACAACCTCAAAATAACAATTTTTCACGTTTGAAAATGCAAGGAAAGTGCACTGTCATAATAAAACACAAACCGATCAAGGATTGCGTGACGTCATTCGCATACCGCCATATTCGATGTTTTTATGAACGTTTGTCTTATGGGATTGAGCAATCCTGTAGAGTTTACGATTCTTGCACCACGGGTACTAATAGATATATATACCCTCGGGCGACTTACGAACCCTCGGGCCAGAGGCCTTCGGCTTTGTAAGACTGTCGCCCTCAGGGCATAATCATCTACTTAGTACCCTTGATACATAAATAACTATTATTTATTTATGAAAAAAATTTACTGCCCGCATACGGCGCCATGTCTTATAACCGATACCAAGTATATTTTGTATTTTGTATACCGCGCCATCTCTGATACCTGGAACGAAGCTCGGCATTGCAGATACAGTAGAACAATGCTGCACAGAACTATTCCACTATTCCAATCAGATAGAGTGGTGCAGAAAGAGTAGGTCAGATAGAGTAGTGCAGATAAAGTAGAACAGATGGAGTAGTGCAGTGCATGCAGTGCAGATAGAGTGAAATAGGGCTGCGCTAGAGATTTTTTTTTGTTTTCTTTACATTCTTTGAACATTCCTGTGCCTGAGTTTGTTTATTTATTTGGTGGTACACTTTACAAGAATAATGCCCACAAGCTGCCTAAAGAAGGATGATGTAAAATTTTAATTTTAGGTGCCTTCTGATCCAGTGAGTAAACATTAATTTTCTTCAACCAAAGCCAAGTTCACCATCGAAAAAAACTGAATTTAATTCAGCTAATAGATACGTTAACACAACATTTAATAGGTATATTTAATAATTCAGAGGCGGTACGAAGTTCGCCGGGTCAGCTAGTCTAGCATAATTTTTCTAAATTTTCTAGGGAATCGATATTTGATAATTTTTGGAGAGAATTTCATACATCTGTCAAAACTGGTATTCCAACAATAAATTGACATGCTTTGATTGTTGATTTGAACCAATCAGATTGTAATTACGCGATAATTTGCACTAGTGCAAATTATCAGATAATTGCATACTAACTGGTGCGAAAACTGTTGTTTTGACATTTTTTGACAAAAAATTTAAATTTTTGATTTATGAAATTCTCTCATTAAATACAACTCGTGCAATGGAAATATATTTATAATTTTCGACAAATTTGCACTCATGCGTTTTTAACTAAAAAAGGCACCTAAAAATGCATTCGGGTAAATTTCCCAAAAATTATCAATAATTTCCATTGCACTAGTTATATTACTATTGAGAATTATAATCAATTTGTCTTTAGGTATTCTGAGCTTGTAATTTATGATACGTAAGAATCTGCGCTGAATTTTTTCAAGCATATATTTATATTTACAATAGTGCGGATTCCAGACTGGACTAGCATACTCAATAATTGATCGAATCAAAGAACAATACAAGAACTTGAAACAGTAAATATTATTAACTTCTTCCAATGTGTAATGTGTGTGATTGAAATCCTAAGAGTCTTAAACACTTATTATAACTATTTTCAATATGCATAATTATTAAAATCAATTTTATGATCAAACACAACGCCTATAGATCCCTAATTTTGTTGACACTGATTCATACACTGATGCACTTATTTGTGTTAAGATTAAGACTCACCTCTCCTAGTCCATGGGAGGTCTTGTCATCACAACAAAAATCAGTTTTTGAATGAGATGTGATGTCTATCTGTATTAAGATGTCTTTGGGATAAATCATTATTGAACAAATGGAGAGAGGTGTCCAACTTGTGGCACACCTGAAAAAACTTTGATGAAAAAAGACTGAATCATTGATAGCCACTATCTCTGATATCTTCCAGAAAGGTGGCTCTTCAACCACTGAAGAAATGAACCAAAAAACCCATACCGCGACATTTTATGGAACAATAATTTATGACTAACCCTATCAAAGGCCTTGGAAAATTCTATGTAGATTGCATCGATCTGACACAGATCCTCCAAAGCCCGTAATATATACTCAGTATACTCCAATAAGTTACTCATGGTAGATCTTCCATTAACGAAACCATGTTGATTTTGGCAAATTGAAGATTTAATAAGTGAAGTTAGTGTGTTTGTCACTATTTGTTCAAAGATTTCACTGAATAAACTTATTTTGATTCCACGATAGTTTTCAATTTTAGTCCCATCCCAACTTTTAAAAATAGGTGTGACAAAACTGGGCTTCTATTTCTCAGGGAATATTCTTGAGCTCAGAGATTTTGAGTATATCTTGCCGAAAAGGCCAAATCTTTATCGGGCTGAACACTTCACGATGAGTTTTGACCTGAATCGATGGACTGCACAGATGAAAACTCTTAAAAAATCGTAGCGTGGGGTCCGTTTAATATAAGTAACACAAGCTTAGGTCGGATTTGATATCTGATGGTTGAAAATCTATGTTTTCATTTTCATCAGAGATATAAACATGCCCAAAAAAGTTGGCAAACAAATTCATCATGTCTTGAATGTTACCCATTTCTGTACTTTCGTAAAACCTTTTTAAAAACTATTACATTTTTTAGGTGTCCAGGCATCCAGCTAAGAAAGTTTGAATTCTTTGCCCTTTAGACTGGTACAAACAATTCTATTGCCTGCTGAAGTTTAACGTAAAATAAATCAACCATGTCTCAATCCCAGCAAGCTAGGAATATATTTATTGCATTGTAATGTATACGTCTTTCTAGAAAGACTTGACTTTTTACGGTCTAAATTTCCTGTGAATAATAAGATTATACTTGCTGGTGACATAACATTGACTTCGACTACACAGATAATCCATCAATTTGTCAAATTTGTTTGAGTCTTTCAACCTCAGTATGCATGTTCATGACTCTACGCGCATTCACGTTGTGTGGAGTGGTACGCCTCTGGGGCGTCAAGTGGCAGTACTGGCACCCCACACGCCATGTGATGTAAATAAAGAAGAATGGATAATATCATTAGAATTACCAATACACCAACAACATAATAATACCTAAGCACTGAACACCTTCTATAGGCCAACTAATTGAGAAAAAAATAAACTATGAATGCAGAAGAAGTCAAGATCAGCAAATCTGTTCGCAAGATCAGCTGAGCGAGGAATGAAAGAGTGTGCTGCATAATTAGTGCGATGAAATGACACGTTGAAAATATAGCGGCTTCGAGTCATTCTAGTAGGAGCATAAAGGCCTATTTCTGCAAGCAAGTCGGGGCAATCTGACAGAGAGTTATGTATCTTAAAAAGATTGTCAAGATCTCTGTTTTGTCTTCTTATCGACAATGATAAAAGGTTAAGCCTACGACATAGAGACTCATAATGGAAATCGTCGTTATTAAAGAATTTGAAATTTATGTAATCCAGAAACTTACGCGGCACATATGTTCAAGTCTGTGTATGTTAATCGCATATAACTGAAGAGACATACTCCAATTTTGCTCGAACAAGAACAATACTGCAAAAAAAAAATCTTTAAAAGAGATTATGGTGAGAAACTCTTTTGAGTTTCTTTCAATAAAACCCAACATCATAAGTCACTTGCTTATTATATTCGATGTATAATCCATGTATGAAAGAGCCAGGTCAAGAGAATACCACCCAAATCACTGATTGTCGCAACAGATGATAGAATCTCCCCATTGATTAGGTAATTAAAGTTAATTTGATTACGCAACCTTGAAAATTTCATCAGCTTGCACTTGGCCACATTGAGCTCCATTCCATTGTTGCGACACCATTGTGTAAATCCATTGAGATCATTCTGCAGCAACTGGCAATCCTCAGAAGTAACAACCGTCCTGAACAGCTTCAAAACATCCGCAAATAGAAGAAATTTAGAGGACGTGAAACAATTGGAAATATCATGTATAAATAGATTGAAAAGAAGCGGACCTATATGGGATCCCTATGAGGAACTCCTGATGATACAGAAACTTCACGGAATAGAAAATTATTCGCCTTCACCAATTGGGTACGATCAAGTAAGTAGGTCTTGATTCACCCCAGTAGTGGACCCGATATATAATAATAATAATAATAATAATAATACTTTTATTGTCAAAACCAAAAAAAATAAAATTTACAATCAATTTTACATAAAAATATTAATATATACATATGGTTGACAATGGGCACTAGAAAAAAACGCAGACATCTGAATGATTCAGATACTGTTCAGGCCCTATTTTAGATAAATAATTTGAAATCAAAGAATAGAAGACAATTTTGTGCGTTCGATTTACATCTTATATGAAAAAAATTAAAGAATAAAAAACATACATAAGTAAACAGGAAGAGGAAAAGGAGAGGATTAGAATGACAATGGGAGGAGAATAAGGAAAACTAAAACATGGTTAACTTTTCACCAGAGAGCGAGACATCACTGATTTAGAAGCACACGTGATTTAAAATGCTTTCCAAAAGTAGATGACGACCAGCGCCAATCAACAAAGTCCAGCGAGTTTATCAAAGTAGCTATATTATAAGAAAATGAACGTTTGTACTGTTCTTTTCGGTGCTGTGGTATTCGGATCACATTTCTTCTTCTTAAATTTAAGTTGTGCACATCAGTGCGAAATGTAATTCTTCTGTACAGGTATTAAGGGGATTTACTTTTGATTAATTGATAATAAAACTTACCCCGGTGCAACTTAAAACGATTGAACATATTGAGCCACCCGGACTCAGCCAAGTAGGGTTAAATATGATTTCTCCTTTTAACACCATAGATTAAACGTAAACAAGAGTTTTGCACTTTTTGAACTCTGTATCTATCAACAGCATCAAGACAAGGGCCATAAACACCACTACAGTGATTAAATTGTGAAAGGACCAAAGCCTCACAGAGTAGCTTTCTAATATCTTGGGCACCAGCAGTGTTGCCACAGGTGGCCCCATATGGCCAGATCTGGCCCTTTCTAAGACGGAGTGGCTTGTTGGCCACTCTACCCCGAATCTGGCCCGTTTCTCCATAACAAGCCAAATCATTATTTTTTTAGAGTGAGAATATCGATGGTTTAAAGCGCAGTTATAGTATGATTTGGCATAATTTCTTGTGCACTGGCTGTAACATTTTGACACATTGTGTATTTTATTTTTTCAGGCATATTATCTTTAAATTACCCTAATAGGGGCAGTTTGCAACAAGTATCGTTTTATTTTTTTTTAAATAGTTATTATGATATAAGCGCTAAAAGTGACATTTTATTTTGTGAAAAGGGAAGTTTGGGACACGACGCCGAAGGCGGAGTGTTCCATTCCTTTGAACACAATAAAATCACTTTTAGCACGAATATTATACACTATTTTTTCTACAAACACACTAAAAGTGGCTACTTTTAACACTAGTGCTATAAGTAATCACTTTTAACACCAGTGTCATAAAATGGCATTTTAGACACTGACAGCATCCGTTTGGTAAAAAATGGACATATAGGTACTATATTTGTGCTTTAAACCATGTAAGAAGGTTTAGTTCTGTGCTCTTCCGGGGGCAAAATCCAAATTGCTCGCCAATTATCACCGTCGACAATGCCCAAGTAAAGTACCGAGAAACAAGTTTTTCAAACATTTTTGGAATCACATTCAAAATGCTGATAGGTCTGTAATTGCGGACATCGGATTTATCGCCAGCCTTGTGAATAAGAACCACAAACTAGTCTACGAAAATCCAGGAAAGTGGCATTGTTTCAATGATTCATTAAAAATAATCTGCAGAAACAAAGAAAGAACAAATGAGCAGTTTTTTAGGAAAAGAGAGGATGGACGAAGTTCGGTCCGGGCCCGTTGTCTGTCTTTAAACCATTCAATTAAGTATAAATATCGGAGATTAAAATGTGATAGTTAGTAATGTTGTTCACCAATAACAAATATTTTTCATCGCATTTTTGACACTAATGTGATACATAACTGCATTCAAAATTGAGTGGTAAAGTGCCACTTTACCTCGATAGCAACACTTTACCTCGATAGCAACCATTATCAGTTCTATTTGATCGTTTTCCTCATGATTTTCGGCGGTTTCTAGGTAACCGAAAAAAAAATACTAACCTCAAATTGGCCACCATGTCTGTTGTGAATGTCATTTCAAGAATTTTTTTCTGTCATGTCAAAAGGAAAAACATTTTTTTTTAACCATTTATAGACAAAAATGCGATAAAATAGTGTAAGCAACGCGTTAGCAAAGGGTTGTACCAATTTCGTGAGGCCTTAGAGCACTCGCTCGCTTCGCTCCCTCGTACACAAAACTGGCCACACTCAATTGGTAAAACCTCACTTTACTAAGCTTAATATACTATTTTCCATAGCTACTGGTAAAGTAGCCTTTAATCTACTAAAAATAGTAGGTAAAGTAGTACTTTAACCGCAAGGGTAGATTAAATGATATACTTTAACAGCAAGGATAGATAATAGTTATTTACATTACAAGTGCGTTTATGAGCATGATTACAATAACGAGTGTGAAGGATTAGAACGACAAGGCCGTAGACCGAGTCGTTCTAATCACACGAGTTTTGTAGTCATGTTTAAACGCACGTGTGATGTACAACGCTTTATCTACAAAGCGAAAAATAAGAATATTTTTCCAATTATTTTCTTCATTAATAGTTGTCTATCTTCATTTTACCTTTACAGGTTTATCTCTATTTGTCAAATCACCAAAAATAGTTGTGTTATAGACTCGTAACCTCGTTCATAACACCACTAAGGCCCAGTTGTACAATCTCGGTTCAAAACAAAGTTCAACTGAACTCGACTGGTACTTGAGCTTTCCCATTTAAAATACATTGCTGTCAGCTATTAATCAAATTTTATCAATTTTGACAGTAATGCATTTCAAATGGGAAAGTTCAAGTTTCAGTCGAGTTTAGCTGAACTCTGTTTTGAACCAAGATTGTACAACTGGGCCTTATTGTGTTATGAATTCATAACCTAGTCTATAACACCACTAGTTATGAGTCTCATGACGTCACTCAAATACTAGAAAAATGGTTATGTAAAAACGTTATAACCAAACGCTTGTAGATAAAGACGTTTATTTTGTCAAAAATATATACATATTTTGTTTTTTATTTATTTGTCAAACGAATTTCTAGTTATGCAAAAGTGCTCGTCTCAAATAATTTCTGAATATTTTTGATACTACAGGCGTCCATAATTAGGCTATGGAAAAAAACTTTGTTTTACACACGACGATAAAATGCCATTATCGTCTCCCGGAATTACTTCACTCTCGATTCCGCTCGTGAATTAACTTTTCCGGTCAACGATAAACTACCATTTTATCGTCTTGTATTAAAAATAACTATTTTAGTAATTCTAAATTATTGATATTACTTATTCGAAGATGTTGTGGGAGAAGGCCTCAACAAGCAATGCGCGAGAGGTGGAAACTTGTCAATCCACAGGCCGTCTGACTGCGACCACATTCCACAGGTTGGGAGTGCCACTTCAGACTCCACGCGCCATGCTTGCCATTACGCACGCCGGCCGCCTTTAGCTTTCGTCCGCAAGAATTTGGTTGCGAACGTGACTTGACCTTTCCTATCAAACAGTTATTTTAGGTACCTTTCCCATTAATTGCAATGACAATAATGACACTGCAAAGTTGGAAAGAATTTACAGCAACATTCTTCTTCTTCCTGTATTCTATGCAAATCCGCACGTTGGCGATCCTTAGTCGTATACTTGTGCCATTAGGAGGGTGCGCCATCTTCTGCTTGGCGGAATATTGTGGCGGCATCTCTTATTCCGCACCAGTCCCTTATGTTCCGAAGCCACGAGTGTTGCTGTATCTTCCCTTGCAAGATCAACTTTGGAATGAAATATCTCGCACCCCTGATAATATGACCAATATCTTTCGTGCCTCAACGATTCCAAGCAGCTCTCTTTGAACTCCAGCCATGGAACGCGAAGAAGCCTGCGAAGGGTCCACATTTCAAACGATTCTATACGGTTCAGGGTCCTCACTTTTATTGACCATGTCTCTGCACCATATAGGAGGATAGGCCACACATAGCATTTGACAACCCGAAGACGTAGTTCCATTAGGAGAATACGGGCAAGCAGAACATTTTTCAACTTTATAAATGTGGTCTTAGCCTGTCCAATTCATATTTTAACTTCTTCATCGCAGTCCCATTTTTGGTTAAGGGTGGCACCCTGATAAACAAAACGCGACACCTGATCCAAGTCTCTTCCGTCAACTCTCTAATCACAAAGCTTACATGTTGTCGAGTAATAGCCATAACTTTCGTTTTATATGAGTTGATTGTCAGTCCAAACTATTTACCTACTTGGTTTACTCTGTCTAAAAGCTGTTGAATGTCTTCAGGTGAATCCGCTAGTAGGGCAGTATCATTTTCATATTTAATATTATTAATCGGAATTCCGTTGACTTTAATTCCTCTATTATCTTCTTGAAAAATCAGCTCAAATATCTTTTCCACGTAAATATTAAATAAAATTGGTGACAGGATGCATCCCTGGCGAACCCCTTTGGATATACAAAATGTATCAGTATAGTGATTTCGTTGTTGATTCTTACCTTGGCAGTCTGTTATAAATAAAGATGTTGGATTATACGGATATCCCTAGAATCTATACCAATCTTTTGCAACCTTGCCAAAAGAAAATCGTGCTTAATGATATCAAAAGCTTTTTGTCTATAAAACAAATGAACACATCTCGTCTCTGATCATAACATTTCTTGACAAGTAGTTTCATAGAGAAGAGTGCCTCCCTAGTGCCTAGGCCCTTTCTTCATAAAACCAAACTGGGTTTCTCCGCTCATTACTTCGCATTTATTAGGTATATATTGGGGCATGAATAACTCGGAGAAAGACTTCAAGAGCGTGACTCATTAGACTTATCAGCCTGTAGGCACCACAGTTTCTGGGGGTACTTTTTTTAGGGATGGGTACAAAGGTAGACTTGAGCCAATCTGATGGAATTGTACCTATCTCATAGATTCTGTTTCATGGATATGTCAGGATTTTTGTATCTAGCGTCTTCAGAACAGCATGTACATTGTCATGACCAAGGCTTTTTCGATTTTTCATGTTACTGATAAAGCAACTTCACTCTCCAGTATGTCTGGCCCAGTTAGTTGTTCTGGTGAGCTGAAGAGGTCTTGCAAGTTGTGCTGATCATGAAAAAGCGTTTCCGCGTACTGTTTCCATTCATTGCGCAGGTCGTCTGGATTAAGGATTAGTTCTCCTTTTTTATTTCTAAGAGATGGGATTGATGATTGATAGACCCAGTTATTTGCTTTATCTTTCGATGAAAGTTGACTGAGTCGTGTAGCTCATGGAGTCTTTCAGCCTCCACACATTCTGCAATGATCCATTGTTCTCTGACTTCTTTACATTTTCCTTTTACAGCAACATTAATTCTCAAAAATTCTGACAGTCTTGCGGGTAGTGACCCCTGATCCCAATCAAGTGTGATTGGGATTCACTTCTCAGAGATCCGGATCCTATGGGTGCCATCCATAACCCTCTGGCAAACAAGGTCGGCGAAGCTTTTTCTCTTCGCCGCCTAAAACCAAAAAGCAAAGATCGGAAAAAATGGGTAACACTTGGAATACGTATTTCGGACTGCAATCTGAGATTCCTTAAAAACCCTTTCAGCAAGAATGAACATGTGTTTACTTTCGGTTTAAAGTCCGTTCCTTATTCTATTTTCTTTTTTCTGTCTGTTCCCTTTTCTTTTCTTCTAAGATTCTTGTATGTGTCTTCTGCCTCTCTTGTTTTTCGCGGTTGTTTTCTCTGGTATGCTTTGTTCTTTCTGTCCATCACCTCTTGGCATTCTTCGTCAAACCAGTCATTTCGAGGCGTTCTATTCCCATACCCCAGTATTTTTTCGGCTGCTCGCTTTATGACATTGTTAATGTATTGCCACATAGCATTTACTGGTTCATCCCCTCTAATATTTGATCTCTGTTCAATGTAGTTCTGGTATGCAGTGTGCAGTTAATATTTCCTCTCGTTTCAGAGCATCTGTGTTATATCTCATTGCTTTACTTCCTTTGGCTCTTTCGGCGTTGGAGATTTTGACTCTTAATTTCACACCGATCAGGTAGTGGTCCGATTCGATGTTGGCTCCCCTGTATGTTCTAACATTAATGAGGTGTGACTAGTGTCTGCTATTTATAAGTATATGGGCGATTTGATTTTCAGTTCCACCATCAAGGAATACCCATATCACCTTGTGTATTCGTTTGTGTTCAAACATTGTTCTTCCAACTAACATGTTCTTTGAAGCCGCAAAATATATAACCCTGTTGCCGTTGCGATTACTTTCTTCATAGAGGCTATGTTTACTCTTGGTATATTTCCTCCTTGCCGATCTTAGCATTAAGATCATCAATAATCACTTGAATGTCATTGGCTGCGGTTTGATCCTAAGCTTTTTCTAACTGATCGTAGAATATGTTTTTTTTTTTTTACGGATATGCACACTCGCAAGGAAATGTCCTATCACGCTCGAGAAGCGGCAAGTGCGCGGAAATGTCGGTGTATGTTGGTCTTGAAACGGTTCAGGTTGTAACCTGCAGGGAAAACCGTCGCAGGGAGTTTATTCCACAGCGATGCTGTTCTCCAGAGATATGAATTCTGATATAATGAGGTTCTTGGTGCCTCTAGTTTGACAGTAAATTCATGGTTACCGTCTGTTTGACGGGTTCGCCTGGTAGGTGCTACTCTCGGTGGAATCATACGTGCCAACTCTTCAGAGCATTTTCCGTGATAGTACCTGTAGAAGAGAGATAAATTGCCCACAGATCTGCGATGTTCGAGACCATCCAAGTTACGAGTAAGTGCGGGGTCATTGATCAGCTTGATAGCTCGTTTTTGCACGGTATTCAAAAGCATTAAGGTATGTTTGGGTGCTGCACTCCATATATGTGAACAGTACTCCATAGTTGGTCGAATCTGGGCTTTGTAGAGTGACAGCAATTGGCTTGGTGTGTACAGATGTCTTGTACGAAATAGCACCCCCAGCTTTTGGGAGGCCCTTTTAGCAATATCTGCCACGTGACTGTAAGACATGTTGGTCTCTGCAGTAACCCCCAAGATGTTCAACTGAGTCTGTAATGTGACAGCACTTCCAGATAGCATGATGTTTGGCTCACCGGTGCTGGTCTTTTTTGAAAACAGAGCTGCTTGGGTTTTCTGCGCGTTGAACTGTACAATGTTTTTGTTACCCCAGTCCTCTATTATCTCCAGGTCGTTATTTATCTACGATATTTGAGTTAGTCTAAGATGATGGAATTCACGTGCGGAAAGACCTGTGGGTGGTATGAGTGTGTATGAGACTACATTGCCATCGTCTGCAAAGCAATAAAGTGGATTTACTGTTTTATCTATGAGGTCATTTATGTAAATCAGGAAAAGAGTTGGCGAAAGGATTGCTCCCTGTGGCACACCAGCATTTATTTGGTAAGAGTTGGAGTTCTGGCCATCCAGTGCAACATAAATGGATCTGTCCTTTAGGTAACTTTCAAACCAAGTGCAAAGTTTCGGCGATAATCCCATTGCTTTGAGCTTGTTGAGCAGATTTTCAGGCCAAACTTTGTCGAATGCTTTGGATATATCTAAGGCAATTGTTCTTGTTTCACCCTGCAACTCAATCGCTTTTTGCCATAAGTGAGTGACGTATGTAAGTAAATCGCCAGTTGACCTATATTTTCGAAATCCGTATTGCTTATCGTTGATAATTTTGTACTTTTCCAAGTACTTGGTTAGGTGATTGTTCAAAACTCTTTCCATTAGTAGTAGTAGAGCAATTGGTCTATAGTTTAACGGATCTGTCTTTTTTCCTTTCTTTGGAATGGGTTGTACTGCGGCAGACTTCCATGATGATGGATATACTCCTTGCCTGTAAGACAAATTGAATAATTTTGCGAAAGTTGGGGTGAGTTCGTTGGCGCAATTTTTGAGTACTATTGCGGGAATGCCATCCGGACCCATTGCTTTGTTTGTATCCAGCTTTTTTAGGGATTTTCGTATTTCTCTGTGACAAAAGGGTACCTCTGGCATACTATGGGAAACCCTTTCAATGAACGGTGGAGTTTTTCCGTTTGGCACTGTTAGGTTGGAGTTGGAGGAAAACATTTGGGCAAGCATATTGGCTTTTTCCTCTGATGTTGTGGCTAAAGTGATTATTTTTATCTGTAAGTGGTGGTATGGATGACTTGGTGTAGTTAGATCCAACAGCTTTTGCAAGAGACCAAAAAGACCTAGAACTACTTGGACAATTCAGCAACCTGTTTTTTATTCTTTGATTGTATGTTTCTTCAGCGGAGTCAATAGTAATTTTGCAACTATTTCTGGCTTCTATAAATTCTGTGTGATTTTGAGCGGTTTGTTGTCGTTTCCAAAGGTTATATGCTCTGTGTTTTTTCTGTACAGCCGTTTGACACTGGCTGTTGAACCAAGGTTTTGCATTAGCTCTACGTTTAGTTGTATGTGGGATATATGCGTCCATTCCAGATAAGATTACTTGTGTTATTTCATTACAGCAAATAGTGGGATCAGCTGTTTTAAAGCAAAACTCTTGCCATGGAAAATCCAGGTAATACTGTTTTAGGTCATTCCATTTTGCCGATTTATAGTGCCACATTTTACGAGGAAGTGGTTGTAGGCTTGGTGGGATGAGCATTTCGCACTTTGTTATTATAAGTTTATGATCGGACGAACCAAGTGGAGCATCTACTTGAATTGTGTACGAGTCAGGATTGGTGGTTAGGAACAAGTCTAAAAGCGCTGCAAATTCGCCCCTTTCTGAGATACGGGTAGGTTCATCGACAAGCTGCGTTAGACCACAACTTATGGCAAAAGCTTCTGCTTCTCTGCCTTCGTTATCTGTTTTGTTGTGGTGTTTCAGCCAGGGTATATTGTGGACGTTGAAATCGCCTAAAAAGACAATTTCCGCCTGTGGATAGTTTGACTGTATACTATCACAGCTTTCGGATAATGTCGCGAAAAAGTTTTGGTAATCGGTGTTACTTGGCAGTCGGTAGAGGCAGCAGATAAACTTGGTTGATGACTTTGAGGTGAATTTTAGCCATATGATATCAAGGTTCGCTGGTTCTAGCTTCTCCTCTCGATGACATGAAAGGTCATTTTTAATGTACACACAGATCCCAAAATTATGTCGAAATCGGTGGTGTAGGTCATAGCATAGTAGGGATAAAGATAGTTCACAATAGGTGTTGCAGAACTGATTTTAGTTTCAGTGAGAACAAGGATGTCAGGTCTTTGTTCTTCAAGATGTTGGTGAACTGAATTCATATTTGTACTTATTCCTCTTATATTGCTAAAATCAATTCTGAGTTGAGTTTTTGATCCTCTCTTTATATCTTTGCATGAAGGACCCCCAGGATCACCCGACGCCCGGAGATCCGAGTGGTCGGGTATTTTACCTCCGGAATATTTTGATCCTGGAGGCGCCATTATGCTATCTGTTACTCATTGTTGGAACCGGACTGCCAGCGCAGTAGCGGAACGTGGTGATACCACTTAGCGCTACTCAATTCTGGCATGGTGGTATCTCACCGGTCGACGCCCAATGAGTAAGAAGCGTCTACCACCTACCATGTATTTATCTTCGCCTAGTTTCTCTTCGGTAATGATGCTGATGTTGAAAAACTTTCCCCCTATTCTCAGTACATCTATTCTCTCATTATTAGCTCTAAAGCCTATTACTATCACCACAAAGCTAATACCAAATTGATGCTGGTGGGGTGACAACTATAATATAGGTCGAAATTTTTCTTATACATGACTCCATCTCTAGTCCAACGCATTTCCTGGATTACAACCAAGTCAGCCCTATAGCTATCTGTTCTTCTAGAAGTCTAAGAGATGAATTTCGGTATAGAGTTCGAAGAATTCCATTATCAAATGTTTCCTTTATAACAGGCAACTTATATCGTCCTTCAAGATTGCTAAAATCCTGCCTCTATACAAAACAAAGGTGGCGATCACACATCTTCCTCTAACTATAAGGCCCATTTCTGTATTGTCGACGCTCTTAAAACTTATTGAGAGTTTGGTAAAGTCCCGTCTTATGTCATTCTTTAACGACAACAATATTATGACTAAAGATCAATTCGGATTCCAGGCAAACAGGAATACTTCTGTCACTATATTCCGGTTTCTCTCAGGAGTTTTTCGGTCCATTAGCGAGCGTGGCTGTAAGCTATTCGTTCACACGGATGGGGTATCATCTGGCAAACAGCGGCATTCCCCAGAGATCTGTACGGAAACCCATTCTCTTTCTAATTTTCATAAATGATTCAACACGATGACACAACCATTCTCTGGCACAACAGGGACTTGGATCGTCTGAAACGGGACACAAATCGTCTATGCCTAAACATGTCCAAGATTCGTCTAATTAGTTTCAGATGTGATCTTCAGGGACTTGTTGAGAACGACAACTCCATCTTTCTTGTAGACAAATGCTTTGTCAATAAGATCAATTACTTATTGTAATGTTTCTTGGACAAATAAGTACTTTTCATCATCACCATTATCCTACACTTTGCCCTTCATAAATTTACCCACCAAACATCATTCAAGATACTAATTCAAATGCCTGAACAATGGACAATATAGAAATTGCATTTCCTCTATTGAAAACTATTTAAATTATTGAGAGCCGTGTTTAATAGCAATAATGATTTCACTATTATATGGGATCCATAACTTTCATCCCGTTCAATAGCAATTTTATGTACACCGATGCGATTTATATCAGAACCTAATTGGCCATCGATGCCTTGATGGAAAGTTACTTCCATGTCGTCCACTGTGAAATAATATTCACTGGGTGAAACTGTGCCATTTATAACCGACCTATATACGGGCTTTAACGTGCCATTTAATCGAAATGCTGGTGCCAACTCCAACTGAAATACGAAAAAATTTGATTCAGCAATTGAGTTTTGTGCTTAAATTACGTATTTGAATGGAACCTGCAAAATTAATTATACAATATTTACCAGTAGGTAGAGCTGAACTACGTATGTAATTTTATACGTTTATAATGCCTGCTATATAACCTTTTGCCATGGTTATACCCATATAGATGATATTATGTGGTTAGTAAGTATTGACTTACATGGAAGACTAGCCTATTGGTATTTGTTTTGTTGTATTTTATGACCTTCATTAGCATAAATAATAAATTACCTATATTATTGATGTAAGGATTCTAATTTATTTCTTTTGTTTCAGGTAAGCTACAAGTTTTCAAATTGGTGGTAAGTGTGTTAACAAAAACCACAATATGGTACATATATTTCCCATCAAGAAATATCCAACAGAAAAAATCCATTTCAGTTTTGTGCCTACTACAAATTTCCAATATATTTGCAAATGATTCCACAGATGACTTTCAGTATATTGATTTTGAAAAGTACTGTCCAAACTGCTAGGGCATAAAATAGGTATCTCATTGTTCTATCCAGATAGTACATTCTAAAATAATATAAAAAATTTATGACCTGAGAAACTTCTGAAATTAAATTGAATTAAAAATGTTTAAAGTCTTCGGTTTAACATAATTTAAATATTTGTAAGAGCAACTCCTCACCTTCTAGTTCTAACACGTGTTTCCTCACTAATATCGCCTTTCTCCATCAGCAGATGCTTCCTAGCATAATCGCAAGACTTAGCATAATACTGATAAATTGCCTGATCTCCTACAGGCATAACTTTGAAGTTGAAATCAATCATCTCATTTTCTGGTATAAATTCTAGAAGACTGAAGGATTTTGTATTGATAAACCACCACTCGTTTAACATAAAATACGATACTGCCATGTTGCCTATGTAGATTTTTCTTTGAATTTTGAATAAGCTGGAAGAAAGAATAATTAGTTTAGTTGTTCAATATTCATTTAAAAAACATTGCCCTTTTATTAGAGCTACGAAAAAGAATGTTCTCATGTTTTGTTATATGGAAAGGAATCGATACCGTTGAAATTTGCTTCTCTCCTCTACAACAAATTCACCATTGTTTGCTTGTGTATAGCTTACAGTGAAAAATAAATCGAATTCGAACTAAATGTGTTCGAACAGTGAATCTTTTGTGCATCTCGATCTTATAATAAAGACTTTACGTCATTTAACACCATAGCAAAAAATAGCAGTTCTGTTTCAAATTATTTCTTATTATTTGATGTTTACTCACAATGGTTTATATCCGAAGGCTCTAAGCAACAAATCCACCATAACAGCAGGAATCATGTGAAATAACAAAACATTAATAAAATAATTATACCAACAATGGGTCATAGTATTGCCTGGAAACCATATTTTTTTCGCAAATGGTACATCCCAGTAAAGCCTTTTACCCAATTTAACCAGCTGTTCTTGATTATTAGCCACTTGGTTGTATTTGCTTGCATGGTAAATTGAGAGCTCATCTTTGTTACTATAATTGACTTTATGCCATCCCGCAGTAATCATAAGTTTCACAACATTGTCAACTGCTATATAATCTGTATCAACTTTACGACCTCCATAGACGGTTCTCAGTAGTCCTGAGCCTCCTGCCAATAACAACCCCACAGGCCCGTTGAAATTGTCAATCCAGCCTTCAAATGGTTCCAAAATTGTACTGACAACAACTGATGGCCTGCAAATAATCGTAGGTACTTTACCAACCAGTAACTCATTAACACAATGCTCAGCTAATAGTTTCGTAAACGTGTAAGTATTGGGGAAGGTTCCTATATATTTCTGAGCAAGTACATCGAACGTTTGAGGGTCGCATGATTCGGCCGCCTCGATAGCTTCCTTCCAATTACCATGTGAAGGATACAAAATTTCCTCAATTTCTTTTTTACCGTCAATGTTACAATACGTAGTGGACACGTGCATATGGAATTCGAGATGTTTCATTTCCAAGGCGAGTAAAGCAGCTTCTCGTGCACTTCTTACGTTAACAAATATGGCATCTTTGAGGGCATCGTCAAACTTTACTGAAGCTGCCACGTGGTAGAACATGTGTACTTTCGTTATTAACAGTTGACGGTCTTCTGAGGAGAGACCTAAAAAGTAGTGTGCAGTTGTAGTTTTTAATGGGTCTGATTAAAATCAGATTGGTTCTTACCCAGTCCTAGTTCAGCAGTATTTCCATTGACAGGGACAATTTTCTTAATACTCTCTGGGTTCGATTTCTTCAATAGATCAAATAACTGCAAAAATAATTGATTGAGTTATAGAGATAATAATTAAATTCAATTAAGTATTTCAATATTTTTTCTTTCTTAACCTCCATGATGTGACCGTAGAAATGATAGTAGGGAGTAACAAGATATTGTCGACTGTATGCATGGGCGGGAAAAGGATTCAATTGGAGGTGCAGGATTCCTTATACATACGTAGAAAACTTTCTAGCAAAATAGTATCAATACAGACAGTATCAACGAGAGTATGCTACGCTATTCTACGAACAAATACTAAGTACCTACACCATAAAAAACATTCAGGTGTATATGCACCGACCTCTGAACACAGAGAACGAAGATGAAATAAGTCTATTCTATATGCAGACATCTGTAGAGCTAGGTATAGAAGATAACAAAACTCACTTCATGGTACCATGTGAAGACTTTAACGCCAAAATTGGAATAAAATCAGACCCAACTAATACCGCACTCGAAAAATTTGGTAGTCCAGGTGGAAATGAGCGTGAAGAAACAATGCTTGGCTTCTTGCTTGAGAAAAATCTATACGAGATACGAGACAGCTTCTACCGCAAAAAGATCCAAAGAAGATCGACTTGGCAAAGCACTGATGGCAAGACACGAAACAAAGTCGACTACTTAGTAACAGATAAAAAACAAATTTTCGAAGACGTGTCAGTTATAAACAGATTTACTACAGGAAGTGACCACCGCATGGTAAGAGCTACTCTCCAAATAAACCTCGAAAATGAATGAACTAGACTGATTAAGAAAAAAACTCCCAAAACATGGACAAACCCGAAGGAAATAAGAAATTTTGAAAAACATATCGAAAACTCTTTGAAAACGAAACAAGTATGTATAAATGATTTGAATGAAAATAATTGAAACATTAATGGATGCACAGCAAAAGTACCAATTGCCCAAAAAAGCCTAAGCAGAAAAAATCAACCCAGAAACCCAAACAAAAATGGAAGAACCTAGAGAACTTAAGGGGATATCAAATTTAAACCAACAAAAACTGAGAGAAATTAACAAAGATCAAAGGCACTAAGGAGAGACATCAGGAAATACAGATATGACAAAGTAGTACAAACAATAGAACAAAATAAAAACCTGAAACTATTGAGAAAATAACTAACAAACAGTAAAAAAGAAAATTTCCAACTTAAAGACAAGAAGTGAACATAACATTAAATACAGAACAAATAATAAAGATCATAGAAGCATTTTTCCTTATTCCGACCTAACAAGTCATAATCTACATAAAATACAAAACAAAGGATCAGAAGTCGTTCCCGATATCATGAAAAAGAAAATTAACTATGCGCTGAAGAAAATGAAAAATAATAACGCGCCTGGGGAAGACAAAGTAGTGGCAGAAGCTATAAAAATAGGAGGATCTGTGTTAATATTCAAGATACAAAAGCTTTTTAACATATGTTTATACAAAACCAAGAGATCTCGTCTTAATGGAACAATGTGATTACTTTCCTCCCCCACAAAAAAGGGGACATAATGGAGCTTAGCAATTATAGACCTATTAGCCTCCTAAATCACATCTATAAACTATACACCCGTATAATAACATCAAGCTAAGCTTGATTTTTATCACAAACAAGAGACCATGCTGGCTTCCGCTCCGGATATGAGACAAATGACCGAAAACACTTATTGAGAAGACCGTTGAATACAATAGACCCCTAGTATTGATATTTGTAGATTTCCAAAAAGCCTTTGATTCACAATATCTACTATAATAGGAATGTTTACAAAATGAAAAAATCCTGTTTAACCATCATCAAATTTTTAAGCATCATTTCATAGGTAAATCTACAAAATTTTACAAAAATCAGAAAATTGTTTCTATGAGAAAAACGCAGACGAACTTTTATTATTAGTTTAAATTCACGAAACGCTCTCTGACGTCACAATGCGGAACTTCTTAGCGCGCGCAAGTACAGTGACGCTACTAGCTACTTGGATTAGCCTTTTGTGACGTTGCTTTTGAGATTTTGGTTGGCAATAAAGAATATCAATATTAATATTTATTGTTATTATTATTATGGTTAGGTTTTATTTTAACGAGAGAGTCTGTTTAACGTTTAACAAGTATTTTGATATTGCTGCTATCTCCTTCGTGTCGATCTCTGTGTTAGGTATGTTAGGGTTTATCGAAATTACGGTAGAAAAGTTACTATGGCTAAAATAGAGGAAGGTTTTCAGAAGGCCGATTCACATATTCTGCCAACTGTAGATGTTATCTACTATTGTATTAGAATTTTTGGTCAAGTGACGACTTGAATCAGCTCCAGTCCAGTGGTGTAGAAGTAAAACAGACGTATTAGAGGTGGGTATAGTTGAATTTGAACAATGATATATAGTTATTTACCTATAACAAATGCGGAAAGTTATACTTTTCCGCCCGCAATGCAAGTGCGGAAAACATCCTTTACGCTCGTGATAGGCACATTTTTTCTACGAGCGTGTGGAAAACGCGTCTTCACGCAGCGATTTGCATGCGGAAAGTACCACATTTCCGCACCTCGTGGGAAAACACACACGTAAAGTCTGTCGATTTTAATCTGATACTCGAAAGGAATGTGAGCTGGTGGCACCCTACATTAGAACGCCAATGGTCACCTGACATCACACCTGTTTTTGCCATATACTTCACCCCCTCGCTCCTCATACGGAAAGCATCAGATAAAAATCGACGAACAATAGGTACCACTTTTTTCGACTCGGTTTAACTTTGTTTGAGTCTGCCATCATAACACAAACACAAATAATTAGAGTGAATGAAGCTTCCTGGGATAAAGCAACAGTCAGCAACACAATAAATTCAATGTAACGTTGTAAACAAATCTCATCAACGCGCCAGCTGATTGTTCGCTCCGCACAGTGACGTCACAAGCGTTACTCTCGCCGCAGGGGGTCGTTTTGATAGTCTCGCTAATTTTGTTTTTTTGTTTTCGATTTATCAGAAAAAAAATAAAGGGATTCTAGATGTTTTAACGCTTAATACGTGTTTTGTGGACCTAGAACCACCACTTTTTATTACAATCAAAAAATAGTGAACATTCCTATTCAACAACGGCAACAACCACCATAAAAATACATAGAACAACACAAAAAATAGTTATCAGACGAGGAGAAAAACAGGGCGATACTATTACCATTTATTGTTTACAGCCGTTTTAGAACATGCTTTTAAAACACTAGAATGGGACAACAAAGGCATAACTGTAGATTGAAAAAAAATTAAATAATCTCCGTTTTGCGGATAATATAGTACCAATCACAGATGACTTACAATAAGGAAAAAAAATGCTACAAGAACTTCAAAAGGCAATGCAGATGGTAGGTCTAAACATCAATTACGGCAAGACTGAGGTAATGACAAACCTAGTCCCCAGTGAAAATATACAAATTCACGGAGCAGATATAGAATTTGTGGAAAAATACTGTTATTTGGGACATGAGATTAGAATTGACAGAGACAATTAAACGTGCGAACTTTTGAGGTGTATCACTCTCGGATGGGCGGCATATGGTCGGCTCAGACATATATTCAAAGATCATGATATACCCATACCCTTGAAGGGGAAAACTTTTAATACGTGCGTCTTAGTTCTCGCCTATAGTGCGGAGACACTCACAAAAGCATCAGCCAGAAAGCTACTTGTCACAGAACGTAAGATAGAAAGATCGATTCTGAGAATAACTCTGAGAGACAAAATAAGAAACGACGAGATCCGAACAAGAACTGGAGTGGAAGACATGATAGAAGAAATCGCGAAATTAAAATGCAAACTGGTCATGTCGCAAGACAGAAGGAAATGGTTGATGGACAAAAAAAGTTTTGAGTGATTTGAAAAGACTCGATACAAATTGCAACCGCTCAAAACAGAGGGAAGTGGAAATATCTATAGGAGGCCTATATGTCCGACAGCGGTCGTAAATAGCTGGGTGATGATCATGCATATCAAAGTAGAAGAAATAAAAGATTACTTCATAACGCATAAAAGACAAATATTCAAGGACGTCACATTATTGAATAAATTCGCAACCATCCAATGTTGAGACCATTTATCGAGTTGGAAAGAGGCGAAATGATGAAATATAAAAGTAAGACCTGCATAAATCTGAAAGACCAAAAGGAATTCGCAGAAATGACATCAATAACTTGATGAACATAATAGTAGATACAACGCAAGCAAAACGAAAACTCTGCTTCACAAGCGCAAAACAGCAAAAAATAGTAAATAGTAAAGAAGAGCGAAAATGGAACTAACAAGGCAGTACTCTCTGAAAGAAGTGACAAAAAGGCAAACCAAGACAATCTAGAAGAAATGAATATAGATATTATTATTTATTATTACGACAAGCAATAAAGAAAAACAACATTATGAAGGTAAGGAAATTTGGAGGAAACTGGTCAATCAAAGCGGAAATTGTTATAAGACAAGAAATATAATACGTATTAGAATGATATAACGAAGCTCTTAGTACAAAAAGCATCTCTTTAGAATTTGATAAAAATGAACGTCAAAATCTAGCTGATAATATTCAAAAACTTTTCAACCTGTGCATCCATAATCAAAACATACCAGATGACTGACGTCAAGTAAGTTAGCAACATTGAAAACCGGATCTTTAGGATACACCTCTGCTTGTGCTGCTATATTACTGCTTTGTTCTGCTTCAAACCGCAATCCAGCAGCATCCTCCGTTTTCGAAATATATCGATTTGCATTTTGGTTGCTAACTCCACTCTTGGCAACACATTGGAAACAGGATCGTGAAAACATGTTCCTGTTTGTGCTGCTATATGGTTCTGCCTCAAACAGGGCCGGGATTCCGAAACCACGATATGATAGTATCATCTATACGTATAAATATAGATAAATCCGTCAAATCCCACCAGCGTATAAGCTCTTCACTATGACGTAGGGGGGAGGAGGCCCTTTAGGGAACCCGAGATTTTTTTTTTTCAAAAATCCTCCTTCGACCAATCTTGGTGATGCGAAGGAGTAAAGTTGAGAAGTCAACTTCTTTATTTCCGATTTTTTATTTAAACTGCGATATTCCCGTGCGGCCGGTACAGATTACCAGGGCCCGGGTTCCGTAGGGGCCCGGCCCGCCATCTCGAAAGAAAAGTTTTATGGTTGAAACTATTTTTTTTTTCAACTCACTTTCGCATATACCCACAGTGTTTCAGAAAAGCTGGTTATGGTCCAACTCCCTTTATTCCAATGGAATACCCTTATTGAATATTCGGATGCTATGTAAAATTCTGAGCAGATTTCATGTGATATACCCTATCATTTGTTTTGAGTGTTTTGGAAATATTGACATCAGTTTAAAATTAACTTTTTTCTAAGAGTATTGAATAATATGCGTAATATACATCCATTTTCTATTGATCAATATGGATGATTACTCATACAGTGAGTTTTTTTTTCATTACTTAATTGTTTTCAACCAATGAAAATATCCTGGTCTCAGTACTCCACTATTTAAGAGCCAATCAGAAAATTCGACAAGTTGACAACATACTTCAACCTTCCAATCGGTCATTTTGACAGCTGATTTGGACAAGACTTATGCTAACCTAACCTCACTTTGTCCTCCAGCTGTCAGAATAATTGTCAATTAATTTTGTTACGAAAATTAAATAAAAAATCGCATAACTCGTGCCTATTTTCTATTACTCATAGAAAAAGTATAGTATTCAACTCGTAGGTGATGGCTATTAGTGCTATTACTCACTCGGAGGATTACTCTACTCGCCTGCGGCTCGTAGTGCAAACCTCATCCTTCGTAAGTAATAATAACCATTATTGAATAATATACTATTTTTGCAACTTTGGAACTTTGACAGGCTGTAAAACCTAGACATTTAATTTATTTAAGAGCAGAACCGTTACATTCATGAACCATCATTTAACACCAACTTCAAATTTAACCGGAAATTATATTTAATTAGAATTTTGAATCATGTAGGGCCGATACTTTTGATCTTGAGAACAAATTTGAAACGTCATTGAATTTAACAAGGTCTTGCATGGGACAGTCTGTAATCTGTATGATGTAGTAAGAGCACCTGATTATTTTTAACGTCTGTCAAATTCGAAAACTGAGAACAAAAGTACCGGCACGTAATGTATCTCTCTCAATCAAGCGACAAGCGTACTCCGGTCGCTGCTGATGCGCAGTTCATACTCCCCTTACGGCCCTCACGCGATCGGAATTTTTGTGACGCAAAGAGGTTTCACTTCAAAAATAGGTACCTAAAAAAATTATACCGGAGGCATGTTTTTTTAACGACTTTTGGGTAAAAATTTGGGCATTCGTGACACTCAAAAAAGTTTGGGGGCTCCTTTGAGGGGGCCCGTTGGAATAGCTGTACTGGGGCCCGCACGTGCTTAGCACGGCCCTGCTCCCAGGTGTCTTTTATTGATCTATGACAAGAAAAATCGTATTAGTTACGACTCCGTGTTCTTCTGATAACTTTGTTAAGAGTTACTTTATATTTTTAAAAATTTTCCTGGGGTTCCTGGAAGGTTCCCCCACGACGTAGTGGAGCAAGGATAATACACACTACTACTGCAGGATAGCCTATCCACATAAGGCCTGTGTAGAACAAAGCTGAAGCCCCCGCCACGCCGAATCATCAGTTGTGACGTAGGCAGCATGTCGTTTCTCGCCCTGATGTAGGGTGTTTGCACCACAGGTTATGATTCCGCGGGCTTTTGTTTTATGCATACTTGGTTTAACTATATTGATTAACGTCTTTAAGCAACTATTTTTTACATTCCTATTTAAGTACCTATTATGTTAATCAAAATTAAATAATAATTTTCGTCATAAATTTAAATTCTATATTACGACCGCTGGCGCAAACAGCCGACGACTTAGTTAACGACGTCGGAAATGGTGATACACCAATATGGCGGCGATTACCAAAAACGAGGCCGATAAGCAATCCTTATAGTAGTGTGTATTATCCTTGGTAGTGGAGAGTTTATGCGCCATTTTGAAAACACCTTGGCCTGTATATCAATAATATAATAGCGATCTTTATTTTGGATGCCAACTTCATCCTTGGCGATTGGCGATTGGCGACACATTGAAAGCAGGATCGCTAAGGCTGAAACACGTTCCTGCTTGTGCTTCCTATACTACTTTAAACTCCAAACCAGCAGCATCTACCTTTTCCTTATACAGATTTCTGTTGGCTCTGTTGGCATAACACATCGCAACTGCCTCCACTAGATATGGCTTTGGAACTATAACGGTTTTGACATAACCTAAACTTGTTCTGGGTGTAACAGTCGAGTGCAAAAAGATGTGGAATTTGCTTTTTTGTGTACCTAGGTAGGTACTTATTTTAAAATGCTAATAAACCAACCATATTATTGTTACCATACCTGGAAAAGGTCAGAATGGTGGTAAAATTAGAAGTCAAATATTTCCGTTCCACCAAATTTGCGAGATTTCCTGCTTTTACCCCTAATGATGGACTTAACTTAGACAAAACGTCGATTGTGATGATGTAACATTTATTCCTAAATATTTCTTCAAATAAACTTGGAGAAAAATTTAAATCGATTTTGCAAAACTTTGAATTTTTCGAATATCTACGGAAATGATTGGAAATTTCAGATTTTAACACTGATGCATTTTATTGGGTAAAAAATTAAGCAATTTTGCCATTGAACGACATATCTTAGTAGAAGCAACTTTTTGGAGTGAAACCTTTTTTTATATAGGCGCACTCCAGCATACTTTTTCCTGGGTAGTGGTAGAGAATGAAATTGAGCCAGCGCGTGACGCTCTGTTATGTAACGCTCATTCGCGAGAAGTCAGCTTGAGTCGCTTTCATCTAAGCGAGACAGAGAGAATCAGTTAAGCGTAATCTAACATATTATTTCATTGAGTGTACTCATATTATGTTAATGTGACAGAATTTGTTGTTTTTCATAATAGTCCAAGATCCCAGAGCCGCCAGACACAACTTATTTTCTAAAGGACAGAATATGTGGGATTAAGTAGCACTTATAGGTACTATGAACATATGTATACCCGCTAAGTTGGGTAGAGGCCAATTGAAAATAGGTCTGTTTCTGCAGAAATCACAAACCAGTCAGAGCGAATTTCATTGGTTGAAAACAGTCAGAAACAGTCAGAAAACTAATTTCATCCAATGAAATTCACTCTGACTGATTTGTGATTTCTGCAGAAACAAACCTAATAATAGTAACAGCTGAAACTGTTACCTACCTATTTGTAAATAACGGTTTTTGCCCATTTCTACTCTAGCCTAAAGTAGACTGTAAATTTGAGAGGGGAAAATCAGTTGGCATAGATATCCCGCTCACTCTCAAACACACTTCCGGATATTTTTTTATTGCCTCTGGGGGGATGTTTGGCCGGTGCGATTGGTCTGGCTGCGTACACGTAGTTATAAAATAGTTTCCCCAATAACATATATTATTATAAAAATCAAGTGTTAGAAAAAAAGCTAAAGTTTTTCTCAGCTTTCGCACCTGGTGTCGGTAAATTGGCCGTCTAATATCCAACTTAGCGGGTATACCTACATACGTTCATAGTACAGGGTTATTGGTTATAAATGTCACCCCCCTCTATCTTTTTTATTTGACATTTTAGAAAAAAGTGTCCCAAATAAAAGTTTTATGGTTGAAATATTTTTTTTTGAAAAACTCACTTTTGCATATACAGGGTGTTTCAGAAAAGCTGGTCGTGCTCCAAATTTCTTATTTCAAATGGAATACCCTGTATATTATTGGATATTCAGATTCTACGTAAAATTCTGAGCAGATTTCATATGGCATATTCTATACCTAAGTTCGACTGTTTTGGAAATATTGACAGTTGAAAATTGACTTTTTTGCAACTTCGACAGGCTGTAAATCTTAAACGGTTAATTTTAGAGCAAAACCGATCTTACATTTTTATCTTAGATATTTTTAAACTATCAGTTGACACCAATATTTGACATCAACTTTGAATTTGATCCATGATTGAAAATTCAAATTAAATTTAATCTTCGATTAATTTCAAAGTTGGTGTCAAATGATAACTTGTGAAAATCTTAGAAAAAAATTTAAGATTGGTTTTGCTCAAAAGTTAACCGTTTAGGTTTTACAGCCTGTCAAATTTACAAAAAAGTCAATTTTCAACTGTCAATATTTCCAAAACAGTTAAACTTAGGTATAGGGTATATCACATGAAATCTGCTCAGAATTTGATGTAGAATCCGAATATTGAATAATATACAGGGTATTCAATTTAAAATAAGAAAGTTGGAGCACGACCAGCTTTTTTGGAACACCCTGTATATGCAAAAGTGAGTTTTCCAAAAAATTTAATTTCAACCATAGATTTTTTATTTGGGATACTTTTTTCTAAAATGTCAAATAAAAAAGATAGAGGGGGGTGACATTTATAACCAATAACCCTGTACATATAAGTGCTACTCAATCCCACATATTCTGTCCTTTAGAAAATAGGTTGGCCTGGCGACTCTGGGCTCTTGGACTATAAGGCAATTTCCGGCGTCCTCAATGAAGCACAGTTTCTGATGTGGAAATTTCTTTAGGCGAATTCAGCACACTTTTTCCTGGGTAATCAATAAAAATAACTTTTCCCGTCACGCTCGGCTATGTGAGGCTCATTCGGGTAAAGTCGGCACGAATCGACTTCAGCCAAGCAAGACAGAGAAACTGTTGAGCGTAATTTAACATAAGGACAGTTTGGTAATATCCTCAGGAGCAAAAAGATGACATTTTTGACAATCTATGGCATCTGGAAGTGAAGAGTCTAGTTGCAGGAATATGGAGAACCCAAGGAGCATCCTCGGTTGCCAAATGTATCGTTATAGGTAGGTAATGTGTTGCGCACGTTATTACTTCGATTTATATGATAACTTGCTGAGGTTGAGGCATGGTGGCCCAGTTAGAATACGCTTGGTTCTTGGCGCAAACGGACCCGAATTTATTTTTTTCAAGTTTTTTTTTGGGATTTTTTTAGATTATTAACAGGACGGTTTAGTTTGGGTTACTTTGGATTAGCTCTTTCCATCTGAAATACCAACACACAAAGACTATAGCATTCATAACGAGGACAGGTCAATTTGGATTAGCTCTTTCTGTCGAAAATACCAACACACAAAGAGGACGGGTTAGTTTAGATTATCTCTTTTCGTCTAAAGTGCCAAGTACCAACATACAAAGACTAGCACTCATTACGATACATTTGGCAACGATTTCGATCTCTTCCAATTCCTACGAGTAAACTCTTGTCATGCTACCAGTGTGTATCTCGAAAAAATCAGGTATTGCTGGGGTGAAAATTGAAGCAGGATGGGGCACGACCATAGCAACACAAGCAGGAACTTGTTTGAGCGATCCTGCTTCTTCCAATGTGTTGCCAAGGGTGACGTTACAAACCATAATAAAAATCCCTGTATCTGGCATTTAGTACGTGTTGCCGGGGTGGAATTTGAAGCAGAATGGGGCATAAGCACCATAGCAACACAAGCAGGAACATGTTGCAGCGATCCTGCTTTCTGTGTGTTGCCAAGGTCGAAGTTAGCAACCATAATAAAAATCGCTGTATCTCGAGAATATTACATATTGCCGGTTCAGATTTGGAGTAGGATGAGGCAAGACCATAACAGTACAAGCAGGAACATGCAGCAACCAAACTGGAAATCGATATATTCCGAAAACGGTGGCTGCTGCTGGGTTACGGTTTGAACTTGAAGTAGGACAAAACAGTAATATAGCAGCACAAGCAGATAATATACAGGGTGTTTCACGAACATCGAAACAGAGGCGTTTTAGGGTATTTTGAGGTCGATTTAAAAAAAAAAACGCTCAGATACGTCATTTTTCTATCCAAGGGGGAAACTTTTTGACCCCATCGGTATTTCGCTAGGGTGCACCCCCTGGGTAGGGTGTCTTTCACCCCTCTTTTTTAGATAGGGAAGATGGGTCGAGTGATACCTTGTTTTAAAGGAATTTTGATTCTCGTCATAACTCTCCCCTCCAGGACACGTCAATTTCCATTTTTTGTGTGCTTCTGAAAAAATTAAAATTGACATGTCTGAGAGAAAAGTCAGGCAAAGTGTTAATTTGAGAATAACAGGGCCAGAAAATTGTTTCTCATTTAGCCTATAGCAACTTTGAGAGTGAAAATCTCGAGAACTAATTATTCGATTTTCGAAAAAAATACGAAGTTGTGACGAGAATCAAAATACCTTTAAAACAAGGTACCACTCCACCCATCTTTCCTATCTGAAAAAGAGTGGTGAAAGTCACCCCACCCAGGGGGTGCACCCTAGCAAAATACCAAAAAAACTTTCCCACTTGAATATAAAATTGACGTGTCCGAACGTTTTTTTTTTTAATCGACCTTAAAATATCTACCCCAAAACGCCTGTGTTTCGATGTTCGTGAAACACCCTGTATGTATCTTAAAGGTCCTGCTTTCAATGTGTTGCTAGTTTCTCCGACATGTAAATCAGAATTATCGGACTATTAGTTTATTACGATCATGAGGAAGCCAACAAATTTGCATAGTATATAAAATTCTTTAACTTACCGGACATGATGTAATATTTTCAAGCCTCTCCTGAAGCCCTTTACCCTTTTTCGGTCGTAAAAGAATATAAATTGTACCTAATTCAGGACACGATCGTAGTAGTTTTTCGATTAGGGCTTTACCCAAAAACCCACTTCCTCCAGTTAGAAAGATGTTTTTCCCTAAAAAAAATCAATAGTTGCATTAAAAGTTACCTACATTTTTTTTTTGACTGAACTAATTCAGGTGTGACCTTCCAATGCTTTTTTTCTGTGCGATTAGTTCAGCAAATAAAAATGCACATACTTATAGCATAAAATACATAATTCTTACCTTTGAAATACTTCTTAATTGAGTTTTTATTTTCCATTTCAACAAAGTACCCCACACAACATGCTAGAAAACTGAAATGAAAATCAGTTGTTACTGTTTCAACTTAATTACCTACTGAATGCGTAAACCGTTTGTCTAATTAAAATATTCCACCCGTGTATTAATTAATCTAAAGCAGTGATTTATGTAAACCGAAGAACAATAATTCGATACAGTCTATTAAATATTTATGAGTTTTTTTTTTTTTGTTTGGTAATTTTTCCAATTTAAGCTTAGGGCGAGTTTATTGAACTTTCGTTTATAATAGAGAAATAATTATAATAGAGGAATATCTAGTAAGTTGAGAATTGGAAAATTAAACTTGTAGATTTTTTAGTTCAAAATCTTTAAGATCTTTGTTCAACTAACAATTTTCACAAAAATGTAAATTTCACCTTCCTAAATAAATTCAATAATCCTGCAAAGAACCAACTTTCTTCTTATTTGAACCATTGTACGATTTAACCTGGAACGTGCTAGTTATAGTTTATTTTTTTACCAAGATATTTATGCCAAAATTTTCATACTAAACGTCCAAACCTAAGCCCTCTAAGAAAATTTAAGGGTGTCATTTCCTAAGATTACATACGAAAGTCTTGTATACTGGAAATTACTTGAAGTCAGGATAAACCCCGAAATAATTTATTTTACGCTTTTGGACTAAATTTTCCATAAAAAGCATTTTTTCCAGCCTTTGTTCCATAACCAGAGAAAAATAGTCTAATTCTAAGAAGGTTATTTGTGTCGCTGGCGCTTGTGCCGAGAATTTCATTAATAATTCCCGTTTTGCTTAATTAGCTTTTTGGGATTTGGGATGGTTTTTAAATGGTTTTTAAGATGATTTTTTTTATGAATATTTTTTAGAATCAAGCTTTTTTTCAAAAGGATTAGAGGTCAAAAGATATACGTTGATAGAATTTTCCGAGATTTTACTGGAATTATTAAATAACTTCATCAGCAACCTAACAGTTTCTTTACACCGGTAAATTCTATTTTAACAAATCAAGTTATTTACATACAATGAAGGCGTTTTGCTTTGTTATAATGTCTGACGAAATACTACGAGAAAAGTGACAATGTTTTGCCATAAATAAATCAGACACGTGTTTCATTATATTTTTTATTTTTAGTTTAGCCTCAGTCATTAGGAAGTACTTGATTTTTTTTCAAATAGAACTACTTAGTGGTGTATCCAAAAAAACACCCCCTTATTTTGGGTTGTTCTATTACTTTTGCGTATCAGTGCAATAGATTCGGAGTTATGGGCTCTTGAAAATTGGTCTTTGTGGCACAATATTTAGTCCCTCGTCCCTATTATGTGATTGAAATAATTCTAATAATTATATAATGACGGAGAAACATAGATGAGAAAATGCTATTCATTATTTCCTCTACACTTTCTGTAACTCCATCTACAAAGAACATAGCATCAAATGACATAAAGTTTATATCGTTGAGGTATTTTACTTAGTCCTCTAGTTTTCCCGCTCAATAATTAACTTGTTTTTACTTCTTTCTCTCGTTTGGTAGGTACCTATATTCTTTTTCCTTCTTCTGTCTAATTTTTGTCTTGTACTTTTAACATTTTGCTTTTGTTGTGAACCAGTAGGTTTCAAAAGAGAATGCCGGCTGGAATTATTATACAACCAATGTCCTGTACACACCAATTTTCCGAAAAGATGTTTCCTTTTGTCGGTACTTCAATTGCAGGAACCCCAATTATTGTAACTATAAATATAAAATCGATGAGAAGGTAATTTCAGACATGTGTGAAGACAGCAGACGAAAGATAGCAGATGAGAGAGCCGAAGGTAGCCGATCGTAGATACACTGCTCAACCTAGTCTCAGTCCACCTAATATTTCAATGATTTTTCATTTAGAAATATCTAATTTTATTAGGATCAATCAAGGACTTTTTTTGGTTATTATGGAAGTATTTAATCAAATGCCTACTCTTGCCTTCCTATGTGGAAGAAAGCTGAAGGCAAGATATTCAGAGTCCGGTCTTTACTCTGAAAACACGCAGTGTTCTATTCATATTTGGTTTGAACCTCGGTATTATTTAAATTATTTAAACTATGTTTGATAATAAATTCACCATCAAGATCACTTCCATCCCGTTCGGTAATTCCCTGTTCATTTACACCGATGCGATTTATATCTAATTGGCCATTGATGCCTTGATGGAAAGTAACTTCATGTTCAGTGTTAAATGATATTCACCGAGTGAAATTGGGGCATTCATAAATGGCTATATATTTTAGGTTTAAACGTGCCATTTAATCGAAATGCTACGATAAAATCTTGATTCGGCAATGGGAGAATTGGATGTTGCGGTCAAATTATTTGAATAGGAACCGATGAGAAAAAAACTTAAATTTTTAAGAACGAAAAAGCGGTAAAATCGTTGGAGCTGCTGTATACGGTAGGTTCGGAAGTTTGTTTCACGGGTGCATAAAACGTGTGATCCTTAGACACAGCATGATGAACTGAGATCACCATGCAGTTTATTCTTGAATGACCCCGCAAAATCCATACTGTGAAGGTGGAATGATGTTGTTTTCCATTAAGTTAGGCGCAGACCGGCGCGGGACTGCGGGAGCGGGATCCGGAACGAAACTTTTGCGGGACGTAAATCAACGGCGAGATATGAAAGAGTGCATACCGGTACGAAGAGAACGCATGCGATTTGCGGGATGTGTGCGAATTAATTTCGGTTCGTAGCGTGCAGCGTTTTCCCGCAGTTCGCA
This sequence comes from Ceutorhynchus assimilis, assembly GCA_917834065.1. Classification (NCBI taxonomy): domain Eukaryota; kingdom Metazoa; phylum Arthropoda; class Insecta; order Coleoptera; family Curculionidae; genus Ceutorhynchus; species Ceutorhynchus assimilis. The sequence goes on from OU892284.1 coordinate 23,274,392, forward strand.
TAGTATTGTTTGCCCAGCGGTTCTGAGTCTACGAAAGGAATTCGGACGTAAATGTGCGATGTTGCCACGTTTAATTATCAAAAAGCGAAAATACTAGGCATGAAGTATAGTTCATTTGAAAATCCATTTTTTAATAACAAAATATAGATACCAAATATAACGCTAAATATTTCAACGTGGTTGTTAGATCTATTCTTATGTTAATAACTGATTTCTTCAATTTTGTCCATTGTAAAAAATAAACATTTTCTAAAGATACCATCAGCTTTTGACAATTTGGCAAGCATCAAGTCTGGATGAACCTGATTCGTGAGTTCTGGCAGGATGGCCGTTGCCACGGGGAACCATGCGGTTGTCAATGGGCTATAATGTCACCTTACGTCTCGCTATTGGCTAGGGCTTCCGTCATTTTATCCTCCCATCTTGGAATATCGATTTATATTGAAATATCCAGTGGCGGGGGTTTGGTCATTGTCGATTTTCGTGCACGAGTTGCAATTCGATAACACTTCCAAAAAGTTCCGCACGCAGCTGGGTATTTTATGAATGAAATCAGCCATTTTTTTTTACTACTGCATTCCCCTTACCGTTGCCCCGTAGACACAAAGTCGCTGGGCAGACATTAGCTTGAAGATGTTTTTTCATGTATTTGGACGCTACCACGTGTTTCGAGTATGGCGGAAATTATCGCGTTGGTGTGCTGCCGCACCTAACGCATCGCTCCCGTTCCCGCTCTCGCTACCGCAGTCCCGTGTCGGTGTGCGCTTATCTTTAGAAAGTTACATTTTACTTCTCAGTTCACAGTAGGAGAACAGTTTTCACCGATCTACATTTACGTGACAAAGTTGGTTCTCACTTCATTGTGGTGCTTGTCAAGTATGTTTTTAAACATGTTTTTGTTTTCAGTTTTGGAGTAAAAAATTCCAACAGATTAAGTTTTCTGAATGCACAATGTTCTAGTTAGGTTAGGGTTAGATTGATATAGTTGATGTAGTTTTTGTTTTAGAAAAACGAACTAATAATCGTAATAATCGTTACTAAGTCACAGTTGGTATTTATTGTTGATTGTTTATATTAGAAATGCTTTTACTGTTCTTGGAAATTAGCCTGTTTATTTTGAATGCTAGAAGCTAGAGGACACTAAACTGGTTAATCCATAGTTTATTCTTGCTTCTTGGTCTGTGTAGAGGAAGGTAGATAGTCAAAAGGTTATGGGCCCAGATAAAGCTGACTGGAAAGGCTGAAATCTGAAAAAGGGTGTAAGTGAATTGGAAAACCTTGAACACAAAAGATTACAATTACAGTGAGGACGAACTTATCCAGTATATCAAGACAAGAAATAGGTGTAAACAGTCATGGCGAACAGTACCCAAGAACAACTAAAATCATTTGATGGGAAAGGATCATGGAGTTTAGGGGATCCTGGAAAATGATCTGTTAGACAAGATCTGAGTACATAAAAGTTTAAAAAGGATGATGTGATGGCTCGTAACTTGATAGTGAATAGTTTGGCTGATAATACACTCGAGATGGTGAAAGGTAAGGCTACTGCCAAGAAAATGTTACCTATTAGAATTAAGTTTAACATATACGAAGTCTGGCATAGTCAACCAAGTAGATTTACAAAGAACACTTAGTTTAGTACAGTGGCGCAGCCAGGGGGGGGCCAGGGGGCCCGGCCCTCCCCCCAAGGCATCAGGGAAAAATAGAAAAATAATGAAGATGAAGTAGACAAAAGCTGTAAAATGCTCATATAAAAAAAAGCTTATGGGATGTAAACCAAAAATACGTATCTGGTTTATGATATGTAAAAAAACTCAAAGAACAACATCGAAAACCTCGCCTTTCTGCCGGATTTATATCAAAAGTTATCAGTCTTTAGTGTTTGCAACAAAACGTAGACGTGACGTCACATTCGCGTGTGGAGCCCAGCAGATTCTGCTTTTGTATATGTACTATCGTCACCAAAAGTATCTGGCTGGGACAAAAATAGTGCATGATAATCTCCTGGACTAATTCTACTGTCATTCATTTCAATGCATTTGATTCATAGTTTGACAATAAAATTCATATTATAATAGTGATAATAATATAAGAGCTAATATGATGCTGTCCCAGTTACTTTTGGTGACAATGGTACTTTGGTTCAAAACCAAAGCCATGTTTCGTTTCAGCTATTTGAGTCAATCCGTATTTAGGTGAATCGTAGGATTTTTTACTCTGAGTCTACGGTATCCGAGCGGTTGTGACGTCACGCTTGCACGGTTATTTTAAAAATTTCTCAAAAACCGTCAGGCATAAAATGGTGCGACTTGAAATATTATTCTTACAATTTGTTATACAGACATTTTGATTTTTAGTTTATATTGCACCCCCTCTAAAGGATAGGAGGTCTGTGTAAACTGTAAACTAACCTCCTATAATTTTTTCTGCATGGCCCCCTCCAGAAAAAGTTTCTGGCTGCGCCACTGGTTTAGTAAGATATGATGGAGAAAGTTATTTAAAAGTTTTGCTTGTAAAATATGAGCGATGGAATGAACTTTCCATTTAGCTGCTATGTTTGTGGTGAAAAGGGGCAAAAGAAGGTGGACTGTCCAAAGTAAAAAAATAGTAGGGGACAATATCATTTTGCTGAAAGCGATAATAATAGTGAAAATGATGATGAAGTTGCATTTATTTCTGAATTTGAATCAGAGGCACGACCATTGGCTTGTTATGCAGCAGGAAAAAGTGAAGTTAACTTTGTGGTTGACAGCGGTTCTATAAATCATCTGGTTAACTCAACTGTGAGAAAATATTTGACCAATGTAGAAGAAGTGAATCATCGAATAAGAATAGCTAAGGAAAATGAAGTTATTATGGCCAAAAGGAAAGGTAATTTGCATGTTGAGGTTAAAAATGTCTTGATACAAAATCAAAAGATAGTACATATTAGTTATTCGAGAATTAAATAAGAATTTATATACTTCATATTTATTTTTAACGAACCCAGAAGAAAATACAACAACTGTTGCTGAAATTGACAATAATTTATGGCATAGGCGAATGGAACATTCTGCAAAATATCCATACTATGAAGGAGTTTGTGAAATATGCTTGAAAGGTAAGCCAACCAAGGATCCTTATGTAACTCTCACTGAAGACAGAAAAGCAAAGCGAATACATGAAGTTGTATCATCCGTTATGTGTGGAACAATAACACGAAATTCAACAATAAACTGGAACGGATAAGATGTGACAATGGAGCAGAATATGTCTCAAGTGAATTTAAGGGCTTTTTTCCAAAGAAAGTCAATAAAATAAAATACACAGTAGCTTATACAACACAACAAAATGGTGTAGGTAGCCAAAAGATTGAACAGAACCGTAATGGAACATGCCCAATATTTTAATTGAAAATGGACAAAAGTTTTTGGGGTGAAGCCCAGAAAACAGCTGCAGATCTAATAAATGGAACCATAACAACAGTGCAGAAAAATATTTTTTTTGCAACCATACCGGGTGACCACGAGATTACTGACCAAGCTCTAGTTCAGGCATGAGTATCAATATCGATTTCAAGTTTTGAGGATGTATATTATTGATATCGATGCAGAATTTCGCTATAAAAACAATCGACTATCGCTTTTGGTTTGACCGCAAGTGCCATCAACTTCTTTATTTCAACTAGATCACCCCCTATATTATTACATTTTTGGATTCTATGAGAAATTCTAAGCATATTTTATGTATAATATCCTATACCTAACTTAAACAGTTTTCAAGAAAATCGCGATTGAAAATGTCAAAAAATAATTTTTATTTTAGTTTTGACAGCAAACAATGGAAAGAAGGTTGAAGCTTTTACGATATTTTTAACTCATTTTAGAAGCACTAAAGGGTGCCACCACAAAAATATCAGTTCCGGTTCAATCGAAGGTTTTCGGTCGGTCTACTTTTGAGGTTATGTTACTGCAATAATTTCAATGGTATCCCATACTTAGAACTGAAAATTCGTATTCTAGGAACAATTTTGAATCTTTTTTGTATACGCTTTCCTATACCTAAAGTCTACTGTTTTTGAGATATTTTACAGTATTGTTCACGTTTGCGTCCCTAACTTTTTGGACTATTTGCGACCTTTGGGTAAGAGTGCAAATCGGGATTCAAGGAACACAACAAATGAGACTTATCTTTTAAACTGCATTCTGTGTGATCTATTTAAATAAACTTATAAAAAGGATTAAAATTAATGCTGTTAATACTGTTTTTGGTATTCGTTGTTCCAAAGACATCCTTACATCAAGTGTCAAATATCTCAAAAACAGTAGACTTTAGGTATAGGAAAGCGTACACAAAAAAGATTCAAAATTGTTCTTAGAATACGAATTTTTAGTTCTAAGTATGGTATACCATTGAAATTATTGCAGTAACATAACCTCAAAAGTAGATCGACCGAAAACCTTCGATTGAACCGGAAGTTTTATTTTTGTTGTGGGACCCTTTAGTGCTTCTAAAATGAGTTAAAAATATCGTAAAAGCTTCAACCTTCTTTCCATTGTTTGCTGTCAAAACTAAAATAAAAATTATTTTTTGACATTTTCAATCGCGATTTTCTTGAAAACTCTTAAAGTTAGGTATAGGATATTATACATAAAATATGCTTAGAATTTCTCATAGAATCCAAAAATGTAATAATATAGGGGGTGATCTAGTTGAAATAAAGAAGTTGATGGCACTTGCGGTCAAACAAGAAGCGATAGTCGATTGTTTTTCTAGCGAAATTCTGCATCGATATCAATAATATACATCCTCAAAACTTGAAATCGATATTGATATTCATGCCTGAACTAGAGCTTGGTCAGTAATCTCGTGGTCACCCGGTATATGTAATCTCGACATTACTGACTTTTTAAAAATTTGAAAGTGACACTTTACCTGTGTCATTTCCCTCTTCGATTTCCCTCACCGATTTCCCTATTCGACTTCCCTCACCGATTTCCCTCACTGTAATTTATTTACCTTTGCTGGCAACAATGAGAACATGTCAGGTAAAAACGTCAAAACAGGTGATTGACATATTTTGGCATGTTTGTTTTATTTTTTTAATATTAAAAAAATTGAATGACTAACCATAATTAATGGTGTGCTTGCAAATAAAATAGTATACAAACCTCGGAGGAAAGTTTTCATTTCTGTCTCGAGATTAACAGTCAATCTCTCGACAGTAATGAAACACTTCCCTACTCGGTATGTAATATACTATTATTTGCAATCATATATGTAATCTTGTCATTACTGACTTTTTAAAAATTTGGAAGTGACACTTTACCTGTGTCACTTCCCTCTTCGATTTCCCTCACCGATTTCCCTATTCGACTTCCCTCACCGATTTCCCTCACTCTAATTTATTTACCTTTGCTGGCAACAATGAGAACATGTCAGGCACACATTAACTCGTCCTAAAGATAGGAAACTTCCATGTAAAATGTTCGTTCGCAGCTGTCTAAAAAATTGCACGTATGAGAGTTTCATGACTGCCAAAGCTATGCGGCGCTAGTATAGCAAAGCCACAAGCAAATGTCATCTGTAAAAGAATGTAATTTGTCATTGTATTTGCCATTAGTCAGCCGTTTGATGTGTGTTTGTGTTCTTCTTATTCTATGGTGTTCTTTATTTGATTTTCTATCAATTTTTGGTAAAACTTTGACTTCTTAATATGTTTTTAACCAAAGAGACTCTATGTTACATGTAAACATTGGGGAAATGGTTTTAGTGATGGTATTAATTTGCAATTTTTGACAAAGTTATTTGTGCACTAGACCCTTCAACTTTTTAGTGTTTTTTTTTTTCAATACGGTTTTCTGTTGTTGTGTTAAAGTTAAAGAAGGAGATAGTACTGAAATGTTGTTTTATTTTCAAAAATTAGGGTTTAATAATGGAATGAAATTGATTAGACAAGTTATTTGAAAGAAAGCGGGAATCACGTGACTACTGCCACAATACTGGACACACCGAAGTGCACACTGGCGCCACCATGCTGTGGCAGTCATGCAACTCGCTGCATGAGTAAGACAAGGATAGGGAAAAAGGCCCGAGTTTCCTATCTTTAGGACGGGTTAATCTGTGATGTCAGGTAAAAACGTCAAAGCAGTGAATGACACATTTTGGCATGTTTGTTTAATTTTTTTAATATCAAAAAAACTGATTGATCAATCATAATTATTTGTATGCTTGCAAATAAAATAGTATACAAACCTCGGAGGAAAGTTTTCATTTCTGTCTCGAGATTAATAGTCAATCTCGACGCTTCGCGTCTCGATTGACTATATAAGGGCCGAATTTATAGTCGTTCCTTGAGGCTTCCTTAGACCTTGAGGCATCCTTCAAATAAAATTCTGTTTTAGGGTCCAATTTATAGTTGTTCCTTGAGGCTTCCTTAGACCTTGAGGCATCCTTCAAATAAAATCCTGTTTTATAGTCGGTTAAGGAAGCCTCAAGGATCCCTTAAGTCCAAGGTAGGTCTAAAGCTACCTTGAGCCTCCCTTTGCTGATGCGTTTTTTCATTTTCAATAGTAGATTTGTATTTTTCTATTAAGTTTATTAACAATACTTTTTCTTGGTGGAAGTAAGAATAGTAAGATACTTTTTTTTCACTGATTTCAGAGTGCATTCCCACAAAAAAATAGTTGCTCCCATAAGTATTAATACTTATAAGTAGGAACAGCATATTTTGATTTACTGCCAGTAAATCTTCACGTTTGATTGCGTTTAACCCAGCGTTATCTTCTGATTTTTGATAATTCGTTTTGTTAAACTTTATCATTATGTTTTCGATTCAGTTCCGATGGTATTTTATAAAATTTGAGGTTGTCGCGTTCTCCTTTACTACTACATTTCACTACACAACAAAATGCAGGCATTTTACATATATTTTTTGCGCACTTTGTCTTCAACATTTGCCTGCCCTGGCTAACTCTTGACTGCCGCCGTTTTTGATAGGTGGTATAACCTAACCTTTCTATCAAAAAAGCATTTGATAACACAGTTGCCATATGTAATCTTTCCTTAAGGGAGTCTCAGTGAAGGGAGCGACTATAAAACGAAGAAGCCAAGGACTCCTTAAGGCAGCCTTCAGTAAGGGAGCCTTGAGAACGCCTTCAAGGAATGACTATAAATTTGACCCTTATAGTCGATTAAGGAAGCCTCAAGGATCCCTTAAGTCCAAGGTAGGTCTAAAGCTACCTTGAGCCTCCCTTTGCCGATGCGTTTTTTTATTTTCAATAGCAGATTTGTATTTTTCCATTAAATTTATTAACAATACTTTTTCTTGGTGGGAGTAGAATAGTAAGATACTTTTTTTTCATTCATTTCTGATTTTAGAGGACATAGGGCATTCCAACAACAAAAATTCAGCCAGAGTATACAATTCGATTGTGTCACACAATCGAACACGCGTCAATAATATACATTTAATAATAATATTTGCACTAAATTATTAATATTTAATAATAAGTACTAATAGGTATACATATATCTTGAACAAACTACAGCATATTTGAATTTACTGCCAGGTAAATCTTCACGTTTGATTGCATTTAACCCAGCGTTATCTTCTGATTTTTGATAATTCGTTTTGTTAAACTTTATCAGGATGTTCTCGTTCTCGATTCAGTTCCGATGGTATTTTATAAAATTTAAGGTTGTCGCGTTCTACCCTACTTACTACATTTCACTACACAACAAAATGCAGGCATTTTACACCATATTTTTGCGCACTTTGTCTTCAACATTCGCCTGCCCTGGCTAACTTTTGACAGCCGCCGTTCTTGACAGGTCGTATAACCTATCCTTTCTGTCAAAAAAGCATTTGATTACACAGTTGCCATATGTAATCTTTCCTTAAGGGAGTCTCAGTGAAGGGAGCGACTATAAAACGAAGAAGCTAAGGACTCCTTAAGGCAGCCTTCAGTAAGGGAGCCTTGAGGACGCCTTCAAGGAATGACTATAAATTTGACCCTAAATCTCTCGACAGTAATGAAACACTTCCCTATACTATTGTTCCAGCTGAAATTTGGTGTGCTTATAAGCCTAATTTGAATAAAATTAAAGTATTTAGATGTTAATGTACCAAAACCAGAAGGATCCAGTAAGTTAGATGAGAGATCAAAACTATTGTTTATGATGGGATATACAGACAATGGATATCGGCTTTGGGACAAAGAAAAACAGAAAATTGTGGTTGCCAAACATGTAAAATTTAACGAGAATAAAAAGGAGAGAGAGAAACATAGATCATAACATTGAAAGACAGAATAAAGAATTTTACAAAGCGACAGATTTAGAAATCAATAATGATGAGGTAATAGGGAAATAGATAGAGGAGATACAGTACAAGAAAAGAAAATGGGCCACTTTCACGTGCCGGGAAAATGGCAAATTATGATATTTTTTGACGCAGATACATCAATGCAACCGAGAATGAACAATATTTTACAAGATTTTAGTCAGATTATTAAATAAATTAATAAATAAACTAAAAATGTAAACGAAAAATCACGTGATTGAAAACGCTCTCTGATTGGCTGAAGCCGATTTTGACGTTTTTGTTGCCACATGTAGAAATGCGAAAAAATGAGTTAGGTAATAAGGATTATACCTATCCTTTATTTTTTTATAATGTAGTGAAGGACGAAAATAGTTTCTAGCTAGTGAAATGTGTAATGATTTACTAATGAGAAATTTGGCATCCTCACATTTTTGTTGATTTTCTGGTTTGTGACGTCACAAACCAAGTTCGCGTTTTCGCGCCAGTTTAAAAATTCGATTTTTAAATAAAAAATAATTTAAATATGTTTTTGAAAAATGTGAAAGTGACCCATTGCCAAGTACAAGATAAGGAGAAAAATTAATCAAAAAATCAAACTGAAATTGACAATAATGTAACACGAAGACGATCAATACGAGAAAAGAAAACTCCTAATCACTTAGAAGAATATGATATTGAACTGATAGCAGCACTATCAGAAGGCACATCATCAGACGTTCCTGAAAATCATGATAAAGCTATTGAAGGAGGAGAAGGTTTGCAGAAAGCCATACAAGACGAATTGGACTCACTTGAAATGAAACATGGGAAATTATCCCAAAACCAAATAATGTTGAAATTATATATAGATTCGAAATGAATTCACAGAAAAATAAAGAGATGTAAAAGTTATAAAAAAAGGCAATACTTGTAGCAGAGGTTTCATGCAATCAGATTTGCAAGAACTATATTCACCAGTCGCCAGGATGTTAACCATCCAGAATAATCTTATCACTTAGGGCGGGTATTATAAAACTGCTTTGGCAGTTAACTTGAAGTTAACTTTTTGAATTACATGTAATTCCATAAGTTAACTTTAAGTTAACTCTCAAAGTAGTTTTATAATACCCGCCCTAAGTGTTCAAAAAGACTTAAAAATCTACCAACTTGATTTTAAGTGCGCATTTCCCAATGGTGTATTGAATCAACCGGTTTATATGAAAGTGCCAAAAGGTCTCAAAGAAATTCCAGAGAAATGGGTGTGCAAGCTAAACAAATCTTTATATGGCTCAAGACAATTACCTAAATGTTGGTATGATAAATTTCATTAACATTTGATCATCATAGATTTGGTAAGATCTTTGACAGATCCTTGTTTATATTAAAATAATAAAATATTTTTGTTGGTACATGTTGATGATTCAGTAATTTTGTCAGAATCTGAAACAAGACTGATTGAATTCAAGCGGAAATTAATAAAAACTTTTCAAATGAGAGATTTAACTGATAAAGAGTATTTAGAAAACTTCTCACATGATTGATGCAAAACCTAGTTCAGTACTTATACAACCAGGTTTAAATTTATTTCTGAGTAACGGAACTGAGAAAACGAATGGAAAATTTCCTTTTAAACAGTTAATTGGTTATCTTTTGACAGGAACTCGACCAGATTTGAGTTTTGCAGTGACTTATTTTAGTCAGTTTCAGAAGTCGTTTGATTCCATATATATATATAAATATTTGAGAAATGTGTTAAGATATATCAAGTAAGCTAGAAGTTATCTTTTAAATTTTTCCATGTCAGAATCAGGCAACGAATCGCAAGATATTTTAAAAGCTCATGTAGACGCCGATTTTGCTGGTATTATTATAGACCGTAAAAGTATAACAGGGTTTGTTATAGAATATAGCCATCTTATATGTTGAAAATGGAAAAACAAACAACTGTGTCATTATCAAGATCAGAATCAGAATATGTTGCTTTGTTTAACTGTATTACTGAATATATTTTTGTATCACAAATCCTGAAAGAAATTTTGAATAGGTATTGATGTATTTCCAATCAAATATTGTTGATGATAATCAATCATGTATAGAAATGGCTAGTATCTACATTAGGAAGAAAATGTACTAGGTAAACATATTGAGTTTAGACATCATTTTGTCCGAGATTTTGTTTTAAATGAAAAAGGTAAACTTTTACATGTGACAACAGATGAACAAATTGCAGATGTTTCCACAAAACCTTTAGGCAAAGTAAAGTTTAACTATTTTAGAGATAGACTTAATGTTGTGGAAATGCATAGTTTAAAACTATTAAATATTTTCACTAACATTATTTCATTAGTTACATAGATTTTGTTGTTGTTGTTGTTGTTGTTGTTGTTGTTGTGGAATGGCAGGGGGATATTGGAGTAAACAATTCCAACAGATTAAGTACCGTAAGGTAGGGGTACTTGCAACAGTAGCATAAAGGTGCGTTTACACATGCATGGATTTAGTGGCGCCAATAAAAACTGGCGCGCCAGTGAATTTTATTAGCAAGTGTAAACATGGACTTGCATACACATTTTATATTTGCATGCATAGTCCAAAAAAGTCTGTATCCTTCTGAAGTTACTGGCGCCAGTGGTGACAAATTCGTACAGAAAATGAAAACTTGCAAGTGTAAACAAGTGCTTGCATGTCGGCGTCCGCTTGCCAGTTTTTCGTTTGATTTTCATTTCGGTTGATGCGAGGTTTCCTAGAAGTTTTGCAGAAGCAGCCAAAGTGGGTCGACAACCAATCCATGGTTCAACCCTGAAACGGCCATTTCGTTGGTTGCGTTTCTTTTTCTGTATTTCTTTTATCTTTTTTTTTTACTAAAAGTTTAGCGACTATTTTACTTACAGCTTCGGGAAGTTCACTCAACATAGTCCACACTGAGAAAAGCACTTTAAAAGTGAAACTGGCGCGCCACTTATTTCTGTTTTTCACACAAAGTGTAAACATTTACTGGCGCGCGTGCAAATAGAACTGGCGCGACCACTGGCGCCAGTAAATCCATGCATGCGTAAACTCACCTAATAACTTGCAACAATATTCATCGGGTGGAATTTTTGCTTTCCCCCTCCTCTCGCTTGAGTCACGCGTCAACCGCTAACGTGTTACCGTTTAGTACGGATCAGTAGCTTGAAATGTGAGTAGGTTTAGCGTTGAAAAATTTTAAACACGAAAAATTTGGCGCCATTTTCTGACAGCTCTGGTAAGCTAAATTGTTGCAATATAACTTCTCCTGTGCAGAGCTTATTTACCCTAGGATTTGTATCACATTTGGATATGATGTGCTTGAATGCTTATAGTCTAAAACATTAAATATCTAGTTTTGAGTTAAGTTTGAAGGTTTTCGTAAATAGATTTTTTTTAAATTGCATGTACAAAAGTGGGTAACTTGCAACATGCCTCGCAAATACAAAAAACAGTTAGGAAGTAGGACCTACCGTAATTATTCCAACGAAACTTTGGAAAATGCATTAAGGGCCAGCAAAAACGGTTCAGGGATTCGGGAAGGATCGCGAGAAGTCGTGATTGACCCATCAACGCTTTCTCGGAAAAGAAGAAACTTGTTTCCCCTTGATCCTGGTAGGCAGCCTGTATTTCCAAAGGAAGAGGAGGAAAAATTGACCAAAATTGGCCAAAAATAGCCAAATTTATTTTTTTTTAAATATTTTGTGTTGCAAGTAAGTTAACACGCGTTCCTAAATACAATTACTACTGAAAAAAGCCACTTGTTGCAAGTATCCTCTTGCAGGTGTTCAACTTGCAACACCCAGTTTTTTTAAAAAATATATATCAAATAATAATGTTGTTCAAAGTTTTTTGTTAGAATCGGATACTAGACCACAAGACTAAAATTTTGGCACCAATTAGGTCAAATTCGACAAAAAAATAAAGAAGGTATCGGCAAAAGAATTTTGAAAATGTTGCAACTAACCCCACCTTACGGTACCTATTCTGAATGCACTATGTTCCAGTTAAGTTAGATTGATATAGGTGATGTAGTTTTTGATGGAAAAAGAACTAGAAGTAATCGTTTCCAAGTAACAGTTGTTATTTTATTGTTGATTGCTTATAATAGAAATGCTTTTTTTTAATGTTCTTGGAAATTCGACTGTTTATTTTGAATGCTGAAAGCTGGAGGACACCAAACTACAGGTTATTCCATAGTTTATTCTGGGTTCTGGGTCTGTTTGGAAGAAGGTACATAGTCAAAATTCAGCACTCACTACACTTTCTGGGAAGCTGTTCCACGGGTGAACAACTCGGAACTCGGTTTGTGAGAAAATGTCTTCTTCTTTTAGGGCTTCCTTATAGGTCCATTAGGCCTGACGTATGGGCAACACGTCTTACTCCAGAGCTTTGGGAGTAAGGAAAGTTGGCAACACAGCGCGAGCTATCAGACAGTGTCATGGGGGGTATCTTTTAGTCAATGAGACATGTAATGAAATGTTGAATAAAACCCTTAATTGAACATTCAAGTATTATTTCTCACCGAAGATGAAACGACAGGTGCCATGGGTGATCTGAGGAGAGTTCAATGAGGTCTTTTCCCTCTCTTCTATCTTTCAGAGTCGGTAGGTTGAACATCCTCGATCTGTCTTCACAGAAGTGACTTCATTAGGAATTTTCGTGCATCTTCTTTGAGTTATTTCTAGTAACTCAGCTATATCTTTGATGTAGTATGGGTTCCATATGTGACAGTACTCCAACATTTAAATGTGAGCGTGCACATTGGAGCCAGAGTATAGCTGGGATGATCGCTCATTGCATCCTAGAATAATTTTACGATTTTTTCTGCGAGCAGAAACCAACTGAGAAGGGTTCCGTATGCCCAGTCCTCGCCTTGTCTTCAATTTAACTTAGATGTTTACTTAAAAATTGGAAAGAATGATGGATCTTGATAAAAATGGTCATAAGCATCAGCTTATGCTCTTAATTTAACTCATGATAACTGGTGATAATCTGCCATTTCTAACCGTTTATGATTAATTAGATGAGTATGGTATCCTCTTAAAGATAAATGCCGCTGCATATACCAGTATGTAGTGGACGAACATAAATGATTGTTATCACTATCCGATATGGCGATCAGAAATGCGAGATGAAATAATTTGAAGGCTATAAAACAACGTTACTATTACAGCTCTAAAAGCCACATTTCCAGTTTGAGAAAGTAATAAATAACATCACTTGTGCAATTTGAATGTAGGTCACCCAAAGGCAATAAGCACATTTTGTTGCATAATTCAACAGCTGGGCTAGGTCAAAATCCTCAATATATTTCCTTAGCCAACAAAGAATGCTTACCAAATGCAAATTACACCACCTAAAATAAATCAATAGTCCTGCGAAGAACCAATTTGAACTTTCGTGATAAAACCTATTTAACATGCAAATTGCTTATTAGAGTTTATTATTATGCCTACTAAAATATTTTTGCCAAGAATTTTCATACTAAATGTCCAAACTTTAGTCCCTTAAGAATATTTAAGGGTGTCATTTCTTAACCCACGATTACATAAGTACGAAGGTCTTTTTTGTATTATATTTTTCAAAAAAAAAAAAATCATTTCCTGGCTTTGTTTCGTAATCAGAAAAAAAATAAGCTAATTTAGGGTAAAAAGATTACTCTGTGTCGCTTGGTCTGGGAATTACATTTAATAATTCGTTTTGCTTAATTTGGGATGCTATTCAAGATGACCGAATATTTTATAAATACAATAATTTTTATGAACCAAGAGAATTTTGTACTAGAAAATTTTCAGAGATTCGAATGGAATAGGGAATTCTCATAAGAAATAAATATGGCTTATTTTGTTTTTATGGTGCACATTTTTGTATAAAATATTGAATATGAAAAGTTTTGTATTAAATTTATGGATATTATAGTCATATGGCAATTATTAGTTTTAAATTGAAAAGTTTCGCGCGGAAAAGTTACGTTTAACATGGCCGCTTCCAGTGACGTCAACTGTTCGTAATTTAAGGTTAAGGGTAGTTTACACTGATCGTAAATCCACGGTCCACACTTTCGTGGTTCACTCTTGAATCGTGGAACGATTGGTCCACGATCAGCTCACGTCAAGCCACGACTGATATTGAACCACCATAAACGGGTCTATAGAGGGAAGATTGTCAGACTACGCTTTTGTAAATCCTGTATCAACCATGATGAACTATTTGAAACACAAAATGTCACAATATGGCACTAAATATGGAAATACCGCATAAATAACCGCTTTCAAGTTCCAATGCAGTCGAAGGTTCAAGCTAAGCGATTCTTTCCGACAGTTTGCAAAGTATCAAAGGCTCTTGTGAGAACAGACCTTAACGTTGTGTTTACAGACAGTTGACGTCACAAATGCCACCATCTTGAAGCTAATCGTTTTCGCGCCAACGAAAATAATTTGAAATTCAAAATAATTTTTTTATTTCAATGAGGACATAAAACAAAAAAAAAACATATACATTTTATATTTGAAAACATAATCAATAAGAAAAAAAATACTTTGAAAAATATGATTGTTCCCTATTTTCTAATCTGGAAAATTTAACAGTAGGTATCATATTCACTATTTCTTTAAGACAGGTTGTCCAATAAACAAACAATAAACGTGAGCAAAGCAGTTGATTTAGCCATCAAATCCATCGAGAATGATTAGCAAAATCATAATGGCGAACTGCGAACATCGAATTCTGTTCAAATTACTCCAACTGGAGATCATTTAAAACCATTGGAAGCGGTCAAAAAAGTTATCACTGACGATGAAAAACCATTCCAGGAAGTAAGAGAGCTGCTAAGCCCTTGAAGACTATTGTCGGAAATCTGGAAGACTCACAAATTAAAGGAATGACTAGACTAGCCTTTTTGCACGTCTACAAACTGGACCCAGAAACATTCCCAGAAGCACTGACTTTGTTTCTCCAACCAAAATTTCCAGAAGTTAAATACACAAGGATGAAATTAAAGTTTCCAAACTTCTACGCCTCATTCAAAGTTACCATCAATGAGGAGAACTTAAATTAAGCTATGAGTCCCAAACTTTGGACAAAAGGTACTCAAATCAACAGGTGTTTTTCTGGATTGGCAATAGGAATGGGTGCAATATAGCCAACACACCACTTTCCTATACAAGGACTTCTATGATTTGAATGTAGTACTAATAAAAATACTTGGTGAATGGATCAGTCATCCTCTTTCAATAATATTCAACAGATGCTTTCAACAGGGAGTATACCCGGAAGAGCTCAAAATTAGAAAAACTGTGCCAATCCATAAGAAAGGCGATAAACTATCACCAGAAAATTAATGACCCATCTGTTTAATATCAGTATTTTTCAAGGTCTTTGAGTCTCTACTTAAAAAACAGCTCTATACATACCTTGAGGACCATAAGCTGTTGATAGATGAACAATTTGGGTTCAGAAAAGACAAATCTACCACTGGAGCAGTGCTAAATCTTCGTGATTTCATAGTCGAGGGCTTTGAAGAGGGACGAATTGTAGCCTCTACTTTCTCTGCCTCTCCAAGGCCTTCTACTGTGTATCACATGTCATTCTAATTGGAAAACTCAAATATTATGGACTGGATGACCTTAGTATAAAGTTGATGAGGGAATATCACTGAGATAGTAGACAGGTCACTGAGATAGGGGGCGAGCGCTGAGAGCAGACGGTCATGAACCACGGGGTTGTCCAGGGGTCAATATTGGGACCAATCATGTTTTTAATTTATACTAATGACTTCTCAGCTGGCTTTACCAGGTTGCAAGGTCAAACTTTTCGCAGATGATAATGGCTTCTCCATAAAATGTGACACTTTAGATAAGGCAAATGCCGAAATATCAAGACATGCTGAGACTCTGCTAGTAAATGGTTTCGGTCAAACCTTTCCAATATAAATTTGGATAAAACTGAAAACATGATCTTTACTCTCAAAAAAGTTACAGTCCCACAAAACTCTGAAAAAATCAAATCTCTGAGAGTAACTCTTGATGCAAATCTCACCTTTGAACAACACGTTAAAGATACCTCAAAAAAATTATGCTCTACCACATATGCCCTGCGAAACATATCAAAGATAGATAGCGAAACCCTTAAAATGGCCTACTATGAACTTTTCCATTCTGTTTGTATGTACCTGGCTTGGGGACACTCGTCGCATGCCTCACGTACTTTCGGTCCACAACGGAGGGCAGTTAGAATCGTTGCAGGTATCCAATATCGAGAAGATGTTAGACCTTTTTTTCAAAACTGCCAAAATACTTACCGTTCCAGCCCAATACATTCTAGAGTCCCTTTTGTATTTCCACAAACTATAACTAAGTATGTGCATGTAACTCATAACTATAATACTCGACATACGCACAACATCCAGATTGAATTTTTACGTTTACAAACTTTCCGGAATGCAGCACGTCATTACGCACCAATATTCTTTAATAAATTACCAATCAGCATCAGAAATATGCCTTTAAACCCATCCAAAAACAAAATAAAACAATTTCTTATTAAAAAGTGTCTATATTCAATAGATGAATTTATACAGGGGGGGTCTCAGATTTAGATTTTTAATCGGTCCTCTTCTGGGTCTGGTAAAATTGTTATATGCATCTGTATGTAAATGTCCTTGTCGACTTAAATATTTAGTATAGGGTATATTTTTTTTTTTTTTATATTTAGTATTCACCAAGTGTGTTTTGTATTTTAAATCTACCTATGACTTTGTTAAGAAACTTTGTTAAGTTTTTCAGTAATATATTTGAACCTGAACTTGAACTTGAACAAGTATAGTTGGATAAAGTACTCTTGAATGCTGCGCGCGCCTCACCTGGACGATACTTGGATCGTATCAACTACTTATCGGAGTCCAGTTGGAAAAGTTCTAATATTAAGCCGGGTTGACACGGTCCAATGTGCTTGAATGATAACTTGGACCAAGCAAGTCGGCAGCCAGCCTACTTACTTGGATGTGAGAATCCATCCAACTAGAGTTGAATTATACAGTTGATGCGATCCAAGTTACTTGAACCAAGTAAACTTGGACCGTGTCAACCTGGTTTTAGGCTGGCTGCCAACTTTTTTGGTCCAAGTTCTCAACCAAGTGCACTTGGACTGGGTCAGCCTGGCTTAATACCGGTATGGTCTATTTTAACATAACATTGGTATGATTTTTTGGGATTTTTTCTCTTTTGATTGGTGAATTGAAAAAGGTCAGTCCTTGACCAGGCAAATTTTCTCATCAATCACAGAGAAGTTACTGGTTCTAGCATATTTTTCGTACCTTTTCACACTTTTAGTGAACCAAAAGAAATTTGTTCTAGAAAAGTTTCAGAAATTCGAATGGAAATTTCTAATCTGGAAGATGTTACTGTATTCATTATTTCTTTAAGACAGGTTGTCCAAGTGTGCTTGAATCGAGTACTCTTGGATGCTGCGTGCGCCTTACTTGGACGATACTTGGATAGGTGTTCTAACATTAAGCCGGGTTGACACGGTCCAAGTGTGCTTGGATGATAACTTGGAGAGAAGACAGTGCACACAAATCACATGGTGGAGTGCTTATTGCCATCAGAAAGGAGCTCTCATGTAGGGTGATTTCAACTCCAAAAAATAACGTAGAACATATTTTTAATGTTATTAACTTTAAAGAAACAAAGTATATAGAGTAGAAAATGCATACATTCCTCCGGAAAGCCCTTTGGAAGTCTATGATAATTACTGTGATTCAGTTGCAATCGTACTAAGTCAGTTTTTGGGATTTGGAGATGTAAGAGTTGCCTTGTGTGGGGATTTCAATCGCCCCAAAGTTAGGTGGAGTAATGATCCATATGGTCCTCAGTTTTCAGGGAAAAAATAGTGAGGAGACTCGAGTGTTATCAAACTGTATGGTTTCTTTTAATTCACGTCAGTTAAATAACATTCCCACTGCTTATGATAATTTTTTTTTGGATCTGGTATTCTGTAACAAAGACCTGTCTGTGGAAGTAAGTTAAAATCCAATATTACAGATTGATGTACCACATCCCGCACTCGAGTTTGAGTTAGATGTGAATGTGAGTAACAATGACAATGTTTTTAATGCATATAATTACAGTTATTATAATTATAAATTGGCAAATTATGTAGAAATTAATGAAGGCTTATCTTTGATTGATTGGAATCAGATATTGTCACTGGGCAGCATAAATGAGTGTGTTGATGCTTTTTATAATGTTTTATATTATTTTATTTTCTACTTTACTATTATAGATCCATAATACCTAGCAAACGAAATACGTTAACACACCTATAACAACCTGATCCATAACGCCCGCTTTTGCGGGCGTTATGAACTATAACGCCCGCTTATAATACCTTAAGGTGTTTTTGTTGTTGTTGTTCTATTAATTTGCACTTTACCCTAGGCAGCCACTAAATGTCTGACCGAAAATAATTTTCGGTCTAGCCAGGATTCGAACCCGGTCTACCATCAATGTTTCCCATGTAGTCCAGCGCGTTAACCCACAGGACCACCACCGTTGCCTTGCCTTATGAGATGTTTATAGATATATTAATTTATTTCGTTTCTATGTACAGGTCACAGGTACAGGTCACAGGTACAGGTACATGTCAAAATACAAAACAATATTCTGTCACACAAGTTTAACTGATTTTGTTAATAACAAATTGATGAAAAAACATTGTGTTGAGTAGAAAATAAAGCATTGTATGCACCACGGGGATTTCAAGATTATAATGCCCTTCAGGCGAAATATATCCCTCGGGCCATAGGCCCTCGGGCTAGTTTCGCCTTCGGGCATTATAATCTACATAATCCCCTTGGTACATAAATAGCTATTATTGACTTGTATACTCCAATATGTCAGTATAAAAAAACCAAATCTCCAAAATGGATGGATTATTCACTGAAGGAACTGATATTAGAAAAAAAAATCAGTTCATAAAAAATTTAAATCCTCAGGCTCAGTTGAAGATTATGGTAGGTTCTCAGAGCTAAGGACAGAATGTCGTGTATACTTAAAAATTTATCATGAAAACTTTATTAATAATATCGAATATGATGTCCAAGACCGAAAAGGATTCTCGCAATTTGCCTACAAACATGGCATTTAACGATATGGAGTCATGTTGACCCTTGATGATCCACATAAAGTATGTGAGTTTTTTAAAAACCATTTTTCTTCTGTTTATGTTAAAGGGGGTGTGCGCCAAAAAAACAACTTCATCTCAAAAAAAAGAGAAAAAAAATCTAAGAATAACAGTGAAATCCGCACCCCTCTATGACAAATAATACCGCAACAATGGCATCTCACCCTATGACGTCACGAAAGCTCAAGCGACGCACGAGAAAGTGGATCTAATTAAATTTACATAATGTTTTTCCTGTGTTACCTGCAATATTCTAAACAAAAACCACTCACGTGTGCCGGGAACAATCAAATTAACAATGCAGAGCGCCGCTGGACGAAGTTTTCGTGACGTCACGAGAGCGTCGTCCACACTTTAAAGCGGTATATCTCAGCGATGGTTTATCGTAGAATAACGAGGTTTGAACAGTTATTCTTAGATTTTTTTACACTAAAACTTTAAGTTTTGGCGCACACCCCCTTTAACCATGAGCTTTCGACTAATACATTTCCTTCTCAACATTCTGTGGGTATTAGGCAATTCAATCCATCTGTCAAAACGGAAAATTCATTGTGACGTGGCGGCCAAGCAAGTTTGTTTTGAATATGTTTTTATGCGTATTTTAAATTATTTTGCATACAGTTTTGCTTACAACTTTGATTTTCATTATTTAATAAAATATTTGTTGACTAGGTACCTGAACTATCAATTCCGGCAGAAACTAGATATTTTTTTTTGTGTTTTTTGGCCCATGTATGGCCGCCACGCCATCTTGAATGTCACGTGGTTTGAATTGCCTAATGGGAACCTGTCAGATATTGGTCATTGATATTTTTAATGAAATTACAAGCTCAAAGGACTCTTTGGACTCAGATGGCATATTTGTTTTCTTTTCAAAACAGTGTAAATTTGTTATATCTGACGTGTTATGTGGAATTTTTAACAGATCAATATCGTGTGTTTTTTTTCCGGATCTCTGGAAGAGGAGCTATGTTACTCCGATCTTTAAAGATAAGGAAAGTAGTGATGTTAGAAATTATAGAGCGATCTCAAGGACCTCTATAGTTCCAAAGGTTTTTGAGGCTATATTAGCAGATGAAATGTATCTCTTATTTCAAAATATAATTATACCAGAACAACATGGTCTCATGAAACCAAAATCGACTATAACAAATCTACTAATCTATCAAAATTATCTTTCGGAAGCCTTGGAAAGGCGGTATCATGTTGACCCTATTTACACAGACTTTTCTAAGACATTCGACAAGATGGACATAAATATTTTAATTAAAATGCTGGAAGCCTTTGGTATTTGTGAGGATCTCTTGAAGTGGTGCGCTAGTATGCTTACCAATAGGGAATAAGTGGTTAAGATCGAGAATGTTATGTCAAGTGTCATCTCAGTTACTTCTGATGTAGGTACCCTAAGGGAGTCCTCTATCACCTCTGTTTTTTGGCTGCTTTGTTAATGACGCGAAAGAGATGTTTTTATTCTCCCTTTTTTTGTTTGTGGCAGATGATTTAAAAGTAATTAGAATGGTTAAAAATCTGGGAGATACTCATGGATAGGTTCGTTGATTGGTGTTCTCTTAATAATTTGACATTCAATACTGAAAAATGTAAAGTGATCTCCTTCCTTAGAACAGAAAAACTAATTAATTTTCCTTATTCTATTAAGAGCAATACTTTGGAAAGAGTTAGTTTAATAGGGGACTTGGGGGTATGGTTTGATGTAGAATTAACCTTTATCGACCACATTGACTTGATTGGAAGCAGGGCAAGAAGAATGTTGGGTTTTGTACGAAGGACTACCAAAGTTTTTAATTATACTTACTTTAAAGAACATCTACTGTGCAACAATTCGCTCAATCCTAGAATATGCAAGTATGGTATGGTCACCTTATTATGATGTTCATGAAAAAAAGTTAGAATGAGCACAACATAAATTCTTAAGGTTTATTGGTTACAAGCTTGGAATACCTGCAAACAGTATAGAATATAATGATCTGGAACAATTTGTTGAACATAGAAACTTTAGAAAAAAGAAGACATGACACCGATCTCATTAATTATCAACAGCTGCTTTAATTCACCTGAACTTCTTGTCTTGATTGGAATTCAGGTGCCTGATCAGAGACTCAGGTCTAATATTTTTTTTACAGTTCCATAATATCATCGAACTAATTATGGGTTTAATTCCCACATTTTTTTCTGGCTCCTACATTTTCTTGTGATTTTTCATTGCTGGTCCTATACAATCACCTGGATCTACCTATTATCCTTCAAATCTTGCTACACGTAATGATTATTTATCAGGTCCATTTTTAAAATTGTATGAAAAGCAGGAAGTATTTCGCTTCTTATTCTATATTGCAATTCGTTATACTCTGACTAATAAATCATTCCTCACTTGATAATTACGTTTTTCAATGCGGGAAATTTAAATACCTATTGTTGCTTCGTCAGCATTTTTCTTTGTGAAACCTTGCATATAAATTTATCTCAAATGTCCAAATTGCGGCCTGTTAATTAAGCTTTGCTGGATTTTGCTTATCCAACCATTGGAGCTCTATTATTTTGTCCCTTGTTTCTGCTCCTTCTGGTGCTGCCCAGTGCACCGGACTGTCGACTAGCTTTTAGTTTCAAAATTACAACTTTACGGATAGGTGATAAAAACGATAAGTTACAAGGAGCTACGATTAAGGACATTTTCTTTCTATCAACCTCAAACCCAGAAACATTTAGGATTGCTAGAGAATATTAGCAAATATATTAGGAACTACTTAATTTGAATGATATACGATAATTTTTATTTTTTCTAATTTTTTGGTGGGTTTTGTAGTGTTCTATATACTAAATTTGAGAGCAAAGTTTTATGTTTTAAGTGTGATTTTTAATTATCTTAGACTCAAATTATATAAATTATTTGGCTACAACTTTTATTGATGTTTATTTTATGACAATTATTCTACCTTTAACTTGTCCCTTTTTAGTCTATCAATAAACATTCTACCCAAGTAAATCTAAGAATAAAATCTTTGGCTATTCTACTGAGCTCAATTAAATCTCCTGGACGTTCGCTTGATTGCAAGCAACGTCGCCATATGTCCTATGTCCCGCTTGACAAAATAAAATTACCCCCTTAGGATGTCTTGTATAAACAAAACTGTGATTTCTGGCAATCTTGCTGCTCCTAAATTAAATTAAAATCCGACCTCGCTAGCCCAAACCAAGAAGTAAAAGAGGGGAAAATCGACAAAACAAACACCGCAAACTTTCAAATAAATCTTCCAAATAATAAAACACTTTGTTGTGTAACATCGTCAATTCTTTTTTATTTCCAATGAAAACTTGCTTTAAACAAAGAAAATCGTTTTCAACTTTACCAATTAAAATACATTGAATCTTTTCTAGTTTCTAGATATCTTCCATCAAATGCAGTAGCAAGCTTTTATGTTACAAGAATAGGAAATCTTTTTTTTACGCGTTTTAAACGATAAATTGTTTTTCTATAAATTCAAATTGATGTTGTATAAAAAAAAAACACTTACAGAAAACTACAAATTAATCCAATACAAAGAAAAAGCATTAAAAATTGTCAAAGGCACACAATACTTTACTAAAACGATCCAGGCTAGGCCTAAATAAGAGACAACCCTTAAAACCCAATCCGCACAAAACATCCTGAAACAAAAACACAATTATCATTATTATGAAATTTTCAATAATTCAAAAAAGCCCTCTTACCATAAAGTTCTAGTTTTATTCTTTTGCGTGACTTCCTTGCTCTCTTTCAACAAATAATATCGCACGTAATTGCCACATTTCATGTAGAAGTCATAAATTAAAAATTCAGAAGATGGCCTGACTGTAAAGTTAAAGTCACTTCGCTCTTCAATCGGTACGATTTCAAAAAGCTCATCGTATTTCCTATTATCAAACTTCCAATCGTTTAACATGAAATGACTTATGGCCATATTGGCTATGTAAATTTTTCTTTGGATCTTGAAAATACTAAGAGATATTTTTAGCAGCTACAAAATGTCACAAAACTAAATGTCCTTACGTAGGTGGATATCCAGCAATCCAGAGCACCAAATCGAAAAACATCGCAGGAATCACTTGACAGAGTAACACAGTTACAAAATACTCGTACCAACATTTTGTGGGCTTGTTTCTTGGAAACCAGACTTTTCTTTCTAAAGGTATATCCCAGTAAAGTTTTTTACCATGTTCAATTAAATTGCCTAATTTATAGGGTAACTTATCGCCTTTGCACATTTGGTAAATAAAGATTTCTTGTAAATTTCTACAACAAATGGATCAATAAATATACTATTAATAGGGATAAGTATTTACCCTGTAGCGGTTGCGTTATGCCATGCAGAAACTATCATGCCTTTAACAACATTATCGACAGCATTATAATCGGTATCGATTTCTGAGTCTGCGTATACGATTCTTAATAAACCTGAAGCTCCTGCAATGAGAAGCCCTACAGGTCCATTGAAATTGTCACTCCATCCTTCAAAGGGTTCTTCCAAGGATCCAATAACTGAAAAAAAAAATAGTGTTTATCAAATGGTCCGCACTTTCATCTACAATCTGTAGATAATTGCTGAAATCTGGGAAATAAACTTAATTTGGTTTTGACATAAGCTTCCTAAGAAAAATTGTTCAGAAACACTAGGAAAATGTGAAATAATCCTAAAACAGAGAATAGATTCAAATAAGGAAACTATAATAGACAAAGCAAAAAATAGTGAAGTAGAGAACAAGAGACAACTCCCCAAAACAGAAAACAAACATTCTGAAACAGAAAAGAATGAAATAATAAAAGCAGTGTAAAAAGAAGAACTTCTTGAAATTAAAAATAAACAAACCGAGACAAATAATTGAAAAAGAAGTGGAAAAGGATTGAAGGAAGGACGTTAATCTTCTGCATCTTCAAATGCACTTAAGTTAACACAAAATTTGCTTCAGGTTGCAAAAATAATTGAATAAGGTGGAAATAGTTATTTTTAATAATAATGCACTGAAAACGAGTTGCTAATGAATTGATGTCGATGTTATAATGCGATAAATTTTAAATTAAGAACACATTAAAGTTTGAGTGCTTCAAGTAATGTGTATATGAAGAAGATAAGGACATTCAACCAGAAATGTATGAAATGTAATTGGGAGCCATTAATTTAAATAAAATTATAAAGGTATCCGAAAATATAATAATTTTTGCGTAAGAACCATATTAAACAAAAAAGTAAAATCCATTCTTACCTACTGAAGGCCTACAGATCACAGTTGGTACTTTTCCAACCAGCAAATCATTGACACAGTGCTCGGCCAACCTCTTTGTGAATGTATAGGTATTTGGAAAATCTGTGATGTAATGCTGGGCCAGTAGATCCAAAGTGTTCGAATCAGCATTTTCCGCTACAGAAACGGCCTCTCTCCAATCTACCGATGCTGGATATAAAATTTCTTCTACAAACTAAGATATATATAAGAATTAATAACAATCGTAGCTTGTTATACATGACGGCCAATTTCAATTTTAAATATGTTATGTGACAATATGGTTATTTATATACTTAGGAAAGTTACCTTTTTGTTATCGATATTACAATAAGTGGTAGATACTTGCTGAAAATGTTCGATTTTAGTCATATCTAAAGCCAGCAAGGCTGCTTCTCTGGTACTACGTAAATTAGCGAAAACAGCATTTTTAAGAGGTTCATCGAATTTAATTGATGCTGCGATATGGAAAAATATATGGGTTTGCTGTGTTAATAGGTACTTATCCTCTACCGATATGCCTGAAACAAAAATAGAATTAAACGAAAAAGTTTCTACGTTGTTTTAGGATCTTTTTCACTTAAAAATATAATATCGGTTAAAATCCTTTTTGTGTCGCTGTGGTAATCTTTCGTTGTCAGTTTTCATCAGTTTTGTTGAAATTTCACGGGCATTTTGGAAAGCAAAACGCTGTTTCGGGATTTAGATTATTTTTTCCTCGAGAGTTTTGAATTGAAACACAGACACTTTATTCCTGGTTAAGTAATATTACTGATCAATTTTACTTAGGAATATTTTGATGGGTTAGTTCTAAATAAATAAAACCCATACCTTGTTACGATAAATTTATCATTTACGTAACATGTTCCATCTCTTCTTATTTTCATTATAAAGTTGTATTTTTTTCATTTCAGAATTCAAAATAATTTCCAATATTCTAAAAATATCCATTAAATTCAAATTTAAATTCAAGTAATACAAGTGCTGCCATCTATCTACATTTGCGGAAAGTGCAAGTATCAAGAATTGATTTTTTAGTACTGCGCGATGATCGATCTGATCTATATTTCAAAGTATGATTTCTTATTTCGCATTTTGGCAGTAATTTGTATTTTTTGAAAGAAATTATATTCATCTCACTTTTAGCAAATGGATATATTTATGTCCTTTTTTACCTTCTGATTTTTAAATATTCATTTTTGGCTTAATGATCCAATTAATTAACAGTCTTTTATCTTTGACATAACCTTAATTTAAATTATTATAATTTGTAAACAATTAAAATAGTTTTAGTGGATTTTTATCTATTTTCGTTTATTCCATGCGGTCTTTTCATTGTGTTTCCATTTTGAAGTGAATATGGTCTTTCGAGTGTACTCATTTGATTGGTTCAAACTGGCTGGAATGCAGTAAGTATAAAAAACACAGAATCGTTTTCCTGCTAGCTTGGTTTTCTAAGACGTTCTCTTCTTGAAGAACACTCTGGCCAGTCAAGTCCTCTACTTATTTTTATTTATAATTTTGTGATTTGAATTTCTCGATCCTCCCCTATAGATTTTTCAATATTCAAATTATCGTATCTTTATTAAGTTTTTACTGATAAATCTTATCTTATCTGTTTTTTGAAATATAAATATTATATTTAAATTTTTTTTTATCTAATTGTTGGCTTCCATTTTGTGTGAATTACTTTGCTTATTGGTTAGTGCCACGTTTTGTTATAATTGGTAAGTCAAGACAGTTTTTTTTTGGTTTTAAATAGGTACTGCTGCTCTGGCTTTCAGAAACAATTTTCTTAAATATCTTAACTAAAGGGTGTAATTTTTTAATAGAAATCCAGACAGGTCAAAAATTCAGTTTAAAAGTTTTAATTAAGACATCTCAAGAATTTTGACACATTCTGGATTTGATTAATTTCAACCCTGGGTTTATCTAGTATCTGTGGTAGCTAACTTGATTCGAGGGGAGAATTTTGTCTATTTGGGGAGGAATCCAGACATTTGATATCTTTTCTTTTTTTTTACTTACCTTATTTTTGCTTATATTTTTTTTCTTGTATTTTTGCCTGCCAGAGCTGTTTTTCAAGGAAGCAGCATTTTGCTCAATTAGAACGAGCCTTATAATCATTATAATTTATTCCTATTATTATTCTTATTTTTTTTTATTACCTTACCATTAATCTTAATTATTTAATTCTTTTTTTTTATATTAAAATATATATATATATATATATATATATATATATATATATATATATATATTTTTTCTCAACTTGCAATAACTGTTCATACCTGATTCTGTTGGAAGGGAGTGTCTGTACAACAATCATTTTATATTAAATTCCAATTTAAATTTTCTTTGCAAGACGCTCACTCTTTCGACAGAATTCAGGGATTTATTATTCCAAATATTGGTGAACCTGATACTGCCTTATTCTTTTCTGGGTACCTTCTACCTAAAGATCACTGTTTGGAGTCTGGATCAGCTGGAGTGACGTCACCCCAGCAATCTATCCTCTTCCTGGATACAGGAAACGACACGAAGACCTCCAGTTCACGAAAGTGAAACCCCACCCATTGAAGAGCTCCAGATTGGAAAGCAGGTACTTGGTATCAGATTCACCAAAACAACCAAGCTGTTAGCAGTGACATTTTACATAACATTGTATGTACACAAAATAAAATTATTGTTTGTTGAATTTTTGAGTGGTTTCATTTGCACATAAAGGGACTACACGTTATCTTATTTAATTTTTCTTTGAATTCACGACCCTAGGTTATCTTTATCTGAAAGTATACAAATCTAAGTTTATTTGTAACAACCTATCTACTGTAATGTACGCGCTTAACACTTTAAGTAAACGTAACATAAGGCACCCTTTCATCATCCGATGGGTGACATGTTGAGTGGTGGGCTAAAATAATTGGACAAATAATGGCAGTTTCTCTCAAAGATCCTCTATGGTAATTGATTGAGTTTAATATTGTGAGCTTGGAGTTTCTTTTGAATAAATTGGATCTTCAAGAATTTAAATACACAATAGTTTGGCGACGAGGCAGGAGTCTGCCATAAGCACAGTGGAAGATGTCATTGGTGGGCTCCATAGAACATTTTATTGTGACTGAAGGCGATTTCGAGTTTTATAGGGAGCGGATGGAGCAACTATTCAAGGTAAATAATACAAAGGTCGAGGACAAAGGCCCTCTATTTATAACTTTGATTGGCCCAGACGCTTACAAGTTAATAAAAAGTCTAATGCGGCCTGAAAGCCCTACGTCAAAATCCTTTATGGATATGTTGGATATTCTAGAAAAACATTTTACTTCACAAGTATCAGTAATCGCTGAAAGGTTCAATAGCAGGAATCAGAAACCAGATGAGTCGGTGACTGATTATATTGTTCAACTGAAAACCTTGTCAGCTTCGTGTGAATATGGCAGCTTCCTTGGCCAGGCTCTAAGAGATCGTTTTGTTTGTGGTATTCGATGTGAGTCAGTCGTACAGAGATTATTGACGAAGGAGAATTCATTAAAATTTGAAGAAGCTTGTAAAGAAGCACTAAATTATGAAATGTCAACTATACAATCAAAATGAGCCTTTCCACAAAGTAGTGTCCACCAAGTAAAGTCACAAAGCATGTCAGCGTCCAGCAGTGGAAAAATAACAACCAAAGTACAGTCAGCGTCCAAGTACAAACCAGTCAAACAGTCAAAACCGTCCACAAAATAAGGTAAACTAGAACCAAAACAATCAAGCACAAAGTGGTTGTTTTCGGTGTGGAAGACAGCACAATCCGTATACATGTCCTGCAAAAAAACTGGGAAAGTTTTGTAAGTAAACGCAAAGGTTACACATCCAGGTGCTGCAGACAGAGGTCCAGAGTTGTCAAATATGCTGAAGGTGAAGAAAATTTAGAGTCTAAAGAGGAATATGATGAGCAATGTTGTAATTTTAATCTCGAAGAATATGTGACAATAAATAGAATTTCAAGTGAATGTGTAGTCATTCAGGTCAGTGTCGACAACAAAAACTTTGAGATGGAAATTGATACAGGAGCCAGTGTGTGTGTGATTTTTCAACCAGATTATGAAAAGTATTTTGGTCATTTAGCATTATCTACTAGCAATTAATTAATAAATACTGTGTCAAGGGATGAATTGTTAGCAGGGATCAAATTATTGTCAAAGTCAAGTCAAATAATGAAAATATTGATTTTTTACCACTAATTGTAGTCAAAACTGGTAAATCTTTTAAACCATTATTGGGTAGAAATTGGTTAGACAAGCTTAAGCCAGCTTGGAGGTCAATACTTAATTTCAGTCAAAATGTCGAAAATTTTAACTTAGAATCTAAGGCAAAGAAAAAAAATTATAATTGTAAGTTTCTTAGCTCAATTCCAAATTTCATGGTCGGTCAATTCCAATAAGTCAAGGTCTTGGTCTTGAAACTCAGTCAGCTTGTCAGAGCCAATCAAAAATAAGCGATAGCACAGAAACTCAGGCAATGGATTGATGAACAATACAAATAAGAGTGGACCCAGATTACTGCCGTGTAAAACACCTGATGGTTTTATATAGCTTCTAGTATAACCTCTACCTTATATTTACCTTCTGATTTCTATCTGACAAATAAGACCTTAAGAACATGTACAGCCGACCTGATACTTCATAAGATGTAAGCCTATTCAAAAAAATTTCAGTCAAATGCCTTCTCGCAGTCTGTATAAATGACATCAAGTTGGTTTTTTTCCTCGATGGATTCTGCAACATATTAGGACAATATGCTGAGAATAGTAACACTTGGAGTGCGTCCGAAAAAGGGTTAAATTTTACCCAAGCGTGAGAGTAGGTCACGTGGTCAGAAGAGTAAATTTTTTCTGGAGTGTTTTCGGACGCACTGATGTATATTATAACCTAACATATAAAAACATCCAGAAAAACATAAATAACAATTAGGCTCAGTGTTCTGTGCATTTTATTTATCTGTCCGTACCTATTTTATCAACTTCCGAGAAACGGAAAATAAAATAAATATGTCTCACTTAATCTGAAAGTAGTAGATTTAAATGAAAAAACTGACAAGAATGACAGGAGTGAAATTTACCCAGCGGCAGAGTTGGTTAAGAAAGAGTGCACACTGGGTAGCACCCCGGATATTTTCGAACTAGCGTGAAAGTCAACCGGAGTTTATACCAATTCATTTTCGAACGGCTGGTGTGCACTCGGTGTGACGCCCAGGGTGATTTCAGACGCACTCTTGACCTGTCAGTCGCCAAACCATGCTAATTTCAGGGTGCAAACCTTCATACACATCATTTTTCTGTTTTTCTGACCTTTCTTATAAATTGGAGTTATGACTGTTTCCTTTAACATGGATAGAAATTCATTTTTTGTTATTGCTAGGTTATGCTCAAGTGGTCCAGCCAAAAATGCACCCCACCCCTTGTTACGGGTTCAAATTTCAATCTGATTATTGGTTTGATTTCAATATAGTAAATTAATTTGTGATCAATATTATGCAATGAATTATTCTAAGTTGTTGACAGGTCTCCGTTTACTAAATTATTATTATTATTGTGAACTAGGCTTAAGTGAATATGTACATTTAAAACATAAAACTCATCGGTTGCTCCGTCTGTTGCCGCAAGCAAATAATTTTAAATAGTAAATTTTAACAAGAGAATAGGATTTCTTCTTATAAACAAATATAGGAACAAAAGAAGGTAAAATGAAACCTTACAATATCAGCGTATTTATATGCAGTTTTCTACTTTTATGGCTTTTGTCTTTTACCAAAAATGTATTCAGTGACTTCCTAAAAATGTATTCAGTAACTTCCTAAAATTTGTCGGTACCATCTGGTTAATTTTTGAAAGTAGATAATTGATTTATTGTTTTTGAGAGCTAGACAGCTATTTCTGAGTTCTGGTTCGGATGAGCTGGTATCCTATAAAAACAGGGTGGAAAAATAGTTTGGATGTTTGAATTAAATAGGAAAGTTTACATTACTCTAGATTAGGTTTTACCATTGGTTCTACCAGTTCCATATTGACAAAGATGTCAATGACGTCTTGGGTAATTCAACTTAGGTCGGTAGAATTCTCTCAATTGACAGGATTCTGGACTCGTGCTGGAGGGGATTCGTAACCTCTTTCTTTTAGAAGAAGATTCGTGACCAGGTGGTTGATTTTTCTTCTTGGCTCTGCCGATTCAATAATTAGCCTACTTTCACTTTAATTTTGAAATTAAGTTTCGTTTTGCCTTCTTTACGCTGTGCAACCGTTCAGGCTTTATGCCGATTTAACATAATTAAAGTTAAAATTGATTGGTATGGTTACGATTTAACTTTCCACTCCGAGGCCATCCAACAACAAGAGCCTGCTCATACTGCTCATACTGCTCATACTGCTCATGTGCTCATAATTGCTTACACGTCCCTATAACTGATTACACGTGTCTCTATTGGCTTCCGTCTACCTCTATCTGCCTCTATCTGTTCTACCTACTTCTACTGGCTTATAACTGCTTCTATCTGCTTGCTTATGACCGTCTAAGTACCCAAACCCAGTCCTGGTTTCGAGGCCTAGCTATACCACCCCTAGTGGCAAATTACAGGATAGACTTCCCCTATAATAGACAATCCTTCTCTTCTGGAAGGTAATGTTCGAGGTACTGTTGTAAGTTTTGGCAGTTTAAAGGAACAATTGTTGGGTAAGCCCCTTTTTATTATCAACAGTGGATTCTGATTCATGGGCAGCAATTTAAAGTATAGCCTAATTCCTAATAGAGGTATATTTAGTTTATAGGTTAGTTTCATATGTTATTAATCAGTACCTTTTATATTGATTGATATGATTGATTGATTGATTTATATTATATTATATACTAGCGGACCCGGCGAACTTCGTAACGCCTCAGAATCAATAAATGTTAAGTTAACGCATTAGCTTAATTTAATTCAATTTTTTAATAAGATAAAATGATTACTAACAATAAATTATGTGGTTCAATAAATCAAAATCAAAATGGAACAAACCGCGCAATCTGACGCGGCAAACTTGGTATCGGTTATAAGACATGGCGCCGTATGCATATTTAGTGAATTTTCTTCATAAATATGTTTTTCTTTTTCTTGTGTTTTTTTTATATGTTCCAATGTTCCAATAGTTGTTATGTAATTCGGGCCAGACAAATCCAATATAACAAAAATCATAAAAATCGGCCTAGCAGTTCTCGAGTTATAGGTTCTGCAACCAACCCGACAGATAGATAGATAATACAGTTAATTACGTCAGTTGAATGCGAAAATTTGAATTTTTAAATTTTTTAATAAAAAAATAATACACTTACGTCGGTTGAATGCGCAAACTTAAATAAATGTGGCAACGTTGTTTCATATTGTCAAAAAAAGTTGGGTCATGTATGTGAATAAGTTTGTTTATAATTAATTAAAAATTAATTTTGTTTTCCGAGAAAAAATGTAGCCTATACTTACTCCCTTTATATAGTGACTAAGTGGTATAAATTCCAAGGAGATCGGTCCAATCGTTCTTGTGTTCTAAAAAACAATACAGTTACGTCGCGTCGGTTGAATGCACAAGCTCAAATAAATGTGGCAACGTTGTTTCATGTTCTCAACAAAAAAAGTTGGGTCATGTATGTGAATGAGTTTGTTTATAATTATTAATTAATTAAAAATATTTTTTTCCGGGATAAAAAGTAGCCTATGTCACTTCCCTTCAGATAGAAACCACATGGTTTAAATTTCAAGGAGATCGGTCCAGCCGTTTTCGAGTTATAAGTGCTTCCACAAAACACAATTGTGTTTTATATATATATATATATATATATATAGATGACTGATTATTGGAACTCTTATAAATAGAGTATAACTTACGTATTAAGGTAAAGCTTTGCACCTCAAAACTTTTGATAGTATTTGTGTTCTTGATGCAAATTTGCATCATTTAATTTAGTAATAATAGCTTGACTTGGATAAACAGATGGTCACTTTAAAAATCAGCTGATGAATACTTATTATTGATTTAGAAATGAGTGTAGGACACTTACGACACATTTTATTGTATTATAATTAGGATTGGAATATGAAATAAAAGAAACCTCATATTAGTGTTTATTTTGGAGAACTTTCATTTTATTGAATTTCTTCACCTAATTTTCAGTGTGTCAACATCAGGACTTCTCATTCCTAGTGATGTTTGGCTAGGAGAGTACAAAAGTACTTTTGCTAGGTTTCCTGTTTTGTATTTAGAGCGGATACTTTCTTTCTAGAGGGCTAAAACCGGTGGCGTCCTATATTATTTATAACCCACGACCTCTCTACTGAAGATTTAGCTGACTGCCCTATAAGAAAGTACTCCAGTATAGTAGCATTTCGTTGGCCACCTTCTGTTATATTAGTTCTGATCCTGGACTGACAATAGTCTGGGCAAATCAGGAGAAAATCTATGTCACAAAATTCTGATGTCACAAAATGCTTGTGACTAATTTTAATAAATTTTCTTTATGTCCGATTGACCAATAAAGTGCTATTTATAGAACTGTTTTGCGTCAATAAAGTAGCACTTTATTGTACTAGTAAAATAAAGTGCTACTTTATTTTAATAGTAAAATAAAGTGCTACTTTATTGCCTACCTGGACTACCTGACAAGTTGAAACAGGTCCTGACAACCTGCCAAGGTGAAGCAGGTCTTGACAACCTGCCAAGGTGAAACAGGTATACCTACGCAAATTTTACTTTTTTCATTAATTTTTTTTAATTTTTAACAAAAACCAGTCATAATCGTACATAAAATCATGTATAACGCTTACATAAACAGGCTTTATTGACTCATTATTTAATAGCCTCGCTCGCAAGCTCGCTCGGCCATAAAATTATTCGTACAATAAAGCCTTACTTTATGTACTTGTTATATAAATAGCTATTATGACACCCTTATAGATGAAAGGCGGTATACTATCACCACCTGTTGACTTTTTCGGTTTCAGCCTTTTGATGCTGTTTATAACATCTTGCTTGCTTATAGGAGAGAGATTGAGACCAATCCAGTCACAGTATTCACCTGTCTGTGACCGATTCGACAAAATTCCAAAAAGCCTTCAGTTCCAGATTGATCTTGCTATTTTTAACATGTCTTTTGTGCTGCTCATACTCATATCTTGTTTAAACTTTTACTATTTTCCTTATATTCCGTAGATTTTACTTGCAACTTGTTACACGCAGCACTGATTTTTGAAGTCGATTTTTTCCCCGTTTATTACGCACCAGATCAGTGGAGTACTATAATCATAATGGGAAAGTTTGGGAGTCGTGATATCTTTCTTTCCACATTTAGGAATTGCTGTGTCCATGCAACAATAGATTTTCTTATAAAACTTTGACAAGCTAATAATAATTTCATCATACTCGACAAAATCTGACCAGTCACAGTTTTTAACAGAATTATACAAATGAAGGTAGCTCAGAGTAGGTAGTTAGAATCAATAGAGATACTTCATTTGAGGGGAAACATATGTTTCATAAGTCATGGATAGTTCATCAGAACCGCTTAACTTCTTTGACACTTTGGCCACCAGAAAGTAGATCATCGATGTAGTAGTACTGTTGGAAACTTTGAAATATCATCAAGGTGTAGCTTACCTATTTCCTGGAAAGTCCTTGTAGACAGAAAGAGTGCTGATGCAGTACAATATGTATCTTGATCTTTCCATTACTATTAGTACGCCAAAGGGTATGGGATTGTAATTTATGTTGAATTTTTCCTTTGTCTACTTTCAAGATCATGGAGTGAATAAGGTATCGTGATAAAATCGGAAAAATAGTCTTCTGAACATTGGGTCTCTAACCTTAAGTAAGTTTTTCAATGAATATCCTAAATCATATGTGCAGGATTTGTGAAAAGCAACGTGAAGTTTTGGTTCTTAATAAACTAATTTTAAGTGTACAGAGGTGTGGTAGGAAGTAGCCACAGTCGTCCCTCTGATTGTGGGATAAGGTGTTACGATAAATTTATCATTTACGTAACATGTTTCATCTCTTCTTATTTTCATTATAAAGTTGTATTTTTGCCATTTCAGAATCAGCAAAAATAATAATTTATAATCTAAGTAATCTAAAAATATCCACAACGTTCGATATAATACCAGTACTGCCATCTATCTATCATGTGCATTAAATGCAAATATCTATTATTAAATGAAGGTACTGCCATCTAGTACCTGATGGATCCATTTTTCAAAGTATGATTTTAATTATTTCGCATTTGACAGTCATTTGTATTTTCATTGAAAGAAATTATATTCATTTCACTTTTAGCAAATGGATATATTTCTGTCTTTCTCTAACTTCTGATTCTGAAATAATCATTTTTGGCCTAATGACCTAATTAATTAGCAGTTTTTTGTTTTTAACATAACCTTAATTTAAATTAATATAATTTGTAAACAATTAAAATAATTATAGTGGATTTTTATCTATTCTCTTTTATTCCACGTGGTTTTTCATTGTGAAGTGAATATGGTCTTGTGGGTGTAGTCTTCTGATTGGTTGATCTGGTTAAAACGCAGTTAAGTATAAAAAACACAGGATTATTTTCCTATAGGGTTTGGTTTCTGAAAGGCTCTTTTTTCTCTGGCAGTGCTCTAGCAGGCGAGTCATTTTTATTTTTATAATTCTTTTCTTCACATTTCTAGATTCTCCCTTATAAATTTTGCAATTTATTTTGTCATTAGTGCATACTATCATATCGTTGTTAATTTTGTACCTGATAAATCTTATCTTATCTATTCTTGAAATATAAATATTATATTTTAATTTTTTATCTAATTGCGGGCCTCCATTTTGTGTGATTGGTGGTTCCACGTTTTTTGAGGTAAGTCAATTCAGATTTTTGGACTAATAGATATTCTGGTTTTCAGAATCAATTGTTAGTGTGGTAATATTGGACTCTAAATAGAGTCGGTGAAAACGAAATTTGTGTGTCCATCCCCATCAACTCTTTATTGAATCGAGGCAGAGGCCTATATAGCCATTTTCTGTTTGGCTCTATCAATTATTATCTCAATTATAATCTTCTCGAAGAGAAGAGTGTTGAAAAAAGGTGTAATTTTCTAAAATAGAAATTCAGACAGGTCAAAAATTCATTTAAAAAGTTTTAATTAAAACATCTCAAGAATTTTGACAGTTCCTGGATTTTATTGATTTCACCCTCAGGTTTATCTTGTAGTACCTATAGTAGCTACCTTGGCTAAAAAGGAAAATTTTGTCTATTTGGGGGAGAATCTAAACATTTAATATCTTAATTTTCTATCTGATTTTGTTCATATTCTTGCCTGTTATTGCTACTGCCAGAAAAGCAGCACTCCGCTCAACTTGTAACGAGCATTTTAATTTAATCTTGCCTGTTATTATCTATTTTTATGATTATTTTCCAATTATTTAATTGTATTTTTTTTGTTAAAATATTTCTTCAATTTACAATAGTCGCTCATACTTACCTGATTCTGTAGAAAGAAGTGTCTGCACAAAAATAGTTTTATATTAAATTTCAATTTAAATTTTCTTTGCAAGAGACTCTCTTTTTGACAGAATTCAGGGATTTAATATTCCAATTCTTGGTGAACCTGATACTGCCTTACTCTTTTCTGGGTACCTACTCGACATAGAGACCACTATTTGGATCAGCTGGAGTGATGTCACACCAGCAATCTATCGTCTTCCTGGATACAGGAAACAACACAACATCCCTTGAAGAGCTCCGGATTGGAAAGGTACATTGTATCAGATTCACCAGAACAACCAAGCTGTCGACTGTCAAATTTTAACTCTTTTAAATTTAATTTTAACATTCTTAGTACATTGTAAACAAAATAAAATTATTGTTTTTTGGATTTTGAGTGGTTTCATTTGCACATAAAGGGGCTACACGTTATCTTAATTTTTTTTGAATTCCACGACCCTAGGTTCTCTTGTCTTAAAGTTCAAATAACGAGGTTTATTTGTAACAAAGGACATGTGTGATCGAGTGCCTCGTATTCTAAAATTAATTTCCGATATGCCTGCTTTATATCAGGATTTTTATCCGATATCCTTTCCAGGGTCAACAAACGAGTATGAGAGCAATGGCCTTTCCAGTCCTTGAGTATTTCAACAGAATCTTTTAGTGGCGATTGACTCTATACCGCTAGAAGTCCTTTATTATGGTAATGTTATTCAAACAAATCATAATATATTCAAAAAAAAAAACTTCCAAATCCGATCTGGCTGATTCAAGTTGGAGTCACTCAAATCAAAACAAAAATCTTTAAATCTGAGTAGGTACTCCAGAACCAAAACTTACCCAATCCAAGATTGCAAGTATCTCCATTGATAGGAATAATCTTCTTAATTGCTTCTGGATCTCGGCTTTTCAAAACATCGAACAGCTAAACATTTCAAGCAAGGTATAAACGTTAAAATAAATCCATAGTAGGTATATTACTTACAGGGTTAGATAAAATCTGTTCTAACCTTTCGGGCAAACCCTTTCCCCTTTTCGCCCTTAATAGAATATAAATATTGCCTATATCCGGACAAGATCGTAATAATTTTTCTATAAGTGCTTTTCCTATGAAACCACTACCTCCAGTAATAAATATGTTTTTTCCTAGAAAAGACTAATAGTTTAGGAATAAATAATTTATTTGTTGAAATTACCTTTAAAAAAATCCTTAATTGAGTTTTTGCCCTTCATTATCAACATCAATAGTAGCCAACTTGATTTTAAATTTCATGGGGGTCTTGATTAATTTTTTTTTCTTTTCAAATTTTGTTAATTTATTCGTATAATCAGCAACGAACTGAGGAAACATAATACTTATTGTTCGTTGGATAAATATGGTTTTTTGGATCATAATTAATCCGGGCCTGGTGCCCTTTGTGATTGTTCCACATAAAGGTGAATGGCTTACTCGAATAAATGTATATTTTAATAAAACTGTAAATTAGTTCTTAAAATGTATTAAAAACTGGTTATTAATTTATTTTTCCAGGCAAAGCCCGAGCACACAATTATTCCTGCTTTTTCCAGCATTTTTCCCAATAAATATTGAAGATTCCTGCAAGAAGTTCTTTAAGTTGGCAACGGAGCCAAAAGTAATAAAAGTGTTTTTGAACTCGGAGGATTTTACGATGCAAGTAATAGACATAATCCAATCCTTCCGCGTTTTAAATGAGGAATTTATTGTCCTCATTGTTCTTTTTATATTCATGGACATTGTACATGTTTGTGTGATGTTCTTGTTTCCTTTTGGGTCGAAATGTGGCTCGTCTAAGGTCCACTGAAGTGAATGAGGAGGAGTAGGGCATGTGCAAGGATACAAAATAAGTATTTTAAGGCTGCAGTGCTGAGAATATGCCTGAAAGAATGTAAAAATCAAATCAAACTAAATCAAGGTCCACTGAGACTGAAAGCCAATTTGCCAAATTTGAAGTCGAAATTTTATTCAACAAATTGATATCACATAAATTTACTTATCACTTATCGAAACGTGCGCAACAAATCTCGTACCTATTCAAATTTCAAACTAGCTCCCAACTGACAACTACACGCTATTTAAAAACTACATCAATTTTTCTAGAAAAAACGATTCCCTGAATAGACGCGCTTTAGACATAAACAACTAGGGCCCTAGAATTCTGACCAGGTTATACCTACCTATACTTTTATAAATAATCTTTGTCTTTAATTATTCCATTATTGAATAGATATAGTATAATCTGTGCGAACTACAATAAAAGGTCTATAAGGCACACCTCTTTGAAAATGTATTCCTTGCAGCCTGTATAAACTTTCCCGAAAAACAAATTTACATCTGTGCCCTTCTGGCGCTTTTCTCATTTAAATCATTTGAAATTCATGCGAAGTAAATTGGACGAAATTGAATTTCTGCCTTCCCTATCCTGCTGCGGTTTACTTACTTTTTTTTTTTTTTTTTGTAAGGATGATTTGCATTTAAAACGCTGTGCTGGAGAAAATTGACGAAATAAAAGGGAAAACATGGCAATAAATTGTAATTGGCGAATTGACAGTTATTAGTCGCTTAGCTTACAATTTATCATTTTGCTTGTAGGTGTTAGACAATGTTTTAGGGGAATACTAATTTTCAAGAGGATACTTATTTTCCTCTTATTGGCCGATTTAGAATACCTACTGACTTTTTAAAACTGGTTTGCTAAGGCTTACTTATTATTTAAGACAGGATTTTTATTTTATTAGTCTTAGATCATTATTTAGTGAGAGCCAAAATAAAGTTGAGTTTAGGAAAATGAACAAGAACCCGGAGGAATAAAACACCAATGCCATAGTCACGGACACAGTGGATACAAAAAAAATACAATTTTGACAGTTTTAGAGATGAAAGCACTGTATATCCATATCAGAAGCGACTCGACAGCAAACTACTGAACCTTGGAGAATGTACCTTCAAAAAACTCTATGAGAACATTATAAAGAGTCTAATAGAAGCCACCCAAGAAGCAAGAGGAACGAAGAAAAAAATATCAACAAGAAATACTGGTGAAACGAAGATAAAGCTATTAGTTCAAGAGAAGAAGCAAAAATATCTGAAATGGCTAACAACAAAAAATGAACAAGACCTTGAAGTTTATAAAGCCAAAAAAAAGACAATAACGTGCATTACTATAGTTAACAACGAGTCATGGGATAAGAAATGTGAAGAAATTACCTAACACCTATAGGAGGAAGGAAATGCTCAGAGGTATAGAAATTGATATCGAATGTCAAAAACTCAGGTAAGGATAGAGCTAATATCCAGGTAATCAAACCAGAGCAATGGATAGAACACTCCAAGTGTCTATTACAAGAAAGTAGACCGAATATATATTAGATTCTTTAAGACATATTGAAGTATATGGAGAAGTAGTTGAGATATCTCAAGAGTCAAAAACCAGGAAAGACTGTTAAGAACTGGTAAAGCTAGCGGCCCAGAAGGGATATACTCCGAAATGCTGAAATGGGGAACTGAGAAGCTCTTCAAAGGTTTCACATGTATTATCAATAAATGCCTAAATGGACATCCTGTTTCACAAGACTGGAAAACGGCTTTTATATCATCCATTCACAAAAAAGGAAATAAGCTGGACGGCAATAACTATTGGACTACAAGCACACTAAGCAGACTATACGGTAGAATCCTGCGTGATTTCATTGAGGAAGATTATAAAGAGAAAGAATAAGAAGAGCAGTGCGGATTCAGAGCAGGAAGATCAGGTACAGACAACGTAATTTGCCTAAAACAAGTCCTAGAAAAGAGATCTGCTAGACATTTAGAAACCCACCTCACAATTGTGGACCTACAAAAAGCATACAATACAGTTCCAGTATCCAGACTATGGAAGGTATTAGAACAATCCAACATCAATCAACACCTATATAACGGCACTTAAAGAACAATATAAAGACTCGAAATCAAGAATTAAGATAGGTGAAAAACTCACAGATACATTTATAGTGAATAAAGGACTACGTCAAGGATGTTGTATCTCTCCAACGCTTTTCAAAATATACGTAGCAGTAGCACTACAAAATTGGAAGAGTAAGATACTAAGAGTTAATATAAATAAAACAAAATATCTTTGTGTAGGTACCCAGAACGGAAACTTGGAAGTGAATGATGGTCAGGAAATTCTGCAGTTAGGAATATGAGTATCTAGGTATCACATTCGACAACACCGGAACACATGTGAAAGAAATAGAAAAGCGAATAGTTGAAGCTAAAAGTGATAGGATGCCTAAATCGAATCTTGCAAGGAAATAGCAAAGAAGAAAAAATTCAATATATACGAGGCAATGATAGAGAGCAGCCATCTATATGGAGCCGAGACTTGGAGAATAGGAATGTTCACAAAATAAAAAAAAATCCGTTTAACCATCATCAAATTATTGAGCATCGTTTCATAAGTAAATCTACAAAATTTTACGAAAATCAGAAAATTCTTTCTATGAGAAAAACGGAGACGAAATATTGATATTCGTTTAAACGCATAAAACGCTATCTGACGTCACAATGCGTAATGAGTTAGCACGCGCAAGTACAGTGGCGTTATACTAGCTATTTGGATCAGCCTCTTGTGACGTTGTTTTTGTTGGCAATAAAGAATATTGATATTAACATTATTGTAATTATTATTATGGTTCGGTTTTAATTTAACGAGAGAGTCTGTTCACGTTTAACAAGTATTTTGATATTGCTCCTATCTCCTTCATGTCGATCTCTGTGTTATAGGGTTTATCGGAATTAAGGTAGAAAAGGTACTTTGGCTAAAATGAAGGAAGGTTTTCAAAAGGCCGATTCACATAATCTGCCAACTTTGGACGTTATCTACTATTTTTTTGTTTATTTCGTTATCTACTATGGTATCAGAATGTTTGATCAAGTGTCGACTTGAATCAGCTCCAGTCCATTGGTGTAGAAGTAAAACAGACGTTATTAGATGTAGGTATAGTTGCATTTGAACAATGATATATAGTAATTTACCTGTAACAAGGGCGGAAAGTTATACTTTCCCGCACGTAACGGCATTTGCACGAACGACGAGCAGCCAGCGGAATTCGTGCAAGCCGCAAGTGCGGAAAACTTACTTTATGCTCGTGTCAGGCCCATTTTTTCTATGAGCGTGTGAAAAATGCGTCTTCACGCAACGATTTGTGTGCGGAAAGTAGCACATTTTCGCACCTCGTAGAAAAACACGCACGTAGATACCACTCTTTTCGACACGTTTCAACTTTGTTTGAGTCTCCCATCATTACACAAACACAGATAATTGGAGTGAATGAAGCTTCTTGGAATAAAGCAACAGTCAGCAACACAATAAATCCAATGTAAACTTGTAAACAAATCTCGCCAACGCGCCAGCTGATTTTTCGCTCCGCACAGTGACGTCACAAGTGGTACTCTCGCCGCAGGGGGTCGTTTTGCTAGCCTCGCTAATTTCGTTTTTTTGTTTTCGATTTATCAGAAAAAATTAAGTGTTTCTAGATGTTTTAACGCCTAATACGTGTTTTGTGGACCTAAAACCACCACTTTTTATTACAAT
The DNA here is from genome assembly GCA_917834065.1 of Ceutorhynchus assimilis. Classification (NCBI taxonomy): domain Eukaryota; kingdom Metazoa; phylum Arthropoda; class Insecta; order Coleoptera; family Curculionidae; genus Ceutorhynchus; species Ceutorhynchus assimilis. Next base: position 23,316,259 of record OU892284.1, read on the forward strand.
TGAAAAATAGTGAACATCCCTATTACAGACAGGCAAAATAATAAAGTATAAAAGCAGTTGAAATGGATGCTATTAGAAGATCCATGCGAATCTCTCGAAGAGAGAGAATACGGAAGGTACGGACACCCAGAATAATGCCATATACCAGCGGTGGCCCAGAAAATGCTGCATTGGTTACCAACAGGTAGAATAAAACGAGGAAGACCAAAACTGGAATGGCAGAAGACCATACAAAAATCCATGAGTGAGAGAAATCTCTCATAAGAGGATTGCGACGATAGAAGAGGATGGAAATTAGGTGTTGGATTAAGAAGAAAGACGTTCTAAAACGACATATTATATATATAGTACCTATATCAGTCTTAGACTTCGGTACAAGGGTTAAATTACCACAAAAGGGTGGAGAACTTGCAAAAAATGCACAAAATTAATCCTGACTCACGTAATCACAACTAACTTCGAGAGTAATGTGGGATTATATTCAAGGTTGAGCATTTCCTAACATGACTAAAGATGTTTTTTGAAGCCAGCGATGGAATAGTGACTGTGATTATGCTATCTACCAGATATTTCTCGATGGCGCTTTAAAATGATTCTAGTAATGCTTCTATTCAAAGCTTTCGAGGAGATATTGATTCTAGTTGAGGTGGTTTATCTGGTTGCATTATTGCCCATGCTTCGTGTTTGGTTCGAAAGAAAACGTAGAAATGTGACCTTGATAGATAACCATGTGATCAATGATGTTCCTAGAATATCGATACTTTGGTCGGTCGATACGTTCAAACAACCTCACATTTTGGAGCTATTGTACTTTAAGAAGATCTTGTTTTGCGCTTTCTTAAGTTTAGTGCTACGATTTTGCCAATGCAATTGAATTTTCGCACCTTGGTCGCTCGCCGGTTAGTGTCTAAGTTTTGCGCTTCTTAAATTCTCAATGTGTGTGATATATGTATACCTACTGATATATACTAATTCTTTGTCTCAGTTACTCGAAACAATTCTCTTCATCATTGTTGCACTGAAAAAAAAGGTACACAAATATAACGAAAAAGTGCATTGAGCCAGTGAATCTCGTCATTAATACTGAGCCGGTGAACTAATTTGTTAAGCGAAAAGCTGTTCGTTAAATAGATGAAAAAAAGGTTCATTGATTTAACGCTTGAATTCATTGTCGCAGAGTAAGGATTCTATCATTTTGACGTATAGAATTCGTTGCCTGAGTGAAATAACTTCTTCAATATAATGTACAAATAACATTGGTTTAATAAATCAAATTTTCAATTTAATGTATGCGGTTTCATTGGCTTAACGTATGAATGCATTATCCTAGGCTCAGTTGCATGAAGAAGAATATTCATATTATGGGTTCTCTGATCTCTCGCTCTTTCCTGCGTTTCCTCTTTTCGGTCTCGTGTCTGCGTCGCTGTTCTTCAAAAGTTTGTGGTCCATCGTGGACTACTCGACTCCGCGAGGCCTATTATTTGTCCTGGACTGTTGCTGATATCGATGTGGCACTTTGCCAAAATTTCCTTTAGAACATCTTTGTAGCGTTTTTGTTGACCTCCTTGATTCCGTTTTCCATCTTTCAGCTTACTAAGAATATGTTGGGAAAGACGTGTTTCGGGCATGCGAACGAGGTGACCTATCAAGCGAAGTTAGTGCTTGATGATAAGGGCTTCCAAGTTAGTTGGGTTGACCTCCTCTAAAACACTAATGTTCGTTCGTCGATCTGGCCATTTAATCCGTAGGATCGTTCTTAGGCATCGCTGGTGGTATTTTTCTAGGCTTTTTATGTGTTTTCTGTAGGTGGTCCATATTTCGCAGTTATTTATGTAAGTGTTGGTATTACAACTGTATTGTAGACACGAAGTTTGATCTCAGCGCTGATGTCGTGATTGTTGCAAACTCTGTCTAGAAGTCGCCCAAACGCCGCGCTAGCACACTTCAAGCAATGTTGGATTTCAGCGTCAATGGTTGCCTGCGCTGACAGATGGCTTCCGGGTAATGTCCCACGTTCTGCAATGTTTTCCGTATACTATAAATGAAGAAGTTATTCTGCTCAATGAATACTTGAATTCCGAATTTCTTCCAAAAAGAGGTTGAATTTAACACCAACACAAAATATAATTTCCGGATAATGTACGATATACTGTCGATAATATGGAGTTTGGGTGTGCTTAATGAATTCTATACGTTAGCCTGACGAATAGTTCTATATTAAAACTATCAAATTTTTTAAATTGATGAGTAAAGTTCGTTAGTTATAAACGTTCATTAAACCACTAACACATTCGTCAAGCTGATGAAACATATTCATTAATTAATGAACTCTTGGTCATTGATTCAATGCATAACTTCATTGACACAATGAAGAAAGTTTCATAAGCACGATGAACAAACTTTTTGGGATAAGAAATAATCATTAATACAATGAATGTGGTTTATGAATGATTATTCATAAAGTCAAGGAATAGAATCACTGATCACTGATCAAAGAAAGTTCCTTATACTGATGAAAGTGTTCGTTCGAACAATGAAAAATAAAAATTCACCGGTTTTATGATAATAATGAACATAAATTCGTTACATTAAGGACGAAGTCATTAGGCTATGAACACTGATTAATTGGATTGATGAAATATTTCATTTAATTAATGAAAAAAAAATAACAACCGCCATTCGTCAATATTATGAACGATTTTTTTTTCAGTGTGGTCAAAGTAACTAGAGATAGTACGCGTCGTTGATAGGGGGCACAGTCCACTTTGTCAATTGATATGGCACCAACCTTTCCCTGCTTTATTAGGCAATTTCTCGCGAGGATAATCAAGCATAATCGATTATGCTGGATTATGCGATGTGTCAATTGTGTCATACTCCCCTAACTCCCCCACCGTCAAATTCTGGGATACTCCAGGATCTAGAACGCTTAATTTCTTAAGACCGAAAATCACCTTTTCTACATTTAAAATCGACGAAAAAATAAACTCTAACTAACAGCCTGAATCGCAAGCATTCCATCGAGGTCTGCGGGTGACGTAATCACTATAAGCTAATGATAGTGACGTCACTCGCAGGCTCAGAATTGGATGGAGAGTGGAGAGGTTTTCAAGCGTTCGGATGCAAAGCACGTAGAATATGATAGGTGTGAAGTGTTCTAGGAGCTTCGCACTTTGCACCCGAAAGCGGCTCTGTTCTCGAGACGCCGAGATATTTGGTGAATTATTAGCACAAGCACATAACATGTCATATAGAAGGGGGGCTATTTATAAAGGGGTGGTAAAAAGTACCGGAACGTTAGTTAGTTCTCTATGGACAGTGATCGAGACATCATCTCACCTGTCTGCCTCTGTTCTCTGCGCCAGAGAAAACGAAGAGCTCTCCCCTCATTTTGTTCGACAGAGGTGTGATGACTTGCTTACCCTGTACTACAGTGGCTAAATAAACCTTTACATACAGTGGCGACAATAGAGGTTCCGCCGCCATTTTGTGCCCAACCTTTTGCTACTTTTGAATATGAATATAGAGGATTTAAGTGGACATCATCCATCATAAAAAATTGAAAACAACGTATTTAATGTGTCTAATTATAGTCATCGGATACGTTGTTTCCAATTTTTTATCATGGATGTCCATTTAAATCCTATATATTCATATTTAAAAGTAGCAAGAGGTTGGGCACAAAAAGGCGGCGTTTTCTATATGAGTACCTATATAGGATTTTAAAGAACCAATCAAAAAGAAGACGGCAATTGTCGCCACTGTGGTAATAGAGTAACTGTACCATGCACTTAGGAGCGCGTATTAGGCTGACAACACTTTGCGTGGGTCCCCTTGCTATCGGGATCACTTTAGGTGGCCAGCGGACGAGCCCCCTCTGTGTTGTTGGTGTGAGCTGCCTACAGGCACGAAGCAAGAAACGAGCGAACCAACGATAAACTCCGCGGGCGCGAAATAAGGTTTCCGGGAAGCCCAGTTCGCCCCCTTATGACATGATACGTGCTAATAATCCATGAAATATCTCGGCGTCTCGAGAACAGAATAGCTTTTCCACCTGGGAACATAATAAAATCATATTTTGCTCTCAAAATGGTTATACAATAAAGTAGAGAAAGATTGGGGCCATATCAATTAACATAGAAATCTGTGCCCCCTATAAATCGCAGTACATGTTACGTGTTACGACGCGTACTATCTCTAGTTACTCTGAGGCGCAATTATCCTTACGGACCACCTAATAATTAGTATTAAAAACTTCCTTTTTTTTTCACCCTGTATAAAATCGTTGAACCAACAATAATGAAGAAGATTGTTTCGACTAACTGAGACAAAGAATCATGGATATGATGGAAGTCGTTTTTCAGTTAAACTGAAATTTATGCAAAACTAGGTAAGATATTTATTCAAAAACCCCTCAAGTTGTCTCTTACCATTGAACTACTGTTCTCCTTAAATCCCAGAAAAAAAGCAAGAGTATGTTTGAAAAGAAATGGCGACGGCCTGAATTTTGTTAAACTTTGCACTGTTTTATTGTCCTGTCCTGTCCCTGTATGTTGTAGATAACGTTTCTGTTCATCAGCACCATATACCTTGAGCACCAAACAATGCGCCCCAAAATGCTTCAAACTGAAATCAAAAATTTCTTATACTTTCTGAGATATTTAACTTAAAAAATAGACAAAAAATGTCTTTATGCGAATCGAAGTTCCAGCAGTTTAGTTAAAAAATAATATAAAAATAATGCGGCGTGAATTACAGAATAACAGCAAAATAATGACAAAAAAATACAAACGGAAGGCAAAATTTAACATACATCAGGCATAGAATTGGAAATAAAATAACCAGGGAAATACATAAGAAGTGTAATAGAACAATCAACAGAAAGACATCACAATCTTAGAACTATAGGCATGGCGGAGCAGGCATTATTGCAGGTCCTGATTATAAAAATTGATAAATAAAACCAAAAAACAAAAGATACAGTCTAGGAGAGTGCATCTGCATAGTATTCATCACAATTATAAAAGGGATAATCTTCAAAGCAGGTCATTACCTACTGCTTTTCTAAATTTTTCAAATTCTTTTATTGACCTAAATTCGAGTGGTAGGTGGTTGTTTGACGCTCTCATAGATTACCGATTCTTGGGTCAAAATTAGTCTAGATATAGGAAAAGGTACAAGTTGGTTTGCAGTTTGCCTGGTGGATTGTTCAGGGGCATAATTAACAGCATTCCTGATGTCAAATGCTCGGTATTGGACAGAAATGACGATGTGGTTTCATTTGAAATTGGGGTTAAAGAATTACTTTTGAAGGGCCTGCTAGATCCAAACCTCTGGCCTATAGGCATTGCTGTCCAGGAGTTTCATCCTCGTCATATGGGAGCAAAACCCCTCCACAGCAAATTTTTAGAGGGGAGAAAGAGAGGACCAGTCTCATTAGATTGTGCTACCTTTCTGTACTAAAATGTGAGAGACCTAAAAATTAAACTCAAAGATGCTTTATGTGCTGCTTGCACCGCTTCTTTCTCAGTGATTGCATTTACGGAAACCTGGCTGGACTGTAGTATCTGTGATGCTGAATTTCTTGACTCACGTTACACCGTTTATCGCTGTGATAGGAGCAGTCTAAACAGTGCTAAAAGCCGTGAAGGTGGGATACTTCTGGCAGTAAATAATTGCTTTAAATCTCATCGTCTGTCGATTGGTGAAGCATAGGTGGAGGAAACATGGGTGTCAGTGACTTGCTCTTCTGTATTGGCTTTGTCTATACACCTACCATAGATGTTTCGTATCATGAAAACCACTTGAAATCAGTTGTTAGTGCCTGTGAAATGTTTGATAATGTGCTTGTTCTTGGAGATTATAATCATTCTCAAATAACGTGGTCCACTAGTGAGGATATCTCTGGTTTATTACCTGGAAATGTAAGGTCAACTAAGGAAATATTGTTATGTGATGACACTGCGTCTCAATCTGTCTCAATACAAACGATCATGGTTCAATCCTGGATTTATGCTTTGCCAACTTTGAGCTCGTTTCAATTGTAATATCTGACGATCTGGTGGACTGTGATCGTTATCACCCAGCTCTGGAGTTATCCATACCTGTTGATAAAGCTAGATTTCTGAAGCCTCTCAATTATTTTTCCTATGACTTTATAAATACCATTTACGATGTAATTAATAAATATTTGTTTTCCTTTGATTGGCGATCCATTATGACTGAGGACCTAAACGAAACTATTAATAACTTTTACTCGGTGATGTTCGAGTGACTGCTTCAATATGTTTGTTTCCACAAAGAGACATTGTTACAGCGATAAATTTCCTATCTGACCTGATTTTTTAAAAGAAAATTGCTCACAAACAATACAAGCAGTCGAATAGTGAAGTGGATTATTTTGTATTTATCGCACTTCGAAGGGATTCAAAAACCTCACCAAGGAGTGCTACAAATTATACATAAGTGATACTGAAAGGGCCATAGGCCCTAATGAGAAAGTCTTCTGGAGCTTCGCTCATTCCCAATCCAATCAGGGTACTATTCCTGAGGAAATGTTTGGTGTTTATTTTTCCTCCGTCTATAGCCCCCAGTGAAATTTCAACGCCAGAACTTTCGCTGATCGATTTGAGAATATTTCAAGCATTGTCAAAGACACAACCGATATTGAGAGGGCTTTACGGCAAGTGAACATCGACAAGTCTGCAGGACCTGATGATTCCCTACAAAGTACTAAAATCTTGTTGTAACATCTCTCTCTATTTATTATTTTTAACAAATCCTTAAACTCTGGAATTTTTCCAGAAATGTGGAAGCTCTTTTATATTTGTCCTATTCACAAGTCAGGCAGCAAGAATGATGTAACAGCTTAATGACAAGTTCCACAACATTGATAAGTGTTGTTACCTATATAAGATTCAGTAGACTTACCTGTAAGGTTCCCTTTCAGTATTGCTTAGGTGATGTTCGCTTCTCTGAAGTTTTTGTCATCAAACATCCTGGTGTCTATCTAGATGCTAGGTTAATTTTCACAAAGCATTTTGAAGTGGTAATTGGCAGGGCTAATAGAATGTTGGGTATTATTAAGAGAGCTTCTAGGGACTTTACAAGTATACGCCCCATCAAAATTCTTCACACATCACTGGTCAGATCCGTTCTTGAATTTTCTTGCATAGTTTGGTCACCATACTATCACATCCATATCAATAGGCTTGACAACATACATTTAAGTTTGCTAGGGACAAACTCTCTCTGCATGAGTGGTGTAATTCTCAGCGTTGACCAGACTTAGACTTAGACTTACCCATCTTGTTCGCAGAAGGGAATACTTTGATGTCCGTTTTGCTTTTAATATATTATGGATGCTTTTATCTACACACTCAAAGTTATCGGACACGAAGTAGATCTTATTGTCGTACTTGGTATTTACTATTTAGTTCTGTTAAAAGTATATCTGCCAATGTAAATAAGTTCTATGAGGGTCTTAACTTTCTTAGTTTATCTCAAGATAAATTCAAGACGCGGCCAAGAGAATAATTGTTTTAGGTTAGTTTTTTCGATTATTTTAAATTTAAACTTTGTACCACTTCAAATGTACCTATGTATTTTTTTAAACATGAATAAATAAATAAAGTAAAATAAAAAATATAGTGCTATCATCAGCAAAGACATAAAATTTTCCATTGATGTTGATAAAAATGAAATTATTAATATGAGCAAGGAAGAAAATAGGGCCGAGAACAGATCCCTGTTGCACTCCTCGGTTATTTCTTTACTGTTTGATAAGGATTGGTTGCAGCTGACTATTTAGGATCTGGCTGTGTTATTAGATAACGCCCATCTACACTCAACCAAATAGTAGCATAGATAAAAAGAAGTTGTTCATGATGAGGAACTTCTATTTCGATTTATCTTGAGTATGAACAACGAACATTGAAGTAGGTGACAAGGCTTTTGTATTAATAAAACTTTCCATAGGAACAATAAACATCCTTCTTAGTTTATGTACTTTTTCATTGGCCTGATCAAAATATTAATGAAGTCCAGATGTTATTCAATGAAACCCTTTCATTGTATTTATGAATCAAAGTTTTAAATACTAAGAATTTCATTCATTGTATTTATAAATGACGTTTTCAGTAATATGTACTCTATATTCTTTATTTTTATTAAAATAAATTCACGAATTATGCCTTAAATATACTTATGATTTTAAACGGGGTACGGAGTATTTGCGTGAACCCTGTAGGGGTAAATATGAGCAATAGGAAAAAAGCTTTAAATGCAAAATTTGCATGATTTGTTCGTATCATCTTCCAGAAATGTCAAACAGACAAACGGGTATCGCAAAATCTGAAAATTCAAAAATCTAAGTACCTACTTATGTATTTTTATTTTAAATGGTACTCACTGTATATTGTAATATCTTTTAAATCATGGCAACATCGAAGATTTTCGTCAGAATTTCAGATCCACTGGCCAGATAATACTACTTGGCAAAAACGAAACGTATATAAAGCTATATTATAAGTTTTCTATCAGTAATTTACAATGTTATTAATTTTGTTCTCTTTTTTTTTTCAGGTAAGTTTCCGATACCAATAACGTAATCTAGTGGGTGGTAAGTAATAACACATTTTCTTGTCAGTTTTCTGTTCTACGTGAAATGCCATATGTCACAGTCAATAACTTTGGAAAGAGAAGACAATAATAATATAGGGCGGAAATTTGATGGGTCCTCGCCACTTTTATGAATTGGTAGAGCAAGAGCTTGTTTCAAACAATCTGGAAAATTGCCAATGAGAAAAGACTGATTGATAAGTTCAACAAGAACTGACAGAGTAGCATTTGGGAGATGCTGTAGGATTTTTGTGGACAAACCATAAATGCTTGAGCTAGTTGTGTTTATTTTTACCATGTTTAGCACTTGCTTTAGGTACCTACCTATTGGAACTTCAGGAATATTTATATGATTTGAGAAGGAAATAAGATCTACCTACCAATGAGCTGATATTCGAGGTTAAGTTTTCTGCAAAAAGCAGTAATAATCATTCATTAACTTAGAAAGGCGGCCCTGAACCCTTACTACTGATTGAAAGGAACACATTGTTCAGCATTCCCGTAGAATTTAGGGCAACATACATGCTTCTAACAGAAGAAAAATAACTTTTCTGCGCATATTATGTCGCAAGCGCAAAATCACATTTTTTTCTTTATAACTCCTAGTTAATTGATTTTTTTTCTAAAGAAATTTTGTACAAAATACTTCCTTCCAGAAGTTTCTGGGATTGCTGACAAAATAAAAGCTCTCTAAACAAGTTATCCACCCAACTTTTTAACCGCACACAGAAAACTCCACTCCTAACAAATAATTCTATAGTTTTTATTGCACATACATTTCACTTCGAACGGCACGTATAAAACATTACTGTTTCCAAAGTTGCACTTTACAGAGAATCTTTTATTGGTCCAGCTTTAAAATAAAATGCGTCTCACGTTTTCTCTCGCGGTCGCACCATAAAACCAAAAAGTTATTCCTTTTATACTATATACAGGAAATCTCTTTATACCGGAATTGCCGGAATTGCATGAATAATTTCACACCATAAGCTCTATCATAATTCTCAAATGGTAATTTTGCTTTAATAATGCCATACGAACGCCACATAGCTTAGATTTACAGCATTTTGTTTCACCGTAGACTTGGTATTTGTCTTTAGAATGTATGTATACTTGGTTAAGTCAAAGTGACGTTAATAGGAATTATGTTATCAATTTCAGTTATATATTTTGCTGTTTGTATTTAAGTAGTAAATAAAGTTTTCTGCTCAGGTGAGTATAATAATTTAATTGTGAGTGCTACAAAATGAAACCTCAGTTTTTCAAGTTCCAAATCTGAATCTTGCTAGGTACCTGAAACTTTTTGTACATCATACAGGCAAATATTACAAAATACCAGCACAATATAAATTTCACAATTTCCCTAGTCGGTCTTCTACCTACAGCAAAAAATACTCGCGTTAATTTGGGGTTAGATTCGTGACCTTGTTGATCACAGATATAGAAACCAATAGAAATTGAAATTTCAACTCAGGGATCTCTTTTTACCAAACAACCTAACCACTTCATAAATATACCCTGTAAACAATCAAACAAAATAGAAAGAAACAACTTCAATATCGTAATCAAGCTGTTTAACTTTTGTCAGAATCCACTTCGGATTCTGAGCTCACTATTAATTACTTCGAAGGCCTTCAACTTATCGAGGGAAACGTCTCCTCTATATTTTCTCTGTGATCGAAAAGAGGCCTTTGGGTCCTCGACAATATATCGATCGTGATCAAGGATCTGTACAATTTCGTATGGGCCACTTAACTTAGGCAAACGTTTCTTGCTTTCGCCTTGGTTACTTCTATATCACGTAGTTGTCTTTCTCGAATTTTTGACCTATGCACCGTCGTTTATCAAATCTAGCTTTCCTTTCGCTTTGTTTTAGGTCGATCTTTTCTTTAGTAGTTTGTCGTATTTCTAACAAGTTTCTTTCCTTGTCAGAATCTAGCTCTACCTCGTTGGCTAGAACTGCATTCGCAACATCTCTTGGAGCATATCTCAAAAATAACTAATAGGGCGTTATTCCATAGTTGAATTTCTCGTTGAATTCAAACCCTATCGCACCCTTGATACCGCCTCATCTTATTTATCCTCTACGTCAGTAGAAGCGGACAGGGATGCAAGAGTTGTGCGGTTATAGCGTTCAACTTGTCCGTTAGGTCGCGGCGTAGCGGTTACGGTTTCTTAACAAATTAGGTATTTCTTTATACCTACCTATCTTCAGTTAACCTTGTATTTCTTGATACAATTTCTTTATGAAATAGGTATTTCTTAATACCTATCTTCATTTCACCCTGTATTTCTTGATACAATTTCCTTATGAAATAGGTATTTCTTTATACCTATCTTCATTTCACCCTATATTTCTTGATACAGTTTCTTTATGAAATAGGTATTTCTTTGTGCCTATCTTCATTCCACACCGTAATTCTTGATACAGTTTCCTTCTGTATAAGGCATATCTTTATACCTTTCTATGTTCCACCCTCTATTTCTTGATACAATTTGTGTTTAAATGAGGTATTTCTTTAAACCTATCTTCCTCTTTGTCTAAAAGCGTTCTGCTTAGAACTTCTGGCAAATATTTACACCTGTCGTTAGCTTTTTGTGCGGCTAACACCCAATCTTAATGCTTTATATTCACAATTTTTACTGGACACTCTGTAGGATTGCGACTTAAAGCATCTACGTGACACATTTTTGTACCTCTTCGATACTCTACAGCAAACATGTATATTGTATATTCCTGGAAATTAAGCCACCACCTAGCAATTCGTGGCACCTCTTTTGCTTCTTTTGTCGTTTGTTCGGAATAATACACAACTGGCTTCAAGGTACAAACGTAATATGAGATCATGAGCAGCGATGAGCAGCTGATGCTCGAAACACCTCTCTTAGATTTGACAATCCTGCATCAAAATCCTTGCTTGGCGACAAAATATCATCCATGTATGTAATGGCCGTTCCATACCTCAAAGTGCCTAAAACGTAATTTATAGTTCGCTGAAATATTGCAGGCGCATCACATAATCCAAATGGAACCTTTAGGTACTTGTAGTGGCCATCTGGCGTAATAAAAGCTATCCTTGAGATGGATGACTCTTCTATTTCAATCTGGTGATAACTACTCGCCAGATCTAAGCATGTGAATTATTGACAACATTTTAAACTTTCCAAAAAATTATTCGTGGGAGTGGAAATAGGTCTTTAATAGTTTTAGCGTTAAGTGCCCGATAGTCTATATACATAGGTACGCTGCTCGTCGCTCGCCATTCTTTCTCTCCACCAACAATATAGGACTCGAGTAAGGAGAATCTGATTCACCAATTATTTTACTATGCAAAAAATCCTCTACGCTCCACAATTTGTCTCACAACTTTTCGTTCATTGTGGTAAAGACGTTATGGGCTTTATACAAAAGTTCTTGTTCCATTTATCCAACAATCAAAATACAGTGGCGTAACTAAGGGCCCGCAGTTGCAGGGGGGCCCCGCAGGGCCCCAGGCCAGGCGACAAGAAAGTACTAAACTGGCGACAAGAATATTACTAAACTAAAAAAAAAATACTTAAACCTAACCTATGAACCTCATAATACATACCAACCATTGAAAAAGTATGTCTAACTCCTGATGTCTTCAACGCTTAATGTCCTACTAATTATTTTTTATATGAGAAAATTTTGAATAAATGAATCTAAAAGAAATCAAGGACTAGCATTTACCTGGAAAAAAATTCATAACGTAGGTTATTAAAATAGTCATACCGCCCTAAGGCGTTATTTTCTAGCATAACGCCCTAGGGAATTATTTCGTATTTAACTGACTTTTATGTAATTTGTCATTATTCATCAAATATTATAACAGTCGGATATTAGCTAAACTAATATAGGTACTAAAATATTAGGTCTGTTTCTACAGAAATCACAAAACCAGTCAAAGTGAATTTCATTGGTTGTGAAACTATAGTTTTCTGACTGTTTTCAACCAATCAAATTTGCTCTGATGATTATTAAACTAAAAGAAAATACTTAAACCTGACCTATGAACCTCCTAATACATACCAACCATTGAAAAAGTATGTCTAACCTATGTAAGAGATCTCAGAGAGAAATGTTTAGACATACTTACAGATGCAAAATCAACTGTGGCCGTTTCAAGTGATATACTACTATTGCTATCTCCGAAACGGTAAGGGTTACGGGGTCAGTTAAATTTTAAATTAAACAAAAGTGGCAGATTTTTGTATCCATTGGAGGTAAGTTCATAGGGTTGCATATTTTTTGTTCGTTTCCAAGATATTAAGGAAAATGTAAACATAACTGAAAGCAGTGTGAAGATAACAATGATACCATGTTGTAGAGAAGAAAGAATCTTGAATCTTGTGTATGCACACTTTTGTCTAAAGTTGATAGATTTTGAAATATTCATTAAATAAGTTTTAAATTTTTTTTTACATTTTTCCCTTATATCTCGAACAAAAACTTGCCAACCCTGTGCACTTACCTTCAATGGATACTAAAATCTGCCACTTTTATCTAATTTGACCGACCTCGTCCCTCGTCCCTCTTACCGGTTCGAAGATAGCAATAGTGGTATCACTTAAAACGGACACCCTGTATAAAGAAAAATTAGAAGAAGAAAAAATATACATAAGAGATGGGCCCCGGATTTAAGGCTTAAAGTCAGGCCTATTGTTTATTACAGCAACGCGAGATGTCCGTACTGTAGCCCCTATAGTGTGCCCTAACTTGATAGTCAAGAAAAAATAGAAATCTGCATTTGGTTAAATTGTGTGATGGAAAGTTTTTTCTTTTTTTTTTGCCGAAATTCGAAGTATTATTCTGTTTTACATAAACAGGGTTGTAGTTTGGACCAACACAGATAATTTTGAACGTTCATCCGTCGGATTTATTTTTAAACAGTGTAGCTACAGGCGTATTTCCAACTATTCTTGCAATAGCGAGAAAACTACAAGTTCAAAAAATTTGAAAAAAATATATGTCGCGTAGAATTGCAATAGTAGTTCGTAATAAAAATTACGGGAAACTTCATCTATTCGTTTTGAAATAAATGGTGAAAAACTACTTTTTTTTCAGTTTTTGCGATATAACTCAAAAATGACGAGTCAAATTTGCTTAAAAAAATTTTGGATTAAAGTATATCAATAACCATAAAACATATATTTTTTTTGGAATTTTTGAACACAAGGTTCAGAAAATGGGGGTTGACGTTAAACCTTAAAGTTACACCACTGTCAAAATAATACGTTTCGTTAGTTAATTTTGACTGTTGAACTGCTATCTGATTTTTAATAGGCTGTTCAATCTTCCGATAAATTTCAGCCGTTACAGCCGTTACAGCTTGTACATTCGATCCTAGGTTTTGGACATTTGTTTGCAGTTGTAACATTTAAATGGTTTAGGTTTTGATTGTGAAGCAGATCCTGGAGCGTCAATACGTTAGTGCTCGTTTCGTTGGAACACACCCAAACGCAGTCGCTGTTTAACCGACTTTGAGGTACTAGGTGTTGGTTCTTGTGGTGCGAGTGAGGACAGCTTCGGCATAAAGTTGATCTGGTGTCTCATATCTTTCCGCTCTAGCTCCTGCCTGGATACTTGCGTCACAAATACCATCAATGATACATGACACTGCCTGTTTGCCAGTAACTTCACAGGAACTGATTAGCTCCATCTTGTCAAAATAATAACCGATCCCATGATTCTTCGCGCAACTTGTATCGATTTACAAGAGCTTGCAATGTCACGGCAAAGTTTTGATGTTCCGGAGATGATTTAATCAAAATTTCTTTTCATTCGGCCGAAGAAAATTGACATGAGGGTAGATTGTCATACCATCTTCTGGCCAGCCCTACTAGACGATTTTGCATTACAAAAACCATTGTAGTTTCGTCCCAATCATGTATAATACCCAACTGCTCAATTTTATCAATCCATTTCGTGGAACTTGAATTTGGGTTTCCTGGGGTAAATATGGGAATACGTTCAGGTTTTGCCAATATTTGACCTCTTCTGGATTTGTGCTCTACTTGGTGACTTTTCGACTAATGCTTCTTATCTATCAGCTTTATCGCCAGTAGGAGGTGGTGTATAACTGCGGCTTATACCTACTTGGCTCTGTACGTCGGGTGTTGGAAATCTTGAATTTTTGAGGCTACTGTTTGAACACTAGAACGTACCATTCTTTTACTTCTTTTATAATTTTTATCTGATGAACTAGAGCTACTACTACTACTAGTAGTACTATTTGTAGGTGACGAACGTCTTGTTCTACCCATTTTAATCAATATTTTTTTTTTTTTTTTTAATTCAGCAATATAAGTAATAAATCCAATAAAGTAAAATACCACTTATACCTATTTGTTAATTTGCTCTAATAAAATGAGTCTATTATCTCAAATAGAATGACATAAGTATCCAATTTAAAACAAATATGAAAACGTTGTGTTGTTTAACTTTCCGTTCGCTAAACAACTCCCTTTTTTTGAATGATAATAAACGATAAATAATTCTTTAATCCCTTACCCTTCTATCGGAATTCGAAAGATGAAATGTTCAAGTAAACTGGAAACATCAACATATACAAATGCAGAACAACGAACCTCTTTGTCTCTATCTTTGTCTGAGTTATATTATAAATCCCTATGTTATTATTATATACATAATTCTCTTTTTCAATGTTAAATATAAGCGTACGCCTGTGTAAAAGCTCACGATATTATAAAGATGCTGAGTAAGCGGTATTGCACTGGAAAAGTACCGTCATATCAAGGTTTCGCCCACATGATTTCACCGTCAGCGATATTTTAATATAAATACGGCGCGCAGAGCTTCTCAGCTCGTTCATTTGTATTGTAGCCTTAGACTAGATATAGCAATTTAGAATCAAAGAGTCTTTTGTTCTCGGCTAGTTTGTTTAGTTAAATTAAGTCTAAAAACGAAATCAGGAGTTTACCCCTTATTCCATTATTTGCTGTTCTCCATTATTTGCTGTTCTCCTTTATTTGATTAATTTGGCATAAGAGGCAGTGAACCTGTTTGAGAGTTATCTTGGAAATTTCCCTTGTGCATATTTAACTGGAAATTTACCTCGTAATTTTCAAAAATTGATAAGTGGAAATATCCCAGGCCCCATATTCTTGACTGTCCGGGAAGGGAGTGTTCCCGGGAACGTTCCCAGGAAAGCTAGTTCACTTTCGCTCCCGGGAGCTAAAAAGTCGTATTCTTGAATACCCACAAACGCTCGCAATGTTGCCGCCTATGCGAGTGTCACTCGTACTAACCAAAACGTATTTTCAAGCAAAAAAAAACGAAGAGGAAGTAATCTAACCCCAACGTTTGATGTTTATTATTGTCTATTTTTCCAAACTTTGAAAGCCGTTTGGGTTTGATAATTTATTTATTTTTAATTAGGTACCCTATGAGCATCATCGCTGTGTTTTCGATAATTGTATTCCTCCTTTGGGATTTTTTATACATGAGGGAAATATTCCGCATAATTTTCCGCAGCATAAATTCCGTATTCCTGTTCCTGAACTTCATGTGGCTCATCAACTTCTGGAATACTGTGTTCAATGCATACCTTTGTAGTTTTGGTTGAAGCCGAGATTTGCATTGAAGCGGTAACATACGGAGTAACCATGTCCACTATTTCGTGGCATACGTTTTTGCTCACTCCTAAAAATTTCATGCATTTCTGATCAAGGGAAAAAGAATTCTCCGACGCAGAACATCCCATCCTATTTCTTTCGCTTCCGCAGCATTTCCCATGTCTTCTTGGATTATGTTCTGTATTCAAGATAATCTCAAAATAATCCACAGTCATAAAAATGACACACATAAAAACGAAAAAGCCGTGAACTTGGTGAACTTGAAAGGAGAATACAAAAACAACGTCAAGTTTGAAAACAACGTCAAGTTTTGAGGTTAGAAACCCTGGCGGGAACTCGTTTTCTCTTGGGTGAGAGGATGGGAACTTCAGAATTCCCGGGAACTTTCACTTCACAGCCCCATTTTCAAGAATATGACATGTACCGTTTTGAGGTGAACCTTGCTCACTTCCCGAGCAAGTTCTCCTCCCAGAAATCAAGAATACGGCCCAATTTCCAATGCGACGATGCCGCGCGGCGTCCGTCGGAAGCCCACCTTTAGGTTGTCATTTTTGGCATTGAGACCAGCTTTTCCATTTAAAACGCATTGATGTCAGGAATCTGTCAAAGTATATATTTTTTGACAAACGCAATTTAAATAGAAAAGATCAATAACAATTACCATCACAGAACACATCACCATACTTAAAATATTCGACACAACCTATAGCAAATAAACTTCAAACTCGGGAAATTTGCTATCAAAATATAACACGTGCATAAAATATTTCCTTAGAGAAATTTTTAAAAATTTCGTCTTGAGTCAATTTTTTTAAACAAAACCATTCGTGCACAGCGCCAAAGAAAAAATCCCTCACCCTTCGGATTCGGGAGCTATGCACTCATGATTTTGTTAAAAAATTGGCTTCAGACAAAATTTTCAAAAATTTCCGGAAATATTTTATGCACTAGTTATATTACTACTGGAAATTTTGCATATATACAAATTTTCAAAATTAATAAGTGGAAATTTTTGGAAATATCCTGTGGAAATTTACAAAATTGTAATTTTTAGCAACCTTCAGAGCTTTTATCTTCTTTAGGATGTGTTGGTTTGTGATTTGCATAGTTTTAATTCCCTTTGGTACTCTGTAGAAGGAAGGAAAATAGGAAAATACGGAAAATAGCAGGTGGAACTTGATACCAAAAGGCACAGTGGAAAGATTTAGGAAAGGCCTATGTTCAGGAGTAAACGAGAAGTGGTTGAGGAAAAAGAAGAAGAAGAAGAAGGTACCCTGTCGAAATTTTTCGGAGAACTTCAGGAATCAATGCCTTCGTCGTGAATACTTTAGAAAACTTGCTTGCAAATGGTGATTTTCTCAATATTGTGCACATTTCTCCATTTGGATTTATCAAAATAGGAATGTCTAATTTGGTGTTTAATTGTGATCTAATGTATATTCCCACTTGTGTAGTTTTATGGGGTTCTCATAGTTTGTTAGGCTGTCAATGTATGCCAGTTTAGCTTCTTTGATTTTTTTGTGTTGGAGTTTTGGAGAAGGTGCGATGCTGCCTGTATTCAGTGAGGTTTTTGGTACGATTGTTACCTTTTCCATAGGGCCTTTCTCCTTTAGTCTCGGATGTGGTTGTTAGTTATCCATTCAGGTTTATTCGCTCTTTTGGTTTTGGGTATTCAGTGTTGCTATGTAATATTGTCTCTAGTTCTGATTGAAAGCTGCCCCCATACCTGATCTATATTTCCATCGAAGAGGACTTCTTTCCAGTTGATTTGCGTTATATGATTACTTATATCTTCATAATTCATGTGTTTCACTTTATGTACTGTTGTTTTTGAATCTGTGCTAACAAGTCCTGCTTGCAAAGTTAGTTTCAATAGTTCGTGGTCTGATTTTCCGATGGGTGATAAGTGCTCATGTTTGGTGATAACGTATGTGTCAATAACCATGACCAGATCCAAGAGTGATGGGGTTTCACCTTCTCTGTAAGGGGTTGGTTTGGTGATGATCTGGTGATGTCATGTTCATTGCCAGTATGTCAATGTTCCCACAATCGAAAGGTAGTTCGGTTGTTGTAAAGTTATTATTATAAATGAGAATGTTGAGTGCAGCTTTTTCATTTTCTAAAATCACCTTTATGGGTCTTGGCTTAGGCCTGTTTATAGGTCTGCTTTCCAATGCGGATATGCGTAACAGGGATATCAGTGACTTTAGCTGTCCTGAGGATTTCGGAGATGATTTTCACGTCGCTTTCCTTGCGTTGTTGTGTGGACCCCTCTGGTTCTAAGATCCCATGAACTAGAATGTTTTTTGCTCGGTTCATAGGCTCAATGGCTTCTGTGGTCGAATTTTCAAACTTTTTCTGGGAGGAACTATTGTTATGTACTGTTTGATTTGCTACCCTTTGATTTAAGCAGTAACTGTCGAACTTGTTTATTGTGTATTCAATTTTTCGTGAGGTTTGTATGTGGATTTGGTGTACCTGTTGCTTTTGAAATAATGATTGCCCAACACCTACAATGGGATAAACATGTTGAATTTCAAAAACAAGATAACATGTGGTCTTTAAACCTAAAAGTGGCCTTACCCAGGTTGTGACAAAAACCCTAACTAGACACCCAGTGCTAACAAGCAATTTGCCGATTCAGTGCCTTGAACTCTGTATTGCTCTTTACTGGAGACAATCAAAAAGGTATACCTACTTAATGTAGTGTTGAAAAATAAACTATGTATTACACTTGATTGCTTTCGAAAATCCAACTTGCATAGCTTCCAAATCAGGTTTTTTCTAATGTAACAAATTTTTTTACAACTCAAATGTTTGGTTCCGGTTCAAATTCAAACATATTACAAACTTTTAAAATGTTCATTACCCAAGGGTCCAACCTTCTGAATGGAACATTCTTGTTCACTAAAAAAGGTCCCTTGGGGCTTTTTGCTATGAACCCCGGACGTAGCATTTAATTTCTAACAAAACAAGGTCTTTTGTCTCTCTAATGACGCAGGTGAAAGCTTGCAAAGTTCTAAATACAAGGTTTGGTTAACGTATCCAAAGTTACATAACTATCGTGTAGGTTCGGCCTGGAATTGAAAATTATTTGTATCATGGAATTTTTTAGAGCTATAAAAAAATTTATATTAATTTAATAAGAAAATCAACTAGATACATCCTAAGGTTACAAAGACTATTTGCGATGAGTCTGGTAAGCGGCTTTACTTATACCTACTAGTCACTATTGGAGTCTTAAAGAGACAGTAGGCACAGTTGAAAGAATCCGAATTGAACGAGTGAGAATTTGTTTTAATACACAACTTCTGAGGTCATATCTGACACATCTCAACTACTTCATCTTCAACTTCTCGAAATTTATACTTCAAATTCCCTAGGAGAAAATATATTGTACAACATACCTACATATACGAAACCGTTAATTATGAGATCTATGTTCTACTTAGCGTGGCTTGAACAAGCATCAGGCTCATTCCAGCAGAGATGGAAACCCCTCCGCTAGACTAATAAAGCAATTTCAGCGAGAAATTAAAGGTCCATTACGGCTCGGAAACTTGAACAATGTGGCCCCAGCGCGCTCCTACCTTTTGACCCAATTAATTTAAACTGATGCTGGATGATGAGTTTTTATTTTGTGTTTTCCAGGAAATTGCAGTGAAGTGTGCAATTAAACAAAAATCGAAATGAACAATAATTTAATTTTAAAGCGGGATTTCAGCTATGGGCGTTGGCCATTTAATTAAACGTTTGTATGGATGGATGGATGGTTGATTGGTGTATAGGAATTTCCCTAATTTTAGCAAAATTTTGATTTACAGATTAGACCAAAAATACTTTCCGCGTTTTAAATATCAAGGATATTTTATGGTGAGTTTAATTTATATGGATTCATAATCCTTAGATTAGAATGTCACCCTTTTTATACGACAAAATGTAGCTCCATCAGCCAATCGCAATGTCAAGATTTGCGTGTCATCCCCAGTTAATTATTCAAGATCTCCCGAATTTGGATTAGCATTAATAACGGAAGAACCTCAATTAGTTTGCCCCTCGAAGATCTTTGAGAGATTTAAGGGTTTTTTGATTTTTCTCATTCATTTAATTATGCTGTGGCAAAGTAAACGTATTATTTTATGGTCGACGAGTGATTATTACACTATGCCCATAATGGGCTGCTTTCTTGGAATCGGCAATCGAGTATTACCTTGTTCGTAATGTTCGATCGAATGTAAAAGCGAAAAAATATGATATAGGGCGCCTAAACTTTCCATATATTTTTGTTCAGAATGAAACGCCATTTCAAAAAAAAATCAATTTTTTCACAATAAGGTAACTTTACACGGGCCAAAATATTATCGGATATGTTTTGTTGGCATGTTTTGCCAAGGGCTTCAAAACGCAAGATAAACATTTTCTTAATCCTTTGTGTTTACATCATCTTGCCTTTGAAAGGAAAACGAGACGTTTTTTGGAAGGTTTTCCCTGCTTTCAAGGGTATTGTAAACATGAATGACCTTGTTTTCTAATGAAAACGCCTAAACGTTGTTTGTTCAGGCTTGCTGGCTCTCAAAGATATTTGACTGATTTCT
This sequence comes from Ceutorhynchus assimilis, assembly GCA_917834065.1. NCBI lineage: Eukaryota > Metazoa > Arthropoda > Insecta > Coleoptera > Curculionidae > Ceutorhynchus > Ceutorhynchus assimilis. Next base: position 23,337,090 of record OU892284.1, read on the forward strand.
TGCATGCAGAAGAAAAAGTTCTAAAATTCACGGTCACAGAAAAGAAACCTAATATTATCTAAATATCTAGCGCTGCAATTATTTACAAACCCTGATTATCTTTACTGCTGGTAATTCTGATAACTAGGAGGAGAGATAGAAAAACTATGCAGTATCATCAAATTTAACAAAATAAAAACAATAACCGTACAATAACAGAAAAATAACAATAGAGGAAGAAACTGTTGAGAATGAAATAGAAAGTCTTTAGCACAAGACATGTCGTTCGTATGGTAACAGCCACCCTTGTTGAAAAGAATGCAAACAGGCTCCAGAGAAACGCAAAGAGTGATAGGACAAGAAAAAATAATTAATGAAGAAAGAAGAACATCAGGGTTTACCAAACGTTGATGAAAGATTAGCTCAATTGGAATAGATAACAAGAATAGAAGTGAACCAACAAACTTATAGAATGGATCCCAAGAACATCAGAAAGGAACGTAGGAAAATTCCTGAAGCGATGGCAAAGCTGATCTATAGAGAACAGCTGGCATTGCTGGCAAAAATGGGATCTGGATTGATTTTAATGAAAAAATGGAAAGCTGTTGGAAGAAGCCCAAGAGTGGATAGATACAGGCTGATGAAGAAAGAGATAATGCCAATTGATTCTTCTCGATTGGCAATAGTTTTTTCCAATTATTTTTATTGTCAATCTTATTATATATCTCGGATTATAACAAACCGTGTACCTATTTTCCGTTATTTTTATAAGTAGAAAATAAAACTGGAAATTACTTGAAAAGTTTCGTTTATTTTATTGGAACTTAACGGTATCGATGTTACAGAGCGACTATTCCTTAACTGTAATTCTAAAAACTAAAAGTAACCTAAGGGTAATTCTCCTTATCTGGATAATAAAATAAGGTTTGGGAAAGTTCTCCGTCTTTGGCGGCAAGAATACCCTCCATATGGGTTATATTTATTTATACAATAATTGGGTTCCTACAATTGAAGTACCGACAAAAGGAAACATCTTTTCGTGAAATTGGTGTAAACAGGATATTGATTGTATTATTATTCCGTCTTCAAAACGTAAATAAGCAATAAGTTAGAAAGAACCTATTTGAACAAGAGACTTAACTAAACAGATAGTGAAATTTGTTAAACAGGAAGTGTAGTGGACATTAGTATTATTAATAATAAAATAGGTAATGAATTTAATTGTCACTCATTTGTAAAACGTCACACAAAACATAAACAACGAAAATTGATTTTTACAAGCAAGCTACTGGCTCTACTGACTTGTAAAATTGACAGCTAAACTGTAATAGTATGTTATATAATAAGTGTGGTAACTAGGTTATTACCGCACGCGAGAGAAATTTGCAAACCGAGCCGGTGAGGCAAGGCTTGCAATCTCTAAGGGCGGTAATAACCTATAATTACTATACATATTATATACAGTATTCTATCTACAACCGTGCGGTAACAAAATATCCGAAAGAATTTTAAAAAATTATTTAAAAAATGCGTTTGCCACCTTTGACAGTGGACCAGTAGAGTTTAGGTAATAGGTATGTAATTTATCTCTGGCAGGTAGATGAAAGTACGTACCTACCTATATAGGTAGAGCGTGCGGTTCAAAGAGAAAATGCGCTAGCGGCCATGTTTTTCAAAATAGCGACTCAGCTCACATGCGATTTTTTGGGACTTTTGGATTTTCATTCTACACTAAAAGAGCTATGGATTACGGTTTTAAAATAACTGTTCGGAAACACTTCACTCAAAAATTAAGATTTGCCTGGTGTAGACCTGGCGTATAATGTACTATAATTTATTTGTTACTCATTTGTAAAACAAATAGGGACAAATAAAAAATTAATAAATAACTAAATTTTGAAATGTTTATGTTTTTCCTTGATTTTTTCTAGTTATAAATAGGTTTTCTGACAGATTTCCAGTTTGTATTTTTTTCCCAGAAATAAATGTGCTAGAAGATATTATTTTATTTATGAAGCTGCAGTCGTAGCTAACAATTTATCACCAGAAAAGTCTTCCAGAAGGTACCTACAAGGAATTATTCTTGTGATAAAACTGATTTTTTAAAAATAAATAATTCTACTGACTTGTAAAATACTATTACTGGTTCACAACAATCTGTTTCTCCAGAATCTTTAATTATTCTTGCAAAGTCGTTCTTCTTCAGTTCTCTATGTTGGTTCTTTTACCTGTTTTGAAATTTGGAGTGATGTTTTATTAGTTTTATTTCCTTCTATTGCTGCACGTCAATTTTATTTTGTTTGTTTGCTTGCTCTTCGCCACCATGTTTTGAAAATTATTATTAATTTTGTCTTTTCCTGAGACTCTTTTTTAGGTTTTCTTATTGACGACACTTATCACCTTCTTCTAATACCGATACTCTCTCAGAGTTGTCTTTTGGTATTTCTCAAAATTGAGTTTCTGTATTTCCAGCATTGTTATTATAGGTTCAATGATATCTTTTTGGTCTGGTAATCTCAATTACGGAATTGTATTGTCGAGCATTTCCTATACCTACTCTCCTTTGAACTCAATATAAAAATCGCAGTTAATTTGTGTCTTTTAGTATATTTTGAATCTCTAATTGCCCAGGAAAAGATATTTCATCATGTTCTTCAAGTGCCTTGTCCTCTACGAACGTGTAACGAAGTTATTTTTTTTCTTTCCGCTACCCGTCACTGACATACCGCATCCGAATCGATTTTTGGATCCTATCAAAGATACTATCGCCGCTGCTGAAGTACCATCACGCTACCCGACGCCGTTCCGTGACGACACCACCAAAGTGGGGAGAAGTACTCAACGAGAAGAAGTTAAAAATTTGGTGGTACTAGATCGCCGACCTCCCAAACACCGGGAAGCGCCGATTGTGATTTTTTTCTCTCTAAGTGAAAACACAAAAGTGATTTGTTGAAAAATGAATTTGATACCAGTATCATCAAATTTAACAAAATAAAAAAATACCGTTATCAAATTTACTTTTCAACAAATCACTTTTGAGTTTTCGGAGGTCGGCGATCTAGTACCACCAAATTTTTCTCTTCTCCTCGCTGAGTACTTCTCCCCACTTTGGTGGTGTCGGAACGGCATCGGGAGGCATGGTGGTACTCCCGGCGTAAAATCAGGGCGGTTATCAGTGTTGCCAGGCCTAAAACTTCTATAGCATGAAATGTGAGTCATTAAAAACATGAGAAAACATGAGATTTTTAAAATAGCTGAAAACATGAAGGGCCATTAAAAAATAAATAAAAACAGTTGTTTGAAACTCGTGATCTTGTTTCATACCATCCTTGGTAAAAAAAAACAATCAAAATAAAACAAACTATCGACGAAAATATATTACATCACAAAAAAAAGGGAACCTATCTTAGTACAGAAGACAGAAGGAACATTTGTGTTTTCTTCAATCACAGCTACATTCTATTTGATTAAATATTTTTAAGTGAATGTCTATACTTTTCCACTATATTCGTGCTGTATATAGTGGGTTTCTTCTTCAGCGATTAAAACCGTATCGTCCGCATATCGAAGATTGATGTTTACGGCGTTGATAGAAATTCCCTCAGTGCAGTCTTCTAATGCTTTTTCAAATATTTTGTTCCAATAAATATAATTAATAGGTATAAGTAATGGTGAAAGGATGCAACCTTGCCGGACAGCTCTTTTTATCCGTACTTCGTCAGACATTTGTTGGTCTTCCTTGATTTGTGCAGTCTGATTCCAGTAGAGATTTGCGAATATCTTGATAGAGACCTATCATCTAGGCCTACATCCTTGAGAAATTTCATAAGCTTCTCATTTTGTTTATTTATATTTATATTTATTAACGATGGGAGGCTAAGATCCCTTGGACAAACACAAAATGAAATATGTATAAATGTTGAACAGAATTATTTGTACAACTACACAAACGTACCACTCCCACATAAAGTGGAAACAACCCTAAACCTGGGTCCAAAAGTTGGCCTTCCCTTAACAAATAAGAAAATTCCCATACCAACCATAATCAAGGATGTTGAATACTGCATAGGAGCACAGACAATGGCAGATGAACACAAGGAGAGGTTGAGAGGTCAGACCACGAACATAATCACGAATTTTTACCTGGATGATAGACCATTCCCGCAGAAGTCTCTAATCAATAGAGTGAAAAGAACAAAACGACAGTGTTGCAACTTTCGAAAATCAAATTTCCCACAAGCGAGTCCAAAAATTCCCTTTTTGAAAAAAAAAATCCTACAAATGCACAAAATACTGACAAAACGTAATAATGCAAATCTTTAGTAAAGTCGTTTTTTGTTTAAAGATAATTCCCCAAGTCAAAAATTTAGTAACTATGTTGGCAACACAAGCCTTTTCTACATGAAAAATTTGAAAGCATTGACAATTTTACATTGTATTGCCAACCTAATGTCAGTTTGACTTTTATCTTAAAAAAAAAAACGCACTTTACATAAAAAAATTGAAAGCCTTGACAATTTTACATTGTATTGCCAACATAATGTCATTTTGACTTTTATCTTTAAAAAAAAACAGACTTTAGGCAGATTAGTTTTTAAAAGAAATTAAATTTGTCATACTCCCCTAACTCCCTCTCCATCCAAATCTGGGCCTGCGAGTGACGTCACTACCAGCAGTTTATAGTGATGGCGTCACCCGCAGATTTCGATGGAATGCTCGCGATCCAGGCTGTGAGTTAATTTTTTCGTCTATTTCAAATGAAGAAAAGGTGATTTTCGGTCTGTTCTCACAAAAGAAATTAAGTGTTCTTGATCCTCGAGTATCCCAGAATTTGACGATGGGGGAGTTTGACACAATAATTGACACATCACATAATTCAGCATACTCGAGCATGCTTGGTTATCCTCGCGAAAAGTTGCCTAATAAGAGAGTTTTTATTTGTACCGTCTGCTAGATTCTAGAACTAAGCTGGAATCGGGTTCGAACTTTTTTGGTTCAACGTGGTATCATTTTTAAATTCGTAAGTTGCCAGTTCCATCAATAATCATATTTATTTTTCGGAGAATCCCCGAACTCGAACTCTTATGGCCGATTGCACCGTTTGCCTAAACAACGTTTAAATGATTAATCATTGTTTAATTTGAAAAATGACTTGCACCGTTCACTAATCAACGTTTAGCGAACCTTAAACATTGATTGAACTAAACGTCCAATTTTTGGTGACTAAAACATCGATTAGACTATTCGTACTTTTCAACCTCAATCCATTTGTTGGTTTTTTCTTTTTATTGTTCTGGTGACAGGAACAAATGACCTAGAGCATTTAGAGCGCTTAGAACAAGTTTTTGAAAAATTATCGGAATGCGGTTTTCAGCTTAAGAAAGAAAAATGTAGTTTTATGCAAGAATCATTGACCTACATGGGTCATCTGATTGACAGGTTTGGTTTGCATAAAACGGACGAAAGAGTGGAGGCGGTGGTTAAAACCAAAGTACCCTCAAATGTGACAGAGCTTAAGTCGTTTCTTGGGGCTGTCAATTATTACGTAAAATTTTTACCGAACGCGTCAACTATCCTTTATCCCTTATATAATTTTTACTGAATATTCTAAATTAAATTAAAATGTATTAGGATTGTTTGTTTTCAAATGACGATCTTGATCTTCTGAATATTATTAGGACTGTTCCAACTTCCAAACTAGCAAAAAACCGCCCCAAGAACTTATTCGGAACCATTCTGTATACACATTTCGGATTCTACGCACAAATTTAACGTTTTGCGCAGAATCCTGGCGGTAAAATAAACGTTTGTCTTGGTTCTTCAAATTTCACAATTTTTGTTAAGATGCATGCAGAAAATGAACATTGAATTGAGAAAACACCAGAGTTCAGTCAGGAGGTCCTGACGCACACCGCAAAAAATAACACGACAAAAAATTTACAAGAACCCGAAAAACTTTGCTAGTCAATTTGTTTGACAGTTTGACATTGTCAGACATAAACTTGTGGATATGAATGTGCCTTTGAGCATTGTGAAGTTAGCCAAACAGAAGAATATTACGCTGTTGCCAAGTACTTTCTCCGTTTACCTAGACACTGTTTAGTTATAGACGGTGCAAATCACAAATATATAAACGTTGATTAAAAACAAATCATTGATTAGCTAATCACTGTTTATGGCGAAGACGGAACAAATGGGCATTAAACTCGACTACCTCAATGCTCGATTCGATTCATTCTGAAGTAAATCACAGTTATACTCTGTGCTGCTGTGACAAGGCGAGACCCAGGGTGCGCTCGCAAACGTCAACGTGGAAACGCATACATTCGAAGAACCATTTTTGAGCGTATTCGAAACTTGCACAGTTCGCAATCGCTATGTGATCGGACCGCGAATGTCTTGCGTCCTTATATGCGCTAATTGTTAAGAAATATCCCACGAATATCGCAATTTTGGTGGAAACTTCCCTTTTCCCTTTAGTGTTACTCATTTCCCACGAATCGGGAAATTTCCCACGAGTTGGCATCACTGCAAAACGATCCCTCAATGAACACCCACACATCACCGCAGATCAGATGGGGGCAACTCAACAGTCCTAATGGAAATGGATAAACTTGAATACCACCAAATAACACTAGAAATGCTGAGTGACACGAACATCTACCAACACGTCAATCGAGACCCAACAAATAAATACCAAACAATGGCCAACAAAATAACAGAATTGGGAACCAACAATTTTATAACAAGTAGAGAAGAGAGGAGTTTAAAACGCAACAACTCAGTCCCGCCTAAGTTATATTGTTTAAGAAAGACACACAAACCTTAGACTAGTGGTAAGCTGCATCAACTCTCCAGGATATAACTTAGCTGAGTATCTACACAACATCCTCAACCCTCTAACATCTACGTTTTAATTTAATATTAAGGACTCTTTTCAGTTCGCTGAAATAATTAAACAACACGCCATCCCAGATGAGCATGTTCTGGTCTCATTAGATGTTGTGAGCCTGTTTACTAACATACCAGAGCAACTAGTCTTAAATATAATTAAGGAAAATTTTAAATTTATTTCCAACTATACGGTTATTTCCAGAGACAGCTTGACTGACTTGATTACTTACTGTTTTGACACCAGTTATCTCTCTTATGAACAAAATATCTATCTACAAAAAGATGGATTTGCAATGGGCAACCCAGCCTCACCAATCTTAGCTAACTTGGTAATGAACCCCCTTATAACAGAAGTTTTAAAAAAACTTCGACTCCCCATTCCCCTTATATATGTATATGTGGATGATACAATATTATCAGTACTCAAGAATGAACTGAACCTGACACTAGAAACTTTCAATAAATTTCACCAATCACTCCAGTTCACCATGGAGATAGAGACAGATAATAAGCTGTGCTTTCTGGACATGGGAATCCACCACAAACCTAATGGTACTTTGCTTGACAAATTGGTATTCTAAACCCACTAGTTCAGGTAGAATTCTCAACTACCTATCCAACCACCCAACGTCCAATAAAGTGGGCGTAATAAGTGGGCTTCAACATAGAGGTCTTGATTTGAGTGACCCTGAATTTCACAAGGCAAACATTGAAAAAATAAAGACAATCCTATCAAATAATAATTATCCATTGAACTTTATTAACAGAAGCATAGAAAGATTTAAGAACAAAACCTGTAACCCTATGAAAAAAGAGACCAAATATTTCAAATTCCCCTTTATAGATGGCCTTTCGCAAAAAATTGGAAAGTGCTTTCAGAAATCTGAGGTTTCAATAGCCTTTTACAACCTCAAAACTACAAATCATCTGTTGACACATATCAAAGATAAGGTACCCCAGGGTGAAAAGAGCTCTTTGGTCTACAAAATCCCATGTGAATGTGGAAAGTGCTACATAGTTGAAACTATTCAATATCTTGTTAAAAGAATACAGCAACACAAAAATGATTGTCACATTAACAACAAATACAATGAAGATAAAACAGCATTAGCAAAACACCGTTTTGAAACTTGCCATAGCTTTAAGTTTGCTGAGGTGGAAGTTGTTGATTCGGAAACACAAAAATATAAACGTAAACTGAGTGAAATAATGATCCACAGAAACCTAAATGACACAGTGAATATAAAGACCGATACAGATGGTCTGAGTGGTGTATACATATAGCAATATCCTTCAAATTTACAAAAGAAAGATGAACTAAATATAATTGTGCGTGTGGATATGTAACTCTGGAACTATCTGGGGGTTGTTATTAATAGATACTTAACACCATTCAAAAAAATAATTTATTATAAATGTTGTTTCTGTTTGCTTTTTAGAATTTTTTTCTATATATTTTTTTCTATTTTATATATTTTTAAATCTTTTTTATATTTTGTGTCTTTAACATTTGTATCTGTGATTTTTTACCTTTTGTATTTTTTTATTTTTATTCTGAGTGTCAGGTTGTATTTTATATACAGGGTGTCCCACGGTGGATGGCGTATTAGACGTTTATGGAGAACTAAAAAGCGGATCATTTTGAAAATTTGGCAACTGGGATAAACGACCATGATCTACACTTTAAAAATATTTTTGACGATGCGGTGTTGCCGCTTCTACTTTAAACTAGTGCAACATCACTATTTTAAATGTGATTGCATATTTGGATTCTACGTAAAATTCTGAGCAGATTTCATGTGATATACCCTATACCGCAGAAAACCCAAGCAGCTCTGTTTTCAAAAAAGACCAGCACCGGTGAGCGAAACATCATGCTATCTGGAAGTGCTGTCACATTACAGAGTCAGTTGAACATCTTGGGGGTTACTGCAGAGACCAACATGTCTTGGCACAGTCACGTGGCAGATATTGCTAAAAGGGCCTCCCAAAAGCTGGGGGTGCTATTTCGTACAAGACATCTGTACACACCAAGCCAATTGCTGACACTCTACAAAGCCCAGATTCGACCAACTATGGAGTACTGCACACATATATGGAGTGCAGCACCCAAACATACCTTAATGCTTTTGAATACCGTGCAAAAACGAGCTATCAAGCTGATCAATGACCCCGCACTTACTCGTAACTTGGATGGTCTCGAACATCGCAGATCTGTGGGCGATTTATCTCTCTTCTACAGGTACTATCACGGAAAATGCTCTGAAGAGTTGGCAGGTATGATTCCACCGAGAGTAGCACCTACCAGGCGAACCCGTCAAACAGACGGTAACTATGAATTTACTGTCAAACTAGAGGCACCAAGAACCTCATTATATCAGAATTCATAGCTCTGGAGAACAGCATCGCTGTGGAATAAACTCCCTGCGACGGTTTTCCCTGCAGGTTACAACCTGAACCGTTTCAAGACCAACATACACCGACATTTCCGCGCACTTGCCGCTTCTCGAGCGTGATAGGACATTTCCTTGCGAGTGCGCATATCCGTAAAAAAAAAAAAAAAAAAAAATACCTAAGTTCAACTGTTTTGGAAATATTGACAGTTGAATATTGACTTTTTGCAACTTTGACAGGCTGTAAAACCTGAACGGTTAATTTTAGAGGAAAACCGATTTTACATTCCTATCTTAGATTTTTATAAACTACCATTTGACACCAACTTTGAATTAAATCCATGATTAAAAATTTCAGTTAAATTTAACCTTCGGTTAAGTTCAAAGTTGGTGTCAAATGATAGTTTATCAAAATCTAAGATAGGAATGTAAAATCGGTTTTCCTCTAGAATTAACCGTTCAGGTATTACAGCCTGTCAAAGTTGCAAAAAGTCAATTTTCAACTGTCAATATTTCCAAAACAGTTGAACTTAGGTATAGGGTATATCACATGAAATCTGCTCAGAATTTTACATAGAATCCAAATATGCAATCAGATATAGGGTGTTCTATTTAAACTAGCGATGCTGCCACTAGTTTAGAGTAGAAGCGGCAACACCGCATGGTCAAAAATATTTTTAAAGTGTAGATCATGGTCGTTTATCCCGGTTGCCAAATTTTCAAAATGATCCGCTTTTTAGTTCTCCATAAACGTCTAATACGCCATCCACCGTGGGACACCCTGTATAAGCAAATGTGTCGAATGTACGCTTGAATCCTTTGATATGGAGTACCTACACTGCTGAACTAGAGTACCATAGTGGCCAGCCAATGTAAAACGCTACCTTGTTTTAACAGCAGCACAAATAGAAACAAAACCCAACTTTTGTCTTGTCAAATTCCAATTAAGAACAAAAGGAAAAAGAAAAATAACAATAGGAAATCAAATAATCCAATAAGCATCAATTATTGGCATATAAATCAGAATTTGTGACTATTCTTCTTTTCTCTATCCAGCTTTTCATTAAAAAAAAACACACATTTGGAACAGATTTATACCGTTTTCTGATTTTAAATCCAAAGAATCAAAAATAAATTGCTGTTCCTAACCTATGATTATTTGCTCGAATTCAGATTGTTTTATTGTTAAACGCAAAATTTAAGACTACGTGAGATTGATTTTATTTCGAAAAGAAGGGAAAATCATGGAAAATATCAGAGAAATCTTACATCCTTTAGGACAGTTTCTTTTAACATTTCAATGGAAAAAGCCACAAGGGAACAAATTTAGAACATTTTCTCGTTCTGTAAGTTTGTATTAAAACCTTAACCAGAAATGCGCTTCCAAATGGATCGTGACTATTTGCCCCAATTTGGGTGGTTAAATGTAAGATAAACTTTAAGATATTTGAGGCAACGTTAAATACATTTTTAGTTTTGAGAAGAAATGAAAAATTGTGAAAAATGTCGGTGATATGCCATCTTACAACTATTTCCTATTTAGGAATTGAGGATTGAGGTGTTTTGATTTGAATTTCCTTTGCCTATCGAATTCTGGGCCTTATACATATACATGTATCTATTATTCAATTACACATTATTATATCTAATTTTTTTTCTTCTCTCCTGTACAAACCACTCACAGTATCGCAGCCCTCTGCGGCGTTATTGCAGAGATTGGTTTTCAGAATAGACCTTATTTTGTTCTGTAAATCGAGAAGGTAAGTTATTGTATAATTAGGTCCAGAGCTGGGCAAAGCCCTCAGTAAAAGGGCTTGAAGCACTAAGCCCTAAGCCCTCTATCAAAGTGCTTCAATTTCAAGCACAAATTCCTTTTTATTTTCAAAAGTGCTTCACAAGCACAAAGCCCTCAAAGTGCTTTGGGCTTGACAAGCACAAAGCCCTCAAAGTGATTTGAAAAGTGCTTGAAGCACATCAAAAGTGCTTGAAGCACATCAAAAGTGCTTGAAGCACATCAAAAGTGCTTGGGGTGCCTTGAAAAGGGCTTCAAGCTCTTTAAATGTGCTTCAAGCTCTTTAAATGTGCTTGAAGCTCTTTAAATGTGCCTAAAGCACTTTGAATTTGTAATAAAATTCTCAAAGTGTAAAGCACTTTGAATTTGTAATAAAATTCTCAAAGTGGCATAAGCTACCGCGTACACTCATCACACAGAATTGGTATAGTAGAGACGAACTTTACATTTCACAGAGTAGCAGTAGTATATGTTTTTTTTTTGAGATGTAGTTCTGGGGTACTACATGGTAATTCAATTTTAAGGTTTTCAAAATGTTCAATGGGGAAAAGTGGAAAAAATCCAGTGATAAAGTTAAATAGGTTACCAATATAAATTAATTATTTATTTGAATAATAAGTTCATTAATTTTTTTTTTAAATTCCATTCTAAGCTGAAACCCAAAACCTCCATTGTTAAGAGAGAAAAGACATAAGACGGTTCAAGTTCAAATAATAGAAAAAAAAATTAAGGGACAAAACTCGATCGAAAATTTTCAAGTGGGGGATAGGTTGAGTGATGGTCAATTCAAATTCCTTTCAAAGTGCTTCAAGCCCTTTTAAAGTGCTTCAAGCCCTTTCAAAGTGCTTCAAGCTCCCAAAAGTGCTTCAAGCCCTCTTAAAGTGCTTCAAGCCCTTTCAAAGGGCTTCAAGCTCCCAAAAGTGCTTCAAGCCCTCTAAAAGTAATTGAAGCTCATTGAAAGGGCTTGAATTACTTTTTTCAATTACAAATTACCAAGCACTTTTCTAAAGTAATTGACTTTGCAAGCCCCAATTACAAATCTATAAAAGGGCTTGAAGCACAGGGCTTTCAAGCCCTCAAAGTGCTTCAAGCACTTTCGCAAGCACAAAGCACTCAAGCCCTGCCCAGCTCTGAGGTCTCATCATAAATATATTTTCTTTTTTTGAAAAATGCCATAGCAGGATGAGGTTAGTATCTTATGTTACGCTAATATTCCTCTCACTCGCAATTACAGTTTCTGAGTTTAAGTGACAATATCACAATTTGCATCTCCTACTACAGATTTTATAACATTGATACCTTCTGAACGAAGATTGTCAAGTTACATTTTGATAAATGCTTTCTTGTTTCCCACATTACTTAGAAACTGCTCCTGATTTACTCTGGCGATTTAGCTGCCGCGAATTTCTATATCTGGACAAGGTACCGGACTTTCTGCTGCGTCTATTATGTTCTTGTTTTTTTGTATAATAACATTTGGTATGGACCCTTCAAAAAAATAAATTCATATGTCGGCGGTACTTTATCGGCACCTATAAGGGTAGTACCAATGGAAGTTCGGTGGTATCTCAATTGAAAGATTCTCATCGTTCTTCAACTTAAATCTCCGCATATATCTTGAAAAGTGAGTGGTTTATGAGAAAAATTAAAATTAACCGAAATTTTTTATTCCGGCGTTAATTATTAGGTTCCGAAATAAATGCGTATTTATGATAGATAGAGTACAGGGTGGGCCAATTTGGACACTTTTAATAGGAAACATCAATTTCTGAGCGAGATACAAAAAAATGAACACCCCACTCTGAGGCTCAAATTTCATGAAATTTTGATTGGTGCAAACCGCATTTTGATATCTTCAACCGTTTAGCCGCTAGAGGGCGATTCTTGATTTTGAGCAATATTGTGAAACCTTCATAACTTGTTTGTTTATGAAAATAATTGATTTCCGTAAAGCTTTCTGGAAGCACTTTTTTAAGCAGAAATCAGTGACGTTCTCAGTTTTTTTCTATTTGGCGCCGATTTTGAGATATTGACCAAAGTCTGATTTTTTTCAATAGGACACCCTTTATATTAATACTTCATTGAAAAGCTATGATTTTTCTGATTTTAATGATGTAAAGTTCGATAGGTTTATCCCTAACCGTTTTCGAGAAATAAAATTATTTCGGTTTTTCTCATAAAAAGCAATGTGTTAGAAAAGGACTTTATAGCTGTAAGCAAAATTGAAAAGGTCTCTATCTAACACATTTTTTCGTATGACAAAAACCAAAATAATTTTTTTTCTCAAAAACTGTTCGAGATAAACCTATCGAACTTTATATCATTGAAATCACCAAAAGCAGAGCTTTCCAATAAGCTATTAATATATAGGGTGTGTCCCATTGACAAAAACCGGGCTTTGGTCAATATATCGAACCAACTAGAAAAAAAATTGAGAACAGCACTGAATTCTGCTTCAAAAAGTTCTTCTAGAAAGTTTTTACAGAAATCAATTATTTTCATAAACAAAAAAGCTATGGAGGTTTCACATTATTGCTCAAAATCGAGAATCGCCCTCTAGCGGTTAAACGGTTGAAGATATCAAAATGCGGTTTGCACCAATCAAAATTTCATAAAATCTGAGCCTCAGAGTGGGGGGTTAATTTTTTTGTATCTTGCTCAGAAATTGACGTTTCCTATTAAAAGTGTCCAAATTGGCCCACCCTGTACAGTAGAATAATCACGTTTTGTATAGGTACATGTGTCCGCAATCTCGTTAAGAAATTACAGTATTGAATTTTCGGAAAATGTTAATTTTTTACTTTAAGATTTAAAATGCCTTGAGCGATTTTGTTCAAACTTCCAGAGAGTGTTTGCGATGTTCTCAAGCGTCTTTCTAAAAAATTCGTTTGTGTTCCACTTTTCCAGGACCGGACCTAGAGCGACTCTCATTTTTTCAAAAGAAAAAAGTAATACGCCCCTGGGATCTTTGACGAATTGAAAATTATTTTTTGATTTCCTCTTTAATTTTAAACAAAAAAGGTATCTTGAGTTTTTCTTGTTTGATGCATTGGCGGATCCACGGGGGGGGGGGGGGGTAAAGGGGGGTAATTACCCCCCCAGAGAGGCCTAAAAAAGTTTTATATTCCGGCGTTTCAAAATGACATTATTGTAGACGAATACAATAATGATTTCATTAAAGTCCTAAGTACTATAATGATTTCACTATAATGAAAAAAAATAAAAAAAATAGGTATAGCTGGCATAGATTTTTTCATATACGCTTCTAGACTTTCCAGGCATTAGGCCAACAACTACATTATCAGCCAAATTTTCAATTTCTGCGACTGAATCCATTATTTGCTTTGTTCCAACCGACATGAGAATCGGGTTCCAGAACCAATAATTGCTAGTTGCTCAACTATTTTTCAATAAGTTTACCGTTTATCCTACTTGACAAATGAATTGATCGACTGGAAATTATCGTTCTAGAACGGTTCTCATGTCGGTTGGAACAGAACTATAGAATCATTAATTTTTCACTGTTTGATGAACATTTTAGTACCGGTCCTTTTGCTCTCATTTGACAGCCGTTGGAAATAATTAGGGGTTTCAATCAGTAAAACAGGCATTATTGAAACAGGTGAAACATATTAAGGGAATAAAAGTAAATGAATGTGGACTATTGGGAGGAACAAAAATATTTTCTTCAACGAGGACCTGACACACAAAAATCAACTCCTGTTCAAGCAAGCCAGAGAATGCAAAAAGAAACATGGACTATGTGCAGCATACCCACATAACAGTGAAAGAACATTCATATTTTCAGAATATTCCCTCAAAGTACTTTTTGGAATGTTCTTTTAGGAATGTTCAATGAATATTCTAAGATTGTTGCGATTGAAATATTCATTTTTGAACGTTCTATTTATGTACTAGGAATGTTGCTTCTATGCACCTACCTGAAAGATTGTACTAAGAACCTACTTTATATAACATTATTTGAATATTCTCATACGAACATTATTATAATGTACCCTAAAAAATGTTCTTTCGACTAATATCTCTATCAAGTATTAAGAATATACCTACCTATCAAGTTGTGCTGAAAAGTTTATGTAGGTAGGTACCCATGATAAGAATATTTCCATATTGTTCACCTAATTATCTAAAGTACCTACTCAAAAACTTAATTGAACAATTAAACAATAATGCTCTATCTAGAACCTACTAAGAATATTATAGGTATATTCTTTTTTTCTTGCTTTGTAGGACTTCCAAGAGAGGGAGCCACGCGCTATTAAAGATCTACATCTTGCCTCGCGTTTGAATCACCTTGGAACCTGTTTCTCTCAGTTGGCGTGCTTCGACGAGAGCATAACAAGCTCGAAACCGGAGTTTTGGTTAAACACTTGTGTCACTTGTGTTTTCCAGAGAAATTTTCCAATAATTCTTTCACTGCCTTTAATATAAAAGGACTGGAAGGAGCATTATTTGGAAAAGAAAATTAACATTCCAAATATATCCTTAGAATCAAACAATAATGTTATGTCTAGGATGCATATTGAGAATGATATATGTAGATATATTCTAAGAATATTTCAAGAATATTGGTATAATATTCTTTTGAGAACATAACTATAATGTCATAGAAACATTCTTTGAATATGAGAATATAGATTTCGAGCATATTTTTAGAATCAAACAGGAATATTCTTTTCAGGATGTACTGAGAATCTCATAGGTATATTCTAGGAACATCCTAATGGATTTCCCAGGAAGTTCTTGGGTATTGCAAACAGTATTTCTACAATCTTTTCTCAGAACATTCTTAATACATTCTAAGGATGCAATTTTGTTATGTGGGATATGTTGCAAATGGCAAGATATATCTTAAGAAATCGGAAACCGATCAATCAACTAGAATCAGGAATGAGGAAGACTTAATACTGTGAGTCAGTCTTCACTGTGATACAAAAACGGAAACGAAAAAAAAAAAACACTATCGCTAAAATGGCTATGTTTAAAAATCTGAACATTTTGTAAATAAATATTAGAAGCTTCAGGAATAAATTAAGTGATTTAAATGATATATTACTAACTAGTGGGAAAACTATCCATTTGATAGTGCTCACAGAAACCTGGACGTACCCAAATGAGCAAGATAGTTTTAATATACCTTTATACAATGCAGTACACGATTCCAGAAATACTCGAGGAGGAGGGATAAGCATTTATATAAGAAATGAGTTGAGCTATATACAGAACGAGCAACGTATACCAAAAATTGAGGACTGCAACATAGTGTCTGTTTACCTACCCATACAAAACCTTACTGTCTATGCAGTATACAGAGCACCACAAAACAATCATGAAATATTCACAGCACAATTAGATAAATTGCTGGAACAGCAGAGAAATTCTACCATCCTGATAGGTGACATGAATCTGGATCTGCTGAAAGACTCGCAAGCAGTTAAAATATATAAAAACACAATAGAAATTAATGGATTCCAATTAAAAAACATAATAACTCAACAAAATGCAACAAGAACCACTGAACACTCGGCATCAATTCTGAATCATGTCACAACAAACAAGAATTTACTGTGCAGCCTGAAGATGGAAGACAATGACATTTCCGACCACAAAGTTGTTTTTATTCAGGTAAAGAAAGAAACCTGGATACGGATCATTGGCAAATTTGCTTCAAAGAAGAATTTACAAAAATAATCATAAATACCTTTGAAGAACTGACCAGTGCAATAAATGATACTAAGAATACCTGTACAACACAACGAACACTGAAAATAAGAAACCAAAATTACTGGGTCACAAAAAAGTTTATTAAAAAACTCCAAGAAAAAGATAAACTTTATGTTAGGATGAAAAGAGCAAAAAACGAATATGCCACAAAAGAATACAAGAGAGCCAAAAATGCACTAAATAATCTTCAGAAAACATTACAAAGACAGTATGCCGAAAGGAAATTTCATGAAGCAGAAAGTGATCCGAAGAAAACATGGTAAGTCCTAAATGACCTGTGTAACAGAAATGTCAATAAGCAGAAAACCATTACAAAAATAACAAGAAGGGATGAAGCAGAGACAGAGAATAACTTTGAAATGGCCGAGCAGTTTAATAACCATTTTGCAAGCATAGGTAAACCCTGGCCTCACAGATACAACCAAATGCTAGTAAAAAATTTAAGAAAGAAGAAATAATGGAAAAACTAACACTGAAGACAACAAATCTTGAAGAAGTAAGGAACATACTAAACGAACTAAAAAATCACTCTGAACCTGGCAAAGACAACATAGTAAAAAATGACTTAACTCTAGTTTTTGACACCGTTGGACCAAAAATTGTTGAACTCATACACAAAACATTGGAAAGTGGAATATATCCAGAAGAATTAAAAACAGCAAAAATCGTGCCAATATACAAAAAAAGGAGCCCATAATGACGTAAGCAACCACAGACCCATATCCCTACTATCGCCAAAATAATAGAGAAGATAATAAAAATAAGAATAAACAACTTTGTTGAAGCAAATTTCAAGTTTGATGAAAGACAGTATGGTTTTCAGAAAAACATCAGTACCCTGGGAGCCACGGTTGATTTATTAGAACATATATCAAGTAAAATAGACAAAAATCAATAAGTTGTGGCAGTGACTTGAAGAAAGACACAGTTGACGTTGATCTACTGCTCCAAAATCTCTATAAAATGGGACTTACAGGAACATGCTATAATCTCCTTAAGACATATTCAACTGGAAGAAAACACTATACAGTTGTAAATGGTGGAAGTAGTGAAGAAAAAATTGAAAAAGTAGGGGTCGCACAGGGTTCAGTACTTGGACCGCTTCAGTACCTTTTATATGTCCACAGTTTAAAGCATGTGGGACTAAAATCTGACTATATTATGTTTGCTGATGGCACTGTCCTAATGTACTCTGGAAAAAATGTATGTGAAATTGAAGAAATCATTAATGATGATCTTGGACTATACTATGATTAGTTATGCTATAACAAATTAACTGTTAATGTGAAGAAAACTGTGTATATGTTGATCCATCAAAAAGGCAAGAGACAGTATGTGGTTCAACTATAAAGCTAAATCAATTAGAGCTTAGAAGAGTGCAAGAGTACAGATACTTGCGACTAGTGATATCAGATAAATTAACTTGGCAGGGACATACAGAAAAAGTCATACCAGAAATCACTCCATTTATAGGCGTAATAAGAAGGTGTAACCACCAACTAAGCACAAAAACAACTTAATGTATAACAGCTTTGTTGAACCTCACCTACGCTATCTACTAGCGTGCTGGGGCAATGCTAGTGTTGGCCTCCTAAATAGGCTACAGTGACACTTTGTACAATCAAACAAGTGAAAGAGATAAGAAACCTAGAACAAATAAAACTCATTTATAAAATTCAAAATAATTTACTAAAAACAAGAGTTGACCTAAAACAAAATAAAGACTTCCATAAATACAATGTGAGAAATAAAGAAACAGTGCGTAATAATTTTTTAAGAACAAAAAAATGACAAGACTCCCCAGTGTATAGAAGTGTGCAGGAATTTAATGCAGTTCCTGACACCAAAGACAGTGAGCCATAACCTTAAGAAATATGTATAAAGAGCAGTATTTAGGAATCTTACATATTATTGTTAATTAGTTTTTTCAAGGCCTCGATGCCAGTTATATGTAACTGATTTGAAGTCTGAAAAAAAAAAAAACATTATACTTATATGTATAGACCTTGGCCCATGCAAAATTTTGACAACGTATCAAATTTGTTAATCGAGAACAAAAGTATCGGCCCTTGGTGAATTCAACTTTAACAATATGACAATACAAACAAACAATTCCGTTGTTACCGGTTGTCAAGCACATTACTAAAATTAGCCTTCTTCAATAATTTCCGATAAACTGCTCTAGGACCGGTCCTGGAAAAGTGGAAATTACACGGATTTTCTAGAAAGATGCTTGAGAACATCGTTAACACTTTAAAAATTTGAACAAAATTGCTCAAGGCATTTCGAATCTAAAGGCAAAAAGTCAAAAATTTCCGAAAATTTCAATACTCTGTATTTTCTTAACGAGACGTTTGCAGACACTATGCAAAAAGTGATTGTCCTACTGTACTCTATCTATCATAACAGAATGCGCACTTATTTCGGACTCACCCTGTATAGCTCAGTAAGTGCGGCTAGATCAATCGTTTATTGAGTCCTTGTTAACTAACAATAATCTTAGATTGTGCCACACAAAAACAATATCATATTGTCATTGACACAATCTGAGGTTTATGTTAACTAACAGGGGCTTGACAAGCGATTAATGTAAGTACAAAAATGAATAGATTTTAAGTAAAACGTAAATTAAGCAAAAAATTACAAAAATTCAAGATGGCAACGCTATTTTGACAATGATTCCCTCGAGGGAGGGATGGGGACTTTTAATGTGTTCATTAGGAACATAAATCCTATCGATTGAGACTAGTCGCAGTTTTATGTTATTTTGTTCCCAGTTCACCATATAAAAATGTTTAACTGTCTTGTAACCATCGGCCAACATGTAGTGAGTGACCTGCATTCCGAAAAGCTTCCCAGCCAATGGCAAAATACGTTTGGAAGACTATACGATGTAAGTTTGCTGAGGAAACCTTTGTGCCACACCAGATCAAAGGCCTTTGAGATATTCAATGCTACAATTCTGAATTCGCCATCTTTTCGAGAGTCAAGTTCCAATAACAACTGACGTATTAGCAAATCCATGTTTATATTTTTGAGCGAAAATAAATTTGTGGTCTAATTTGCCTAAAGGTGCAAACACATCGATCATATAAGGATCTGGATTAGTGGTAAGGAACAATTCAAGTCAGTTGGCCTGTTGAGAAACGGAATCGGGAATACGTGAGGGCTCTTCTACCAACTACGGTAGGTCGTGTGAAATGGCAATCCTTCCAGCATGAGTAGTTTTGTCGGAGAACTTAAGCAACTCTGAGTTATGAACATTAAAATGTTCCAAGAGGAGTTTGGATGGGTCACCTGGAAGGAATCAAATGAATTTGCCAGATTTTCTGATGTAACCTTTTCAGTCAGTCAACTTTTGCTATGGATATTTAACAGGTTATTAATTATCTAAAAACCAGAAGCAAAAATATCATTCATTATTCACCTGGTTAATTATCCCAAACATACGACGGAATAAATCATTATTGTAATTATATTAACAATGAATGGAAACAATTGAAAAAAAAAACTTTTAAGATACATTGTAGGTAATGGATGTATAATTTGACAATGGTCATCATTTTTGAAAAAGATTAACAGTTAATACAAAAATTGTCACTCACTATATTTTATGTCACGTTAAAAAATTACAAATTCCCGAAGAAATCCTAGAACTATAAACGTCAATAGTTCTACATCCACTGGATCTCCGAGAGAGCCGTCTGGAACATAAATTATACGAAATTTTCGACGTTCTCCTTCGCTGAGAGAAAGTTTTGGAGAAGTTTTACGTGCTAAATATTTCAAATCCTAACAGACAGAACAGACAGACAATAGACGTTCAGGGTTGCGGTCTCGGTTGTAATTTGTGTTTTTTTACTATCGGCCTTTTTAGTTTAGTGTTTCATAAATTTTGTCAACTTTATATCAAGATTCTTTGATATAATGTTCATGTAACTAACAAAGTAACCGTACCCATCTTAAAGTTAAGTATAGTAGTAAAGCTGGATTAAAAGCTGACAAGAAATATGAAATCGTTCGACTTAAGATGTCATCCTCTAGAGAATAAGGCTATAAAAGAGGATATTCTCTGTGCGCTGGATAACTAAGAAGTTTTTAGGGTAATCATTTTCCAAGTTCATTTTGTAGAAGGTATTAAATGTTTCTTTTGGCAATGGTAGATTCGATTTCTGTGCTTTACTTCTAGATCCAGACAAAATCAACATTACAGATTCCTTGGCCATTAATAACATTAATGCCTCTGTTCAGTGTTGCTTGGCTTTTGTGATCACTTCTGAAAATGTTCTAGAGAAATAGAAATCTCAAATGAATTTTTTATACAAATTGATTGGAATTTTCAAACCTATTTATTCACTCTACCTTTATCAGTGTTATGTTATTGAGCTATTGCTAAATTGAACAATTAATTTATACATTACGGCTCCTAGATATTTTCCAGGTTTGGGTTGATTGAATGCCTCATGGAGGAAGAACAATGGAGTGGCCCATTAAATATTTCGAGCTCCCTCTGATGGAAACAAATATCTATTTCATAGCTTTTGGGAAGAAATACAATAGAAGCTGTTTCAAATTGAACGTAAAATTCAAAAATACCTTTATCAAAATCTTTTCAGCGGTCATATCAAGACAGAAGCAATCAACCTTATCTCATGTTAACAGCCAGTAAACCACCTACTTAATTTGATAATCTGCGATCCAGATAGCCAAGTATACGAGCGGTTAATTCGATAGCGTGTGAAATTTTACCAGAAAGATGAAAAATAGATGCCAATAAAGCGATTAAAATCAGCTGCACAGAATCAAGATGGTAATTAAACGATCCTTAAAAGGCGGGGTCGAGATTATTCAGAGATCATCAATTTCATTAATATAGGTACTAGAAATTGGACAATTTCCAAAAGTGCTGAAATTATCATGTATAACTCCTATCTCTTAAGTGAAAAGAACAAAAAAGTATGTTGAAATGTGACCAATACTGTTACATTAGATACTTTAAGGTATATTATAGGATTGAGGTTTTAAAGTAAACTTCCAAATAAAACTGTGAGAGCGTTTCATACGACCTTTATTCTCTGACACATCAGTGACATCACCTCTCAAACTCCCCCTATTTTCGACATATTATTATACATCTCCTATACTTTTAATTTTGAAAAAATATTTCAAAATATATAGGTAGGTAGTACATTACCAAAGGAAGATTTACGGAGTTTAACAAAACATTAAGTAATTAAAACTTTGAATGTCAACTAACAATAACAACAAAGAAGTTTGAATTAAAGTAAACAAATGTTTTTACACCTAAATGTTTAATGTTTTGCAATAATTTAAATGTATGTTCGTTCCATTAAGTATGTGGTGCTCTTTTACAATTTCTGACTTCGATGTACTCCTGACAAAGTAAGTAATAACCGATTAGCTAATCAACTCAACTAGTTACAACCTTCAAAATCTCATTCAGGTTATTTGATTACTTTCAGGAAGCACTGAAGATGGCCTACGGCCGAAAGCGCTCTGCTATTCAATAAAATTTATGCACAGAATACACACTGGGGTCTCCCTTGTCTTTTTCTTCTCTACATCGTTGATGTGCACACAGCCATTTCCCTCATTTAAAGTAAACAAATTTTACATTACAATTACATCAAATTTTTTTGATCTTCGTTTTTCTCGTCTTTGTCTTCCTTCAGGTTCTACATATTTTTGTATCTCTGTAGTATTTACGCTTTTCTCTTTCTTCTTAATGTTTAAATTCTTTTCTTTGATTTCAGGTAGTTTTACCAAAAATTTTCTGTTTCTCCTTAGAACATCATCTTCGGTCTGGACCATACATGAATTTGGTTTTCGACATTGTCTTACATTGTTTCCATTATACATTTCACATCTTTTATGTAAACTAAAGGCGATTTCGCCCCAGATTTTCATCTGCTGTTTGGTAAGCGAATGGTTAACCAATTGGTATATAAGTGACGTAGCTCAACAATCTCATCCGAATTCAGTGGATTGGGCGTTTGGTACATTTTGACTTTGAAATGTTTATTTGAACATGAGACAAAAAGAGAGAGAAAGCTACCAAACCTCCACTATTAAAATTTTTGACTTAGGTCTACAGTCATAATTTTTCTTTGCATTTTCTAATTCCTCTCTCTGCTTCTTCCTAACTTTTTCATGGTCAACCAGTTTCCAGTCCACTGGTCTGAGTATAATAATATCTCTGAAATTCCATAACGTCCAAAGATTTCTCTCAATTTTTCAATTATGTCTTCATTTTTAGTTTTCTCTAGTGTAATAACTTGTGGATATTTTGAGTACACATCCTGTATGACAAGGTAGACTTGATTTATGTACTGGAATAATTCTGCTGATACATGCTGAAATGGTGAGCCTGGCAATTTTGGTCGGTGTCATAGGATCTGTTACCTGATTCTGATTCTTCAAACATTCATGGCAATTTTGTACTGTTTCTATGATATGATTTATTAATATTGGGCCACCATACAGTATGTTTTCCTCTAGATTCGCATCCATTTATGTCTTGATGTCCAATATGAATTTGATTCAAAAGTTTCTCTGTACATAGATGAAGGAATTATAAGCCTATCTTTGTAATACAACAAACTGCCATAATACTTAATTTCATTACGATACTTGAAATATTTTTGACATGTCTCAGTTACTTGTGATGCGTTTTCTGGCCATCCCTGCATTAGATATTCACTAAGTTTTTGAAACTCTCTTGCTGTGATTTTTCAACCATTTAGGGTGTTAACTTCAAGTTATCTTCAGTTTCTATCCTTATGACATTTACATAGCATTGAACTTCTTCTTCCAATACATCTTCTCCATTATCTATCTGTTTCAGTGATTGTCTTGATAACGTATCTGGTACCTATGCATAGAATTTTTTTCCAGCGACATGTTCAAACTCAAATATAAATCTAGTTAATCTAAGTCTAAATCGTTGCAATCTTACATTCAAATCATTTATAGATTTCTTCTTCAGGATACTCAAAAATGGTAAATGATCAGTTTGTATGTATGTTTGGTAAATGATTTACCTATTAGATAGGTACTCTTCCAGTCTTTCACATACCCATACAATAGCATATGCTTCCTTTTCAATTTGAGTATAGCGTTATTGTGTTTCACTCACTGATCTAAAAAATAAATGGATAAACAATCGTACGGCTCGATTGGCTAAACTTGTGCGAAAATTTGGGGACAATATTCTACGAACAGTTATGCAACGGAACAGCCTAACGCCTGCGCAGTGTCTTATCTTTCGAACAACTGTTCTTAATTTTGAAATCCCTTCATTTTCATTGACCAGATTTTGTGCATGCACAGTACATGTATCTACTGCGCACGCTCACAGCTGTCCCAGTCAGTTGTTTTTATTTACATTATGACCTCGTAAATTAGCAGCATTAGAAGCGTTCTTTGTTTAGTTTTGATATCGGTGGTTTCACTTAAACTTTTTGAACAATAAATAACAGGAGTCCATCTCCCATCTGGTTGTAACTGTTCTAAACAGCCACCAATTCCGAAAGAACTCGAGTCTGCGAGAATTCTTGTTTCTTTAGTAACTTCATAAGCCTTCAAAACTGGTGCACTTGTGACAAGTATTTTTAATTTATTAAAACACTATTGATGGATATTATTAAACTGAAAAGTATTGTTACATTTTAAAAATTCGAGTAGAGGTTTTGTTTCATCTGCAGGATGATTCATCATACCAAGAAACTGCCTCATATTTGTCAGTGTTTTGGGTTCTTCAAAGTCTAATATATAAGTAGCCTTTATATTGGCCACTGTCCATTCTTATACCCGATTGTCCGATAATGTGTCCAAGTAATTTCACTTCCGAAATGCCTATCGCAGATGCCTATCTGACATTTTGACTCCGACGATTTTACCCAAAAATTTTTACACCTGATACCATAAGCGTTTTCACGAATTTTGAGTTTTGGTATGAATGTGGTATGAACCATTACATACCACTTGTTTTCACGAAGTGTTTCGGTATGTCATTTGACAACCTGGTTTCAATTCGGTCCGTCAATCTTTTAACCATCTCGGGATGATGGTATGAAAACGCGGTAGCAGGTGTTGAGGTTAGATTTTGGCTTATTTATGTAATTGAATGAATGGATGCCGAATTTCGCCGATTTGGTTTAGTTTTGTGCTATGATAATTTAGTTATTTTAGTGAGTTTATTGTTCGATAATGCTCAAAAGTCAGCTTTTCCGACATATGCACATATTCCGACACTGAACCTATCTGTACATGAAAATAGCGTTCTCCTTTCGCCAACCACCATAATGTTAATAAAACACCTTTTCTAACAGGGATATTATTTTGTGACATTCCAGTATCACATTTGGTGCTTATTTCAAGCTGTATTCACATTAACATTAACAGCAAGAAACAACGACGGCGAAATGATACCAAAAACCTTCTGATACTAATTGGTTTCAACTGTCGTTAATGACAGACCAGAGAGTAACCCGGTGTCAAATGGTTTCATGATACCACAACTCTGTGAAAATGCTTCATATTACATTAGATACTTACTTTAGTATAAGTTTAGTTCATTTTGAGGTATAAAAGTAAACTTTCAAATAAAACTGTGGGAGCGTTTCATACGACCTTTATTCTCAAACACATCAGTGACATCACCTCTCAAACTCCCCCTATCTTCGACATATTATTATACATTTCCTGTACATTAAAAACTTTTAGAAATGGCAGCCTACAATCAAATTTTGGAATTCAAGCAGGATTAAAAATTGGTCAGGCTGACTGAGAAAGAGGGGAAAGATAACGATGATCATTAAAGACTAAGATGCCAAAATTGGCCGTGGCGCTGAAGAACACAACATACTTAGTGACATACGGTCTTGACTCAAGAAACAACAGGGGAGATAGACTTGTACAATTCTACAATCTGTGTAGAGAACAACCTCTTGAAAGCCAACACCTTTTTTGAACAGCATCCCAGAATACTTGGAAATCACATGCAGATGAAGAAGCAAGAATTATCAGGAATCAAATTGATTTCATTCTACCTACTCGACATGAACTTAAAGTATATGAAATCCGTGAAAACCTACCCTAAAGCAGACATTTATAGTGACCATAATCCAGTTGTAATGGACTTTAGACTCGAAAGATTCCTAAAAGGTGAAAGGGAGAAAGTGGCAAGAAATATAGACGTCGCACAACTGAAAAATCTCAAAAGAAAGACAAGCTTCAAAATTGAGAAAGATTTCGAAACGATAGTGAAACCGGTACAGACACGTTGAAGGACGTTGAAGGATCATGGAATGCTTTGAAAATGAAAATAACAAAAAATATTCAAGAAGAAGACATTGGGTTCTCGAAAAAAAAAAACAGAAAGCAACAATGGATAACACATGAAATCATGGACCTCATGAATGAAAGACGAAAACACAAAACAAATCTAACAACATACAAGCAGCTAAATAAAATCATAAGGAAAAAGTGCAGGAAACAGCTTCAGGAAAGATGATACCTTTAATGTGCACTAGAAAATAAAAGAAATGGCAGGCAGACACCGAAAGACGGTAAAGTAAAAGGTAGAAAATCAGTTGGAAGACGCCAGAACTCATGCCTAAAGGATCTAAGAAGATGGTTTAACCGCTCATCTACAAAATTCTTCCGTGCTGCACACAACAATTGCGATTTGGATCGCCAACCTTCGAAGGGAGAGGGCGCAAGTAGAAGAAAATTCAACAGAGAAACCACTTCAACCAGTTATTGAAATATGGAACAAAAGTTTAGATAATAATGAATTTGTATTGGCAGTATTTCTAAAACTCAATAACAGAATTTGAAACAGTTGATAGCGAATCATTATTAACAAACTACATGAATCTGTGCCTACTGTACGTATAAAATGGATAAATAAATATTTTTAAAAAACCGTTAACAAAAAGTTAAAATAATAGTTATTTTTTATACAAGACGATAAAATGGTAGTTTATCGTTGACCGGAAAAGTTAATTCACGAGCGGAATCGCGAGTGAATTAATTACGAGAGACGATAATGGCATTTTATCGTCGTGTGTAAAACAAAGCTTTTTTCCATAGCCTAATTATGGATGCCTGTAGTATCAAAAATATTTAGAAATAATTTGAATCGAACACTTTTGCAGTAGAAATTCGTTTGACAAACTTTGACAAATAAATAAAAAACAAAATATGTATATTATATTTCTGACAAAATAAACGTCTTTATCTATCCTTGCGCTGTTAAAGTATCATTTAATCTACCCTTGCGGTTAAAATACTACTTTATCTACTATTTTTAGTAGATTAAAGGCTACTTTACAAGTAGCTATGGAAAAAACAATTTTTTTCAAAATCTGAAAGCATTGATATTGGTGTACCACAAGTATTGAAGTGACATATAAATGACATGGAATCTCAATTAAAAAGAAACTTTTGCTGACATACTGTCACGAAACGTCTCTGCTTCGCTGTGTAGCTCGACTATACACCCTGAAAAGCAGAACGAGAAGGGAGGAGTAACAGGGAAACACCAGAACAGTTTTAAATAGCTAATATATATTGTTACAGGACGGAGATTAACGGAAACATGAATATTTAGTTATTACCACATCATCGTCATCTGGGACCAGATAACGTCCCTTCGGGTGGTGAGGCTCAAAAAAAAGGGCGGACAGTCAAACGTCGGGTATACCCCTGCAAAGCTAAACAACCAAACCAGCACTACAGGCTACAGGAAAATCTAGAAAGCCTTTTCACTGTGGGTCAAAGCCTGGGTCGTCAGAGAATATCTGCCCTGATAGAGATACGATAACGTATTAACTTTATCAGTCCAGATAGTTCCCCAACTTTGAGTTGTCTCTAAACACCTACTGATTGCAGCGAAGCGCTGAGACACGACTCATTTGCCATAGTGTGGCCCGGGCTTTTATATCCAATATTTGCTGACTATGATTAGGTTAATTAGTCTGGTTGTGTTTTCTTGCTTAGTTGCAGTTATTTGTTATAACCCGTGGTTCGGTGTTTTGAATTTGGTTATAGCCCGTGGTCCCATGTAGGGTTGACGTTTTAGTGCTAACAGACATCTGTACATGTTCCTTGGCGTAGGTTTCTTTTTCATCGTTTCCCTCGTAAATAGGAAATTTGTTGATTTTTTTCCGTGGCTTATTTCTTTCAGTTGTCCGATGGTTCCCTGTACTCTTTTTGTTGGGAGCGTGCGCCTGTATTTTTTGTAAATGCATCTCTTTGTTTTGTAGTTTTGGGTTACTCCGAATACCAAAACTGCGTTATTTGGTAGGTGGTTTATGTCTCTATGTTCTTTTTTCAGGAATCTGCTTATGTCTTTCTTTGTTACGTGTATGTGGTCTTTGATAAACTTGTTGAATTCTTGTTCATCTTCCTGTGAGTATCTTGGCCGAGTGCTCGACTCTCTTGTGGTTATAAGACTTGACAAGCTAACTTTCTGCTTGTAGCCCTGGTATAGTGGTATGTTGTATTTATTTTTCAATATCAGTAGTTTTCGTTGTAGGTCTATGGTGGCCTTATTCTCTGTCAAAAATTCCATCCCCAAGATCATCGGTTGGTCTGTTGCTGAGATGACTTTTGCTCTTAATACGCCTTTCCACTTTGAGCTCCCTGTAATTTCCATTGGAGTTGTCATTTTTCCCAATACTGGTATTCGATGTCCTCCTGCGGCTACTAATATCGTGTTATTGTCCGTCTCTATTTTTCCTGTTATGAATTGTGTTGGTATGACGTTATTTTGGGCTCCCGTGTCGACTATAGCCGAGAAATTCCTATTATTTATTGTAACTGTGATGCATAAGATTCCTATTCTAGATGAATCCCCTAGGGCTAGGATGGCTGGGGTCTCTATTTTTGCCATCCCCTTTTGTTTGGGTGCTGTTTTTGGCTTCTGCAGGTGGCTGCGAAATGTCCCTGTTTCCCCCAGTTGTAACATACCGGGCTATTACCATAATTTCGGGGCTTATAATTTCTATTTCTCTGTGGTTGACTTCTGCAACTTGCCGCAGCGTGCCCGATGTTTCCGCAGTTATCACATTTCATGTTGTTCCTATTTGACCGATCCTGATATTGTCTGCTTCTGCATACGGCCGCCATGTGTCCCTTTTTTCCGCAATAATAACACACTACCTGATTCCTGTCATTTTGGGGTGCTTGGTTGCCTGCTCTTGGCGTTCCGTCTCTTTGACTCTGTGGGTCCTTTTCTCCTCCTAACTCCTTCCTTGGCGCTTTATCTATGGTCCCAGCAATGTCTTTTAATTTTTCGAGTGTGTCTGGTGGGCCATTCGGCGGATTCGTGAGCCAGTAATAGTGGTAGAAGTTTTCTTCAGTCAACCCTTTGCTGAAAATGGTTACAAATTCTTCTATATCGATGGCATTCTTGTAGTCGTGGTAGAGAACCCTTAATTCGTACAGATAGTCACGGACTGTTTCTTTCGAGTCTTGTTTGCGTTCTTCCACTTTCCTTTTTAGTGCCGTCTGGTAGTTGGCGTCTTCAAACTCTTTAGAAAAATCCCTTACAATGTCATACTATCACAGTTTCTTCTAGATTCTCTTTTTCCGAGGCTTCTTCACTTTGATGTTTCAAGTAGTTACTTATTCCCGTTCCTAAAATTTCTGAGAAATCCAATCTTGGCTTCTCTCTTCGCTGAAATATTTCGTCTGCAATCTGAGTGCTTTCGGCGTTTGGACTATGTTCGTCTTCGCTCGATGTGGACCTCAAGGAGTAATTTCCTCTACTCATCAATTCGATATTTTCCTGACTCGATGGCGAACTTCACAGAAATAGACTATCTGCGTCGTTTTCTGTCGATTTGGAAACACTGTATTTTTCTAAGTGGGTCCCCAGTTTATTGCTTGCTACGCATATCGGTGTTTTTGTTTTATCGTCTGGCTATTTTAAATTTCGCAAGGAATGTTTAATTTTGATTGTAATTAATTTTTTATTAAAGATTATGGTTAAGTATTTTTTTGTTTTATTTATTTCTGGTGTTCTAGGATAGGGTGAAAGGAAGGTTATTGGGGTTTTTCCTCCTCTTCTGTCCCTGCTATATGCCTTCTTGGCCTTCTGTCTTCTTCCCGGGTGGTCCTGGTATCGACACTTTGGCTAGGTCATCAAGGTGGTCCAAGAAAGAGGGCGCCTCCACCAAATGTCACGAAACGTCTCTGCTTCGCTGTGTAGCTCGACTATTCACCCTGAAAAGCAGAACGGGAAGGGAGGAGTAACAGGGAAACACCAGAACAGTTTTAAATAGCTAATATATATTGTTACAGGACGGAGATTACGGAAACATGAATATTTAGTTATTGCCACATCATCGTCATCTGGGACCAGATAACGTCCCTTCGGGTGGTGAGGCTCAAAAAAAAGGGCGTACAGTCAAACGTCGGGTATACCCCTGCAAAGCTAAACAACCAAACCAGCACTACAGGAAAATCTAGAAAGCCTTTTCACTGTAGGTCAAAGCCTGGGTCGTCAGAGAATAGCTGCCCTGATAGAGATACGATAACGTATTAACTTTATCAGTCCAGATAGTTCCCCCAACTTTGAGTCGTCTCTAAACACCTACTGATTGCAGCGAAGCGCTGAGACACGACTGATTTGCCATAGTGTGGCCCGGGCTTTTATATCCAATATTTGCTGACTATGATTAGGTTAATTTGTGTTTTCTTGCTTAGTTGCAGTTATTTGTTATAACCCGTGGTTCAGTGTATTGAATTTGGTTATAGCCCGTGGTCCCATGTAGGGTTGACAATACTTTAATTTGTATTTCAGGCAAATCATGCCCTGATTATGTAGCAGCTTTAAATTTTGAAGTAGGTACAAATAATTTTCAATTGGCTAAATGTTAACAAATCAAAATTAAATACATATTTTATCAAAAACCAAATGTATGTTTATAGGAAATTAAACAAAAAACAGATTTGAACATTTTCATAAATTTAGACCAAATTGGAATATATCATTCAAATATTTAGGTATTTAATTTGTTTCAAAGTTGACATTTAATGGGGATTATGAATTAGTTATATCTAATATCTCAGATAATTACTTACCTATTTAAAATGAATAAATAGATACTAATTTAAGTCAAAATACTCTCATCGTCAGAATCAGAGCTCACTTCTACATCATAGGCCTTTAACTTGTCTAGTGAAACAATCCCCTTATACTTTCTCTTAGAACGTAAAGAGCCCTTGGGATCTTCCACAACGTCATGACTCAAAACCTTACTGACAACGTATAAACCATTCAACTTTGGAAGCAGCTTTTTGCGTTTTCCATCATTGTACGTTATCTTGGTCCTAACTAAAACTTGATCACCTGATGCGTCCAGCTTTTCTATGTTTATCGAATCTTGCCTTTTTTTTGACTTGCTTATTTCGTGAGGAGTTGCTCTTGTTGATTTAGAGTTATTTCGTTATCTAGAACTGCATTTAATACACCTCTTGGAGCGTAACCAAAAAATAATTCATATGGGGACTTTCCTGTGGTGGAATTCGTCGTGGAATTCAAACCCGAACGTACTTGATGTACACTTTCGTCCAATTTTTCTGGTGTTCCGTTAACGTGGAGAAAGTAGACAAAATTGTGCGATTAAAACGTTCAAATTGCCCGTTTGCCCTGGGCGTAGCTGTAGCGTTCAAGCGTTCAGGACATGTTTGATATCCAGATTCCGACAGTAGCTGTTAAACTCTTTACTTGTAAAACAGCTGCCTCTATACGATATTAGCCTTCGTGGAACACCAAACTCCTCAAATACACTATTAAGATATGCTATGATTGGTCTTACTTGAGTCGATTTAACAGCCTTCATGAACGCATCAACTAAAACTATAAGGTATTTATTCTTTTTGTAGATATCAGAAAAGGACCCAAGTGATCCACATGGAGAGTATCAAGCGGTACAGCTATTTTCTCTATTGAGTGCAAATAACCAGCTTACTTGCCACCAGGTTCTTTATTGTATGGGCATGGCAAACAACATTATATGTATTTCTTGACATAGGTATCTTCTCATACCAGAAAGCCAATAAAGTTTACCTATTGCAGAAATAGTCTTTTCGACTCACAAATGCCCAATGCCATAATGAAAATTTAAGAGAACTTGCCGTCTTGCTGACCTTGGTACGACCCATTATCTATGTGCGCCCAGTCCTCATTGGAAATATTGATATCACCGACGAAAATATCTGCAATCGTCACAGGTTTTCGGCTAAGTGCATTAGCATGCATGTGCCATTTTAAGACCATTTCGGTATTCAATATTGAATGTGAATTCTTGGATTGAGAGCCACCATCTCCCAATCAATACGATGTATCAAATCTCTTGTACACAGCTTAGTTCTGACCGCATTACAATCTGTGACAATCTTGAATTCAATTTCAATAAGATATACTCGAAAATGTTCCAGTGCATCCACCACAGCTATGGTTTCAAGTTCGTAAGAGTGGTATCTGTTCTTCCTTGATGGTTTGGCGAGAAAAGTACATGACAGGTCTCAATGTGTTATCAGCTTGCTATTGCAAAAGTATGCCACCAATACCCCATTTTGATGCATCCGTATGCACTTCAGTTTTTAAACTTGAATCATATATAGCTAGTAATGGTCGTGATGATAATTTTTCCTTGAGAGTATCAAAAGCTTTACTTTATTCAATCAATCAAGAAAATGTAATATCCTTTTTTATTAGGAATGTCAAAGGACGAGCGATCGTAGCAAAGTCCTGTATGTACTTCCGAAAGTATCTAGCAAACCCAACAAACTGTCGAACTTTATGAACATCAGTGGGGATTGCATAACTTTTAATAGCTTCAGATTTTCGTTTTCCAGGTTGAACACCGGATCTGCATATCTCGTGACCAAGATATTCCACTCTCTCCATAAAGAACTGACACTTGGGTAATCTTAAAGTTAGACCAGCTGCTCTAATGGATTTAAACACTGTTTTCAACATGATTAAACCAGACTCAAAATCATTTTTTATCCAGACTTTATTATAGGATTTTCACCCTATATTTAGGATGACGTCACATTTAGTAAATTTCTACTGCAAATCTAACAAAACTAAAAGTACTTCTTAACGCATTTAAAGTATGGGAATTTCAGATGTTTCTGGTTGGCAACGGCGCGCGATGTTGCATGATTTGAATGAACATTTTCAAATAAATAACGCGTGTCGATTCATTTCTTTATTTTTGGCTGTCAGTGGTCTTGATAATTAGGCATTCCAACGACCTGTCAAAAGGTGCGTTGTGGGCGGAAGTTCATTATTCTGTATATGAGAGTATGGAATTTAAAGCTTTTTGAAGTGCATTTTGTGGTTGTTTTGTGAATGAACTGTTTATTTTTTTATTTTTTAGACTTCATTAGTGTTTCTTCCAATTAAAAATGCCACAAACGTGTCTTGTAGTTCATTGTGGAAGTAATTTCAACAAGGTAACAAGGACGATGTCAGGCTTTCTTCATTGCCCTCTGTTTTAAAATTTCCCAATTAAAACGTGAACATTTTTCGCTACCACTGTTCCTGCATCTAAAATTAAGCCAGACTCAGAATACCTGTGCGAATCTAAGCTTTTCTAGGCCTTCATTTGCTCATTGATCTGAAATTTGTGAAAACTGTGGGTCAAAATATCAACTGGACATTTTTTCAAACTAACCGTTCGTCCACATCCCGATTTTCCTGCATTCAAGTCTTATCTAATATTTACTCTGCATCTCAAAAAGTATATTATAACAAAGTAAACTGTAATTAGCTATTCCAAATAAACTCAAGATAAACAAACAAACGTCAAATTTTCCACGCTCGCCATATTGAAAAATCCCTTGGTTTGGAGAGCCTAATTCATTATGACATTCTGGAAAATTATAAGAAAACAAATAGGCATTTACAACATTGTCAGTCCTTGTTCTCTGACGTCATCTTAAATATAACATAAAAAACCTATAATTGTCCTTTGAAAAATCGCAGGAGCATTACGTAATCCAAAAGGAACACGCAAATATTCGTAATGGCCATCAGTCGTCATAAATGCAGTCTTGGGAATTGACGACTCTTCGATCGGAATCTGATGATAGCCGCTGGCTAAATCTAAACTTGTATAAATATAAAATTGGCTGTTTTTAAAAAATAATAAGAAATGTTCCAATTTGAACGTGAAACATTTATTAATAATAATTCGTAACTAATCAACATTATCAACAACAACCGCTAGTCTTCGCCTGGCCACCCCTTTTTTAAAAACCTTGCCGTGCCTCCCTTATTTATTTCACCCCCCTGACATGTGCTGACCATAGAGGTGCTGACCACAGATTAACCCGTCCTAGGACGGGTTAATCTGTGGTGCTGACGTGGATCGATGACATAAACTTTGACACGGAGCACAGTGGTATCACCAGTAGCGGCGTGTTTTCTATAAAAATGAATATTAAAAAACTACCTATTTATTGGAAAATCAGAATTCTTGCATTTTAATTAGGTAATTTAATAAAAACAAAAAACATATTTACAAATTTTCATGCATATTGTAACATATTGTTTGCTAAATAATAGTATATTGTTGTATTAGGAGTAGAAGCTTTACTTTTTTGTGCTGAAGCAGTAGGTTTGCGAGCCGAACGTAGTGAGGCTTGCAATACTGCTGAAGCACAAAAAAGTGCTTCTACTCCGTATGCAACACACTATTTTTTCTCCAAACGAATGGGGTAAGCTCGGGGGTAACTGAATGGTTGAGCGGCAGTAAAAGTACGAGCGGCACTAAAAGTACTTTTGCTGCCGCCTCAGCGTCACTAAAAGTACTTTTGCTGCCGCTGGGGTTGCCAAGCAGCATAGAAATTATATTTCTACCACCTCGACAGGTGGTAACCTGCTGGATTTGCCTATCAGCATAGAAATTAAATTTCTGACATCTTGACAGGGGTTAACGAAGTGATGTTTTTTTGACGTTTGGGAGAAAAATTAAATTTCTACCAACTCGACAGGTGTTAACCCGCTGGATTTGCCTACCAGGTGGCCGATCCTCGGGCCAGGGAGTAGAGCTCCCCGAGAGAACAAATTTTTCGTCTTTATCATTCTTGTTCACTTTTCGATAACGTTGACAAGGACAAAACATTCGTTCTATCGGGGAGCTCTACTCCCTGGCCCGAGGATCCGGCCACAGCATAGAAATTAAATTTCTAACGTCTTGACAGGTGCTGACAAAGTGGCGGTTTTTTGACGTTTGGAGAAAAACGCATTTATTATTACAACAGATTACAACGCTTAAAGCTTGGTCACATAAAAAGCCAGCAGAAATAGCGAAACACCAAATTGAAGTAAATTAAGGAAGTTCAAAGTAGTTATGAAAGTTTTAAGTAAATCAATAAACAGATAAGAAACTTGTGCGCCTAAAGCAGAAGGCACAAAATTTGAAAACTTTGAAGTGTTCGCTAAATTACTGTGACAAATTATTGAATCACTTCAAGAGTAATTGATGTTGATTGACAGAAACTGTCTACTCCTATTAGAGTTCAATTCAAATCAAGTGATTAGGATCAATTAGAATTTATTATACGTTAGGGCAATTTCTTAGATTATAATTTTGTTTGAAACTGGAAAGGATTTTAAAATAGAGAGTTATTGTAAAATGATTGAGGTACGGTTAAGGATGGTTTTTGATATAGATGCTCTTGTAAATGAAATTTTTTAATTATTTTTCTGTTACGGCGATTCAATGATATCCTTAAGCTTGTATCAAAATTCGCCTCTTCACCTATTTTCTGCCAAATCGATACCTTTAACACCAATTTTCGTATATATTTTCCCACAAAACCTCTACCCAGCTTTTCGAAGCCAGAAATTCCGTTATTTATGTTCAAAAAGTTGTTTGCATTTAAAATTGTGTGTGTGGCAAAGTTGAAATCTATACCGCAGTGCAGCTGAGCTAACTATACTTGACCTTTTGCGAATTTAAATTTTGGGGCAATATTCATTAGAAACTCATTATTTGCTGCATGTAAACTTAGACTATTTTGAACTTTGTGCATATCTACATAAAGTGTTCTTTTTTGTTTCAGGCTTGCTGTCGTGGAATGTAAACGATTGCCTTGTGGATTTAGAGAAGGAATTAGCAATTATAACAGAACAAGGATTGGAAGGAGAAGAAGCTCGTTATGGTAAGTTTCCGTTTTTTTTTTTTCGAATATTTGCCCGAATGGAAAACATCAATCTAATTTAACCTAATACGTGATTAACTGTGTGAGGCTTCCACAGTCTAATCTTATAATATTAAGCTTGTCTGAAGTTTATAAATGGCTAAAAGCTCCAGTAAACGTGATTATGCACGCACTTTCCTGGAAATGGGTGATTTAACTAAAACCTTCTCGAAATAGACATGTTTGAAAATATGGGAAAGGAAATGTTTTCCTATGGTTCTGATCTTTTATGAAACTTCTCAAACTTCGGAAGCTATTTATTTACAAATGATCAGCAAGATTAAAGAAGCCTTTGCTACCCAAGTACCCAGTTTCATGCATCATGGGCGATTTTAACTATACCTCAATATAAACTGGAATTACAGCTCTGTAAGTTGCTGATAAAAAATCTCAAGACTTCCTAGATATGTACCAGGAAATAAACGCATATCAATTAACAACATTTCCAACGAGACTTAGAAACAACAATTCATCTCTTCTTGAACCTCCTTTGTGCAATTCAAAAAAACTCTGTTTACGACATGAAGCGCAATCGATGACCAGTCGGAAAACGTGATCATTTAGTAATTACCTGCTGCCAAATCGCAGATAATAGTTATTTATTTACGACTAATGTATAATGTGCGTATTATATTTGTGATTTTGGCAGTTTAATGACATATGTTATTCCTCCAGGGATTAATGACGAGTAGCGGGATTAATG
This sequence comes from Ceutorhynchus assimilis, assembly GCA_917834065.1. Classification (NCBI taxonomy): domain Eukaryota; kingdom Metazoa; phylum Arthropoda; class Insecta; order Coleoptera; family Curculionidae; genus Ceutorhynchus; species Ceutorhynchus assimilis. The sequence goes on from OU892284.1 coordinate 23,373,850, forward strand.
GTCATTATTCCACAAAAGTGTCAGTGTCAAACGTGTAGTGCTTGTGGATTTGTATTGAAAATTATGAGACGGATGAAATTTGTTCATTGAAAATCTCAAATAAATTAATTTGTCGTAAATAAAGTAGAGTATACTACTCGCAATAATGGCTATTATTCCCTCGGAATGTTACTCCCTCGCCGCTAACGCGGCTCAGTTCGTAATAATCCTCGGGAATAATAGCTATCATTATTGACTCGTGGTATAATCTACTAATTATACACCAAGTAAGTTAAATGAATGTTTATTCATGAGAAGAAATTTTAACCCACGAGCCCTAACGAGTAGGTTAATTTTCTTCGAATGAAAAAACATTTTAACTCACGTGATGTATACAAAATTTTATCCCTTTTTGTGGAAATTTGAAAAATAAAGTACAAGGAAAAATTCCGGGAGTGAATTAAAAATATTTTAAATCACTCGAGGTTTCAGATTTTTAGTTGGGCAGAGTGACTTAAAATGCCGAGAGTGAGTTAAAATGTTTTTAAATCACTGAGGTGGTAAACGTCTACTGGTTTATTGTTATGTGTTCAATAATGTCATTTTTAAATGTCAAAATGGGATAAAAACTATTATTAAACCGGCTCAAAATATACTCAGGCGTAATTTCTGGTTTACAGACTGCATTAGTAGGGAATTATTGAAATACGGCCGCAGTTGACTGTGCCGCTTTAGTGCCGACCCAAAATTGACTGTGGCAGGCGCTATTTTGGCTCACAAAAGGAATTATTGAACGACACATTGAAGTCGGCAGTGGTGAACTTTGGCAGTGGCATGTCATGTTTTATTTTCATATTCCTAACCTAAAATTGCAAAGTATAAATACGTGTTTAGTGTTCTTCTAGTGGTTCTTCTTGTAGTTTTTTGTTGAGTTTGTTTTGTTATTTCATCTATATTCTATAATGGAGGATATTGGAGGCCGTATTATAAGGGGATGGGGATGGGGATGATGATGATGACGATGTGGGATACGTCATTCTAGACAACATTTCAAGGGACGAGAATGATGGGGCCCCGTGGTCATTGAAACGAAGCATTTGTGATTTTAAACTGTCTTTCTCTTCATAAGAGCCCATTCCAACACATACAATCAACAGAACAGGCAAATCGGCAAAAAACCTATAAAAACACAACACCGAACACCGCTAAGAAGCCACTAACCTGTCACTGGAAATTGAAGAAATAGGTTTGGTCGGACTTCGTTTAAAATCAGTTCTGAATTGAACTGCTCTTGCTCTATTCATATCGAACATATGTAAACCAATGCGCAAGCGCAGTTCAATTCAGAACTGATTCTGAACAAACCAATAAATGTAAATTAATAAAAAAGTGAGGTCAACTTTTGAATAAGCCTTGACGGACGTCAACTCAAAAAAAAAGAAGAGACATAGGGACGTGACTGTGCCTGTTTATGGCCTGTTTTTATTTTCCACAAATAGTGGAAGGCACAATAGCTATTTGTGTACCAAGGGGATTATGTAGATTATAATGCCCGAAAGCGAAACTAGCCCGAGGGTCTATGGCCCGAGGGATATATTTCGCCTGAAGGGCATTATAATCTCAAAATCCCCGTGGTGCATACAATGCTTTATTTTCTACTCAACACAATGTTTTTTCATCAATTTATTATTACCAAAATCAGTTAAACTTGTGTGACAGAATATTGTTTTGTATCTTGACATGTACCTGTACCTGTGACCTGTACCTGTACCTGCGACCTGTACATAGAAACGAAATAAATTAATATATCTATAAACATCTCATAAGGCAAGGCAACTGTGGTGGTCCTGTGGGTTAACGCGCTAGACTACATGGGAAACGTTGATGGTAGACCGGGTTCGAATCCTGGCTAGACCGAAAATTATTTTCGGTGAGACATTTAGTGGCTGTCGAGGGTAAAGTGCAAATTAATAGAACAACAACAACAAAAATACCTAAGAGTATTATAAGCGGGCGTTATAGATCATAACGCCCGCAAAAGCGGGCGTTATGGATCAGGTTGTTATAGGTGTGTTAACGTATTTCGTTTCCTAGGTATTATGGATCTATAATAGTTAAGTAGAAAATAAACTTTATTAGTGGCGGCACTAAAAATTAACAGTACTGCCACAACGCGCACGTCTCAAAAACGTCAAAATATTGCCTAGCGCTATTAGTGCCTGGCATTTTATACTCTTCAATAATTCCCTAGTATCTATTAATAATCACTTGCAAGAACAGTTTCAAGATATCACGTTAATAGTCCAGGAGGTGGCGCCAAAAACATGCAAGAGTTTTCGCAAGGCGGATATTTTCAAAATAGGTCCCACTTTAGTGCTAGAATGCTAGTGTACAGTCAGCACTCACAGTTCCGGGACAGCTGGCTCTGGGACGCGGGCAAAGTTGTAATTTTAAGAAGCATCTAAACTGTTTTCTCAAAGCTCAAAATTTATAGAAATTTTGCACATTATCTGTTTGAAGGTCACAGATAACGTATGTTAATCGTCAGACGTCTAGTTCGTTGCAAAAAGGGGGTCTGACGTCCTCAAAGTTTTTATTTTATGGCATTTTCTTCAAATATATTTGTCAAATACCTGCAAAAATATATTTTGACAGGACACCGAAGAAAATGCCATAAAATAAAAACTTTGAGGACGTCTGACCCCCTTTTTGCAACGAACTAGACGTCTGACGATTTACATACGTTATCTGTGACCTTCAAACAGATAATGTGCAAAATTTCTATAAATTTTGAGCTTTGAGAAAACAGTTTAGATGCTTCTTAAAATTACAACTTTGCCCGCGTCCCAGAGCCAGCTGTCCCGGAACTGTGAGTGCTGACTGTACACTAGCATTCTAACACTAAAGTACGACCTATTTTGAAAATATCCGCCTTGCGAAAACTCTTGCATGTTTTTGACGCCAGCTCCCCAACTATAACTATAATGCCCACTAACACTATATGTGTACAATGATATTGGGAAATATTTTAAGCTCGACAATAGATAAGTCCATTCCAGAAGTGTATGTGAAGATCAATCCACAAAAACCGTGGTATAATCATCATATTTTTAAGGAAATATTATGTCAACAACGAGAATACCTATAGGATTCAATGTAATAAATTATAACAAATAATTGCAGAAGCACGAACTTGAGAATGGAATAGCAACGAATGGCACATCAAAGCAATTCTTTCAATATGTAACAAAAAGTCCTAATTCTAGATCATCATTATCGATAAGAGACGATGATAATACATTAATAACTGATCCAGAAGATTTTGAGTGAACAGTTTGCTATGCAATTGAATAAAGTATTCAGTCTAAACCCGAGCGTAATACCAACTTTGAACAACCATTCGAAGGCAACTAAAATCTGTTTTTTTCTTTAAAGATAAAAGTCAAAATGACATTATGTTGGCAATACAATGTAAAATTGTCAATAGGCGGTTTCGGCAAGCTTTGGTACATGGCTTGGTACCCTGTTTGGTCTGTCAAATGCATACCAACCAATTTAGGATACGAAAATGATGTCGTCACCGTGACTTTGGTATCCTTTTTGGCCTGTCAAATAGGATGCCATGGTCAGCAGCACGGTTCTTCAATTTGGTATAGTGCTACCTACGCCTGTTTTCGTTTTGTCCTGCTCTGGAAAATGTAAATAAATGGAAGTTCATTAGAATTTGAATAAATTGAAATGTTTAACAAATATGTTTATTTTTTCGCCTGATTTCTCGTATGTTTTGACTGCCAAATAATGTTTGAGGATCATTTGAAAAATGGCTTTAAACGACAGATATGGGGTAACTTTTTTGCTGAATGGAATATGGAATCAGCTTTAAATTTACAGAAAAAGCTGAGTTACTACCCAATAGGTTACTCAAAGGTACTGTCTAGACAGTGCTGATTAGTGATTATATATTTTAGTCAGTGCAGTCAGTACCTAGTCACTCCTAAAACTAGAAGAACAACATAAAGTTAGGTTAAGGCTCTCTTATGTCCTACCAAACGAATTCGGAACAAAATGGTATCTTACATCATTACTATAACGTTGCAGGTACCAATTGGTTAACCAAATGGTATACCAACCAAAGCTTGCCGAAGTCGCCTAATGCTTTCAAATTTTTTATGTAGAAAAGGCTTCTGTTGCCAACATAGTTACTAAATTTTTGACTTAGAGAGTTATTGGAACTATTAAATACTGCCTCGCAGTATTAAGGATCTACCTTATTTTATTAGTGCATCAGCACTATTTTTCCAAGAAAAAAAACAGTTATTGGAAGACTGTAGTAGGTGCTAGAGTATTACCTTATCTTGTATTCATAATTTTGACAGATGATAGCTATGTTTATAAATTTCAGCGTCAAAAAGTGTTTATTTTTGTTTGTGATTTTCTGCTAATACTCATTTTTTGATGTTACCCACAGTAAAATGGAAAACTATTGTACAAAATTGATTTTCTAAGTAAAATTACGTCATCGTCGAAAAGCAAAACGTCAAAGTCGTACAAAATGTCAGAAATTTGGAATAATGCTCGTATTACATCTGTGTATTTTTCCGTGTATTTATTCATGTAGTTCAGGGTGACAACCGAAAAACTTCAAAACCAACATAAACCAGCATTATGAAAAACAAAATAATGTTGGCACCCTGAACTACATGAATAAATAAGTACACGGAAAAATACACAGATGTAATACGGGCTTAAGGGAAGTTTACTGCCTCGCACTAACCATACACAAATAAAGACAAGCAGTAACCTTATTAAGGGAATCCTTATTTTCGGACCCAAATGCGCATGCGTAGATGTCAAAATAAGGCTAATTTAAATACTGCTTGTCCTTATTGCACGTCCAATAACTCTCTATTATCTTTAAAAAAGAAACAGACTTTATAATACGTTGCTCAGGGACAGGATATAATTTACAGAAGAAAAAGTAAACAAGGCTTTAGAGATACGAAGTCAGAATCCAGTTCAGGGCCTGATGGTTCCGACAGTGTTCCTACAAAAATGCAAAGCCTCTATTGGAAACCACCGCAGTTTTCTCAAAAAGAATTCGAGAGAAATTCCAGAAATCTAAAAACGTGCAGCAGGTACTCCAGTTTATAAGAAGGGTGACAAACATATTTCAGAAAATTATAGACCTATCAGCTTTATCTGTAATCCTTGCAAATGTCTAGAAAAAAATCATAGCTACAGAACTGTCCGAATTCTTACTTACCAACAAAATTATACCAAATTCACAACATGGCTCCATATCTAGGCGTTCAACAATAGTAAACATTTCAAGCTGATGTAAAATCGAGTATAGATATAGTATCTGGAACCCCTACTACATCAAGGATGTTGAAATTTTGGAAAAAGTCCAAAGGCGGGTTACCAGAATTCCATTTCAATTGAGAGGACTACCTCATACTGAAAGACTGGAAATATTTGGGCTAACCACTCAAAGAAAAGAAGCTAGGGGTGATCTCATGGAAACTGAAAAAAAGACTCAAAAAATAGGAAACTCAAAAGAAAGAACTTCACCATCAATCGGGCTGTGTACACATGGAACTTACTTGAAGAAAGTACAATGTGCGCATATAGTGTAAACCCTTTTAAAAACTATAATGATCGTAATTTTAGAGCAAACAACACAAAACTTCGTACCTATATTACGGGATCAAAAAATCAGTGAAAGACATAATACATAAACAAAACCGCTTCAACAAAGCAGCGAGACGCACATAAATGGACAATGACACTACAACCCCGAGAATGTCGATATTTCTGAATACGACAGTAACAACCTATCTTCCAATAGTGCAAAAGAATGTGAAACTACAGGGTCCTTATTTTTGAAACAGAGGAGCAGCGTTCCCAGGAGTGTTCTGTCTTTGTTACTTATATTATCATTTGCATATCACTGAGAAAGATGGAGCACTGGTTCTCCTGGGAACGCTGCTCCCCTGTTTCAGGAATAAGGACCCTGATTGATCAATAAGTCAGAATAAAGACCATGAAGTGCCTGGAACCGAAGAGAAGATAAATTTAAAAAAAAAAAGATTTTAGAGAAAGTTTACTCATTGGCAGATGAGGAACTGAACAATGCAAGAGCTCCGCTTGTAGCATGTGAAATGCTACTGTACGTAACTGTTAATTTTTCTTTCATATATTGCTAATAAAAGAAGGTTTTCGCCGCCAATAATAATAGCAATTATTAACCTAAAGGGTAGATACGCTTTTCGTAAAAGTACCAGTTTAGTACCAACACTTTCCGTTGGCTATTTCTCGAAGGAAAGCTCTGCTTTTTCAGGTTATTCGATTCTTCGCACCTTTCAAATTTTGCCGTTCGCCCTGAAAGGTCGTTCCTGGCCTGGGGGCAGCCATCTTCCTCAAGTGTGATTGCCGTTCTCGTGGAATAAACTACCTTATCGGCCATCAGGCACTAGTTTAACGAAATAAAGTTGCGTAAAGCAAAGTTCTATTGATTACCGAAAAAAAATTGAACTCAGAGTCTTGTGATGATGGTTTTATTCAAGTTTGAATTTGATTTTTTTTTTTTTTTAAATTTTTTGAAAGTAGTGGTTTCAAAGGAATGCCTCTATTACTATTACTTAGGTCTTCCGAGAAGCCCGTTTCTTTCGAGGAGCTCGTTTCTTCCGAGGAGCCCGTTTCTCCCGAGGAACCCGTTTCTTTCGACTAGCCCGCTTTTAACGAGCCCGCACATTTCTAATGATCACCATTTTCGTGGAGCATGTGCATAGAGATTTTGAAGGGATTTCCTAGAGGAATCAAGTCCCTCACGTGTCGAATCATGGAAGCTTTTAGTTAGTTAGTAGAAAATTCATTAAAAAAAAAATAATAAATGAAATAGTATATCACATTACGAGTGTAGAAAGTGACAAATTTCACACGAGTTCATGAAAGACGCTTTCTCACAAGTAATGTACACCATTTTTCCTACGATCAGAAACCGATTTACACCAATTTTCTCTTATTTTATTTCTTTTCATTTTCAACACACGTGCTGAAAATACTTCCAACCCACGTATTCAAAGTAAATTGTGATGTCAATCACAAATAGTGTCAACAGTATTTTCCACACGTGTGCTGAAGGTACTTCTAGCATGCGTATTGAAAATGCTTTCGGCAAGCGTGGGATATTTAGCGCTTTCCAAAGAACCAACTAGTGCGGATTTTGTCATGTGGTCGTAGGAAAATTGTAATTTTGTACGAATAAATATGGTCAGCTCCTGCGTGAAAAAAATAAATTCAGAAAAATCAAATTAAAACTGTATGAAATCAAAGGTTAAATGTTGAAGGTATACAGGAGATATATCAGAAATCCTCAAGTATACATATAAAATTGATCAATTTTTGACGATGTAGGTACTTACTCAATAAATTTAAATTTGGAACATATTGTCCAGCCTTGATCTCAGTTCAGATTAATGATTATGAATAGTAAAATAGGTATACATTCTTTAAAAATGGCGGTAATGAAAGTTAAGTAATGATAAATTTATAATAAATTCGATAAAGCGAAAATTGGAAATAATTATTTATTTAAAGGTTACCTACTTCAGTGTCAAGAATGTGAAATTAAAATTTTAAATATTTAAATGTAATTTCATATCAGAAAAAGAATCAATTAATTTTGTTAATTGATTGATTATAAAATAGATTTCATAAAATAAGGTAAAAGTTAGGTATTAATAAAACTCTATACAAGTCTCAATTCCAACAAAAACGTTGGAGTACTGTAGCCATCTATTTTATGTCAATTGACGAGGAAAGTTGCAGATTCTAGCCTTGAATCAAGGTAGATAGAGGCTAGAAGTTCACAGTTTTCGTCAAATGTGGGAAATTCATCCAAAAGCTGTATGCCCATGCTCCACGAAAATGGGGCTCGTTAGAAATATGCGGGCTCGTTAAAAACGAACTCCTCGAAAGAAACGGTTTTCTCGGAAGAAACGAGCTCCTCGAAAGACCCTAAGTAATAGAGGCATTCCATGAACAACCATTACTTGAAAAAAAAAATGTAAAAGAACTTACAACGAGGGGTTCGAAATTCAAACTTGAATAAAACGGTAATCACAAGTCTTTTGATTCAATTTTTTTTCGGTAATCAACGGAACTTTGCCTTACGTAACTTTATGTCGTCAAACTAGTGCCTGATGGCCGATAAGGTATTTTATTCCACGAGAACGGTAATCACACTTTAAAAAGATGGCTGCCCCCAGGCCAGGATTGACCTTCCAGGGCAAACGACAAAATTTTAAATAGGGAGACTCGGACAAGCTAAACCTCTCGAAAAATAGCCAATGGAAAGTGTTGATACTAAATTGGTACCTACTTCAAATTTAAATAAAAAGCGTGCTCTCTAGGTTAATGATTGCTATATTATTGGCAGCAGAATTCTTATTTTATTAGTGCCAGTCACCAGACTGTCAGCATTTAAGGCGACAAAGCATTCAAGGCGACAATTTAATCTATAAAACAATATATGAAAGAAAAAGGAACCGTTACGAACAGTAGCTACACGCTACACGCTGCGCAATAAAACAAGGAGAGTCAAGTAAAGTAAAAAATGTGAGCTGCTGGCTCTCTACATTAGAACGCCAATGGTCACCTGACGTCACATCTGTTTTTGCCATAAGCTTCACCTCCTCGCACCTCATACGGAAAGTGTCAGATTAAAAACGACAGACAATAGTCAATATCACAAGTGAAAGTAGCACTAGAAGACATGAAACTATCAAGACTTTAACGATATCACATCTTTCAATAGAATGATTTACGTTATTGGAAATTTAATTCGGAATATTGTGTCACCAGTAAAAAGAAAACCAGAAAAGAGAAAACTAGAAAAAACAAAAGTACGCAATCCATCAAACGAGCCTTCTTGGAAGACACGAATTTACTGCAAAATAGCAAAAAAATTGAGAAGAGAGCTGTCAGACCGGAACACCGGAATTGGAGCTAAGTGATCGAATGCGGACTATAAAGAAAAAACTTTACAAAATATATAGATTAAAATGCGAGAAAGAGATAAGACAAAGACCACTGAAATAATCAAACAGAAAATAATATCAAAAGCGTGCAGAGTTGAAGAACATGAAAAACGATCGAAACAATTCCAACACAATAAAATGTACCTATTTGCAAAAAGCATTCAGATTCTACAAAAGTGTTCTTAACAAAAATATAGATCAGCCAACTAAACGTCCATTAAAGGTCGAAATAGAAAACTACTGGAAAAGCATCTGGGGAGGCGAGAAAATGCATAATGACAATACCACCTGGTTTGAAGAAGAACATCAGCGCAATAACACTGTCAAAGAAATGGAATGGAAAGAACTAGATTAAAGAAGAACATCAGCGCAATAACACTGTCAAAGAAATGTGATGGAAAGAACTAAATACAGGAGAACTGGAATCAGCACTGGCGAAAGCGGCTAGTTGAGTGACCAACTTCTGGTTAAAAAGACTCAAATCAACTCATAAGAAACTCCTATCCTGTTACGATGACATGAAGAGAATCGGAGGAAACAACTGACTGGCTAGCGAGGGGAAAGACGTATCTCATTCCAACAAGCGAGAAAAGGACACTAGCGACCAACTATAGGCCCATCACCTGCCTCAACACTATGTACAAAATAATGACAAAAAGACTGTACACGTACCTACATGAAAACAATCAACTACCAACAGAACAATAAGGCTGCATAAAAGATGCATATGGGTGTGAGCACCACCTCTTGATAAGCAAAATGATCAGTGACGATGGCCATCGAACTGTCATTCGCGATTTTATAATAGAATATTTCTATATTTGGCATGCAGTGTTACCAACCTAAACATATGAAATCAGGAAATATGAGAATAAAATTTCCAAGAAAAATTTGTTTTTTTTTTAATTAAACAATACCAAAATAGAAAAAATAGTATAAAATATTCGTTTCATAAGACATTTTATCGCACTCGCCCTTTAGAAAACTCGCCTCCGGCTCGTTTTCTAATATAGGGCTCGTGCGATAAAATGACGTCTTATGAAACTTGTATTTTAATGTACTATTATAGTCTAGCCCAATGTCTGACAGCCAAACTATCAAAGCATTGACCTCTCCGGTTATCAATTCTAAGATAGTATGAGAACGTCTACAGGAACTCAATGAGCTTGGAAAAGATTACAAAGTAATCGTTCTCTCTCTGGGTGTCTGGACACATAGGGGTCGAGGGCAACGATTGCAACGAATGCGCAGATAGACTCGCAAGAACGGGAGCGTCTACTCCCTTCACTGTGCCAGAACCATTTTGCGGCGTCGGAAATGCGCACCTTCAAGAGAGCCGGCTAAGGAATAAACAATGGCTAGAACAACCAGGACTATGACAGAGATCTATTGGGCAACTGCAATTAAAAAATATCAGAACTGTTGGTCCACCTTAGTAAAAAAAAGTCTCAAGACTCTTACCGAGTTTCTCTCGGAACATTGCAGCCTTAAGAAACACCTATATAAATTGGGGTTGGAAGAAGGTGACATCTGCAGATGATTCTGTGAAGGCGGAGAAGAGATACTTCAACATCTTATACTGAACTGCGATGCCGTTAGTCGGTCAAGGATGTCGAGCCTGGGAAGTCTCCTTATACAGTTGGAAGACATTCCAGCTCTGAAACTACTAGATATCCTAAAATTCCTAAAGAACCTTGGACTAGAGGGGCTACTTTAAGCAGGAAACTCGAACTTAGTAGCAATAGATGCATAGCCTACCCCATATCTGGCTACTGGAATCACTAAAAATACAGAGACAATGCCATCCTACATCAAAAAATTGATGATACAATGGAAAATCGACCTTCATCTGACCACAGTCTCTGAAACCATAAGTGTAAAGAAAATCAAAATTAGACGTGAGATATACCAAGACGATCCGCTGTCGCCGCTGCTCTTCGTACTTGCACTGGCCTCACTGATTGTTCTATTAGAGAAATCACACACTGGATACCAGTGCAAGAAAGAAAAAACGAAAATCAACCATCTACACATCGATGACTTAAAGCTGATAGTCAATGCTGACAGCGAACTGGAAACACAACTGGGGATAGTAAAAGAATTCAGCAACGATATGTAGCATCTAACATTGTAACATGAATCACAAGCGAATGAAAAAGAAACTTACACAAGAATACATGAGAAGAGTAAGAGGAATGCTCGAAACTGAGCTCATTGCCAAAACTAGGCTGTCATCCATCACAACACTAGCAGTCCTGCTACTGCAATACAGCTTCGGAACAATAAAGTGGACTTTGGCAGAGATCAGAGCAATAGATACAAAAACCAGAAAGCAAATAACTATCCATGACGCAATACACCCAAGGTCTGATGTAGATAGACTCTACGCTCCAATGCGAGATGGGGGTAAAGGACTCAATAACCAGCCACGAGATCGCAACTCAAGGACTCACACAATACCTAGAATTAAATCAACACAACAAATACCTCGAAACTGGTTATAAACGAAATGCGAGGTAACAACAAGGACATTCCAACAAGAACCCAACCTATGCATCAATAACAGCAAACACCCCTAAAACATCTAAAATGAAGGAAGTAGAGAAGATCAAAGAGAAGAAAAATCAGAAAACAATTAACAGGTGGAAAGAAAAAATGATGCTCGGATACATTCTCAAAGAAACATAGAAAGAAACCGTTAATAAAGCAAACACCAACGATATTAAGACTAAAAGTCTAAAAACCAGCACAGCACAGACCAAAACTGTGCAGGATAGAAAGCGAAACCATACACCACATTGTCTCAAGTTGCTCGATCCTTGCCAAAAACGAATAACTTGGGCGTCACAACCCAGTCGCCGCCCACCTACACTGGAACACGTAGAGAGTATGGAATCAACAATTAACTGACCATGTGGTGGAGAAGATCACACTGATATGGGATCTTAAAATTCAAACTAATCAAACTATAACGGCCATTAAACCAGATCTTGTGTTAAAGAACAAAGTAAAAAAGCGCTGCCTGATAATAGATGTTTCTATCCCTTCTGACTACAACATTACCGAGAAAGAGGCATATGAGAGGCAGAAATATAAAAAAAAAAATCTACAAATAGAAATTGAGAGAATGTTGGGCATGAAGACAAGAGTTATCCTGGTGGTCATAGAAACAAAAGGGCCCATATCACATTAAATTATACTATTGATCATTAAAGAGATCCCGGGAAAACATCACTCACACATCAAACTGGAAGGCCGCGGGACCGGATAAAATTCAGAATTTCTGGATTAAGAAATTTACATCAACACATACTTACCTTGTTCAGCGTATAAATACACTTCTAGATAGTCCTAACGATATGCCTGAATGGATGACAAGCGGAATAACATATCTCTTTCCGCTTTATAAAGCTATATCAGCTATAATCTGTAGGATAATATACACTTACCTCGTCTCCAACAATATACTTTCCAACGAACAAAAGGGGTGTATTTCTAAAGCAATGGGCTGTAAAGAGCAACTCATAATTGACTCCGTTGTTCTTGAGCAGGCAAGACACAACAACAGAAACCTATTCATGGCATACGTGGATTACCAAAAGGCGTTTGACTTGGTTCCGCATGACTGGCTTTTGAAGGTATTGAATATCTACAAAATAAGCCCAAAAATAGTAAGCTTCTTTGAGAGTATACCATGAACAGGTGGAGCACGGTCCTATCATTCCAGAGTGGATCTAAGAGAGAGCTGTCCTCAAAAATTAGCATCAAACGTGGCATTTTTCAGGGTGATTCGCTCAGCGCGTTGTGGTTTTGTCTAGCGCTCAATCCTATGTCAAGAACTCTGAAGCAGACCAAATATGGGTTTAAAATTAAAGCAGGGCAAAACAACCATGTAATCAATCATCTTCTATACATGGATGACTTAAAAATCTATGCTTCAACCAAGAATCATCTGGAATCTCTGTTAAGACTTGTATAGGGTGGGCATTTTATTAGGGGCCTATGTCTTTTCTCAGAAACTACAGGGTGTACAAATAGTTATTTATGTATCAAGGGTACTAAGTAGATGATTATGCCCTGAGGGCGACAGTCTTACAAAGCCGAGGGCCTCTGGCCCGAGGGTTCGTAAATCGCCCGAGGGTATATATATCTATTAGTACCCGTGGTGCATACAAACTTTTATGTCATACCAGTTGTTGAATAATAAATACCTGGGAAAAAAGTATCACTTCGCAAATTGTCATCAGTGTGCAAACATCATCATTTTTTGACAAAAATAATATGTTTATAAGCGTAAATTTATATTTTGTTAATAAAGAATAAGTTAATTGAAAACTGTTTTTTGCGTCTTTGTGCCCGCGCGGGCCATAATGCGTACTTTATGCCCGCACGGGCATAAAGTAATGAATTATGTAGATGGTATCTAAGGTATAAAAACACAATAATGTATTGGTATGACATAAAAAAATATAAATACAAAAGATTCTTGGTTTTAAGCAATGTTGTCAATTATTGGAGTTTTATTTATACAAGGTGTTGTATATTTTAACATTTTTGGATTCCCGGAGAAAAATAAAGGTAACTTTCATAAGAACTACCTATTAGAATTTTGTGTAATTTAGGCAAAAATTAAGGTTTTGTATTTATTTTAGCAAATTTATGCCCTCAGCAAATAGTGTCTTGTGCGGCTGGTAGTTGAGATTATTTAATAAAATTTCAACCACACCTTAAGAAGACTACCTCCCAACGATCTACGATGTCTAGGTGCTTTAAATTTATACAGGGTGTCTCAGATCATAGGACATTTTTTTCTATTTTCAATTTTCAATATCCAAGTTTTTTTTAATGGAACACCCTATATTTGATATTTTTTTGTTAAAAAGGCTAAAAATACCTATCCATTCATATATATATGTCCTATACCTAAATCTAATAGTTCACAAAACATTTAGACCATTTACTTCATCGATATATTTTAATATATAATTTCAAAGAATAATCTTAAAAAATATACATCAACACCTAAATTAAAGCTAAGTAACAGACTAAAGTAAGTTTTCAATATGTCCTCCATTTTGAGCTATGCATGTAGTGTAAACGGCCTCTAAATGGTTTAACACACACACTTTATTAAAGGATCATAATATCATAAACAAATGTTTAAACTTTAAGAAAAGTTTATTTAATTTTCTAATCACCCCATTTAAAATACTAAAAAAAAAAAATATAAATATAAAACCAATACATTATTGTCCAAATATTGATTTAGCATTCAATAGAGTAGCACATATTTCTCATGATGTAAATTATGGATCATTTTTAGGAACTTTACATGCAAATGGGGCATCATTTTTCTTTATTTGTCTATATATTCATATTGGACGAGGATTATACTATAGATCATACTATTTAACAGAGACATGAATATCAGGAGTTACTAGTACTAAAAATTTTCTATAACACAATGAATGAATAGGTATTTTTAGCCTTTTTAACAAAAAAATATCAAATATTATTAATTAAAAAATTAAAAAAACTTGGATATTGAAAATTGAAAATTGAAAAAAATGTCCTATGATCTGAGACACCCTGTATAAATTTAAAGCACCTAGACATCGTAGATCTCGTCGTAGATCGTTGAGAGGTAGTCTTCTTAACGTGTGGTTGAAATTTTATTAAATAATCTCAACTACCAGCCGCACAAGACACTATTTGCTGAGGGCATAAATTTGTTATAAAAAAAAACATAACCTCAATTTCTGCTTAAATGACACAAAATTCGAATAAGGAGTCCTTATGAAAGTTACCTTTATTTTTCTCTGGGAATCCAAAAATGTAAAAATATACAAGGTGTTCCCATTTAAAATTCTGGTTTTGAAGTCGGTGAAGCACTTTTGGGACACCCTGTATAAATAAAACTCAAATAATTGACAACATTGCTTAAAACCAAGAAACTTTTGTATTTATATTTTTTTTTGTACACCCTGTAGTTTCTGAGAAAAGACATAGGCCCCTAATAAAATACCCATCCTATACATAGAATTAGCAGCGACATTAACATGATATTCGGGGCCAGCAAATGTCAGACGGTGACGATCAGGAAAACTAACAACAAATGATCCATTGCAGATGGATGACGAGACAACAATAAACTGCATGGAAAATGAATCCTACAAATATCTGGGCGTTATACAAACAAACCACATTGTGCACGGGAGAATCAAAGAAGACCTCACTAGAAAGTTTGAAAAAAGACTGCGATCAGTCACAAAAACGAAACTTAACTCTGCCAACCTAGTTAAAGCTATCAACAGTTACGCGATGCCTGTTCTGGGATATTCTTTTGGAATTGTTAAGTGGAGCAACACAGACCTGGACAGCATCAACCGGCTTGTTCGTACATCTCTTACAAGAACAAGAAAACACCATCCTAAAGCTTGCATGGAAAGAATGACAATTGCAAGAGACCAAGGTGGAAGAGGAATAGCTGATGCTAAGACTATGTGCTTCCAGCAAATTATAGATCTGAGAAAATACTTCCATCAGAAAACAGACCCACTAGGCTCTACTATAGTGAAGGCAGATCGCAAATACACACCTTTGATGCTGTCTGAACCAGAATACACGGGGGCGTGACAAACGTAACAACAATAGAAAAAAACAACCAATGGGCGAGTAAAGAACTACATGGAAGGTTTCATCGAGATCTCCATCGCGATAACGTTGATAAGCAAGCTTCGGTTGAGTGAATCAGAAGCGGTACTCTAATACCGGAAACAGAGGGATTTGTCCAGGCAATCCAAGACCAAGTTGTGAACACAAGAAACCATGCAAGGTACATACTAGGAGAAAACATCGCAACAGATCTATGCCGTAAGTGGAACAAAAATACAGAAACAGTTGAACATATCCTAGCAGGTTGCTCGACATTAGCCACCACGAAATACATAGATAGACATAACAAAGTTGGAACTAATGTGTATCTTGAGCTTGCAAAAATATTTGACTTGAATCGACTATGACTACTCCCACCTGTTAAACAGAGAAAAAAAAAATAATAATAATAATAATAATAATAATAATAATAGGTAGGTAAGAAGTAAGTCCGCGTGGGTTGCTAATTCCATACCGGACGCCTCCCCAGGTGGTGGATAGGGGAATGCCTACCAGATATGGTGGGTACCAAGGAAATCAAATACTCGGGGCGACCCAAAATTAGCATGGACGAGACGATACTCCATGTTAGGAGTGGCACTCCAACAGCGTCTGTACAGGAGCGGCTGAATACTGGTCGTCGAAGACCTGCTGGCGAGAGCTTATAGTCGTAACTCAATTTATTTGAAGCAATGAAAATACAAAATAAGGGAAAAGCCAACTGTGACGGTAGGGATATGGAAGCGAGTACCCTTCGGAACCGTCGTGATGTTTTGCTTACAGTAGATGTTGATGCGGCAAGTGGCGCCACTCCACTGAATGGAACCACAAGAAAGGTTATGAATGAGGACAACGAGATTTGCAGCAAACCAAACCAAAAAATATATTTTACCAGAGAAAATATAATCGGAGACGGCAGCTGCCTTTTTAGAGCGGTAAGCTTGCACATGTATAGGTATCAAGATTCTCATGATCAGCTGAGACAAGATGCCGTCAAATATATACGAAGAAACTGAAAAAACCAGCAGATTTATGTTGTGATGGAAGAAGACAGGTTAAAAAGTGCTACCTAGTAAATACAGCACAAATATGAGTAAGACAACAACATTTGGAACAAGCCTGGAAATACTGGCCTTGCATAAACACAGAAATCAACATTTAAAATATACTCCTCTGAATCACAACCAACAACACGAATATTCAGTACAAACCATACTCCAACATTGATAAGTAAAATAAATTATAAAAGATCATTCACTTACTAATAATTAAAGATCACCTGGCAGGCCATTTTGAGCTTTTAAAACCTGTCACTGCAAAGAACGAAATTGATGTTGAAACTGTGGATTCTCTAAGAGGGCATGAACTTGAAGAAAATAATGGTGAGGTTGCAGCTAAATCTGAAACCAGCTTATGTGTCACACGGAGTGAAAATGCACTGAAACCTGCGTCTACTAAGGTTGGGATCAGGAAAATAATACATTTATTATACGTACCTATAACTTCATAACAAAATTAGAAACGGACTTCAGTAAAGTTCGCAAAATATTACATGAGGAATTTACTAAAAATATCCTGAAGTCAATGTGTCTGAGCGAAGATTGTCTGACCAAAGAAGAGTCATAATTAAAAATAAACTGTTAAACGATGGAATACTTGCAGAAGAAAAAGGTGAAGCGTCCAAAATGATCCAGTGTCAGGAAAATGAATCAGAGGATCCTGACTCTGTATTAAACACAAAAGAAAACGGTTCCTCAGAAGTAAATGAAACTAACATAGAAAGCACAATGGTGGTAGGATCGGTATCGGAGATTCAGAGGAATGATTTTGTGTTATTGAATACTCAGGAAATGTTAAACAAGGCACTTCAGGAAAACTTAACACTAAAACTTCCGCAAAAGCTTGAAGAATATCCTGAAAATAGACCAAAACTGCCCAGATTAAGGTGTAATAAATGAATGGTTAGCATAACTGCTTTTTTTAACCTCCAGATTCTACCAAAACTGCTAAGTGGATGTTATGAACTGGAAGAAATACAAGCACTTGTCTACTCTAGTGCCTTAACAATATCGGAATACCTGTGATATAATATCACATGCTATGTTAACTCGAAAACTCCACGCAAGCAGGACCGAAGAAGACCATGGCAAATCAGACTCGATAGAAACATAGAAGCTTTGATAAGGGACAAAGGAAGACTTACTCAATATATCAGAACTCCTAAATGCACCAATAGGCTTCAAAATACATCTTCCGAAAAAAACGCGTTCATAGCACACATGAAAGCCTAAACGTAAGACCAGAAAAATTCCTAGACACTCTAAAACAAAAGCTGGCAATGAAATCCAGCAGACAATAAAGCCCTGTAACGAAGGCATCAAAACTCATTATTCTGTGCAAATGAAAAGAGATTCTATCGAGATATTATATAAACAAAAGAGACAACCTGATGCACATTTAAGTTTGCCCAATGTTGTACGAGTTTTGGTCTGGCATTTGGTGTCACTCAGTTGAAAATAATATACAAGCTAATTGAATTGAAGATGTGAAAGCGGAAAATGAAAAAATAAATTAAATGAGACCTAGAGAATTTTCAACAACAGAAATTACAAATATTATTTTTAAAAAAACTGGAGGGCTCCGGGACCAGATCAAGTGCATGCTTATTGGTATAAAGCTTTCAATGTTATCCGCGAAAGCCTCGCAAGGAATTTCTCTATAAATCTAGAAGAGAGCAAGAAAATGTCAAAGTTTTTAACTAAGGGTATAACACGCTTAATACCCAAAAGCACAGAAGGTCATTGACAGGACCCTACACAGTATGGACCCATAACGTGTTTACCAACACTCTATAAGATATTCACTTCGGCAATCTCTACTAGAATTGTTGAACATCTATAAAATAATCAAAAATTATCTGAAGAGCAAAAGGGTTGCAGAAGAAACCATATGAGATGCAAGGAACAACTGATAATTGATACAACAATACTAAATCATGCTTTCAAAAACAGAAGTAAGCTAAATTGCACCTATATTGATTTTAAAAAGGCTTTCGACAGCATACCTCATTCTTGGCTCATTCATGTACTAAATATATACAAAGAAGATCCAGCACTAGTGCAATGTTTAAAAATCCTTATGTCAGGATGGACCACAAAGCTAATGATCGTAATAAATGGGAATACTATTACCACACCCGAAGTGCCGATTAGAAGAGGAATCTTTCAGGGGGACTCCCTAAGCCCGATGTGGTTTTGTTTGTCTTTAAACCCGTTATCGTATCTCCTGAAAAAGAACAAAAAAGGATATCAATTTGATAAAAGCCAGAACAATACGCCAATTCCACACCTAATCTACATGGATGACCTAAAACTGTTCAGTGAATCTAAGAAGGACATGAAAACACTCATTGGCCATCCCATCATGTTCAGTAACGATATACGGATGGTATTCGGCATGGACAAATGCAAAACATCACACATTGCTGGAAACCAAATATTACAAATCAATAAATGCGATAGTATTAAGGCAATGGAACTTACTGATTTGTATAAATATCTGGGGTACAATCAATCCAGACAGATGGCTCATTCAATGATAAAAGATAAACTTAGAGGCGAGTACTACAGAAAAGTAAAGCTGATCTGCAAAACATCTTATATTAGCAACAAACCTAGTAAAAGCATTGAACACATATGCTGTACCAGTCCTGATTTACTCTTTTGGGATTATAAAGTGGTATCGTACTGGACATTATTAACTTAAAGATTAAAACAAGAACTATACTTACCAAATGTAATTATCATCATCCAAAATCAGCGATTGAAAGAGTGAACTTAAGTAGAGACCAGGGTCGGTATTCTCGTACTCGAAGACGCACACCGCTTTTTAGTCGCTCGGCACTTCTAATGTAAATTCACATCAAAAGTGCCGAGCGACTAACAAGCTGTGAGCGTTTTCGAGAACGAGAATACCGGCCCTGGGAAGACGCGGAATAACCGATTTGGAAAAAGCATGGGAAACCCAGATTAAATCTCTTGCCGAGTTCTTCAATAAAATAATAGATCTCTTTTACATAAATCTGTTGTAATGGCGGCAAGAACTGCACCCCATTGAAACTATCGAATTGGACAATAAATTACTTAAATGTTAATTATATACAGAGAAAACTGGACAAATGGAAAGCTAAGGAGTTACATGGCAGATTTTATCATGACCTTACGCAACCAGACATTGATAAAGAAGTGTCAAATACCTAGCTTAAGAGAGGAAATCTGTTCCCAGAGATGGAAGTATTTATGATGGCGATACAAGAACAAGTCATAAACATCAAAAATTACAACAGGAATATACTGAGAAATAATGTTGCATCTGAAAATGATATGTGCCGGAAATCAGGAAATGTAGAAAAGCCTCAGAAACGATACAACATATAACAGCCCAATGTTAGGTCAAACAGACTATTTATACCGACATAACCAGGTTGCTGCTATCATTATCATACACCAACAAATAGCTAAACATCTTAAGCTTACCAATGAAAAAGATGTCCCTTACTATAAATATAATCCTCATCCCATAATTGACAACGAATCTTACAAGCTGTATTTTGATCACGCATTGCTAACCGATAAAACAATTATGGTTAATATAGACCCGAAATTATCTTCTACGATAAAGTAGAGAAGAAAGGTTATCTGATAGATGTTGCTGTGCCGAATAATCATAATATTCAGAGAACAACTGCAGAAATAATCAGTAAATATAGTGACTTGCGGAAAGAAATGACTCGAATATGGAAAGCAAAGACAGTACAAATAATAGGTACCATCGTTATAATATTCACTAATGGATAAATCCCTAAAATCCTACATAAAGGCTTTCGATCACTTAAGGCTCCACCAGATTTGTGTGTGCAGATGCAGAAGGCCGTAATATTGAATACTGAAATATTCAAAATAAATAATAATAATTATAATAATAAATACTGATTGAGTTTCCGTCATGACGGTATAAACATTGTAGTTGAACAGATCAAGATCGACATCTTCAAAGTCACTCAGGGCGACTCAGGGCCAAGGGCTAATCATTGACATCATCATCATCATTGATTCTCTGAAGAGTGGGAACCTTTTTACTTAGAACTATCACATTTTGGCTAAAAACTACTTTAACTACGAATAGAAGGACCAGAATCTAATTTTTTGCATTCTATCCAAGTGTGATTGTTGCGATTTCTATTTGCCCTTGAACTTAATCGTCAATTTCATGTCCAGTTCCTCCTGCTTTTGTGTATAAGGTGCATGTTTATGCAAAAATTTGACTTTTGAATTTAGCACAAAAAGCTGCACATCCAGACCATAAAATAAATTCTAGCACGTGTGGAACCTTGGAAAAGCTAATAAACTAGAAGGTTTTTTACAATTGCGGTGAAATACAATCGCGCAGCTGACCACCACATGATTATTTATCCGGAATTTGTATTGGACAAAAGTCATTTATCATCCGTATATCCCGAAACGTCATCCGCAGAGAGCAAACAAAGATAAATGGACCAAGCTTTGTAAAAAAAGCTGGCTTATTTGGTTTTTAGTTTAACTCTTGATTAAAGAGAGCTGAATTTGTATTAATTTTATTTACAGCGTTTTTCGAATGAATGATTACAGTAAAAAATCAATTGCAGTATTGTTTAATGGTTTTGAAACTTGTGTTTTTCATTTATTACAGTTTTTGAGTTAGAATAATATAGATTGAATATTGGTTGAAGCTTAAATTGTATTGAAATTTTCTGCATTTCAGTAGAATAAATTACCTACAGGCACAAAATAATTGAACATTTATTATGACCCAAAAGCGTTTTCAGGTTATTGCATTTTATCGTACTTTTTCATTTCGAGTAAAGAATTTCAAATACTCCGCACCATCCAGAAGCTCTTTTCTGCCAATATTAATCATTTTTGCTTCATTTAAAACGCAGCCTTGTTTTAATTTAAAAAATTCGAAACCGTGTTTTGTTTTATTCATTGCACTAAGTAATCGCTTCAGTTGCCACCAGTTTCGAAACAATAGTCCACAATACATTTAATCTAAACAGCTTTCATAAAAGGGATTTCATTAAATAAATTCTGCATTAATGCATTACAAAGCTGTGTTACAAAACTGACTTCTTTGTATTATTATTTTCAGGCGAGAGGCTGATACAGTTCGCGTCAGAGAACCTAGTGACTGAAATCCTGATCCATCCTGCCGTCAGTACACTGTCCCAGTGCGTCCGCAATTTGCTTAGTAGTTTTACCAGACATAGACACATCATCCATGCAGGCTATACTTTCCAGGGAAACGGCTCTTGGGCTTTGCAAGTAAGAAATTCAACTTTTCATATTGAAACTTGTAATAGATCATCTTTTATACAGGGATAGATGACAAAAGCCTCAATAAATCTTGGCTGATGTAGGTATGTTACGTATCATCGAGGTGCGAGATTCCTCTAACGTTTATTGATGGATACTATTTGTAATTTTTTTTTTTCTCTATTGCCATATCGTTGAAATGTGACATTGTTGAATAAGTTCTTTAGTGTTAGCGTCAGACAAATATTTCTAAATAACCTTACTATATAATAATATGACAGGTTGCAACAGCTACAGCCTTATTAGGGACTCAATATTGATCGTGCTCAAAATTCAACAGACTGTTGAAAATAACAAAATATCATGGGACTTCGCAGAAAACTCCCTAACGTAAGAAATTCACAAGATTTTAAAGAAAGAACTACAAAGGAGTCAAAGGACCCCGCACATCTCTTATAGGTTTTTGGTTTTCTGTCAAACTCGAAACTTTGATATGTTGTATATCTTGACTTCCTGATAAAAAGTTCTCAAAGGCCCAACCCGATACTATGAATAGTTTTTGAGATACGGTAGTTCAATGTTCAAGAAATGTATGTATAGGGTGGTGCAAAAAAAAAAAACGGAATTTTGTTTTTGAGCTGTAACTTTTTTTGTTGTTGACAAATTTCCTTTTGTTTAGGCTTGTTTGAAAGAGAAATAAAGAGGCTTACGAAGCAAAGTGGAACTTTTAACAATTGAGAAAAATCCAAAATGGCGGACTTCTTCATAAATTACCTTTGGATAGCGCTGGAACTTTTTTGTGCCCCATGCATAACTTTTTTTAATAAATTCTTAAAGTTCATCATTTTGCGAAAATTTTAAGACCTTGACAAGAAAAATCGGTTGAAATTTTTGTAAGATCGAATTTCACCTTTTCTTATCCAAAATTAGGTAATTTTTGAAAAAAATTTCAAAAGTTTCACTTTGATTCGTTAACTTCTTGAATTCTCTTTCAAAAAAGCCAGAACGAAAGGAAAATGGTCAACAAAAAAAAAGTTACAGCTCAAGAACAATCCGGTCTTTTTTTTTGGATCACCCCATATATGCATTGCAATCTGCATCTACCTGTCACTCAATAATATACGAGGATTGAGACGTATCTACACACTCTCGACAAGTAGATGTGAATACATATAAAATGTGTAAATTTCTTGGACATTAAACTACCTGTATCTCGAAAACTATTCATAGAATCGGGCTGGGCCTATGAGAACTTTTTATCAGGAAGTCAAGATATACCTACCTACCACATATCAAAATTTCATCGAGTTTGACAGAAAACCAAAAACCCATAAGAGGTGTGCGGGGTCCTTACAGAAATTGCATGCCAACTAGACGCGAGCCTAGGATGCCAGAGTACCGAGGCGCCTTCTTGCCTATATTTTAATGCAGTGGTAGAATTTTCGATTATTAATGGCTTTCGTGTAAGACTTCCTACCTACAAGAGTCAGGAATAATAAAATATTGATCACTCTGTATCTTTACACAGTGGTTTATTTTTATTGAGTCAAATTACAATGGGTAAAATTGTTTTCTATTACCGGCTCTCGTCAAAGATGTTCTACATTAAGAGCCAGGGATAATAAAATATTGATCAACCTGTATCTTTATACAGTGGTGGAATTTTTTTCGGCTACCGGCTCTCGTGAAGGATTTCCTTCACGAGACAGGACTAATAAAATATTCATCACTCTGTATCTTTATACAGTGGCTTATTTTTGTTAAGTCAAATTACAGTGGGTAGAATTGTTTCCTATTACCGGCTCCCGTCAGAGATTTTCTACATTAAGAGCCGGGGATAATGTGGGGAAAATGTATTTTTATACAGTACTGAAATTGTTTTCCTACAAGAGCCGGAAATAATAAAATATTTATCACTCTGTATCTTTATACAGTGGCTTATTTTTATTGAGTAAAATTACAGTGGGTAGAATTGTGTTCTATTATCGGTTCTTGTCAAAGATTTTCTAGATTAAGAGTGGGGGATAATAAGATATTGATCACTTTGTATTTTTATACAGTAATGGCATTGTTTTCGATTACCGGCTTCCGTGAAAGAATTCCTACACGAGCCGGGAATATTAGAAATTAGAATATTTATCACTCTGTATCTTTAAACAGTGGCTGATTTTTGTTGAGTTAAAATACAGTGGGTAAAATTGTTTCCCATTAGCGGCTCTCGTGAAAGATTTTCTATATTTAAAGTCAGGGTTGATCAAAAATTGATCACCCCGTATCTTTTTACATAGTGATGGAATTGTTTTCGATTACCGGCTTTCGTGAAAGATCTACAAGAGCCGAGAATATTAAAATACTGATGATCACTCTGTATCTTTATACGGTGGCTTATTTTTATGGAGTCAAATTATAGTGGGTAGAATTGTTTTCTATTACTGGTTTTCGTCAAAGATTTTCTGCATCAAGAGTCAGGGATATTAAAATATTGATCACCCTGTATCTTTACAAAGTGATGAAATTGTTTTCGATTAACGGCTTTCGTGAAAGATTTCCTACAAGAACCGGGAATAATAAAATATTGCTCACTCTGTATCTTTGCACAGTGGTTTATTTTTATTTTTTATTGAGTCAAGTTACAGCGGATAGAATTGTTTTCCATTACCGGCTCTCGT
Source organism: Ceutorhynchus assimilis (assembly GCA_917834065.1). Lineage (NCBI taxonomy): Eukaryota > Metazoa > Arthropoda > Insecta > Coleoptera > Curculionidae > Ceutorhynchus > Ceutorhynchus assimilis. The sequence continues at coordinate 23,398,543 of OU892284.1, forward strand.
CGAAGATTTTCTACATTAAGAGCCAGAAATAATAAAATATTGATCACCCTGTATCTTTACACAGTGGTGGAATTGTTTTTTATTACCGGCTCTCGTCAAAGATTTTCTACATTAACAGCCGGGAATAATAAGATATTGTCTACATTGTATTTTTATACAGTGGTGGAATTGTTTTCGATTACCCTTCCGTGAAAGATTCCCTAATAGCCGGAATAATAAAATAAATCTTTACACAGTGGCTTATATTTTTGTTGAGTCAAATTACAGTGGATATAATTGTTTTCTATTATTGTCTCTCATCGAAGATGTTCTACATTAAGAACCAGGGATAATGAAATATTGATCACTTTACACAGTGGTGGAATTGTTTTCGATTACCGACTTTCGTGAAAGATTTATTAAATATTTCAGGTTATCAGTGGTTTAATTAAAACACGATAGATACGTTTTAAGGCACGATAATATATTTCAATGTTTCGTCTTAAAACATAACAGAACGACTGACTTAACTTTAGCTTTTATATTTCATCTTCACACCCTAAACCTTTTCGGGGTGTGGGAAAAATACATTTACAACGCAAAAAGTAATACCCAAGTACAATAAATAAATAAGGCAATAAATACCAACCTTTTGGGTTTATTGTCAATTCTCAGGTCGATTCCTGGTAAGGTAGATTTGTTTTTGTATATTATATTATCCTTTCGGATACATATTTCAACACTCCCACTCAAAAACAAGATCGAAAAATAATAATAATAATAGATAATCCTAAAAGCTATCATATGTACATTTAAGTTAATTGAACCATTTTATTATGATACAAAAATTGCGAATATATTAATTACAAATTAAGTATACAATATGCATTTTTTAAATATTAGCAAAATATGGTTTTAATCTAATTATAACAATAAAAAAAAAAACTTACTAAATTATCAAAAAAAAATATATGTACATAAATAAAGTGTTCTTGGAAAGGTAACGATTTTAATCAACTTCATTCTAGTCCAATACTATTCCTTACATTGACAAATTTAACTGCTGGTAATGGTTTTGTAAATGCGTCAGCCAGTTGTTCACCTGTAGGAATATATTGAACTGATATCTTATTTTGTATGATCTGTTCCCGTGTAAAATGATACTTAATGTCAATATGCTTGGTTCTTTTGTGGTTCGTAGGATTGTTGGCGATGCTTATACAACCGTTATTATCTTCAAAAATTGAAATGGGTTTTGAAATGTTTAAATTAAGGCTATCTAATAAACTTCTGAGCCAAATTGCCTCTCTCACACATTCAAAAAGAGCCATATATTCGGCTTCAGTTGATGAAGCGGCAACAGAAGTTTGCCTTTTCGAATTCCAAGAAATCGTGCAATTTTCGAAGACCCTAAATAAATACCCGGTCGTACTTCGTCTGTCAATCTCATTATTAGCTCAATCAGAATCCACATAGCCTTCAAGCATATTGTCAAAGTTTTTACGTTTGAAAGTTAATTTCAAATCAATTGATCCTTGTATGTATCGAAGTACTCTCTTTAAACATTTCCAAAGCTCTTCATTACATTTACTTTGAAAGCGACTTAATATACTTATAGTTATACATAAGTCGGGTCGTGTACACAGCATAGCATACATTAAGCATCCTATTAGATTTCTACATGGTAGGTTCGAATTAGGCTGATCAATATTTAATTCAACATAATTTAATTTATTTTCTAGTGGGGTTGAAACTGGTTTACATTCAGCCATATTAAATTTATTTAATACAGATTTCAAATAATTCGTCTGATTCAGAGTAATTGTATCTCTGTTTCTCTGTACTCTTATTCCCAAGAAAAGCCTTACTTCATTTAAATCTTTCATATGGAAATTACTCATTAAATATGATTTAAATTTTGACATTGTAGTCATATCTTTTGACTTGCGTCTATATCTCAACGTGACTCCTTCAGTATGCGCGTGCGCCTACTTACCATAGAAGATTTTTAGGTTAGGTTTTTTTGTTTTGTTTTGATTTTGATCTTGTACGTTGTTACCTAAATTCCCTAAGTTTGTTTCTACTGACTCTGGAATTTCTATCCACCCCGTTTAGGATAATTTTTTACTTAGCAAAAAATTAGCGCAAGAAACTCAATCTAGCCCTTAACTATTTATATCTGTAATAAATAAAACACAAAGGTACCTATGTATTTGGGTGAAAAATTTATTTTGACACAAAAAAAATCAAAATGCACATAAAATCTAAAAGAAAGTATCTATAGTCCCCGCCACAGATAATCGAGGTTCCTTCAAAAAATGATTTCTCTGTCGACGATGCCGGGATAAGCAAAAACTGTTGCAAAAACTCTACACATAAAGAATTGAGAATAAATTTAGTCCAAGAGCATCAATTTTTTGATTTTGTTTATCCGGGCATCGCCGACAAAGAAATCATTTTTTCTAGGAAATATTGTTTTTTTCCTTCCAGCCACCAACGAATCATGCATATTTTTGGTATGTCTGCTTAAATTGCCCTGATTTGAAAATGTTTTGGAACACCAAGTACAGACATATTATTATACATATCTACAAAATTTGGATACATCTTCACTTCTGGACTTACTTCTCATTAGACTTACTCAATCACTTTTACTTATCTATAAGCCCTTTTTAATGTTTTCACTGTTTCCCTCCATCACGATACGAATCAACAGATATGTAACTACAAAAATTACCCTAAACGGAGTGAATAGAAACTTTAGGGTCAGTAGAAACAATGTTACGTTACGAAACAAGTACAAGTTCAAAATCAAAACAAAACAGGAAAACCTAACCTTAAAATCTTCTGTGGAAAGTACGCGCACGCGCATACTGAAGGAGTCACGTTGAGAAATAGACGCAAGTATATCTTTTGTTGAGATTATTAAATCATCGACATAAAGAATAACATATAATTTTTTATTAATATTACCTTTAATTAGGTAACGGCCCAATTAAGGACCGATTGAGAAGTGTTTTATCTCTGCAAGACCATCCGTGGACGCGTTTCGCTGTATCACAGCTCATCAGCACGGTTTAGGTCCCGCAGAGAGAAAACACAACCCATTTTTGGTTCCATCCCGGAACTGGGTTTAATACAAGTAAAATGAAGACAGGGTCTCCATCTATTTTCTGATCGGCACACTAAAAATTGCTACTAACAACCGTATAAACCAGTATTAAATTAGAGCAAATCGACTCGCAAAGGCATTCGCCACAATTGCGAGAATAGCTATTCTAGTTGCCAACCAGAAGTAAAGTCGGTTGGTACCGAAAAACATTGATATTAATTAGGTAACGGCCCAATTAAGGACCGATTGAGAAGTGTTTTATCTCTGCAAGACCATCCGTGGACGCGTTTCGCTGTATCACAGCTCATCAGCACGGTTTAGGTCCCGCAGAGAGAAAACACAACCCATTTTTGGTTCCATCCCGGAACTGGGTTTAATACAAGTAAAATGGGTTGTGTTTTCTCTCTGCGGGACCTAAACCGTGCTGATGAGCTGTGATACAGCGAAACGCGTCCACGGATGGTCTTGCAGAGATAAAACACTTCTCAATCGGTCCTTAATTGGGCCGTTACCTAATTAATATCAATGTTTTTCGGTACCAACCGACTTTACTTCTGGTTGGCAACTAGAATAGCTATTCTCGCAATTGTGGCGAATGCCTTTGCGAGTCGATTTGCTCTAATTTAATACTGGTTTATACGGTTGTTAGTAGCAATTTTTAGTGTGCCGATCAGAAAATAGATGGAGACCCTGTCTTCATTTTACTTGTATTAAACCCAGTTCCGGGATGGAACCAAAAATGGGTTGTGTTTTCTCTCTGCGGGACCTAAACCGTGCTGATGAGCTGTGATACAGCGAAACGCGTCCACGGATGGTCTTGCAGAGATAAAACACTTCTCAATCGGTCCTTAATTGGGCCGTTACCTAATTAATATCAATGTTTGTCGGTACCAACCGACTTTACTTCTGGTTGGCAACTAGAATAGCTATTCTCGCAATTGTGGCGAATGCCTTTGCGAGTCGATTTGCTCTAATTTAATACTGGTTTATACGGTTGTTAGTAGCAATTTTTAGTGTGCCGATCAGAAAATAGATGGAGACCCTGTCTTCATTTTACTTGTATTAAACCCAGTTCCGGGATGGAACCAAAAATGGGTTGTGTTTTCTCTCTGCGGGACCTAAACCGTGCTGATGAGCTGTGATACAGCGAAACGCGTCCACGGATGGTCTTGCAGAGATAAAACACTTCTCAATCGGTCCTTAATTGGGCCGTTACCTAATTAATATCAATGTTTGTCGGTACCAACCGACTTTACTTCTGGTTGGCAACTAGAATAGCTATTCTCGCAATTGTGGCGAATGCCTTTGCGACTTGCGAGTCGATTTGCTCTAATTTAATACTGGTTTATACGGTTGTTAGTAGCAATTTTTAGTGTGCCGATCAGAAAATAGATGGAGACCCTGTCTTCATTTTACTTGTATTAAACCCAGTTCCGGGATGGAACCAAAAATGGGTTGTGTTTTCTCTCTGCGGGACCTAAACCGTGCTGATGAGCTGTGATACAGCGAAACGCGTCCACGGATGGTCTTGCAGAGATAAAACACTTCTCAATCGGTCCTTAATTGGGCCGTTACCTAATTAATATCAATGTTTTTCGGTACCAACCGACTTTACTTCTGGTTGGCAACTAGAATAGCTATTCTCGCAATTGTGGCGAATGCCTTTGCGAGTCGATTTGCTCTAATTTAATACTGGTTTATACGGTTGTTAGTAGCAATTTTTAGTGTGCCGATCAGAAAATAGATGGAGACCCTGTTTTAATATTACCTTTGTTAAGAAAGTACAAACAAGGATCAACTGAGGAACTTCTAAAACCGAGCTCTTTCATTGTTTTATCAAATTTTTCATACCAACACCTGGAGGATTGCTTTAAGCCATAAAGAGCCTTGTTTAATTTGCATACTTTATTGGCATCGGCTTTAATACCCTCTGGAAGTTGCATAAATATTTCTTCCTTTAGGACGCCATTTAAAAATGCAGTTTTTACGTCCATTTGATGGGCTAATAAATCATACTGATTTGAAAATGCCAATAGAAATCTAAAGGTAGATATTCGTGCAACTGGCGCAAAGGTTTCATTATAATCACTTAAATATTGTTGACTAAATCCCTTTGCTACCAGTCTTGCCTTATATCTTACTGGATTACCAGGTTCATCGATTTTTGTAGTAAATACCCACTTGCAACCTACTATGTTTTTATTTGTGGGTTTATCGACTATTGACCATGTTTTATTTAAAAGGAGGGAGTCAATTTCATCCTTTATAGCTAGCTCCCACTGATCTCGGTCATCCCTTGCCTTTATTTCATCAAATGAATTTGGTATTGCATTTGAAAGGGACTTTGCATAGAGCAAATGACTGTATATGTCATTGTTAATATTATCATCGAGATCTTCTTTATAAGTGGGAGTAGGATGATTTTTAACTCTTTCACTCCTCCTTAAATTTACGTTATTTTCGGGAAAATGTGAGACGCTTTTAGACGATTCGCCTTGTTCAAAATGAACATCTGAACATTCAGAATTTTTATGGTTCGTATTGGGCAATAAGGTATTCTCAACTATTGTTGGCCTTGTAATTTTAAAATTGGTCTCGTCAATGATTACATCGCGAGCCGTCAGAAAACTTTTCGTATTAACATTCCACACTTTGTACCCATTAGGATTATACCCCACAAAAATGCCTTTAAAAGATTTGTCATCAAATTTAGTTTTTCTCGTTTTATTATATATGTAAACGGTAGATCCAAATACTTTTAGCAATTCTAATTGTGGCTTTTTATTATGCCACATTTCTTATGGCGTCTTATCTATTTGCAGAGCTGAAGTTGGCAAGATATTAATTAAATAAGTGGCTGTAAGTACAGCTTCACCCCAAAAAGATTTATCTAAGCCAGAGGTAATTATCATCGTACGTGCTTTTTCAGTAAGTGTACGGTTCATGCGTTCTGCAACACCATTTTGTTGTGGGGTGTGTGGAACTGTTAAATGAAAAGTAATGCCCTTTTGAACACAAAATTCTTTAAATTCATTGGACAAATATTCACCCCCATTATCGGAATACAGGTACACTACCTTACAGTTAAAATGAGCTTCGCCTTTAGCAATAAAATCTTTAAAGACGGAAAGAACCTCTGATTTATATTTTATCAGGTAAGTAACTGTGTAGTGAGTAAATTCGTCAATAAAAGTGACAAAATAATTTTTATCATCGATAGTAATGGGTGATATGGGTCCACAAACATCCGAATGAATTATAAACAAAGGTCGTTGAACATGATTTTTGGATTTAGCTTTAGAGAAAGGCAATCTTGTTTGTTTACCATATATGCAAGCCTCACAGGTATGGTTTTCAGGACTAAGATTGTCAATGTGGTTAACATCTTCTACCATTTGATGTTGCTTTAATTTTAAAAATGATTGGCTACTGACATGACCTAAACGTTCATTCCAAAGTTGGTAGTGTTTATTGTTAATCACATTAATCTGTGGCTCAATCTTAGAACTGCAATTTCTTATTATTTTGAATGAAATTCCAGTTAGACGATTCAATGGCTTACCTGTTGCCAGAAGTTTGTTACCGTGTAGAATTTTATCCCCATCTTGGTCAAATACAACGGTCATACCACACGCTTGAATGCGGCGAACTGAAAGAATGTTGTAAACTGCATCGGGAATGTATAAAACATTCTCTAGTTTTCCCGGAACACCAAGATTGGATTCGACGTTGATGGTTCCTTTTTCAAAGGCAGTAACAGTGGTTTCATTCTTGGCCACTGCGAGTTGAATCGGCGTGTCTAGTCTCTGGATACTGGCAAACGGATCCCGGCTATTTACAATGTGATCAGTTGCACCCGAGTCTAACAAGAAGGTCAATGTTTTGTATGATTGTTGCTCTGAAATTTGTTTATGTCCAATCATAAAAGCGAAGCCATCAGAAGTATTATTTGATGATGGGATTCCGTGAACTGTTTGCAAAGTTCTCTGTTTTTCATCAGAATTCCTTTTGTAAAATCGGCAGTTTTTCTTGATATGGTTGCTTCTACCACAGTAGTCGCACTGAATATTGGTGGTTTTATACTGAGAAAAATGATGGCTCGCTTTGTTTTGATGTTGGTAGGATGGTTTCCTGAAATGCTTTTTCTTTTTAAATTGCATTTTACCTTTACCATCTGCCGCCGGTAAATGTGTTCCAACATTGAGCACTTTTAGACTGGTGGTCGTCCGATCATTTTTTAATTTAACCTCATGATCGAGCAGCCTGGTTTTGACAAAGGATAAGTTGAGATTATTCTCACTCAATGTTTCCAAAGCTGTGATAACTCCGTCATAGCATGACGGTAGAGTTAACAAAAGGTGTGAAACTTTGTCCATTTCATCAATTTTGGCTCCAGCGGCTATTAATTCGGTGACGATATCATCGAAGTTTGTGAAATGCTGTAACAAACTAATATCTCCGTGTAGTTTCAAAGTCAGAAGTCTCTTTCTTAATGCCAACTGTGAGGCCAAACTCTTCCTCTCATATATTTCATCTAACTTCTGAAATACCTGTCTCGCTGTAGTTGGTCCTTTAGCGAAACCCAAAAATGAGTCGCTCAAGTTATCAATGATCACACTTTTTGCAATGTTATTGTTTTTGAGCCACTCATCACTACGATCAGTGGGAATTTCACTGTCAACCACCTGGATAATGTTTAATTCCGTTAGCAATGATTTTACTCGAAACTTCCAAACACCGTACCGGTCACCATTAAAAGGTTGGATGTTTCTTTTGCTCGCGCCGCGATTTTCCATGTTTTCGAAAGTCTATTAATTGCGTTTATTCACCACTGAGTAACAATATTAGTGTTACGCGAAACTGGGGACCATAACCTATTAAATATTTCAGGTTATCAGTGGTTTAATTAAAACACGATAGATACGTTTTAAGGCACGATAATATATTTCAATGTTTCGTCTTAAAACATAACAGAACGACTGACTTAACTTTAGCTTTTATATTTCATCTTCACACCATAAACCTTTTCGGGGTGTGGGAAAAATACATTTACAACGCAAAAAGTAATACCCAAGTACAATAAATAAATAAGGCAATAAATACCAACCTTTTGGGTTTATTGCTCTTTGTCAATTCTCAGGTCGATTCCTGGTAAGGTAGATTTGTTTTTGTATATTATATTATCCTTTCGGATACATATTTCAACAAGATTTCCTACAAGAGCCGGGAATAATAAAATATTGATCACCCTGTATCTTTACACAGTGGTGGAATTGTTTTCGATCACCAGCTTTCGTAAAATATTTCCTACAAGAGCCGGGACTAATTTTTAAATTTGACCTTGACGTTTACCAAAAAATATTTTTAACATTTCAACGCATGTTCGGCGTGTGGCTAAATTCATCAAAATGTTGCACCGCCACGGATACGGTGATTACGATTCACTAATGCCAATGCCAGACCACAGCTGGTTAAACCCTGTTTAATTTAACAACACTGGTTCTTCTACCATTCCACCACGGTGCTTACACTGCCCACTGCCCTACACTACAGTGCTTCTATACAAGACAGTGGCGACAATAGCGCCTAAGCTCCGCCCACCCGCCATGTTTTGTCAAACTCAGTCAATAGTGTATTTGTTTTTTCTTTTCTTTCAGTTCTAACTTTTTATCACAAAATAGTCAATAACAGGCACAAATAACAAAAACAAAATTATATTAACACAAAATTGCATAAATTTCCATAGGATCAAATGGTTTTACACAAATAACTTTAGCGCCTAAGCTTCGCCCACCCGCCATGTTTTGTCGAGCTCATTCAATAATGTATTTGTTCTTTCTTTTCTTTCTGTTCTAATTTTTTCTCACAAAATAGTCAATAACAGGCACAAATAACAAAAACAAAAATATACTAACACAAAATTGCATAAATCTCCATAGAATCAAACGGTAAACACAAATAATTTCCGACAAAACAAAGCCGATATTCTGCAGCCAATCAAAAATGAGTCCCTCTATTGTCGCCACTGTCTTGTATAGAGGCACTGTAGCCATTCTTACGCCATTTTGTCAACTTTTTACAGAAATCTATATTGGATGGTAATTTTATATTAGAAAATTTAATTCTTAAATCACCTCTAATACTACAATTTTTTAGGGTAGATGTAATATAAAAGCATCACAGCTTTTTTTTAATTGAAATTCAATCAAAATTGCAAAAATACAAACAATTTTTTTAAATTTATCATTGTAGCGCCATCTATCAAAAAGAGTAACACATAATTTTCTTGCCTAGCCATTTTTGAGGGTTTTGCCGGGCTACCCTTAGAAACACCTACTTTCTCGTCAGAGCTGGGCAAAGCACTCGAAAAAAGTGCTTGGAGCACCAAGCACCAAGCCCTTGGGAAAAGGAATTGCCAGCATCAAGCACCAAGCACTTTGGAAATTCTAAGTGCTTGCAATTACCAATTACCAAGGAAAGTGCTTGCAAAATTCAATTACCAAGCACCAATTACTCAGAAAGTGTTTGAAATCATTGTTAACTACTTGCAGGTGCTTGCAAGCTCTTTTATCTCAAATAAATTACCAATTACCAAGCCCTACTTTGCCAATTGCTTCCAATTTATTTTTAAAATAAAGATGTTGCTGAATTAGGGTCTGGGGAGAAAGCAATTTGAAGCGTAATGAGTTTTAACGTTTTTGGTTGATGTTGATATGATGATAGTTATAATAAAATGATCAAACCAAAGTTTTTTGTTCTCAATTTGTTATTAGTCTTCGTCTCTGCACTCTACATACACTACAGTACACTGTATCATCGAATATTAACATTATTATAACTAAAGATAAAGACTTTGATAAACTGGCAATCGCAAATCAGCATACGACGGGTAAAAGGCATTCCAACGACCTGTCAAAACTATTCCAAAATGGCGTTCGTGGCGGAAGTTCCTTATTTCCTATATGACAGTTAGGGTTGCCACCTGTCCAGTTTTCACCCGGACTGTCCGGTTTTTCAAAGGTTTGTCTGGTGTCCGGACGCATGATGAAAATGTCCAGGAATATCTAGATAACTATATAATTAATAATAATTAATACTTAATATAAAATTTATAAAGGCGATTGCCGAACGCCGTAGGATATACCGAACTAATTTCTGAACGTTCCGTTCCTACTTCTTGAATGACGGGTGTGTCACGAACCGTCTCCGGTTTCCAGTTAGCGACAGAAAAGAGGACTTTTTCTACCTAGGCAGAAAAGTTCGTTACTTCCCATTCAACAAACGTTATCAGCGCAATTGATAAACATAAAAAAGTAGATTATGCGCGAAACTGTAACAAATTCGGAGAAAAAATGATATATGTTTCACAAGGCAAAAGATCAGATTTAATGCCTTGGCTGGTTTCCTCGCTTCGCTTACGGCTATGGAACATTAGTCGCGGCATTAAATATTGTACTTTTCTGCTTAATAAAACAAATAATTATGTATGTATTGTGTCGTTCTCCCTGTTCACTTAGAAGTGTCTCTGTTTTTTTTTTTTTTTTTAAATTTTAAAATAGACCGTAACTACGAGGGGTGGCGTTTGAAATTGAAAACCTTTTTTAATTTTTGTCTAAAAATTCATTTTTTCTACGAGCGTGCGGAAAAGTGTGCTTTTCCGCGCGCATTTTAGTTTGGAAAGTTTCACTTTTCCGCACTAGTGCGGAAAAGTGACAGCTGTCACTTTTTAAATTATAAGCTGACACGCTTAAACAAATATCAGCATTGAGAATTATTGAACCAATAATGTTAATTATTGAATTATTTCGGTTTAAACTTAACTTTTTTTGTAAAGTTACAAACTAATGGTTACTTTATGCCTAAAAATTTCGAAAATTTCATAGTATGTATATCAAATGTACAAATTATTGTTAAAAGTTCTCGATTTTCTTGTCTTCAGAATAAGGCAAATTATTATTCAGAATTAGTATTTTTTTTTATTAATAAATAAGTAAATAAGTTTTATTTTTAAAAGTAACCTATATTAAGAAAAAAATGCTCTATTTGTTTTCAATACCAAGTGTTGCGAAAGAAATGTCAAATATTGGTATTAAAATTTACATTAATGAGGTACGTTCCTTCTATCTCGTAGAAAAAATAGTGTTCCTAACTCGTGCGGAAAGTCTCTTTTCCTACGAGCGTGCGCAAAGTAGTACTTTTCCGCACGCATTTCCGGGCTCAAAGTTACACTTTTCCGCACTCAGTGCGGATACAGGCCTTATCCGCACTGAGTGCCGAAAAGTAATTATAATTGTCAAGCAACAATAAGTGTACCTGTCGACTTTGACACATGATGACAAATTTTTTCTCTGTTTCTATATCAGCCAACATCTATACAAACACCAAATATAAATTAATTTGACACATTGTCAGATTTGTTCTCTATTTATATGCAAAAATCTACAAACTTTCTCATCAAATTTAAACGCTTTAAGATGAACAGCTTTGACGAGGATTTTCTGTTATTTTTTTGTTATGTAATTTTTTGATAAATGCATAGGTTCCATTCAAGTTAATTAAAAATAATTAAACAAATTATCGTTTTTTTTTAAAATTTTTGTTATTACCTACCTGATATGAAGCTCGTAGGAAAAATTTTGTTCCTAACACGTGCGCAAAGTGTCTTTTCCGCACGCAAACACGTATCCGAACTCCGCTTCGCGTCGTTCGTATAACTGTGTTTGCGTGCGGAAAAGAAACACTTTGCGCACTTGTTAGGAAAATAACTATTTCCTCACTTGATTGCTTGCCAAACTCCGCTACGCGTCGTTCGCACTGCAATCGCGTGCGGAAAAGTGGCACTTTTCGCACTAGTTAGGAAATATACTATTACAGAAATGAGTGTAAATTATGCCAGAAAAAAAAAGTTAGCTTCGATTATGTACGGGTTTTCGGAAATCAAAAGGTGGCAACCCTAATGACAGTACACAATTTAAAGCTTTTTAAAGTGGATTGTGTGGTTATTTTGTGACTAAACCCTATTTGTTTCTAATTAAAAATGCCACAAAGGTGTCTTGTAGTTGATTTTAGAAGGCGTTTCAACAAGGATGATGTCAGGTTGTTTTCAGTGCCCAACCTTTCAAATTTTTCCCATTAAAACGTAAAAATTATTCAGTACTACCTACTGTTCTTGCATCTAAAATAAAGCCATAGTCGAAATACTTGTAAGAATCTAAGCTTTTATAGGCCTCATTTGCTTATTGCTGTAAAAACAAGGTCAAAATGTAAACAAATGTCAACTAGACATTTTTTCAAACTTATCGTTCGCCCACATCCCGATTTGCCTGCACTAAAGTCTTCGAATATTCACTCTGCACCTCAAAAAGTATATTATAACAAAATAAATTATAATTAGCTCGAAAATATTTCAAATAAACTCAAGATAAACAAACAAACGTCAAATTTTCCACGCTCGCCATATTGAAAAATCACGTCGTTTGGAGAGCCTAAACTCAACTATAAAGCTGGCTTCCCACGGCTCATGATATTGCAGGCCGGGCCGCGCTTACACGCGCCTAATGCTCTATGAGAAGGACGACGCAATCCGGCTTGCGATATTACGGGTCGTGGAAAACCACCTTAACACAATACACAACACTGTTTCCATATTGCCGATGCCGAGACGGCTTTTAACCAGTCAATCACATTAAAGCTTATGCTGCGTTAAGTTGTTACTAAGGACTTGATTTTTAGTGCTTGCAAGAACTTTTGATTGCTTGCAAGCCTTTTAAGTGCTTGCAAGCCTTTTAAGTGCTTGCAAGCCTTTTAAGTGCTTGCAAGCACTTTAAATGGCTTGAAATGCGAAAATCAATTACCAATTACCAAGCACTTTTTATAGAGGGCTTCGATTACCAATTACCAAGCACTGTAATTTAAAAGTGCTTGCAAGCACTGTGCTCGAAGCACTATTGTGCTTGAAGCACTTTTTCAAGCACTTTCAAGGCAATTACTGCCCAGCTCTGTTTCTCGTCCCTAGGGAGGCAGTAAAATTCAATTTTCTCATAGTGTTGGAAGAAAAAAACTTTACTGTTACATAGTAAAGTGACATTATGCTAACATAGTAAAGTGCCTCCGCCTCCTACAACTAGAATAGGATCGTTTTGCAATTACAGCTAAAATTTCTGCTATGATAGCTGAAAATACACTGGTAAAGAATTTTTGGCTGGAAGATTTCTCAGTGAACTTTGTTACTCAAAACTCAGTAAACATTTAACATTAATGCCGCATTGTTTTTGGGAGTTTTTTATTTTCTACAGAATATTATTCTTTTCATGTATACCAAGTTTCTGGTACATAAATCACAAGAATGTCACAAAACACAGTTTAACAAAAACTAACCTCAAAAAACTGGCTTTCTTGTTTACTGAGTTCGGCAGATATATTGCTATTATCGCATAATTTAGCGCTATCTATTGGTACAGGAATTTTGCGAATCTTTCTGAACCTGTCCACTGGACATCACTTACTCCAAGTATATTGATTTGCAACTTTTCCATGTCCACGACCAGGTTATCCAGTTTCCCTGGCAGGGCCGGATTAACCGTAAGGCGAAATTGGGCGTTCGCCCAGGGGCGAAAAGTGTACTATTAGATATATTATAGGTAGGAAAAGGTAACTAGCGACAGATGTCGGAACTTGACAGAAAGTAATAAAGTTAGCTTCAAATATAGAGTATCTTCTAATCGTCTTCTTACATGGTGTCAGGTTTTCCAAATGCCTAGATATAAACGAAAAACGAATGAAAATCCACCTTTAGATGTGGAAGAAAATATAGAAGATTTGAGAACACAGGTTCAAAATTTGCAAGCATTGCTGGCGCAGCAAAATGTTTTTGGACGACGGGAAAGTCAAACCGAACCCACACGAGAAACTTTAGAGAGCAGCATTAGAGACGTCCCAAAGCCTGAAAAATTTTTATTTGGAAAGGATGAATGGGAAAAATGGTTGAAACACTATGAAAGGTACCGTGCTGCAATCAAACTTCAAAATTACTCTGAAAATTCCCAAATTAACAATTTTCTACTTTTTATGGGAAAAGATGTTGGGAAAATTTTTGATCGTTTGCAGACAAAAGAAGAGGATTATCAAACTTATACGAGTCTTATCGACGATTTTAATAAATATTTTAAGAAAACTGTTAATATCATATATGAACGGGCTAAATTCAATTTGAGAAACCAAATCGAAGGAGAAACCTCTCAAGAATACATTGAAGAAGTAATTAAATTAGCAAAAAAATGTAATTATGGTATTATAGAAAATGAATTTATAAGAGATCGTCTTGTGGTTGGAATTTTGGACAAAAGTCTTTCAGAATCTTTACAGTTGGATACATTTTTGACGCTTGAATCAACAATAACAAAAATCAATCAGGCTGAATGTATTAAAAAACAAAACGGAGAATTGAGAAATAGGTTTTTGGATTTCAAAGAAATAAATACTGTAAGGAAAAATTCAAAATTCACCAAATTCAAGAATTATGAAAAAAATTAAAAATGTTCAAGATGTGGTTCAAAAAATAAACATATAATTCAGCAGTGCCCTGCATTTAAGATTGTATGTTCAAAATGTGGCATAAGAGGACATTACGCAAAATATTGTAGAACAAAAAGTATTAAGGAAATAAATAAGCAAACAGTAATGCCAACAACCACTCAGGACTTATCATATTCTTCGACAGAATCCAGTGACGAATTTGAAAATTCAAATAAATGTAATGAAATAAAAATTATTGGAAATATATGCACACATCAAAATGCTCCGTATATTGTAAAATTGGGAATCCAAAGACAAATGGTAAATATTAAAATTGATACTGGTGCAGATACCGCAGTTTTATCATATGCTACCTATAATATGTTGAAAGAAAAACCAAAATTACATAAAACTTGCGTTATGTTAGTTGGTGCTGGGGAAAATGCTAAGATTAATACCAAAGGAAAAATTAAAGTTGATGTAAAATACAGGGATATTAGAGAGAAGATCAAAATATTTGTGGCAGATACGAACGATAACCTTTTAGGAAGACCAGCACTTGAAAAATTGAAAATCATCAAATGGAAAGATGGAAATTTAATTATAAACAAATATGTTAAAAATTCACCTATCAACGAAATAAAAGTAAGTAATCATGAACAATACTTAACTGATTTATTTCCAAATTTGTTTAAAGGCATTGGAAGAATTAAAAATTTTGATGCTATAAAATTAGCTGAAAATGTAGAGCCTTATAGTGTATCTGTACCAAGACGGATTCAAATGCCTCTAATAGAAAAAGTTCTACAAGAATAAAATAAATTAATAAATGATGGAATAATTGAGAAAGTAGATCAACCTACCGATTGGTGTTCACCTATTGGAGTTGCTAAAAAAAAAGGTGATAAAATCCGAATATGTGTAGATTATACAAATCTAAATAAATTTGTTAAAAGAGAACTTTATCAGTTACCATCAGTTGAGGAAACGTTAGCTAAAATAGAAGATGGAATTTTGTTCTCAAAACTAGATTGTTCCAAAGGTTTCTACCAGTTAAAACTTTCTGAATCTTCAAAACTTTTAACAACTTTTATAAGTCCATTCGGTAGATTTGCCTATAAAACTTGTCCATTTGGAATATGTTCTTTGCCAGAAGTTTTTCAGAAAACGTTAAATCAGTTTATAGACGTCTGTGGAGTTAATTCTGTTACCGTACATACGGATGATATTTTAATTAGTGGCAGAAATAAACAAGAACATGATCAAAATTTATTAAAAGTAATGAAAACTTTAAATGAATATGGAATTACTTTAAATAAGGATATATAGTCAGCGATAAGGGAATTGAACCAAACAAAGATTATGTAGAAGCAATTACGAAATTTCCAAAACCGGAAACAGTATCGGAAGTTAGAAGGTTCTTAGGATTAACGACATATATTACAAAATTTTTAAATAAATATTCAGATAAAACGTCTCCTTTAAGAGAATTGTTGCAAAAAAATAACGAATTTATATGGGGTCCAGAACAAGAAAAATGTTTTTCCGATATAAAAAAAATGTTAACAGAAGCTCCAATTCTTGCAGCATATAATGTTAAATATGACATCAGAGTATCTGCAGATACTTCTATGCTAGGGATAGGAGGAATAATTGAACAAAAACAACCAGATGGAAATTGGAGACCTGTATCTTATTGTTCCAAGTCACTAAGTAAACCACAAAAAGGGTACAGTCAGATAGAAAAAGAAACTCTAGGAATAACGTATACTGTAAATCGTTTTAGGCAATTTTTATTAGGAAAACAAATTGAAATTAGAACTGATCATAAGCCTCTGGTAGAAATTTTAACAAAGAAACCTATTAACGAATTAACAGTAAGATTGCAAAATTTCAGAATGAAACTTCTAATTTACGATTATTTTGTGACTTACATACCTGGGAAAGAACTTACTGGACCAGATGCTCTTAGCAGAGCTCCATTACCTATTGGAACAGAAGATCTAAATATATTGGAAGAAAATTTTAAGACTATTGCAAGTCTGACAATTACAGCAGAATATCAGGATTTACAGCAAGCCCAACAAGAAGATTTGACGTTAATCAAGTTGAAAGAGTACCGTCAAATGAGGTTAAATGAACCACTAGGGGTAAAATGAATCACTCGGACATTTCCGTAAAAAAGATGGGGCTGTTGTCTCCAGTTAAAAAATGTTAACGTTTTCGCGTCGTGGTTGCCTTGCCAGTATGTATGTGAATGTAGTAGGAGTGGTGCGCTGCACTTAAAAAAACACGTAAGTACCAAGAATACGTTTTAGTGGTTAACGAATTTTATTAATTTTTTGAAATGTTGGAAACGATTGCTTGTAGAAGCTCCCATTTTGAAATTCTATCAACTTAGATGCAATAAATATGTTCTTTAGTTATTAATGAACACAAATCTACGATAGTTTTGATCAAAATGTTTTTGGTTAAGCTCCGGCATTTTTTTTATTTCAAAATGGTGAGTTTACTGGGTAAAATGAATCATTTGATTTTTATGTAAAAATTAGGTTATATTTTATGATTGGTTATTTTTATAGTGTTTTGCTATGATTTTTACTAATTTCTTTTAAATTTATTATTTTTATTTTAAATTTATTTACAGCATGCCAAGAAAATATGTGAAAAAGTTAGGTCCACGAGGAAAATGCAATTACAACAAGGAATATGTTCGCCGAGCAGTGGAAGCGGTTCGTCGAGGTGATGTGTCCATGAGACAAGCTTCAGAACAGTATGCTGTGCCTTATAGCACAATACAAAGACGGTATCATGGAACCCATGGCTTGAAGTATGGTCGGCAGCCTGCACTTAGTGACACTCAGGAGCTTAGGCTGAAAGAAACACTTCAAATTTGTGCTACGTGGGGATTTCCTTTAAAAAGTACGGACGTCCGGACAATTGTACAACAATATTTTAATAGACTTGGAACGGTAGAACCAAGATTCAAAAATAACATGCCGGGGATGGAATGGTTCAAGAGTTTTATGAACAGACATAAAGACCTAACTGTTAAATTGGCCGAAAACACAAAGCGTGTTAGGGGAGCATTAACTTATGGAGTCATTCAAGAATACTTCGAAAATTTGCGAGTCACATTGACAGACGTTCCGGCCCAAAATATCATAAACTATGATGAGACAAATTTTGTGGACGATCCAGGGTCAGTTAAAGTGATAACCAGAAGAGGTGCCAAGCATGCTCATAGGTTAATCGACTCCTCAAAAACAAGTACAACTGTCATGTTTGCCATTGCTGCAGACGGAACATTACTTCCTCCCTACGTAGTATACAAGGCAAAACATTCTTATGAAGGATGGACAGAAGGGGGAATTGAGGGAGCTAGATACAACCGAAGCATGAGTGGATGGTTCGACTCAGAATTATTCGAAGACTGGTTTAAAACAATTGTTATCCCTTATTTCAGGAAATTAGCTGGACCAAAAGTTTTAATAGGGGATAATTTAAATAGTCACATCACAATGAACGTTATTCAAGAATGTGAGAATAACGGCATTAGATTTGTCCTTCTCCCCCCCAACTCAACACACCTTCTTCAGCCACTCGATGTTGCTTACTTCAGGCCTCTAAAAATCGCCTGGAGAGCAACTTTGGAAAAGTGGAAACTAAAACACCGAGGAGTGATTCCAAAAACAGAGTTCCCAAGGCTGCTTAAGGAGGCTGTCGAAAAAATTGGCATAAGATCTCAACAAAATTCGATTGCAGGTTTTAACGCTTGCGGAATTGTGCCTCTGAATCCTAACAAAGTTTTAAATAAAATTCCAAGGAACGTAGAGAATAACAATGCAGAAAATGATGACCGTGCATGGTCTCAAACAATTGTAAACCACCTGGACAATTTGAAAACCACGCCCAATCAAGCGACAAGAAGGGGTAAAAAAATTAATATTGAAGCGGGAAAGAGTGTCTCAAGCAATGATTTGTTAGCCAATTTAACAGACAAAATTCCCAAAAAAAGACCTTCGAAAAAAAAAATTATGAAAAGGACGACCAGGAAACATCTGAAGAGTTAGAGTTCGATTTGGAGGAAGATTTAGAACTAGATGAAGAATTTTCCCTAAGCGACTGGGAAAATATTCAAAGCGACCTCGATGAAAATACTCCAATGTCGCCAATACCTACAACATCAAAAGCTGCTGAACCAGAACCATCCATAGAACTTAATGTTGGCGATTTCATCATAGCAAAATTCCCCACTAAGAAGCGAGATAGACTTTTTGTTGGGAAGATAGAAAATTACGGTGAAGAATTAACAATAAGCGCCATGAGAAAAAAGGGAACTGCTGAGAAGGGCTATTTCGTTTATCCGGAAATTGAGGATCTTTGTGTAATAACCCGGGACCAAATAATAAGAAAAGTTCGTAATAACTCAGTTAAAAGGGGTAAGTTTTCTTTTAACATTGGCAGCGATGAATTGAAAAATTTAGAATAATTTCCCTCCTTTAGTATAAGTTTGTTATTAGTAAGTTTTTCACTCAGAGAATGTGCCATACTCTTTATTTTTTTATGTTTTATAAGTTTTTACCGCTCTGTGATGGTATTGTGATTTAGAATTAAAGTTGAGTTTATTTTTGTACATAAGGTTTTCGATACTGTGACGATAACGTGATATAGAATAGAGATTTTGTTACTTTTCAACGGTTTTTTCTTTCAATTTTCCCTTGATTTTTTTTTTTTTTTTTTTTTTTTTTTAATTGGTTCACTTTACCTCTAGGTATTTTAAAGTGGGTTTTGATGCATTTTAAGGCCTGATTCATTTTACCCCATAGTCATGGGTAAAGTGAATCACATTTTACCAAAAAAAATGGAGGGGTTCTCATGCTGAAAAAATTCTAAATTTTTGCTCAAACAACTCGGAATGGGTGCCAAAACCTACATTATTTTTTGTATATTTTTCGTTTCCATACTTTTGCAGAAATCGATAAAAAAACATTTTTTTTGATTCACTTAACCCCATTTGACGGTATTTGTTTAAAGGATGGCCTGAACATAGAAATTTATGTGATAAAGAGCTACTTCCATTTTATAAATATAGGACAGCAATTGCTTTGGTGGAAAAGTTACCTATGTACAATGATAAAATAATAGTTCCATCAAATTTAAAAAGAAAATATCTGAAATTTATACACACAGGACATTTAGGAATTACAAAAATGTATTGCAAGAGTAAAAAAAATGATTTGGTGGCCAGGAATAACTTCTCAAATTAAAGATCTTATTGAAAATTGTGAGATATGTATAAAAGATAAACCTCTTGTGACTGAACCGATTTTAAATTTGGAAATCCCTAACTAAGTAAACTCTGTTCCACCAGGGTTCATACTTTTGACATAATTTGCCTTCCTTTTTTAACAAATAGAAATTGACTGAAACAAATATCACAGATTACCTACATACAGATGCGAAAGAGCGGCGAATTCATGGTTCAAGATTAATTTGATAGACATAGGCTGGCCGCACCAATGCCGCATCCATGTATTTTGAACATATTTATTATATAAATGCGGAAGCTGAATAATATAATATTATTTCTTTAATTGGTTCACAAACAGCAAAAAAATATTCTTTTTTACCCGCAAAAATATGTAAACACACAAGCTGGAACATGCTCACGCACCCGGCCACGTTAATTGTCCTGACGCGGGCGATCTGTATCTATGCGTCAAGGCGCTGGCTCCCCGGCTTCGTCACAGAATATCGTCGACGGCAAGTATACGTACTTACGCATCTGTATTAGGTGATCTGTGCAAATATATCAAAAACGTTCGTCGGTTCTTAAACCATAAATCATTCATTTTAATTTGTCAAAAAAATTGAATCTGTCATATTTTTTTTTTCAAGTTTCAAGGTCAAGTATGAACCCTGATGAAACGATCTGTATTTGTTTTACATACTAAAGTAGGTATCTCCAAATTAAAAAATTAAAAATTAGCCCTAAACTAAGTATTTGCCTTTTTTATATTAAAGAATAATCTTCAAATGGAAAAAAAATTAAATGATGATGATAAGCCAGAGCCTGGAAGCAGTGTTGCCAGAATTGAAGGATTTCCTTCAATATGAAGAGTTTTGATCTAAAATTTTGACTACTGAAGGATTGAAGGTTTTTATCCGAATTTGAAGGATTTTGAGGCAAATTGTATATTTAGCAAATATTCCAATCATTTGACCAACAAATTTAATTTTTATTGAAATGAATTAATTAGTTGCATGTGAAAAAATACAGAACGCCAATTTTCGCTACGCCACTGTGACAGTTTAGTGTACTGTAGCCCAAGGATAACTACCCACTACTACTACAGAATAGCCTAATCTCATAAGACCTGTGTGGAACAAATCTGAAGCCCCTCACCACGCCAAAGTCGCCAAATCACCAATTTTGACGTGACCAGTATGTAATTCTTGACTTGAAGAAGGATGTTTGCACCACAGGTTATGATTCGGCGGGCTTTTGCTTCATGCATACATGGTTTTATTAAATGCTAAGGGCCCAATTACAGTATATTTGTGATATTTGCATCTGCAAATTTGCAGTTTTGCAAATATGGCCGACTTGCATATGTGCTCTATTTGCAGCAACGAGCGAATTACAGAAAAAATCTGCAATTTCGTCATATTTATCGAGAAAAAGTGTTTGGGCGCTATTGATTTACCAGTTTTAAATGTCAAAGTTGCCAAAGTGATTGCAAGGACTTACGGAACCGTTTCATTACGCGCAAATTTGCAGGCGACTTGCAAATGCATTCTGCTTCTGTAATACGAAAAGTCAGACTTGTAGCATTTGTATCTTGGTGTTGCAGAGCTTCTGTAATTCCGGGCTAAAACAATTCTTTCTTAGATCTCGTTCTCATCTTCCTCTTTGCCTGTTATGTTAATCAAAATTAAATAATATTTCATTTTTCATCATAAATTAAATTTAAATTCTGAAATACGATGGCTAGTACAAACACCTGTCGCTTTAGTTATGAAGTCGGAAATGGCAACACACCAATATAGCGGCGATTATTAAAAACGAGGCCGATAAGCAATCCTTAGTGATGTGTATTATCCTTGGCTGTAGCCCAGAGCCGCTTTCCAGTATGGGAGTGTGACGCCCGGAGCTACTCGGGGCGTGGAGCCCCCGAGCTGTACGTACGCGTCAACCTATCAGCTGTCACATCCGTAGGTGGCTATTTATCTATTTATTTCTTGTTATATCTCAAGATTGAACATTTTAAAAAATATAATTTTGATTCTCTTTCATTTTTGATAAATAAAAAAACAAACTGCACAAACAAACAGATAATTATTTTTAAAATTTGACATATTTGACACTAAGACAGGCGTCTCAGGCCATGATACTGGAACGGTACAAATCTAAGGTGCTTTCCAGTGACCCATTTGAGTTACTCCTGAGCAGCTCAGGAGTGCTCCACAATTGCTTTGCGCGTTCCAGTGCTTAGAGTGTCGTACACTTGAGCTACTCATTTCTGTTATCCCCTGCCCCCTCGTGCACCAACCCTTTTGTCTGTGTTTCATGCTCCTGAAATCCGAAATGGTGGGGGTTAAGACGAGAGCGTTCCAGTGCTGCTTATATCGAACAGTTCAAGAGCGTCACACTTCAGGAGCATGATACTCTAACAATTTAGGCACTGGAAAGCGGCTCTAGTGCGTGGCGCCCCCGAGGTGCTCTAGAGCGCGCCAGAGCGCGCCAATGTGCATACTGGGAAGCGGCTCAGGTTTTAGGTTCAAAATTCAATAAAAAAAATTCGTTCATGTTATAGTGTTTTTTCTGGTGAAATATTCCGTTTTGCCGGCCACCCGCGACTGTTTTGAAGGATATGAAGGGTTTTAGCCAATAAGTTGAAGGAATGTCGTCGAAAAACTCTGGCAACACTGCCTGGAAGGGGGAGAAATGATTTTAATCGCACAGAGGCGAAAAAAGGCTTAATCCGCCCCTGTTCCCTGGTACAAATAGGCTTCTGATATTCCATGTAGCTACTTTCATGGCTAACCCGGGGATTCTTAGCATCATCTGACCATCTAAGGCCTGCCGGGGACTGAGGGCCATTTTTAAGGTTGCTTAGCCATGATTGACTACTACGAATTTTGGTGTTTGGTTTGGTTCAATCAAAAACCAAAAATAAGAGTTTTCAAGATAAATTTATTATAAGTTTATCATAACGATAACGTGGTAAAGTACCTACCACGAACAGGCCCGGCTCTAGGTATTTTGCCGCCCTGGGCAATGAGTAAATTTGCCGCCCCATCCCATGGCCCGCTTAGGGAAAATGTGAGATATTTTGAATTGTAGAAATAAAAAATAATTACACGAAACAGTAAGGCATAGCATCATAGTAATAAAACCATACACACTTTATTATGTAACTTGTAACTACAAAAAAAAAACTAACCTAAGAAAACAAAAAACATAACAAAGTAAGAGTCAGCCAATCCAAATTCTTGGCAACAATATTGAACAATAATTAACAGGTGCGCAAGCTTGAGGTCTATGGGTTTAAAGGGAGATGTCATGAGTGGCTGGCATCTTACCTTGCGGGAAGAATGCAGACTGTTGTGGGTGATAACATCGAGTCACCTGTCCGTGCTGGGACCTCTCTTATTTCTACTTTATGTGAACGATTTGCCTAAGACGGGTATATCTGGCACTCTAACCATGTTTGCCAATGACACAATAGTTCTGTGGCACGGCTCAAATGCTGATATCCTGGACACCACAATCAGGGTCGACATTGCCGTATTGAGCAGTGGTGTGATGCAATTCTTCTTGTACTCAATCTGACAAAGACTAATGTGATGGCTTTTAAGTGTAATCTGTCTGACATCCATCTTGACTCCTCAAACATCGGTAGTTGTGAACAGAGTGAATTTCTGGGATTACACATCGATAAGTGCGGTACTTGTGCAGCATCTCGCCATCAGAATCTTGCAGGCCGCTGTTTCTCTCTCGTAGGATTCTGATGTTTCAAAAACGCCTTAATACGAACGCTTGAAAACAAAAAAGGACGTTTTTCAAAGATCTCTATGAACGTTCAGTGGACTTCCTTCAAAGTATCCAACACCATCCAATAGACTTATTTTATAGGTAGTGCAAATATCACAGTTACAAACAACCTTTTAAAAACGTCTTATTGGAAGTATTGGAACTAATTTCCGAGTGTGTGGACGTGGGATATATGTTTCAAATGGTGTTCCCGAAAACGACCAACAGAAACCTTTATAAAACGTCTCTCATGACGTTTCATGAAAACATAGGTACCTACTTTAACGAACTCATAGAAAACATTCTGACGTTCTTCAATTGTTCCTAACAGAAGTTTTAGAAACAAATTAATCAAACGTCTAAAGAACATCCTTTCTTTACCTTCTCAAAAAAACTCGGACATGGACATTACCACGTACAGAAACAGTAGTTTCCAAAACTTTTCTCTAAGAACTTTATGCTTATGGTCGTTTTATAAACATATTTCGAACGTTCTTTTTCGTCGTTCACAAAAAATATGTAGCCCAAGTTATGTGTTAAAATAGGTATATGGATTCAAAATATCTAAAATGGCGATATCTCAAAAAACGGCGAAACTTTGCATGAGGGTAAATATGGTCAAATAGCTTCAAATGACCCCAATTATCATTCATTAAATCTTCCTATCGATGTAGTAAACACCCTGTATAATTGGTTCGCTGTTCTATTTATGTTTCTTAATTTTTTTTAAGTCGTTGGTTTCATTTTCTATAATTTTTTTTTGTTATTGTATGGTATGAATTTGCCGCCCCTGGATCGTGCCGCCCATCTCGCCCCCCCCCTTAAGCCGGCCCTGACGACGAACCCAAACTCAAAAAGGAGACTAAGACAAGAGTAATAGCAAGTAATAGGTAGTTCTGCTGTTGTATGCATATGTTCTCAAACAGAGATAGAAGAAAATGGATAAGAAAGTTCTAAAAGGAGCCCTAGTGCTATAGTTGATTATGATGATTGAGGATAATTAGATCACGTGACATCATATTTCATGAGTTTTCGACGGTAGAGGCCCTGTTTGGGTTTGAAAAAATGACGGTTCTAGAACGGTTAAAAACAATCGCACAGTTTATTATTGAGATTTGTGATAGCCGACCCGTTGTCATTTTAGTTGATTGATAAACTGTGCGATTGTTTGGAGCCGTTCTAGAACCGTCCTTTTTTCAAACCCGAACAGCGCTATTGATTGTCGAACAGTCACAAACCTCTAGTTCTGCTTCGCCACTGGAAAATTTTCTTGTCTTGATGAGAGGCAACAATGAATGGAAATGTAATAAAACACTCATTAAATAATGAGAACGTTGAAACTTGGAGGAGCACTTGTCCAACCCGATCTTGAGGAAGAAGACACCGAATAAAGACGACCAGGTTGAGAGATGAAATTCACTTGAGACTTCCAGGAAATTTTGATGATTTCGTAATGACAATTGCTGCTGAAATATTTGAACCGAAGGAACCACTTGACTACAAAGAATATGTGACTTATATAGACCGAAAAAACTATTGATAGAAGCAATGCAGCAAGAAATACAATCACTTAAATAAAAGCGCAAATGGGTAGTAACAAAGTTACTAAAGAAGTACAAAGGTAGAAGGGCTAAGGTGAGGACTATCACCAAATATAATAGTCCAGTAGCAAAAGGTGGTACAATTATAGCGCTACTTAGTGTCGTTGCGAATAAGTACATGTCGCTCACACAATTCGATGTTTATACTACACGTCTCTATGGCAAATTTGATAAGGTTTTTATGAAGCTGTGAGTTGGCTACGAAGATGGAAAGGGTTTAATATATGTTTTCTGCAACCAACTCAGTTTGTATGGGTTGAAGCAAGCTCCAAGATGTTGCAACAAACGTTTTACAGACTACATTGGAACCCTTGGCTTCAAGGCTTTTAACGAAGTAATGCTGCTCCATGCTTATAAGTGGAAAAAGGACATATTATGGTTCTATTAGCTCTCTACGTAGATGATGGTTTACTGGCATGTACATGTGACAACGTGAAAAACTCTTTCCTAACAAGTTTGAAAAAGGAATTTATAATTACTACAAAACGTGTCTCGTATTTTCTTGGATTACAAATCAAGAAGACAGAAAATGGTGAAATAAACCTCAATCAATCTTCATACACCCAGAAACTATCGGAACTTTTTGGTATGAAATATTGTAAACCAGTTTCAACACCTATAGTAAAAGACAGTCTTCAATTAGGGATGGAATATTGTGGAGAAGAATCGTACACTATTTTTCTATATAAACTGTTAAATATTTAGTATATTTGATAATTTGTACCACACTAGATACGCTGCAAGTGTTGTGTCCAGAAAATTCGAAAACCCGACTTATATTAATTGTGCAAAGGTAGACGTGGCTTTCTTCTACAAGTTCGGTGTACAAAAAAAGTTGAAAATATTTAGCGACTCAGACTATGGTACAGATGAAACAACTCAAGAGTTTTTTGCATGTATGCATGTGCTGCAATTTCCTGGATGAGCCAAAGACAACCATCAGTAGCCCTTTCTACGACTAAAGCGAAGATAGTAGCCGCAAATGAAGTTGGAAAAGAAATACATTGGGTGAAGCGACTTTACGAAGAAATTGATTCACTTAAATCAGTTCCAGACTTAAAAGTTAATAATGAAGCAGCCATTCGATTGCCCCAGAATCAAGAATGTCATCGTAGGACTAAACACATACACATAAGATAATTCTTTGTAAGAGGGTTAAGTACTTCAAGACAATTCAGTGATAGTTAAAAAAGTTGCATTTAAATTTTAACTAGCTGATCTTATGATAAAACCACTATTTTCGACATTCTCTGTTTGATCATTCCATATATTTCGTAGGGTTATCTTATCGTTTACTGTGTTATTGCTAGTCTTCAATTGACACTGAAAAGTACCACTTTAACAGCAATAGGCGAGGTACCAGGTTCTTACATCTAAAAAATGAATTGGTAACAGGGCTCCTGAAGAGAAGCATAATTGCTTGCCTAGCTAATTAATTTTCAAACAGGGTCTAAAAATTAAAATTTAAATTAGAATAAAAGCTGTTTGACTCAACTGACAACACAAAAATGTTCGCGAAACTCATCAAATAGTTCGAAACGTTTCTCAGTTATTAAAAGCATTAGGCTTAGATTATACAATTCCATTCTCAACTCATTCAAACCGAAATTGATACTTGTCTAAATGCAAATGATAATCCTCTAGACTTTGCTATTCCCACTAAATTATTAAGTTAATGCCTCTGTCAACAGAAAAGCTCGCATTCGTTGGAACTATATAGCTGATTCTGCAGGGGAATTAGAATATCCCAATTTATGTGAGCTCCAAGCAAGATTCTGAATACGATTATTGCAAACTAAAATACGGAATATTGCCGCTGGTTACTGGTTTAATTAGTTTTTTTTTTAAACCAATCATAGTGGAAAGCTCGAATATACTTTTTTCCTCTACAAACAAATTAATTTCACTTTGTTCTGCAATTTCATTAACGTTTGAACGTAAAAGTACTTTTTCTTATCAAACAAAATAGAGCCTTACCTTTAACAATTTTCAAGGATCTCCTTATATAATTCTTCTGATCTTGCGATATTTCAGTTACTCTATGCAATTGTATACCTATTCCTTTTTGTGACATTTGAAATTAAAGAATTACCCTTTTTCCAAATCCGAGACTCTGAATGTTGTTTAGCGATTAAAATAATCCACTTAGCTAGATGAAAATGGACAGCAGCGGGCTAAATTACAAATACAAATGAAACTGGAATAGACACTTTGCCGTGTAATCTAGTCGGCGACCTAGATCTAATCCTATCAGGGTTCGATATATTCAGTATGTTTGCGATACTTGGAGAATCCAATCAATACCTATTAGCTTCAGATATATGCATATCAAAAACATTACCCAGGCCTGGAAAAAAAAAACATACTTAGTTCCAAAAACATTTTGCTACATAAATAACAACTTTCAGCAAAAAGTAATCAACGTTTAACCGCGCTCTAATTAATTCACAATCCTTGTTTACCGTTTTAAAGTAAAGTTTATAGTGAAAACGCTTTGGCATTGGATTGGAAGTAGTCTGGAGTGCTCATTTAAGACTGTACAAAGCTTTTAGCTGAAGAGTTACTGGGATGTTCGTTGAGTGCGTTAATTTTCAGTTAAGAGGATGTAGTTGAGTACAAAGAAAGCCTGAAGTTGTTTCCATTTTAGATATTTTGCTATTAGGATTTCACATGTTTTCTAGCACAACGCGAAAAATTCGCGATATTTATACCTTTGATCTACCACCGTGCTCTACAGCCTAAACAAAATTATTTGAGGCTGAAGAAATGCTGCTCTAAATTAAATGTTGACGCAAAAACAACTAAAATACTAGTTTATATAGTCAGAAATCAAGTAAAATATTGTAACTGTAATAAATGAATAAACAAACATCAAAAGCTCGATTGCTTTAAATTTTCTGACAACATAATTTATTTATCGGCCTCTTTTTCAGGACGGAACGTTTTCCTATTCCGATTTCGCCGAAGCTTTCCAGGAAATCGAAGTCCAGAGAGTAATCCACGCTTACGAGAACGGCATCTCAATAGACCTGCATTGTACTCCCGAGGGAGACTGGACCAGACTTCCCAAGGAGTTCTTTACTAAATTTGCCAAGGTAAGCACGAAAGAAATTAATATTAAAGCAGTAATCGTTAGAAGTAATTTATTTTTTTGAATGTAGTTCTCTCAAAAAAAATGTATCTTATAACGCCCAGTTTCTCAAAATGTAGTTAACTACTAGTCATAATAAAACTACTACCTACTTGAAACGAAAACAGCCTTTTACAATCAAGGGTTTATTTACTCGAACCTTTAGTTAACCAATAGTTGGACTAATCCAAAGCATAATTTAGTACAGGCGAAATGCTTCGTTGTTATTGTCGTGTCAAATTAGCATGGTACTCTTAGGAAAGAAAAACAAGAAGAAATAGACCGAACACAGAGAGAGAAACAAGAAAAAGAAGCCCGGAGACATGAAGAACCGGCTTCAGGAAAATTCTAAATTCGAATGAGAATAGATCCAAACTGGATAAAATTCTGTACAAGATAATAAATGCAATGGAAGTAATACGTGAAAAAGTTGAGAGTATTCATCAGAAAGTTGAAAGTGTTCATCTGGAAGTTGGAACTGTTCGTCAGAAAGTTGGAACAGTTCTTCCGGAAGTTGGAAATGTTCATCAGGAAGTTCGCCAAGAAATGGATAGTTATGAGAAGTGGATTAAAAAACTGGAATGTGACTTTAGGTTAGGTTATGTCTCAGCCTCGCCTGCACCTGGTATCAAAGTTAAGTCACCACCATAATATGACGGACAGACATTGTGGGCCATGTACAGACGTCAATTCGAAACTGTTGCAATGGCTAATCGTTGGAGCTCCGATGACATGGCTACAGGGTTCATTAAAGCATTACGTTTCCCTGCCTTAGACCTTGTAGGGACTCTTCCGCCAGCTTCCCAACAAAACTATGGGGCGCCTGTTGACGAGTTGGAGCGTCTTTATGGGTATCGTCACCGAATGCACCTTTACAGGTACCACTAAAAATAAGGCAACAAGAAGCTGCAGAAAGCCTATAAGAATTTGAAAACGACATCCGCTGTCTGGTTACTTTGGCCTATTCGGAGGCAGCAGCAGAAATACGAGAACAATTAGTTACCGAAAAGTTCATATATAGAATTAGAGATATGTATGTGCAGAGAATGCTGCTCATAACTGAACCATCAAATAGCAGCGAAGCTCTAGCCCCAGAAATCGAGGCGGCCTATAAGATTTCCGAAGCACAGATTAGAGCTGTGTCGATTCGATAAAGAAAAAGCGCTAATGGAAGAAATTAACGGCTGTTATCAGTGTGACAAAATTGATATGTTATGTAAGAATTGATATTTTGGTAACGTGAATAATTCTGTCACCTCTTAAAATTTCGTGGTAAATTATGCTGAAAAATGATCTGAAGCAGTTAATAACAATTTTCTAAACCGGAGGCAATCTCAACGAAATCTTCTTTCATCTCTTCTTGGAGTGGTTATTAGAGACTCAAAATTAGTACCATTTACCACTTTCTGCTGAAGCTGCAAACACCTTCTTTAACCGCACAAACCGGCACGTAAGATCTTTCTATGCCACTACCAGTGTTTTAAAGGGGAATTTTAAAACCAGAAAATGAAAAAACTATTTTTTAAAGATTGAAATTAATTTATTTATGAGTTAAAAGAAAAGTTAGCGTTAATTATTTGAAGAAAAAAAAAGGTAAGGTAAAATATAAAAACTAAAATTACCTACCTTATTTAATTAAAAATTAAAAGAAAAGAGAATATTTTCCTAATTGAAAGATCTGACATTAATGGAATTGAAATTAAAAATCACCTCTTCGGAGAGCTTTTACTAAAACACCGGTTGGCAGATGAAACGGATCGAGAACTCGTTAAGATTTTGCGAATTAAATTTCTGGCGAAAAATAGTAGTAATAACTAGTGACAAATTGGCGATAACTGAAGTTAACTGGCCTCCACATCTGCTTAGATAAGCAAGAGGAACCACCCTCTAGGTACCACTTTGGACGCCCATTGGCTACCCCTTAGTACCCGGATTTGAGATTCGACAAAATCGAAGATTTCCAACCCTCCTAGCTTTCAGCGATTCGCTGAAAGTACCCTCCGGTTTCTTGTTGTTTTTCCATTGGTTCTCAAGTTTATTCAACCTTCCTTATTCAAACTGCTTCATCCTGTAATACAGTTTGATGGCTCACCAACAGAGTTCGCTAGTTACATGTGGTCAAATTATTAATTGAACATGTAATGTTTTCTTTTTCAATTGAAAACCTTTCCCTTTTCTAATTATGCTTTCTATTCTTATTTCCTAAATTCTAACCTAGTCAAGTAAATAAAATAAAAGTTACCTAATTTCTAATCTAATTATCAAGGGTGTGAAATGAATTAAACTATCCTCTATTAATGTATTCATAAAATAATTGAATAATCACTCCTATCTTAACCTACTTATATCTTAATTATAACTAAGTGTTTGACTATCTTTCAGTTAACATTCCACGAAAGTAATAACCCTTGATAATTTTATTGTTATGCAATTTGTTATTGTATCTTGAAAATCTAGCTCATGTAATGACTGTTTCGCTCCAAACACACATGCTTCGAATATAATTATTTCCAGCAATGGTCTCAGTTACTTGACATCTGGGTTTGTCATAAAACGTGGGTATTACAGAAGATTTTCCTTGACTTTGAATAAATTATTACAACCACATGGGATCTGGTGCAACCTACAGATTAGTTTAATGTTTAGTGTTAATCTAGGAAAACATATATGTATTTGTCAATTTCGGGTTACAGCAAAATAATCTTGAAGCTATAAAATTCGATACCTTTTTGGCTTTCAAGTGATTTTTATCCTCGAACAGATTAGGTCGTTCGTAGAACTCCATGTGTTTGGGAACCTAATGGTCACATTTTAACTTTCTATAAAAATAAAACTTTTCCCACGGAAGATGAACTTAAACCGAGATTATGAATTTGCTATAGATTTTGTTACATCAGAATCAAACTAGGAAACTTGAAAGGAAGCATCAAATGACCGCTGAGGGAGAAGCGGACATTTTAAGCGTTATTGTAGAATACGGTTGATGTCTCGCTTTCTTTTTAATGACTCTCAGCCTTCAATGGATAACTTGATCAAGAGCTCTGAATGTTACCGCTGCGGAAGAAGAGGGCATTTTAAACGGGTCTGTAGTGTACAACTGAGATCTGGCTCTCCTTTTGATGACTGTCAACCTTCGATTGAGAACTTGCAACGCCGACCATGCCCAGATCAAGACCAGTACTTTTTCAGAATTGGTCAGCTAGAAAGAGTTTCTGTAAAAAGCCTTCGATTGGATGCGGACGAAGAAAGTAGTCACGACCATCTGGGAAGTGATTAACTGAAAGGGAGTAACCTAGACCTCGAATCATTTTTTTGACATTAGGGGAGCCGGGGATAGATCAACGAAATCTAGAAAAGAAAAATCCGGCAAGCGAAGAAAGAAAGACCAGGAAAAAAAGATTGGTCGATTAGGACTAATGCTGATCCAGAAGGTTAAAGTTATCCTTAAAATGGCCGCTCTGCAAATTTCTATGGAGAGAAGTGCAACGAGTGCTGCGACCATCCACGAAAGCGCAGGAAAGCTGGTTGGCAGCATTGCAATCAACAGGAAACAGGACCAGGGCCGGTATTCTCGTTCTCGAAAACGCTCACCGCTTTTCAGTCGCTCGGCACTTTCAATGTAAATTTGCATTTAAAGTGCCGAGCGACTAGAAAGCGGTGAGCGTTTTTGAGACCCAGAATACCGGCCCAGGTAGCGATTCGCCTAGTATCAATGACGTTAATCCAAGGGAAGAAGAGTCATGCATAGATGTGGGTAGATCTGGGAAGTCAGGAAGGCCGAGAGGTCTAAGGCGCTGCGTTGAGGTCGCAGTCTACTTAGACAGATTAAATCATTATGGATTTGAGTGGAAATATAGACAGAGAAGAAAACAGAATAAGTGCGTATAATATGGGAACGAGAAAGCAAGTAGACGTAGAAGACGTATTAAGCCAAAAGCTAGCTATTCCCAGGAATACCATGACCGTTACCATAAGCCAGGACCATTGAAAATCTTCTGAACGGGATCAATCACCACATTGGACATCGTATATTTTAATTTATTTGTGACTATGTTGACTATGAGATCTCACTGCTCTCAGTACTGGTCATCACCATATTCCTATAATGACATCACAAACATCATAATTATTTTGCGTTCTAGATACTTAATTCTTCATCGCCAATAATATTTTTTTAACTGTCTCCTCAATATCTGTTATTATTGATCAATTGGGCATTTATATTTGCCACAGCCTGTTTGAAATATTTCCATTTCAACCGTTCTAACTAACGATTGTTTGTTTCGTGTGAAACGTGTTCTTTTGCAAAGTCATTGTTAACTCCTGACTCCTAGTTGACTGATCAGAACTGGTTACCACAGATTGTGGAACTGGCCGTAAGTTATGGTACCTATGATTACTATTACTACTGTAGAGGTGAGTAGCACACTGCCTGTCATATGAGTTTAAAATCAAGAAAAGTCGATAATAACTAATCATTAATTATCCTCTCGTTTTTATTCTAATCGTTGACTTCACCGATGAGTTAGTTATCTTTGGTAAAATTTGATGTGAATAAAAACGCAGTATGTTACGAAATTGTATCGATATTCGATAACCTGGCCAAAACTCTGGGAACCCAGTTGATAACGTCTATAGCGCATCTGTTCTGGGAAAAAAATATTGTGCCATAATTAGTCGAAAACCTAAGATTCTTTGATCAGTCTGTTGAAAATACAAACTTCAAGATAATTCCTTTAAATATGTTGTATTACTTATGTCTTATAGAATAAATAACAGAAAAAATCGAAATTTCAGCTTTAACTGAGACTAAAATGAAATACCCAACAGATATTTCACATAGCTGGATATACATTTTATAATGACAGGAAAATTTCAATAAGTACGATGGGATCAGGGTTGCCAACACTTCCGAAAGTAGATCTGCTAAATGAGGTTATCGAATCTACTAGAAGAGAATAAGGTACTTTTTTATTTCTACCAAAAAATCTACTGGGTTGCTATTTTCTCTAACTCCCCTTGATAAAAAGGAATATGGAACTTGAAAGTTGATTTGTTATTATTATGAATGAAAGCAAATATATGCAGTCAACAATATTTGCTTTACCCAAAATTTTTGTGGTTTTTAAACCAAAATAACAAACTCTATGATTGCAACGCAGTATTTTATTTTAAAACAAGATATGTATATGAGAAGGGCCATAATATAGAAAAACTAAACAACCACGAAGTCAAAAATAGGCAACTAAAAAAAAAACACAACTCCTAAATATGAAAATAGTTTAAGTATTATATTGTTTCCGCTAAGTTTGACAAAGCAGCAAATTCTTTTGCAGTTCGCCGTTTAGCTTGCAAGACTATACAAAAGATTAAAATGCGACATACAGAATAAAACCTGGGCTATCAGTTTTTCATGCAACAAATCTAAATCCTGCTACCTTAAAATTTTTGAACATTATACAGGATAATATTACAAAAAAACAACACACCAAAAGACAAACGAACACAAAAAGTGGAAAAAATAAATGGAGTACCTACAAAAAGTTTGTTAAGTAGAATTAAGTCTATAAACGAAATGTATAGAGAATACCAAAAAGAACCTTGAAAACTCACAATTGAAAAACAGATAGTTACAAAATATATAAGAACCAATTATAAAAAACGAAATGATTAATAAAAGTTAAAACGAATTTACCTGGAGTCTGAAGAAATACTTACTTACATTTGAGCAAAAAGGCTGCAGACGTAAGGCTATGGTATGTAAGGAACAGGAGATGATAGATTCGATAATACTATAGCAAGCAAAAAGTAAATGCAAAAATATCCACATGGGCTATAGACTATCAGAAAGCCTTTGACTCTGTTCCTCACAGTTGGCTTCTGCGTAGACTTCAAATATACGGAATAGATAGCAAAATAACAAACTTCTTTAGAGAATCTTTGAAGGGTTGTATTGTCAACTTGCTTGCAGATAAGAGTTGTGTAAAGCAACATTGAAGTTGGTAATATAGACCTAAAACGTGGAATTTTTCAGGGAGACAGTTTTAGCGCATTTTGGTGCTGTATCGCGCTAAATCCTCTATCAAATGCAATAAACTCCACGGGCTATGGCTTTACTATCAAGACCAATGATAATTCAAAAACTATCAGCCACCTTTTATACATGGAAGCCCTAAAGATATATGGTACTATAGTGAAATTATTTAAACAGTGTATGCACGTGATCAATGACGTCGAAATTATTGCCAATTGCAGTTTGTAAGAGATTAAAATTCGTTTCAAGCTGAGAGCTCATTCTCCTTTTTATTTAACCTTAGTTAAAAAAAAGACAGAACACTGTTCGGCCGATAAAATGACATTTAGATTGGCACTCATGGGTTATGTTGCCAAATATTGCTGCAAATCTGCGGTTACTGATTTTAATAATTTGAAATTATTTCTATTTGTGTATCTATAAAATGCGAAAGTCATTGAATAGTCAGAGGCCAGAAACTAGTTGTGTCTCTAATTAGTTTCTTTGAACAGAAACGAGATAATGGGGGCCCCTTTTTGCCATTAAATAGCGTTAGAGAGGTGAAGTATATTGATACTGTCAAATATAAATCTTCTGGGGCTTTAATTGGGAATATTTTTCCAGCATGTTGCAGCTGCACTGAATATTGGCATAACCACTGTGAGTAAAATCCAATGTAAAATCTCTCAAAAAGTAAGGGATAATTTAGCGTTAAATTCACCAAAGAAAAAACGTCCACATAAGAAGCGGGTTACGAATCAAGATCACCTTGATGTTAGCTCTATTCGCAACCAAATTTACGACGAAAAGTGAGTAGTTTTTTTAGATTGTGTTCATAATACACTATCTATACATATAAAAATCGATGTTTGTTTGCTTTAGTGATAACAAATTTTTCTAGACATGGTATGTCAAAGTAAAACGAAAGTTAAAATCGGCAACATTGCGACGTGCTTATGTCATTAATTTTGATCACGTGCATACACTGTTTAATTAATTTCACTATACAAACAAACACCTATAGAAACAGTGATGAAGCTGGTTTATAAAATCAGCAAAGATATTGGCATGAAGCTAGGAGCTAGTAAATGCCAAGCAGTTACCGTGTATAAAGGAACACTTATCGAAGATGAAGAGTTGCAACTTGACGCAGAAATAAATGTTGGGGCTACGTCAAGAGACCCATATGAATATCTTGGTTATCTTCAGACAGAGTTGAACACAAAACCATTAAAGAAAAACTTATCGAAAAATTTCAATCCCGACTGATCTATGCAATCCCCAATCCCCACTCTGTAATACTCATTTGGAGTTGTGAGATGGTCCCATACAGAGCTGGAAAATGTTAACAGAAAAATACGAACAAACATGACAGGCAACAGGAATCACCATCCGCAATCATCCAAACACCGCATAACGCTTCATCGCGAAAACGGAGGAAGAGGTATATTATTTGATCTGGTACAGCTGTGTGCACAACAAGCTAATTCTCTCCGAAAGTACTTCTATCAAAACAACAATAACAACCTCCTTCAAGCTATCATAAATGCCGACAATAAACTAACACCATCAAATCTTAGCGATAGAAGATACTCACCGTTTCCAAATATGCTGACCAACGAACAAAAGAAAAGAGATTTTATGGGTATGGAACTCCATGGAAGGTTAAAAAATGACCTGCACAGAGAATTAGTTGACAAAACCGCATCGCTCTATTGGCTAAGGAAAGGTATAATCTTCCAGGAAGCAGAAGGGTTTATGCTTAGCATGCAAGATAATGTTGTTAGTACTAGAAACCATCCATATACTAAAGGAAAATATTGACACAGACAAATGCAGAAAACGCAACTAGGACACATTATCTCTGCCTGTCAATGCTTAGCAAACAACTGGAGAGACATAACCAAGTTGCAGCCATAATTTACCAAGAACTCCTTATGAAACATGACATTGCCCAAGAAAGTCAAACGCCCTATTATTCAACCGCCCAACCCCCTACCAGAAGTAGAAAATGACACGGTCAAGATATACTGGGATAAAACACTGCTTACAGACAAAACCGTGGAACATAACAGACCAGACATTTTAATTGTGAACAAAAATCTATCTAGTTGATATAGCGATACCCAACAACAATAATATGGATACAAGAGAGAAAATCAACAAATACCTACCGTTATGTTGAAAAATAAAAGGGCTGTGAAAACTGGAGACCGTTGAAGTCATAACTCTTGTTATCAGTGCCATGGGACTCGTACCTAAAAACCTAAAGAAAAATCTAGGTAAACTCAATATCCCAGAAGATTCTTACAATCTAAAGGGCCCCATTCACGTTGAGATCCGTATCGATACATGTTTCGCGACAGGCAGCGCTACATGTATCTGAGATTTGTATCCATGTTTCAGCTGCTCCTACACGTTGAGATGAGCGCAGGAAACATCAGTTCAGTCACAAACTGAGTTCAATCCACATTTGAAAACAAAATAGTGCCGCCTTTAATACCCGTGCTTATAGCAGCGGCAGTTGCATTATCAAACGTTTCATAGAATAAAAAATGACAAAATTCTCTAAGTTGTCTATTCGAATATTCTTTGCATTTTGAGTTCCATCAACATGGATATAATTTTTTTAAATTCAAAAATTCCTCCCAAAACTGCCAAAACTCACGATCTTCGGTGTTGGAAACAACACTGTTTATATTTTAGTAGCGCGATACATGATAAACTTCACATACGCGTTGAAACAAGTATGAGTTGCATGCGTTCGGTATCGAAGTTTCAGTACAGTGATACAGACGGCGATACCATTTGGATTTGATACCGATACAGCGATACTGAGACAGATAAATACACAGTGAGATTTGAATCAAGATACTGATACTTGAAACATGTATCGATACCGATCTCAACGTGAATGGGGTCCTTAATACAGAAGTCAGTGATATTAGATACCACGCATATACTTAGGTCGTTTCTGAAAACGATATCACAGAGTCTGCATCTTGTGAGGGCTGCATTCCTATCAAAATATCCG
The DNA here is from genome assembly GCA_917834065.1 of Ceutorhynchus assimilis. NCBI lineage: Eukaryota > Metazoa > Arthropoda > Insecta > Coleoptera > Curculionidae > Ceutorhynchus > Ceutorhynchus assimilis. The sequence goes on from OU892284.1 coordinate 23,435,966, forward strand.
ATAAATATCGAGTTTAAAAAAAAAAAAATCATAAAAATAATTTATTTCCAGGATCAAGTTTACAAGTTGTGAAAGGAGTTTACATTTACAATTTTAGCTATTCGTTGGAACTTTATTGGTTGCACAATGGATTTCTTAGAAATCTGTGTGTTCACACCATACTAAATATTTCACAAAAATGTTTTTATAATCTATTAGGGGTTATATAGCAACAATTTATACAATTGAACAAATAGAGCTTCCTATTCCACTATCACAAACATAAAAGCTAGTGAGTTCACTTTTCTTTATTTTAAAAAAAAAAATAAATGAAAGACAAATCCTCCTACTTACAATCCAGTCTCTAACTTGGTGTTTAATTCTAAAATATGGTTTACTTTTAAATTCCTGTGGTAAGGAGTTATAAATCTTCGGGCCAGTAAAGGTAATATGCTTTTGCATGGCCCAATTTACTGAAAGGTACATGATTTGATTTCTTGCAAGATTTTGGGTGTTTAGTTGATGCTGCAGGTCTAATCTAATCTGATTGAACTTTTAACATATAGTTGTTCCAGTAACAGAAATTTACTCTCGTTTAACAATAATTCTGTAGAATATATTCAGTTTTTGAAATACATTATTTTAATAATAAATTTTTGAATAATTAACAGTGACTACCGTGTTGTTTGATTAGCACTTTCCCATACAACCAACCCATAATTAAGAAGGGACTCAACAAGTGAAAAATATACCATTCTGTGCAAAACCACATAATGGAAGATAAATAACTTGATAATTAGTGGACTATATAATTAGGTGGACTGGATGATCCACTGGATAGGGAACTAAAACACACGCGCTTTTCACTGACACTATATTTACAACAATTTACACAATATTTACACTATTTACAATTACTACTACAAGATGACAAGAAGCCGGAGCTTGCTTAGATGCCCAACAGGGCAGAGCTAGATTATAAAATTTATTAAAATGTGAAAAGGTTTCTGGATGCTTGTTAACGTGGACAAGCTCCAAGCTACACTGCTGCAATGACAAAAAAATGGCGCGCAATATATTGACAGACATGACAAAATAGACATGACGACAACGCTGCAGTGTTGCAAACTTTATATGTATAAAAATATTTTGCCATCAAAAAGAGATAGCATGATTGTTGGAACATGTTTCCAACATGCTGGGGGGCCTAGAGTTTCACATGAAACCAAGGTAAAATTTTCCAGCAAAAAAAATAAAAAGATTAAAGAGAAAGTAAGCAACCCTTTTTTTAAAAAAAGGTATGATTTCAATGATGATCCAGTAAACGAAAACTTAACTAACAATTAAAGCTAAAAACATTTCTGGAACACATAGTATGACATTATGTATGTATATACGAGTATAGCTAATTGAATATAAATATAAATCTAAATGTTTTACAAATATATGTACAGAATTTTGTGAGGCATTGGAATACATGACTCTGCGTTCAGTAGGAAAATTATTATTTTCACATTGCTTGTCCAAATGCAGCAGGGTATTGTGTTCCTTTTGACACATACCACACCGAAACAACATTTTACACTTTCCAGAATGAATATTCAAACATAATTTACAAAAATTCTGTCTGTCGACAAAAGATATACGATCCTTTACTAGTACGGATTTGAACTTTTTACAATTATACAGTTTATGTCCAGATATTGAACAAAAGGGACATTTTACATTGGTTTGTTTTGTTAATAAACCGTAAACCTTTTCTTTAGTTTTATGCTCTGGGGTACTACTAGTTGCCTCTAAGGCTGTAGCTCTATTTTCTAAATAGGCCAAGAATTCATCCAAAGTCGGCAATTTGGAACTATCACGATCTATTTGATAGGCTCTGTTGGTAAATTGGTCAACTTTTCTACTTAAAATACAAATCATCACCATGTCCCAGTTGTCAACAGGCTGGGCTAGGTTTTTGAGAGCTCCAATTTGCTGCTTGATGCGACTTACAAAATCTCTAAGTGCATGAGCTGTACCTTTTTGTATGGCAGGAATATCCAAAATAGAAAAAATATGTGAATTTATGATCATAGTTTCATTATTAAATCTGTTATTTAAAATATCTATGGCACCTTGATATGAAGAATTTATTAGTGGCAGATTATCAATTAAGCTTAAAGCCTCACCCTTCAAATAATTTCTCAAATAAAAGAGCTTTTCAACATCTTTTAACTGTTGATTTTTATCGATGACAGCATTAAATATATCGATAAAAGATTTGAAATTGGTTAAATTTTTTCCATCAAAGGTAGGTATCTCGATTGGGGGCAATTTAGCAGCAGAAATAAAATTATTACTTTGAGTAGGTGGAATTGAAACCGATTGAGCAATATTAGTTGCTAAATTACTAGTATTAGCTGGTCCTGGTAAATTAGATTTAGGTAAACAATTTTTAATACTTACAATGACGAATGACATCATAAAAAAGAGTTTCTACATCATCAATTGAATCATCATAGTTACCATCAAGGCACAGAATTTCAACTTGAATGTCTTTAAGCTTTTGAAAACTGTCCTGCAATATTTCCTTCCGAACTAAAAATTGGTCGGTTTTATACTCACTGTCAGGATCAGATTTGTGATCGGAAATATAACGACTTATTCTAACGATGGAGTCGATTGCTTGCTTTTTCTTTGACAATAATTTATCAATTTGCTTTTTGGTAGCCATATTTACAAAGTTTACAATCAAAAAAATAAGAAAATATCAAAAGAAATCTATAAACAAAATTTAAAATTACCTAATAAATTAGATTTTTTTTTAAAAACTACTTAACAAAACGAAAAACGGATAATTGTTCATCCTTTAAATAAATAATGAAAAAATAGCAATAATTAATGCGAAAAATTCAGTTTTTCAAAAATAATGCAAATTCACTCAAATTCACTGCAAAAATCCAAAATACACAAACAACAAACAACAAAACGTAAACAAATGTTTGACATTTAATTTGAGGTTAAGCTGTCGGGGTGGTGAACTCTCACTTTCATGTTCGTTGCTCCGGGGCTGTACTTCATTGCACCAAGCAAGGATACTGCACCCGGGGTGACTTGGGTTGAACCAGACGAGAAAAAGAAGCACCCTTTTGAATTTGACCGCCCCACTCTACTTACGCACTTCCGGTTCCGGCGGAAACCTTCGCTGGTGGCACGTGGAACCCAACGTTGTTTGAGACACGTGCAGACTGCACAGTGGATGATTGATTTTTTGCATCACATGGCGCCAAAAATCACGATGGAACAATCAATAACCACTAAAAAGGCACTTTTTGAGGGTTTTTAAAGCACTTTTAGGTTCCGAACTATCCAGTATCCGGCTCGAAGGACCAAAATTATGTGCAAAACCACATAATGGAAGATAAATAACTTGATAATTAGTGGACTGTATAATTAGGTGGACTGGATGATCGACTGGATAGGGAACTAAAACACACGCGCTTTTCACTGACACTATATTTACAACAATTTACACAATATTTACACTATTTACAATTACTACTACAAGATGACAAGAAGCCAGAGCTTGCTTAGATGCCCAACAGGGCAGAGCTAGATTATAAAATTTATTAAAATGTGAAAAGGTTTCTGGATGCTTGTTAACGTGGACAAGCTCCAAGCTACACTGCTGCAATGACAAAAATGGCGCGCAATATATTGACAGACATGACAAAATAGACATGACGACAACGCTGCAGTGTTGCAAACTTTATATGTATAAAAATATTTTGCCATCAAAAAGAGATAGCATGATTGTTGGAACATGTTTCCAACACATTCTAAGAATATTTTGTACAGTACGATTCGTAATTCATAAAATTTATGAATCAGCTTTCTTATCTTATTTGTAACATACTTATTCAACTTGTTTTTTCCAGTTTACATTTTCATCAATAGAAACCCCCAAATACCTCAAAGATGTTATACGTTCAATCCTACACTTACCTACAATTACATTGTTCTAATTTACACTCAAGTTCAGGAATTTTTACGTGTTGGAAACTGGGTAGATTTCTCTGGGTCAGTCAGGAGGTAATAAATTTCGTTTTATTTACGTTCATTGAGAATAAGCTATGGTTCAACCAGTTTTTCAATTTCGTAATAGAATTTTCTGCCTTATTTAACACTTGTTTCTAGTTATCACCACTTGCTTCACTCCAAAATCTAAGATAGGAATGTGAAATCGGTTTTCTTCTAAAATTAACCGTTTAGGTTTCACAGCCTGTCAAAGTTGCAAAAAGTCAGTTTTCAACTGTCAATATTTCCGAAACAGTTGAAGATAGGTATAGGACATGTTTCACGAAAAACATTTAGAATTTTATCAGAGATCCGAAAATATAAAAAAAAATTAGGGGTGTCCATTTAAAAAAATTAAATTACTACCTGTCCAGCTTTTCTGCGACCACCCTGTATAATAATTTTATTTTATAAAAAATTCTCGACAAAAAATAAAATTCACTTGTTCGAGGATTTTTGAAAAAATTGCTTGGAAGAATAATTATTGAATTTATTCCTCACTTTACGGCCGCACTGTATGTATGTGTTGGAGTTGTCAGTTGCACTGCGACCAAGGTTGTTTGTTCTATTGTACCCCTCCTTCTGCTGCTAAGTTCAAGTTGCCTAATCAAAGCAGCCCCTAGATACTTTAGGAATTTAAGGATATCTAGCAGTTCCGAGAGCTGGATTGTCTTCCAACCTTATAAGGGCGTTATCCTTGAGCGACTAACGACCTGCAGATACATGCAACAAGAATTTTCACGTGATCTATTTTTAGGTCCAGCCATATAGCATCAACTGGTGATATAGGTTAAAAATGTTCAGCAAAAGTGCAGCTCACGCTGTGTCCGTCAACCTGGTTTTTAACTAAAATGCATGCCCCTCCACCTATCTGATATGGTCATAAACGAACTTCTCGGAAGATGCTGTAACCATCTAGACTCAATAGGGTATCATCTATGCCATCTCTAAGCCAAGTTTCGGTCAGCATTACTATGGTTGGACAGTTGGCTTATATCCTTACCTTTACCTTCCATCCATCAATTTTAAAAATTTCAACTAAATATTTCTTACCAGATTAGTTTTTTTAATTTTTTTCAACAATTTTAGGTACCATCGTCACCAAAAGTATCTGGGACACAAATAATGCATAATAATCTCTTGGACTAATTCTACTGTCATTCATTTCAATGCATTTAATGCATAGTTTGACAAATATTTGACAATAAAATTCATATAATAGGACAAGAGCTAATGTGATGCTGTCCCAGTTACTTTTGGTGACGATGGTACCTATCCCATTGACATATTTAATGACAATGTTTTCATTTCCTTCAATTTTTTGCTTTTCCATGTCCACTAGAACTTGTTTCAAGATATTCTCTTTTCTGCATTTTCTGTTTGATCGGCCTTTATAGAGGTACTGTTACAATCCCTATACGTTTCGTCCTAGGACGTCACAACAGGTGCGTGACCTGGGGGCGTAGGTGGGGTTCAGGTAAAGAGATATACTCGCTTGGTATAGGTACAATAAGATATGAATTAATAAAATAGGATAATATTACTCTATGAATAATAACATGTCTTCTACAGTGGGAGATACTACTAAGGCCACTCTGTAGACTGTAGATTATGTACACTCTACCTATACATTTGGCGTGACTGAAGACTGATGAAGTGTTGACAGGTCCAGAAGTGCGTTTTCCAATAAAGGTAGTTTGCACTAGACCTAGTCTGCTGCGTTCGATACTTCCAGAAGGGCGTTTCCCAATAAAGGTTGTTTGCACTGGGAGGAGACTTAGCTAGAGCGGCTTTTCTCAATTGAGGTACTTTGCACTAGCCTTAGTCTGCTAGTAATGGATCTCGGCGCGGTATTTATACCAAACTAATGCTGACGTGTCGATACACTTCAATAAAATTGATGAACAGAATGGTATTTACTTTACATTCTGCTCAAGGGCTTCTCTATTTTTTAGAGCTTGTAGAGCTTCTTTCCTGCTAGACAACATAACTTTTATTGCTTTTTTTTTATCAGCCGCCTCAGTTCCTAATTTAAATATATTAACTGTCTCTCGTAAAGTCAATTCCATACTACTAAAAAGCCTGCTAATGGTGTCCTTGCCATCTCTCACATTTTCCTCTGGCTTTACCCGATAAATTTGGAAAACCTATCGGTGATCTCAGCTGACAAGAAAACCCAAGATTTAATCGATATGTATCAGCACAACCACATTTACCAACTAATAAACTTTCCAACCCGTTATAGAAATGACCAGAGCTCACTTTTGGATCTGTTTCTTTGCAGTGAAAAAAAAAAGCGTATTTGATCTCAAATCAGAGTCACCTATAGGAGGTAGAATAGTTGAAGTACAAATAAAAATACCTCATTAGAAACCAACAAAAAAGGTGCACAGCAGAAATTTTTACACTGCAAAATATGAAGATGTCAACAACTATATCAGACAAAAACCTAACTACATAGGAGAGGATAAATTTGAGAGCTTTCAGATGGTTTAAAATAAAGCAGTATAAAAATATATACCATTGAAACTTACAACAGTAAATCAGCAAAAACCATGGATAAATACAAAAATAATAAACCACAAGAAAACTATTGATGTAAAATAATACCCTTAAAAAAAACCTTGATAAGGCCAGAAAATCATTTGAACATGTCTAAGTAACCTCGGAATCACCAAAAAAAATTAGTATGTAAGCAGGAACTTAAACTCCAAGGTGACAACGATCACTCCCAAACACCCGAACACAATGAAGTTAAAGAAACTCAAGTCCAGGACCTGACAATTTTCCAACAATTTTGCTACAAAATAACAATGATTTCATTGGTCAACGACAGACGGAGGTTATGGAGGAAGGTATAGAATTAGGAAGACTGCCAGATCCGCGGAAAAAATAAAACATAGTGAGAGAACTGACAGTATTTTTATTTTTATTTTTTTGAAAATAAATCAATTTCATCATCCCAACATGGATTTCTTTCAAAACGCTTAACAACTACCAACTTGCTTGAATATTTAAATGACTGGACACGGACAGAAAACCATAACAATGACGTGATTTTCCTGAACTATGAGGAAGCCTTTGATAAAGTGCCACATAAGCTGTTATGTGGAAACTTGGAGCACTTTGGAGCGCGTGGACAGTTGCTGGCATTGATTAAATAGTCGTTGGTTGAACGATACTACCAAGTAGGTACGAGTAAACGGAGAAATGTCAAGCAGACACCTAGTTCAAAGTGGAGTTGTCCAGGGATCGGTGTTGGGGCCACTGCTCTTTACTGCCTATCTTTTCGATCTTGTTGGTCTGATTGAAACCAGACTGAAAAATTTTGCTGATGATAGCAGACCCACTAATTAATGCAAATCAACTTCCAGGAAGACTTAAAAAGGGTGGAAAACTGGTCAGGGATGTGGGGAATGAAACTAAATGAGACAAAATGTATACAGTACTTAGAATTGGCCCAGGCAATTCAAACCACGAATCCTCGTTGAACAGGAAATTTCTATCAACCGTACCTAACAGAGAAAGCAAGTTTCTTTGTTTATTTTACCAAACACGCCCTCAAAGATCATTCTATTGAGATGATAACAAAGCTTTATCAGGCCAGCTGGAATACGCTTTTACAGTGTGAAACCCCTATTATATTAAAGTCATTGAAACACTTGAAAAAATACAGAGAATAGTAACCAAAATAACACCAGAGCTACAGAATCATACTTACAATGAAAGATTGATAAGAATGCAATTGGCAACATGAAAAGTAAGCCGACATAGAAGGGCCTTTAATATAGAAACATACAAGATAACAAGCGGGTACTATAAAAATTTCGATATTAGGCAGATCTTTCGCCATAATCGAAACCAACAACTCCTGACATTCAAAGAAACTGGACAAGGAGAAGGCTGCAAGATACCAAAGAATTTTTTTCAAAATGAATCACCAGAATATACAGTGGCCGCCCCTATAATATAAACACATTTAAAAACCGATTAGACACAGAACTTATAAATAGTGTAGTTCGGATGATTCACTATAGTGCATAGCAGTGAACAACAACTTCATAAACTAAAAAACAGCTTCATCGGTTGTACCGCCTTCTATTGGAAAATTACAGGATTACACGATTACTATTTTAGCGATTATTTTTGTGAGATTGGAGAAAAATTAGCTAGAGAAATAAACATAAATTATGATATCGTTGTTTTTTAGTAATACTCGATTGTGAAATATTTTATCCAAACTAAACTTTCAAAATGTATCCCAATAAAAATTTATCTAAACTACCCTATAAACCGAATTTTCTCAGCTCATCCGATCGAATAATGCCGTGTTTCCTCCCACAAAAGTGTCCGGCTAGCCACGTTATTAAACACATCGCCATTTTATCTCGTGCTAATGTTTAACAATAAATGTTCCCGCTAAGGGGTGAAAAGTGGGTCATTTTGCCTTAAGTGTAAGTACCCGAGACGTAATTTGGGAGGGATGAGAAATGAAGCTGCTTCAATTCCGACAATTGCCTGACATAAATTAAATGAGTTTTTATGTTATACGAGATGCTTATGGTATAATAATGGTTGGAAGGCAACATAAAAGAAGTATAAAATATCTATCATTTTAATGGATTTTCTTGAGTTTTAAAGTTACAAAGGCTGGATACGGTTTTGTGAACTAAAGCGTGCAAACTTTCTTTTATAGTTCATCGATTTCCCATTCTTTTTCCCTAAACGTAGTCAACCCTCATTGGTGACTGATGTACAAGGGTAGAAAGCTTTTGTTTGTATTCTTGAAGGGTGTAGGACTTTTGCTTGCTTATACTCATCTTAATGGGATCGAAAATGTAATATTTCGGTTTCGATTTGATAGCTTCTACTTAGTTATGTAAAAGTACAAAGTGGATAAGAGCACGATTAGCATTTTCATCGTCATCATAAATTGAAGTTAAGTATCTACTACCCTGTCGAGGTGAATTATTTAAATCTAATTACATACATTCCAGTCCACTCTGACCACTCTATCGCTGGCTTCAGGAAGTTTCAAACATTTCTAGTCGAGATGAAGAATGTTTAAACTGCATTTCAGTCACTTCCTGCACTTTTCACTTCATTCTCCACGTCAACTTTACTAACGTTCCGTGGGCTAATTAATATTTAAGAACTTTTGCACTTTTGTCAACAACTACAATATAAATTGTGGATACAACAATTGATGAGGTCACAATCTAGTGCATACAGCTCCATCTTCCTAATTAGTTCCGTCAATAAAAACGTCTAACCAAACTCTTACCACACTTTCAGGTACGGATTTAAGATATTAGAGTTAGACCAATGAAATTTCTCCCCCATCTTGCCATCCCAACCGCGTAACGTCTAATTAACGTTGTTCTCCATTCCACAATATGCCCGTTCATAAAACTTAAATTACTTTTATTTATGTCGGCCTCAAATGAGGGATTTCGCACACCTTTCAGGCTCAAATCTTCTGAAGGGGTTTCAATGAGAAAAGTTTGAAACTCAAGCTCCTTAAAATTTAACGTTTTATATTAAAATACTGAAAAAAGACATAAAAATCAAATACAACGATTTAACAATGCCTTTTATGTCTCGTTTTCGAAGTATGAAAACGGGTTACAGTGCCTTTTGATCGAATCTAGATTCGTTTATGTAAAGGGAAAGATGATATAGGTATAGGTAGCTCTATATAATACTCTTTTGCAGAATTTATAAATTATGCTTTTCATTCCTTATTCGAGATTTAAGCGGTTTTTACCTTGAATAATCATTGTAGGTACCTAATCATTTATAATATGATGTTGAACGTTTTTCAGGTCCGTGTTAATCCAACAGACGTCCTAACAACAGGGTCACCATCCATTACCAGTTTTACAAAGTATTTGGAACCGTTTTTGGTTCCCTCTGTCCTGGAAGATATTCTGGAAAGCTCCGACGTAGTGGGAAATATTAGATTTTCTAGGCCGACATTATATGTTTTTCCAGGTAATGATAGGAAAAGTACCTATAATTTGACCTTAAGAGAAGTTAATGGCTCAATTAAAGCTGCTGTCATTACATATTTAGTCCTGACAGTATCACGGAAGCAATTAATTAGGTGTAATTCATTGGAGGTCTTAATAAGCTTTTAGCTTTATTAAATAGCTTCTAAAAGGGTAGTTATTGACTATTAAGGAGCTTTTTATAGACTTTCTCCTTAATTATCTCATAAAGCATGGTCAATGACTCTACCTATAATAAAAATCCTCTTTTAGACCAAAAAAGAATTACTCTAATGCTCTATTTAAGCATAGAAAACTTTTAGACCATAATCAATATTATTCCTTTAGGTGGCCAAGGTGATGCAGCCCTTTTCGGAATCAATGGCTTCAATATGCTATTAGACGGAGGCTATTCTAGAAAAGCTTGCTTTTGGGATTTCGTTAGACACTTAGATAGGTAAGAGACTATAAATCAGCAAATTCAAACCAAATTTGTACATTTTTTTCTTACTTTTTTTCCAGATTAGACGCTGTTCTAATGACTAGACTGAACAATAGTAGCCTTAGCGGTGTTAGCTCAGTACTTAAACGTAAGAAGCAAGGCGCCATTTATCCTCAACTCGGCCATTTCTTTTGCAATATACAGGTGAATGTCCTTCCTTAAAATACTTAAGAAACGACAAACGTCGAATATGTTCAGGAAAAAAGTACTTACTTCTAGAATAACTTAAACCTCATATAATTTCAGGAACGCAAATCTCTTCTAAGTCCCGACGGTGACAAAGACAAAGACCCACTAATCATCAGCCTCCTTGAAGAAGGCCAATCCATCATCCAAGACTTGCAGCACTTAAATCTGAGCCCTCAGACTTGCTACAGGGACTCAGAACCCATTATACTCTATCATAAGGTTGGCCATGGTACTCTAAACATGTTCGTCCTGTCTCCGGACAAAAATTCACGCGATGTGCGCGAGTTTTTGCAGAGATGGCACCAAAGCGACTCGAAATTGTTCGCTGCCGCTAAAACTGGAAAAGAATTCACATTTCCTTTGCAAAATTTGATTTCGATTTGTGCCCTACTGGTGTGGCAACCTGCTAATCCTAATGACACTATCACTAGGATTTTGTATCCTGGCAGTACTCCCCAGAAAAAGATTTTTGACGGTTTGGATAGACTGAAGAGTCTCGAGTGCATGAAACATCCTGTTTGCACAGTTAAGTCTGTAATGCCTGTTAAAAAAACTAAGCAGGACATACTTGACAAATTAACTGCTAAAGAAAGCAAACCTATAACTGAAAAGAAAATTGAGAATAAAGTTTTAATGGAAAATTCTATTAAAAATAATGGAGAAATGAATGGAGATGTTATCAATAAAGACAAGCCTGTGAAGAAGTCAGATTCATTAGAAACTGACAAGGAGAAGAAGCCTAAAAAAGCTGAGGAAAGTAAGATAATTGAAAATGGGGAGAAAACTAAAGCAAGAATAGCTAAAACTAAACCTAGAGCTGAAAGTCAACCAAGGAAGAAGCCTACTGCAGAGAGAAAAGGTAAAAATTATTAATCCAAATTTTGCTAGTGGACTTATTTTGGTAGTGTAACATCCGCGCCAAGTACTCTATTATTTAGGTTAGATGGTAAATTACGAGCGGCCGTATTTGATGGTAATTATTTCCTTGGGCAGCTACTGTAATATAAAATTGTGGGGGCGGGTCTATTCGCAATTGAAAGAAACAGCTGATTTATGGTTATCCGTTAATAATTATACTTTATTAATGAGAAAATAAACAGATTTTCATTTCCAAAATGGTACAAATTTTCTAAACCCTAATCTAAGACCTTTCTAAACAAATATAAACAATTCTAAATTGATGCTAACGTATAGCCACCTCTACACTGCCTCTAAGCTTGTAAATAAAATGTAGCAATCAAAAAGCCTTGTACTTTAATAACACTTTCATATAGGCATACTACATTAGGTACAATATTTTTAAATCAAAACACCTTTTACACGTCAAAACACTGATTCATAACTTAGGCTATGGTCTGAATATAACCAAACGTTAACCAGAGTGACCGAATCGGTTGACAGATGGTTACTGAAAATTCTGGTTACTTGGGGAACGCAAATATGAAATAAAATTTAATTGACAGAAATTACAGATAAAACCAACAGAACCGACATCTGATGACCAGTAGCTATTTTGACATTTGGTTAACCAGATTTCAGGAAACCGAGGTCCAAAAGTAACCACTTTTCCAGGAACCAGAGTATTTTGATTACTTTCGGACCGTGAAACCATAACCCTGGTTATATTCGGACCACAGCCTTAGTTTAATTATTATAACTTCCAGTTCTATAAGCGTATTAAATCCCTGAATTCTCTTACTGCCAAATTTTGTACAATACTTATACCGTCTTATACTCAAAAATTGTGTACTTAGCCAGAGTAATTACTTATCAAAATAATGAACATTTTATCTAAATTCATTTAATTAGGTAAAAACCAAAATATCTAACTAATCATTTACTAGATGGAACAATAACAGTCAATTTGATGATCATGTCATGTCACTAGAGTACTTACATTGGTCCTTAAAACCACTAAATTATTCTAATATAGCACTTTTGATTATTTGGAGCTCGCACATAATGTTGAACGAATTTAATGGTTCTTTCTTTCACAATTTTTCGTTACTTTTTCAAAGACTCGATTTAACGCGTTTTTCCGAAGCAACAAAACAAAAGAAACTCTGCGAATTTCATTCGCACTGACCGGACTGACTCTTTAATCTTACTGTAGACTCAAGACTCTAAAGCTGAACTGATCTGAACTGAAGACTGACTGCTTGAGACTTAAACTGCCTCCAAAATTCCGAAACCACTGTTTTTATATTTTTCGTTCCCCCCAAAATATTTACTTAACACAACACTAACCATTTTTTCTAAGAAATATATTTATGTTTAAAACCAAATATGTCGTAATTTTCTGGATTATCGGGATCAAGAGAGTCGGTATAAGAATTTGAGGACATATAAATCATGAAATCAAAGAATGCCGAAACTCGTGTCGGCCGTAAATAACCAATTTAATTACTTTTGCCTTGATCGTCATTATCTATTATTTCAATTTGATGACACGCGCTTGAAGACTAAGGGCGAGTTCTCATGAGCGTAAGTTGATATTTCTGGCGTAATCACGTGATAATATGGTGTAATTTGATTGGTAACATATCCAGCATAGCGAATATTTTACCAATAAAACCCAACCATTTTATTACGTGATTACGCCAGGTATGTCAACTTACGCTCATGAGAACTCGCCCTAACTAATAAAATTTGAACGTATTTTAAATATTTTAATTGATTTGGGTTAATGCTAATTTGTTTCATTTTTAATTTATTGATATCTACTGATTTGAAATACTGGAGATTCAATTTTTGATTATTCTATTACATTTAAATTAACTGTTTTTTTCATGACATTGTAAATTACGGGTCATTACATCCCTCCACCCTTTGAAACCGACATTATATTGAATAAGATAATTTGGTCAAATCATATTCTATGCCCATTTAAAGTTTTGTATTTCACCCTTCGTTATTTTCTTCAGTAATACAATTTTCGTTTTTTTTTTTTTTTCAAAATTGTTGATGCTAGAACGACATAAATACAAATTTCAATCTTACAAAGTAATAACCCTTACTTTTAGTAAAGTTTACTTGTATTAGCGCTGGTTGCTCGTTAGGACTATATTACGGCCTTCCGAGGCGACTCATTGATTGGTTGCCTGTAGTTTCGCTGTCAATCTCACAGAAGTAGGTATCGCAACTAGGATAGTTACGATCTGGATGCTGATGCTACTCGTGGGTGCTCCCACTAGTTTGCTAGTCACACTTATACCCTTTTGACTTTTCACTTTGCACAACACTACCCTCGTGGCTACTGGCTCTGATTGGCTGCTTCTACCATGGTCTTCGCGATTGCTCCTACTGGCTCGTCGGAGTTTCATGACTAGGACGGCATTGTCCAAACCTTTCATTTCAACATGGATACGTGACGTGGCAGCGGAACGAGTTCGTCGTTTTCTTGGTACCTACTATTTCTAATGGTTTGTTTCTAAATAAATGTTATACATTTAGTTCCTTAATTACCTTAGTTACGGCCTTTAAACTTTTTATATCCTTACATACTACTCTATTTTTTTCTTATTCATAAATTTTATAGCTAACATCCTTCCTTAGGCATTTTAGGTTTTACAATTCCTAGTTAGATATATACATATAGACTAGACATACTCTGATTTTTCTACATTGTACAGCTTCTTTAGTACATAATCCTCAAATCTAGCGGGACATTTTATGTCCCGTGTCCTCGTACTCCTTGGTACTTCAGGATCGTGTTCCTCAACCTCTTTTTCTTCTCCTTCTTCCGGATTTTCCTCATTTTCTTGGTTTTATTTTCTTCTTCCATTTCGCTATCGCTATCTCTCATCTCTCTGGGCCTTACGGGTAATTCTTGTCCCCGTGCCTAAAATTCATCTTCTTCTTGCGCCCTTATTTCATCATTGACGTCATTAATTTCATTTCGATCGACAATCTCTCCATTCTCGTTTCTTATCATTTCCCTATGGATTAGTGGAAATTCTATAATGTCTTCTCCCCTAGGTAGAACCTCATTGTCCTTCTCTTCATCGTATTCACTATCTCCGTGATCTGGTGTAGGAACTATTATTCTATGTTTGAGTCTTTCAGCATGTTAAATCTGCTATTTCTTCCCGTGCAATTCCTTTATTTTGAATGTAACCGGTCCTAACTTCTGAGAAAATTCGACTTGGTCCTGACCATTAACAACGGAATTAATTTCGGTGCTAAATTGCTTCCTGGTAAAACTGGATTCCTCACATAAACTAAATCCGCGACTTGGAATACTTTCCTAATTCATTTTGCATAGTGTTTATCGCATCTTCTGTCAATAGAAGCTTCTATGCTCCTCTAAACTAACTCGTGGGCGTTTTGTATTCTCGTGACTAAAGGGCCCCACAGACTGCGTTTTTGTTGGACGGATTTGTTCGACGATTAAATCTGGTTGAGCAAAAACGACGCAAAACCGAAGTGTGTGTGCGAGAAATTGTCGTTTTTGCTGGCATACAAAACCGATGCAAATATCTGGCTTCACCTGATTTTGTCCGTCGGATATGTTCGATATGTCAACAAATCTGAAGTGTGTGGGCTACGAATTTTAAAAACGACGGTTGTGTGTGGTGCGTAGCTACGTAATTTCACATTATTGAAATAAAAAAAAAATTAAAGCTTTCCAACATGACTGATGTTTGCCAAACTAAACTGAGGTCTGTGTGCAACTGCGATCCGTCGTTTTTGCTCGACCAGATTTGCTTGTCGAACAAAACCGTCAAACAAAAACGCAGTCTGTGGGGCCTTAACGCTGTGGCATAGTTTTCGTCTATGTCATATTTTACTGGCCCACTTGGCAGCATAATATGTCCAAAATGTCCGTTGAAGTAAAATATTATAGTAGATTATACCACGAGTCAATAATGATAGCTATTATTCCCGAGGATTATTACGAACTGAGCCGCGTTAGCGGCGAGGGAGTAACATTCCGAGGGAATAATAGCCATTATTGCGAGTAGTATACTCTACTTTATTTACGACAAATTAATTATTTGAGATTTTCAATGAACAAATTTCATCCGTCTCATAATTTTCAATACAAATCCACAAGCACTACACGTTTGACACTGACACTTTTGTGGAATAATGACCATTAATCCCGCTACTCGTCATTAATCCCTGGAGGAATAACATATATCATTATACTGCCAAAATCACAAATATAATACGCACATTATACATTAGTCGTAAATAAAACTTTAAAATGCCCATCGTAGCCGCTTAAATTGTGAAAAATATCGAGGATTTCATTGAGACAAAAAAAAATGAATTAGTTTACTAATGCGGAGCTCCTTAAATCCAATAAATCCTCATGAATTCGAAAAAAATATATAATAACTTTATTAACTTTATTTACGACTAATGTATAATGTGCGTATTATATTTGTGATTTTGGCAGTATAATGACATATGTTATTCCTCCAGGGATTAATGTCGAGTAGCGGGATTAATGGTCATTATTCCACAAAAGTGTCAGTGTCAAACGTGTAATGCTTGTGGATTTGTATTGAAAATTATGAGGCGGATGAAATTTGTTCATTGAAAATCTCAAATAAATTAATTTGTCGTAAATAAAGTAGAGTATACTACTCGCAATAATGGCTATTATTCCCTCGGAATGTTACTCCCTCGCCGCTAACGCGGCTCAGTTCGTAATAATCCTCGGGAATAATAGCTATCATTATTGACTCGTGGTATAATCTACTATTATTGCACAAATAAAAATACTATTTTTTTTACAACAAAACAATAGCCCGTAAATAAAACAAAGTTGCTAAGCAATAATCGGTATGGCCAGCTATTGACTTTCACTTTTTGGCTTATTGATTGACTCGATGACGGCAGGGCTCGGCTATCCTTCTTTAACTGAGGTAATTTCGGTTAGTTAGGTGATTTCGGTTAGGTTAGGTGATTTCGATTTTCCTGTTTGCTAACACGGCCATCCTGTGAGGAAGCGTCCACGCGACTAGTCTATTGTTTCTTTACCTAAAAATAAATAAAGCAGCAGTATTTTTCTTGACAAACGGATTCAAATGGTATTGCCAATAATCCTTTAAATGAAACTTGGTGGGATTGCCAACCATTTCAACAGACATTGATAGAATAGAAACACCAGTGATAGTTAATAATAATTGTTTCAACCATGGAGAGACGCTAGTGGGAATGCCAACTCAATTAATTTTGGAGGGATTGCCACCATTTATTTCAGTATACTAGTGGTATCGCCACTAAATATTATGTCAAGTATTTTTGGTGGGATTGCCAACCATCTTCTGAAGTATAGTGGGATTGCCACTAATTATTATTTCAAGTACTTTTGGTGGGATTGCCACCTTTACACTAGATATGGGGAATGGAGTATTAAAGTAAGCTTTTCAGATATTGATGGGATCGCCACCAAAACACAATTAGTTGTGAATAGGTACTTAGGAACTTAATAGGTAATGTAGGATTGCTACTCACCTTTTCATAATTACTGCGATGACCATGGCCTTAATTGGTCATGTGCGGCTACCGTCGTTCGTTGTCCCTTTTTGTGAGTTGATATATTTGATGAGGTAAGATCTTTTGAATAGTGTAAGGACCCTTGTATCTTGGCTTCAGTTTTCCTCCACCAGCGAATTGTGAATCTTCAATAGCTACGACATCACCTGGCTTAAACAAGGTGGCCCGATGCCGGGTTTCATTAAATCGTTGAGCTTGACGGTCACCAATTTTTTTCACACGTTGTTGTGCTATTGCGATGGCTTCTTCTGGATCAACCAACGAATCATTTGGTGGTTCGCCTAAGAATTTCCGGGTTGCTGCTAACCTTGGGTTTGTGCCAAAATGCAACACAGCAGGTGAGTAGCCAGTTACCGAGTGAACCGTAACATTCAAATTGTCCTCGATGGCTGGTAGGGCAATCGTCCAATCTATTTCTTTTTCGTGAGTCAGAGTAGCTCGCAACAGATTAAACATGGTTCGCATAAGGCGTTCTACCTGGGCATTGCCTCTGGGTACACCAGTTGCAATATGATGTAATTCAACTTTCTGTTCACACAAAAGCAGCGGCCCTATCCGCCACTATCCGTTTGGGCCTGCCCAATTCTTCAAAAACCGGCAACAGCGCCTGAATAGAGCATTCAGATGTTTTCCTCGGAATTGGCTGAAGTCTACATAGTTTTGAAAAGACATCAATGATGACAAGGATTTGCGTGCATCCATTGGAGTTCACCAATGGGCCAGCATGATCTATATGCCAGGTTTCTAAGATAGCATCTGATTTTTTTCCTTGTTGGCAAAATCCACGTCGGGTCCTGTATGTGATTTCCCCAATGTGCAAGCTCTACAATGGTTGATGTACTTTTTACCCATTTTCGGCCAATATAAATCTTCACGTATTTTCTGAATACACTTGTCCCATCCGAGATGTGACGACTCATCGTGGTATAGAGTCATAGTAAGCAATCGCGCTGCAACGGGCACAAAATATTTTCGAGGTTTTGTTTTGGTTACGATCATGTTCTTCTCAACTGTAAGGTCAGGGTCACAGTCCGGATTATCAAATATTTGTTTACAAAAAGTATCACTTTGCTGAAACTCTCGGAGTGTATCCTTATTGGCAATTTTGTTTATGTTTATCGTCTTTAATGCCAACACTTTTAGCTCGTTTGAATCATCATCCACTGGATTTCGGCTTAAATAGTCTATGTGTTGCATTTTATGGCCAGGGCGGTACTCTATGGAAAAGTCATAGTCTTGGAGTTTCACCCACCACCGCGCGACACGAGGGTGTAAATTCTTCTTTAAGGCGGTTGCTCGGACCGAATTGCAATCAGTGAACACTGTAAAATGTTTTCCATACAGGTACACTCGGAAATGTTCTACTGCTTCGACAATTACCAGTGTTTCTAGATCATATGAATGATAGCGGGCTTCACAGGCGGTAGTGCGTCTGCTGTAATATGCAACTGGCTATAGAATGCCATTCTCCTTTTGGAACAGAGCACCTCCTAGGTCTATAGAACTGGCATCAGTATGGAGTTCACAGTGCAACTCAGGGTCATATAGACGTAACACACGTGAATCAGTTAGCTTCTTGATGAGGAATTGCCTTGCTGACTCACATTCAGGTGTCCATTTGAACGGCTGATCTTTTTTTAACAAGGATGTTATTGGTGCTGTCACTTGAGAAAAACCCTTGATGAAGCGGCGAAAATATCATGCCAACCCCAAAAATTTCCGGACACCTTTCACATTTGTAGGGGCAATGGTTTGTGTTACTGCATGGACTTTTTGTGTACTCGGACGTACTCTTCCTTGACTCAGTTTCACTCCCAAATATTCAGTCTCTTGGGCAAAGAAAACACACTTGTCATAATTCAAAGAAAACCCTGAGGTAGCTAGAGCATCTAGCACTTCTTCTAAGTTTTGCAGTCCCTCTGAAAAAGTAGACGATGGCACCAATACATGATCCAAGCAAACAAAAGCCTTTTTGCCTTTTAGATTTCCTAATGCCTTGTCAATAGCTCGTTGATAAGTACTTGGTGAATTAACGTAACCAAATGGCACTCTGTTCCACTCGTATAGTCCATCTGGTGTTACAAAAGCTGTAATATGCCTGGAAGACTCATCAATTTCCATTTGGTGGAAGCCGGATCTCATATCTAAGGTTGTGAAGTATCTTGCGTGGCATAAGGCATTAAGTTGGTCATATCTTTCCTTAACCACTTTTTTGTTTAGATCACGGTAATCCACTTTCGCGAATTATTTTGTCCTTTAAAAGTTCACTTATAATATTCGCGACTTGAATCCGCTCCTGGTATGCTAATCGGCGAGGACGATATACCACTGGAGTACTGTCTTTCAAAGTGATTGTCATTTTTTGCAGTTAAAATATGATCAGGCGTTTTAGCCCTATATTTCACCAACAGCTTTTCTACATACAACTTTAAGTCAGTACCTAAATTATTGGGTAGATTAACTTTAATTTCAGGTGCACACTGTCCAACGAGAACTTTTTGAATCGGGCACAGTTGATATTGTAACTCAAGTCCGGTACTGTCTTTCACTATCTGCACAAAAGGCCGACTTTTAATGTCCCAGCCAATAATAATGTCCAACTCGCCCGGAATCACTTTATCCGGTACCACGGCGAAGTTAATCTCTAATGTTATTGTAGACAAAACAAATATCAACTCACAAACACCGACTGGATAAATGATTTGGTTTCCGAATCCTACGAAAGCACACACGTCACGATTTGGTTTTATTTTACCGTCCAGGGCAAGAACTACGGAATGTTTTATAATTGACCGCTCAGCACCTGTATCGATGAGATACGTGAATGAAAGCGCTTTTTCTTCGCATAAAATGGAGGCTATCGGTGTTGTTGACAGATGGCGTCATTTCCTCATCAACAACGCTTTTTTAGGCTTCCCATGCTTCAGCCAACAGTTAACGTCAGTGTGACCCATTTTCTTACAGAAATCACATACAGGAACATTTGCCTTGTCGTTGGTAGGGGTTGACGCACTCTTAAGAAATGTTTCAACGGGCTCTGCACTTTTCTGATTCTGGACCAATCGGCATTTGCTTTGATGGTGTCCAAGCCGGCCGCATTTGAAGCATTTACTAGTCGATGGTTCAAAACGCACGACCTTTGGATCGTATCTTTCTTTTATCCTTCGTTCCCCTCGTTTTTCGGCGCTAATCTTGAGCGATCTTGCACGGCGGGCATCAAACTCGCTGAGCAATACTAATAAGTCACGTTCGGATGTTGGCTTTTGCACACGGATTGCGGAACGGGCTTCGGAGTGTTCCAATCCATACTCAACCATGCTAAGAATAATAGGCCTGTTCGCACAGCAATCACAAACCAGTCAGAGCGAATTTCATTGGTTGAAAACAATCAGAAACAGTTGGAAAACTAGTTTCAACCAATGAGATTCACTCTGACTGGTTTGTGATTTCTCTGCGAACAGACCTAATATTCCATGGTAGCTGATTATAAAACCGGTTAATTGAACGTAGTTTTTGGTTACCATAATCAGATAATGATTCACAGTCTCGGCTACTTAGGGTTGCAGCGATATGTGCACGGGTGCCAGGGGTTTCACGATCAGGAAATGCAACAATAAGATCATTGCAGAAATTGTCCCATGTCCTTGAAAGGGGCCTCAAATCACGATAATAATGGTATCCCCGATACTTCAAAGCATTGCCAGCTTTGCTAATCATTAAAATATCGCTGACTTTGAGTTCTTTCTTTAATTTTGAACAATCTTCAAGCCATTCATTGATTGGGTAAGAACTTTTATCAGGGTCATAGCTCGTGATCTCAAAAGAAGGCACTTGTGAACTCGAGGTCTCCATTCCTGAGTCACTAGGCGTTGGCTGCAACGGTGACGCCACGCTCTTTGTTTGACTTGTTAATAAGGCAATTTGTTTCTGCTGGTTGGCCACTAAGTTGACGAGTGTTTCCTGCCACTGAACCCTAGGACGCTTTTTACCAAATGGCAGAGTTTTTGTCTGCTCAAAATCACTGTTTTCGCAATCACTAACGATTTTGCCTTCTTCTGCCATTTTTTCTTTTTATTTTGCAGACCCGTCTGGGGAATAAATCACTTTTGAACTTCCGACGAGCAATCCAATGGACAAGAGTCGATCCCACTTCTGATGATAACAACTTTATTAACTTTATTGCACAAATAAAAATACTATTTTTTTTACAAAACAATAGCCCGTAAATAAAACAAAGTTGCTAAGCAATAATCGGTACGGCCAGCTATTGACTTTCACTTTTTGCCGTATTGATTGACTCGATGACGGCAGGGCTCGGCTATCCTTCTTTAACACACCTGAGATGTGTTCGGTTAGTTAGGTAATTTCGTTTAGTTAGGTGACTTCGGTTAGGTTAGGTGATTTCGATTTTCCTGTTTGCTATCATATACAGGGTGTCCCAAAAAGATACCGACAAAGTTTAAGGGGTAGTAGGGGACATCAAAACAAGCATTTTTGTTTATATAAACATATGTCCGCAAATGAGCAATTTGGGCTGTAGAGCAAAAAAACTGTTTGGTATCTAGTTTAATTCTTCACAATAATTAAATCACTGTTTACTTATCAATTTTGGAGATTCTTGGTTTGCTTCATGTGGCAAATTTCTATACGCTAAAAGACAAAAGGGTAGCATCGACGTAATGACTTGAATCGTGAATCATCGTTTTTATGGTTTTGTGAAACCGTTCTATTATTCCATTGGCACTTGGGTGGTAACGTTTCAATTTCAAGAATAGTGCAGTAATGAACTTACTGAGAAATTGGGTTCCACAATCGGTTAGTATTTCTCGTGGAACTCCGAAACGGCATATAATCTTTTCGACGAAAGCTTTTGCCACCGTTTCGGCCTTGATGTCAGGAATTGGAATACATTCTGGATACCTTGTCAAATAATCTATACAGGTCAACATGTATCGATTTCCATTATTAGTTTTGTTTAATGGTCCTACTATATCCATACTTATGCGTCCCCACAGACTTTTTGGTACAAAGTTGTGTTGCTATATCACTGGTGGTCGATAATTCGTCTTGTGTAAGCTACATAATAAACACGAACTCCTTATCGTCTTTACTTATAGATGACCAATAGAAATCCTTTTCTGTTCTTTCTTTTGTCTTTTTCTGACCAGGGTGACCTGAATAAATAGCGTTGTGATAAATTCGCAGAATTTCTGGAATATTTTCTTAGAACCTAGTATTTTGTCAGTTCGCTGCCACTCTTCTCTCTGTTTATATATAATACCGTCGTCAATAAAATACAGGGAATTCTCATCATCCAAATTTTCCTTTATTCGGTCTATCGACTCATCTTCCTGTTACAATTTCTGTATTTCTTCTTTTGTCCAAATTGCAGATGATACAGGTCTCAGCTCTTGTCCTCTAGTAACGACAGCTATCACGGGTGGTTCCCTTTCTTCATTTTCGTCATTTTCTACACGTAAGCGAGTTAATGCATCCACATTGCTGTTTAGATTTCCTTTTCTGTACTGAATCGTAAAACTGTATCCCATAAGAAACATAGCCCACTTGGCTAATCTTGAGCTTGCGTCTTTAATTATCAATAAATCTGCAGGGTTTCTTTTTCCTTCTTGGCATGCTCAATTTCCGCTTTGCATGCTCTTGCAATTACAGATCTACTCTTTAGAGTGAATTCCTTCTCTGTTTCATTCAATAACCTCACTGGACCTACACTGTCCTTCTTACACAAAACACGTGCCACTAGCAATCCTGACAAAGCTGCTTCACATTGTTCGATACCTATGTGCTGAACCTTAACCCTTGAAGCTCTGCGTAGAGTTGCTTGACACACTACTTGACTCATCGGCGGTATCACCTCTTCTCTCAGAGTCACCAGAATACCATCTTGGTATCTGAATTCCATGTCCTTTACTGGACCTTCATTAGAATTCCTTTCTGATGAAACCTTAAAATTATGTCGGAATTTCCCTGGAAGTTCACTGTCCTTCCTCTCCAAAACTGGTGCTACTGGCAAGCCTGTCAA
Source organism: Ceutorhynchus assimilis (assembly GCA_917834065.1). Taxonomy (NCBI): domain Eukaryota; kingdom Metazoa; phylum Arthropoda; class Insecta; order Coleoptera; family Curculionidae; genus Ceutorhynchus; species Ceutorhynchus assimilis. The sequence goes on from OU892284.1 coordinate 23,459,238, forward strand.
AACTTCATCACATTGTTTAATGTGTTGAGCCTTCAGCCCTTGAAATTCCGCGTAGGGTTCCATGGTACACTTCATCATCATCGGCGGTATAATAACCTTCTATCCCAGAGACGCCGGAAAACCTTCTGCCATCATTCAACACAATCTCATTCCTCACTGAACCTCTTCGCGAATTTTATCCGGACTGACTCAATAATCATACTGTAGACTCAAGACTCTAAAGCTGAACTGAAAACTGACTGCTTAAGATTTAGGCTGCCTCAAAAATTCCGAAACCGTTGTTTTTATATTTTTTGTTCCTCCCAAAATATTTCAGGGCCACTTAACACAACACTGGCCATTGACGGTTCTTTTTTTTTCTAAGAAATATATTTCTTTGTTTAAAACCGAATATGTCGTAATTTCCTGGATTATCGGGGTCAACAGATTCGGTATAAGAATGTGAGGACATATAAATCAATAAATCAAAGGATGCCGAAACTCGTGTTGGCCGTAAATCACCAATTTAATAACTTTTGCCTTGATTGCCTTGATTTTCATATTTTTATGGATTTTTTTCTGCGGGTGCAAGAACCTGTCGTAGCAATGACTGTCTGGCTTGTCATTGTCTATTATTTCGATTTGATGACACGCGCTTGATGACTAACTAATAAAATTTGAACGTATTTTGAATATTTTAATTGATTTGGGTCAATGCTAATTTGTTTCATTTTCAATTTATTGATATCTACTGATTTGAAATACTGAAAATTCAATTTTTGATTATTCGATTACATTTAAATTAAATGTTGTTGCATTTTTTTAAGACATTGTAAATTACGGGTCTATTTTTCCCGGGTCATTACAGTAGTTATCATAATAGATCTGGATTACACACATCTATTCACAAATTCATTTCACAATTACTTCGTTCTAGGGCCTCCAACTCCAAAGAAAACCATTGAAAATAAAACAAATGGTGAAACCAAAGCTCCATTAAAGCCATCGCCAAGTGCCACGCCGGCCAAAAGCACCAAAGATGCCAATAATCGTAAAGTGATTGAAAGCAAGAAAGCACCAGTCAAAAAAGAACCAGTGCCAAAAGCTGCACCAGTCGAGGTCAAAGCTAAACCTGAACGTAAACCTATTTCTAGACGACCTAAGGCTATCAAAGGGCCACCAAGCCCTATGAAGAAGGTATTCCTAATAATTCTAGTTTACTCTTTAAATCTCAAGCTTATTTTGTAGATGTCAAATGGTATTCAAAAGCCCGATTCCTTGTCAAAACGTGGCAAGTTGGATAAAGAAGGTACCACCGATTCAAGTACAGTCAGTACTCCCTCAGCTGAACAAGACAGCATTTTGAAAAAAGACATTTCAAAGCTGACGCCAGAAGAATTCGAACAACTCAAAGTAAAAGAATTGGAAGAGCTCAAAGAAGAACAAGAAGCCGTTAAGGAAATCGAAGCTGTCTTCAGAAAAGGTGAAACACGTACCGAAGCATCTGAACCAGGTGTTAGAAAAATCAAGGAAATGTCTATAGATGATAATATAGATACTGAAGAGTACCTTATCATTGAGAAAGAAGAAGTAGAACACGACTCGTTGGACCAAAACGAAGACGAAATGCAAAAGCTAGTAAGGGATAGCGAAGAGTCCGAAAAACAACGTAAATTAAGCGGCGAAGAAGAAAAACTTAAAATTGAATCCCAAGAACAGAAAATTGTTGAAGTTGACGAGCCAACAAAAACTCCTGAAGAACTCGATGCGAAGAAGCCAGAAGCTGACAAAAAAGAACTCACCGAAGAAGAAAATAAAGAAATCGTGGAGTCTCATCCTGAAGAAAAAGTTTCAGCAAATATTGAATCTGGAGCTACAACCACTGCACCCACTCTTCCTGAAGACGAGCGTATGACTCTTGACGAAATTAAAGAAGACATTAAACAAGTGGTCGAAGAGAAACACGTGAAAGAAGAAACCAAAGAAAAAGAAATTCCCATTATTCAATTACCACAAAAAAGCCAGCATGACAGTCCATCCAAACCACATCCAGTCGTAGGCATTCCATTGGACAAACAAAAACACGTTAGAGATATTGTAAAGACTCCCGATGAGGTTGCAGACTTGCCTGTTCACGAAGAAGCTGACTATCAGGAATTTCAAGATGATAAAAAGAGTAACGAAGTGACTGACAAAGAAGGTGGAAAGAAAGAGGAAAAGGAAACCGATGATGTTGAAGATAAAGTTAAGCTTGATGAAACTAAAAAAGGATCTGAAGTAATTGAGAAGAAAAAAGAAACCGGAGATGTTGAGCCTGTAGCAATGCATGGCGAAGAAGCTAAAAAAGAATCTGAAGTAATTGAAATAGAAGGGAAAGAGGAAAAGGGAGATGTTGTTAAAGCTGAAGGTGAAGAATCTAAAAAAGTACCTCAAGATGAAAAACAAACAGACAAAGATGTTGAAGCACCCAAACATGTAGCCAAAGAAATTCCAATTGAATCAAATAAAGTTGAAAGTGATAGCAAATTGAATGACTCTGTGATTAGTGTTAGTCAAAAGACTGAGGAAATCGAAAAAAGTGATATTTTAGAAAAAGCCGATATAGAAACCAATGAAGATGCTGTCATTGTGCAAGAAGAAAAACTTAAAGAGAGCATGGACGAGGAATGGGTTGTAATCAGTAAAGACAAAGAGGAAGACGAAATCGCCGAAGAAGCTGACAAAGTTTTACAAGTTAAAGAACAAACTAAAAAAGAAACTATCGTTTCTGATTTCATATCCAAAGAAGTTGAACATGAAGAACAAACCGCCGAGCGTGCGGCTACAGCTAAACCTGATTTTTCATTACCTCTGGTACCAGCAGCTGATTTCAAATCAGAAAAAGAAATGGAGACAACAACTACCGAGTCCAGTAGCCACGAGTTACGTAAAGGAGATGAAGTGGAAAATGTAAGTAGTGATAAAGAAAAGGATGACATTCAGGCCCTTATCGAGGAAGCTGACAAAAGGCCAATGGAAGATACTATCGTTGAGAGAAAAGACGAAGAGAAAATTAACGAAATCAAAGAAACCAAACATGTAATTTCTGAAATAGACACCAAACTTCAAGACCTCAAAAAGGAAGTATCTGTGCCTGTGGAAGAAATTAAGTTGGACAAAGGTGAAAAGGACTTAACCAAAATCGAAGAACCTGGCGAGTCTGACACCAAACCGAAATTAGATGACATTACCAAAATTGATACTGAGCTTATTGAGTTAAATGGTCAAACAGAAGAGGTCATTGTTATTGGTAAGTCTACTAAAGTTACGAATCATACTGATTCAGCTGAAATCGTTGAAACATCCTCTGATCATGCAGAGCCAGCAATCACCGAAAAAGCTGAAGTCTTCGTAAAAAAATCCACAAGAAGTCCTGAACATGCAGAATCAGTAGTTCTGCCTGATTCTTCTCCAGAAGACGATGGACCACTTGTGCTTAAAGCTTTAGACATTGACAAATTAGAATTGGGACGTAAGTCCCCAGCAGAAAGAGAAGATGATGTTCAACTTATCGTTGCCAGCGTAGCAGAAGTACTCAAATCAGAAGCACCTTTGGAGGAGTTTGCAAGTAAGCTACCTTTTACACAAGAACTAAGAGAGACTCATATAACTACTCAAGATTCACCTATTGTGGAATCTAAAAGTATCAAACCCGAAGATATTATACCTCCAATTCCTGAAGAACCTCATGAAGAAGAAATGAATGGTGTTAAAGAAGACGACGAGTCGGGTACAGTTCATCGAATGTTAGTGACAACATCTAGTGAAGATGGAGGTGAAGAAATCGAAATATGCCCTGCAGGGACTATCACTTTCTCGAAAAGCTCTGAAAGTTCTGGCAGATCATCTCCAGAACCATCACAAAAGACTCAGTCTCAAAAATCATCAATTGTTGAAACTTTATCTGACACTCTTTCAACTGTGAAACAAGTAGCTGAAACTGGTGGAAAAGTTGAAGCTCCTAGTGTTGTTAATGGGGCGTTCCAAGTGGTAGAAGAGTTGGAGGAAAAAGTGGATAATTTAAAAGACGAAATTGAGAAATCTGAAGCCAGAAATGTTGATGATAAAGTTGGTAAAGCGCATGACGTAGGGATGGTTAAGAGCGAAGAGATTAAATCTGCAGATGTAATACCAGTTGATGCCAAACTCGAAAAAGAAGCTGAGATTGACAAAGAAAAAGTTAAATTGGATAAAAAAGACTATACCGAAGCTAAGATTAAACCTGAATCTGATGAAGACGCAGAAATGGTTCCTGAAGTTTTCATTGGAAAAAGTTCAGAGAAGCCCAAAGACAAAGTTGAAGCCAAACCAGCATCTTCTGAGAAAGAAAAGGTTACTGCAGAAGATGAAACTGCTAAGCATGATGTAGTTTGCAAAGAACCAGCCGGAAAGGAAGAACTAGCTGAGGCTACAGAAGAAAAAGGTGGGGAAATACCTAGTAAGCTTAAAGAAGAAAAAGAAGTTACTGAAAAAGAAACCAAAGAAACTCCTAAAGATGTTACAGCTGAGCCAAAGGAAGCTGCTACAAAAGATATTGAAGCTGAAAAGCAAGATGAGAAACTGCTAGAGGCATCTAAAAGTGACACTTCACCAAAATCTCCTGAAAAAAAATTGGAGGAAATTCATGATACTCAGAAAAAGGAAACTGATGGAACAAGTGACATCAGCAAAACTGTAGATCAGCTAGAGAAGGATGTTAAAGATGCTCAGCAAAAAATCATTGAAAAAGCAAGTGAAGATATTGAAAAAGTCTCTGATGCTATTGCCGAAACAAAAACTGAAGTCTCCGACAAAATCACAGGTACCATATCAGGCATATTTGATAAAATTGAACAGCATGTTGAAACTGCAGCAGCACCTTCGGAAAGTTCTTCTGCAAAGCTTGACGATTCACAACCAGAAACCAATTATCAATCAATACATAAAGATGAGAGTGAAGATGTTGAAGTACCTATACCAAAAAGGCGGCAGAGCATAATTGAGAAAACTCAAGATTTTATCGAGACATCTGGAGAGGCTTTTGAAGGTGTTTTGAGCTACATAACTACCAAGGCACATTCTGTTTTGGACGACATTATCAAATCAGATATAGACTCAAACAAATTATCAGGAGAATCGACTCCGGAATCCAAAGAATTGAAAGATTCTACCAAGTTATCTTCACTGCACCTGTCTGATGTGGATAAGTCCAGAAAGTCTACACCAGACTTGAAAGAGTCCAAAGAATCATCTGGAAAATCAACTCCGGATCCCAAAGAAATTGTTTCAGGAACAATTAAACTTGATTCACAAACGCTATCTCAAGAAGCGTCTTCAGCATTATCTAGAAAATCCACTCCAGAACCCAAGGAAGTAGTTCCAGACACAAAAAGAGATTCTATCGATATTCATAAATCATCTGTAGTCGGTCATATTCATGCATCACCAACTCTATCAGGAAAATCAACTCCAGATCCCAAAGAATCCATTGTTGATTCAAGGGAAGCCAGTATCGATTCCAAGGCTCATAAAGCTTTGTCTGGAAAATCAACTCCAGAGCCCAAGGAAATGAAGGAAGTGGATCCAGACCCAAAAAGAGATTCTATCGATATCCATAAATCATCTGTAGTCGGTCATATTCATGCATCACCAACTCTATCGGGGAAATCAACTCCAGATCCCAAAGAATCCATTGTTGATTCAAGGAAAGCCAGTATCGATTCCAAAGCTCATAAAGATCTGTCTGGAAAATCAACTCCAGAGGCTAAAGATATTGATACCGAGAAATTATCAAAAGATGATGCTCTATCTGGAAAGGCTACTCCAGAACCACAGATACAAGATCTAAAAAGAGACAGTCTGTCTGGAAAATCAACTCCTGAAAAAATTGCCACAAAGCACACCGAAGATTTGATCTCCGATTCGAGGAAATTATCTGTTGATCACAAACAAAAGTCTCCTGAGGTATCTGGAAAATCTACTCCAGAAAAAGTTGCTACAAAGGACACCGAAGATGTTATCTCTGATTCGAGGAAATTATCTGTTGATCACAAAGAAAAAGCTCCTGAGATATCTGGAAAATCTACTCCAGAAAAAATTGCTACGAAGGACACCGAAGATGTAATCTCTGATTCGAGGAAATTATCTGTCGATCATAGAGAAAAGTCTCCTGAGGTATCTAGAAAATCTACTCCAGAAAAAATTGCTACAAAGGACACCGAAGATGTTATCTCTGATTCGAGGAAATTATCTGTTGATCATAAAGGAAAAGCTCCTGAGGTATCTGGAAAATCTACTCCAGAAAAAATTGCTACTAAGGACACCGCAGATTTTATCTCTGATTCGAGAAAATTATCTGTTGATCACAAAGAAAATGCTCCTGAGGTATCTGGAAAATCTACTCCAGAAAAGATTGCTACAAAGGACACCGAAAATGTGATCTCTGATTCGAGGAAATTATCTGTTGATCATAAACAACAGTCTCCTGAGATATCTGGAAAGTCCACTCCAGAAAAAATTGCTACAAAGGACACCGAAGATTTAATCTCTGATTCGAGGAAATTATCTGTTGATCACAAACAAAAGTCTCCTGAGATATCTGGCAAATCTACTCCAGAATTGAAGGAAGCAAAAGATGTAGTTGAAGACGCAAAGAAGGATACTGAGGATGATTCGAAGGCATCTACACAGGACAAAGTTGACTTGTCTCCTATTGCATCTGGAAAATCTACTCCAGTGCCCAAAGAAGTGATTGTAGAAACTAAGAAAGATGCGAAAGATGTAGTTGAAGATGCAAAAAAGGATTCCAAAGATTTAATATCGGATTCAAACATATTAAATGGAGAAGGTCGTGTCGACTCACCTGCAGCTTTGTCTGGGAAGTCCACTCCAGAACCGAACGCACTAGTAGCAGACATCACAAAAGATTCTAAAGACTCGATTGAAACGAAAGATACAACACATGTAGCTGAAAATGCAAAGAAAGATGTGGAAGATTTAATATCGGATTCAAAGATAATATCTGCAGGAGGTCACAGCGACGCATCTAGACAATCTACTCTAGAACTCAAGGAAGTCGTTGACGATTCCAAGAAAGATTCCAAAGAATCAATTGAACCAAAAGATGAGAAAAAAGACACCAAAGATTCAGTATCCGATTCAAAGATATTGCCTGTGCAAGATCACATTGATGCATCCCCAGTCTTGTCTGGAAAGTCCACACCAGAATCCAAAGAAGTAGTTGCAGCCATCAAAAGTGATGTTAACGGCTTAGTTTTGTCTGGAAAATCTACTCCAGAGCCCAAAGAAATCGTTGCAGGTACCAGGAAAGATTCCAAAGCCTCACTTGAACTCAAAGACTCTAAAGATTCAAAATCGGATTTAAAAATATTATCTGCAGAAGGTCACAGTGATGTGCCTTCAGCTTTATCTGGAAAATCTACTCCAGAACCGATACAAGTTAAGGCAGACACCAAACCCGAAACTAAAGATTCAGTTGATTCCAAAACACTCCTGGAATCGACTCTGTTACTCAAAGAATCAAAAGATTTTGAAGATGCAATTAAGGACACTGAAGATATCATTAAATTATCCAAAGAATCTCTTGCTTCTTTATCTGGAAAAACTAGTACCGTGAACGATTTGGGTGATTCCAAACAACTGGCCGGAAGTGAACACATTGATGGGTCTCCAGCTGTATCCAGAAAATCTTCAGAAGCAATTGAGGCCACTAAGCTATCCGAACAATCTCCTGTTTTGTCTGGAAAATCTTCTCCAGAACCCAAGAAATTATCAGGGCAATCTTCTCCATCTCCTTCACATGATCATGTTGATACTCCTCTAGCTAAATCTACTAAATCCACTGTGGAGCAAAAAGATTTGGACGCAGAATCTAAGAAAGATGAAGCCAAAGAAGTCATGGCAACAAAAGAAGAAAGAAGAGAAAGTATCATTGAAGCTGCTGAAGAATTTATTGAAAAATCAGAAAAAGCTTTGGGTTCAATGTTTTCTGTTATTGGTGGTGCAGCTAAATCAGTTTTAGATGATATTTGGGCTGATACTAACAAAGAGAAAGAAGATAAAGCTAGCGATGAGAAAGATAAAGTTAAGGAAGCATTTGAAGCTAAACATACAGTTGAAGAATCTGGGTTTATTAAATCTGGAAAAAGTATTGATGCCTCTAAAAATATTGAAAAAGAGAAAGATCAGCTTCAGGGTGAACTTAAAGTTGACAAAGATGTTGCTGAAACTGAAAAGAAACAAACTATTTCAGAAGAATTTAAGGTAAACAAAGAAACTATTGAAAAGGAAGAAAAAGAAATTGAAGATAAAGTGATGCATATTTCGGAAACTTTGGAGAAAGTTTCTGAACTTGCTCAATCAGTTTCATTTGAAACTTGTCAATCAATTAAAGGTGGAGCAGAGACAGAGGTAATTGAAAAAGAAGAAATGCAGCTTGGTAAACAAGCAGAAAAACTGAAAGATAGCTCTGAAGATTTATCAAAACTAAATGGATCGGTAACATTCGAAAAGTGTCACCCTTCTGAAGAGTATCAAGTTGATAAAGAAACTGTTAGTAAAGTTGAAAAGAAAATAGAAGACCAAGCGACGCATTTATCAGAAACTGTAGAAGAAGTATCAGAGCTTGCTAAATCTATATCATTTGAAAAATGCCATCAAAAATCCGACAGTGTCAGTGAAAAAATGGATCAAGCCAAGCCGGATGAAAGCTATCATTTGGATGAAGCTAAAGTAGATAAAGATGTTGCCGAAAAAGAAAAATCTTCCAAATCTGTCGAACAGATGAAAGCTGTCGAATCCAAAGTTGACAAAGATATTTTAGAAAAAGAAGCGACACCTTCATTTGAAATTTCCAAAGAAGCGAAGGAAAAAGATGAAAAGATAATTGATGATCAAGTGAAACGTGTATCAGAAACTGCTGAAAGTCTTTCTAACCTTGCCAAAGCGGCTTCTTTTGAAAAATGTACGCCCCCTGAAGAATTTAATGCTAATAAAGACGCGATTGAAAAGCAAGAGAAGAAAATTGAAGCTGAGGTATCACAAATAAAGGATAATGTTGATGATTTGGATAAACTTACTAAATCAGTTTCATTTGATAAGTGCAAGCTTAAAGATGATGTTAAAGAACATAAAGATGAAAAAGTTAATGATGAAGCTAAATCTGTTGAGAATGTAGATTCTAATAAAGTTGAGCATCTAAAACAGGACAAAGAATCAAGCTCGAAACTTGAAACTGATGCATGCAAACTTACTATAACTACAAAGTCAGAACAAATTTCTCAAGCCAAAGAGTCTATAGTATTAGAGGTTCACCCGATTTCTAGTCAAACGGAAAAATGCGAAAAGGAGAGCATGGAAAAGACTTCATCTAGTCTTAAAATAACCCAAGAACCTAAAAAACTGTCTATCTCTGACGTTGAAATTAGTATTAAGACTGATATTGATCACAAGGATGCTATTAGTAGCTTCTTGGATAATGAGAGAGCAGTTTTTTGTGATAGTACTGACGCCAAAGTTTATATAGCCCCTAAGGAAGTAGAAGATTCTTCTGTTGTAGAGGCTGCTAGTGTTAAATCAAGCCCCGAAATTGAAATTTCTGGAAAAGCTACACCACCTACACAACCAGTCAGCCCTGTTGTAACCAAAGATATACAAAAATCACCTTCATCGAAACTGGATAGTGGTTTAAGTGAACAAACTGGTAAGAATCTTTGGTTGTATTTGTTGAAATATTGCATAGTGTTTTATAGAAACTGACGAAGAAGACTTGAGTACCAAATCCCAAATAGCACATTCTCAATCTGATTTAGATGAGCTTGACATGAAAATGGATCCTATGAGTATGTCGTTTTATGGTGCTTTACCAGAAGAACATGAAGGTGAAGCTGCTGCTCCAACTTATTTGTATGAAATAACTAAAGCTAAATACGGGGCTGATGTTAAGCTTGAAGAAGAAGCTGAAAAGGAAGATGATGGGTTAATGACTGCTAGTTTTATTGGTGAGAGTTTTTACAAAAATATTATAAATAATATTTTAACATAATATTTTCAGGTGATCTTCCTTCATCATCTACAGTTGCCGATAAGTCCAAAAAAGATGCTGTAGACTCTTGGGGCAAGCCTTTAGGTCTTCCAGCCCCGACTTACCTCTATGAAGTAACCAAAGCCAAATTCTCATCTCAATCCCATGAAGCTGACATAATGACTTCAAGCTTTATTGGTGAATTACCAACATCGGTTCAAGATCCGATGACGGCAAGCGTCTACTTTGGTGGTGAAGTTTCTGACGAGAGTTTCGATCCGATAGCATCTTGGGGAAAACCTTTAGGGCTTCCCAGTCCGGCCCCACCAAACAACGGAACGCCAAAGAAGGAAAAGAAGCTGACAGCTTATGTGTCAGCTAAAAATAAGCTGAACGAGAAACGTGCCGAGTCGCCTTCGAAATTAAAAGCCAAAAAAGTGAATCCTATTTATGTCGATTTGACCTATGTACCTCATCATGGTAATCACTATTATTCCTATGTGGACTTCTTTAGAAGGATCAGGGCTAGGTATTATGTGTTTTCTGGATTGGAACCCAGCAGACAGGTGTACGATGCTTTGCTTGAAGCTAAACAAACTTGGGAGGAGAAAGAATTAGGTAAGTTGTATCATTATCTTTTTAGCCAGAAGTTTTGCAACGGTTCAGGGCATGGACTTTTCTAGTTTGCTGCTTTCTTCAGAGTATCCTTCACTTCGTCTTCTCTATTGTGATGTTTCCTTGTTCCATGCTGCTAGAATTTGTTCCTTTCATTGTATCTTCTGAATCGTTAGGCATATGCTTGAATCTTCTGCTTCATTCTCTCGATTGCTTCTATCGATTCATCATCTTTCATTTTATGCTTCTGAAACAGTCTTGTTTTGATTGGCTCTAGTCTTGGCAGTATTATCTCCTTGGGAGATTTCCATTAACTGGGATATTTCTTTTCTCATGAGTGCTAGTCGATTTTCGATTCTGATTTTCTATTTAGGCTCCTTATTCATGTCTTAATTTCTTTTATATTGCTTTATCTGTAGATATTCTCAGATTACCTTTCCAGCTGCGTATATTAAATTTTACATCTCCCTGATGGACTAGTTGTCTGCTTTTAATGCTATTTGCACCAGTGTTTGATTTGTCTGCTCAATTATTGTTTTTGTCCTTTGGTTCTTGGTAAGTTTATCGTGATCATGGAGGGTTTATAGGGGGGAAGAGTTACGTATAAAAGTTATTCATATACACATTGGTAAGGTAAGTACCTACCTATCTTACACTATTTACGCACACTGTACTCTCTTCACTTTCCATATGTAATCAACCCGAGTGATGAGGAAGTTCTTTTTTGGAAATGTAGCTGATTTTTCTTTGAGAGTCCGCGCAGCTGCTGATTCTGATCCCAAAAGTCACATTACCCTTACTTCTTCTTTGCTTTAGAGTAGCTTGCCCAAATATTTCCAGTCTTTCAGTATAAAGTAGTCCTCTCATTTCGAAAGGAATTCTGGGCTGGGACTCTGTTACGAATGGAGATATTTTCCCTATCTCCATTGACGTCTCCTCTCTATTGATTTCGACAAGAGAGAAGAGAGAGAGAAGAAATAACGATCTCTATCCGTTACAGAGTTCCAGCCCTGGTAATCTGCCTTGGGACCTTTTCCAAAATTTCAATATCTTTGATGTAGTAGGGTTCCAAATACTATATCTGTAGTATTTGGTATAGTTTAGTATATCTCAATTTTTGGTCTGATTAGGAGGCCTTCAACTTCCTCACAATCTGAAGAGAGTTATCTTTAAAAGTCTTTTGCACCATGAAACAAAAAAAAAAGAACTATTGGCCTTTTTCAATATCCTTTTAATATGGGTCTCCCATTTCAGATCACAAGAAATCAGCAAGCCCAGATCCGGTTGGCTCAGCAACGCCAAAAAGTTGAACATTATTTAGCAAGTATGCTTGATAAGGGTTATTTGGACCATTATGCAGTATTGTACATTTTGATGCATCAAGCTTCATGCACCACTCGTCCGTCCATATCTCAATTCGCCTCAGATCCCTGTTCAGGCATTCCCTTTGCAATAATTAATGGATTACAGAAAACCTTGGTATCGTCAGCAAAAAAAAAATAATGTTTGTCTATTTTTCCATGATATATCGCCCACATAAACCAAAAAGAGTAATAGTCCCGTGAATTTGGTAGAACTTTGTTGGTTAGCAGGAAGTCAGTCAGTTCTGTCGAGTTACTCTGCATATTTCCAAATTCCTGAAATTTTTCGCAAATCCATAAATTGTTGAAATATCTGTGGAAGATGCGGCTTGGCTTTCTTTGAATTTTTGTAGGAATACTGATGGAAAACCACTGAGCACATAAAGCCTTGTTTACTTTTTCTTCTGTAAATTGTATTCTGTCCACTGACTGCAGCACAAATAGTTCTGGCAGCGTTAGCAATCTGTACCTTACAAACAGTTGTCTACAAGAATCAAGATCTTACTGCCGTGCCGTCCTTTGAAGTACAAAGACTCCAACCCCTCGTACATAAACCCCAAAAACAAATTCCATATCGCAAATTAGTACTTAAACACTTCTCAATGTGCAAATTGACTAACTTTTCTTGGCTACTATCTTGGAGAATGAAGGTATTAAAGCTATGGGTCGGTAATTTGGAGGGAAATTCTGATCTCCACACTTATGGAGTGGAAGGATGGTTAGCCAACTTCAGACAAGCCGGAAATGAACTGGAAACAAAGGAAATATTTATAGATTCAGATTCCTCCAACACACCGAGCGCTGTGTCTGGAAGACAGGGAAAAAAATGTACAGACATATGATTCCAACCTGACGATCTTTGAGTTCCAAAATGTCAGCGTGGGTGCAATAAAAAATTTGGGAAAACGCGATCATCCAAATAGTCTGAAAGCTAATCTGGCAGTTGACAAGAGAGAATGACTGCAACAGAGCATTAAAATGAATTCAAATAATCAGGAGTGTGACTAAAAGAATCAACTTAATTTTTTGCGACATATACCTCTTATCTCATTCACAATATTTCACGTTTCCTTTGTAGGCCAGGAAAGAGAGGTTGAACCTCGCAAACTCGACACAAGGTCTGTTTTATTTTTTTCTGGTAGGACAAGGGCTGCTTATTATGGGTCTAACTTTTTCCAACAAAATTTCACTCTGGAACATCCCCTTTCATCCCCCAGAAGGTGGTTTGTTGTGGTTTTTCCGAGACGTAACGCTTCCGCTACGTTTTACAAAAAAATACCTTTATAGCAAATTAAAGAGGACTAAATTCTCTACAATTTATCCAGCGACAGCATATGTCTATCACCTACCCTTTAGTCGGGGTGGCGCTCTAAAGTTGAATGACCTTGAAAAAAGTTGTTTTGGAAATATTTTTTTTTTACTGAACAGTAAAGCAAATCTACCACAAACCATACAGCAAATACTCACAAATAACTGACCGATTTTTTAGTATATGTTTTATTTAAAAACAGTAACCCGTTTAAGATATACAGGGTGTTGAAATTTAAACAACCCCCTTTAATATCATCTGAAGGGCTGATGCTAGACTGTTCAAATTTTCAGGGATTATTGATGTAAAAATGATATTGAAAAATTCGTATAATGCACCCCTACTTTCTTCCTGGAACCACCCCAAAAAAAATTAAATTTGAATGCATTTTTTTCATTTTATTGCACACAGTGCTCTCCATGTGAATGATTCAAATATTATTTTGTGCACACCTCCAACATACATAGGTACATACACACCAGAAGCATTTTTCTAGTACAACCCCACTAGATGGAAAAAAAATACAGTGTGTCCACTTAAGTTCGCAGCATATTGTAAACTTTTTTATTATCAATTTTACGAAAAAAAGTTATTCTTTATAAAAGTTACTGCTTCTTGAAAAAATAATATTAAACTACTAATACTTGAAAAAGCATGTACAGGGTGGTCAAAAAATAGAAAAATATGCAGGGTGTTTCCCAAGTACTGTTCGTAACTTCAGGATGTGATTGCTTACAATATTTTAAAAAGAAAAGTTCCCATAAACATGTGTCCGGAAATGCGTAGTTTCTGAGATACAGGGAGTCAAAGTTTTAGAAAAAATCGTTTTTTTAGCTCAAAAATCCAATTCCAATTTTTTTTGACTCTAATATGACTTGCTGAATCTGAAAAAATATCAAAGGTATTAAAAAATAGTGACGTGCCATTTTTTTTCTTCTTTTACCAAAAAATTCTATATATTTTGTAGAAACTTTTATAGAGAATAACTTTTTTTCGTCAAATTGATAATAAAAAAGTTTCCCATATGCTGCGAACTTGAGTGGACACACTGTATATTAAGGGGTTTTGGCTTTTTGTTTCACATAGGTCAGTAGCACACTAAATAAGCTTTCCAAAAATATATCTATTTATTGCAACATCTCTTTGAAAACTACCCCTGCCCCTTAAAGAAGTTGTCGCAACCACTCTTTTGCGACTATTTTGTTACCTATGCATTGTATGGGAAGGAAATTTATACGAAATTGAAGACCACCATTTGCTCTACAAATAGGTTCCTAATGCATTTTTTTATATTTTGTAACCGTTACGCCACAGTGGCGTCCCAAAGCTTAGAAATTTTATAGCGAATTCCAGTTTTATTCCATTATCTCGTCACCTATTCACAGATTCAGCACCCCCCCAACCGAGGAGATGAGAGGAAAAAAATACATACATTAACGTGTAATAGGCCTACTGGGGACACCACAATAAAAAAACGCGCCTCTTGAGGTAGAGTACCTACATGGTTTCCACACCATCGTTGGGTGGTGTGGATTGTGGAAACGACTACAATATGTCGATGTCGCCACTGTATTTTATTGGTTGGAACATAGAGCTTAAATTGCATGAAATATAATTGATATATACGTAATACTGTTATCAATAAATCAAAGATAGGCCCTTATAACATGAGCTGAAGATCATTGACGAAAAAAAAACAAAAATGGAGTTTGCGTAACGTTTTCCGACATTTGGGCTACCGTTGTGGCTGAAAGGTGGCAAGAACGAAGTGCACAGGGTATAATTAGTAGACATTTCTGGTCTTCAATGTAGCAAATTAATTTTATCGATAAAATGTATAGGTGACGAGATAATGGAATAAAAATAGAATCCGCTTCTAAATTTTTGATTTTTGGGACGCCGCTGTAGCGTAGCGTTTGCAAATATTAAAGCAAATGCATCAAGACCCTATTCGTAGAGCATATTATGGTGGTCTTCAATTTCGTATAAATTTCCTTCCCATACAATGCATAAGTAACGAAATAATCGCTAAAGAGTGGTTGCGACAACTTCCATAAGGGGCAGGGATAGTTTCCAGAAGGATGTTGCAATAAGTAGATATATTTTTGGAAAGCTTATTTAGTGCGCTACTGACCTATATGAAACAAAAAGCCAAAAAAAAAAATTACCTCCTTAATATATTTTTTTCCGTCTGGTGGGGTTGTATTAGAAAAATGCTTTTGGTGTCTATGCATGTATGTCGGAGGTGTGCACAAAATATTATTTGAACCATTCACATGGAGGGCATTGTGTGCGAGAAAATAAAAAAAGGTATTTTTTTTCAATTTTTTATTTTTTTTGGGTGGTTTTAGGTAGAAAATTTCTTTCATTCTTATATCAATAATCCCTGAAAATTTGAACAGCCTAGCATTAGCCCTTCAGATGATATGAGAGGGGGTTGTTTAAATTTCAACACCCTGTATATCTTAAACGGGTTACAGTTTTTGAATAAAACATATACCAAAAAATCTGTCAATTATTTATGAGTATTTGCTGTTTGGTTTGTAGTGGATTCGCTTTACTGTTCAGTAAAAAAAAAATAATTTACAAAACATTTTTTTTCACGGTCATTCAACTTTAGAGCGCCACCCCGACTGAAGGGTAGGTGATAGACATATGCTGTCGCTGGATAAATTGTAGAGAATTTAGTCCTCTTTAATTTGCTAGGAAGGTATTTTTTTGTGAAACGTAGCGGAAGCGCTCGTTTCGGAAAAACCACAAAAAATGACCTTTAGGGGGATGAAACGGGATGTTCCAGGGTGACATTTTGTTGGAAAAAGTTAGATCCATTATAAGCAGCCCTTGTCCTACCAGAAAAAAAATAAAACAAAACATGTGTCGAGTTTGCGAGGTTCAACCTCTCCTTCCTGGACTATTGGAACGTTTGCACAATTCAGTAGGTTGGTTCTGCGTTTGCGCTAGTACAAAGCATACCATACTCGTTTGGCTCTCGTTAAAAAGTACCCATTCTTTGTGAAATATAGTGTTTAAATACAAAAGAAAAAGCTACTCACTTTAAACCAAGCCTGAAGAACGCCCAAATCCATTTTTCGCACGTCAGGAGGTCACAAGTAGGTGAATTATTACGTTTTATTGCTACTAACCTCGTAACCTCACTTTTCACTGGTCGAAATGTCAACACCGATGGAACTCCCGCCTACAATTTGTCCGGCCTGCAATAACCCAATCACTGATTTGGAAAACACGTGCGTTTGTTGTTGTATTTGTTTTCTACAAATTCACAAAAAAAACTGCAGCCAGTTGTTCGAAAATGGGAGCGGACAACCTGCATGGAAATGCCGGAATTGTATCGACACTACTGCCGAGCCGAACAATATTGCCATAACGGTTAACCACTTCCAGGCAATGATGAGACAAACCTCTGTCTAATATCAGTCCATGTCTCAACAGTTAGCTGGTGTCTCAAGCTCTGTCACCACTTGTAACACAAAAATCGAAAATCTAACCACCATGGTCTCCTCTCAAGGGGTCCTAATTTCTAATTGTGAACAGAAGATCCAAAACCTTCAATCTGAAAATGAACTACTCAAAAGCAGAATTCAGGATCTTGAGAAAAATTCGTCTGTAAACAATGTGGAGGAGTATCTCGCTGAAGCTGCTGATCGTGAAAGGCGCAAATTAAACCTTATTTTTGTCAATATCCCTGAATCCGACAACGATCCTGCAATGCTCCAAGAATTACTAACGAAAATGCTCCCTTCGCATTCTGTAATCTTTCGTCTTGCTACGAGACTTGGAAAGCTTGGTGCAAATAGACCCAGATTACTAAAAGTTTCATTTAACACTTTTGATCAGGCCTTGTTGGTTCTTAAAAATAAAGGTAATTTAGCTGAAATAGCTTGCTATAAGCAAGTTAGAATAAGGTCTGATCTTACAAAAACGGAAGCAGATAGGCTCTCGTCTCTGAGACAGGAACTTCAAGATCGTAAGTCCAATGGCGAGAACAATATAACAATAAAATATATAAAGAATGTGCCGCAACTAGTGCCTGTGGCTCCATCATCGAAAAGGGATAGAAATATTGCGTTTTCTCCAGAGTCCAGCTCAGCCTCTTCCAATAAGCTGCCGAAGGTGCAGTAGCAGCCAACAATTTTATTTTGGAACATGGACGGATACGCGAATATTGACTGTCTACTGGAAGGAACTAGCTTAACTTGTTTAACCGACATAGTGTGTCTATCCGAAACATGGTTAACTTCAAAACCTGAATTACCTACTTACTTGGCAAATGTTTATAATCTTGTTTATTCTAATGCTGTAAAAGAGGCATCACGAGGGCGAGCAAGCGGTGGCCTTTTGATCTTGCTTAAAAAATTTATGTCTTACGAAATCTTACAAACTTCAACCTGGTGGCTTATTCTTAAAATTTCGTTTGAAAATAGATGTTTTTTACTGGCATTTGTTTACTTAAGACCTAGTTTAGATCTTAATACTTTGTTAGAATTATTGCAGTTGGCTTTTGACGATGCGAGGGATGCTAGCCCGGACGTGGCTTTTTACATCTGTGGCGATTTTAATAGCCGAATTGGCAGTAGTAATACGCTGGATGAGGAAGCTTTGATGGGCTCGCGTCTCTTGCATCCCCGTACATCTTTAGATCTCTTAACTAATACCAGAGGGCGTTTACTGTTGGACTTCGTTACCATCAACAACCTAGCGGTAATAAATGGAAGAACAGTAAATGATTCTCCTGCACAATTCACTTTCAGTAATGCACGGGGAAACAGTACAATCGATTTATTTTTATCAAATGCTGAGGGTTTAAATTGTGTTGAGAACGCATTTCCCGGTTTGTGTCGAGTTAAATATTTTTAGAAGCAATATTAGAAATGTTCAAATTTCGCCTCCAATCGTGCAGTCGACACGCTCCCTTCAGTGGAAGGACGATCGCTTGGCTCGAAATACATATCAGCAGCATTTGCAGTTCTCACCACTAGTTATTCCTAATAATGATATTAATGGTTGTTTTTCAAATTTCTGCGCAGCCTTGAATAATGCGGCAGCGGCAGCGAATTTGATTGTGACGAGGTCCAACTCTGGTATGCCTATGCGAAAAGCTCGCCATAAACCATGGTACGACTATCAATGTTTAGATAGGAAAAAACTAGTACGTCAAAGTTTGAAAGAAGCAAAACTAAACAACTTTAGCCAGCTGTTTAGGGCAGTTTATTTCGAGCACAAGGCGGAGTACAAACGGCTCTTATCATGTAAGAAGCGCAACTACAACAAGTTGTTGTCCGAAACTTTTAGGAATACGCGCGACTCAAGGTCTTTTTGGGAAAATATAAAAAAATTAAAGGGTTTATCGGTTAGGTCTGACTTGAGCATTGAAACGTGGGAAGGTTTTTTTACCGGTGTTTATCACCACAGTGCTAAACTCGAACTGAACTTTTTCGGAACCTTTGACCCGCTATTGGATAAAATAGTCGAACTAAAAGAGCTTCAAATTGTCTTGCAGTCGTGTAAAAATAATAAAGCTCCTGGCAATGATCAAATCCCCTACGAGTTTTTAAAGAACCTGCCACAGAACTGGTTATTGTATTTGTGTACTTTGTTCTCAAATGTAATTAAATGTCACACTGTTCCGGACTCCTGGACAAAAGTAATTTTTTCAATGCTTTACAAAAAGGGCGAGCAACAAGACCCAAATAATTACAGGTCCATCGCTTTGGTTAGCTGCTGTTTGAAAGTTTTTACTCAAGTCTTGTTGAATAGGCTTCTGACCTGGCTAGATACCTATAATGTAATCCCTGAAAGTCAAAGTGGCTTTAGAAAGAATCGAGGGTGCACTGACAATGTTTTTGTACTTCATACTGTCATACAAAATCATCTAAGACTGAAGAGACGAAGGGTGTTTGCTGCCTTTATTGATTTCCGCAGAGCTTTTGACTCGATTTCACATAACCTACTGTGGCACAAAATGTACCAAGTAGGAATCAGTTCAAATCTCATAATGACCATAAAAGACCTTTACGATAAAGCCACGGTTCAGATAAGAGCAACCGAGGGATTAACAAGGCCCTTTCCCATTTCTTCTGGGGTCTTGCAGGGTGAAACTCTTAGTCCTACCCTGTTTAATATTTTTCTGTACGATATTGTCCAGTTTTTTCTGGATCGCGGGGTGGGGGGGTTGAGCATGGACGCTACTAACGATATAACTCTTCTACTGTATTGTGACGACCTTATACTACTCAGCGACTCGGAAATTGATTTACAGAAAAAACTAAATATACTTCAGCAATACGCCAGTGAAAACAATCTTATCATAAATTCAAACAAATCAAAAATAATGTGTTTCAACAGACCAGGACTGCCCTATACAGGTGGGTTCAAATTCTTATTTAATG
The DNA here is from genome assembly GCA_917834065.1 of Ceutorhynchus assimilis. Lineage (NCBI taxonomy): Eukaryota > Metazoa > Arthropoda > Insecta > Coleoptera > Curculionidae > Ceutorhynchus > Ceutorhynchus assimilis. Next base: position 23,478,969 of record OU892284.1, read on the forward strand.
GGGATCCTCTAGAAGTGGTAAACAAATTTGTCTATTTGGGAGTCGTGTTCACCCCATCGAACTGCTTTCGGATAATGACGGACAATACAATTTTACGTGCATGTCAAGCGGCAGGTGCGGTTATGTCACTAACATCTAAAATAAAATACAATTCATTTTCTGTTAATAAGAAGCTGTTTTCTGGTTCCGTTATGAACTCGTTTAGTAATTGTTTACCAGTCTGGGGGCCTCGATATGCTGATGTCCTGGAGAAGGTTCAGTCCTCGTTCTTTAAGTCCCTTTTAAGGCTCCCAAAGAATACCTCCCATGCCATAATTAGAGTTGAAACAGACAGTCTGCCTCTGTCGTATTTCGTGTTCAAGTCAACGCTAAACTATTTTATTAAACTATTAGGCATGGAGAATCACAGGTTGCCCAAAATTTGTCTAAATCGCCAGCTCAATTTATTTGGTGGTAGTGCCTCCCCTAAGTTTAATTGGGCTTACAGCTTTTACAGATGGTTTCAAGAAATCGGAATAACCCACTTGTGGTCTTTAAATAACATTTCTTTAAAACGTAGTAAACCAGAGATATTAAAACATTTTCGTGAAAGATGTTTGCAGACCGACTATCGAGTGGCACGAAATTCTACGTATACTTTGTTTTATAGTCAATTTGATTTAAATAAGCATTCGTTGAAGTACCTTTATTCTGACTGTGCTTTTTACATGATCAGAGTTATTACACAAATACGACTTTGTTCGAGTTATAACTGCAATATATTCTGGAATGGCATAGCTTATAGAATTAATCAAGAAGAACTCTGTTCGGTTTGTAACCTAAGAGTGCCTGAAACATTTCTTCACGTTCTCTTTGAATGTCCTTTATATCGTAGTGTTAGGCCGGCAGATTGGGGTGATATACCGAATTTTGCTCATAATTTGGACAATCTAAACCCTCAACTGGTGAGGGTTATTTTCCAAACCGTTACTAGTATTCTTAAACTTAGATCGTTCTTAAGAAATGAATAGACCTATTCTTTAGATTTTAATTTTATCTTCCTATTCTCCTCGTACCTGAATTATTATAGAGTATTATTTTTTGTTCTTTTTCATTTTCAAATTTGGGTTTACATATTTAAACGTGTAGCTTATAAGTATGAGAAATGTAGCATTACTTAGATTAAGTTTATTATTGTGCAGAACCTACTGTTATAAGAATGTATATTCTTTTTAAACAATAAAGAATTGATTGATTGATTGCAGTAGGTTGGTTGACACGGGTAGTGAAGCAAGCTCGTGGGTCACGCTTAAAGAAATGCGCTTGCCCGCAATCGTTTCCTGAAGGCATCCTGTGGTGTTTACACTGGGCACGGAGTTTTTTGTGTAGTCGTGCAAATGGCTTCGCTTTTGCTGAAGAAAAGTGCCAGTCTTCAATATGGCTTCATCGATAGAAGAAGGTTGTGCAGTAATATGCGAAATATTAGGACTGAAAATGGTTCGTGAAATACGTTTCATTTCCTGGTCTAACCATTTTGCTTTTTGATTGTGATTTTTCTCCTTTTCCCATATGTTTTGCCAGAATTTTCGTATTTCTTCATTCGATGGAATTTTTTCTACCTCGCTCTTCTCTTGTTTTAAATTTTGGTATAATGTCTTTGGGTCTTCTTCAAATTGTTTGTTTTGAATGTAAATGTAATCTTACGTTGTATCTTCGTAATCTTTGTGCTTGGGCTTGAATTTTCTGTTATATCTTTTCAATAGTTTCTTTCCTGGGTTTCTTTATTCATTATGTTGTGTTTTTCATATAACCTTTTTTTTATATTTTCATTCTTTCTTAATTGTTTCCGTGTGTAATTTCTATTATTTGTGATAATTCTTTTCTCGTGCGGGTTATTCATTCACTACGTTTTCATCTTGGTTGTGCATGATTTGTTATACTTTTTCTCTTCATTCTTGATGTCCAGAACTTTGCAAATGACTATTTCTGTCGCGTAAATTAGCTTATTAATTTTTGAGATATCCTGGTTTGCGTTTGGTTTAAGTAGTTCCCCTAGTGCGTTGTTGGCATTTTCAATTACTAGCTTTGATATTTGATTATCTTTTATCTTTGGCAGTTTTTTCCATGAGCAGTCTTCGCGCACTTTAAAGCTTCCCATGGTACTGTATGTTTCATGAGATATTATTTTTGGAGGTGTTAGCGGCTTCTATAAATATTTCTTTACATGACTCATGTTGATCTCTTTTTATTTCTTCTATAACGTCTCTGTTTGAATGGCGTCTTCATTTCCTTAAGTTTTTGTGTGGTTCCGGATTTGCTCGTTTATTTCATTCATTTCAATTTCTGTAAGTTTGTTTTGTTTTTGTATAAACCTTCTCTGCGCTGCCAGAGTATATGCTGTTATATTTGGTCTTTTATCTGAGTTCCTTTTTCTCCATAGTTCATAGTTGTCTTTTATGCCTTTTGTTCCCACAGTTTCTTGCAGAAAACAATAGCACCACATAATTTCTTTATACTTTTCTTTCCTCCATTTTTCTTTCTTGCCATGATTCTTTTCTTCTTTGGTCTGTATAATTGGTGAACCTGATGGGCCGCTTTGAGTTGCCTCGTTGTAGTTCTCTTCAGGTTTGTTGGCTGGAGCGTATTGGTGTTCTTCATTTTCTTGTAGTCCTTTCTCATAGCCTGGGTCGTCTGTGTGGAGGTGTGAGCAGTTCTTATTCATTTCCAGTTTTTGTAGGGTGTCATATTTTTTATTTTCTAATTGGTTTTTGTGGTGTTTCGAGTTGTTAATAGTGTCCATTTTAGGGGTTTCCTATCAATAGTAAAAAAAAGACATTTTTGTGGTTTCTGTTGCATATCTTTATTGGTTGTTTTCCTCCTAAGTATTAAATTCGTTTATTTTGGTTCTTGCTGTATATATGTTAAAAGATACTTCAAGAGTTTCTGATAATGTCATTATTTCAAGGCTTGTACCATGTAATTACAATAATTGCTCACGGTTTTTAGATCTTCATCATCAACCAAAATAAACTTTTTAAACTTCTCCCAATTTCTGCGTATATGTTCAACAGCTTTCAACCGTAATTGGTTATGTGCTTCTTGGTTATCATAAAGGTGTAAGCTAATTGCCCTAAATAGACAGTTACCATCTCCTATTGTTTCCAAAATACTTTTTCCTTTTCTAGGTTTATTTTCTCCTTGTTATTTTCTTTCTTCGACCCCTTACTGCCAGATCTTGTAGTGCCGTTTCGCGAACGAGTGCCACTTGGTCCACTCTGGTGTAGTCCCATCACCAGGGGCATTTTCCGAGGCACAGTTTTCATTTTTGAAAGCAACATTACACGCTTATCAGGTTCCTAACCTAGTAAACGGTTTGCCAGTTTTGGCCTGCCCTGGGTATTTTATTTCCCCGGTACCCACTATTTAGTGGGCATTTCCCAATCCGCCATCTGGGGAGGCGCCCGATATGTGACTGGCAATCCACACGGGTTAATATTATCATTAGATATTATTATTATTATTATCATTAGGTATTATTAATATGGATTTTAGTGATAGGCGGATGGGTAACCGATGAGACCACTGAGTAATTCAGTTTTTCACAGTTTGTTCACAAATTAAACACCATAATGCACAAAGGAATTGTGCCAGCCTCTCATTTCTGAATCTTAAAGGTTTTTAAATTGATTTTTGTTTTATGACTAGGCTATTCCACTGATATACTACTCTGTTGGTCAAGAAGTTTCTTCTTAGTAACTCGTTATAGTTACATCTTTCCTTCTCATGTTTCTGGTTATGACCTCTGGGTATTGGTGGCGTTAGTGGCGACTGCATGGTTGGACGAACTTTTGGAAGTGGGCCGGGAAATATCAGTCTAGCGGCCCATACATTGATCGATTCATGCAACACATCATCACCCCTAGATGTGATCTAATAATATTTGAGTTCATTATCACCAACGCATCCAAATTTTTTCATTGTAAGTCGATTCCTTGATCGATTTTTTATGTATTCAAGTGCTGAAAACTGAAAAACATTTTTCGCACCCTACTTGTGTGCACGCACTGCACGTTAAAGTGAGGACATACTGGTAGGCCCCAAAGATGACTCTCAAGCATGGATGTGAACTCAATATTTACTTATAGAAAACCAAACATTGTTTGCAGTATGAATGTGAAGAACATTAAGAAAGTTTAAATTAATTCCCTGTATCATCTTCATCTTCATCGTTAAATTCAGGGAGGTCATACAGCACCGTCCTAGTCAAGTCAACCTAGGTACCTAATTTTATTCAAAGCAGCATCTGGCATTAGTTCAGAAAAAATATTTGGATCCAAACATGAAAAATCAGCACAAATATCTCTATGCCTCTATTTTTGTTATGATGCGATCCATGGCCAAATCGTGTACTATTCCACCAGTGATGGGTTGTTCCCATTTCAAAACTGATGTGATTGTTATGCCTAGGTCTTTGTGGCGCAAAACTTGTTTAATTGACGTTTGTTGGAGGAGATCATCATGTTCAGGGTTATTCCGGCCGATATGTAGAACTGGTGCGCTCGAGGTCATTCAATTGCATTTTCCAAGACATTGTTTTTGATGATATAGGTCTTCCTGGAGACTGTAGTAGTGGATTGCAGGATAGGCTTGTGTCATCTGCGATTCATATCTGGTCTTTAATTTTTTGGTATAAATCGCACAAATAAGCCAAGAAAAGCAAAAGTCCGCTAATACGGAGTAGGCAACTGAGAGTGATATTGCTGTCTTAACCTGAAAGGTCCGACCAGTAAAGAATTCCTCAAGAAGTTGCCGTAAATCGCCCCTGACTCCAAAATGATATAGCTTGTATAATAAGGGTACAATATGAGCTTCGAGGAAAAAGCTTTTGAGTTTTTTTAGCAATGATTTTTTCCATATATTTACGTAAGCCGCTGGTCAGGCTGGCTGGTCTGTAGGTCTGTAATTTCCTGATAGCTTATTGTTACACTTTTTGAATATAGGTATAGTCTATCGATAGTCAAATGAGACAGTAAAAAAAATAATATTCCTTTGGCCGTCGGCGTTTTCTTTATGAAGCACCGGCCGGCGGAATAAAAATTTATTGAAACAGTTTTATATAAAATAAAACATGAGGCACGATACAACTCAAATAGGAATCAAATTTATAAAAACTATCTACTGCACTGTCTTTCCAGACGAAACTGATTCGCAAACGACGGCCGCTACAAAGAAATATGCCGCCAAAGAAGCCGCCTTTTCAAAGAAATACGCCGCTAAAAATTCTAACCAATAAGCAGTGGCGCACCCAAGGGGGGGGTTTTGGGGGTTAAACCCCCCCCCCCGATATTTAGCACCAGTATACAGAATTTTTCGGTAAAAATATTTTTTTGCGATTTTGGTTAATAGGTACCTACAAACTTTCTATTTTACATAAAAAAAAATATCCTATTTAGGTAATGCGAAATTACTAAAATCTGGAATCGAAACCAAGAACCATGGAAACAGTGATGCCAACTCTCTGAACTCGTGGGAAATTTTCTTTTTCGTGGGAATTTCTGGACGAAAATATTTGAAATGGGAAAACTAATAACGTTTAGCGTTCTGCTACGACATGGCTACACATCCAGGCTGATAAGCTGTCGCAGTCAATAGCTCTGGTCCAACCGCCATGAGAACCGTTCTGGAACGGTTATTTCCAGTTGCCCACCTATTTTACAATAGGTTGAACGTTTATCCTAATTGGCAAATAGATTGATCGACTGGAAATGAGCTAATATGAGCTTTGTTCCAACACAGCATGAAACCGTACTAAGTACCGTCACGATTCTGCGCAAAGCCCAACATTTTTGCGTAGAATCCAAAATTCGTATACAGAGTGGGTTTACAAACCGTTCAGGACCGGTTTTTGACGTGTTGGACAGAACTAAAGGTGTTTTCTCGCGTCTCAAATGTTTTAAAACGTTTTTCAAAACCGGTTTTTAAACAGTGTCACATGACGTCATAATTTTTCGGCGCGAGAAAATGGTGTGAAAACTTGGATTGGATTGTATTTGTATGGGTTCATCGCGAGAATATACTGCTTCAAACCTGTTTTGAACCTGTTTCAAAAAAGTGAACGCGTGAAAACAGCTCAAGGTTCCTAAAGTTAATAGGTTGTCTGGTAATGCTTAACAGATGACGTCATCAGGAGGAAAAAAATATCAGGTAACCTATCTCTTTCAAACAACATTGCTTGATAACTATCATTGATAACCGTAAATGCTAACAGAATCCTGGGAAATTTCTGGGGATTTTTCATTGTGCATGGTGGGAAAATTTGGGAATTTTTACACATTCGAGTGGGAAATTTTATTCTAAAAGGTTGGCAACTTGTTGGCAACACTGCGTGGAAATCTGGTAACGCCCAGCATCGTACACTTAGCCAAACATAAAACTGGTACAGGCAATATATATTTTTTTAAATTTGCCTAGTGTGAGTCAGACTTAACAACAAAAAGTCTCTTCTGAAAAACTTCAGACAGTTTTTGTCAACGTCAAAGCTGAACAAAAGTAAATGCAACATGTTTTTGTGTTATGATTGGTTTAAATATGACACTGACTTGACTGTTTTTGTCATTGCTGAAATGATAAAAAAGGTCGATTCACACAATATAACACAATAGAAAAATGCGTACCAGTTTTATGATTGGCCAAGTGTACATCGCAATTCGCGGTCATGTAAAAGTGCATTTACACCAAGTGCGCAAAACGACTGCAAATTTGCGAATGATCAGCAATGTTTGTGAACAAATTTATTTGATTGGTGGAGACGGAATTTAGAATGTTTGCAACCATGTGGGAAACTCTCTTTCTTTTAAATACACATAATTATAAAAACAGTGGTTTATCATTATGAAACCCCCCCCCCCCCCAAATAAAAAACCTGGGTGCGCCACTGCCAATAAGATATTCCTGGAGTCAACGTTGACTGTATAAAACAACCAATAAGATGCGTTGTTCGCAAGTGGATTCGCATCCAATGTATACGGGCACGCTCAATATATTTTTCCTAATAATAATATAATAATTTTAACGGGCAATACGATAATTTGAGGAGACCCCAATTTTTGCCTTGTCTCATTTGAGAAACGATAGACTATATAAGAAATGCCTTTTTTCAAGGTTATGGAAAATCTCCTGTGGATATTATGTCATTCATAAGTGCTGCCAGAGGCCCCTTTAGAGTATGAAAACAATTTTTAAGAAATATGGGAGGAATCTCATCAAGTTCAGGGCCCTTATGTACTTGATGGCGATTTCTACCTTTTCTGGGGTGAAATTTATGGTGTTGATTTCTGTTCTGGAGTAGGATTCAACTGGAAGTTTTGGTCTAACATCTGTAGGGCTGAGTTTAGTAAAAACACCCTGGAATTGCTGTGCAAAACACTTTGTTACTTTCTGGTCAGATTCAAATGGCATTAGAGTTGCTTTGTTAACAATATTGAAGTGACTGTGTTTAGAGAGCAATAAATCTATGATACTGACTGTTTCCCAGTTATTCGAACAATATCAATTATTAACGGTCGTGATCCATAAAATAAAATTTAGAGATAAGGCTAGAGTTCCCATAGGAAAAGAACTGTTTGGAGTTGTTCAACAGATTCTGTCCATATTGTTTTCCTGCTGTGATGATATAACTTTTGACCTTATTATTTTGATACTGGTACTGTTGGTAATTTTCTTCAGTATTATTGTGCGTATATTTCTGCCACAAGTCTTTTTTCCTTTTTATTTCCCTAAATACTGCCTTAGTTAACCATGGTTTTCGGAAATTAACTTTTTGTTATGTGTATGGCATATGGTTGAGAGAATTCATGTGGGTTAGTAGCCTGTGCAAGTTATTGCTGAAGGGTTTGGTTTACTTTAGCATACCTTATTTTGAGTACCTAGTTGTTCTTTAGTTTCGTCAATTTCTTTGCTTAGCTAAGTCTTCTTCAAATCGGCTGATGGCTTCTACCTGTTCTTTAAGTTGGGTTTCCAATGACACCTTATTATATTGTGACAAAATTGAGATGTTATGTAAGAATTGATATTTTGGTAGCCTGAATAATTCTGTCACATCTTAAAATTTCATGGTATATTATATTGAAAAGTAAAATTGATCTGAAGCAGTAAATAGCAGTTTTCTGAACCGGAGGCAATCTGAACGAAATCTTCTTTCTTCTCTTCTTGGAGTGGTTATTGAAAAGTGTTATTAGAGACTCAAAATTAGTACCTCTTACCACTTTTCTGCTGAAGCTGGAAACACCTTCTTTAACTACACAAACCGGCACTTGAGATCTTTCTATGCCACCACTCAATGTTTTAATGGGAATTTTAAAACTAAAAAAAAAAAGACTAATTTTGAAAGATTGAAATTAATTTATTTATGAGTGAAAAGAAAGTTAGCGTTTATTATTTAAAGATAAAAAAAGGTAGAGTAAAATATAAAAAAACTAAAATTACCTTATTTAATTAATGGACCATAAACAATTTTTAACTAAAGAAAAATTAAAGACAATTGAAAGAAAAGAGAGTAATTTCCCAATTAAAAGATTTCGTTCCAAATCTGACACTCTTTGGAGAGCTTTAACTAAAACACACTAGAGGATGAAAAACGGATCGAGAACTCGTTGAGACTTTGCGACTTAAATTTCCGGCGATAACTAGTAGTAAAAACTAGTGGCGAATTGGCGATAACTAAAGGTATAACTGGCCCCAACATTTACTTAAATAAGCGAAAGGAACCACCCTCTGGGTACCACTTTAGAAGCCCATTGGCTACCCCTCAGAACCGGGCTTGCTATAATCGACAAAGTCAAAGATCTTTAACCCTCTTAGCTTTTAGCGATTCGCTGAAAGTACCCTCTGGTTTCTTATTGATTTCCCATTGGTTCTCAAGTTTATTCAACCTTCCCCATTCAAACTGCTCCACCCTGTGATCCAGTTTGATGGCTCTCCAACAGAGTTCGCTAGTTACATGTGGTCAGATTCTTAATTGAACATTTAATGTTTTCCCCTTTTCTAATTATGTAATATACGTTCTATTCTTATTTCCTAATTTCTAACCTAGTCGAGTAAATAAAATAAAAGTTCCCTAATTTCTAACCTAATTATCAAGGATGTGAAATGAACTAAACCATCCGCTATTAATTTAATAATAAAATAATTGAGTAATCATTCCTATCTTAACCTACCTATATCTTAACTATAACTAAGCATTTAACTATCTTACAGCTAACATTTCACCTTTGATAATTATATTGTTATACAATTTGTTACTGTATCTTAATTATTGCTTCGCTACACACACACATGCTTCGATTATACTTAATTCTTTCCAGCGGTATCAGTTAATTGACATCTGGGTTCGTCATAAAACGTGGGCATTCAGAAGATTATCCTCGACTTTGAATACATTATTACAACCACATGGGATCTGGATCAGTCGACAGATTAGTTTAAGGTTTAAAGTCAGGCCTATAGTTTATTACAGCAACGCGAGATGTCAATGCTGTCGCCCCTACAGTGTGCCCGTGTGCCCTAACTTGATAGTCAAAAAAAATAGAAATCTTTATTTGGTTAAATTGTGTGATGGAACGTTTTTTTTCTTTTATTTTTGCGGAAATTCGAAGTATTATTCTGTTTAACATAAACAGGGTTGTAATTTGGACCAACGCGAATAATTTTGAACGTTCATCCGTCAGATTTTTTTTTAAACAGTGTAGCTACAGACGTATTTCCAACTATTTTTGCAGTAGCAAGGAAATTTGCTTAAAAAAATTATGGATTAAAGTATATCAATAACCATAAAGCATATATTTTTTTTGGAATTTTTGATCGCAAGGTTCAGAAAATAGGGTTGATTTTAAACCTTAAAATTTAGTGTTTATCTAGGAAAACATAAATTTTGCCTATAGTTTTGTCAATTTGGGGTTACAGCAATAATAATCTTGAAGCTATAAAATTCGATACTTTTCTGGCTTTCAAGTGATTTTTACCCTCGAACAGATTAGGTCGTTCGCAGAACTCGATGTGTTTGTAAATTTCATTAGGGTCACATTTTAACTATCTATAAAAATAAAACTTTTTCCACGAAAGATGAGTTTGAACCGAGAATATGAATTTGCTATTGATTCTGTTACAATATTTTCAATCAATCTTTAAATTAATTGTGTTTTTAGATGTTCTGTTCAATTCTTTTTCAGAAGTGACCATCATCCCAACCTACGACACCGACATCCTGGGTTACTGGGTAGCGGAAAACGAAGAACAACTCTCAAAATTCAAGATCGATCTTGCTCCATCGGCCAGCCGTTGCACTATTAATCTTCAGGATCACGAAACGTCATGTTCAGCTTACCGTTTGGAATTTTAGATTAGCGGGGCCCGATAATAAACCATCGGTTCAGGCCTAAAATAGGGTTTTCTTGTTGGCAAAAGTAGCATAAAATATCACCAACAAAAATTATAGTATAGAATATTTAATTGGTTAATTAGGTGAGATTAGGTGCTCTTAAATTCCCATATATTAAAACGATTATTTTTTTTGAAATTTTTGTGGGTGACATTTTAGTCTGCTTTTATTATATTAGTCTCATCTGCAATAGTTACCGCAAAAGAAACGTCCATTTGATAAAGAGGCCAACACTAATGTACTAAAAATCTTCCTTTATATTTACCTCCACGTCGTCTTCATCTATAGGAAACAAAAAACAATCTTTAACTCAAAAGTAAATAGAGCCAGGCTAGAACTGTAGGTAAAACTATGTATCTAAAAACACATAGAATGTATCGTAGTTGTTAGGTGAACAATTTTAAGTTTTCACAAGAATTTTTTTGCTTATTGAAGTCAGGGTAAAAAAAAAAGAAAAATATTCAAATGCAGCAAAAATGAATACTTGTTTTAGTTTTGTCATATGATGTGTTTTTCTTAAAATAAGTTTAGTGATGCCTTATTTGGAGCCTTTGAAAAATGGTAAACTCACTCAATGATAGATGGTTTTGATCAAGTTTTACTGCCAAACATATTTTTTATAAATAAATGAACAAGTAGGTATAAGTGAAGGACAAAAATAATTGATATCTTGATTCTTGGTTTCTTTCCTTCATATTGGCCCTATAAAAAGTTTAACTAAAACGTACCTACAATTTTTTATTCAGATTAATTTATTTTAAGAAAAATAGATTAGGAATTAAATGACAAATTAAATTATTAGAAATCAATTATTAATATTAAAATGTTTTTAAAATTTAAATAAAATATTTTATTCAAACTTTAGCTCGCCTCAATGCAACAGCAATTTGAGGAGGGATAAGTTGAATTTTCAAAAGTTTATCGATGACGTTGAATAAGTCATTAATTTATAATAGATAGTCCAATAGAGGAATGCAGAATTATTCAATCATATTTCAGAAAGATGAAACTTTGACTAAAATATATACTTACCCAATTTCTCAACATTGATAGAAATATTTTTGACGCAAGAAATGGAGGTCTTCAAGTTTATCTATCATTCCCCAAAAGGGCAAAAGTGTCACTTTTCTATTGTACGATCAAAATGATTCTGCAGTCATCATTTGGCCCATAAATTTATGTGTAAGACAATGAAATTTCTAGATAAGAATTTACGTAAATAATTAAAGCGAAAATGAGCCCTTTAAGCTAATAAATAAGTAATTCAAAAAAGCATTTTTGAAATGATTGGGTGATAAAAGAGGAAATTGTTTAAATACCTAAACACAATTGTTCCTATTTAAAAAACATATACGTAAAATTTCACTTTAGCAATGAAAAATCCATTATAGTGGTATCCAGTAAAGTTGGTCCATTTTTTCTGATACTCTGATATCACTTTGAAAAAAAATTATAAATTATTTTGACCCCATTGTTCTTTTTCACTGCTTTATCATCCAATTATTTTCCTCCCCTCTATAGCTTTATTATTACCGTTGTTAAATGATATTTTATTATTATTAAATTTAAAATGTGATTTTTTTCGAGGTAAACTTGGCGAAGAAGATTGACGATTTGTATCGAAAGGCATTTATTGTGAAACAATTTCAATTTTTTATACTTACTGTAGCTTATACACTAAATAGCTGCTTTTTTACACTATACTAAATGGTAGAAAAATGAGTGTTTTGTTTTATTTTTAATCGAGTTTTTAATCTTTAATATATAGTTGCAATAAAGTCACTGTTTGTTTAAGCTTTTATATTTATGTTGTGCAATGATGATATTGATTAAGTATTTATATGTTTTCTGATAGCTATCTATATAAGGCCTACTGAGCATTTAATTTGTTTCAAATAGGTACACATTTATGTGGTAGGGCAAGACTGGTAGTTATATTTATTTATTATATTAGAATTATTCTAGTGTTTTTTCTAATTTTTAAGTTTTTGAATGTTTTTGAGTGCAATTGATATTGAAAAGAAATTGGAAATTGCCGTTTTACAACAGTTTAATAGGGGCCACAAAAATATTAATAGCACTCAAAAAAAAAAACAAATAAAAGGAGAGAAAATAAAAAACGAGCTTTGAACTGTCACAATATAATTATTGTTGAAAAGAAAAAATAGATGAGATGGTGCTAAATCGAGGGTCAGGCCTTGAAAATTAGGAATTTTCAAATTTTGATATTTGAATGGGGAAATTGTGATTTTTCCCTTTTCAAATATTTTTCCTATTAGGAAAATTTCCAAAAAAATATATTCAATACGATTGGTTCGAAGTATCTACTCACTTATTTAGATATTTTGAGTTTATTCTAGTAGATACTTAAAGTAATTTTTTTTCATTCTAGCAGTCAATTGAAAATTTATAGTCAACACATAAATTATACAAATTTTCTCTTGGTAGATTTTTAATTACCTAAATAGATAATTATTTAATTTATATACGCACATGCACTTTCGGAGTTTTATTATGTAGGTACTAAAACTGTCATTGAATATATTTTTTAAATAAAAGAAATGGATATTATTTTTATTCGCATTAAATAAAAAATACTTGGCATACTAAATGTAACTAGAATTGATTTTATTCAAAAACGAGTTTATGATTGATTGAATAAAATCAATTTAGCTTTAGCTGAAAAAAAATAAATAAAAAATAAAATATGTATGAAAAAAAAAATAGCTTCTAGTCCAAAAGTGACTCTGATCCTTTTAGCTTAAAACAAATGTTGTATCAAAGTTACATAATTATATTTAAACGCATTTAATGTATGGGAATGTATGAGAATAAAAAAATAAAATTTTAAAAGTATAGCCCTTGTGTTTTTTTAAATACATACATTGTCAATAAGTTTGCAAATTAAGGTTTAAAGTCAACCCCTATTTTCTGAACCTTGCGTTCAAAAATTCCAAAAAAAAATATATGTTGTATGGTTATTGATATACTTTAATCCATAATTTTTTTAAGCAAATTTGACTCGCCATTTTTGAGTTATATCGCAAAAACTGAAAAAAAAAGTGGTTTTTCATCATTTAAGTATTTCAAAACGAATGGATGAAGTTTCCCGTTTTTTTTATTACGAACTACTATTGCAATTCTACGTGACATATCTTTTTTTCAAATTTTTTGAACGTGTAGTTTTCTCGCTACTGCAAAAATAGTTGGAAATGCGCCTGTAGCTACACTGTTTAAAAAAAAATCCGACGAATGAACGTTCAAAATTATTTGCGTTGGTCCAAATTACAACCGGGCCGGTCGGGCCGCAGGACCGACTCGTCTTAAATTAATAATAAAATTTTAAAATTTATATATTTGGCAAAAACATCATGAAAACTATCTAAAACAATATTAAGACTGTGGTCCGAATATAACCAGGGTTGTGGTTACGCGGTCCGAAAGCGAATTTTAGGTTCGATTAGGGCAAGTTACTTTTTAAAAAACAAACTTTTAAAAGCAGGGACTTTATTACTCGAAATACAAATGAATAAAGACGAATTTTCATCCGTTACAATGGCTTAAATAAAATGGTATAAATGTAAAGTCAGCAGTAATAATCGTGTGGGTCGCTCGAAGTCGGATTGTTGTTACGGTTCTCATCCATAAGAGGCCATGTATAGAGTGTACATAACTCCTCCGCCCTTAGTGTAAAATTCTGGGGTTAGGGCCAGAATTTGGCAATGGTTGGCTGGGGGATTCTTCTTCGGGTTCTTCTTTCTTCTTTCTTGAGTTTCTTGAAAATATCTTATCCTTGTAAAGCTTAAAAAGGACAAAGATAATTATTACAAAAATTATTAGATAAGTTATTATTGTCCAGCCATTAATAGTATTGAAGTTGATTGCTTGTTCTTCGATTTGGTTGATCTTCTTTTCTTCGATTTCTAATGCGTTCTTGACTGAATTGATTTCATTTAAGTTTATATCATCTAATTTGATAGGTTTGATATTAGTGACAATTTTATCTTTTAATAATTCAAAATTTAATTTGGGAAAGTTAATATTTTTGAATTGACGTTTAATACTATTAAGGTTTCTCAAATAAATGTTATTTATTTCGATTTCACAATTAGGAGGGAGTTCAATTAGATATGTTCCTTTTAAGGGTATCTTCTCGTTCTGGTTGTCGCATTTTTGAGCTGCCACAGTATGTTCTGGACTCAGTACTATCCATTGGTTGGCTTCAATCTTCTGAATTTTCAGTTGGTTGACTTTTACAGGAACCAGGTGGCAATTTGACAAGTTTTGGGAGAATTTTAGTAACTGGGTTTCACATGGTGAATCCTCTGTAGTTTTAGTGGGATCCATTTCGTGACAGATAAATTCTTCAGGAATGATTTCGATGCATGGTTTATCAGAGAAATAATGATTTTGCTCATTGATAATCAAATATTTGTTGTTTGGAATTATTAATTTAAAAGAATCATTTTTGTCAATAGGCAGTGCATATAAATGATAGTAATTATAGTTTTCTTTTTCAACTATCGGTATCTTAACTATAAATATTATTTGATTACCTTTTCCGTAGCTTTTGATTTCTAGTATTCTTTCAAACAATAACAAATTCTCGATTTTTGGTTCGAATGGTAACTTATTATCGTCCAGGTGAATAGAAATTGATTTTATTTCATTTATCAATTCGTTGGAGTTAATTATTGAATTATGGAAGGTATTTATTTTGGAGAAGGTAATGGCAGTTTCAATTTTTTCTAAGATATCATAGATAGTTTGAAATTCGGTCGCTATTTGAGAAATTATCATTTCGATATAAAAGAAGTAGAAATTATTCGCATCTTCTTTTTTTCTTGTGTTTAAAACCGTTTCGATTTCTTCAACACGTTTATCCAATATTTTTTGATTTTTAGTTAAATTTTGGATATTATCTTGAAATATTTGGATTGACTTTTGAAATAGTGTGATTTGATCTTTTACTAAGGTTTTAATTTTCATTTGATTCCCTGATAGAGTATCAATAGCTGTTTCATATTTTTTAGCATCGTTTTGGTCTAAGTTACCTGTGATTGATTTTATTATTGATCCTAAACCGTCAATAAGTCCTCGTTTTTGTCTAGGTTTTAGTACGGGGTTTAGTGTCATAATTTGTGTCATTATTTTGGTTTTAAAAGATAGCATTAAATTATGAGAATTTTCGAAAATGTGTCTATATTTCTTAACTAATGTGGTGTCATTATCAAAAGCTCTTTCGATACGTTCATATTGATCACTTAATATGTAGAAATTATCGATTATTCCTGATATGTCGAAAACTTGTATAAAAGTCCAAGAATTAATCTGATTTTGTGCGTTGCCAAGTTTCAGAGGCAATAATCCTGGATTATCAGTCAAGTCATGATATTTTGGTTTGTCTAGTTCGCCTAGGGTGTAGGTAGCAAGTCTGAAACAATACAAGGAGGTTGTTTTAATTCCTTGACATGAATAATTTCTTTTTTATTAAGATTATCTTTTCTTGCTATCTCTACTCGATTTCTTTCTAATATTTGCGTAATTATGTATGGTCCTATAAATTTATTATTTTTCTTGTTTCGATTGAGTGGATTTTGTTTGAACACTATTTGGTCTAATTTAAAAGCTCGATTTTCGTCACCTTTGACGTTGTGTTTAGAGTTTACCTTTTTCTTGTTGTTTATAAGATTTTCTTTAACTTTCTCATAAACATGTTCTAATTTCTTTTTATGATTTTCGGCATAATCGCTATAAAATTCTTTTAGTATGAAAATCTCATTTGGGTCTCTAGAGTTAGTATGTCCGTGTGTTAATTCAAAAGGGGTATGGTTTGTAGCGCTGTGTATGGAACTATTATAAGCTATAATAGCATAATCCATCAGACTACTGGTATCATTTGGAAATGATTCTTTTAATAGACGTAAATGTTCTATTATTGTTGAATGGAATCTTTCAGCAATACTATTAGACTCATGATGTTGTGGTGTGGTAAAATGAATCTTTATTTTATGGACTTTCATGATTTCTTTAACCGTGTCATTATTGAATTCTGTGCCGTTATCAGCTATCAAGGTTTCAGGTATACCACAATAAGAGAAATACTTAATCAATGCATTTGATATATTGATGGCATTTTTACTGAGAATTTCTATCGCTTGAGCAAATTTGGAAAAAGAATCAACTAGAGTTAGATATATTTTATTGTTGTAGAAAAATACATCCATATGAACTATTTGGAAAGGTTTGGAGGGTGTCTCAGTCAATACAAATGGGTGATAGGGTTTTGTCCTAGCGTATTTAGCGCGTTGACATATATCACAAACATTGATATATTGGGAAACAGTATTTTTCATACCTATCCAGTAATAATTTCGTTTAAGGTATTCGATGGTCTCATTGATACCACGATGATTAGTTTTTCCTTCATGATGATTTCTTGTCAATAAAATTTGTTCTTCTTTATTAGTAATGGTATTTAATAATTTGGTACATCTTAATAATTTTGGGCCATGGTCAGAGAAATGTTGTAGATAAATTTGATTGAACTGAAGATATAATTCAGCTGTATGGAAATACATACAATATGTTTTATCCGTGATTGTATAGTCTCGGAGAAATTGGAAAATTAATTTTTCATTATTGATTTTAGGGATTTTCACAGTAATTATTTTATGATGTTCATAATTTTCTTGTTTAACATCCAATTTATTATGGGCATGTGGGAAGACAAGGATTTGATTTACTTTATTGTTAATCAATTCGTCTAAAATTTTTATTCCATTATTAGTTGTTTCGTTTTGTGTAGTGTGTACTGTTTGTAAATCAGAGTTAGTTGGCTTTTTAGGAGGTTTAATTTGGATATCTGACACTATTTTTACATGGTTTTGTTTAGAAGTACTTGGTTCGAAAGTGATATCAGGTAAATCTGGTATGTGGGTTTCAATAGTCTCTGCATTACTGGTTTGATTTGGTTCAGTATTTTTGTCGTTATCAATATCGTATGTTGAAAAACTCTCTGCAAGATTTCGTAAATACTCAAGGGTATTTTGTTGGTCTAGATCTATATCGCCTGGATTATTGATCATTGATTCTGTATCAATTTTATTTTCGAGGGTATTGATTTGAATTCTTGAAAGAGCATCAGCATTTACGTTGAGTTTTCCTTTTTTATACACAATGGTAAAGTCAAATTCTTCTAATCTAAGTTTCCAGCGTATGAGCTTACTACTGGGTTCACGCATTGTGAATAACCAAACTAGAGGTCGATGATCAGTATATATTGTGAATTTTCGGCCGAAAAGGTATGGCCTAAAATACTTGCAAGCCCAAACTATGCCTAATAATTCTTTTTCAATGGTACTATATCGTGTTTCACTGTCATTCAGGGTTCTGGATGCAAAAGCAATTGGCTTATCAGATCCGATTTGTCCTTGGGACAAAACAGCTCCTAAGGCTACATTCGAAGCATCTGTTGTTAAAACAAATGGCTTGGTGAAGTCAGGATATTGAAGTACTGGTGCGTTGATCAATAAATTTTTGCATGTTTCGAAGGCTAGTATGAAATTTGAATCATGAATTACTTTTTCGGTCTTTTTGAGGCACTTAGTTAAAGGTTTTGTGATACGTGCAAAGTCTTTAATGAATTTTCGGTAGTAACCGACAAGGCCTAGAAAGCTCTTAATTTCCTTGGGTGTTTCAGGTATCGGGAATTTTTTTATCGCATCAATTTTGTCTGGATTTGGTTTGACACCATCACGTGTAATAACGTGTCCTAAATAACTTACTTCTTTGCGAAGGAATTCCGATTTGTCAAGTTGGACCTTAAAATTTGCTTGACGTAGTCGAAGAAATATGTTTCTCAATCTACTAATGTGTTCACGAAGGGATGTGCTAAAGACGACAATATCGTCAAGATAAACTAGACATTCCTCGTTTTGGAGACCTCTAAGGATATTGTCCATTACTCGTTGGAATGTGGAGGGGGCATTTTTTAGACCGAAGGGCATACGCTTGTACTCGTAATGACCATTCTCAGTCGAAAAAGCGGTTTTTTGAATATCCTCAGGATGCATTTCAATTTGATGGAATCCGTTGGCCAAATCTAAAGTGGAGAAATATTGGCTTTTGCCTAATTTATCAAGGATGTCATTGATATTCGGAAGTGGATATTTGTCATCTATCGTTCGTAAGTTCAAATTCCTATAATCAACTACTAAACGCCACTTACGTTTACCGGAAGCGTCCAATTTTTTTGGAACTATCCATATAGGACTAGAAAATGGTGAAAATGATTCTTGTATGATGTTTTGATCAAGCATTTTCTGAATTTGGGATTTTACTTCTGCCTTATGGACTTCGGGATAACGATACGTCTTAGTAAAGATTGGGGTATCATCAGTTAAATTGATTTTATGTTGAATTTGATTGGTGAATGCTAGAGGGATTTTATCGCAATAAAAGATATCTCTAAATTCTAAACATAAATCTCTTATAGCTTTATTTTCTTCGGAATTGCAATGTTGTAATCTGAGATTCTTAAGATTAGCTTTCAGTAGATTATCTTTGGAAGGGTCAACCTCAACAACGTCGTCAACTTCCATTTTTTCTATAAAATTGATTTCGTTAACATTCAGTAATTCTGAATTAAAAGGTGCAGTTATTTTGATAGTTATTGGTTCTGATCTAGAATTAATAATGGTTGTTGTTGCAAAATAATTTTCGATATTAGTAATAGCTTCTGGTGACTCTATTTGTTCATCGAATTTAATATAATTTAGAATGCAATGACCTTTTTCGTACTTGACTGGCAGTTTTACCACTTGTTGTGTTCTAGCAGGAATAGTTATAGAACAATTAAAGTTACTTATTCTTTTACTTGTATTAATTTTTTCCAATTCAAAAATAATTGGTATTTTTACAATCGGAGTGATTAATAATTTCTTGTTAACATCCAATACAGCTTGTAGTTGTGCTAACAAATCAATGCCAATCAGTCCGTCATATTTTTTGCTAAAATCAAAAACAAAGAATTTATGCTTATTCTTGTCTTTAAAAATATCAAAACTTGGTATTAATACTGCTTGGTCGTGATAAGAAATATTGTGAGGTGTTTGAATCTGAAATTCTTCTTGAAAAGTATAATTTCTGTAAAATTTATTAACTATTTTCGAAGACAGCAAACTTTTAGTGCTCCCTGTATCTATTAAGATATTTGCTTTTATTTCAGGGATGTACAGATAAGGCAAATTTGCTGCGGTCACGTTCAAGTTAATTAAGTTACTTTGTTGTTGGATGTGATTATATGAAAATTTAATTCATCAGCTTCCTCCTGAGAAGTGCTGGCTGTCGAAATTTCAGACTGTTGTAAGTTACTTACATTGTTGCACTCTGCGTATGGGTTATAAGTATTATATGGCATTTCTTCATTAGAAGGATAATAATTATTATCAAAAGAATATTGGTCATTTGGATCGAAATTTTGATCTTGATCGTTTTGGTATAAATATGAATAATCAAAGTTATCGGCATGACTCATCATATTTTGATAATCAAAGTATTGACTTGGATCATAAGGATTATTTTCAATACTTTGTTGGTTTAATTCTGTGAATGTATATTTGGGTTGTTGTCTTTGATTGTTAATCATTGTGTTGCCAGATGAAGTATCCATTGGCTCGGGTTTCTGTTTATTCTGATTGTTTTGATTGGGATTATTGAAAGGTGGTCGAAATTGATTATTTCGAATTATTTGGCTCGGTTTTTGGCCAGAGAAAAATGGTCTTTGGAAATTGGGTCTAAATTGTGAATAATTGGGTTGGAATGTATTTGGTCTGAATTGGAATGTATTATTTGGTCTTGGATAAAATGTATTTGCTGATGATTGGAAACCAAATGGCCTGTGATTGTTATTGAATGGTGGTCTCTGAAATGCGAGATTTGTTTGCTGGTTATTTTGGTAGTTAATATTTTTGTTACGAGGGTGATTATTGCTGCTATTGTTATTAGCAGGAGTAACTCTCTGGTTTAGTCTGAAGTTTTGAAAGTTGAGTAAATTATTACGACTTTGGCTGTATAAGAAGTTTTCTTCCTCAATCACGAGAGACATTGCTTTTTCAAGGCTTATAGGGTCTCGTAAACGGATATTATTTTGTAGCTGACCTGGTAAACCTCTTATAAATGTTTTTAAGGCAAGATCGTTATAGTTTTGAGTTTTGATGTCAAGTTCGTCTTGTGTTAAATTCAATGAGTTTAATTTTGAGAATACCAAAGAACGTGCGTCTTGGCATCGCATGCCAAAATTATAAGGTGTTTCGGTTTTATTAGGTGATAGCGTGATTAAATCTTGAACAAGGCAATCCAAATTTCTTTGATCACCAAAACTTAACTCTAAAGCAAATTTTACATCGTTCCAAGTTTTTAATTCGTTAATTCGAGAACCAATTAAGCTGAGGGCTCGACCTGATAATTTCCCAATTATTGCTCTCACAATAAAGCTGTTGTGAACATCGTCATTGTCACGATGGAAGTTACTAATAAGACAACTGCAATTATTGATGAAAATGGTTAATGTGTGCGGATCTCCATCATAAGGAGGAATAGTGTCCACATACAAACGTAACAATTGGTAATTGATTGGTTGATTTTGGTTAGGCATTGTATTATTTGGTAAATTCAAAGTTGGTTGTTGATTATTATGATTTGTTGTTTGAAAATTAATTAAATTAAATCTATTTATGATATTTTCGATTTCGTCTTCAGAATCAGACATAAATCGTTAAAAAGCAAAAAGAAAAAATAGTGACTTTATAAAAAATGAGCAAAAATCTATAAAAATAAACTTAAAATTTACTTACATTAATAGAAAAATGATTTGTTTCATTCCTGTAGCATTTATTTCACTTATTTTCTACACTTAACTACTGTTCCAAGAGGAAAGAAGCGATTTTTGTCTTCAACTCCCTAGATTTCTTAAACTAGCTGGTTTTGGCGATGTGGTCCTCCACCAGTTACTGCTTCAGTTTGATTTTCGCCGTTTGTTGCCCGGAACCACGATGATTGCCAAATTAACCGTAAACGGAACTTTTTGCGAAATTACGAGCGATTTTTGTCTCGACGATAACGCGACGTTTTGGCAAATCCTACCGACTGCGCCAATTTTAGGTTCGATTAGGGCAAGTTACTTTTTAAAAAACAAACTTTTAAAAGCAGGGACTTTATTACTCGAAATACAAATGAATAAAGACGAATTTTCATCCGTTACAATGGCTTAAATAAAATGGTATAAATGTAAAGTCAGCAGTAATAATCGTGTGGGTCGCTCGAAGTCGGATTGTTGTTACGGTTCTCATCCATAAGAGGCCATGTATAGAGTGTACATAACTAGCGATCAAATTACTCTGGTACCTGGAAAAGTTATTTACTTTTGGACCTAGGTTTCCTGAAATCTGGTTAACCAAATGTCAAAATAGTTACCGACTATCGGATGTCGGTTCTGTTGGTTTTATCTGTAAATTCAGTCAACAATTTTTTATTTCAAAGGGCATGTCCATGTGACGTCACAATCGAGTTTGACAGTCGCCCTGAGGTAAAACAAATCATTTATTTACATTCGTGTAGATTAGGCCGGTCATTTCTTATGCGGTTTTCACAGCTTTTTTACAAGTTTTGGTGTTAATTTGTTTTAAAAAAGTTAGAGCGGAGTGTTTGTGTTCCAGTCTATGTTGTCTTTTATCTAAAAGTTTGCTAGGTTTTTTATAATGTGTCACAAAAACAAATATATAAGTATAGTTACTCGACCTATATTCTATCTATTTTTCTGTCAGATTTTCTCTTTCATGAACATTAAACAATTTTTTTCTTCTTTCTTGAGCTAACAAATCAAACTTCCCATTGTTATCTAAAAAGAAAGGAATAAAAAATGATATGCGCGCGCAACTCGTGGCTGCAGTGTAGCCAGATTGTATTGTTGCAGAACAAATGTAGACAATACAAATCGAACTATATAACATTGAAGAAGTGAAATAGTGTCAAGTGTTTCACAACGCCTTAAATCAGACAAAAGAAGAGGTTTAAAGTGTATTAACATCATTTGCACTTCTATTTTGATAAATGTTTTTCATCTGGTAACATTGCACAATGAAATTGCAAAGGAATATGTCAAGTATAATCTAACATAACCTTAAACTACACTGCGATAAGTTCAAGTAATACCTACGTAAAATGTTAGTTTGCTCTTTGTCGAATTACACTCGATTCTCATTGGACGGTCACCTGCAATCCACGAGTTGCGCGCGCACACCAGGTATTACGAGACACGTCAATTCTAACCTCACTTTTCCATGTGTTTACTTTTGTTTGTTGTTGTAGGCTTATTTCGTTTCGAATTTCCGAATTTGAATTCTTCGTGTTCATAAATCATAATTTTATTTAGTATTCCCACACAGCGTTGCCAGACGTACGACAGGTATGGTATTTGTACGACAGTTTAGGGCATCTTCGTTAACAAGAAAATCAATGCGTACGGTAGTACGGTAATGTACCACAGTTTTGAAATATTAAGTTGATTGGATAATATTTTATGGTAATGTACCACATTTCTAAATTCTCCTTTTTTTATTATATTTATGTGTTGGCCAAATTGGGTTTGGGTACCTCGCTTGACAACCTTGCACCTTGACAACCTTGCTTGTGTTATGTGATGTGTCAATTGACGTGTCTCGTAATACCTGGTGTGCGCGCGCAACTCGTGGGTTGCAGGTGAGCGTCCAATGAAAATCGAGTTTTTTACGGGTTTGCGTCATATTCCTATTCAGGGACGAGTTCAGAATTAACCTCCGTCAGAAATAAACAAATAAAATAAAATTTCGGCGCCCCTGGCGTTTAATGACAGGATGGTATCCCCTAATTGCGGCATGCGCAGAAAAGATGCGCGTGAGAGTTAGTTTGCTGAAGTGTTTTTGTATATGGCTGTGCCTGTACGACAGTTTTTGAGCATTGTGTACTACACTTCCATATTTAGAGTCTGGCTACGCTGTTTCCACAGTGTTTGAGTGTTTTTGTCTTTAATAGTCAATTTTTGAAAGATAATTTTTGACCAATTGTAAACAATTCCTTCATCGGATGTCGGATGCATGTAAATTGCCAAACATACGAAAATGTTTGAATCTTCTGATCAATGAAAAGCCGTAAATTCAACCAATCGGAACAATTTCGTATCATCGTACCATCGGATGACGGATGCATGAAAACGTACCCTTAGTTGAGAATGCAGTGTTGCCAATCTGAATTTGTGAAATTACTCGATATGCTGGTCAAATTACATAGTTTTACACGATTTCGTCTCACAATTACACGATTTATACACACGACCTTGGTACCTATTTAGTAACATCAAGAAGCAAGTATTTATGATTTTGGGAAATGGGTCAAATCCAGTCAAATCTGAGGGTTAATCATCGCTCCTTAACCAAAAATGAAGATGTGGCAACGACAGAAAAGCGATCCGAAAGTAATCTAATTACTAATTACTCTGGTTCCTGGAAAAGTGGTTACTTTTGGACATCAGTTTTCCTGTCAGGATCAGTTATCAGTTAATGATGCAGGCAGCGTTCTACCGCCGATCGCAATGTGACCGCCGCAAAGCCGCGGTAGAACGCTGCAGGAACGGCGGGCGCGTTTTCCAGTTCGCTGCAGTATGTACGCGGTGATTTATTTACATGTGCAGTATTCGTTCGCCACCGCCACCGCCACCGCGCCCGCCACCGCGCCCGCCACCGCGCCCGCCACCGCGCCCGCCACCGCGCCCGCCACCGCGCCCGCCACCGCCACCGCGCCCGCCACCGCGCCCGCCACCGCCACCGCCACCGCACCCGCGCTAGCCACCGCGCCCGGGCCCGCCACCGCCACCGCTCTGGTTTGCGCCTGGCTTTATCAGGCAACCTACCTCTCTCAAACATCCTAGCCATAAGAGTAGTCACTTGACAGACCATTTGACTGTGATGCAAGGATCAGCATATTCCGCGTGTTGTTAAATTCACCAAAATGGTGCACTGCCACGGATACGGTGAATAAAATTTACTTATGCCAATGCCAAACCAAAGCTTGTCAAACCCTGTTTAATTTAACAACACTGCTTTTCCTACCATTCCACCACGGTGCCTACACCAGCTGAATTCACCCACACGCGGATTAAGGGAAGAGAAAACGTCAAGTCCTATTTGTTTGTCACAATGGGACCGTGACCTATCTAATGTAATAATATCGAAAATGAAAATTGCAAAATATTCTTTCGTTTTCTTAACAGTAAAATAGGAGTCCAAATATAGTATCTAATTGTTCTGACTAAATTGATAGAAACTTTTGTTTGAAAATTGTTGTTCATGTGGTAACATTGATGAACTTAAGTGCCGAAAATTTTGAACTAGGGTTTTTATTTTTCATGTAAGAAATTATTGTAAGGTTTTTAAGAATAAGTTAGTAATACCTAAATTATTAAACAAATAATTATTTTGATTTTTGCATAAGCAGTCAGTAAAGGACTTTTTTTTAAGAATTTATAGAAATAGGTGAAGGGTAGTTTAATAGGAATGAATCGGAAGTGTTGAAATGAATAAACTTATAAGTTATTAGGAATAGTAGGAAAAGGGCGTTTCTTTATTTGTATGGATATTTCAGTGGTCCGTAATAATGACATTTGAACGGATGTGAAGTAATTGAATTTAGTAAATTAGATGAGGCTGTCAGAATTGGAAGATATTTTGCTGATTTAAAATTTTTGGTTTTATGTATAATAAAATATATTTTAGTAAACCTCAATAGTTTGTTTCTCTCTTTTGCGAATACACCCTTCCACAATTTTATAGGTAGCAGCTCCAAGGAAATAAACACCATCAATATACTGCTCGCCATTCTCCATCTAACTAATTAAATAGAGTACTTGGGGCGATTTGCTACACTCGCGTTGCTGTAATGAACTATAGGCCTGACTTTAAACCTTAACTCGGGAAATTTTTCAAAAAATGACATTTAGGTATATTTTTTGAGTCCGATGTCTTGAAGTGGAGGCGAATGAACGAACTTACTCATCTGAATGAAGTTCGATCATCCAATCTGAACATAAGTGTTTGGATTATTTACGAAGTAGGCCGATCCTATAGAGTTGCGTGCACTATTTCAAGCTAAAAGAAACGCCTAGATTTGAACTGAATGCTTGATATAATTAATTATACACAAAGGCCGAGGATGAAGAATTTATAGCGATAGGTGCCCATAAATTCTAAACTATGGGGTCAACATAACATCGCAGGGGGAAATGGGACATAAAAGAGGTTTGTACAGTAAAAATATTCAGTACCTACCTAATAAAGCGCAGTGGTAACAAGAAAGTTGAAAAGAAATATCATCTATAAATAACAGAGCAGTTGTAAGAGAATATGCTATGACTTAGACAAAAGTACAAGTAATGAGAAGTCAATTAAAGTGAGTAGTCACACATTTTATAAATAAATAGTGAATATTGAATAACCAAGACATTAGCAACTTTGAAGAAGGTTTAATATCTTGGCATTTGATTCAATTTTGGTAAGACACCTGCCATTTTTTTAAATAAAAACTGACAAAACTGTATCACATTCCTTAAGAATTCTGAACCCACAGTTGGGTTGACACCCGCGAATAAGACCCATATAAATTTTTGTTGCCACCATTCAACCGTTCTATAGTTTTCGTCTACCCCTTGTCTCAGTGCTAGAGACGACGAGTGTCTCATCCGGTTAAACGGAATTTGTAAAATGTAAATTGAGATATCAATGGACATCCTCCGCTCAAAAAATTCCGACATTAAATTAGCTTCCCATTATTCGGATCTCCGGGAGGAGGGAGGAGTATGTACGAGGGGAGTCTCTACATCAAATTTAATAATTGAATTCTCTATAACATCAGAGGTATTAACGCCAACTCAGTACACCAACATCTTGACCACAAAAATCCACATAGGTATGCTCCTCAACGCAGACGCATGTAAAAGGTTCTGTTAACCCAATCCATCTCCTATTAGACCTACGGCCGAGAAGCAAATAAGTCACCTCATCGGGTACAAAAGGTTCGAGTTTCTTGGATGAAAGTACTTTATGTGCATATCTCAAAATCGGCCGTCTGCCGGGGTCCAGCGGTCAACTTCACAAATGACAGCTCATCAAAAAGACGAAAATCTGGGTTTTCTCACCTCATTGGTACATGCCTAAAAATTTCAGAATGTGTGAGGGAAAAGCTCCTAGATACCTAATTCGGCCGGCAGATTTCGATATTTGGACGCCTATGTAAAGCAGACGCCCGCCTCGACGCCAAAAATCTGACGTAAGTTACCTTATGAGGTACATATGCAAATTTGGGCTTAAATGAAAGATATTTGTGTGTAGAGTAAACAAATATTTTTTAAAATTCGGCAGACGGTCAACAACAAGTTGCAGACGCTCTAGAAAATTTAGATTTTATTGTTAATACAGCATAAAATAAGAAATATTTAATAAATAACTACAAATTTATCAACAAAATAAATAATTCTGGCCAAATTATAGGCATGTGCGTTACCTAAAAACTACAAAATAAAACATATTTATAAAAAAAAAAAATAGAACAGTTGTGAAACTTTTTATAAGGGTAGAAGCTAGTAGATACCTATTGTAGATATCTACTCCTTTAAACTTAAAAAGCTACATAACATGTAAAGGAGTAAATAGGAGCTTTAGAGAGTCGAAAACAGTCAAAAAATATAAACTCAAATATAGATAGATACCTACAAACGAAAAATACGTAAAATAAAACAGGTACAAAAGACGAAAAAGTGGATAGGAACTCTTAGCATTCAAAAATAATAAAAATATGCCACATATTAGAAAATCCAATATTTCAGAAATCTAACCAGAAACTAGTGAAATATGACTTAGAATCAAGAAACTCTTCGACTGCAAAATATGGCACAAGCTGAAAAGCTTGTAGTGCATGTTAAGAACACTTTCAGCAAAATATAGGAAAAAATGACAAAATATTATCTGAAAAATAATGATATTAAGATTCTTTTTTAAATTTTTTGTGCATCAAATCAATTTCTATTGTTCATCATCAGAAGAATCATACATTCTCCCTTCAATTTCATCGTCCATATCGTCGGTATAAAAATAAGATATTGAGCGTGATAAACGAGCAAATTTATATGAAAGTAGTATGGAATTCTTAATTCAGGGTTCTGAAAAACAACGTTCATCAGATTTTATGAAGGCAATGCGAATTATGCGAAACGACAATTTTAAACAATCCTTGATCAAATTTCTATATAGCAGTTCGAAGGACATATACATAGAGAAATTGTTGATACCTTCAAGTGTTTCCATGAAGAAGTCTATCATTTGTCGAAAATTGAAGCAAATAACGCAAATACTAATGTGGTAGATCGTGGATTGCTTTGATTAGGAAAACGTACGTCGTATTATTGTTTCTTTATTGGTCAGGATTTTTGACATGTCATTTTGACATTAAAGTTCATTAACAAAATTAAAGAAAAATATTGCTAAGACATACGTTTAAAATACCTTAGCAATCTTTGATTGGATTTTTTTTTGAAGACCCAATACCAATCTACACAAAATTACCTAATAAAAACGTCAATGTATGAATGGAGGTTGGAGCTGCATCTAAAAATACTAGATTTGTTGACGTATATCCTGTTCACAATCCGATGTTCACAGGTGCAGGTAAATTTATCACCTTTCCCTATCAAATAACATTGAAAGGTGATTTTACCTGTACCTACCTGTGGACATCGGATTGTGAACGGATAACGTGCAGTCTTCAATAAATTGGGATCTAGTATCTTTTTTGATAGAACTGTATCTGATTTTGATAGTACGATGTTACTAGGTTACTACCATGCAAAACCGTGTTAAGATTCTTTAACGGACTTTAATTTGGTTTGGGGTTACAATGATCGTAAAAAATATCGAATCGAGCATCATTGATATTGCACTAATTGGGTTTTCCGTACATTGCACAGATAAACCTTTCTAGATTCAATTTGCTCTTTCGAAATGACAGCATATACCGGGTGTTTTTCAAAATACGCTCACCCCTATAACTTTTTTATTTTTCCAAATAAACAAATGAAATTTGGTATGTCTATTTATGACCCGGATATGCATTATTTGACGTTTTCAGTTATTTATTATCACTTCCGGTTTCACCGGAAGTGACCGTAACTTTCTTATTTTAAATGAGACGCCAGGTATATTTTCCCTTATTTCAATAGAAAACTACATTACGAGTACAATGACACCTCATTTGTCACTTTTTGACATTTCATCTGTAAATTATTTAAATTTTTACTTTTTAATCTAGAGCGCCATGAATTAGTTAAAATGCTCAATTTTGCTCCAAGGAACCTGGGAAAATTTGTTTTGATTCTATTTTATATTTTATATCCTCAACAGTCTCATTTAAAGATAGTAGAAGCGCATTTTTGTAATTATCTCAATTTTTTCAAATGGAAAGGGTATGGAATTTCAAATGAAGAATTTTCCTAGCATTCTAAGTATTTTTGGAAAATTTAAGTTCAATATTTGAATAAACTAGCGATTGTGTTGTACTAAATTGTTCGTTAGAAAATGTTCTCTCGGAATGTGCTAATGAGCCATACCCTTTCTATTTGAAAAAATTGATATAATTCCAAAAATGCGCTTCTACTGTCTTTAAATGAGTCTGCTGAGAATATAAAATACAAAATAAGATCAAAACAAATTTTCCCAGGTTCCTTGGAGCAAAATTGAACATTTTAAATAATTCATGGCGCTCTGGATTGAAAAGTAAAAATTTAAATAATTTGGAGATGAAATGTCAAAAAGTGACAAATGAGGTGTCATTGTACTCGCAATGTAGTTTTCTATTGAAATAAGGGAAAATATCCCTGGCGTCTCATTTGAAATAAGAAAGTTACGGTCACTTCCGGTCAAACCGGAAGTGATAATAAATAATTGAATATGTCAAAATATGCACATCCGGGTCATAAATAAACACACCAAATTTCATTTGTTTATTTGGAAAAATAAAAAAATTATAGGGGTGAGCGGGTTTTGAAAAACACCCGGTATAGTACCTACTTCTTGTAGTTTCTGGTCCTATACCAAAAGGCTTCAGCTTGCCTTTTCTGGAAAAGGATGCGGTATAATTACATCCAGTAGAAGTATAAAAAGTTGGTAGAGATTTGTACATGCTGAATCCCCATTTATTAAAGATTGCACTCACGTCAACAAATCTACAGGTATTTTCAGATGCAACTCCAACCATACATTGACGTTTTTTTAATTTTGTGTAGATTCCCTAGCAGTGTCAAAACCACGAACTACCGTATTATTATTTGCGGTATTTGCTTCAATTTTTGACAAATGAAAGATTATTCGGCTGTCAGCTTCTTCATGGAAACACTTGAAGGTATCAACAATTTCTCTATGTATATGTCCTGGGACAACAGTAAATTTGTAACAATCTTTATTGCAATTTCAACAAACATATCATTTTGCCAAAACTGACATAAAAATTTGATCAAGGACTGTTTGAAATTGTCGTTTCGCATTACCTTCATAAAATCTGATGAACGTTGTTGTTCAGAACCCTGAATTAAGAATTCCATACTACTTTCATATAAATTTGCTCGTTTATCATGCTCAATATCTTATTTTTATACCGACGATATGGACGATGAAATTGAAGGGAGAATGCATGATTCTTCTGATGATGAACAATAGATATTGATTTGATACCCAAAAAATTTAAAAAAGAATCATAATATCATTATTTTTCAGATATTATTTTGTCATTTTTTCCTATATTTTGCTGAAAGTGTCCTTAACATGCACTACAAGCTTTTCAGCTCGTGCCATATTTTTATCAGGTAATATTATGATGCAGTCGAAGAGTTTCTTGACTCTAAGTTATATTTCAATACTTTCTGGTTAGATTTCTGAAATTTTGGATTTTCTATATGTGGCATTTTTATTATTTTTGAATGCTAAGAGTTCCTATTCACTTTTTCGTCTTTTGTACCTGTTTTATTTTACGTATTTTTCGTTTGTATCTATCTATATTTAGGTTTATATTTTTTGACTGTTTTCGACTCTCTAAAGCTCCTATTTACTCCTTTACATGTTATTAGACCGGTGCATAACGACCATTTTTTTGAAACGATTTTCTCCCGTCTGCCATTAAGGGTGGTTATTCTTTATACAATAAGGAATGGCTGAAATTTCAAAGAGCCCCGCGTGTGATAATACAATGATTTGCTAATTTGAAAATGTAATGAAGAGTGGAGATGTGGATCAATATTATCCCGTCTGCCACACATTGTGAAGGTAATTTTAACAAAAATGAGTAGGTACAAAGAAGCTAAACGGCGGAAACCCTAGGTTAGTACAATGTGTCATATTACTAATTTTAAAATGTCGCCAAAATCGGATCAACGACCTCCCGTCTGCCAAATTAAATTTATGTTACATTTACGATGTAATACATCAATAAGTAAATGGCAGAAAATCTCGGTTGGTATAATAATATTTAACAATTTTTGAAGTTGTATCAAAATGCTGAGATGTTGAAACAATTTTCTCCCGCCTAAAACATGTTTTGTTGCAATGGATTTTAGATAAATAATGTACCTTTGCACCGGCAGAAAAATTGAAGTGGTACAAATATTTATTTTTAATTTTTCAAAATGTCAAAATTTTTCAAAGTTGAGATCAATTATTTCCCGTCTGCCATTAATTTATATTAAATAAGTTGCTACCAAAAGCCTAAGTTTTGACTGGCAGAAATTGCAGGCTGGTACAAGTCCTAATAAACAATGAACAAAATTGCGACAAAAATTGTTCATATGATGAACGTTTTTAACCCGTCTGACATTTGGTTACGTGAAATGTAGTTATGAGAATATGCATATTTTCAATATGGCAGAAACCGCAATAAGTTACATAAGTTGCACATATGTTTGTTAAATTGCAATTTTCTCCCGTCTGCCAACTTAATCGTTAAAGTTTCTATCGAAACAAGTGAATACCTATCAAAAGGCCAAATGACTGCTTATGTACAAATGTTTGAAATCTCACATACGTTATAATTTTTATTTACGACTAATGTATAATGTGCATATTATATCTGTGATTTTGGCAGTATAATGACATATGTTAGTCCTCCAGGGATTAATGACGAGTAGCGGGATTAATGGTCATTATTCCACAAAAGTGTCATTGTCAAACGTGTAGTGCTTGTGGATTTGTATTGAAAATTATGAGACGGATGAAATTTGTTCATTGAAAATCTCAAATAAATTAATTTGTCGTAAATAAAGTAGAGTATACTACTCGCAATAATGGCTATTATTCCCTCGGAATGTTACCCCTCGCCGCTAACGCGGCTCAGTTCGTAATAATCCTCGGGAATAATAGCTATCATTATTGACTCGTGGTATAATCTACTATTTTTCAATGCCTATCACACATTAATGGGATGTTGCACCAACACAATTCCATGTTTAACGCAATACCCGATTTTTGAGATCAATTTGTTGTGACAAACTGATGTCAAAAACCCAGTTTTGCGTTTAGACTTGGATTTTGTGTCGATGCAACCCAGTGTTGTCAAATCTACCGAAATTTCGGTATTTCTACCAAAATGGCAACGGACCTACCGAAATACCGAATACTGATGAATTTCTACCGATTTTCGATAATAAATACGATTCTACCGATTTTTTTACCGTTTTTCGCCAAAAAATCAATTTTATCGGTTTTGTTTTCGCCGATTTTTTCATCGGAGAATACCTGTGGGTCCTGTGATATCCGAATTTGTTTTTAATATCTTGTTATTGCCCCATTTTTCCGCCGGTGCTGAGCGCACATTCTCAGCAATAAATCAAATGAAAACAGTACAAAGAGATAGACTTTCCACGGAAACAATCACTGAACTTTTTCATACTCAACGAAATAGAAAGCTTAAAGGAAAGCACGGCTGGATTTTAGTTTTTATGTTATACTCACTGGTTATACCCAAGGATAATACACACTACAACTACAGGATAGCATATCCTCATAAGACCTGTGTAGAACAAATCTAAAGCCCCCACTACGCCAAATCACCAGTTGTGACGTAGACAGCACGTCGTTTCTCGCCTTGACATAGGCACTGTTTGCATCACAGGTTATGATTCTGCGGTCTTTTACCTTATGCATACCATACTTGGTCTCACTACATTATTAACAATAAGAACTCCTGTTCAGATCTCGTTTGCATCTTCCTCTTTGCCTATTATGTTAATGAATAATTATGATTGTGAAATTATGCAACCTTTTCAATGCGTCCTTTAGGCTTAAATACGTACCTAAACTTTGGAAAGTTGCAGAAGTAATCATGATACCAAAACCCGGAAAACCACCTCATGATGTGTCATCTTATAGGCCAATATCATTATTGCCCGTTTTATCTCAGCTTTATGAAAAGATACTGCTAAAAAGAATAAAACCGATCATAGAAAGACAGGAAATCATTCCAACTCATCAATTTGGATTCCGCGACAAGCACTCTACGATCGACCAAGTACACAGAATAACGAATTTAATAGAAAAATCGCTGGAAGAGGGAAAAGTCTGTTCCGCAGTTTTCCTCGATGTAGCGCAAGCATTTGACAAAGTTTGGCATGAAGGCTTAAACTATAAACTAAAGCTGTTTCTGCCAAAACAATATTCTGATATTTTGGAATCATATATGTGTGATAGACATTTCAGAGTCAAACAGGAAGATTTTGAGTCAAATTTACGAAAAATAAAAGCAGGTGTACCTCAGGGTAGCGTGCTAGGTCCCTACTTATATTTATTATTTACATGCGACATCCCAAAACCAGAAAATTGTCATTTAGCAACATTCGCCGACGATACTGGTTTAATTACAGTGGAAAAAAGTATTGAACAATCAACAGAAAAACTGCAGAACGCTGTCAGTGAAGTTCAAAATTGGACCAAAAAATGGCGAATAAAATTGAATGAAACCAAATCAATTCACGTTAATTTTACAAACAAAAACGTAAATCACATACAAATCACAATTAATGACACCCCTATACCATATTCAAATCAAGCTAAATATCTTGGTATGACGCTTGATGCGAAATTGCGCTGGAAAGCACATGTTAAGAAAAAAAGGCAAGAGCTTGAATTTAAGTATAGAAAAATGTACTGGTTAATTGGAAGGACGTCCAATTTAACCATACATAACAAGTTACTACTTTATAGGCAAATACTGAAACCAGTATGGGCATATGGAATTCAACTTTGGGGTTGCACTAAAGATAGTAACATACAAGTTATTCAAAGATTCCAAAATAAAGTACTAAGAAACATTGTTAATGCACCTTGGTACGTTCGAAATAGTGATCTACATCGGGAACTAGGAATTGATACTGTAACAGAGACTATAAGAAAGTAGGTACGCAAAAAGCCATGAAGATAGACTACATCGGCATGTGAATGTGGAAGTCATTGAGCTCCTAGACAATACTGAGCTAGTTAAAAGACTGAGAAGGGTGAAGCCGTTCGAGCTAGTGAACTGAAATTGAAAAACACAACAAAACAGTGCTATAAACACATCAAAATTGTGATTTACAGTTTAAGCAAAGTGGGGAAAACTGTTGAGTGAACCTCAAGAATTGTAAACTTTATAGTAAATTAGGTTAAAACAAAATTGCTAATTAGTCTTACTGACTAGATTGTAATGTAATAAAACACAATGTGTTTGACAAATAAAAAAAAAAAAAAAAATGTTAATCAAAATTAAATAATATTTTTAATCATAAATTTAAATTCTAAAGTAGGACACTAGGAGGACCGCTGGCGCAAACAGCTGACGATTTAGTTAATGACGTCCGTAATGGTGATACACCAATATGGCCGCGATTACCGAAATCGATGCCGATAAGCAATCCTTAGTAGTGTGTATTATCCTTGTGTTATACCTACCGATTTTGCGCTGTAATCTATCGATTCTCAACGTTAGTTTCTCCCGATTTAGTATTTTGACGTTCGACAACACTGTGCAACACATTTACTGAGCCTCATTTAATTGCATGAGTATCAAAAACTGCCGACTGCTCTTCGCCGAGTCGACCGGTCCGAGTCGATTCAGTGCGCGTCCTGCTTTATACTGTGCCGGATTAGTACAGATATCGATTTCTTTGTTTAATTCGCATTTATTAAGGAAAGAAAATTGTCAATACTAATTGAGTCAAAAGTAGGGCTGTACCAAAGTCGATATACAAAGCGATTTTGATATACAGAGTGACACAAGGAATAGGGTACAGTCTATAACTTTTTCAATACCTATATAAGTTGAAAATTTGGTTTAACCGGAAGTGACTGGTAACGCAATTTACTTCTAAAAAACTCAAAAAGTTGCTTCGATTAAGCTCCCCAAATTTCAAATTTTCAACTTATATATTAAAAAAGTTATAGGTTGTTCCCTATTCCTTGTATCACCCTGTATATATGTCTACTTTTTTGTCCGATGTGTTAAAAAAGAAAAAAAAATTAATCGTTTGGAACATGGAAATTTGACAATCAGTGATTTTTGATTGTGCAAAAATATGGCACAAAATTCAAATAATCTGCTTTTTTTTCTTCCAATTTCTGGCTTCAACATTTTTTTAAAAATTAACCAACCATACTTTTATGTAGTACCTACATAAAATACACTTTCGTTACAAATAAATTATATACCTAATTTTGATTGAGTGCAAAAGGTCCATTGTTTGGACACATAAACATTTTTAGCAATTGAACAATAATTGTGCAACGTATGTAGCTCATTGAGGTTTCTGCCATATTAAGATTATGCATATTCCCATAACTACTTTTTACTGAAACAAACGGCAGACGGGTTAAAAACGTTCATGATATGAACAATTTTTGTTCCAATTTTGTTCATAAATTATGAGAACTTGTATCAGCCTGCAATTTCTGCCAGTCGAAATTTAGGCTTTCAGTAGTAACTAATTTAATATAAATTATTGGCGACGGGAAAAAATTGATCTCAACTTTGAAAAATTTTGACATTTTTATTGTTTCTGCCAATTGTTAATATGCCTTGGATATATCTGCCAATATATTTCTTGGATTTTACTTTGCATGTCAAACTTATCTTCCAAATGGCAGATGGGAGAAAATTGTTTCAACATCTCAGCATTTTGATACAACTTCAAAAATTGTTAAATATTATTATACCAACCGAGATTTTCTGCCATTTACTTATTTACATCGTAAATGTAACATAAATTTAATTTGGCAGACGGGAGGTCGTTGATCCACATGTCCGATTTTGGTGACATTTTGAATTTAGTAATATGACACTTTATACTAACCCAGGGTTTCCGCCATTTAGCATCCTTCCACTAATTTTTGTTAAAATTACCTTCACAATGTGTGGCAGACGGGATAATATTGATCCACATCTCCATTTTTCATTACATTTTCAAATTAGCATATCATTGTATTGTCACACGCGGGGCTCTTTGAAATTTCAGCCATTCCACTTCTTACTGCATAAAGAATAACCACCCTTAATGGCAGACGGGAGAAAATCGTTTTGAAAAAATGGTCGTTATGCACCGGTCTATATGTAGCTTTTTAAGTTTAAAGGAGTAGATATCTACAATAGGTATCTACTAGCTTCTACCCTTATAAAGAGTTTCGCAACTGTTCCATTTTTTTTATGAATATGTTTTATTTTGTAGTTTCTAGGTAACGCACATACGTATAATTTGGCCAGAATTATTTATTTTGTTACTAAATTTGTAGTTATTTATTAAATATTCCTTATTTTATACTGTATTAACAACAAAATCTAAATTTTCTAGAGCGTCTGCAACTTGTTGTTGACCGTCTGCCAAATTTTAAAAAATATTTTTTTCTACTGACGTTTTATAATAGCAACTTTTCGATTGTCATTTTAGTTTTGAAACGACATTCTTTTAAACACTGAGTGCGTGAAAGTTATTTTTAAGCACTCAGTGCGTAAAAGTGACTTTTGAATGCGTAAAAGTGACTTTTGAGTGCGTAAAAGTAATTTTTAAGCACTAGTGCCTAAAAGTGTCATTCATTCTTCAGAAATAAAAAACACACTAAACACATATTTGAATTTTGTTTTGTATTTATCATGAATATTGAAAATGGAATTACTGAATTGAACGTTTGGGTTACTCAAAACAGAACTTTGTGTTGTTACCTACTTTCTAGGATTTTAATTATTTATGTCGAATCTTGGAAAAAAAATCGCATGGAAAGTGTCAGGTGTTAAGTAAAAGCAGGTAACAAAGATTTTGGGCGTAATCGACTTATTCACATGAAATAAAATTGTGTTTTTTTATTATAAAATGCCAGTAGAAAAAATCTTGTATACAATACGTTACGAAACGATGTCTTCTAGTCACTCGACGTGTTGTCCAACTCGGCTCTGCCTCGTTGGACAATTTTCACGTCGCGTGCCTAAAAGACGCTCATTTTGTAACTTATTGTATAAATAGCCCAGACGGCACCCAATATTGCTGGTATATGCCTACAATCTGCCAATTTTCCTAGGCATATTGCAATATTCCAGAAATATCCCCATAGCATATTTGTAATATTCTGTATTAATTTAACATATTCCAGGCATGTAGTTATAGGATATGCCGTAAATTTCATGTATGCATATTCCTTGAATATGCGAAAGGAAGATTTTTACATAATAATTTTATAAAATTAGAGAAATTCATACAAAATTTTGAGGAGCATTCCGGAATTGGTTTGGTTTAGTGACAGGTGGCCTACATATCCATGTCCTTATTTTGAATTAGGTATGTATGAATTTCCATAGAAATTAAATACTTCTGGTTTAACCGTAATTAGCGCATTTCCGGCCCTAAATCTGGAAATGATCTATTTAGATGGAAATTGATAGATAATTTAAAATGGGTATAGGTAGGTACATGTAAGCTGTTTGTGCCTACAGTAAACCAATTCCAATATATTTAACCAAGGTCAAAATTCAGAAGAATTAACGGAATAAAAAATTTAAAATACCTATGTGAATTCTCGCTAGGACACCCGTCATTTTGACAAATTTAAAGGTTCTCTTCAGGTATGGATATGACTAGGTGAACGGGTCGAGAGGTCAATTTTGAGGGTGTACACCAAGGAGGTTTTTCTGTGAATATCTAATTAATATGCATAAAATATTCTTTAGTGATATTGGATATTTAGTGAATATTCCAATATTCAATTGTCATATATGCGGCAGATTGCAGGGATATGTTTCATGGTGACTTAAGCATATGTCTGGAATATCCCTGTCATATGAATAGATCTGCATGGCATATGAATGGGATATCTCAGTATTCCCATGAAATATGCCATGAATATTCCTGCAATATGTTTGTGCCGTCTGGGAGCTAGTTTACTCTACACCCAAATACCTTTCATTTAAGCCCAAATTTGCATATGTACCTCATAAGATAACTTACGTCAGATTTTCGGCGTCGCGGTGGGCGTCTGCTTTACATAGGCGTCCAAATATCGACGTCTGCCGGCCGAATTAGGTATCTAGGAGCTTTTCCCTTACACATTCTGAAATTTTTAGGCATGTACCAATGAGGTGAGGAAACCCAGATTTTCGTCTTTTTGACGAGCTGTCATTTGTGAAGTTGACCGCTGGACCCCGGCAGACGGCCGATTTTGAGATATGCACATAAAGTACTTTCATCCAACAAACTCGAACCTTTTGTACCCGATGAGGTGACTTATTTGCTTCTCGGTCGTAGGTCTACCTGTATATTAGTATATTATTGAGTATTCGGATTCTATGTAAAATCATAGCATGAGTATACAAAAACAATCAGCAGGCTAACTTGAGATTTGTAGCCTCAAATGGCGGCATGTGCAGAAGAGATACGCGTTAAATCATGTGATTCTGCCGTAGCCGTGATAGGCTGTATTCTCGAATGGCAGCTTGCGCAGAAGAGATGTGCGTGAGAGTTAACCTGCTGTTTGTTTTTGTATATGATATGCTGTGGTGAAATTCTTAGCAGATCTTATGTGATATCTATACCCTATACTCATTCCTATACCTATACTCATTCCTATTCAACTCTCTTTTGGAAATATTGATAGTTGAAAATTGACTTTTTTGCAACTTTGTTAGGCTGTAAGGAATTTTCAATCATGGATTAAATTCAAAGTTGGTGTCAA
This sequence comes from Ceutorhynchus assimilis, assembly GCA_917834065.1. NCBI lineage: Eukaryota > Metazoa > Arthropoda > Insecta > Coleoptera > Curculionidae > Ceutorhynchus > Ceutorhynchus assimilis. The sequence goes on from OU892284.1 coordinate 23,517,690, forward strand.
ATGATTGCTCTAAAGTCTAAAATTAACCGTTAAGGTTTTATAGTCTGCCAAAGTTGCAAAAAAGTTAATTTTTTCTCGACTTTGAATTGCCTTCGCTGCGCTTAGGGGGCGCCGAATCTCAGTCTCCCCCCCTAGGGATAGTCATATCGCTACGGCCCTGCCTATTTCCCTATTTGTAGTCGGGTGGCTTAGCCCAAAAATATTTCACTTCTGGCGGAGAAGCTGCCCTTTTGGATTTAGATTCTAGATACATCAAAGATTTAAAAACGCTCCAGACCCAAAACATTTCTTACCCACACTATCAGTTATGACGTCATCAAAAAAGGGGTTAGAAAACCGCCATTAGGCATGTAAAAATTTACTCATACATATTTATTTAGTAAAATTTAGATTTTTTCCTTTATCCCCTCTCCCGCTCTTCCCGTCCCGTTCTTCCGCTCTCCTCTCCCATCATTTTCCATAGTCGCCACTTAGTGTACATACATTTTAATGTTCTTGTGAGTTCTAGAAGACGTATATTCACATATTCTACAATAGATACGTACATTTAATAATTGAGAACAATGACCTTCACAGTGGCATAGTTGGGTACAACGAAGGCCACTTCTTACACATTTACATGCTGCCATACATCATACATCTTTGTTTGCAGCTACAGGCAATAAGTTCTTCACTATTTTTTGCGACATCTGGAATAGTAGACCACAATAGTTGAAAGCCGCCATTGGTTTTTTCCCAACCCTAGATATCGGGTGGAGGAGTCTGCTATTCATTTTCCAGGCAGTGTAGCCATAAAAGACCTTGCAAGGTTGGAGTAACGCATTTTCCGTTGGTGGAATGTTTTCAAATGCTGTATTTTTGTATATGGAAAGGTGTTGTCTGCATTCGCTGACAGAGCTGAAAGGAGATGTCAAATCTCGCGCATTATTTCTTCAGTTGGAGGTCTTCCCATAAGAAGTTGCTCAGAAGCTGAATTAATATTCGGATGTGCCATCCACACCTTGCACGCCCCTTTCTTACCTACTTCGCAAAATGACGACATACAGTATCGCAACCTGTTATGGAATGAAATATTGGTGAAAAGTTGCAGATCTCTTGAGATAAACGAGAGCAGAGCTCATGGATTCCTATAAACCTTCGATTTTTCCCTGTCCCAAAATCTATCCAAAGTTGTTGAATACTTGTAAGTTTTGAAAAACCAGATACTGCAATAACAACAACATCTGAATCAACTGTTCGAATGCCGACGCGGCTGCGGCCATTATCAGCTGCATGCTTGCCGAGACGTCATTACATTGCTGACCCGAACTTACACGAACTAACCATATCTAGTTCGCGCGCGAACTCGTTCTAACTATAAACGATGCCAGCTAACGATCCGTCGACGTTCCTCCGATGACTGGACGGGCAACTTCCGGGAAGCCAAAGCTTTTGGGTTCCGGGGAAAGTATGGTTGCAAAGCTGAAACCTGAAGGAATTGACGGAAGGGCACCACCAGGAAGGGAGCCTGCGGCTTAATTTGACTCAACACGGGAAACCTCACCAGGCCCGGACATCGGAAGGATTGACAGATTGAGAGCTCTTTCTTGATTCGGTGGGTGGTGGTGCATGACCGTTCTTAGTTGGTGGAGCGATTTGTCTGGCTAATTCCGATAATGGACGAGACTCTATAGCCTGCTACTAGGCGTATTCAACATTCTAAAGGCCCACCGTTTTGCGGTTCGCTCCTTGACGTGCGCGGTACAAACAATTTTTCTTAGAGGGACAGACGGCTTCGTACTGCACGAGATTGAGCATTAACAGGTCTGTGATGCCCTTAGATGTTCTTGGCCGCACGCGCGCTACATTGAAGGAATTAGCGTGTCCTCCCTGGCCGAGTGGCCCGGGCTTAACGTGTCCTTTTACCTCTACATTGATGACGTCATAACTGAAAGTGGGGGTCAGAAATTTTCTGGGTCTGGGGCGTTTTTTAATCTTTGATATATCTAATATCTAAATCCAAAAGAGCACTTTCTCCGCCAGAAGTGAAATATTTTTATGAATTTTAAGACTAAGCCACCCGACATGTTTTATTTTATATAAAACTGTTTTAATAAATTTTTATTCCGCCCGTGCTTCATAAAGAAAACGCCAAACACCCTTAGGAATTTAATTTTTTTTACTGTCTCATTTGACTATCAATAGACAGTCAACGTTGACTGGAATATCTTATTGGTTAGATTTTTTAGCGGCGTCCCTGGCGCCATAGGGCGGCATCTCTGGCGCCATAGGGCGGCATATTTCTTTGAAGCGTCGCAAAGAAATCAGTTTCGTCTGGAAAGACAGTGCAGTAGATATTTTTCATAAATTTGGTTCCTATTTGATTTGTATGGTGTCTTATGTTTTATTTTATATAAAACTGTTTTAATAAATTTGGTAGAAATGGTAAATGCCCACGTTTGAATTGAGAATATGTGAAAAAAAATTTCGAGGCGTGTTTTTTTACAACTTTTAGATCAAAATTTGAGTTAGTTTGGGTCAGTCCAAAAAAAATTGCGCGCGTCGGCTTCCCCCCTGAGTGTGTGCACCGCCAACTTTTCCCCACACCAGCCGCCACTGCTTGTACTCTTCAACGACGAGATATGTTTGATTAACTCATTTTCGCATATTGGTGAAAGAAACATACAATTTTTTAAACTAAAATCTGCTTTAATTGAAAATTTAGGTTTTGGAATTGTTTCTGCCATTTTTTCACCAACATTAATAAAATATTCGTTACAGTGATTGGCTGTCTAAATCATTTTTCAGTTCAATACCAGCATTATCAGTTATTTTAATATTATTTATTTTGTCATTATTTTGGTATTTTCATATGTAACATCTTTGATTATTTCATATATTTTTTTGATGTTATTTTTATTGTTATTTATCTGAGTTTTGTAATATTCATTTTTTTGTTTATCAATCAGTTTATTTAATTGGTTTCGATATCTTTTGTATTCGTTTTCCAGAGCAGGATCATAATTTCGCAGTAACTTTCTTTTAAGCTTATCTCGGTGCTTAATGGAGGTGATTATTCCATTGGTTATACATTTTTTTATTTTTTTATACTGTTTTACTTTTATGCTGTGTCGAGTAGTTGCTTGTAACATCAAGTCTTTGTAAGTTGAAATAAATTTTGAATTTGACGACTCAGGGTCAGAGTCATCAAGAACCAAGGACCAATCCTGAGCTCTCAGAGATGCTATAAACTTGCACAGGTCAAATGAACTGGTTTTTATAACTTCATTATTGTTATAGATTTTAGCATCCCTTGAGACCACATTAAGCATGGTAGGTCCATGGTCCGTCATGTGAGAGTCTAAAATGTATGTTTCTAAGGTTAGGCAATTAAGCTTTAGCCTGCTATTAACAAAAATATGATCAAGACAAGTATTACCTACTATCAAATCTGGTCACATTATTTATGTACGACTCGAATCCCAACTGAGACATCATTGACAAATAGTTATACACCTCATTATTCCCTACATCTAACAAGTCCATGTTTATATCACCCAAAAAAAATTCAAAATTGTTATCACTATAACTAGTTATGTTTCCCAAACAAGTTTGAACATCTTCAATAAAATCCGTCTTAGATATGGGTGGCGGTTTATATACCGCAGTTATACCAATCTTGAAACCATTTACAACACATGTTAATCTGCTTACAGTAGCTAAAGAGATTGGTAGCCTGATGATTTGAAATTTGACATTATCACACTATAAGAAAACTTTCAGCCAAAAATTCTTTACTAGTGTATTTTCAGCTATCATAGCAGAAATTTTAGCTGAAATTGCAAAACGATCCTATTCTAGTTGTAGGATGCACTTTACTATGTTAACATAATGTCACTTTGCTGTAACAGTAAAGTTTTTTTCTGCCACTAATAGTTTTTTTCTGATACAGTAGAAACACTTATTATTAATAAGTATGTTTTATACCGCGGCAAAGTGCATGCCTGCAACTATGAAAAAGTTTTTTATAAGTTTTATTAATTATTGCTGGAAAGATTTTCGCTTCTTCAGCGAAAACATTTTCAACAAAATCCGTCGGGTGGTGAGGTGGGGGTTGATTTGCGATCCACGAGGTTTCCCGACGCTAGCATCGCTCGGTAGTCCGTGGTAAAAGTCAAACGTAGAAGGAAGCTTCTGCTGTCGGCTCGTGCAATTTTGTAATCAAGTCAATAAGGTGGAGTCGATCGAAATATTGAATTGTTTGTTTTTTAGTTAGTGGGTGAATGTGGTAGGGTAGGTATATACAACTGTATATAATGATGTATCTATTTAATATTTTTTATGAGCTTATTCTTATTCTCTTCAAGATATTCTAAAATAAAAAATGTTGGTTTTCTGTTTTTGTCTTAAACAAGATGGCGTAGAACCAAGAGTTTACCCAACATATTGTGTTGGTATTTGTAAACTGTTTACAATCCGTTTTGGTTCTGGTGAACGTAGCCAATGTCATTATAATCCAATTCAAAAGTTTTCAAGAGCAGCATCAAATTATCAATATTTTTTACCATACTTCTAATGTTAGTATGCAATAAATTAAGAACAATATTATTTCTTTTTACTTTCTTTCGTAAAGCATCACTATCCACTAAAATTGTTTTTTTATTACTTTCAGCTTGCATGCCTTCTAAAAGTTCATCTTGCACCAAGAATCGTAAACTTTACAGGATTGCTCAATGCTCAATCCCATAAGACAAACGTTCATAAAAACATCGAAGATAGCGATATGCGAATGACGTCACGCAATCCTTGATCGGTTTGTGTTTTATTATGACAGTGCACTTTCCTTGCATTTTCAAACGTGGAAAATTGTTATTTTGAGGTTATTATACCTTTGAAAACTGTATTTTGTAATTAATTTATTAATTTTAAATTTAGCAGATTTCAAAAGTTTGTGTCCTTGAGGCTTGAGCGGTCGGCTAATTAGAAAGACGAGTTTGTTTGCTTTTGTTTATCAATTAGCCAAACATATTGCCAAAAAGTTAAAAAAACCAAAGGACTGGAGTCAAGCTGGCCCCCGGACTTGTTTCAATGTTTTTTTTTTGTGTATAAAAATGAGCGCAATTCGTAGTAGTATTGTGTTTGCTACAGTTGAGAAACAGTAGAAAACCAAATGTGGGATGCCAACTTGAGGGAGCCGGTTTAATTTTTGAATTTCAATATCAAAATATAAGCGAAACGTGGTTGCAATAGGTTTCGTGCGCGTGACGTCACAGAATAACCCTGGAGGTATAACAACATAACCTATACCATTTGTTTGTATATGTACAACGTGTTGGTTGATTGTTTTTTGAGTGTTTTATTTGGATTTTTTGAGTTTTAGTGGATAATTGTGTTTGGTTTGGATTTGTAAGAGACAATATTTTAGTAATAAGAAGACTACTTTGTGTTGCATTCATCGAAATTACGATTTTTGGTAAGTTTTAAGGACAAGGACTTTCTACCATATAATTTCTTTGTAATTTCTTTTTAATTCTAATAAAATCTAGCACTATATATTTATGTATACGATAATATTTGTATAATTCAAATTATTTTTCACAATACATTATAATTTTCAGCAAAATGGACAACAATCTAAGTACTTATGCCAAGGAGTTGCAAGGTTCTCATTCCATAAGATATTTGCAGAAGATATCTGTCTTGGGAGTGGATCCATACACTATAAACATTGAAAATTGTTCCAAACGCCTAGAAGACTTTCCTCCAACTTTTTACCCCGACATTGTAATGTATTTGGTACATACAAAAAGTGCATACACTATGGAAGAATTAAAAGCCTACAAAAGCCTTGAGGCTTATAATCAAGCTACTTGTGGTTGGGTGAAGAAAATTGGGGTGAAGGTGTTTCCATCTTATAAATTAGTATTAGGCAAGGTAGGTAACTGATTAATTAATCTGTGAGATGTTTTTAATTAATATATATTAAGTCTGTTTGTTCCACATTGTGCCGAGAATAATTTAAAAAAATATATTTAAGGTGATGCATTCGCAACGACTCAACGAAAAGCTACTGTCTCCATGGATAATCACTAACGAAGATGGAACTGTACATAGTGCTCACTGCGATTGTGTTGCAGGATTGGGAGAAGTGTGTACCCATATAGGAGCTGTACTGTTTTCTTTGGATGAAGCAGGAAGATCTAGGGAAGAAGTAACTAGGACGGGGGTGAAGGCTTACTGGATGCCTCCTACAAACAAACCAGCAGATCCATCAACTACTGCCAAAATTGATTTCAGAACTGCAAAGCAAAAATCCCAGGACAAACCTATATTCCAAAGAGAAGAAGTCAGATTGGCTGTTCTTGCGCCTTCAAAAGAAGACCAAATGTCCCTTCTTGAAAATTTGAAGCAAGCAGGGGGTTGTGCCTTGCATAATATAATCCCTCCATTCTCCAAAGAAGTACACAAGGAGATTGAGGAGAAAAATCAATTGTCTTTTCTCCGTTTTTATAAGCAAGAGTATGAGACAAAGTCATTACAGGAATTGAGAGAATTGGGTAAATAAAATGCAAATGTAGGTAATCGATTTGTTTAAATAACGTTTATATATTATTTTAGGCCAAAAGTTGCAAGTTTTTATGTCCATTGAAGACTGCAAAGTTATTGAAATAGAAACGAGGCAGCAATCGAAATGTAATTCTTGGTTTACTCACCGTCTAGGAAGGATCACTGCATCTTTATTTAAAAAGTGTTGCAGGACCAAAATTGATAAGCCTTCCATATCTTTGATAAAAAGAATTTGTTATCCCACTAAACTTCGGGTGAGGGCAATGGAATATGGCTGCGAACATGAAAAGTATGCCTTGAAAGACTTCCTATCATATATGACACAACAACACCATAATTTCCAAATTAGGAAATGTGGTCTCTACATAGATCCTGAACTATGGTTTTTTGGTGCTACTCCAGATGGCATAGTTTCTTGTAGTTGTTGTGGTGTCGGTGTCTTGGAAATAAAATGCCCCTACTGTGTCCAGTTCAAAAGTATATTGGATTTAACCCAGAACAAATATTCCTTTTTAAAGGAAGTGAATGGTGAATTGCAAATTAAAAAAGACCATGATTATTATTATCAAGTGCAAATGCAAATGGCCATAACAAAATTGAAATATTCCTATTTGGTAGGATGGTGCAGAAAAGACTTTGCATACTGTAAAATTGTTTTTAATTCCAGTTTTTGGACCGACAATAGTGATATTGCAAAACAATTTTTTTTCGATATAATCTTGCCAGAATGTCTAGGCAGGTATTATAGCAGGCAAACCAATGTTTTGGCAGAATTTCCAGAAGAAGAAATAGAGGAGTCTCCTGAGGAGTCTCTTGACATCGATTTATACGAAGAACTAGTTTTTACAAGCGAAAATGTAGAAGAAGTGTCATCACCAAAGCCTGGACCAAGTAATGTTCCAAAGGAGAAAGAAACTTCTCCAGAACCAGGACCCTGCAAGAAATTATATTGCATCTGTAGGGAAGAAGATGATGGTGTTACTCCAATGATTGCCTGTGAAGCAGAAATGTGCAGAATAGAGTGGTATCATCTCAAGTGTGTAGGTTTGTCAAAAATACCCAGCTCAGTTTGGATTTGTGACATTTGCAAGGCTTATTCTGATTCAGAATAGATTTTTTTACATTTTAAAAGTTTGTTTATTTATTTATACCTTACTAAAATATTTAATGAAATAAAACCACATTTTTTGTATTTGTCTATGTACTATATTTTAATTTAGTCAGTCAATACAATACAAAATTCCTTATTTTCAAGTGTGTTACGAACAATATTATATAAAAATAATTAACACAAAATACTATCACCAAAAAGAAAGAATCATTTTTTTAAAGTTTTAATTATTTCTCTTAATTTGATTATTAATAAAATAAGAAAAATTAATATTTGGTAACATAGTTGGTGGATCGGTTCTATTCGGAGTAGAAGTTACTTCTGTGAGTCTTCTGTTTCACAAGCAAACTTACAGACTCGTCACAAAAATACCACTTTTACTCCTGATAAAACAATAATGCTATTTTTCTATTCAATTTAATTGAAGCATTTGTAGACATTTGCCATTGTCCATTGATATTAGACATGTCAATTGTATATACCCCTGTCCAATCTTGTTTTTTTTAGAGCCCCTAAAAATGTATTTTTATTATTAAGTGAGAAGATTCTTTTATATACAAATTTATTTTATCATTTAAAATTATTTTTTAAGCAGTATGATTAGAGCTAATGCTTCTATAACTTAACTATTTAAGCTTACCCATTCAAAATTTATAAAAATGCCTATTAACTATACCAACTAGCTATATTTGCAGTGATCTTAGTATGTATTTTAAAAAATGGTCTGTTCTAAGTTGAAAGAGGGCAACGGTGATGATAGATGGTTCTGTTTTCATTAGGCTTTAGGAATTGAACATTAAAATCATCTGCAATGACTGCAATTAATATTTTTTGTTTTTTTTGTTTGCATCAACGCAGTTACATAGGATATTTTTAAAAATGTTTTGTTTCCTGTTGGTGGCCTATAAACAAATTATTATGTCGGAAATAATTTTAAAACTGAAAAGTAAATGAAAGTAACACAAGCCTTCCTCCTCAAAATACTTTAATTAACTCTCAAAGAGCCCTACATGTTGCCCCTGATGATGAGGCTTTCTAGCTTTGGAACATAGAGCTCTTTAAGAGTTAATTAAAGTATTCTGTGGAGGAAGACTTTGAGTTTTCTTTTTGAAATGAATTAAAGATTTATTTATTAAAAAGAAATTAAAGTGGGATTATGCATGGGCATAAATTGAGCATAGCTGAACAAACTACAACAATTTTATCTATTTGAGCCACATCAGGGCTTCCTTTACGTAAAGAACTTAAGGGAAATTCTTCTGTCAATATTCTATATTTTCGTTTAAGGTGACCTATCACTCTTTCTACATGTATCCTGACACTTGCCAATTTTCTAGTTGTTTCTGTGTCATTGGCGTCTAACTGTTTTTTTCCCTTTAAAAATGCTGGATACATTACTTTAGCAGAATATATCTGTACACTTTCGTCAATAGAAAAACCCCTATCTGCTAAAATTAAATCCCCCCTAATTAAATTATTTAAAAACCCCGAATCTTTTGTTATAAATTTATCACTTGCTCTGCCTCCATAAGCATTTGAAATGAACATTATAGTGCCTTGTGGTGATATGCCTATTAAAAATTTTATAGTATGATGGTGTTTATAATTTGACCATAATTTTGCAGAAGCTTCTAAATTTGAGGGCTTTTGGACAAATAGTTCAAAACAATCTATTATCACTGTAACCTTGTTATCAAAAATATTCCTGAAGCATTTTGGCATATTAAGTTGGAGATCCTCTCTTGAAGGCCATGTTATAAAGCATTTTAAGCGGGCAAATAAAATATTTAAAACATTTTCAAACGTTCTTGAAGCTGTAGTTCTGTGGCAAAGAAATCTATTTCCTAAATCTGTAAACTGTAAATTAAGCCTTAGCTTCATTAAGGTAAGAATAAGTTGCTGAAATTGTGATAACACATTATTTGAGGACAAAAATGGTTGAATAAAATCAAAAACACTCTTAAGATAATCAAATTTAGGAAATCCTGTGTAATAGTTTACTCTCTCATCATTATTTTTAAAATAGGATTCATTCAGCATGTAGAGTGACAGTTTTGATTCCAAATTATAAATTTTTTTATTAGCCGTTCTCAAGGCTAAGGACAGATCTTCCGTGCTTGGATTTTCTGCAGTATTTGCAATATTTGAATTTGCAACTTCATGCTGAACTGCTGGTTGATTGTCATTAGGTTCAGTTTCTGTGTTTTCTGCTTCAGCCTGAAATAATCTTAATAATTATATAAAACAAACAAAATAATGTCCTTTGGGCCTCTAGAAAAAAAAAGCAAAGCTTGGTAATGTACCCTAGTTTTACATCCACATTAAAGTAATGGTCCATTTTGCTCCTACAACAAAAAAAAATAAAAGCATTGTAAGTATTAGTATTAAATATATGCAATAGCATTTCAAGCCAAATGTTAATTCTTTTTCACTCAATTTTTCATGCAGTTTAAAATACCTTTGACCTGTTTTTAGCTCTTTCGAATCGATTTAACGACTTCGAAAAATAATTTTTTTTGTAACCCATATTCACATTAGGCACCCAGTCTGGATGATCTTTTTCATGCAGATCTGATGGCTCACCTGTAAAAAATCATCAGTTTATCCCCAATGTTACCCTTTAAGACTTAGTAATTTAGAAACCTATCAAATAAAACGCATACATTTGGTACCTGATAGTGAAAGAACTATATAGATAAAGGTTTAACTTAAATTACCCACCCGATTGAAAATGTTTAGAACAAACGCGTGCATATTTTGCCTTTTTGTTATTAAAATCTTCTCTTTTTAGTGCCAATATCCACTTTTGCAAACGTTCTGAGCGAAGTGGGCAAACTTTTCTATCTGCACCAAACACAGACGGAAATCTACAAAAATCCCTTACATTAAAAAAGCACTGATATTTTATTTTATTTTAGTTTTATATTCAACAAATCCTGTACCTACAGTTTATCGAGGAAAATAAAGGATCACTTACTTCGATGAAGGTCTCGAGGAAGATCTAACAAAATGTTGCCCCAAAACAAAAATAAGTAAAGTATTACAGACTGATAGTATAATAATAATAATACTGATAGTATAATAATAAATTACTCACCTGAAATACTTTATACCTATTGTTTTGGCTGCATTGCTATTGCATTTTACAACAGCACAGTATGAGGGCATTTTTACAAAAGTTTAGCTTGTGGGATCTTGAAATACACTTTCAACAAACTTAATAAACGATTACTGTTTAATTTCAAGGGTTTACCATTTCAAATTACTCCCTAATTAGCGAGTAAAAGTGAAAACAAATTTTAAAACAATAAATTTACAATGAAAACAACATACAAATGTTGGGTTATTGTACCTCCAGGGTAGTTGACAGGTCACGTGCTGCACGAAACCTATAGTGTGTTTTATTTTTTACTGCCCCTACCTACTTCTCAATTATTATTCAATAGTTTAATAGGTACTAGAACGATTTAAAATGGTCATTCAAAGTAAGCTTATTTCACAAAGCCAAAATAGTGATACCTAATTTAGATTTTCATAATCATATTCCAGAAAAACACTGCAAGTTTCCCATATTTTCCATGCGTTTTCATAGTACTTAAACGCGCCAGTAAAGGAATTTATTTACATATTTATTTATTCACTCTTTCACACAGAAGAAAACTAGCAATACACACGAATAAAAGAAAGCAATGTCCTGATACAACAAATCCAGTATTATAAAACCACTAAAACCAGAAAATGCTTGGGGTTTTCGCGAGTATTTTCACCCAAGAGTTTTTTATGCTTACACACATTAAATGAAACTTTAAATTACACTTATAACCCTTGATAGATCCGAATAGAAGATTCCATTATGAATGACTTTGGCAGAAAGTCGACAAACAAAGTCACATAACCTATAAATAGCATTGTCAATGTTATTAATTTTTTTTCAATTTTGGGCTTAAATTTAATAATTATGGCAGTTTTGGGAGAACGTGATATGCTTTATCGAGAGGCGATGAAGCGATGTGTGTTTGGTGATTGTAAAAGTGATAGTCGAACGAGTTCCATTAAATTAACGACCCCATTTGCCTCTACTGGAGTTTTAGGTAACACAGCACCTGTCACATCACTTTCTGTTAATTTTATCAAACGTTTTGCAACCAAAGAAGCCATAGCGAATGCACCGAATACTTACGAAAGCGTAGATTTGACAAGATGCTGTGTTACGTGTTACCTTAAACTCCAGTAGAGGCAAATGGGGTCGTTAATTTAATGGAACTCGTTCGACTATCACTTTTACAATCACCAAACACACATCGCTTCATCGCCTCTCGATAAAACATATCACGTTCTCCCAAAACTGCCATAATTATTAAATTTAAGCCCAAAATTGAAAAAAAAAAAAATTAATAGCATTGACAATTAGGCGTTCCAGGTCACGTGACTTTGACAGGTCCGCTGGGGGGCAAACAAAGCCTAGATCAGTATTTACACCGTTCTTTCAGATTGTGTTTCCGAATTTTTGCGTTCTTAAATTCTTTCAATAAGTTTTAAGTTGTTTTTGTGGTAGAATGGCTAACATTGACTATTATTCATCGTTAGCTAGTGATGTGAAATGTCGGTATGACCAAAAAATACAAATTATTGCCAATATAGATCCTTATAAACTTCTACCTAATGAGTTTACTTTAAGTATCAATGAGTTGCCAGAGGTTTCAATTTTGGATTTATCCGAATATTTGACCCACACCCACAGTTACTACACAGGCTTGCAGTTGAAGGCGTATAAAGGGTTATTCAAGTTCTGCTGGACTACCTAAAAGGTATTAAAAGTAAATATTACCTGTAGAAACAAACCAATTTTTCGATATAAATGTGTTTTTGTATTTTAACAACAAGACAGTCATAATACTTACATTACTTACCATTAACAAAATGTTTTGAACAAATACGAGCATTTTTCAGAAACGTTTCAGTTAAATCTCTTCTTTTGAGGCATTTAATCCACAGATTTCGTCGTTCCTTTTTTAGCTCGTTTAGACGATTCCCTAGATCTCTTAATGCTGCTGGGATCCTGAAAAACCTTTCTTTATCTCTTTCCGCTCTACTAGAGCACCTAACAACGCAGCAAAAAGAAGGCATCTTCACAAAATAGATTGAAAATTCTTGGTTTAACATTGAATCAGGTTATGTTTGGCTTTTGTGTGCCCCCCAAACTAATATGGCGGATCGGTTATGACATTAACCTGGAATGCCTAATGCTATTTATAGGTTATGTGACTTTGTTTGTCGACTTTCTGCCAAAGTCATTCATAATAAGACGTCTTTTTCTGACGGAATGTTTTGAAATGTTTTGAAACGTTTTAAAACGCTACATTTTTGTGTTGCAACGGTGACGTCATATACGAAGGCGGTTCAACCAGTTTCGAACCGCTCTTTCAGCCTGTTTCAAAATAGACGTTAAACAGCTGACCTCAAAATACCACAAAACAATAATTTCAGGGATGTCACGGGCTCCATTTTAAAACGGGGTATTTTTGATCACCACTGATCCGATATGATAACGTAGCAATCGAACCAGTTTTGAAACGTTTTAAAACACGGTTCAACAGAAAAAGACGTCTATAATGAAATCTTCTATTTACAATAAAATAATTGTCAGCACAAACTGAACATCATTCGTATCAGCGGCCATCTTGAAAATCCGGGATGCACGTGACGTCATAGCAATTGTGAACAAATTTAGCCGATTGAGCAATCCTGTAGAGTTTACGATCCTTGATCTTGCACTAATTGTACCATTATGGAAAGTCATAATTAGTTTTGCTTCTTATAAGGTCTATGTGGTACTTAGTGGAAGGACATTCTGGGTTTGATGCTGCATGATTTGTGTCATACTGTAATTTAAATTTGCTATTTGCATAACAGCAGTTTTTACATTTCTTTATTTGTTTTGTACAATCTTTATACTATCATGGCTTTCAGCACAGTACTCACAGGTGACATTATTCTTATATATTATATAATTAATATATAACATTATATTTAGTTTTAGTACATTATTTAACATTCTAAAAAACACCCTTGTTTAGCTCATTTGCATCTTCTTCTTTTCCAACACTGTTTGTAGAGTAAAGGTGAGTTTAGCCAACTGAATTCGAGAAATTTAATATAAAATTTCTTCAAATTTATTGCATTGAAAGCCAAAATAGTATCATTAATGGCTGAACCATGTTATTATTATCCTCCTATACCGATAACGCATAAGTTTGTTTCGAGTGGGCCAGGTGACGTCACTACAGCAGCGAGTGCTCGCGCTAAGCTGGAGGAAAAAAATCGCCAATGTGACCATCCTCTGTGGTTTATCGTTCTTAGTTCATCCAAGAACGAAGCATAGTTTGTCTTGTGACGTCATGAGTTTGAACGCTGGCTAGAAGCTTCGTCCATGCTTCCGGCAAACTACGTTCAATATATCGTCATGAGTTGCTCGCGAAAGCGTTTGCGTTCATGAAATCATGGAAGTAGTTCGTCACAGAAATTCGGTTATAGAGATACGCATGAACCAATAACCAACTAAAAACAATAATTATTTGATGATAAATAAAAAACGGTTGGTTTCCAAACTCTAAATATAGGTTTCCGAATATTTCCAAATGATTTCCAAACGATTTAGTATAATTATTGTGGAATTTATTATTGAGTCTGCCAACTATACACTTAATTATTTATTGATGATTATTAAAATTCTATTGGTTTCCAAACTCGGAAAATAGGTTTCCAAATATTTCCAAACGATTGAAGTACTATTATTTAAATATTCTTCTCAAATCTCTGCTAACTATACGTTGCTCCTATTGAACTAAACAAACACTCTGGAACGGGCGCACTGCTTTATGCTAGTGTGCCGAATTTTGATATATGCAACCCAGCAATACAGTGGGATTGTTGACTCGCTCGCACTCATTACGATTAACGTAAAAGAAAGAAGAGCTTCTTCATCTTTCTAACCTAACCTCAATGATCTAACACTTCAAACAGCTGTGTTCTCAATAGCCGTTATAGTGCAGAGAGAGATGCAAATCCCACTTGTTTGTTGTCCTTCCTGGCACTGTACCTGGCACAAGCCTTTGCGTTAGAAACATTATGCAACCACCGTTCCAGTGTGTTTGTTTAGTTCATTGGTTGCTCCTTAGATCTCCGTTATCGTTTGCATAATTTAGGTCACCCACATTGCGGCAAAATACTTTTCTCTTTTTTTAATGTCCTAAGATGAAACAGGAAAACGAATATCGTGTAGAGATGACACGACTCTTTGTATAAAATGCCAGTTATTTTGTTCGTACCGCAATTTCATACAGCCAACTGCGCCAACCTAATATAAATACATAAGGCCTGGGGAAATTGCAGGGATTTTTTTCTGGTTGGTATGTTGGAAAATTAGGGAATTTTGTTAGTCTAAAGTGAAATCGTGAAAAAAAATGTAACATCAATACCATAACTAAGCATCATTGCCGCCGTCATCAACTACGTCATCAGCTGTTTGCGCTAGCGGTCGTAGTTTAGAATATTTATGATGAAAAATATTACATATTTAATTTCGATTAACACAATAGGCAAAGAGGAAGAACGAGATCTAAAAAAGCGTCGTTTTAGAATGTTAAGTAATGTAGTGCAACCAAGTATGCATCAAGCAAAAGCCCGCGGAATCATAAGCTGTGGCGCAAACATCTTACGTCAAGGCGACAAACGACACGGTGCTACGTCATCACTGGTTCTTTGGCGTGGTGGCGGTCTCGAGATTTGATCTATATAGGCCTTAATGAGGATAAGCTATCCTGTAGTAGTAATAGTGAGTATTATTTTTGGGGTTTACTCCCTGCTCCGGGGCGTTACGCGGTTATTCCTTTCGAAAAGTGTTTGTTGCAACTGAGTGCTCAAGCCCAACTCAAACCATTTAAATGCATGAAAGCCAGCGCATCTGTTCCTTTCAAATCGGGGTCGAAAAGCACCGGAGCGAGTAGCTCTAGTGTTTTGAACTCTTGAAAGGAATACAACTAACATGCAATGAGCTAAACAAATACACTGGAACGGTGGCTGCATACTGTTTCTACGCAAGGGTTTGTGCCAAGAAGGACAACAAATAAGAGGGATTTGCATCTCTCTCTGCACTATGGCGGCTATTGAGAACAGCTGTTTGAAGTGTTTGGATCCTTGAGGTTAGGAAGATGAAGAAGCTCTTCTTTCTTTTACGTTAATCGCAATGAGTGCGAGCAAGCCATCTGTTTTGCTGGGTTGCATGTATCAAAATTCGGCACACTAGCATAAAGCAGTACGCCCATTCCAGAGTGTTTGTTTAGTTCAATGCTCTAATATGGCACTGATCGACACTGCTGCCTCTAGCGAGAAAAAAACGAACAAATTACCGTATACATAAAAATCTTTATGGTCCCAGGAGCATAATGGATCACTTCTGTGTTCAAGTGTTAACGACAATAAAGTTTCTTGGAGATAAAAAATCTTTAAATAATAATTGCACTGAGATTTCAAATGGAAAATGAAAACTGAAATCTATGGGTGGGTTCCGTTGTCAACCTTGGTTACGGTTACACGTTCCGTAATGTCTGGTTCCTGAAAAACCGGTCTATACGGAACGCGGTTGGTTATGTCAAACATGTCACCAAGGCAACCGGCGGCGATTCTGTGATTGGAAAAGCGTTCCGTATTAAACCGAAATTTTCAGCAACCGCTTGTCAATCGTTGTCAACCGCTGTCAACCGACATTGTACCGACCGGTTAACCAGGTTAGACAACGGAACCCACCCTTATATATATATATAAAAATCAAAGTTCACGGGGTATCCGGATATGCGCTCCAAAACCACTTATCCGATTACGATGAAACTTTGGTAGGTTGTTATGGCCATCCCAAGGAAGGTTTTGTGGATAGGTTACGCATCTCGGAAAAAGAAATTAATTTTGAATTAATTATTAATTTAATTGTAAACAAACTCATTCACATTTACGCACAAAATATCTGCAAAGGTAGCAGTGCTGAGCGGCTGAAAAGCCGAAACGACTCCTCCGAAATCTACAATCTACAACTCATTCACATTACATAACAACATAACCCAACTTTTTTTGACAGCATGAAACAATATTTCTTTTATTTAGGCTTGCATTCAACCGACGTAACTTTATTATTTTTTGAATTCAAGAACGGCTTCGATTGACCCAGATTAGATCGATTTGGGTTCAATTTAAGTGAACTTCTTCTGATCTAAATCATTTTTTTGTTGATGAGGGTGCACTGATCCAGCTTGAATCGAACATCGATCGATCTAATCCGGTCAATCGAATCGGCTATAGAGGAGAGTGATATAGGCTATTTTTTATCCCGAAAAAAAAAGTTCAGTTGCGTAAAACTCTGATACACTGGAACGCCTATAAACAGCTCTAGAGCAGCTCTGTAGTGCTTAAAATGCGTCAGTGAACTCACTGGCACGCAGAGCTGGGCAGGAGCTAGCTACCAAGTAGTTAAGCTACTAACTTAGCTACTTTTTTGGTAGCTAATAACTTATTCAAGCTACTTTTTTCAAAAAGTAGCTTGTAGCTGTAGCTTTTAGTAATTTGTTTCATGTATTCATAAGCTACTGTGAAAAGTAGAGTAGCTAGCTACTAAAGCAAGCTACTCAAACTACTTTTGGTAACTTAATAAGCTATTTTTGGTAGTTGAAGTTACTTTTATTGATTAAGTTGCAAGAATTCTCAGAAAAATCTTATCCTGTGTCTAGTTTATAGACTAGTTTCAACTTGTGTCCCGTTTCATTCTCGCATTCGCACATCGCTGGAGTTAGTGGTTCTGTTCCCCGCAGTTTCACCCGCCGTTAAATTCAGAAGAAATCAGAATTTAGAGTAATATCCGTTCACAATCCGATGTCCACTGGTACCGGTAAAGTTTATCACCTTTCAATAGTTCTATTCCTTTCACACCTAGGAGGAGCTCCGGAACAGCTCCGGGGCTTCACGCGCTTATTCCTTTCGAAAAGTGTTTGTTGCACCACGCATCTGTTCCCTGCGAATCGGGGGCTGCTAAACACCGGAGCGAGTAGCTCGAGTGTTTCAAACCCTTGAAAGGAATACAACTATTGCTATTTGATAGGGAAAGGGGAAAGGTGAAAATGTACCTGCCATGGGCGCCGCCAGGATTAGTTTCAGGGAGGTGCATACGGGCAGTGGCGGCGCGTGGATTGTTATATTGGTTCAAATTACTAATTTAAGAAGGTGAATGCCCGACGCAGGAGCTGCCGGAGGCGCGAAAATTTTTCCGGTTGCCACACCCAAAAACGGTTATTTTGAGCTTTAAAAAAAAAAGAATTCTAGGTGATTAAGTAAGTTATATGATGTTTTCACCTCGGTGGAAAGTGGCACGGGCAGTGGCGGATCTAGGGACGAGTGGCCCTCAGGGCAAAATATATTTGGGGGCCCCTAGGCCTAACCTATCCCTGAGCAGTGGCGCACCCAGAAAATATGTTTGGGGAATGGACGGACTCTACAAAAGTTGTGGCTTGTGTCTAGAAATCTGAATAAAAAATTGACGTGTCAGGGTGCCACGCCATGATGTCAAATTTGTTTGTACGTACAAATACAGTTTTGGACGGGCGACCTAGGGGGGGGGGGCTGGACCGATGCCTTCCCATGGGTGCGCCACTGCCCTTGAGTGTCACGTAAAAAGTAGGAAAATAAAAAATGCTGCCTAGAAATAGTGGTAATCAAATCACAAAATATATGGACGTTTCGGTCGGTCTGTGTTTCTCGGAATTATGGTCGGATATATTCGGAAATATTCGGAATACTTCGGAAGCACGCTCAGCGTTGCCAGATGCTCTCAACCACAGAAACGAATATTATTAGGCATGGGCGGTATGGTCGATGATATTTCAGAAAATAGGAATTGAGTCCTTATTGAATGTATCTTTATTAAAATGTTATTATATTTGATTTGCATGTATGACATTTTTTTCGACATATTCGAAATTTTTCGCAGCATTGTGGGGCCCTTTCGGACCGTGGGCCCCTGGGCGGCGCACCGAACTGCCCGATGATATGTTATGTGCGCTCCTGGGGCACGGGCTTCTCGCAACTTAATACTTTTTTCGTGCTATCAAATCGTAGAAGTTAAAGAAATTTATATCAATAAACTAGAATTTAAAGTAAATTCGAAATTCCCGCCATTCTACAGGTTGATGGCGTGCGAAATAAAAAAAACCCGATCCGAGCCAGAAGTGACCCGAGGAATGTCGCTGGGAATAAAGAGTGCGAGGGGGGCCATCGTTTCACGTTTCGCCAATTTTTTCAAACAGTAACTTAAAAAAAAATATTAATAAAATAAAAATAATTTTTTCAGTGTATATCTGACAGGGGGGTGCAAGTGCACCCCCTTGCACCCTTCTGCCGGCGCCCATGGTACCTGCACCTGTGGACATCGGATTGTGAACAGGATATTACTCTAAATTCGGATTTCTTCTGAATTTAACGGCGGGTGAAACTGCGGGGAACAGAACCACTAACTCCAGCGATGTGCGAATGCGAGAATGAAACGGGACACAAGCAGTGGCGTAGCCAAACCAAATGTGGACGTCGGCGAAATCCGAATTGCGAGGCCCTTTTTATGTAGGGTGGCAGTGGCTTAAGAAAATTTTAGTTATTGAAAAAACACACAAATTATTTTTTTGGAAGCTTAAAGTAGGTACTTTTTGGCGTGGCACCCGAAAAAAAATTCTGCAGCAACTGCGGTGGGCATCACCTACTAGGTCCTACTTTGGGTATGAACGAGATCAGTGGTATGAACCCCTTCAGGTATAGACCAATAAGAGCCTCCACTGGTTGAGAAGCTCTATCCCCCTCCCCCGGAATCAGGCAATTTTCTAGGAAACTTAAATAATTTCCGAATCTCGTATGTTAGCATGTTTGCTGTACAAAATCGACGGACTTTCAAAATGCTGTAGAATGTACAATACAGCGAAATAGGTACTGTACGTATGGTCACCCTATTTTTATGTCTCGATTGGTTGCCGTTGCCAGTTAGGGAAAGTATGTACCATACGATTTGAAAGTTCTAGGTTAATTTGCAGAAAAATTAATGATTTCTAGTGAATTCTATGATATTAAGAAGTTTCATATAGGATGTTTATTTGTTCTCTACGTTTTATTTTGGAGAATCGAAAAGTGCCAATTTTCAGGTTCAGTAACCTATTTTTTGCGAGGCTCCTTAAGGCGCGAGGCCGTCGGCAGTCGCCGACATCGCCGACGCCTAGCTACGCCACTGGACACAAGTTGAAACTAGTCTATAAACTAGACACAGGATAAGATTTTTCTGAGAAAATAATTGTGAACAGGATATACCTACTCTCTCATATAGACAGTAATTTTGAACAACAATATAATATATCTAAAAACAACGTAGATGAGCTTAAACAAATTCGTTGTTTTCGTCGGGCGCCTGTCAAAACTGCCTCCAGTTAAAATCTACCAAATAAATGAGAATATTCAACTATGACACTGTTCTCTACGCTACGGCACTGTGTTCAGTGTGTTCCGACGACGAACGAGGATTGCCGATTTGAATTTCACCGCATTTTTTCGGCACGGTGCGCACGAAAGAGAAATAAGAGCTTGGTGGAAGCCTCAAAACAATTTATATGCGACGTTGCAACTTTTGCCTTTTGGCATTTTCATGTTTGGAGTGACTGGAATCAGCGCCACGCCACGCCACCACAGTTGTTTATTATTATAACACCCGTCTTTTCAGTTTTCAGACTTTGGTTTGGACAGAATATAAAAACCTTCTATAATTTCATTGATTTTTGTTTTCATTAATTTAACTTTTGAAAATGTAGCTTAAAATGTAGCTTTCAACTAATTTAAAATGTAGTTAAGTTACCAATAGCTTATTAGCTACTTTTTCAAACAGGTAGTTAAGTTACTAAAGTAACTTAATTACTTACAATATATAGTAGCTTGTAACTTGTAGCAAGCTACTTTTTTCAAGTAGCTTGCCCAGCTCTGCTGGCAAGCGACATGATATTGGATTTAAAAAAAAATTAAATAGAAAATCAACAACAAAATTTGAAAAGAAGTGTATTATTTCAAAATGTATTTACATGCTGGCAACGCAGCAGGTCATTAGCTAGTTAGCCTAGTTAAATATAAAATCTGCACCGAGTGCGTAAAATGGAAAACGCTTTTAGTGACGACAACACCAGAGACAGATGACAGTGACAGATGTATGCATCAGCATAACCTTCAAAAAAAATGGACGATTTCAGCTTGTTTGCGTTTACACATTGTACGCATTTCAGGTTTAATTTAAAAATACCCACGAAAACCAAAGAAACTTGCAAATAAATTAATTTGTAAACATATAAACGGATTTTAACCCATTTTAATTACCAAATTTGGATTCCCGAACTTTAAAAGCCAGTTCAAGGCTCCTGGTAAACAAGTAGTAGTGTTGTTGGTGTTATTGATGGTGCCATTGAACTCGAAACCAGGGGTGTAAAAAATAATTAACTTGAAAAATCTTCCTAAACACCGCCATGGCAGTCTCTAGTTGGATGTTGAGATCTAAAATACGTGAGCCCCACGGTAAAAGGCGTAATATAGGAACTGGTAAATTATACCCCTAAATTGATTATTTTGTCTTGTGTAACTATTTATTTTCAGGTACTAAAAATAAAAAAGACGATCTGTTTACTTCTTGTTTAAAATTAGGTAAGTCAAAAGGTTGATTGTTATTTACCATAAATAAATAGAAAATAGGTGAAAGTGAACTTTTACTTGGGTATTAATAGTTTTCAAGGTGAACACTATTTTCAAGCTGTGAGAAAGTTAACCAAAATATTTGTATGTTTATAAAATGCAGTTTATGAGTTCATAGTCCTAGAGGAAATTTAGATTTTCAACAGACAACCAGAAAAATAATGTTTATTGTTATGTTTCTGATAATGACACTTCCATTTTGATGTTCATTGGAATTTATGAATAACTTCACTGCTAATTCTGTTTAACTAATCATAATCTCAAATTTTACTAATTATACCAAGAACTATATAGAATATTTCTATGGAAAAACCTCAAGGAAAACCTTCTCTGGAACTTACAGAGGAGGATTTAGCCAAATTTGATTGGCTCGATCTTCACAAGGAAATGGATAAAATATTACCTCTCGAATCTACCTTTGAAAAATTAATGAGAAAATCTAACGAAAACCCGTTTGTTCCCATTGGTGCTACAGCTACGTGTGCTGCTTTATTCATTGGCGTGTGGTGTTTCAAAAAAGGCGAAAAAAGAATGTCCCAGTACATGATGAGGACTAGAGTTGTCGCTCAGGGTTTCACAATCGCAGCCGTTGTTGGAGGCTATTTGTTTGCAGCGAACAAATAGATTAAAATTTGTGAATAATTTATTTTTAAATTATATATTATGTGTTAAATGTGATAGAAGTATTATTATAAACATACAAAAAAAAACAAATACAGATTCTATCGACACATAAATGTGACCTACAAATGAAACACAATCATAAACAATTTAAATTATATTCAATAAACAACCCTCTCTACCTAGAGCAAGACTTGTATTGGTCTACAATCACAAATATTTCTAAATGTTTTTGGCACTGTAAATTCTACCATCCGCCAATCCAAGATTGTTCCTTAATATCACGCTACATGCAAATGCTTGCCAACATTGCACCATGATCTGAAAGATCAGATAAAATTAAAGATAAGTTAATTGGCTTATTGCTTGAATCACGGAAGTTACAACAAAAATAATCTAAGCATGATAATACTACTAATGTCTGCCCAGCGACTCTGTGTCTACGGGGCAACGGTAAGGGGAATGCAGTTGTAAAAAAAAATGGCTGATTTAATTCATAAAATACCCAGCTGCGTGCGGAGCTTTTTGGAAGTTTTATCGTATTGCAACTTGTACACGAAAATCAGCAATGACCAAATCTCCGCCACTGGGTATTTCAATATAAATTGATATTCCAAGATGGGAGGATAAAATGACGTGAGCCCTGGCCAATAGCGAGACGTAAGGTGACGTTTGCTCATTGACAACCGTATGGTTCTCCATGACAACGGCGATCCTGCCAAAAACTCCACCAATCAGGTTCATTCAGGACGGATGCTTGCCAAATTGTCAAAAGCTGATGGTATCTTTAGAAAATGTTTATTTTTTACAATAGACCTAATTGAAGAAATCAAGATTAAAATAAGGATAGATCTAACAACCACGTTAAAATTTTTAACGTTTTATCATTGTTATCAATATTTTGTTAATAGAAAATGGATTTTCAAATTAACTATACTTCATGCCTAGTATTTTCGCTTTTTTATAATTAGACGTGGCAACATGGCACATTTACGTCCGAATTCCTTCCGTAGACTCAGATCCGCTGGGCAAACAATAAATGTTTTAGTTGAGTCCAACACATCATGTATCAGCAATATTATTTTTTCCTACGAGCGTGCGCAAAGTAGTACTTTTCCGCACGCATTTCGGTTCTCAAAGTTGCACTTTTCCGCACTCAGTGCGGATACAGGCCTTATCCGCACTGAGTGCCGAAAAGTAAAAATAATTGTCAAGCAACAATAAGTACACCTGTCGACTTTGACACATGATGACAAATTTTTCCTCTGTTCCTGTTCCAGCTAACATCTATACCTACAAACACCAAATTTAATTAACTTCAACACATTGTCAGATTTGTTTTCTATATATATGCATCTACAAACTATCTCATCAAATTTATAGCATTTTCCATTTGTCGAAACAGGGCAAAAAAATGTATCCTTATCCTTACATGTTACATGCTTTTAGAAAAAGATGCGGATGCACTCAGTGCGGCACTGATGACAAATGGAAATCGCCATTAAACGCTTTAAGATGAAGAGCTCTGACGATGATTTTCTGTTATATTTTTTTTTTGTTATGTAATTTTTTGATAAATGCATAGGTTCCCTTCAAGTTAATTAAAAATAATTAAACAAATTATCGTTTTTTTTTTAAATTTTTGTTGTTACCTACCTGATATGAAGCTCGTAGGAAAAATTTTGTTCCTAACACGTGCGCAAAGTGTCTTTTCCGCACGCAAACACGTATCCAAACTCCGCTTCGCGTCGTTCGTATAACTGTGTTTGCGTGCGGAAAAGTAACACTTTGCGCACTTGTTAGGAAAATAACTATATCTTGTACTAATTATTGCTAGTTTTATGAGAAGAATGAAATAAGAACTTTGATATTTGTTGTGAGGAATGATAAATAATAATATTTATAATAATAATAAATTTCTTAATTCAAGATCATAATACATTATTACAATAGAGGAATGAAACAAGAGTCAAAAAATTACAAAGTTACAAAATTATTATAGATCTGGGCAAAAATCTCAAACAATATGGTTCTAAGTTTACTAACAATATCTTAATATCCTTTTTAAATTTTTCACCTCAATTTAGACTTTGTATTTGGTTAGGAAGCATATTGAATAATTTGGCACACATTTAAGGGGGTGATTTTTCTGTTAAAGTTAGTCTATGTGGCTTGTACTTAAAATCCAATTTTCTCGTGTTATATTTGTTTCTGTTTTACTATCAAAAAGGTGTTTATTGTGAAAATAGAACATTAAGCATTCATAAATGTACATATACTATTTCATTCATCTATGATACTGACTGTTTCCCAGTTATTCGAACAATATCAATTATTAACGGTCGTGATCCATAAAATAAAAAATAAAATGTACATATACTGTCATAACACCTATACATTCAAATGCTGATCCACAGCTCTGAAGGTAGTCAATTTTTTTTATTATTCTTATCGGTCTTTTCTGGACAACAAAGATATTTTGCAACCTGCTGTCCCTTACCCAGAAGATAATTCCATATTTTAGAACAGATTCAAAGTTGGCAGAGTTTTAATATTTTCAATGACCCCTATTTCATATATTTAAGTAAAATCTGTTTTTTTTTTTTAAAGATAATTCCCCAAGTCAAAAATTTAGTAACTATGTTGGCAACACAAGCCTTTTCTACATAAAAAATTTGAAAGCATTGACAATTTTACATTGTATTGCCAACATAATGTCATTTTGAATTTTATCTTTAAAAAAAAAACACACTTTAGGTACTAACTATCCTAATACCATAACAAATAGAATCCAGCTTCTTAGCTAACTGATTTGAATTATGAACAGGATTGGGCCTAATATACTCCCTTGTGCAATTCCTACATCATTATATACACTTTTTGAGATACCTCTGTCTTCCCATTTTTTGTTACTGTTACACCTTGTCTCCTGTTGTTAGTATATGAGACAAACCATTTCTTTACATTACACACCATATTTCTCATTTTTTTGCATAAGTAAACCTCTGAGATCATTAGACCATATCATGGATTCAAACTCCTTTTCCAGAGTCTGCTTGTGTGGAGACTATAATCTTCCCGACATTCTATGGGAGAATGATGAATATGGATCAAGACCGATTGGCGACATAAGTGACAAAGTTGAGTGCATCGCTAATTTTTCTGCATATCGTAATTTATTTCAAACTAACTCAATTGCTAATAGTAGAGGTGGTTTTTTGGACTTGATATTTGCGGACGATATGGTCACTGTCAATATATCAGACATTCCACTCCTGACTGATTTGAATTATGAACAAGATTGGGCCTAATATACTCCCTTGTGCAATTCCTACATCATTATATACACTTTTTGAGATACCTCTGTGTTCCCATTTTTTGTTACTGTTACACCTTGTCTCCTGTTGTTAGTATATGAGACAAACCATTTCTTTACATTACACACCATATTTCTCATTTTTTTGCATAAGTAAACCTCTGTCCAAACATCCATAGGCCTTAGACTCGGTGTTACATAAATCCAATAGTATTCCAAGTGCTATTTCACTGTCTTCGAGGTGGTTGAGAGAGAATCTCTCTAATAAAAGCAAAAAGCGCTGTTTGTATGGATTTACCCTTTGGAGAACCATGTTAACAGTGACTAAATAAATAACAATCACCAAAAAAGTCAATGAGTCTAGTACCCATGGCTGCTTTAAAAAAAAATTGAAAATCCGGTAATATACAGCCGTGAGCATAAAAAGTGGGACACCCGACTGACAGGTCTTGTCATTTTTCGCTATTTTGGGTAAATCAGTCTTTTCTCTACAATAGATTTTTTTTCAAATATGACAGTCCCTGTCATTGTCGTAGGTATAGCTGATGACGAGACGAGGCCGATGAGCTCGTTTTACAATAGGAAAAAACGGGTGTCCCACTTTTTATGCTTACAACTGTATTGTCCATCGTTTTTAATCTGACACTTTCCGTATAAGGAGGTGAACTATATGGCAAAAACAGGTGTGACATTGTCAGGTGACCAATGGCGTTCTATTGTAGAGTGCTACCAGCTCACATTCCTTTCGAGTATAAGATTAAAATCGACGGACTTTACTTACAGGCCTATAATTGTCCAGAATTTTTGGGCCCCTTTTTTATAGCATGGATTAATCAGGGCCACTTCTAAATTTCCAGGAAAAATCCCAAACTCCAAGGAATTGTTTATGATATGACACAGAACAAACTTAAAGGGGGTGGACCCAAAAATGATACTTTTAGTGCAAAAAAATCTAAGAATAAATATTTAAACCCTATCTTGCTACGATGATCCGTTTTCGAGTTACAGCGGTTTAAAGTTACAACTAGGCGTTTGTGACGTCACACTTGATTATCAGGGACTGTATTAACATGTGTAAGAATATTCCAAAACAAAAGACAATTATCTTCTAGAGCGAATTGCAACCCCTCAAAGTATAGGGTACGGTTCACTGACGACTAAACGAACAGAAGACTGCGATTTTGGCGGTTGTGACATCACAAGCTCCTGCATAATTTATCTTCACAAGGAATTTTCTCGAAGACTATTTTAAATATAGGACTGTGGTTTTCACGAAAGATCTTAGAATTTTTTTCTTTATTTAAGTAGCGTAAGTCGTTTTTTAGGGTCACACCCCCTTTTAGAACCGTAGTTGGTATTTTTATAATGTTGGAATTTCATCTATTCAGCTACTATTTTTATTCTTCAACTTCTGTACTATTTCACAAATTTCCTCCAGTGTTACAAGATGTTGAAACATTGAATCCACATTATTCCAAATGCTGGTGGTGAAAGGAATATCATTCAAACCGTTCAGTAAATTTGGCACAGTAAAAAACGTTATACTTATAGGCCAGTCAATGACGCTTCGGAATTAACAATAATTGCAAACAATGTGAAATTTAGGATTTACGTTTTTTATGACAAAAAAATGAACTATAAAAATTTGCACCTTCCAGTGATGTGCGGAACATTGTTTTTTTTTGTAAAAATTAAACAATTATTAATTACGTCTTCCCAAAAATTGCTAACAAAGTGCAAATTTACAAAAGTGCGACGACTGCTCTTCCAAATCTTGTAATAATTTTGCACCTTTTTTGATCAGGCGGAACACAATGAAAAATTATTTATTGTTAAAAAGTATTATATGGTTTTCGGAAAAAATGCTAACAAGGTGCAAATTAGGATGATGCACCGTAAATGCCAAACAAATAATAATTGTATAAATTTGCACCTTTCAATCTCTTCCGGAAATTGTTCACTGAAACATCATTGCATTTTGACATACATGATAATGAACTAGGTATGTCTGATTACATCATTTATCGTACAGACCGATCAGCCTCCACAAGCACCTTTGTCAGACTAGGAGGAGTACTAATTGCAGTGAAAAACAGTATATCATCAACAATTATTGATTCAGTATGCGACAATATTGAAAGTGTCTGTGTACAGGTGGTTTTGGGAAAGGAAAAAAGCCTCTTTGGGTGTGTTTACCTGCCTCCAAGATCCCCATTACACTTGTATGAGGACTATGTGAGATCATTAGACCATATCATGGATTCAAACTCCTTTTCCAGAGTCTGCTTGTGTGGAGACTATAATCTTCCCGACATTCTATGGGAGAATGATGAATATGGATCAAGACCGATTGGCGACATAAGTGACAAAGTTGAGTGCATTGCTAATTTTTCTGCATATCGTAATTTATTTCAAACTAACTCAATTGCTAATAGTAGAGGTGGTTTTTTGGACATGATATTTGCGGACGATATGGTCACTTTCAATATATCAATCATTCCACTCCTAAGATGTGACAACTATCATCCGGCTCTTACATTCAATGTCAAACTTGATAGTCCCCTTGAGCCTCTGGATTTCGATTATTCCTATTACGATTTCAGAAATGCTAATTATATTTCTATCAATGACTGCCTAGGTAATTTTGATTGGAATCAAATTTTTGCAAGTGACGAAATTGACTCGACTGTTGAGTTATTCTATAATAAACTGAACTACTGTATAAAGGCTTTTGTTCCGTATCATGGATGTAAAAATGCAAAATTCCCAAAATGGTACCCTGATATTCTAAAAGAAAAAATTTTTCAAAAGAAATTATTTCATAAGAAATATAAGGCCTCACAATCTCTGGATGATTACAACACCTTTTCAAGTTTGCCTAAAGAATGTAAAGGCTTATTTATTGTATGTCATAAGAAATATATCGACTCTCTTCAAGAGTCCGTTAGAAATGAAAAGCAATTCTGGAACTATGTGAATAATAAAAGAAAAAATTTTGACTTGCCAAATACTATGACATATAATAATATAGTTTCTGATAACCCTCAGAACATGGCTGATCTATTTGCCGATTTTTTTGCTTCAGTCTACTCTGAGGATACTGTAAGTGGCAAATCTGTAACTATTAATAATTGTAATATTACGGTAATGGATGTTATGTATTGTATCAGTAATTTAGATTTACAATTGGGTTGCGGACCTGATGATATTTCAGCATCTTTTGTTTAAAATTGTAGATTTGTTTTGTCCCCAATATTGCAGAAAATATTTAGTATGTCACTAAACAAGGGAGTATTTCCAGTAAAATGGAAGGAAAGCTATGTTACTCCGATATTCAAGTCTGGAAAACGAAATAGTATTGAAAACTAGAGACCAATAGCAAAAATTTCTATTTTCGCTAAAATCTTCGAACAGATTGTAAGCTCCAAGATTTGTTACTCACTAGATAATTTACTAATTAGTGAACAGCCTGGATTTGTTCCAGGTAAATCTACCACCAGCAATCTCTTGGAGTTTGAAGAACTACTGTTGGACGCCTTGGAGGAACGGTGTCAGGTTGATGTTATGTACACCGATTTCTCGAAGGCGTTCGACAGAGCGAATCACTCAGTCAAAAATGTCGAATATGGGATTACATGGGTCACTGTTATTATGGTTAGGGAGTTTTCTTTCAGAGCGCACACAAAGAGTCAAAATTAATCAATATTTATCAGCCAGAATTGAAGTAACATCGGGTGTTCCACAAGGTGGACACCTATCACCAGTATTGTTTAACTGTTTTGTTAATGATATAAATAATTGTTTTGAGGATAGTAAATTTTTATTGTATGCAGATGACTTGAAGGTATGCAAAACTATATCTAATATCGATGACTGCTATCTGCTTCAGAATGATCTTAAGAGGCTGTATATATGGTGTAATGTAAATGGCCTTTCATTGAATATTGTAGCGCGGCTGTCAAGAATCTCAACCTCTATGCCGGAAATACGAGAATCTAGCGAATTATTCTACTTTATTCTGGAAAATGAGATTATCGTGTGTATTCTAGATTTTCCAGGAATAGATTTAGGAATATATAAGAAGGCCAGCATTGGTTTGTAAGTTAAGTTTTCAGTTCGACTGTGATACGATTTAAATAGTGATTGTAAAGAGTTTAATTGTTGAGTTATTAAAGTAATTAGTGTCAGAGTGTATTGTTAAGTGGAATAAATTATTGCTGTGTTAATTGGACTTTGATTTTTGGAATAAACGAAACGAACGACGAACCCAAGATTTCTGTCCGGCGATCCAAAGCCGCGACAATATAAATAAATGTAAGACAATGAGGTATTATAGAAATAAAAATCCTATAATATTTGACTATAGGTTAGATGGTCTCTAAAACTGCTAGGATTTATAAAAAGAAGTCTTTCAGATTTTGATGATGTAAACTGTTTCAAGTCTCTTTATTGTTCTGTTATCAGATCATCACTAGAATATGGTTGTAGTGTTTGGTCACCTCACTATTTATGTTACAAAGAGCAAATTGAAAAAGTTCAAAGAAAGTTCCTTAGGTTTATTGCATACAAGAGTATTCCATCAGATGAAATAAACTATGCAGACATCTTGACTTTGTTGCGGTTGCCATCTTTGGAAAATAGGAGAATTTATTTAGACTTAGGTATCTTGTATAAAATTGTTACTGGGCAATTGAAAACACCAGATTTGTTTAGTAGAATTAATTTTCTTGTTCCTCTAAGATACACGAGGTCTCAAGATCTATTTTATATAGATTTTCATGCTACCAATTATGCCATGAATGGGCCAATCCAAAGAATCTGTAAAAGCGCAAATACTCTCTGTGATCTAAACAACAATTTTGATTTTTTTGTTCCTAGTTTATTAACTTTTAACTTTTAAGTATAGGTTAAGGAGACAAATGCTCATGTATTAGTCCTTAAGTATCTCTGTAAATGGCCAGTCCGTAAATATACATTTATTTATGTATTTATTTACTTATTTATTTAATATGTCTACTACTATTAAATCAACGATTATTTTCTGTTTTTTGAGGAACCATTTGGCTATGTCGAGTGGTGCTTGAAGAATACAATTTTCTTTAAATGGGTTTCTGCAGGTGCGTTTAGCTACAATGTTCAGTTTTCCAGCTACTGATTGTCGAAGTTCAGTTTCAGTTTCATTATTTACATTAATTATATCATCCAAAAGCTGGTTGTCTGTTAATCCCTTTTTTAGTCCTGTGACTCGTCCTGTGAGCATGAACATTGGGTCTATGTTTTTAGCTTCTTTTACCTCAATGTTTTTATTTTTAAGTGCTATCTTTAGCTTTTCCTGTTGTTCCTTGCTGTGACTTTCAACTACTACTATCCCGTTCCTTAAGTATCGTATGTTTTTGAATCCACTTTCCATGGTGTTTTTAATTTATATTTTGTTTTCCTTGTTGCATTGTTTCGGCTGCATCCGTGATTTTGTCTATTGAAATCATGGTTTCGATTTTTCTCTGCATTTTTGGTGTACTCCATGTAGTTTCCTATTTTCTTTGTTGATTTTCTGGTCCACTATTTGGTTTTATAAGTGCGCTAATTTCTGCAAACGTTTTATAATGTGTGATATTGTCACGAAGCCTCTCTTGCTCCGTTACGTAGCTCGACTATTACAATACAATACAATACAATACAAAATGTCTTTATTGAGGACAAAAATTATTACACAAAAAGTTTTCTCTAAATGATGGCGACGTTCAAATGAATGCTCTTCCACGCAGCCATCATAATTAGAAAGTGTCTTATATAATATAATATTTATAGGTGAAGATAGTAATAGAGATACCAATAATAAGCTATAATAATATCCTACATCTAAAAGAAATAAGAAAATAGCAATAAGCCTACCCAATCACACACACAATCATACCCGCTGCGACAGCACATGGCTCTTTAATTTTTCTTTAAAAGAAAGAACACTGGGAGAGTCTTGGACATCATAAGGGATTCTATTATATATTTGCACTGCATTGTAGGAAAATGAACGCTTGAATAAAGCTGACCGATGCCTGGGAACTCTGTACAACGGACCAGAGGTGCGATTTTTGAAACGATTCGAGTACATTTCGTACACGAAATTTGACTGACAGCAATGTAAATTAAATGGAGAGCAGTCAAATTTCGTGTACGAAATGTACTCGAATGGTTTCGAAAATCGCACCCCAGATCTTGTATCATGGCTATGCGTTTCATTCCTTTTTGTTAATTTTTCAACTAGATACTGTGGAGCCTGAGATTGATTGACTTTGTAAACGAGACATGCCATATGCACCTGAAACCGTTCATCTAAATTAAATGAGATTCTCTGAAAGAATCGGAGATATGGTCATATTTACGTAAGCTATAAGAAAATCGTACACAAGCATTTTGTAATTTTTGTAACGAATGTTGATCAAATTGGCACAGCGCAGGCCAGTAAACAACATCACAATATGAAACAGAAGATAAAATTAAAGAATCACACAATTTGAGTTTGATTTGAGTATCTAAAATGTCTTTGTGTCTATAGAGCTGCCTAAGTTTAAAGTAAGATGTTTTTAATAGATGATTTACATGGGTTAAAAATCTTAAGTTTGTGTCAAGGTATAATCCCAAATTGCGACATTTACTAGTAAAAACAAGATCTGAATCATTTAAGACTAGGGGAACCTATTATTAGTTGCAAGGAAATTACTGTTTTTACCAAATAGCAAAACATCAGTTTTTGATTCATTCAGGTTCAGAGAATGAGCCCGAGAGACAGTAGAAATAATTTTTAGGTCCTCATTTATTTTTTCAGCAGCTGAATTCGAGTCATCCAGGGAAAATAATAAGTATATTTGGGAATCGTCAGCATACGTGTGAAGATTACAATATTTTAGATATGAGTTAAAATCAGAAGTGTAAATGACGTATAAAAGTGAACCCAAGATACTTCCCTGTGGCACACCCATGTTCACAGATGCAGCCCCTGATACTTCACCATTAAAAAGAACCCTTTGCTGTCGATTGTTAAGGTAGCTTATAAAAAAGTTGACTGCTGCTCTTGACATACCGAGATAAAATAGTTTTTCACAGAGTAACTGATGGTCCAAGGTATCAAAAGCCTTACTAAAATCGAGCAATATCAAACAGGTATTCAATCCCCTGTCATTGGCAGTAAAAATGTCGTCCGTAACCTTTAGAAGAGCCGTACAGGTACTACGCTGTGATATAAATCCAGATTGGGTAACTGGCAAGATCCTCCCGCGTGAAATAAAATCGTTTACTTGTTGTGCAACAATCTTTTCCAATACTTTTGACACCGTTGGTAAGATACTTATTGGTCTGAAGTGAGATATATCAATGTTGGGGGTTGCTATTTTTAGGCACTGGTATAACATTAGCATGTTTCCAAGCATCAGGAAAAACGCCAGTAAGAAGACAGGTATTGACGATATGGGTTAGGCAGTCGGCAACCTGAGGGAGAAGACAGGAGAGCATTTTTAGATTCAGGTTATCGGCACCCATCGCATTACTCTTTAATGAAGCCACAATCCTTAAAACGTCATCAGACGTAACCGTTTTAAAGACAAATTCTCCATTTTCGGGAATATTGCGTTCATTTCTATAGCGCTCCAGAATATGGAGCTTGACATTAGGATCAATCTGAGTGACATTCGGAGAGCTATTTAGGAAGAAATTGTTAAAAGTCTCGGGTTCACAATTAAAAGAGGACAACGCACGCGCATTAGTAATATTTAAAAATTTAAGTGTTTTCCAAAATTCTTTAGGGTTGCTTTGAAATTTAAATCGCAAGTATCCCTTTTTTTCCATTTTAATAGAATAATTAACAGTATTTCTCAATTCCTTATAGTAACTCCAGGCCTCCGCAGATTTTTTGTGTTTATAACTTTGTAACGCTTTATCCCGTAGGCGCATCACTAGCCTAAGATTCTCGGTCAACCACGGTGCCGGCATTTTTGAACCGTTTTAAAAGGTGCAAAAATGCTAAAAATATTTTCAATGTTAGAACTCCAAAGGTCGGCCATATCGTCAACATTTACAACAGTGAACACTTCATTCCAGTTCTGACCCCGAAGGTGTTCCAAAAACAAATAATTATCAAAATTTGAAAAGTCACGAAATGTGTACAAAAAAGGCTCAACTTTCTCCTTTTTAATTTTAATTGAGCAAGAAACCAGTGAGTGATCTGAAATGTCCTCCATCGGTATCACATGAACCTTATTCACTAATGAAGTTATAATCACGTCAATCAAAGTTTGTGAATTCTCTGTGACACGAGTGGGTTCCTTAATAATCTGATGTAAGTTATACCTTTGAAGAAAATTATTTATTAAATTGGAACCATTGGAGTTTTCAGACATATTGACATTTATGTCTCCCCCAAAAAGAACCAGATCGAATTCAGGCATAAAAGAGGTTAAAGTCGTTCGCTATTCACCCTGAAAATCAGAACGGGAAGGGAAAAGGAAGGTCAGAATAACGCTAGATAAATATAATATATTTAATGTTCTAGGGTAGAGATTGCATTTAGTGTAAAACACACCAGTATTACTATATTCTTACCATCCTAAGCCAGCACGTCTCTTCAGGCTGAAAAGGGTCTAAGGGCACCTAAGCGAATCCTTCGGGTATAAGCCCAAGCTTGATCTTTGTGGTTAGCAGTTGCTAAGAAAACCAAACCAACATAAAATATTGAAAACTGGAAAAGATGAGTGCTGCCGTTTGGCAGGGTTTTGACAGGTGTCAAAATGGTTGACATTTTTCGACTTAACTTGGTCGACTTAGTAGAAATAGATTTTTTCTTCATCAAAATCTGCTATAGTTACTCTGCTTTTGGATATAAGATTCCAATATTTGACAGCTAATCACGCCTCACCTGTCATATATACAGGGGCGAGTTCAGGAATGACCCACCCAGTGTGAGTGTGACACCGGTGCGGCGCCCTAGCTGTTCAAAAATGCTAGACGGTGCTATGGTCCCAATGACCAATTGTCAATTCAGGCACACCCATAAAATCGCACTCGCACCCTGTGCGTTATTTCTGAACTTGGCCCAGGATTGTGCCCATGGTAAAAAATGTTGTTTATGTCATACCAATACATTATTGTGTTTTTATACCTTAGATACCATCTACATAATTCATTACTTTACGCCAGTGCGGGCATAAAGTACACATTATGGCCCGCGCGGGCATAAAGACGCAAAAAACCATTTTCAATTAACTTATTCTTTATTAACAAAGTATAAATTTACGCTGATAAACATATTATTTTTGTCAAAAAATTATGGTGTTTGCACACTGATGACAATTTGTGAAGTGACAATTTTTTCCCAGGTATTTATTATTTACAACCAACTGGTATGACATAAAAGTTTGTATGCACCACGGGTACTAATAGATATAGATATATACCCTCGGGCGACTTACGAACCCTCGGGCCAGAGGCCCTCGGCTTTGTAAGACTGTCGCCCTCAGGGCATAATCATCTACTTAGTACCCTTGATACATAAATAACTAAATATTACGGCATCCCCAATAACATATTTAAATTTCATCCAAATATCAGGGGTAACCAATTTCCATTTAAATATTGCGGGGTCCTTTGTACTGTTTTTTATTAGATTTGGAATTAACTCAATTAGAAAATTATTGTAATTATTGATTCAGGTGTCCCCAGGATTTGGCAGTTTGCATTTCTGGGAGAGTTGCCCTGAATGTCATTGCATACTGACCACATTGCTTTGTTTTTATTATCTGATGATCTAAGTACCTACCAACAATCCGGTGTTAGAATAAAACATAATTCAAAAAATAATATCAGTATGTAAATTCTTAAAGAATTTAAGAATGCATTTCTTCCAATTTTATGCACACTGGTTCATTTAACATTTACCACCTCTAGCACACCAAATTCACTGAATAAAGCCAAAATTGTACCACTTTTCAAAACTGGAGGTTCTAAAATACCAAGCAACTACTGGCCAATCACTGTCCAAAATATTGGAAGCTTGTGTCAATGATCAACTTGTACACTTACATGAATCATCTAACGCCTTTTTGAAACAGCAGTATGGCTTCAGGAAAAACTCAAGTACAATTCTGGCAGCTAAAGATTTATTTACCGATATCTATTCATGAATATACTGCAATTTTATATCATGTGAAGCAATTAAAATTGCAGTATATTCGTAAGAACAATAAATAAGGCCACCGTACCAAATTTCAGCGCTATGCGACAATTTTTTTTTTTTTTTTACTTTTTGAAAAATCCCGCGCGACGTTTTCAGGCCAATGAGTCATTAAGTAATTAACGAAAAAAAAAATCCGCTGGGGCATTATGAGAGGAATAAATGGGCTGCCGATTGTCGAAAACTGTCACCAAATATTTGGCCCCGTTTAGAAATTACAGTGAATGCAAGAAAGGGGTAGTTTTCGATGCAATTTACAACTTCCTCGCACATTAGACAAGTTCGTGCTCGCTTAATTTTCAAACAAAAAATTCGAACAAAAAAGCATTGGAGAGTGCATTTCATTAGCAATAATGTGGTGTTTGAAAAATTGAAATCGGATTATGCATTCGGCCGCTGCTGCAACAAATGCGCGCAAAATGGCAAAACGTTGATTCAGTGACCTTGAACAAAAACATGCTACTATTCAAGACGATGCAGAAAAAAAACTATAGAAGATAGAGGGGCGCTGTCGCTGAGTTTTTTATAGCAGAAAACTTCAGCTACAACATTCATTTGAAACTTTTTGCTATTGAACCATCCCTTTGAGCAGCGTTTTCCATAAACCGCAAATTACCCCTAAAAACCACCCCTAACTGAAAACCCTATGGAAGTACAAGGTCGCAAACTTAATATGTTGTTAAGCATATTAAAATGGACCGATCTCCCGAAAAAAATTTCAACTTCTAATTATGTTGAGGTAAACCCTCTTTTCAGATCCCCGTTTCTTGGACTAATATAAATATCAGTATTAGCGGAATGGCCTGACAGGAATGGCTTTAGCTTGGTTGAGGGAATACTTACTTGTTTTTTTTTATTAATAGAATAACAACAGTTGTACAATAATACATGTTAACAAAATATAAACAAACCAAAGTCTTACAATGCTGTTATTGTCCTTAGACAGCAAAGCTGCTGGTATCAGGACAGAATACTATTAAGAGTGTACAATCAAATAAATAGATAGATACTTATGATTAATCAATTTGATTTACTGGATAGAATACAACACGTGACTGTTAATAATACACTAAGCACTACAGCTGACGTCATGTGGAGTACCAAAAGAATCTATCTTAGGATCATCTCCCTTCTTAGTATGCATCAATTCTATAACAAACTGGAAGAGATCTTAACTTGGTTCAAACAACCATAGAACAAGATCTAGCACCATTAATAGATGACTATGTTTCCACAAACTCTCACTTAACTTAAAAAAATGAAGCTATGTGATTATTTCCAACAATGCTATTTGGCAAACCATTATCCTAAATTTAGGCCAATTTAACTTCAAGAAAAAATTGTGTATCAAGTCTCTTGGTTTACTCATTGATCATAGGCTTACGTGGGAACCTCACATATCCAATCTCTGCAAAAAAAAAATAGCACCCGCTGTAGGAATTCTTGGTAGAGTTGCCAGATACATCAACGTATCGCAACTTGAAATGATTTATTATTCGTTGATTCACCCACATTTATCATATCTCATCCTAATATGGGGCAATACCTGACACATCCATCTCAAGCCCCTCATGGTCTTACAAAACAGAAGCTATAAAGGAAATATTCCAAGTTCCATTGTCATATCTAACGTCACATCCTGAGTATAAAGTCTCTATATATTCCAAATATGTACTTTCATCCATAACTGCATATTAAATATTCACCCTAGCTTATTTTCACCCCAACAAATGCAATCCACAACTGTAGTACCAGACAAAGAAATACCTTACGACCAGAAGCATTGAGAATTGGAGGACAGAGGAGTGTGTCTTTTCAGGGCCTTGCTTACTATAACAGACTTTCTAATGTTCCTCAGAGACTGCCTAAGTGTGCCCAACGGATTCAGAAGTCGTTTATTCAAGTTTCCTCTTACAAATCCTAATCCCAATGTGTTGTTCAAGTGAATGAACCTAATAAGGGAAATGTGTTTTGGTCAGTTTTCAAACGAAAAAGTTTCCTTAACTTTTAGTTGTCTTGGAACAAGACAAAAACTGGTTATGCATTATACTCCTGTTTAGAGAGCAATAAGCAAGAGAATGTCTAGATCAATTTTTTTGAGCTAAATTGGTTAGTTAAAGTTAAAGTAGTTATCTGACGTGAAGGAAAACTCCCCTCACAAAATCTAAGGTTTTAATAATGATGATAAATATAATCCAAGATATGTAATTTCACATGTTCAAAATATATGTTCAGTACGGCAGCCAAAAAATTGTTTAAATAAGCACAAAGGGATGACAATGACCTTTTCAAACCTATTAAAAAATCTGCGATGCAAGCCTCTTGGAGGCCTGTTAATACAAATGATACAATTACAATTTCATTCAGAAATAGTATAGCATCAAAACATTTTACAAGATAAAAGTTCAAGAAAGCTGAAAACTCTGTGCTGTTATGAACTGAAAAGTCCTTTTATGCTGACCCTATGGGGAAGTCTACTAAAAAAAGAGGCTGATAATTTAAAATTACCAAAAAAATAAGTAAAAACCCATGATAACTTTTTTTCAGAACCCCAAGCATGTTTCAAGAATTTATTAAGCAAACTTTGCTATCAGAATACCGATGAAAAGGATCTTTTAACTTACCTAAACACTATGGCTCAGCTTCTGGACCATTATGAAAATAAATTTGAGGAAATTAAGTTTAGTAAAAAAGAGATTCTTACATGGTAAGTACCAATAAAATTTTTTATGCAGTTATAACTCAATCCACATTTTTTTTTAGCCTCAGATTAACATTAATGAACGAATCGTGTACAATAAGATCTGCAGGTCTAAGATGTATCCGACATACCATTCAAAACAATGACGATGTTGCCAGTATTAATAATTTACGAATAAACTTTTTAATTTCAAAGTGAGTCTACTAAATAAAGTAACTTCAAGCTATACAAAAATTTTCAGGTCGTTAGATTTAAAAAATGACATGGAACGTATTGAAGCCATAAAACTCATAAGAAAAATCGGAATGTTAGCTCCTGACATGCTTGACATGTCAATGACTAGAAGTTTGGTGGCTTTAGCCAATGAAGCCACTGAATGCAAAGATAGACTTCTTAGGATATGTTTGGCAACATTGTCGGAAATTTGCCTGATCAATCCTACACTTTTTATCAAATCCGAAGGAGTTCAAGTTATTACAAGAAACCTCATAGATTGCCAAATACCAAAAATAGCAGAAGCCCTTTGTGGAGTGTTACTTTTGTTAATGGACAAACCTGACACACGTGCCAAAGCTGCAGTGGATTTGTACAGCATTGCTGCGCCTTTTTGTGATTTTCATTATAAACACGGTTGGAAAGATATAACGAGGTATATTTTTGTTTAGGATGAGATATTTGTTATTAATGTATGTTTGGTTGTTACAGAGATGAACGCAAAGTCCGCTTGAACTGCAGCCGTTTGGCTTTATTGACAGTTTTGAAGAGCTGGCCAGGGCTACTGCATTTTTGTAATCCCAAGAATCAGGGAGGATTTAGGACTATAGTTGAAGTTTTGCATTTGAAGCAGATCGAAGTCAGGGTAAGTGTGATATTTTTGGTGTGTGAATAATGTTGCTTAAGTTTTGGAAAACTGTTCCATTTAATTGTAGACAAACTTGGCATTGATATGTCTAAAGAATTCAATCTACCTTCCTTGAAAATCCTATGTACCCTCCTTGAATGAAAATCCTATGTACCCACCACCTTGTTTTCTTATTTAAAATCTATTTGAGACTAATTGATTGTGCTATGCAATTAAGGATGCCTTAAGTTAATTTTGAAATTTCACGTTCCTGTTCATCCTACAAATATAGAAATAACCAATGACAAGATTGCTTAGTTTTGATATAGATAACATATTTCAATATAGTGCCAGTGTTAAGATTTCTGGGATGGTTCAAAACTATTGGTGACTAACTTTTATTCCTTTTTAACTTCCAGAAAGCAGTCCTAGACCTCCTCTACGATCTCCTAGGACTTCAACAGCCTGAATGGACCGATGAACTATCAGTGGCCCTCAGTGCAATAGATCCTTGCGAGCCTCAATCCTCCTGGAGACTCAAGGAAGATTTTATTGCAGCCGAAGGTAGATCGATACTGCCTCATCTTGCCAAAACTACTCCGTCACCTACAGAAATGCATTTGGCCCTTCTGTTATTTTGCTTTTTGGAATGTGGCCTTTTAGGAGCTTTGACTGAAGTCATTACTAGTAGTGATACGTTTATTAGTGTCAGGGCTACTGTGCTTTTAGGTGAACTTATAAGACTTATTCAACTGTATTTACCTCCTGGTTGCAGTGGGGTCACCCCATCTATGCCATCCTTATTGAAATATGCTACCACTAGTAAACCTCAAGCTCTTTCAGCTTTACTTGCCTTAGTACAGCTGCACAAGTAAGTTTAATTTATTCATTAATTTTTTTTATTCATTGAAAATTTCTTTTTGTAGATTAATGCAAAAAAGGCCAGCTTCATACAGTTTACATTTAGATTACATCATACGGAATAGCTCTAGTATGAGGGGAAAGCAGAAACAAGAAAGGCATGCTCGAAATAAGGGGCTAAAGTCCAAATTGAGTCATGTTAAGGTAAGAAACATATTGTTTTTAAATATAATTTTTAGTTAATAATCCTCTTTTAGGCTGTTTTAAAGGATGGAGACGATATAGTAAAAGAAACTGGAGTGTTATCTAGCAACGAAGTAAAAATATGGAATTGGAACCTTATTAAAATGATTCTCAAGGTAAGAAACTATAAGTAAACCTTTAAAAATGAAAGCAAAATTATTAAACAAACATCCTAATTATTATTATTATTTTCTGCAGGGTGAAAAAGGTTATAGGTTGGATCTCACAGACTCTTCCCACAGAATGTTCCTCAGGCGCTTATTAGATTTCTTCAAGCCTTCACAAAAAAAATACTCACACACCGATTTAAGCAATACTCCAATGGATTCTTCTGAACTTACCAGCAGTGGCCTCGAATTTGTTAAATATTTGGCAGAAGTAAAAGATCCCGAGTGTCAGGCAATGGTTTTAGATTTTTTCAAAGACGTCTACACCCAAATTACTTCAATTTCGACTAGCAGGAGTGTCCACGATTGCCTGTTCAGTCCTGCACACATGCACAACACGCATTGTCAAAGCTATTTTTTGTTTATTGGCCAATTTGCTAGAACCGAATCTGGCCTAAGCATTTTGGAGAGTATAAAGATGTTTTCTTTGTAAGTAGATGATTGTGTGGCTATAATAAAAAAACACTAAATTTTATAGACTTCAAGAGCTGGCAACAACAACAAGACTCAATTGCTATGTAAAATTGATCATTTCGTCCCTGGATTACAGCTGCCCTGGACCTGCTAGGGATATTTTAGATGCAGTTTTGACATGCAACGTTAAACCTTCCCGATTATACGCTACACAATTTTTGTTGGTGTTACTTAGAACCGGTTATCCTAGTTTCGCTGGTTGGGCAGTTCGACTGCTCTGTAAACAGTTGGAAGATGAATTTAGTAAAGTTCGTTTGTCGGCTCTAGCTATTTTGCAAGAGGCATGTGAATTGCCTGATTGTCTAGAGACTTTGACGGACTTGCAGATTAATTTGGCTAAATTGGGTGAAAAGGGGGAAATGGTTGCTGTTAAATTGTTGTCCACTGAGAAAGGGTATAAGAAGCTTGGAGAAGATAAGGTAAAGTTTTAGTCTATTTACTATATAAAATACATTGCAATAATCCAGTAGTATAAATAATATGATAGTATTTCATGATCTATATTACCATTATGACAACAAAATTGAAATTGTGGAAGTCTCCTTTGTTTCCTTTCAAAATTTGTGTGTGAATTGAATTAAAAGTTTTTTGTTCAATTAGGTTTTGGCTGCTATAGCTAAATGGGTCACCACAATGAACTATAGATATACAAAAATAGTGGAAGGAGAAATATCGGATTGTCTCACTTTACATCAGAAAAACGAAGATGGGAAATATGATGACCAGCATACATCGAATTTGAGTGGGACAAGGAGCAATTACAGGTGAACAGATCTTGATATTATTGTGTATCCCTAATGTAAGGGTGTGGAATTGGGTGTCCTAAAGGCCTCATGTTGTTCCCTCAATGAATCAACGACATTTTATTGTTATTGCCGAATGCCCATTTATCTCTTTTCTATAAGATTTACTTGGTAGATTCTTTTTTTGTAATGGAAAAATTGCTTTTACATTTTTATGTCACTCTAGGAAAGACATAATTCTGCCACCTCATCTCTATGGCCAACTAAACCAATACGCAGAAGGATTTCAAAAACTTACAGCTAACGGCTCTATAACTGCATTGATAGAGGTACCTAGCTAATTTCGCCAAAGTATTTAAATAATTGATTTTTTAATTTCACTCAGCTTATCCATAAAGGAAACTGCTCTAATGACAAAGAGATCCTTCAACTAAAATCGGCCCTCTGGGCTGTAGGCCACCTAAGCACCTCAAATATAGGCTTCGTCTATCTAAATTCTTTGGAGTTTGTTGGCAGTATGATTCGAATAGCAACTAAATGTCCAGTTTATGGGGTGAGAAGCACAGCATTTTATGCTTTAGGACTAGTTGCAACAACTACCATTGGATCTGACGAGCTTTATTTAAACGGTTGGCTATCGACAAGACATAACAGGTACACAATAAATAATTTAAATTAAATTGTTCACATAAAATTGGTGTTTTCAGACACAAAAATTGGCCAGTGTTGCAAGAAGAATTATTAGACGAAATGTATGTCTCGTATTTTGCAAACTCTAAATGGGAAGAAGACAAGGAGTCGTCTGAGAAACTGGATGGGATTCGAGAGGACGACGAAATTACTCTAAGCGAAGAGGATGAGAGGTTGATTGAATATCCTGCCTCACCAGCGTTAAGTCCAGGTAATATTTATTATTTCAAAATGGAATTGGTTTCTTTTAGTTCAAATGACGTATTCATAACGTTAATTCTTTGCCTGTCTAGTATTTAACATGTGTATTTTTCCGAAGAGTTTCTTATATCACATTCTGATTTTCAGACATTTGCAAAATCAAACAATGGACCTTACCAGCTACCCGATCTCCATCCGAAGTAGGTCACAAAAGGTACCTATCGGAATCAAAAACGTTTGACGGGAGCAATGGCTATGAGGTTGACCACAGATACGGACCATATGAAAACGTCATTACAAGACAAAGAAACAGTTCCATGACAGAAAGTACAACTTCCGGTGTCAGTTCCTGCGATTCATTGCCCAACCGACAAGGAGGAGGGTAAGAATGTTATTGTTTTCCACAAAGATTTTATTAATACTTTTATAGCCCTAGCTATTTGCAGACTCTCAGCCCTATTCCTAGTTCGACCAGTTTGAGTATTTTGAAGTTGCCGCATCCATTCGAGCGGCGGATTCATAAAATTTCGACGAACAGTGAGTGATCTATATACAATTAAACACACGAGTAGTTCATTAGTGCATTTATTTAAGGTGCTGGTTCCGAAGCTTCAACTTCCTCACTGTCAGGAAGTAACACAAATGATTTGAGCTTACAAAATATGCTCGGATATCAGACAATAAGGTATATACGAAGAAGAGATTCCCTCAATTTTCAGCGTACCGAGAGGGATGACTATTTATTTAGAACTCCACCAATCAAAACGTAAGAAAAATTTATATATTTGACAAAACATTGAAGATCTTATTAATATTTTTCAGGAGCCGCCGTACTGTAATTGACAGTATAAACAGTTCAGAACCTAGAGCTACAATACACTATTCCAGCTTCTCGATGGCCAAATTTGAGCCTATATACGAACCGATTAAAACTTACAAGCCCAAAGATGCTATTTATAGGGGTATTTGTTTGCCTCGGTGTCTAGATGATGTGTTTCCTAGTGAACAACAGGTAAGCATTGAATTTGACCAGTTCTTATCCATAGAAATTATTGATTATCCAAAACGGTGAATCTTTTTTTGCAAAGGCCTTTTTGAGGATAATTTAATTTCATGTTAAAGGACCACGCACAAATTACATTGGAAAGTGGTTTCAGTGAAATTGCTTTAATTTTTGATATGTTGTCCTTCTAACCCTCTTGTTTGATTTTCAAAAAAATATATTGTGGGGTCGATTGGATGGTTTTGCCGCTACAAGGAAAAAAAGGCGCGCCAGTAATTTAAAAAAAAAATAAGACCCGCATCTTATTACCACAGCATATTTTTGCCACTTCGTACTCTGTTTTCTTCTAATAACGTCTTTGAGAATAATAGATATTTTTGGACAATTCTTGTATACGACTGATAAAAATTTATATTTGATGGTTGTTACCTTTTGTGTCATTCCAATGCTACAACAATTGGATATTGACCATAAAATGCCCAATAATGTCAGAGCCGGCGAGCTAGACCTGTTGGTCGAAGAAGCCAATACTAATCGACTTATTACCAAAACTCTTTG
Organism: Ceutorhynchus assimilis; assembly: GCA_917834065.1. Classification (NCBI taxonomy): domain Eukaryota; kingdom Metazoa; phylum Arthropoda; class Insecta; order Coleoptera; family Curculionidae; genus Ceutorhynchus; species Ceutorhynchus assimilis. The sequence goes on from OU892284.1 coordinate 23,561,788, forward strand.
GATTATTGAGGCCAGAAATAGACATTTCAAGTCAATTTTCAATTTTTTTCCGGAAGTAATATCAGATCACCTAGGAGAATTTCACAAAATCAATGAATATGACGATTTAGTTGTTACGAGAGGAGCTGATATTGCCCAGGCTGTAATTTTATTACAAAGAGCAAGAGAAGAAAACAGGTTAAAAGTTACCGTTGATAACGAGAATTTACTTCGAAGGCATGGTAGATTTGTCAGTTTAGAAAATAATCATATTCCTGGTTTCCCACGTCTAACTTTAGAATATCTCAGGAACCTTACAGTTGGAACGTACCAGTTAAAGCAAGCGCCATCATATATCTAAGATGCGACACGACGAGAACGGAATGACGATTTGTAAATTGATTCGATTAAGAATATGGTCCAGATTTCAAAACCGCATCAAGCATCAGATCTGGATCGAATATGCTCATTGAATAACTGGATATTACTGCACCTGCAAATCAGAAGCAAGAATCGTTGGAACTTGTGCACATTCAGTGTCTTATGGTTTCTGGAATATTCAAGATTTGAAAATAATATAAAATATCCCTCAGTTAAGCTACTTGAACATATTGGCGATGCCGCAAATAGACACCACAATCCCCATGATGATGTTCCAGTTAGTCACTATAACAAAGCATAACCCTATCATTTTCTGCGTAGGGGCTTATATATTTGAAATTCATATTTTGGCAGTTTTCGTTTTGTGTTCAGTTTTGCGATAGTTAGTTCAAATAATGAAAAAACTTATATTTAATATTGGGTGTACAAAAATGGCGAAAAAGCTCTCCACGCTACGTTGTAGGGCTGTAGGGGACTCTGGGACCCCAGAAAAATAGTTTAAAAAATATAGTTTTTCTCAGTTCAAGTTATTTGAAGAAAACGGAGTACAGAGTGGCAAAATTGGCCTATGCAAAAAATATTCAGGGCTAAACACCACCGAGACACACGCGGTTGCACTCTCCCGGCGGAAACTTCAGTTTCACTGCGCCCAGTGCATGGTTGCTTCGAAGGACGCCCAGAGTGAAGGGAAAAACACTGACATTGTCGAATTAAGATCTCCAGTGACTTCACTGTGTGAGTTAATTGGAAGCCAAACATCAATTCGTCAATGCCAGAATGTCGAGTCTCAATGTCCTAAACCCACTGAGAGCCTTGAAACTGAGCTGAATAATGCATTAACTTTCGATTCCTCGTTTACTTACCATTACACACATTACTGCTGCCGACTCTGGTAGAGCTACCTTGTGTGAAAAGCAATGTAGAGTTGCAAGTTTTGGTGAGGAAATACGGAACTTGCAAGTGAACTAAAATTTTCCAAATTTGTTTTAAATTGATAGTTTATACTGCACATTATTTATATGACCGGTTTTTATTTAACTGATACTGCCCTTGATACACAAAAAGTGATACAAAGTTTGAAAGTTTGATATAACACGCTCACTTCTGTTGTAGTCGCCCAGTGACATTTCCGACGGTGCTGCCATAGCGGTGTAGTCATTGAACTAATATTTGGCGGGCCGTTTGAATCTCGGTTTCAAATGACTCGTTTGACATTTCAATTATTTCAAAATAAAACAGTGCTTCAAAACTTCATAAACTAAAATTTTATACATTTTATTTTCATATATTTGTGAGAATCACTTAATGAATAAAATAGTCTATCTATAATCTAGATGATTTGGCGTATCTGACTCATAAGCTAACTGAAAAACTTTCCAATTTGCTTTTTGAAAATGTCCATTTTCCGTTTGAATGACTGTCATATTTGATCAAGTAATTTATAATTCCCTTGAGCATGTATTATGGAGCATCATACAGTGGCACTAGGTTGTTTATCTCCAACAAAACCAAAATTTCTGTTTCTGTGTTGTTCTTGATGTAGATTTCCCTGGTGTGTGGCTGCAATTTGCTTTTGACCGATTTATTTTTTGCCGCCTGTCACACATTGTGGCAACAACTCTTAAACCGGCTGCTTGTGATGCACTTATTAATTCTTTCACAGTCTTGGAATTCAAAACAATCAATGACGATGCACTCAACAAATTAATGGACCTTTCTCATTTTACCTGTGCTGCGCGCGCATCTTGTGGGTGACAGATAATTAAATCGTCAATTTACTGAACACGGTCTGACCCTGACGTATTTAAGCTAACCTCAATAATCAATCAGTATCAATCAATATTGCTGAAAATTAATACAAAAACTGTTTATGATACAATGGTTCAAATGAGTTGAATGAATTCTTGTCAGAATTAGGCGAAAAAGAAGTGAAATCTTTCTTTTCACAAGTTCCCAGGCAATCAAATTGTAAGAAAACAATAGTAACGTGCTCTCAATCCGAATGAAGACGATTTAAGTTGGGACAGAGATTTGAGGGTTCGTAAAATAACGATTTTTATAGCAAATACAATAATAATGTACAATTAAAGGTTTGCTGCAAACATTTTTGCTGCGGTGGGTTTTCTTTCTAATTAATGTTAATACTTACGTATTTTGTCATATTTACGTTTAAAAGTAATCAAAAACAGAAACATAACCGAAATTGCACAATTTGACAAGTGGAACCAATCAAAGTCATTCCACACAGGTATCGCGCGTCATTATATGTGTCTTTTTCTTTATTGCAGAAATCTTAATAAACTATCCTTGTTGTTCATTGCATGAGAAAGGTCCATTCAGATGACATATGCATTATTTTATGATGTCAAATGGACCTGCGTTTTTATGACTGGTTTTTATATCCACCATTCTATGTCGGTCATTGTCATTTCCTATCCAGTAAACAAAGTTAGCTAACTCACCGGTGAAGTCACAGATTAGAATAAAAACGAGGGGGACGTTGAGAAACGGCGATATGGGCGCACAGCGGTGTAGTCATGAACTACAACAAAAAGTGGAGGGGATCAATCCAGTGAATGTTCTATTTAAGAATTTATAAATCACTTTTCTATGGTCACGATTCTGTAAACAAACCCGTCAATATGGAACATGCAAGTAAAAAAAAAAATTACAAAAGCAGTCCTTTACAATATTCTTCATCCATTGCGACAATTTTCACAAAAAGCAAACTTTAACACACTTGAATAACACAAAAATAGCACTGCGTCAGCAGGAGTTAGGAGTTCGTTTGCTGCGTATTTGTTGTTTACAAAATCTTAACATGACAAGCGCTGTCATATTGAGATTTCGTGTTTTCGCGCCAAAGTTTTTGATTTGATTTTCAATAAATTTTTTTTCATACAATGTATAAATTAAAATGGAAAAAAAAGGAAACTATAACTGATCACTAGAAGTATCTAAAAAAAAAATAATTTGAGAAATATGAAAATTCCCTATTACTAACCTTCAGGAACTTAATTAGGCAATTCAATCCATCTGTCAGATAGGGAAATTCAATATGGCGTGGCGGCCAAGCAAGTTTGTATTGAATGTGTTTTTATGCGTATTTCAAATTATTTTGCTTAGAGTTTTGCTTGCAACTTTGATTTGGACTATTTAATAAAATATTTGTTGACTAGGTATCTAAACTAATAAATCGAGCAGATTCTAGATATTTTTTTCTGTTTTTTGGCCCATGTGTGGCCGCCACGCCATCTTGAAAGTCACGTGGTTTGAATTGCCTAATAAGAGCTCGAAGAATAAACTTTTCGCAAGTGAAGAAGAACGCGCTGAAATAATAAGCAACCTAGATGATCTTAGTGATAAACACAGACATGCTAAATTCCATCAGAACTCTTGAAAGCGATTTAGAAGCATACAGACATGACATGGATAATAATAGCTATTTATGTACCAAGGGGATTATGTACATTAAAATTCCCTGAAGGCAAGACTAGCCCGAGGAATATATTTCGCCTGAAGGGCATTATAATCTAAAAATCCCAGTGGTGCCTACAATGCTTTATTTTCTACTCAACACAATGTTCTTTCATCAATTTAGTATCAAACAAAATCAATAATGAGTGAATATCATTTGGCAGATCTGTTTTAATCACAGATTTACTATACTAATTATTTAGTTTAAGAGGGGCGATTAAATAAAATGTCATTTACAGACCTTCACAAATTTCTGTTCAATTCCAAATTTAGACCATTTTCCAGTGAAATGAAGTTATGTTCATAACAATAATAGATTGGAGTATGAGTCGAAGCATTTTTGGTTGCAAAATTCGCAGTCTAAATAGTAAAATTATTACCACTTTTGTTGACAACACTATGCAAATTTTGGTCACGGATTTAAATGAAAAAGGGATAAACACATAGAGTAGCACACCAACAATAAATTACGAATCATAAAATGCTGGGATAAATGAAAAGAACAGAATTTCCGTTAATTTATACGTTTTTATTCCAAAATTAATCTTAATTTGAGTGCGCATTGGTTGTTTAAAAGTAGTGTACACATTTTATCTCTCACTCCAAAAAGTTGAAGTTATCCCGTTTAATCAAGAGGGAAAATAGCCAAAAGTTACCTGCTTTAAAAGAGTAAGTCACCAGTAACGTATTGTTCCTTTATTCCCTGCACCAAACATTATCTTTGGCTAAATCTTTCGTAAACAAAAACGTACTAAAATATGGCTATATGCCAGTGCTGCAAAAATTCATTCACCAAAAATCAATCAACTCGGACATGTTCGATGTGCGCAGCTACGGTTCATGAAACATGTGGTCAACTCGCTGATGCCGGGGCGGGATCGCCTGCACAATTCAAATGTCTGAAATGCACTTCGAGCACGAATGCGCCAAAACCATTAACTACGGAGCATTTCCAAGCAATAATGGCCGAATTTTCCTCTCTAAAAATAACCGTAAATGCCTGCGAAGGCAAAATTACTGCTTGCGACGCTAAAATCGAAACGTTAAACCAGCATATTGCATCCCAGGCTGTATCCATTGCCAATTGTGAGACCGAAATTACCAATTTGAAAACTGAGACTTGTTCTCTTCGCAAGGAATTCGATAACTTACAATCAAAGGCGCAAAACTTTGAAAACTTCTTTGAAGAATCTCGAGATCGTACGCGTCGAGAATGCAATGTCATAGTCTCAGGCCTTAGACAAGTGGTAGATGATAAAGCCGAAGTCCAAAAGATTCTAACCGAAATTGGCCTACAGAATATATCTCCAAAACTGACGTTCCGTTTTGGTAAAGCAAACACTGGTCCCAGACCACTTAAGGTCATATTTTCATCGAGTTCTGATGCCATGGAAGTTTTGAAAGCCAAGTCTCGCCTAACGTCTCCTCAATACAAGTCTGTCACCATGAAATCGGACTTGACCCCACGTCAGGTTCAACATCTGAGTACGCTTCGAAAGGAACTGCAAAAACGTACAGATGAAGGTGAGGATAACCTGACAATCAAATATATACGAGGAGTACCTCGTATTGTGTCATTACGCAGCGATGGAAAGAGAGAACGTGAAGAGAGCGCATCCCCTGGAATCCACAAAAAACATACAGGACCAAACGGCTCTAACGCATTGTAGCAACCATTGAACATTGTTTTTTGGAACATCAAGGGGTTTAATCGCATTCATCACTTTGCAGAGGCCATTCACAACTACGACATAATCTGTTTCTCTGAAACATGCGAGAAGGACGACATTATTCTTCCCGACTATTTATCGCAATACAACGTCCTCTCATCTCATGCTTTGAGAGAAGCATCTCGCGGTCGTTATAGCGGAGGCTTATGTGTTATTTATAAGAATTCTTTAAGTTTGGATCTACTTAACCTTACCCCTTGGTGGATAATCTGTAGAGTTAGTTTTAATTTATGCTCGCTATACTTGTGCAGTATCTATTTTAAGCCAAATTTGGATTTCGAGTATGCATTACCTTTATTCCAGGAAACTTTATTCGAGGACGCAGCGTTTGACCCGCAAAGCCCCTGGATTATTTCAGGTGATTTTAATAGCACAGTTGGTAATCTTGGCGATGTCTGCCCAGAGGTCCTGGAGGGTTCGGGGCTGCGTCCCGCTAGGTCTAGTTTAGACAGGCTAATTAACGCAAGGGGTCGAAGTTTGATTGACATTATGGACTTAAACGGGTTTTTCCTACTGAACGGTCGTTGTGACGACGACTACATAGGACAATTTACTTTTATGGGAGATAATGGGGGTACAAGTACTGTGGATTTATGTTTTATTAATTTGCCTTGCCTCTCAATGCTGAATGATTTTTACGTGTGTAATAGTGAATATACATCTGATCACTTTCCAATAACTATCCGACTAAAATCAAAGAGTTTTCCAAATCTCTCTCTACCCACACCAGTCGTGCGGTCTGCCCCGTCCCTTGCGTGGTCTGATGAGGTTTCTCAGCAATACAAAGCGTTGATGCATTTCTCCCAAGACTGTCGTTTCCTCGCAGATATGAATGAATCTCACGAGAATCTTTGCACCACAATATTCACGGTTGCCAAGTCTCTTGATCTTATAAGGCCCTCGTCACAAAACTTAAGTAAAAACACGGGTCGCGTTAATAAACCGTGGTTTGATAAGGAATGTTTTAGTTTGAAAAAAAGAGTGAACACTGAGCTAAGACATTGCCGGGCCCAAAATTTTTTCGGAGAACCAAAACTAAGATTTATGGAGACAAAAAAACTTTATCGTAACACCATAAATCAAAAGAAACGTCAATTAGAAACTTATATTTCAGACTCGCTTGCAAACACGAAAAATTCTAAAGAATTCTGGCTAACTTATAAAAGACTTGGCGGTCACAGAAAACAGACATTACACTCTCGCGAATTCTGGCAAGATTATTTGGCAACCGTGTATACACAGCAATTCTCCGAACCTTTTCAGTTTTACGGTGTGCGTGATGGTGTCCTTGACCGAGAATTCTCACTTACAGAGTTGAAAAATACCATAGGCAAATGTAAGAATGGGAAATCGCCTGGTGTGGACGGGGTCCCCTACGAATTTCTAAAGAACCTTCCGAGCAATTGGCTTCTGTATATATGTACATTTTTTAACAAAATATTGGAAACCGGAAATACTCCTTCATCTTGGTCTGAAATTGTGTTTTCAATGTTACATAAAAAAGGTGATATTAACGATCCCAATAATTACCGTTCAATAGCTCTGGTTAACTGTTTAGCTAAGATTTTCACTCAACTGCTTCTTTCTAGGCTTGAAACTTGGGAAAACAATTTTAGCGTAATACCTGAAGAACAGTCGGGTTTCCAAAGAGGACGCGCCTGCGCCGATAACATTTTTATCTTGACTTCTTTATTACAGTTTCATTTAAGACTCCCGGGTAGAAAGGTTTTTGTTGCCTTTATTGATTTCAAGCGTGCTTTTGATAGCGTTAAACACTCACTACTTTGGAGAAAAATCCATAGTTTTGGGGTTCCTCCCTCCTATATAAACATCTTAATTCAGATTTACTGTAACGCTTCAGCTAAAGTAAAATGCTCTGACGGACTTTCAGACCCAATTGGAATAAGTGAAGGCGTACTTCAGGGAGAACCACTATCCCCTTTTCTGTTTTTACTGTTTCTCTCTGATATCATACAGTTTTTTGAGGGTAAGGGAGCTAGGCTAATTAATATTGATGGTGTTAATGAACTTTTTATGCTGCTCTATTGTGACGACCTAATTGTTTTCGGGCTTTCAGAACGAGATCTACAATGCAACCTGAGTATCCTGGCTGAGTATGTACAGGAGAACAATTTGGCAGTCAATGTTGCAAAGTCCAAAATAATGTGTTTCAGGAGAGGGGGTTTTCAAGCTAGTTACACCAAAAGATTTATTTTCAAAAACGAACCCCTTGAAATTGTCAATGAATATACATACCTTGGAGTCACTTTCACTGCATCTTCTAAATTTCGAATTATGGCAGACAAATCTGTCTCAAAATGCAAACAGGCCATTGGCGCGGCAGTTTCACATCTATCTAAGTCTAAATCATTTTCAATTACTTCAAGACTTAAAATATTTGAAACGTGTGTACTTAACATAATGTCTGGGTCCGCACCCATCTGGGCCCTAAGATATCTAGACGTCCTTGAACAGATACAAACATCATTTCTCAAAAAATCTCTTTCCCTGCCTAAAAGCACCTCTTCAGCCATACTTCGCCTGGAGTTTGGCGTTTCTCCTATAGCGACAACTATACTTAAATGGACTCTCAACTTTCTCAAAAGGTTGCTCTATATGGATGAAAGCAGATTACCCTTAATTTGCCTTAAAAGGCAACTACAGCTTATCGACTCGCCGCTAGCATATAACTGGCTATCGCAACTCAAATTGGTACTTACTGGAACAGGTTTTGATAATATTTTGATTAATAATTTAACACCAAGATTTGTAACTAGACGAAAAATCGATCAAATAATTGACAAATACCGAGAGCTATCCTTTCGGAAAGATATTGCTTTGGCTAGAGATTCCAGTTATATGACCTTTTATCCATTTTTATCAATAACAAAAAATCCAGCTACTTATTTAACATTTAGAGTACAAACATTTGTTTTGAAACTCATAGCGCAAACAAGACTTGCCAACAAATACCTATGTGCTTTTACCTTTAATTCTATCCTCTATAAACTTGACCCCCGCATAATATGTACAGTTTGTAACACCTCTGAACTAGAGACATTAGACCACATTCTTTTCAGATATCCAATGTATAGAGAAGTCAGACCATTAACATGGTCGAGCCCTGACTCATTTCTCAATTTACTTGAAACCTTAGCTCCAGTATCTGCCAAAACATTTGCTTCCACCATAATGTCATTCCTCAGGCTTCGATCCTTTTTGATATCGCAGGATTAGAATTTGTTAGAAATATCAACTTTCTCTCTTTTTTTTGTTGTATAGACCCCTTCCATAGGTACTTTTATTAGGCACCAAAATGTGAACCCTTCTGGTTTTTAGTTTATACATAGAAATACAAGTAACTTTATCTTTCGCTTTGTAATTAGATTAAGATTATTTAGATTATTATTATTTTTTTGTTCGTTTCTAATAACAAATACGTATCCAAATTCAAAACAAATTATATTCCCTCCTTTATAAGTTTATTTTTGCTTTTGTAATTCAAACCACTACGTTTACTAGATTTAGAGCACTCATTGTTATAGAAAATACTTTCTGGAAACAATAAAAATTGAATTGAATTGAATTGAAAATTAATCAAAATCTGCCAAACAAAGAGTTGATTGCTGTCATTTCCAGCAGAGACTCAAACCAAACGTGTGTTCAGAGCTTCTCTTGAAGATGTCGCTGAGTTCGGGAAGCATATTAACTTTTTTCAAACGCCAGTAAAAACTGTTTTACGTAGTTAATAATGTGAAATACTATTATTTCATCTGCATCTGAATAAAATTTTTTTAGTCCACTGTATATTACTGCGTAAACGAATTGATATTGAAGATGTCGCCATCTACTTGTAAATAAGTCAATCACTTACAGGGAATATGCACACCTGTGATTAAAAAATATTTAAAGTATGTCATAGAGCCCAAAAGATGGCACGCTGGCTCTTATCTGACGCCGCTCTCAAACTTGTGTGACAGAATATTGTTTTGTATTTTGACATTGACCTTTACCTAGAAACGAAATAAATACGGAGAATTTGATTGGTCAATAGACCGTGGATTCCGGTTTGGAATCCTCGGGGCAGAAACGAATGTATTATTTAATGTTCGAAAAGAAATTATTATACTTATAAACATCTCATAAGGCACGGCAATGGTGGTCGTGTGCGTTAACGTGCTCGACTACATGGGAAACGTTACTGATCAAAAATTGCCTAGTTTTGGATAGCGCTGGAACTTTTTTTATGACACCCTGTATAAGTTTTTTTAATAAATTCTTAAAGTTCATCATTTCGCGAACATTTTAAGACCTCGACAGAGAAAATCGGTTTAAAACTAAGTGAAATATTGAATTTTTTGTAATATCGAATTTCAATTTTTTATATTGACAGCAAAATCTAGGATATCCTATTTCAGCTAGATTTTTTTTTTCTACTCGACATATTCTTTCTATTTCGGGCTTGTACGAATGATAAATAGATAGGGTAAGGATTCGAAATGAAGATTTTGACTGGTTGAGAAAAAATTAAAGATTTCCTAGTTCCTTCAACATAGCCAATTTTGAAAAAGTTAACGATAAGTTTTGTAACAATACGACTAATATTTTTATTTATAAATTTTAAAAAATAAGGTAAACACATTGAAGGGGCAAGAGGCGATATGCTCTCCGTGGGCCTCAACAACCCATGCTAAACGTCTACGCCAAGAATCGATTGAATTGGCAATGTTACGTTGTTCCAGCAGTTCTCCCCAACACTCAATGATTTGGTATTGCGCAGCTCTTCTAAATTAATGAACGTAGCCCCGTTTCCGTGGACTTTTTCTTCCACGTGCTCTATAAAATTCGCAACTTGCTCCCTTAGATAGTTGATAGAAAAGAATAATTAAAAGTGATTTAATGCTGAAGCATGTTAAACGGAACTACACGTTTAAACTGTCCTACTTAATAGATTTAGAGCTTGTGCTGAAATCCGAAAAATTTGGTTCAGTGATGGGAAAATGTTCACCTTATCCGGAATAAAGAATTCGCAAAACGACCAACTACGAATTTCCCTCCAAGCTCGAAAAGCAGATAAAGGAAGAGTAAAATTCAGCAGTTATGTAATGGTATCTATCTGCAGCAATTTCTCGAAGTCACAAAGCACAACTAATTGTTATCGACCAAGGAGTTCGCTTGGATTCATGCAACTATTGTCAGCTTGTGTTCGCCATATGCTATCTGAAATCAAGGTTGTTTGAGAGAGGTAGGTTGCCTGATAACTTTTATGACGTCATCTGTATGCCTGAACCTAATACAAATCTCCATAAGGCACTATAGATGCGTCATCAAGTTACCCATTACCAGACAACTTGTTAACTTTAGAAACCTTGATCCGAAATTGAACAGCTCACACCTCAAGACTACACTTTTATGCAAGTAATTTTATAACTTACCCAAATACTGTTTGTATATAAGATGGAGGGAGCCAGGTGACATAATAGCCGCTTTACTATCAACTATCTAAGAGAGCAAGTTGCGAATTTTATACAGCCCCTTGATTGGCCACCTAATAGCCCAGATTTGAATTCCTGCGATTACTTTTTATGAAGGGATTTTGGAGAAAAATTCCACGGAAATGGGGCTACGTTCAATAATTTAGGAGAGCTGCGCAACCGAATCATTGGGTACATTTAGGCGGTGCCAGTGGCTAAGTTCAGCCACTCAGCAGGCACTTTATTCTCGAAACAGGGGAGCAGCGTTCACATGAAAACGAAGGTTCTGTCTTTGTCGTCCGTATTCATATTTCCATAATACTGACAATGACAAAGCGATCGTTCTCATGAGAACGCTGTTCCTCGGTTTCGAGAATAAAGTCCCTGCTGAGCTTAGCCGCTGGCACTGCCTGAATGTACCCATGTGTATAATTTTTTCTCAACGATCAAAATCTTCATTTCGAATCCTTAACCTATCTATTTATCTTTCGAACAAGCCCGAAATAGAAAAAATATGTCGAGTAAAAAAAAAAATCTAGCTGAAATAGCATATCCTAGATTTTGCTGTCAATATAAAAAATTGAAAAACGATATTACAAAAAATTCAATATTTCACTTAGTTTTCAACCGATTTTTTCTGTCGAGGTCTTAAAATGTTTGCAAAATGATGAACTTTAGGAATTTATTTCAAAAACTTATACAGGGTGTCCCAAAAATTTCCAGCGCTATCCAAAACTAGGCAATTTTTGAAGGAGTCCGCCATTTTGGATTTTTTTCAAATGTCAAAAGTTTCACTCTGATTCGTTAGCCTGTTCATTTCTCTTTCAAACAAGACGAAACTAAAGAAAATTGGTCAACAAATAAAAAAGTTACAGCTCAAAAACAAAATTTCGGTTTTTTTTTGGACCACCCTATATATGTATTATGTATCTACAGTTTCGTTGCAAATACAAGTGTGTTGTACGCACACGGGCAGACCAAGTCTCAGTGCAACGGAAATACGGAAAGTAGAATCATTCAGATGATTCCCCAAAGAAGCTGAAGGTAAAGCGTTATGCCATGCATTACTTTCATTACACTGCAGAGCCAAAAGACGCGCCATATCTCTTTCGCTCCCAGCTGAAAAATTAAAGCGAACTTGCCAAACATAAAAATCAAAATTTTTCTGTTTTCTTCATAGATTCAAAGGAACTTCGTTTAATTTAGATAAAGAAAGCCAATTCTCTGATGCAGAACAGGAATATAAGTCGGAATACACAAAAATATTTTGGGGAAGTATGCATTTTACTAAATCTGAAGTATCATTGATTGAGCCTAAAAAAAGAAGAAAAGCAGAGGGTTGATGAATCCCGAATCCCGAGTCCACCCAGTTTAACTGGAAGAGTACATTGTAACCAAGAAACATAGAAAATGTTACAATTTGAAATGTTTTTCAAAGAATTTCTTAAAAACAACATCGTAATTAGAAAGGGTTTTCTGTGTAAAACCCAACAAGGAGCACACCTTAATAAATAATAAATATGATACACGGGGAATCGAGAAGGAATGTTTCAATAATTAATATGCTGTATGAGAGCTAACAAATTTTAAATTATGAGAAAGTTTTTCCAAAGTTTTAGTTTTTAAATTAATTGAATCATAAAGAAAAAGGGACAACCTAATAATTCCAACAAATCTAATGAAACTACATTAATTTTTGGGAAAATACTGTAAAAGTCAGAAATTATGGAACTTATATACAGGGTGTCCCACGGTGGATGGCGTATTAGACGTTTATGGAGAACTAAAAAGCGGATCATTTTGAAAATTTGGCACCCGGGATAAACAACCATGATCTACACTTTAAAAATATTTTTGACCATGCGGTGTTGCCGCTTCTACTCTAAACTAGTGGCAACATCAGTATTTTAAATGGAACACCCCGTATTGAATTGCATATTTGGATTCTACGTAAAATTCTGAGCAGATTTCATGTGATATACCCTATACCTAAGTTCAACTGTTTTGGAAATATTGACAGTTGAAAATTGACTTTTTGCAACTTTGACAGGCTGTAGAACCTGAACGGTTAATTTTAGAGGAAACCCGATTTTACATTCCTATCTTAGATTTTTATAAACTATCATTTGACACCATCTTTGAATTAAATCCATTATTAAAAATTTCAGTTAAATTTAATCTCCGGTTAAGTTCAAAGTTGGTGTCAAATGATAGTTTATCAAAATCTAAGATAGGAATGTGAAATCGGTTTTCCTCTAAAATTAACCAATTAGGTTTTACAGCCTGTCAAAGCTGCAAAAAGTCAATTTTCAACTGTCAATATTTCCAAAACAGTTGAACTTAGGTATAGGGTATATCACATAAAATCTGCTCAGAATTTTACGTAGAATCCAAATATGCAATTTAATAGGGGGTGTTCCATTTAAAATAGTAATGTTGCCACTAGTTTAGAGTAGAAGCGGCAACACCGCATGGTCAAAAATATTTTTAAAGTGTAAATCATGGTCCTTTATCCCGGTTGCCAAATTTTCAAAATGATCCGCTTTTTAGTTCTCCATAAACGTCTAATACGCCATCCACCGTGGGACACCCTGTATTTTTTTCGGATTATAGAAAGCTCACATTTGTTGAAGTTTAGCTAAAGATCAAAATCCAAACTAAAAGAAATAATTTTTTTCAAGTCAACTAGAACAGTATTAAGATCACCCGCTAAAGTTCCATCATCTAAATACCATAATTTGATTTCAGATGTCATTGATGAAACTATTTGGTGTATAGCAAGGCAAAATAACGGGGGACCAAGTGGATATCCTTGCTGAACTCCTCTCTGAGAAAAAATAATTTCGTTACCAAAAGAAAGAATTGATGTTTCTTTATAACACTGAGAAACAAAAGGAAACAATTCTGGAAAAAATTCTATTATTTTCGAGAGAAACACTCCTATCTATCATGTCGAACGCATTCTTAAAATCAATTTTAGGGATAACTTTGTTAGATTTATGTGGTTATTTTAAAAAACTACGAATTGAATGAGTAGCTGCCTCAGCACCACATTTAATTCCAAAACCTAACTGGGTTGGTCTTAAAGAATTACCCAGCTTTTCAGACATTTTATTGCAAGCAATTTTAGCAACTAGTCTCCGAATGGTCATGCCTACAGCAATAGGTCGAATTCCGCCACCTTTTTTATTGAATGTGGAAAGAACAGCACCATAAAAGACAGGACAAATTTTTTGAGGAATAGAACCACTGAGCAACATGTTTGAAAAAGGAGTTAAAGATTCAATAAGTTTTAGAGATGAATTGCCAAGATCTTCAGAAACCAAATCTTTAAGATGTTGCTGTCTTAACGAATCTAAACCACCTGATGAACCAGGACGGAAAGAAAAAATTGCTTTTTTCTCTTCAAAATTTTGAACATTTTCAATAAAAATTGAGTCTTTGGGCGCACTAGGAAATTCCTTCTGATTGAATTGCGGGCACGAATGCTTCTTCTGTAGATTTAAAAGTGTTTCTTCATTCTTTGCAGCAATGGTACCTCTGAACACAAAAGTCTAATGGCACCTTCTGTATCACCTTCCGAAATTCTAAATTCTACTTTCTTAGCCAGAAAAGGACATCGCACACATCTTATGGGTTTTCGGGGACCGGTCGATTTTTTTAAAAAATTGGTATGTTGTAATACTAGCAAAAATAAGCATTTTTCATCATTGCGCCAAATCTCTAACTATACAGGGTGACCCAGTAAAGTAGGTCCGAAAATCATAAAACAAGCCTTTCCATTATCGGTATTAGCGCGCCCTGCAAGCTAAATATCGAGATTTTTGTTTTCGATTTCGCAAATAAATAGTTAGATAAGCCTAATATACTATACAGGGTAGCTGAGCTTGCGTATTTTTTTAGAAATCCTGCCCTATTTTTAGAAATAGTGTTACCAAAAACGTCGCGCTGGATTTTATTTAGCCGTAACTTTTTTAATTTTTGTCCGATTTAAAAAAATGTGGTAACAAAATAAAGCTAATATCACAGGAATGTTATTAAATCTAAAAAAATTAAAAATGTGATAAAATTCGAGATGGTTGAACGTGATAAAAGTATAACTTTTCATTCGATTATGGTCTTGAATACACCCAATACACCTAAAGTAAGGGGTGGTTCCTCAATTGCGAGGGGTTAACTAACCCGGTGTTAATTTCAACATTGGGTTCAGGGCCGCAACTAGGAGGTGGCGAACTAGGCGCACGCCTAGGGCGCCGGAGTATCGGGGCGCCGAAGGCGCCTAATTTAATCCATCCATATTTTACAATCCAAAAAAGTTATATGCGAGCCCGAAGGACCGGAGTTATAGGGAAAGCCCGAAGGACTGGAGTTATATGAAAGCCTCAACAACTGTAAGCGAAAGATTTATCAAACCAAGTAGGCCTTGAAAATGTATATGTATTGCGATATCGGTATTACAGAGTATCAAATTTTCCAAAGCTTACTTTGTCAGTTATCGAACAGTGCTGTCAACTTCAACTTACAACAATCATTGTTTCAATTACTGATGAGGCTTAAAGATTTAGAAAAAAACATAGCCCAAGTAGGCCTTGTAAATTTTAAATTTTCCATAGCGACTATTTTTTAAACATCGACAAAATGTTAAACATCAAATTATTGACAAGCAACAAAATAAATAACGTAGGAGGCCTTGAAAACTACACTGATTTTAACCGATGTCGGTAATACAGATAACTGTAAAATCAAACCAAGTAGGCCTTGAAAACAAACCAACCATTTTGAATTAATTGTCAAAAGATTACAAGGCCTACTTTGAAATGTCAAATTACGTATAGGGTTGCTACATTATGAAGTTCCTGTTATTGGGCCTTATAAAGGTAAGAGCGATTTTTATAATGAAATTCATTAGTAGGTAAGTTCAGTCCGTCCCAAGTGTATTCTTGTCCTTTTTTACTAGCATGTAAAAAAAAGTGACGGAAATAGATATTTTTTACACTAATTTTACCAATGGTTTTCGCCATTAAAGCAGTTGGTACCATTGACTTGACATTATACACAATATGAAAAAGTCGACATTTTATTGAATTTTGACGTTTGACATTTGTTGTTTAAATTATTAGGTATATAAAAAATTAAAATTTATTGTTTATTTATTGTTAATGTGATTTTCATTATTGTTTTGAAATAGTGATATGGCAACACTGCAAAAACGCGTAAGTAGGCTTTGGAATTTTTTTTGTTTTTGGCAGTTGGTACTGTCATGGCGTCTTTTGTTGTTGTTTGGGGCCCACGTCTCGGTTTTTTTTGTATAATTTCGGGGTTTTTTGGACTAAATAAGGACTGAAAAGTGTTTAAAAGTATTCGTTGGACTGTTTTGCATCGAAAATACACAAAATTCCAGGCCGGGCGATTAATTTTCATTAAAAACTGGTAAGTTACAAAATTGAATGTAAATTTTTTGCGATTGACAAGAAATGTCAGCATTTTTGACTGGTTGACAAGTCGCAAAACTCAATATTCTGGTATTTTAATTATGTTTCAATAGTTGCTAAGGAATCAATGAATAACAAAACGGGAAACACTTTTCTGGCCTAGGCCGGGAAAGTGATTCTCGTACTACTGAATAATTGGAGCCAAAAGACAAACATTTAACAGGTATTGAACCGATCGCAGAAAAAATAGTATGTGTATTTCGGTGGAAAAGCATATTCTCGGCCTTCGCTGTTTGCCGGTCTTGGCTACGCCTCGCCCATCAACTTACACCGTCGGCCGAGAATGTGTCACTTTTCCACCTAAATACACAATATACTATTGATTAATGTGTCTAAATTATATATTTCGAAAATGTATTGAAAAAATTTCAAGCAAAAACCAAAGCATCAAAAAATATATCTATTGTTACTTTTGAGAGGGTGGTGGAGGGACGCCAAAATTTGGACTTGCCTTGGGCGCCGAGGATTCTAGTTGCGGCCCTGCTTGGGTTAACTGAGGATTGTGTTTCTCAAGCATCCACTGTAGGTGGAGTTAATGAACACTGGGTTAGGCAATAGTTGGTAGCATTATTGTTTACCAGGATGGTGATCTCAACATATTTTTGATTGGTCGAAAGCAGTCACGCATGAGTCGATCGTCAAATTAGCCCATTCACAAAACTTTTTGGAGTTTGTTGTTAAGATGTTAAGTTAATGATAAGTTCGAGAATTCTTTTTGGCGCATCGTTTTTCATAACAATTTGTTAATGTTTGAAGAGCGTGGTTAATGCAGTGTGTGTAGTCAATAGTCATGGAGAAGAAAGATATCGCAAGAGGAAAAAACTTCCTTGAATCAGAAAAAATAATATTAAAGCTATAATATAAGCGAATTATAGGGTGCAAGAGGTCAGACATGAACTTTTAATCCTTTTGTAGAGACATCCTAGTCATCGTATTTCTCGAGAGGATTAATCCTTTGGCGGATTATATGAGGAGTTTTTGCTATGAAATTGTAGAAATCTTCATTTTCATCAATCAGTCCATATATTTCTATTTTGGAAAAAAAAATATTACCACAAAATTGACAAATCACTAGATTACGAAAAAAAAAATGTTTTTTCAGGTTATCTCAAGGGGTAAATCCATAAATCGCTAAACCCGCATTATCATCAACAGTGAGCCAATTTAACCCAAGGTTACACCAAGAGTTATAGCTAACTCGCTGTGGAGAAACGTTTACCCTGGAGTTATAATCAACCCGGAAATGACTCGCTATTGATAAACCGGCCCTAAGTAACGTATTTGATGGATACTTCACATTGTTCTCATGTCCAGCGTAGCTAAAAGTACCTAACAACGCTATAGCTATAATTTTGCATGTGCAGTATGTGCCCAATACTGGATTCCCTCCATCCAGCACAGGGGAGAACAAAAATGATACAAACAGAAAATCTCTCCTTACTTATCTTGTGTGAACCTCGAAAATATTTAGATATATTCGGAAAGTTTTAGTACATGAATACTCAACAGTGAGAATAGAAAAATTAATATAATTTTCATGTAAGTCGACTTAAGGCCCACCCCACCACCCCTAAGTTGGAGATTTTCTTTTTGAATCCTTTCATGTAGGGCATTTTCAATATTTTGCACTAGTCACAACGTTCTGTGTTAAACACAGATTTCAAATGTCCATCCAACATGTCTTTGTAATCTTACGAGTATTATTTGCTTCTTCAGATGTAAATTATTAACGGTTTCTAGCCAAAAAAGGCGATACTTCACAAGAAATCTATGAGATTTGTCATTTTTTCAGATTTCATGACATCCTTTTGTGATGTAAGGTTTATTTTGAGACCAGATTTTCTGAAATCAGACAAAAATTGGAAAAGTTACGGGCAAATTAATTCCAGCACGGCCTTTTTCGTAACACTATTACTAAGAATAGGGCAGTATTTCTAAAAGAATACGTAAGCTTAGCCACCCTGTATAATATATTAGGCTTATCTAGACTATTTGTTTGCGAAATAGAAAAAAAAATCCCGATATGTAGCTTGCAGTGCGTGCCAACATCAATAATTGAAAGGTTTGGCAATGATTTTCGGACCCACTTTACTGAGTCACCCTGTATAGTTAGAGATTTGGCGCAATGATGAAAAATACTTATTTTCACTAGTACTACAACATACCAAATTTTTAAAAAAATCGACCTGTCCCGGAAAACCCATAAGATGTGTGCGATGTCCTTTGAGTCTTCAAAGGTTTTTTTCGATTTTGGATTTTCTTTTATAAGCTTGTTTGGTGGTCAACGATTTTATACTTTATTAATTAAAAACGTGTTTTCCCTTTTTTATTAAATATCCAATCGTCGCGTGAGAAGTTGGATGATTTACTTATTCTGTTAACCGATTTAAAGCAGATGCCAAATTTTGTTCTACTACTGAACACTGGCTGAGGGGGGACGGGATTTGTTTTATTTTTAATTATAGAATTATTTCAAAGTTTTGTAGAGAAAGCGGTTATGCAGGCACAATGGTGTTGGCTTATGAGACATCTATATATATAAAACACAGTTGTGTTGGTATTTGAGCACTTATAACTCGAGAACGGCTGTACTGATTTTTATGATTTTTGCTTTATTGGATTTGTCTTTGTCCATCCTAGGATAATAAATCGAAAAAATCCAAAAAAAAAAAAAAACAAAAAAAAAATTATCTATTTTACTTATTTATGAAAAAAACTCACTAAGCCCGCATACGGCGCCATCTCTTATAACCAACACCAAGTTTACCGTCACATTTTCATTGCAAACCATGTGGATTTTATTCACACACTTTGCACAAAAACAATTTGAGGAAAGCACTTTATTTTTCATTGTTCTTCACAGTAAAAATGTCCAAAAATAAATAGAATGACAATGTTTTAATTGTGTATTTTATTTTGTTGTTGGTTCGTTCATTCCGAAAGAGCGCGAACTGGTCTCCCTGTCATTTCTTGACGCTTGACCATTGACGTTCTGTGGCTAAGTTCCATTTCTCCTCTTAGGCATCCCTTGACAGCCGTGTTCCGGGCCGACTGTTCGGAGTGCTCCGTCCGGCTGGTGTCGAGTGGCAGAGAGCCAGGTTATGAGTCCGCCACAACCATTTTGTATACGGCGCCATATATGATAAGTACCTAGAACGAAACTCGCCGTTGCGCGGTAATTTCATTGCAGATACAGTAGAACAGAATACTGCTAAGGAACTGGAGCTATTCTGAACAGATCTATTCCACTATTCCGATCAGATAAAGTGGTGCAGAAAGAGTAGATCAGATAGAATAGTGCAGATACAGTAGAACAGATGGAGTATTGCAGTGCATGCAGTGCAGATAAAATGAAACAGGGCTGCGCTGGAGATTTTTTTTGTTTTCTTTACATTTTTTGAACATTCCTGTGCCTGAGTTTATTTATTTGGTGGTACACTTTATAAGAATAATGCCCACAAGATGCCTAAAAAGGGATGATGTAAAATTTTAATTTTAGGTGACTTCTGATCCAGAGAGTAAAAATTAATTTTCTTTGACCAAAGCCAAATTCACCATCGAAAAAAACTGAATTTAATTCAGCTAATAGATACGTTAACACAACATTTAATAGGTATTTAATAATTCAGAGAAGGTACGAAGTTCGCCGGGTCAGCTAGTTTATAAATAACTTCGAAGTTGAGAGTTTGAATATTTACAATGACCTAATTATACAAAATAAATTTGAATTTTCAATATTAAACATTAAAAAGATGAATGTTTATATAATTTGTGTGTACCGTCCTCCTTCAAGCAACCCCGTCCAATTTTTGAAATTATTGGAAACGTTACTGTCTAGATAAAGCCTCTAGAGACACAAAATCTTTCATTAATTTATCAACTTGCTTTAAACTTCGAGTCTTTGTAAACGCACCAACTGGCCATTCAGCAAAATCAATCGACTATGTCTGTAGTAATATTGAGCAGACTGATTTAATCTGTAACGTTATTCCTTCAAGAATTTCAGATCAAAAAGCTCTTACGACGGAAATAGTACCGACTTTATCACGAAAAGCGAAATAAAATTCCAAAGAAAACCAGAATATTTAGTACCACCAACTTCAGAACATTTAGGAACTTAGTGAACACCATTAACTGGGATGGCATGCAAGATTCAACCGATCCCATGGTAATTTTCTAAAAGCGAATGGTGAACATTTCTAGCGAAAGTTTTCCTTTGCGTGAAATAAAAGTCAAACCTACAAACGCAATAAAAATTTCTGGTAAAAATCTTCGATCCTTATACACCATAAGAAAATTTGCTAAATCTGAATCTGAATGGTTTAACAACTATTTTGTTTTGTATCGCAAAACATAAAAAAATTATTCGAGCAGCGAAGAAAAGTTACTACCGGCAAAGAATAAATGAAGCAAATAGTTCCAATAGAGAATATTGGAAAATAGTAAATGATATGAGGGGGAAAACATCAAAAACCTCAAACAAAGTAAGTGTTACTCCGTCAGATCTCAACAGCTTTTACTGCACAGTGGCGGGTAAATTAGCAAGCAACTTAAAACCGAACAAAGATCCGCTAAGTTTTTTACCACCCTTCACACCAGCGGAACATTTCAGGTTAACCCCCACTAGCATTGCAGAACTAAAAAACATTGAAGTATTAAAAAACAAAATTCATCTGGAGTGGATGGCTTATCGCTGAAGCTGTTTAAGTGCTTGCCTGAAGATGCACTTGCAGCGCTCGTAAATTGTATAAATCATTCTGTTGAAATGGATCAATTTCCAGATTGTCTGAAACTGGCTATTGTTATTCCTATCTTTAAAGGCGGTGATGATCAAGACCGCTGTAACTACCGACCCATATCTATGCTACCTACCTTTTCAAAGATTATAGAAAAAGTTGCTAAAGGTCAATCAAATCAAATCAAAATAAGCTTTATTGTCCAGAAATACGTTATCTCACTGACAAAGCAATTTTCTAATATAATATTATTAAAGAATAAAAAACAAAAATAAAATGACAAAAATAAACTAAATTCACAAAAATCTTTATCCAATCACCACTATGGATGGTGCGGACATGTTGTCATTAACATGTAATGTATAAAAAACACAACTAGAAAATACAAAGTATAAAACATAAAATAATATAAATTATCAAACATAAAATACAAAATACAAAATATAAAACATAAAATAGAAAATGCAAATAACAATAACAATGGCAACATTCATAAGTTTAGATTTAAATTTAAAATCCAGTGTCGTAATACTCATCAGCGATACTGTAGAGGGCTCTAGGCACTAAAAGGCTTTTCACAGAATTTCGAAACATTCTATAATTTTGAATATTTTTTAACTCTCCTGGTAAATGATTGTATAATTTAATGCTTTTTGTTGTTACATTATAAAGATCCTCGTCCATAAACTAGGAAAGCTTTCAGTTAAGACAGCTTACCATACCCTAATTGAATCGCATTTGAGATATGGTATAGCGTTCTGGGGATATTCAACACAAAGCTCTATTCAAGCGGTTTTTGTTCTACAAAAAAGTGCCTTGAGATATGTTTGCCAGATTGGATGCAGGAAGAGCTGTAAGCCTCTTTTAATCGAGCTAACGGTTCCGTGTATCTTTATATTGGAGACTGTATGCCTAATATTGTCACGGCTCTGTGGTGTGCGTGACAGAAATCTTGGGTTCGTTTATTCCAGAATCAAAGCAGACGCCGTTACAATATTTCCAGGGGTTCGAAAGAGATGAAGTACAGTACAACCTGAGGCATAACAACTGCTTGCCCTTACCTATACCTAGATCGGCATTGACAAAAAACTCTTATTGTGGATGAAATCGTGAAAATGTATAACATTATCTGCACTAGTCCTTAAATTGTGCTTGTGAATATTTTGTTTAATTTTATATTTTTTTCATCTTTTTCGTCTTTAATGACTTGTTTTATCTACACCACATATTATATTAAGTTTTAAGTTGTTTGTCTTTCTCATTGTTTTTTGTATACATATATTTTTTTTACCTTTGTTTTATTTAGTTCTCGACGCGAAAGTTTCAAAATATTTTTCTTTATAGTTTTAAGGGTATGACAGGTAATGTTTTGGTAATTGCTGGCGCGACTTTTTCTCCTTGTAACGACGAAACCATCCATTCGACCCCCCTATTTTTTTTTTTAAATCAAAAAAGGGGGTAGGAAGTACAAGATACCAAAAATTCAAGCAATTTCATCAAAACCACTTTTCAATGTAATTTGTGCGTGGTCAGAATACCTTTTGTATCCATTTTTATAAAATACTGAAACTGAAATGGTCCTTGAGTAAAAAATTTAAATCTAGGAACTTTTATTCCAAATCTTAGAAATTTTCAAACGTTTTTTTTTATAAATACCTATTTTTGAGTAAAAAATTTGAGTTTAGAGATCAGTTGAGCTTTGCTAAAAAAAATGCATAGTTTATTATTATTGGATTACAAGTTTCAGATTTTATTTGTTATTTTTAGACACATACTAAAGAAACTGAAGCCCTTGAAGAAACACTTGTAAAACCTAACACCACAATGTACAATTCTCCAACAAATCAACCAGCCAACACTTGGAAACATCACCAAGAATCCTGTATATATTGTAGCCAAATACTAGAGCCTTTGATAACAGATTTCAACGGAGGTGATAAAATATTTTTCGACTTAAACAGAAACAAATATTCTTGAACAATTTAATATTTTCAGATCATATTATTTTAAAAATCTCCGAACGTTTAGCCGTTCCAGCGATAAGCAACGCCTTCAAAACTCAAGTATTAAGACTGAAACAAAAAGACCCCGACATGTTCGAAAACATTTGCGTCTACTCCGAAGTGTGCAAAATGTTCTCAGAGTGTAGCTATTGCTTAGAGGCGAGAAGAATTTTGCACGAGCTATTTTTAGATGTCGTATACGATAAGTGCTTCCAAGATGCACGAAAAATGCTTGGGTTGGATCAAAATTCGAATATTCCGAAACAAGAATCACGTAAAAGTACTGGCGATATTGTCCTGTCGCCTACGGAATTCAAAACTTTGGATTCATTAAAATTAATAAGTGCCGAAAATAAATTTCCTATAAGGACTAGAAAGAATACTACATAATTTATTGTTGAGTAAGTATGAAGTTAGCATGAGGGCTCAGAATTATTTTTAAGATTATTTATTGAAACTATAAAAATGTGTTCAGTTAAGGAATTGATTAGATTCGCTTTGTATAGAGGCCTGTTCTCATAGTGGCTTATTGCAAAATACTTTAAGGGTTTTTTATTCCAGAAATATTCACAAAATTTCATTCAATGCAGGGCCTGGATTCTGAACCCACGATTCTATTTAAATTCGTATAGACGACACTATCGAATCGTGGGTTCGGAATCAGGACCCTGTTCTTTTTCAGAACGATTATGATGATTTTCCTTTTTCTTTTCCTAAATTCAATTAAAAAAAAAAGAAACAATTCACAGATATTTCCTTAACCGATTGGCTTTAAGGATGTCTTGAATTTTTTATGAATCATAAACTCAAGTTTCTGACATAGAATAATAGAAACTGAAACTTGATGATATATTTAGACGCTGATATTTTTTGTACAACAAATTTCTGGAATATCATACCTTCCTAACGCTTCAAAAAAAATACACTGTAAATAGTCTAAGAAGTATATTTTATGCCTACTCGACATAGTGCGAGTATGACGAAGGAAGATTACCTTATCATTTTTACACACTTCATGCTTTACAGTTACGTATGTTATGAGTTCATTGTAAATAGTAAAATATAAATTAGAACTTAAGAAAAACTTTTTTTAATTGAAACAGGCAGCTAGAGAAAAAATAATTAGTTTTAGTTTGTAACTGATTATGCTTTCTACAAAAAAAATTGAGTTCTTCACTTGATTTTTACGTTTTCCTGCCAAAACCTATATTAAATTAGTACCTATTAATCTGAAAATTTAAATGGGTTTTTATTTTTAATCAAATAAACTGCCCATGGAGTTACTAGGTATAACAATTTTTGAGTGAGTGCAATGTCGGCCGATTTTATTAATTCAGAAAAACAAAACAATTTTCAGAGTTTGATTTACAGGATGCAAGAATACAATATTTATTCATGCCAAAATACATTACAAAAATATTAACACTCAAGTTTTTCACCTATGCAGAGCAAGTATTTACTGAAGAGGTACAAATTTTAAACAATTACAGGAGAAAATATATAAATAAACAAATAAATACAAATATTCAGGCATCTAATCAATATCACCTACAATACTGACTACAATTTTGACTACATTTTTATGATGACACATCTTGTTCATTCAAGAATGTCTGAGGAATCATTGCTACAGAATTCATCAATGGAATGAGAGTACTTCTTGATTAGGTATCTCTTCACCAACAACTTGAAATCTTTTGCAGGTTACACCTTTATAGGGGGTGGCAATAAATTGAATATCTTTGGTGCATGGGAAGATATGGCAGTTTTCGCTCTATGAGTTCTATGATAATCTAAATATATGTTGTCTCTATTTTGATTGATTAGCAGTGCACCATTCAGTAATCTTCGACCGCGTCTCCTCCATGATTGCTTGCAAATTCCTCAAGTTCTTTAGCCCTTCTCACAACAGTCGTATCATTAGCAAATACAGCCAAGTCGGCACCAGGGTCGCAGCTACCGAGATCATTCATGTACACCAAAAAGAACAGCGGCCCTAGCATCGAACCCTGGGGCAAACCATATGACACATCTACAAATTCGAATGTACGACCACTTAAGTTAACCATCTATTGGTCAGGTAAGATGAAATGAGCTTCATACTATCAAAATCAAACCTATAGTATCTTAATTTATCCACAAGCAATCTGGAGGAGACACAGTCAAAGGCTTTACTAAGATCACAAAATAAAGCCCCAATGTAATCTCCACTTGTATACCCTGCATTTATCAGTTCAATAAGCTTATTTATGGCCATCGTAATTGACAGAGAAGATCTGAAACCAAATTGAGTATTGTGAAAAAGACAGGGGACAGGGTTACCCTTCACAGCTATAAACATTTGTAAAAATATCAAGGCATGCCTGATCATGCACTTGTTGCTGTTTTTTCTAAGTCAACATTCAATTGATTTTTTGTTTGTTTGATTTTTTATAAAGCTTTGTTGTCATGCCAATAGAATAGAAATTTAAGGTCTGTTCCCACAGGAGTCTCTGACAGTTTGTAAACTGTCAGTAAGCATCACCCATACATGTTTTCAATGCTGTCGACTCGAGATAAATCTGTAACTCAGCTGAGCGATTGTTTCTGATAGGTTGCAAACTGTCAGAGACTCCTGTGGGAACAGACCTATAAATGCGTGTTTGATAGAATAAACAATGGAACTTGCTTTTTTGTCATTTTTACAATGTGATGTAACCGTGACTCCTAGGTCATTTTCCTCTGTTGCAGATAGAACTCTCCCGTTCAACGAATATTCTTGGTTGGATTATTTGGACCAATTCTATGCACTGTACTTTATGACTCATTCAGTTTCATTCCCGACATCCTTGATCAGTTTTCAACCCTTTCTGTTCCTGAAGTTGATTTGCATTGAGTTGTGGATTTGCATAAAGTTTGTCATCATCAGAAAAAATTTCTAGTCTGGTTTCAATCAGTTCAACAAAATCAAATAGATAGGCAGTGGCACCAACACCGATCTTTGAACAACTCTTCTTTGAACTAAGTGTCTGCTTGACCTTTCTCCATTTACTCGTACTTGGTAGTATCGTCCAACCAACGACTTTCTAATCAATGTCAGTGATTATCCGGAGAGGCCCAATTCTTGAAAAATATCGCATACGAAATTTGATTCGAAATTAACTGACAGCAATGTAAATTAAATGGGAAGCGTTCGAAATCATCAAATTTCGTATGCGAGATTTCTCAAGAATTGGGCTCCAGGCACTCCAAAGTGCTCCAACTTTCCACATAACAGCTTATGTGGCACTTTATGAAAGGCTTTCTCATAGTCCAGGAAAATCACGTCTGTGAGTTGAGCATTGTCATGGTTTTATGTCCAGTCATTTAAACATTCAAGCAAGTTGGTTGTTGAGCGTTCCAAAAAAAACCCATGTTGAGTTGATAGTAGAGTGCCCAACGCAGTTAAAGCCTTCTAAAAATGAGTTTTGTAGGCGCGTCGGGGTTACGGGTTACAAGCTGAAACTTGCACAGAATGAAGGTTTTATTATGTTAATTCGTAATCCCAAGGTAATACAAAATCAAAACGGGCAAAAGGGCAGTATACTTAAAAATCGAGATTATTACATGAAAGTATAGAATAGTAATTTATGACTGTTCTCATATAAAATTTATCTATATTTTTGTTCAGATTATATTTTTTAGTATTGCTTCAAATAAGCCGAATACATTGGCCCTTACGGTAAAATAAATCTAAAAATTAAAATATCTCCGTTCAAACCTGAGCAAAATCTGATTAAATATAAAAAAAATTGCATTCACCTCGCATTATCTCCGAAATAAAGGCTCAAATCAAAAATTTTTATTCTTGTAAAAAGTTTGCACCATGCATCTAGAATCTAGATTATATATGTACAAGAATAATTTTTTTGTCTTGAATTTTAACACAAATATAGAATTAAATATAAAAAAAGTAATTTTCTTCTAGCCGGGATAGCCCGTTCTCGCGCTGCTCCAGTACTCTTCCATCTCACTTTTCTCCGTAGCTCCCTCTCTCTTACGCCAATTGTAAAATACAATAAACCCTTTTACGTATTATATACCATGGGCGCCCACAGATAGGGTCAGGGGGGGTCACTCGACCCCCCCTGGAAATCTCTCAAATTTCAATTATTTTCCTTGATAAAAATATTTGAATTTCTGATATTAGTTGAACTATGATCGCGGGCCGACTTTGCGACTTTTTTTTTATTAAAATAGAAAACGTGAATGTATATCGAAATAGGAGAACGGAACGGAACGTACCCTAGCCACCAACGACACTACACCATTACCATAGGTGAGTTCGGAATGGTAGAAAGTATCAACACTTTTTACACTATTGACACTATGGCGTTCATTAATTGGTAGGAGTGTTTGGTGTATACTTTTTTTGCGTTTGAAAAAGTTCATTGTAGAAAATAATTTGGTGTCCGAATGGTATGAAAATGGTGGGACACCGTTCGGTATAAAATGATGGTGTATTCACTATTCGGTGTTACACCGTCACCGTCGATTACACCTTCATCACCCGATATGACAGTGCACTACACGAACACCGCACTAGAACTGCACTTAAATCCCATTCCGAACTCAACTCAAATGAACATGTGGTCGAATATTCTCGCATACGAAATTTGATATTACGATTTTTTTATTTTTATTTAATTCACATTGCTGTCATAGTCAAATTTCGTGTACGAAGTGTGAAGTGTACCTACTCGGATAAATCCGAAAATATCACCCCAGGCTCACAGATCACCTACTTACAGATGCTAAAGTAAGGGACCTTGCCGTCGATTCAAAAGCTACGAAACCTCGCTGCTTCCTTAACACGTTAACTGCCAAGCCTGATATAAGAATTTAGCCCCAGACGCCCATTATATCCAAGTGATTTTCCTTTATTTTAGTCACAAATAAAATCTGAATAAAATAATTTTTTGATTTTTCTTGTCCACACCGCCGTCAAGTTACTGTTGCACCTTACCCCAGACGCCCAACATTATGTATCTGCCTGCATTTACTACGTGTTTACCCGTAGTGGGCGATATACTAGACACTGCTTAGTACGAGATAATTCGTAGTGGGCTTCTGATTCAAGTAGCCAAATTCGAGTTATCTTGTAGTTGGCAGTCAACGTGTTAAGGCGGCTAGCCGCTTGTCGGATAGTACGGGGTTAAGCGTCACAGCTCCCCTACATACAGATGCGAAAGCGCGGTGAATTCGTGGTTTAATGTTATTATGTAAACACAACAGGCTGGACACGGTCACCTCACGCACTATAAATTATGGGCCGCGTTAGCGGCAAGGGAGCCGGCTACCCTGGTTTCGTAGCAACGGTAAGGATACTTACTTACGCATCTGTATTTAGGTGATTTGTGCCAGGGTGTCAATTAATTTTAAAAGTAGCAATCCCGCAATCGGAAATATCTCTTAGACAAAAAAATACTATCAAGATCTCAAATACATATCGGAGGAATTGGGAGCTTGGATGGGGAACCAACATGAGGCACTTTTTGAGCCACCCCGTTTCGTACCCCTTAGGGGGTAGCTACCTTTTTTTTTCAATACGAACCTACCTTGTGCTGCATATCGTTGGATAGCTCATTGCTTTTCCTTCACAGTCTTATAGCAAAATCTAAATCGTAGGATTAGGCAAGGTGACTCAAAAAGTGCCTCAGTTTGATTCCCCCTCTAATCCCCCGATACGTATTTGGGATCTTCCTGATAGTATTTTTTGTCTAAGAGATATTCCCGATTGCTACTTTTCAAATTGTCGCCCTGTATACCTAAGTATCTCTAAATTGATAAGTTTTTAGATACTTTATAAATAATGTTTTTATCCATGAAAAATGTATTCAATTGATTTTGACCCCACCTACATATTTTTCTGCGGGCGCCTATGTTATAATATACATTTGAATTCTGATTTCAAAATATTCAAACCAATTAAACCTCAATTGCTTGATAACCGTTGAGCAAATTGCATTAAAATTTCCAGCATTTGTAAGCTCTAAATGGCCTGTAAGTAACAATATTCCCAGATTTATAGTTTTAGAGCAAACTGAATTTGAATTTTTTGACAAAATTTGGACTGAAAGTCAATTTGAGGCTCCATTGCTCTAAAACTATTTGAGCTATGAAACTCAATTTTTGAGCATCTAATGCTCTTTCTAATGGTATATAATTTAATCCAATTTGCTCAAAATTTACTAAAGATATGGGCAATTGTTCATGACCATGTCAAGATTTTGAAATTCTCCAAGGCCAAAAATAGGATTTTCTTTTTATTTTTGTTTCTGCTTAAAATGGCCATTTAGAATTGATGTCAGAGTTGTTTTCCACTAATTTTGACCCGCTTTATCGATATCACCCCCTTTGAATTCTGATTTCAAAATATTCAAACCTCAATCGCTCGGTAATGGTTGAGCAAATTGCATTAAAATTTCCAGAATTTGTAGCTTTTATCAAGTTCTAAATGGCCTGTAATTTACAATATTTCCAGATTTATAGTTTTTGTGCAAATTGAGTTTGAAGTTTTTGACAAAATTTTGACTAAAAGTCAAATTTGAGGCTCAATTGCTCAAAAACTATTTGAGCTATCAAACTCAATTTTGCACAGATTTATAGAGAATTTAATTCTCTTTCCAATGGTGTATAATTTGATTCAATTTGTTCAAAATTTACCAAAGATATGGGCAAGTGTTCATGACTATGTCAAGATTTTGAAAATTTTTCAGAGCCAAAAATAGGATTTTCTTTATATTTTTGTTTCTGCTTAAAATGGCCATTTGGAATTGATGTCAAGATTATTTTCCACTAATTTTGACCCGCTCTATCGATTAATCTATCATCACGAAGTGTTTGACAACAGTCATAAATTAATATTCTATACGTTCATGCAATAATCTCAATTTTTAAATATACTGCCCTTTTGCCCTTTCTGATTTTGTATTACCTTGGGATTCTGAATTAACAAAATAAAACCTTCATTCTGTGAAAATTTCAGCTTGTAACTCCGACGCGCCCACAAAAGTCAAAATATATTACAAGGAGCACTCTACTATGATGGATTTAAATTATTTAGAAAAAAATTATCTGTTAGTCCTCTACCTATTATTTTTTCCATACATTTCAAAGGGTTATATGTGATTGATGGGGCGGTAATTCTCTGCCTTATATCTGTTTCCTTTTTTGAACCGTGGTGCAACTATGGACATCTTCCACGGATCTGGCAGTCTTTAT
The DNA here is from genome assembly GCA_917834065.1 of Ceutorhynchus assimilis. NCBI lineage: Eukaryota > Metazoa > Arthropoda > Insecta > Coleoptera > Curculionidae > Ceutorhynchus > Ceutorhynchus assimilis. Next base: position 23,592,302 of record OU892284.1, read on the forward strand.
TTATTTATTTATTTATTCCTTACATTCCTTACAGATTCACATGCAGCTAAAGAGTAGGGAAGAAGACTAACCTAAGTGAAAACAAAAATATAAAGTGAAACTTAACATTTAAATCCACATTCATCCCAATATTTCATTACCTAAGTATCAATTTTGCTTTCATGATTTCTAATTTTGGTATATGCATTTCATAAGCTCTGTTTCCTTATAGTGTAAACATCCCAAAAATTTATTTTGAATTTTTGCAATACTATATTTATGGTTCTCATATCACTGGCTGCATATTATAGAACAATATTCTAATATACTCCTCACATATGAAAAATACAGTTTTAATACACAATATATGGAGCTCTTTGAAATTTCTTACAATAATTCCATACATTTTAGATGCCCTACTTGTTATGTTATTTATATGACTTCTGAATGTAAGCTGGGTGTCATATATTACCCCAAGATCCCGCATTTCTGCAACTCTAGCCAGTGCCCTTTTGTTCATTGTATACTTATAGTTAAAATGCGTTTTTCTCTTGTTTTTCTTCTACTAAAACTAAACATAAAACATTTTGTCAATATTAAATTGTAATTTATTTTTAATTGACCATAGAAGTATTTTGTCCAAATGTATCGGGATATACTGACAATCCTTGTAATTGTTAACCCTTGAATATAGTTTTAGGTCATCTCCAAACAATAATACTTCTGTACCACTAATTCCATCAACCAAATTATTTATATACAACAGAAAGAGCAATGGTCCGAGGTTGGTGCCCTGCGGGATACCTGAAGTTGCACAAAAATAATTGGAGTAGTAACCCCTGACAACAACTCGTTGTGGTCTATTATGTTAACTCATGTTAACTCATTGCACAGCTTCTGTATAAGGATGCTATGCGATATTCTGTCAAAAGCCTTGGCAAAATCTGTGTATATTACGTCGACCTCGCATTTTATATCAAGGCTCTCAGATACTGAGTCATCTCACACAAATTACTAGCCGTAGATTGCTTATTTAAGAAACCATGTTGTCTGGCTGATATCTTGTTTTTCACAAAATTATATACAGGGTGGGACACAAAAAACTTTCCACCGCGGTTTTTTCAGGTGTTAGGTGATTAATTAAAAATCGCTCGTACACGTCAATTTTTTTTTTTTGGGAGACACATTTCATTGGTATTTTCACCCCTAGCTGTCAACCCCTTAGCGGGGGTGACAGGTACCCCCAAAATTTCAAATGGAAAAGAGGGTCGAGTGATAGGTCATTTGATAGCTATTCTTATTAAGATTATATCCCCAAAGTTTTAAGTTGCTACTATTTACCTTGCCGAAATGGCGGCCTGTCAAAGTTAGGAAAAATGCTTCTTTCCGAGTATCTGAATTGTGTGGTTTTTATTACATAATAATAAAACAACAGATTTTCTCAGGAATACCTATCCATAATACATAATAAAATTACATTAGTATTTAATTTAACAGTTCAGTTCAAAATGATTCATGTTTATTCACTTGAAAAATCTGTTTTGCCACCATTTCGACAGGGTAAATAGTGGCAACTTTGAGGATATTATATTTTTAATAAAAATAGCTATCAAATAATGTATCACACGACCCTCCTTTCCATTTGAATTTTTGGGAGTACCTGTCACACCGCTTAGGGGTTGACAGGTAGAGGGTGAAAGTACCAATGAAATGTGTCCCCCAAAAAACAAAAAGTGACATGTCCCAGGGATTTTTGATTAGTCATTTAATACCTAAGAAAACCTGGGAGGGAAGTTTTTCGTGGCCCACCCTGTATGAACTTATATAAGATGGACTCAAATACCTTGGCCAGGCATGACAAGAGTGATATAGACCTATAATTTTTCACATCCGTGCCATCACCTGTTTTGAATACAGGACCTCTTTCCATGCTTGAGGAGAAGTGTTTGTTCTCAATGAAAGGTTAAAAAAAAAAACGATCATTTCCTTAAAAACAAGGGATGACACATTATCAGGACCAACTGCTTTGTTAACTAAGGCTCCTCACAGCATCACAATCATCCTCATATTTGATTTGGTCCAAACACAAAGCATCAAAAACCTGACAGTCATCATGAATTTCGGAGTGTTCAGGATCGTTGGCATAGAGACTGAACTGAAATATGCAGCAAACGCATCCAATATTGATTTACCATCAACAAATTGCAAATTATTTAGATGCATTGTGTTAGGTATCAAAGATTGAGTTATCATCATCTAAATTAGAGTCAAGCGTGCTAAAACTCTCCTTAGACGCACCAACATTTTTATCAGGCTGAGGCTTAGAATTTCGGCTACTGTTATCATTTATATTTATAATGGTACCATTATTATCTTGGGTCTTTTTTTGCTTGGGTTTATTAAATACGGTTCTGGTTGTTTGGAGTTTTTTATATTGACTCCAATAGTTTTATTTATTGCGTCATGGTTGAAATTAATGCTATCTATTCCAGAAATACCTGGCTAATTATCTGGTTCAGTACACTCTTCTTCAGTATTTTTCCTCGTGGATTTCTCCCTACCATCACTATTTAATTTCATGATAAAATACCAAGCAATTAATTCGGATCAACACAGCTAGAAATCACAAAAATACAGTGCAAAGTTTTAATCACATCCATTCGCTATGCGCACTACTGTACTGTTAATTGAAATTCTATACACTCCTGCATAACGTCTGACAGTCGTTAACTATTGAAATACTGCAATAGGGCAAGTACATGATCTGACAGTTTGACACTATTGCTATTGACAGTCGCCTTGAGGTAAAACAAAGATATAATTTACAGTGTTTTTCAAGTTTTTAGTTAGATTTTTTTAAATAAATAGGTACCTTTTGTGTGCTCCTGAAGTTTCTTGGATATGCCTAGAGTATGTTTAGGTGTTAATTGTGGCAGTATAGCGCAAGGGATATCCTTTCATAGGTTTCCATCAATTTTAAATAACAATGGGAGATTTAATTTGTTAGTTCAAGAAAGAAGAGAAAAATTGATTAATGTTGTTGAAAGAGAAGATCTGACAGAAAAATAGATTAAATATAGAGTAACTATACTTATATATTTGTTCTTGTGACACTGGGTTTTGATATTTGTTGGAAAAAACCTAAATTTAATCCATTATAGGAAAACCTAGCAAACTTTTAGATAAAAAAACCACATAGACTGGAACACAAACACTCCGCTCTAACTTTTTTAAAACAAAATAACACCAAAACTTGTAAAGAAGCTGTGAAAACTGCATAAAATATAACCGGCCTAATCTACGCGAATGTAAATAAATGATTTGTTTTACCTCAGGGCGACTGTCAAACTCATTTGTGACGTCACATGGACATGCCCTAAGGGCAAGTACACGATCTGACAGTTTGACACTATTGACAGTCGTCTTGAGGTAAAACCACAAAACAAAGATATAATTGACAGTGTTTTTTAAGTTTTTAGTTAGATTTTTTCAAATAAATACCTTTTGTGTGATCCAGAAGCTTCTTGGTCATGCCTAGAGTTTGTTTAGTTGTTAATTGTGGCAGTATAGCGCAAGGGATACAATATCATTCCATAGGTTTTCATCGATTTTAAATAACAATGGGAGGTTTGATTTCTTAGCTCAAGAAAGAAGAGAAAAATTGATAAATGTTTTTAAAAGAGCAGATCTGACAGAAAAATAGATCGAATATAGAGTAACTATGTGTATATATTTGTTCTTGTCACACTTGGTTTTGATATTTGTTGGAAAAAACCTGAAATTAATCCATTATAGGAAAACCTAGCAATCTTTTAGATAAAATACAACAAAGACTGCAACACAAACACTTCACTCCAACTTTTTTAGGACAAAATAAAACAAAAACTTGTAAAAAATCTGTGAAAACCGCATAAAACATAACCGGCCTAATCTACACGAATGCAAATAAATGATTTGTTTTACCTCAGGGCGACTGTCAAACTCATTTGCCCCATTCCAGGTCACGTGACTTTGACAGTTCCGTCATATTTGCTGGAATGAATGAAGCAACCTTACAAATAAATTTTAACAAAATAAATTTGTGGTAAAATGACTCCTCAAACGGTTTGAGTGTTTTTCTGATCGCTGCACAGATCTGGCCAGGGCCGGATTTTACACTAGGGCGGCAGCCCGAGGGGGCGGCATATTCTCTCTAGGTATATTAGTTGGTATATTTTTATACAGATAAAAAAAAAATAGAGACAAATACCTTTAAACTTTATTGCACGAAAAGGCGGCCAGTTGTTGGGGCGCCTGCTACCTGCCAAGTGGTACGAGCACGAGCACTCCTGAAAAGTAGTACGAGCGCCCGTGGCCCCTCACCTGCTAGCGATAAACAACAAACGGACCACCCATGGAGAGGGCTCCGTCAAGTTAGCCCCCCTACATTCGAATTTTCCAACAAAATTTCAACCACCTACTGTGCTCGAAGTGTGCTTCAATGTGCCCTGCCGATGATATTTTGAACTGTGCCGTTCCGATACCAAAGTTATAGGAAAAACAAGATGAGGAGCTAGCTTGACGCTCAGCCCTCCAAAATTTTGGAAATCAGTTCAAACAAAAATTGACTCCTATTCATTCTGAAGTGAAGTGTGCTGTATCAGGTTTTTCTCAAAATTTCCACACTCGGTCATTTTCCGAAAAAATCTTACTGGGGGGCTAACTTGACGGTCAGCGGCCCCAAAGTTTTGGAAATCAGATCAAAGGAAAATGGATTCCTATTCAATCTGAAGTGTGCTGGACTGTATGATTTTTCTCAAAATTTCCATATTTGGTCATTTTCCGACAAAATCCTACTGGGGGGGTATTGACGCTCAGCCCCCCAAAATTTCGAAAATCGAATCAAACAAAAATAGATTCCTATTCAATCTTAAGTGTAGACTAAACTGAATTTTATTTTTTTGTAGGGTACACTTCAATAGCGAAATCCATTCGCAAAAATAGTGCGGCACTGGTGTGGCACACTCGAAGCAATTATATATTTGCACTGGTGCACATTGGATAAGAATCCATTTTTCTTTCACTTATTTCCAAAATTTTGAGGGGTTGAGCGCCAAGCTATTCCCAACCCCACCACAGTAGGATTTTGTGAGAAAATGACCGAATATGTAAATTTTGAGAAAAACCTGATACAACAGAGTCCAGGACGGCTATTCTTGAAATCGGGGAGCTCGTTTCTCATGAGAAAATTGTACAAGTTTTCATGGAAGTAAAAAATAGGTATTCTTGAAAATGTGAACAGCTCCTTTCCTACGAACGGCGAGAGAACTTGAAAAGTGACATGTGTTATGTCATCGGTTTTTATGCTTTGTTGAGAACATGAATATAAACGAGATAATTGCGGCCCATATCATTATTGGCGATTTGCAAGATGCTGATGAACAGGCTAATCACGGACCACGGCAGGTGTTCCAAATACGGGATCCATTCGTATATTTATCTGAACATAAATTCATAAAATATTTTCGGGTAACGAAAAATCTGGCACATGAAATAATGCAACAGATATCCCCATTCATGGCAGTTTCATCTAGGGTGTCAGCATTAACGGTAGAACGAAAGGTATGGGCGAATGGATATCTACTTATTTTTGCAAATTAACTAAAATAGTTCACCTTTTAGCTACTTATAGCATTACGATTTTTTGGTCATGGATCCTATCAAGAAATCACTGGAACCAATACCTTTGTAGCCGTTAGCCAAGCCACGGTTAGTCCTTGGGTTAGTCGCGCCGTAAATGAAGTTTGCAATGCTTTGCTACAACCGGAAGTATTTAATCATTGGGTGCACTTTCCGCGTAATCGCCAACAGTTACAACAATTGAGAGCACGTTTTTACCAAAAATATGGATTTCCTGGCGTGGTTGGGATAGTTGATGGTACACATGTGGCCATAGTTAAGCCACCGAGCAATGATCCTTTGCATCCTGAACATATCTACGTCAACCGGAAAAACTACATTCCATAAACGTACAGCTTATTTGTGACGAAAATTTAAAAATCATCGCCAGCAGCGCCCGCTTTCCCGGTAGTTGCCATGATGCGTTTATTTGGCGCGAATCAGAAGTGTCACGGGTCATGGAAGCAGTCTACCGACGAAATAACGGAGATGTTTTTTACTTGTTGGGCGATTCTGGCTATCCCCTAAGACCATGGTTGTTGACGCCTCTGAGTGCTCCTTTAACACCGGCTGAAGAAAGATTTAATGAACGCTTCACCTCGGTTAGAAGCACGATCGAACGATGCAACGGAGTCTTTAAAAATCGGTTCCGTTGTTTGTTGAAAGATCGAGTACTGCATTACACACCGGCCAAAGCATGCAAAATAATCAATGCATGTACTGTTTTACACAACATGTGCCTAGAGCGCAATGTGCCTGAACCAGAATACAATTTGGAACATCTAGACTATGGAATGAACGTCAATATGGAGGACTTGGAAGAACCAAATAATGTTGGAAATCGAGTAAATCGGGATCTCCTCGCTGGCAGACAAATACAACGGCACATTATTGCAACTCACTTTAATTGAAATAAAAAATTAAATTCGTATTTATGAATATTATGAACAAAAATAAACGCAACTAGCATTTTTCCTAATTACTTCAATCAACTCAACATAACCGTAACATGATATTCTTTGGCTACAAAACAAAAAATAGAACGTAAGACAAATGGCCTGGCACAACTAGTAGGAATTTTGTTGAAAGTATTCCTTCAACTCTTTCAAGTGATCCCGAATGGCTTCCTGCACAACGAGTTGGTTTTCCAACAGCTTCAGCTTCTTTGCTCGATAAGCTTCTGTCGCATCGAGATTTTCCTTTACCGTTGACAGAAGTTCTTTGCTCATAGTCAAAGAACTTTGCAGTCTGGCTGATGTAGTCGTAAATTTACGTTTTTTGTCGGGGGTTTTAGGACCCAATCGTGGATTATTAGCTTTGGGCGAAGGCACATTCTCCTTATTTTCCCTTTCCGAAAACCTAATTTGCTCAGCCGTTGGCTCCACAGCTTCGTTTTTGCTTTTTCCGACGACCACGGTGTCATCTTTATTGTCTTCCTCCACTGCCACGGTTTTATCAAGTTGCGATTCTATAAGGATCTCTTCAGTCTCACCTTCCTCGAACGTAGCGTCCGATTCGATGTCGTGTATACCACTCAAGATTGTCGGCACCAACATACCCAGTATTTCCATTTCAGAGTGATTAAACTCCTCATCCGTCGGTGGACCGCCCCCCGTTCCCTGAGTGTGCTGATTAATCCTAGAATTCTTTGCTTTTACATTTTTCTTCAGATCTTGCCAACTCTGCAACAAACAAGAAAACTCATTTACAGTCAATTGAAATTTTAGTTTTATACTAAAATGACTCCACGATTCCTGTGTACGAGCAACGAAGCAACAATCGTTTTTATAAAACCAGCTAAGCTAAGCATTGAGTAATGCTTACTCCGTTTGCATTTGCAATGGATCTCCTTTGGAAACCGATTCAAACGGATGCCTAGCTTTGTTTCTTTCATTTTTTGAGGCATTTTCAAAAAGTTTTAATGTTACAGTTTTTGTATACTTACTTTGCGCCATTGCTTCCAATTTTTATAGGCCCCTTTTGGCATACAATTAAGATCCTTGGCTGCTTCCTCCCATAATTGCTGTGCTTTCTTTTAGTAGAGCCGGGTGTAAATTTCCCACTTTGTAACTCGGGGTGGTTCTTTACAAACTCGATCAAACATTCTTTTTGACAAACACTTACTTGCTTTGCCCGTAAAGGCGCTGTTTTTTCTGCCATTTTACGATGGAGACATTCAAATTATTTTTAAATTGAAAAATAAATAATTTTTCCACAATGATTGACATAAACCGGTTTTTGACAATTAGATTCTTTTTAGGTCATAAAGTTTGTCGCTTTGCTTTCATTGGCCGAAATTCGTTTTTTTATGCTTGGCAACGACGCACAAAGGTAATCGCCGGGAAGCATTTTTGTATCGAGCGTCCAGCAACCCGCATGCATATTCATTTTTTGCCAACGCAACTGATATTCGGCTAGATTCGTGCCCTGCGCCGTGATGCGTTAGCAGAATATGAGCGTCGCAACAAGACGTTGGCAGTTCATGTGACTGTATGTTACAAGCATTTTATTCATAATTAGGTCCGATAAATGTTTTTTATTCGAAGGAAGGGAAGATAAAAGATAAAAAATTTATTTACACCAAAATTTCGGAAAACATTGGCTTAATTATTGTGTTAGATAGAACCAACGATCTCTTTGTATCTACCCGATGGACCTTTTATACTAACTATTTTATGGAGTTTGAGCTAAAAAAAATTTCAGGACGGGTTTGACGGTTTGAATTAAGCACTGTCTCTGCTTGAAAAAAGGAAACAGGAAGACCATCGCCTAGTGCGGTTTTTAAACCAAAACTAACCCGAACCAACCCAAACTAACCAAAAATAACCCATACTACCGCAAACTAACCGAAACTAGCTCAAATCTACTAAAAAAGTTCTGGGACATTTCAGTAGACACAATGATTAATTTTTAAACTCTTAAAAAAAGGTATTTCTTCATTCGTTATTGCATTTCGCATTGAAACATGCGCCAACAACTAAAAATAACTGCCAATTTCCAACTGAATTTATTTAGAGATTATTTTCACGAATTCACGAACGCCAGGCAGGCTCTATAAACTACCAACGTTAGTCTACTTCAAGCATAATTTGCCTACGCTGTGCTCGAACGAACACGAATGCAGCCGAAGGTCCTATTACGTTGGCAGAAAATGAAGAGATGGCTCCATTTGTGCTACTGTGCATTTGTGCTAATCCGCAAATGGTCTACTCACGAACGCGATCGGCTATGGTCGGGATCAGTTAACATGATCGCGGAGGAGTACAAAGAGTAGTTGAAGGGTTTGTGTACGCTGCGGGCGCGCGGAACATCTGGTGTAATCAGCTGATGCTGATAAATAATCAAAATAAATTAAATGTTTTTGTATTTAATGAATGGTTGTGGACTTTATTTTTATTAACTACAGTAGAGCCAAGATTTTAGAAATATATACTTATTATTAAAGCGTAGAGTCTATACAGACATGTAAAATTATTTATAAATGTAAAGTTAATAATACATATACTTATCCAAAGTAGGTATCTCCCCAGATTTGAAATTGTATGAGGTTATTTATTGATTTTCCAGAATATTAGGTCAATAAACCTAGCAGTCCCATTGTAGAAAAAAACGAAGGGATTGCTAGGTTTACATGAAATACCTATAGCAGTCCCCCGTAGTGAAAATATTTTTTTTAATTTTTCTTTGATATCAGAATTTACATAATAGGTACCTATACTTTTTAAAATGCTCCTAAAAAGTCAAAGAAAAAATTGAATCAGTTAATTATTAACTGAATTACAGATTTTTTTTCAATATTATGAAATTCCTGGATTTAAGTTTACTTATGGTGGTGTGTTAGAGGCTGAAATGTTCCTGGATAGAAATTAGGTACTATTTAAGTGCTCCCAAATTGTCAACGAAACACTTGAATCTGTTAATTATCAAATGATTTATAGTTTTTTTTTCATTATTGGCAAATTATTGGCTTCACGTTTAGTTGGTGCTGTATCAGAAGCTAAAATGTTTATGGATAGGAATTAGTGCTATTTAAGTGCTTATATTTGAAGAAAAACTTGAATCAGTTAATTATTAACTGAAGTAGGTACAGATTTTTGTTTTTCATTATTAAGGAATTGCTGGCTTTAAATTTACTTGAGGATGTCTTGCATTGCAGCGAATCTGATAACTGTGACTAAAATGCTGTTGTATTGGAATTTGGTGCTATTTAAGTGCTCCTAAAAAGTTGCAGTTTTTCTTCGACCATTCAGGAGCACTTAGATAACACCTAATTTCAATACAACATTAACGATTATAGCCACTGTTATCAGATTCGCTGCAAATCTCTACACCCCCAAGTAAACGTAAGGCCAGTAGTTCAGTTCCCTAATAATGCAAAAAAAAAATCTGTAATTTAAATAATAAATAACTAATTCAAGTTTTTCTTCGACTATTTAGGAGCACCTAAGTCCTATCCAGAAACATTTTAGTTTCTGACCATCAAGTATAGGTAAACGTGAAGCCAACAATTTCCATTTTCCATTTCCTAATAATGAGAAAAAATCTCTATTTAGTTTAATGATTAACTGATTTTTTTGACCATTTGGAAACACTTGAATAGCAAGAATCCTAATAAGATTGCTTATCCTCATAAGGCGTACGTTCGCCAATTCTCGAGTCGGCAAGGCCTGCGAGTGACGTCGGTACTATTAGGAGCCTCTTATAGTGGTGACGTCACCCGCAGGCCTCGATGGGATACTTGCGATTCAGGGGTGCGATTTTCGAAACCATTCGAGTACATTTCGTGCACGAAATTTGTCTGCTCCCCATTTAATTTACATTGCTGTCAGTCAAATTTCGTGTACGAAATGTACTCGAATGGTTTCGAAAATCGCACCCCAGGTTGTGCTTGTTTTTTCATGGATTTTAAATGTAGAAAAGGTGATTTTAACAAGTATATAACGTTTAGGAATTCGTTTTTTTAACCTATACTGTTTTAAACTCGGCTTATACATTTTGATGTCAAGAGTTGAGGCCTGCGGCTAAAATGGCACACACTTTCAGCTCAATAAGCAATAAGTGTTCTTGCTCGAATAGCATCCAAATCCAATTCAACATTCTGTCACTGTCATCAGATTCGCTGCAAGTTCCCCACCTAAGTACACGTAAAACCAGCAGTCCCCTAGTACCTATTCCTATTCCTGGTTGTAAAAAAAATCTGACTGACTGTTTTTTTTTCGACTATTTAGGAGCACTTGGATAGCTAATTTGCCAATTCCTATATTTCCTATCCAGAAGCTAGCTTCTGCACATGCACTGGCTTTACACTCGGTAAACTTCGAGCAGTTCAAGCGCGCTCGAAACGATAAGATCCTGTTTGTTTTAGCTCTCAGAGTGTTCTCTATTGCGTTTTGGTTACAATCAAGCACGTACTCTGACCCTGAGCTTGCTCTCTTTTGGATGGATGGATGGATGGAGGAGCACCAGAGAAATTAGTTATCGCGGTTTTTTTCCTAGATTTCTACTTTTATTTCAGGTCCATTACTAATTCACCTACTCGTTTACTACGGTTTACTAGTAAAATAAAATCAAAACGAAACAATTTTTTTTGAGTTTAGTGACTGCGCAAGGGTTTGAGGATTTGTTTCGATATGTGTTTGGCTTAAAGTCTGTCTTTTTTAAAGATAATTCCCCAAGTCAAAAATTTAGTAACTATGTTGAAGCCTTTTCTACATATAAAAAATTTGAAAACATTGACAATTTTTCATTGTATTGCCAACTTTAGTTGTATTCCTTTCAAGAGCTTGAAACACTCGAGCTACTCGCTTCGGTGCTTAGTCGCCCCCGATTTGCAGGGAACATATGCGTGGTGCAACAAACACTTTTCGAAAGGAATAAGCGCGTGAAGCCCCGGAGCTGTTCCGGAGCTCCTCCTAGGTGTGAAAGGAATACAACTATTGGCATTTTGACTTTTATCTTTAAAAAAAACACAGACTTCAGGGCGCACTCTGCATATGACGTCACCGTCACGATATCCCTGTTCATACCGTTTCGCTCCGTGGAGTGCAAAGCCGAACTCGGCCTTAAAAGCAAAATAGTCTGTCTCTTCAAGGATACCCTGCGTTTTTATTCTCATCAAATTTTACCGATGGATCCACCATTCTATGGCCGTCATTGTCATTTTTCATTCACTAAACAAAGATAGCTCATTCATCGGTGAAGTCACCGATGAGAATAAAAACGCGACTATAGTAGACAAGGTTGCCACGTAACTTTAAACCAATTTAGCAGGTGTACATACATCACCCATAAAAATATGCGCACACTAAACACTCCTAGAATTGCAAAACTAAACTATGCAGTATGTTAGTGTTTACATTAAAAATAGTTTGAAATAGCTACATAATAACATGAGCTGGGTTCGGCTATTCAGCGCGGAGTTGGAGTGGAGTGAACAGAGCTAATGGAGTCATCCCTAATACGGTAAAAAGCAATACCCGAACCTTAACCCGAACGGCTGGAGTGCGAATGGAGTCACTCGGAGTGCACGGAGTGAGCGAGCCGAACCCACCTATGAATGATCACAAAACAAATCAGCCCCCGGATTCTATTTTACGAGTCAACTCGAATTGTCTCGATATCGAATACGACAGCTCCGGACGTACCGGACGTTGAAAAATCTAAAAACAGAATCGCTATTTTGAAAATTCGATACGAATTTCGACTCGACTCGTAAATAGAATCCGGCAGCTGAAACGGAACATCCATAACAACGTATTTTACAAATTTTTCGCCTACCTGATGACGCGTTGCTTGTAACCTTGTTATTAGACAACCTACTCTCTGTCACAGCCTTGCCGTGGCGAACTTCCCTTTGCTATGACCAATAGTTCTTTTCACGTGACTCCGGTTTAGCTAACCGGGTTACAAAACGGTTAGAGAAATGACATACCGTTTTCTAACCCGGTTACAAAGTGACGTGATGGATACCTACCACCCGAATTTGAGCGGTATGTTGCGGTTTGTTAAACCGGAGCCACGTGAAAAGGGTTAATGGCTATGACAGCCGAGAAAATTAGGTCATGTTTTTTGTTTGTTGTTTTTGAATTTGAAAATATTTGGCGCGAATATTTTTGCGTATTTCAAAGTTTAACGATATTACTGTTTTCTGTTTCTGCGTTCTGTAAGCTTTTTATCTCAATAATATTATTAATTAAGTAATAATATTATCCTATAAATACTATCGATAGTTCGTGGTGTGGTGTTCTAGAATTGATTAGCTATATAATAGTTATTTCAATAAATTTATTGTAATTGGGAATTAGGCAGGCGCGGCTCGTGAGGTGGGTCAAATTTAGAGAAACAGCGCCGTTTTTCGAGTTCAGGGCGCAAAATAATTCGATTTCTGCATTTTGTTGAGCGTGATGTTGGTTAATTTAAAACTAAATATCCAAGATGTTTAATTGAAAATTTATTGTTTGATTTTTTGGTGGGTCATTGACCGAATGCCCTTATAGAGGAGCCGCGCCTGGAATTAGGAAATAATGGAAAATGGACCAAGTAATAGTGCTACCTGTGAATTTTGTGCTAAGGTTTTTTTCTACAAAATACAACCTCAACAAACACTTGGAAAACAGTAATAATTGCAAAAATGGTGAGGATATTACTTGGAAGAAGTCACAATAGTATTTTATATTAGTTAACGTTTATTTAATAGGTAAAGTTTGAGAAACAATTGCTTCTCTCAGCTTCTCTGGAGAAAGAGTAATCCCTTCTTTTACAGTTCCCGAATATGCCTTTGACGATGCTTTCTTCAAATGTATGGAGGATTTCCAAATGTCATATAAAACAAACCAGGAGCAGAGAAGGCATTTAACAACTAAGCATGGTTCCGAAATAGTGAAACACTCAATAAAGTTTGATATAGTTAAAACAATTAGGAGTATACTTAATGACTCACCAAGTAAAACATATACTTCACCTCCTACTTATTATTTATTGTTAAAAAGTAGGTACTTATTATTGTAATTTATCATTATTATTGTTGAATCCATGTTGTAACAAATGTATATAAAATGCCAATTGATATTGAAAATAGACATTTTGAAATTAAATATTTTTCATGTTCTTATTTAATAATAAAAGGTGAAAAAGAAATACCCACCAAGGAGAGCTTTATTATTATATATTGCTAGAACCTACATGAAGATGAATATATCTATGAAAAGAACTCTGATATTTAAGGAAAGTCTATTATCTCAAGTAAAATAGACCTAACCACAGCCACCTATAGCTAGCAAAAAAAAGGTAAAAGTTTTTTGGATTTCAATCAAAAAACAAAACCATATGTAATTGTGAACCATATGATATTAGTTAATATTTTCAATTTTTAAAGTAAATTATTATTTAACCAATAAAATATTAAAAGTTAAAATTTTCCATTTTTAAAGTAAAAAAAAACACCACACCGACTCACAATACTTGAATAATATAGAAATAGAATTCTATTTTCTATTTTAAATACCCGCAAGAGAGGGAACGGTAACGCTGTACTCATTTGCGCCACAAGCCGCTCCTGCGACAACTGCATTCGTTTCGATAAGGGATATACTCCGGTCGGACTTCGGCTCGCCCGACGATCCCGCCCGACAGCGACTTCGGGTGGGTAGAGCAAATGAACATTAGCACAAATGGGGCGATCCCAAAATGAATATGCAACCCGCATTCGGGGTACCCGACCTCGGCACGTATCAAGCGCACGGTAGTACGAAAATCACTCGGACTACCGTATGCTCGATACTCGCGACTCGCGCCTACAGTCTCGAATATCTTTTTGAGTTTTCCTGGCTCCTCACCATCAAGCTACTTGATAATATGTATTAGTTTAATTTTGGTTCTGGTAGTCAAATCGTAAAGCAATTTTAATTCTAGTAGTTCACTAAGTGGAATGGAAAGTAGCAAAAAACTTAAAGATTAATAAGATTTTGCTATTTGCCTAGTTATTTGATACTCTAACAAACTATCCCAAACTAACCCTAAGGCTGTCCTTACCTTAACCTTTTGCTCAGCTACAATTTGGGTTAGTTTTGGTTAGTTTTGTTACTTAGAGACAGCATCATAAATAATTATTTACATCTGCCTGAATCTAATCTCCGCATTTGTCAAATAACGATTGCAGGTATACAAATCCCTAAGTAAATAGCAAAAATCTTGTTAATTTTTACCTGCTTTAAAAATTCGATTTTTAAATCGTTCTAACATATTTCAAAAAATAGGCGTTTTTTTTTTTTGGAGAAAAAAGTATACAGATGATAATGTCATTGGAAGAATGGCTAACACAATAATTCAAAAATGTTTTCGAAAAAACGTGAAAGTGGCCTATTCTATCTCGCCATGGTATTCTATTCATGGTAAGGTTATGTAGATAAAACATAATTTTGCTCTTACTTATTCCCTTACCTCGACTTCCTGCTTAGTCTTGAAATTAGTTCGTATTTCGCTGGAATCGACAATGTGGTACATATAATTTTCTGGCCAGTGCATAATAAATGATAAACAATTAACAAAAAAAAAACTGAATTGTTGGACGCCGATCCATAATTTCGCAGAAGACTAGTATCAAGCGTACGGTAGTTTGACAATCGATCGGGAAATCAGACGCTCGTTATGAGACAGGCCTCGGTTAATACGACGTTACCCGAATGCGGTATACTGGGCGCTCGATACAAAAATGCCGCCGGGAACTCGTTCCCTGTATTTCGAGAATACTCACATTGTGCTATGAGAGAAATTAAATGGGAAGTGAACTAGTCACTTCACATGCATAGAGTTCACTTCTCACGTCGTGAAGAATAGCCGTCCAGCACACTTGAGATTGCATAAGAATCCATTTTTGTTCCATCTGATTTTCAAAATTTTGGGGGGCTGATCGTCAAGTTAGCCACCAGTAGGATTTATCGGAAAATGACCGAATATGGAAATTTTGAAAAAAAATCTGATACAGCACAGTCCAGCACACTTCAGATTGCATGAGAATCCATGTTTGTTTGATCTGATTTCTAAAAAAATTGTGGGAGCTGAGCGTCAAGTTAGCCCCCATCTTGTTTTTCCTATAACTTTGGTATCGGAACTGCACAGTTCAAAATATCATCGGCACAGTAAAGCGCACTTCGAGCACAGTAAGTGGTTGCAATTTTGTTAGAAAATTCGAATGTGGGGGGGCTAACTTGACGGAGCCCACGGATAGAATATTGTGAAAAATTCCCTTCCCCCGAAGCAAAAAGTTTCTCATGGAAGGCGGCAAAACAAGCTCTTGCACGAGGGCGGCCAAAGAGCTAGAATCGGCCCTGATCTGGCATGTAGCCTAATTGCTTGTTCATTCTGGGCTTTTATCAGTTATTGTAGTATATCCTAAATTTGTACTGGGGACCCAATCCGAATTGTTTGTATCCTCCAATTCTACTGGGCTACCTAAAAGGTATTTTACCTACTTGTAGAAACATAAACAAATTTTTTGATATACATACCTAGTGACGTGTTTTTGTATTTTAACAAGACAGTCATAAAACTTACCATCAACAAAATGTTTCGAAGAAATTCGAGTATTTTTCAACAACTTTTCAGTCAAATCTCTCCTTTTGAGGCATCTAATCCACATACTCCGTTGTTATTTTGATAACTCGTTTATGCGATCCCCTCAATCTTTAAATGCTGCTGGAATCCTAAAAACCTCACTTTATCCCTTTCAGCTAGTGTTGCGATTTCCATTTGTCAATCAGTGCGCGCTGAGTGTATCCGCATCTTCTTCTAAAAGCATGTAACATATAAGGATAAGGATACATTTTTTTTGCACTGGTTCGACAAATGGAAATCATTATAAATTAGGTTATGTTTGGCTTGTGTCTGCCCCTCAGTTAAAATGGCCGATCGGTTATGACGTCACCCTGGAATGGTCTATACGAAGAGGAGAAATTGAGGACGGTTTGAAAGGTTATGTTGTGTGTTAATAGACACTTTAAGCAAACCCTAAATTTTTCTACGTATCCGTATCCGCATCCGTAAACGGATCGACTTACGTTGACCGCCTAAAATTCCTTTTAAGCATGGCCATACATTACGTAAACGATCGTATCCTTGGATGAAATGATTTCTAACCTCAAAAAGTGTTCTGTTGATCTTGTAGCTGTGTTTGTAGGTTTTCTTTTTATTCATAAGTACTGTGTTTATGTTGTTAAAGTTGTTTTAGTGATAACTGACAGGAAGATCTCTCAATATTGTCAAATGACTGAGATACGTTTTGGGATACGGATACGAGGCTGGGCCCGTTACGATACGGACAACGCAACGCAACGAAACCACCGTATCTATTCTGCGCATGCGCAGATCGATGCGGATACGGATACGTTTTAAATTCAGGACCTGCTTAAAGTGTCTAATAAGTCATAGGTTTTGGGACATCAGAGTTCCTTCGGCTGGAACTGTAACGGATAACGATCGTTATCCTTATCGCTATGGCACTTGCTGTCTTCTTCTCTCTTGTTGAAATCAATAGAGAGGAGACGTCAATAGAGATAGAGAAAATATCTTTATTCGTTACAGAGTCCCAGCAAGCTCTTAAAATTTGAAATAAAAAATTCAAGGTATTTAAAAAAGGAGTATTATATGCATCATATAGGCCTGATAGTTTTCTTGTGATTTATTGTTTTTGTATTTATCCCACAGTTTTCGCTTTTTGTTAATTTCTTTGAATAGATTTTGATTTATCTATGGTTTTTGCTTATTTACTTTTGTAGGTTTCAATGGTATATATTTTTTGTACTGATTCATTTAAACCCACCTGAAACCTCTCCAATTTGGTCTGTCGTATGTTGTTTTGATAGGTTTTTGTCTGATGTAGTTGTTGACATTTTCATATTTTGCAGTGTAAGAATTTCTTCTGAGCATCTCTTTTGTTGATTTCTGGTAGTCGATTCTCGAATTTGGTAGAAGTGAACGTTCCCCTAAGAGAAGTGAGAGATCACATCGCACGCACGCGCGTTCTCTTGGTGCCAAAGTTGGTATTCTCGAACGTATGGGATTATGAGAATGAGAGAAAACTTGTCAAATCATAATGCGTTGTTGCCAACAGTAATATGTAGAATTAGCCACACTTTTAGTGTGTTAAAAGGGCGAATGTCATGAGAAAGAAGAAAATCAGTTTGTTTGATTCGTTTTATTCTCAATTTGGAAAAATCAAGATGTTCACCTATAAATCATACTCAAAAAGAAATGCTCATTCAATTTGTATGGCAAAATGAGAAACTTCAAAGTGGAAAATTTATCTCCGATTTTACCACAGTTTTTAATGATCAAGTTCTAGTTGGAGCCCGTATAAAAAAAAAGTTGTCAATAAATCAATTAAATTTCGAGCAGGATCTTTGCTTAATCTAAATAGTTTTATAAATTTATTATCCGTTAAATCGAAGGGATGTTCTCTTCTGTAAAATTTCCTTATAGACCGTCAGCCAATGACATATTTTGCTGACCGATTTTCCAGTGTTGCCGTTGACTGGGTAATTCCCCAAAAACCGGGTATTTTCGACTAGTGTTCGGGTAAAATATTGATGTGGGTAAAACCGGGGAATCCGGAATTACAGCCTTATTCTTTTTTTTTTATTTTCAACAATTTCAACTAATATTTTCCACATTGAAATTGAAAGCGCAACTGGTTTTATTTTACATGATTTTATAAAATAAAAACAACACATTCAGTTCACACTGACAAATAGAAATCGCTATGAGTGCCTATCAGCGCATTGACATTGAGGTTTACGTATACGTACCGTCACCTGTCACGGCCGTCACCCACTCCACTAGTTTTTGTTTATTGTAAACAGTGTTGCCGTTGACTGGGTAATTCCCCAAAAACCGGGTATTTTCGACTAGTGTTCGGGTAAAATATTGATGTGGGTATAACCGGGGAATCCGGAATTAGATACAGCCCTATTCATTTTTTTTACAATTTCAACTAATACCTATTTTCCACATTGAAATTGAAAGCGCAAGAAGTTTTATTTTACATGATTTTAGAAAAAAAAAAAACAAATACATTCAGTTCACACCGACAAATGGAAATCACTATGAGTGCCTATCAGCCACTGATCTCAAAAATAAATAGATAAACAATCGTGCGGCTTGATTGGCTGAACTTGTGCGAAAATTCGGGGTCAATATTCTACGAACAATTGTGCAACGGAACAGCCTAACGCTATGCTAACGCCTGCGCAGTGTCTTATATCAAACAACTGTTCTAAATTTTGAAATATCCTTCATTTTCATTGGCTATATTTTGCGCACGCAGAGCACATGTATTTACTGCGCGTGCGCATGCTCACAGCTGTCTTAGTTGTTTACATTATGAACTCGTAAATTAGCAGTATTAGAAGCGTTCTTTGTTTATCCATTTATTTTTGAGATCAGTGCTATCGGTGCTATCACCGCATCGACATTGACGTTCACGGGCCGTGCCCTAACCTCAAGGAGAATATACACTTCAAGGAGTGCACATCGGCCTCGTTTTTGGTAATCGCCGTTATATTGATTTTCAACCATTGTTGACGTCATAACTAAGTCGTCAGCTGTTTAAACAGCCTACGTCAAGACGAGAAACGCCATGCTGCTTACGTCACAACTGGTTGTTTGGCATGAGGGGTGGATTTGTTACACACAGGCCTTATGAGGATAGGCCATCCTGTAGTAGTAGTGTGTCCGGGTAAAATTGGGTATTTTATGAGATTGGAAAGGGTAATGAGAATTCTCGGTCCGGCAACACTGCGATTTTCTCTCTTCGGGGATTTCAACCACTGAAAAATATGTCAGTGCTGAGCTCAAAAAATGAAAATTTAGCGGCCGGACGTCTGCTATGCATATGGAAAGTTAATTTTCCTCTTGCAGAAAAAAATAGGTTATTTTTTCAATTTTTCTTTCATGGCATTTTAACACATTAACATTGTAGAACAATCTAATAGTGAAAAACCAAAGCCATAAGGTTTGCACGTACTGAAAGGGTTGAAATAAGGGCGCGATATTGTGAAAGAATAGGTATTCGGTGGCTGATCGTTTTCTCGCTGGCAAACGACAGAATCAAATTTGATATCGGTAGGAACCGGAAAAAAAATTCCCATGAGCCGGTCAGCTGGTTGAGGTATATGTTACGGCCGCTGCAAAAGGAAAGAACATTTTCCATACGCCTAGCAGACGTTCGGTCGCTAAATTTTCATTTTTTGAGCTCAGCACTAACATAATTTTCAGTGGTTGAAATCCCCGAAGAGAGAAAATCGGTCAGCAAAATATGTCATTAGCTGACGGTCTATTATGGGCCTTTCTTCTTGCTCTTCTGCATCTAGTAGATCATTCAGTACAAGAATTCTTCCTATAACCCCAGCGTCCATGCGTTTCCCACGTTTTCGTATTGGACCATATTTTCCATAATATGCAAATGTACCCAATTGGCAATTACTGATAAATGAATCGCAAAACAGACAAAAAAATACCATGGATGATGACTGTAGAATTGACAAAAAGCGCATGTTTGACGTTTTGGTTCTCCCAAGAACATGGAACAGACGTTCTCTTCAAAAAAAGTAGTAGAATTAAATTCTCTCAACTTTCATAGGAAGTGAACGGTCCCTAATTTCGAGAATAATTCGTAATAGATTTTAATAGAAACCACGCGTACTTTTCCTATGAGAACAGGGATCACACGATTCGAGAATCGCCGTCCTGAGGTATGTATTTTAATTTGTACTTTAGCTGTGAAAACACCGGCGTATACAAGGGGGGGTAATTACCCCCCCCAAGATCGTTACGATGGACGAAAAAAATTTACCCTACACCTTACAAATAAATCTATTTTTTATATTTTTACTTTTCAGCAACTGGCCCTAACTTGTTTTCTAGTTTGCACAGTGTCCGCACTGCCCGCATGCCATTTATAGCGAATTCTAGTCAAAGGGATAGTGCACACTGAGTGTATTCGTATCTTTCTCTACTAGCTTGCATAAGAAAGAGATAAATAATTTTTTTGTATTAATCCTACCAATAGAATTCGCTATGCCTATAATTGAAAAGTTTTAGGCGATTCTCATAGCGAATTCCATTGGTAAAATCAGTGCGAAAGAGTGTATTTTTATCTCTTTCTTATATAAGCTGGTAGAATAAGATACGAATACACTCGGTGCGCACTAACCTTTATTCCAATGGAATTCGCTATCAGAGTTCGGTTTCGTTATTTGTTGGTAGTACAGAATATATTTACCTAACAAGTGCGAAAAATGAATTTTTCCGCACGAGTCTGTCGTTCACCTAAAGACGCGTAGCGGAATTCGGTGAAGCAGCCAAGTTCGGAAGACAGATTTTCCGCATATGTGTTAGGTACAATAGTTTTTTTACATACGTGCGGAAATAAGTAGGTACATATACCCAAGGATGATACACACTACTACTACTACAGGATGGCTTATCCTCATAAGGCCTGTTTGTAAAAAATCCCCCTCTACCCCCCTTAGCCAAACAACCAGTTGTGACGTAAGCAGCATGGCGTTTTTCGCCTTGACGTAAGCTGTTTAAACAGCTGAAAACTTAGTTATGACGTCGACAATGGTTGAAAACAGTTGAAAACCAACATGGCGGCGATTACCAAAAACGAGAAAGAGTTGTTTCAGAATATTAATTAATGTAGTGAAACCAAGTTTTGCATAAAGGAAAAGCCCGCGGAATCATAACCTGTGGTACAAACACCCTACGTGAAGACGAGAAACGACACGCTGTCTACGTCATCACTGATATTTTGGCATGGCAGCGGCGGCTTCAGATTGAACTACACAGGCCTTATGAGGATAGACTATCCTATAGTAGTAGTGTGTAGTAATCCTTGCAGGAAACTGAGGTCCAAAAGTAACCTCTTTTCCAGGAACCAGTAATTAGTAATTCGATTACTTTCGGAACGCTTTTCTGTAGTTGCCACATTTTTATTTTTCGTTGAGGAATTATGATCAGGAGCATTAGCCCTCAGATTTTACTGGATTAACGATTTAACCCATTTCCCAAAATCACAAAAAAAAAATACTTGCTTCTTGATGTTACAGATTGGTTACCAAGATCGTGTGTCAAAATCGTGTAATTGTGAAAAATGAAAGCGTGTAAAAACGTGTAATTTTACCAGCATATCGTGCAATTTCACAAATTCAGATTGACAACACTGCCTTGCATATACCTACATAATTTGTAGTCATTTATTGATTTTTTTTTGACAGCCATGCGGAAAAGATTTAGATTTTTCCGCACCGATATCCGTGCGGAAAAAAATTCGCCGCACCGTGCGAGAAAATCGATTTTCCGCACTGTTTAATTTTCCTCACTCTCGTAGAAAAAAAAATTTTTGAAGGCTCAAAGTAAACATTTTTGGGCGTGGCACCCGGGAAAAAATGGGCTGATTACCCCCCCCCCAGACGCATGGGCTGGATACGCCGCCGCCGGTGTGTGAAAATGGCATGGTGACTACGTTGGCTCTGATTCGAGATCAAATCAATGAATCAAATACACTCTACAAAGAAACACCTCCAACAGTGCGCTCTTGGTCATTTCTATAATGGGTTAGGAAGTTTATAAGTTGGTAAATGTGATTTTCCTGATACATATCGATAAAATCTTGGCCCTTGGGTTCTCTTGTCGGCTGGAATCACCGATATGTTTTCCCAAACAATGGAGGTTCCTATTTGCATAAAATGAAATTTGGTGGGATGGTAGACATGGTAAAAGTCAGTTTTCAACTGTCAATATTTCTGAAACGGTTGAAGATAGGTACTTATACCGGTCTGGCAAGCGAACATCTTACATGCCAATTTAAATGCAATAGAATGAAATGTCTAGAAAAAGTATAAGGTTAAATAGAGAACGGAAACGATTTTCCCTGTTCCACCTCCAGCATTCCCAGCGCTGCATGCTGGAGGTGGAATGGGGGAAATCCTTTCCGTTCTTTATTTAACCTTAGACTTTTCCTATACATTTCATTCTACCTCATTAAAATTGGCCTGTTAGATGCTGGCTTGCCAGACCTGTATGTCATTTTACATGAACTATCCCTGCGTTTTTATTCTCATCAAATTTTACCGGTGGATCCACCATTCTATGGCCGTTATTGTCATTTTCCATTCACTAAACAAAGATAGCTAACTCATCGGTGGAATCACCGATGTGAATAAAAACGAGGAGTATATGTCTAGAATTTTTCGCAAAACCTGGAAATGTCATAATATACCAGGGTGATTTATTTAAAAAAACAAAGTTTCTGATATTTCCCGAAAAACGATAGATCTGACAAGAATGTAAATACTATTATATTATCGGGGATAATACCACGAGAGCTTCAAAATTACCGATAATTTTTCACGATTGCGTGTTTTCTATAATTTCACGAGTCCGTAGGACGAGTGAAATTTGCAGAGAAAACACGCATGAGTGAAAAATTATCTGGTTCATATTAAAGCTCGAGTGGTATTTAGAGGATTATTTCACGTATAAGAATGCAAAAAAAATATGGAAATAAAGATGTATTTAACGATTTGAACATCTTAACAATCAATACAAATAAATGGTTGCTATCAGGAACCGTTTGTTTGTATCAAAAATTAGCATGATAACCATGTATAGAATAACATGGGAGAATTATCGCTGTAATTCTCTCTAGTTAATCAAATGGAAAAGAGAAATTTCGCTGTAAATCTGAAAATCGTCACTTTTCTTATGGGATTTCTAACACGTGAGTGGAATAATCGGCCATATTACAATACTCTTTCGAACCAAAATTCATAAAAATCGTGCAAGCCGTTTTCGAGATAATTGAGACATTCCATACTTAAAACTCACTCGTATATGGCAAGAATTTGTCGCAATTGTTAGACAAGAAAGAAGAAATACACTATAAAGTTAGAATTAAAAGAATGGAAAAATTTAACATCCATAGAAAATTCACAGTCCTTCGCAAATGATGCAACCGGGGGGTTGAAAATGATGAAGTAAAATGTAAAGTGTCTATGATGCAGATTGCGATAAAAATGGATTTTGATTGATGATATGACTTGTGACGTCATGTGTAGCAAATGTAGCCTGCCTTTCTTTCGCGATTTGGGTCCCCGATGATATGACTTGTGACGTCATGTGTAGCAAATGTAGCCTGCCTTTCTTTCGCGATTTGGGTCCCCTCACTAGGATAACAGAAACATTTTCAATGTTAAAATTTAATTGGGAGCAGAAGCAGAAAACAACTTTTTATTCTGAATTACATTAAAGGCGAATTTTTGGAGCTTCTTACACTTGGCAGGCTCAAAAGTTGTATGTTTACTTCCTATAGTCAAAAAAGTGGGCTTTTTCTGCGTAGGCCAGTGCTTCTACAATAAATGAGCATTGAGACTTTTTTTTCATCAAATCGGCACAGACATATTATCTGAGATGAGTCTCTTGAAATTCTTGAAAATGACGAAAATGTTTCCTGTGTTAACTAATTCCATGGGCAGCATATTTTACCCAAAGGTACGTTTCCCTCCAGTGACTGTGACTGGGTAGCGGTGACTAAGTTTATCTGCTCCTACTCAGTAGCTACTACTGATCTTTAGTAACTATGTTCCAAGAGCAGCTTCTAATTTTTAGGGTATTTTAGAAAACATCAATGATTTGTCCAAAAGGGCGGTTACACACGGACGTGGATGTCTTAATACATATACGTGCATACATCAAGGTGCAAGCAACAACGTGCACGGCGTTTTGTACAGACGCTCGCACAAAACTGCAGTCTTGCTATTCTTGCTACAGTATTCCGAGTGTGCTTACAAAATTGCACATTCAAAAACGCGACGATATTTTGCATACACATTGATGTTTTTGTTTGCGCGTTCATGTATGTGCGTACATGTTTTCAGACATCCACGTCCGTGTGTAACCGCCTAAAGAGCTAAAACTGGATCAGTCTATAAAAATTTCACATTAGGCCAGCTTCACACTCAATACTGTTGATATTGTAGCAACTTTATATCGGTAGGCACTCAATTTACGCAGCCAGAAACTAGAAAACTGCAGTGTTCCAATAAGATGAATATTTTGTATTGTTGGCAACCTAATTTCAGAGATTTTCATTATCCAGGATTTGTATATGGTAGCACTGTTTCCTGATCACAGTCACTAGCAACTGGATAGACAAACGTGCCTTCAATATATTCCTCTTGGTATTCTGCTTTAATATTTATTTATTTATGAGAAATTGTTTTATGTTTTACAGAAACAAGTAAACAGGGTAATTAGTGCTGAAAGTAAAATATTTTTAGACATATATGCGTACATAATAGGCAATATTTACTAGAGCTAGTAATTCTAGTGTATTTGTATTTGTATACCTATTCTTTTTAGCTATGTCTGAAATTACAATTACTGTTGTCATTTTTTTTTCTAAATCGTAAGTCAAATGTTTCTCCTGGAGTCTATTGAACACATTGGGTAGTGTGAATAAAAATTTAGTAAAAGCCTTAGCTTGCATTTCCTAAGCAAATACTTACTTTGCAGTGAATAAAAATGAGTATTAGCTTTAACTAAAAATTCAATTAGTAAAAGCTACAGTTTTTAGCATTGTCTTTAAATGGTGTGAATAAAAATAAGCACTTCCTAATTATATGAAGGAAAAGCTTACAGTTTTGCAAGCCTGGTAAACCTTGGCTTAAACATTCTAGTAGTGCCTAAATGTTTGGCAGAAATGGCTGCGTTTATGAATATGAGGTCTGCGAAATTTTCTTCCGAAAGAAAAGAAAGTCGTGCCGAAGAATACCACAGTCTGTCAATTTGAGGTTGGCTCAAAACTTCTCATGAACCTCCTCCTCCAACAAATCACTTATAGAATTGTCTGAATCACTATTCATTTTCACCTTGAAGCGCTGGCGTTTGATACGGCTACTTGTTTAAAAGGGGTACGTTCACCAGCACTCAACTGTTGCCACCAGTTGAGTAGTTGGAAAAAGAATGGGTACGTTCACCAGTACGCAGCAGCTAATATGCAGTGTAAAGCAGTTGAGGACAGTTGAGATACAGCGGATGTAAATTTCCTGAACGCATATAGTTGAGAGTTATGACAAATGACAATTCAATAAGTTGAGTTGGTAAGCGTAAATTTTTACCACTTAGAGAAATCGGCAGCAGCTGACAAAAAGCGGTTTTTACTGAGCACCGCTGAACGCGATCGTTTTAACTAGGTACTAAACTGTTGCAACAGTTGAGTGCTGGTGATCGCACCCCGTACCCAATCGCCTTCAGCGGCGCTCAGCAAAAGCCGCTTTTTGTCAGCTGCTGCCGATTTTTCTAAGCGGTAAAAATTAACGCTTACCAACGCTTTAGACATGCGCAGAAGTGTCGGGCGTTCAGGAAATTTACATCCGCTGTATCTCAACTGTACTGGTGAAAGTACCTTATTATTATTAACTTCAGTCAATGTTTTCACACCGCCGGTCATAGATTTGTTCCAACACATCAAGAAGCTGCACAAAGCCGAAAATTTGTGCGTAGAAATTCGTAGGTATACAGAGTGGTTTCTAGACCGTTCATGGGGCGGTTTTTGACGTGTTGGAACCAACCTCATACCATTCCCGTTTATAAAAATATAAACATCACCGTTATCAGTACAAAAACTCGCAAACATACACATTGGGCGCGTTCTTTTATTCAGCAATGCATCCATCTGCTGCCATCATAATAAGACAGACATTCCTATTTTCTATGAGCTAGACAAAGAAAGGCTGATTACTGATGGATCCACCGCTGAATAAAAGAAAGCGCCCTTTTTGAGAATTCTATAGATACTTCACGAATATCCGTATATTTTCAGTAAATGCTTAAAATATCTAACTTTTGCTAGTAAGTAAAAGGAAAAGGTTATTCACTTCTATTTCAGCAAATGCTATTAGCAGAAGCTAAATCTACCTAGTAAAAGCTGAAGCTATCACTTAATGCTAAAAGTGGGAGCTTAGTTTTTATTCACACTGCCCATTGGACTAGCTTTTATCCTATACTTTTGGGGTATTTGGAGAAAATACAACAAAGGTAAGCAAGTATTTTTAGAAGGTGAACCACATGTCTGATTACAGTTCAAAGACAAAAACCTGGACATTTGACTATTGTGTTCCTTCCCATAAACAAGGTTTTCCTCAAAAAAAGTTCAAATATTACAAAGCGTTAGTTTGGTTATTTAAGAAGTTGTTCAATAATAATTAAATTATTGAGAATGATTTTCTTTTTAATATTTATTTAGGATTAAGAAGGAATAGTGTGTTCTCTTGATATTTGTATACTATTTAAACTATAATCAAAAACTTTGTTATAATTTTTGCTTTGCACCTGTATAAATAAATTATTTAAATTATTAATACTGGCA
Organism: Ceutorhynchus assimilis; assembly: GCA_917834065.1. NCBI lineage: Eukaryota > Metazoa > Arthropoda > Insecta > Coleoptera > Curculionidae > Ceutorhynchus > Ceutorhynchus assimilis. The sequence goes on from OU892284.1 coordinate 23,619,363, forward strand.
ATTTTATTTATATTTCCTCATGATATAAAATAATTATGAGATGTGTATTGAAGAAAAATTATGTGAACCAGACACATTAAAGGGAGTGTGACATTAAAATACAACTTGTATTCATGTATATAAATGTATAGTCAGCAGTTCTAATCGTGTGGGTTGCCTGAACTCAGATTGTCGGTACAGGTTCTCATCATAAGAAGCCGTGTATAGGGTGTCCATAACTCACGCAAAAATTATAAAACCTTTAAACTGACGCAGCGATAGGGGTGAGAACGCAACAACAAAACGATAATGTCAATAATAGCTTTGTTCCAACTCAGTAGAAACCCGTACAATGTACAGTCACGATTCTGCGCAAAGCCTAAAATTTGTGTGTAGAATCCGAAATTCGTATACAGAGTGGTTTCAAAACCGTTCATGGGATGGTTTTCAATGGAATTGAAACAGACCTAATATATGCAGCAAACATGAGCAAACGCGCATGCAGCGCCGGAAGGCGGACTCAGTTTGTGCATGTGACGTCACAGTACTACGAGTGGGAGCCTTATACCATGGTATCTACCCAACGGTTGGTCGTTGCCTAGTGCGGTTTGAAAATTTGTTCTTAGATTTTTTTTTTTCTAAAACTTTTATTTTTGGGTCACACCATGGTCACACACACCCCTTTTAAGAAAGTTGCTTGACTCACAGTAAAGCCTAAAAATAAAACTTATTTTCAGTTGAAATATATATTTTCAATTACTTAAAATACATAAATTATAATCTGTCGAAGCACAAAATTTTCTTAAACTGGTAACAAAAAATATATATAAAAAAAAATCTCCATAATTCCATAATCACCATAATTCTTACAATTTGAAGTAATAATACTTAAACATTGTGTCCGGGAGCATTTCAGAAAACCTCTATTCAATCCCATCAAAAAATTATTATACCTATTATTTTCTATCACAGCATTACATAGATATTTTCAAACATTAAATGTTATTTATAAAATAAATTTTTCAGATGAAGCACTCCCGAGAGCTATCCTTTTTTTTACAAGGTACAATGAAGACCTAAACATAAATAATTGAACAAAACACAACAAATAAATAAATTTAAATATGTAATGAGATTCTTTAACTATTGCTTGCCTAAATAGTTGCAAAATTTCAAAGCTCACATAATATTAACTAAAAAAAAAATTCACTATAATTTGAGAAATTAAATTACATAATATAAAATCTATCTATAATGAATAAAATTTCATATAATTCTTTAAGGAACCTGAAATATACTGATATAACTACTGTGCAACTTTGTGAATAACCTTGAAGGGCAAGAAATTACATTAATAATGACATTACGACTCTTCTTTAATATACGTAAAATTCCTTTATACTCTAACTACCAACTACATTAATGTATGTATTGCCTTGTACTGAAAATCTATTAATTTAATGTAAGCTACTTCCCGGCCTGGAGCTACTCTTCTTGGGTGTTTTTTTAGGCGATTTTACAATGTTGCCAATGTGTAACTCTGAAACGTACATGTCTTCCATTTTTCCTTCTGCTTTTTCTGGTCTTAGGCTCATGTTACGTAGGATCGCTTTAACCTGGAGAGGACAATTTCATTTCAATTAAAATAGTTTACTTTCAATAATATCAAGTATATTGAATTATAACAACTCTTTTTACCTCCTCTAAGTCTTCGCTAATATTTTCACTAGGATCCTTCTCGCTCACCGCCGAACTGGTTGTGGCAACACTGCAAACTTCACACCTATCCAATTCTGCAGTAATGTCAGGCAAAGAACTCATATTATTTCTGGTTTTGTGAGTGGGAGTTTCTTCGAAACTCTGGCTCAACTCGGCTCCGACTCCGGGTTCACGAGGTCTCGTCAGCAAATCGTCGTCGCATTGTTTACCTGAATTATTATTTTTATAATTATTTAGGTGATAAGCAAGTTTATGGATTTACCTTGACGTTTCATGTGGATCTCATTTGATATTTGTTCGAGATTTTTCAATGTTTGAGAATAGAAATTTTTCGTTTTGATTATTTCTTTTTTGATACTTTCGATTCTTTGTTTTTGTGTGTTTAATTGATCCTAGAATAATTTATTTATTAGATTTTTTTTTGATACGATTTCCGTGATTTACCTGACAGAGAGCTTTTTCGTCGAAATAAGGCCGAGACTTGATTATAAACTTCTGAAGTTTCTCTTCAAGCTGCTTCAAGTTTTCATCGGTTTCCTTGTAAATGGAGGCCTTTATTTGATGGTCGCGTCCGCGTTCGGCTTTTTGAGTATCTGCTTCCATAACCTAAGAATATAGAGGTTTTAAGTACAAATAATTTTTTTTTATGTATAAATTGCCTTCATAGTTGCATGATTGAGCATCTCTTGCCAAGCATTGTCGAATTGCCATTCATGTTGGTTGGTTAGGAATCTTTGTTCGGCTAGGGCTACTGTCTCTTTCGCTGCCGCGTGTATACCTATAAGAATGTAAGAATTACTATGTTATTTAAAACAAAAAAAATTCAGAGTCCATGTTATATTTGGAAACGCAATAATTGTTTTCACAAAATTGGTTAATAGTTGAGAGTGAAAAAAGCAAGCCTACCAACACCGCATCATGAACATAAATGTAACAAAGTCTAATAACAGGTTTTGCTTTAATGAACATTATGGATTTATTTAAAACAAATCTAAAGGCAATTTGGGAAGGTATTATAGAACACCTTATTAAAAGGGTAGTAGTGGTAGCTATTACCCGGTCGAAAAATTTGAGCAAAAGGATAAAAACCAAAAAACCTAGGTTTTATTGAATTTTTGGATATCTTCAACCATTTCATCCCCTAAAAATTCCGAAACCAATTTGAGGCAGTAGTATTTTTGAACACCCTACTAAGCCCTTGTTGAAAGATGGAGTGGTGTCCCATCCAAAGTCTTAAGAAAAAGGATAGAAACTTTCTTTTTATTAACGTTTGTTATTTTCAACCTTTCACCCTCACTTACCCCTCACTGATTTGGAAACCAATTCAGGGGATTATTCTAGAATTTAAAAAAGTGAAAATTGTTTTGGTGCATCTCTAATTCTTTGCTAGAAATCGAGGCTAACCCGAGGGCTAACTTCATCCAAGTTTTTATTAAAATTATTCATTTTGTTTCCAAGGCTACTAATCTTATACAAATTTTGAAGGTAGAACAAAAGTTTTCGTTTGGAATGATGCCATTGTTATTTATAGTAGGTAGGTACCTATTGTTAGAGCATGATGATCTTGCTCTATTTTTATTTTAACAAAGCCCATCCACCTTTATCTTGTTGAATATATTATTTGTTTTTATCTATAAAGAAGTCGATTCGTATCCGTCTTGTATTGGAAATCTCATTCTCATTGGTCATGATTATTTACTTTGGAGACCTACTTATTAAGCAATTGACTACTTATCCAGACTTCATTAAATGATGAATGCTCTATGGTTGTACAATCATTCAATAATAAAATATCGTAATCTTATAAATACAAAAATCACAAAAAGCCCTTTGAATGTGCTAACACAAATTTGTAAAAATATGACCAGAGAAAGTAATCTTTTTCTCAATCCTAAATAGATATGAGAGTAAATATGTAACATCTGAGATAAGCAAAATATATCCAAATAAAACCAACCCAAAGATACTACAAATAAATTTGCAAATGTATGTATACCGAGTGCCCACGAGATTACTTTCCGGCTGCCATTTTTTTATTTGTTCATCGATATCAACGAAATTTGGTAGGGTTGATATTCTAACCAAACGCCATTTTTATGCATTTATGACAACTTTTTCTGAATTCCGGTTTCACCGGAAATTACTGAAACTTTCGATTTTCAAATGGCACACCCTGTATATATTTTGTTTATCGGATTCTACAGATCGTTTTACGTCCTAATGAACTTTTAAATCGAGTTTTGTCTAAATTTCGTTTTCAAATTAAATTTTAAGTAGAAAAAAAAATTACCTACAATTTTTTTTTCAACTAACACTTGCGGTATGAGGAGCGAGGGGGTGTTTCATATGGCAAAAACAGGTGTGACGTCAGGTAACCATTGGCGTTCTAATGTAAGGAGCCACCAGCTCACATTCCGTCCGAGTATCAGATTAAAATCGATGGACAATATATGAACGAAAATTGAGAAAAATGTTGTAATGTATTATATCGTTGGATTCGCTTTAAAATACTGTGTTTAGTAATGTTATGAAAGTGATATGTCTCTATTCTACTTTTTGAGCTAGGGCAAAAATACTGAAATAATGGAGTTTACAGCCCTCTATCAAAAAAGTTTACAAATATAAAATTGAGTTTGTATTTTTCTGAAATTAAGTAAAGTATGTAGAGTCATTTTAGGATGAAATTTGGACAAAAATCGATTCAAAAGTGGTGCATTAGGATGTAAAACGATCTGTAGAATCCGAAAAACAAAAAATATACAGGGTGTGCCATTTAAAAATCAAAAGTTGCTGTCATTTCCGGTGAAACCGGAAGTCGGGAAAACTTGTCATAAATGCATAAAAATGGCGTTTGGTTAGAATATAAACGCCACCAAGTTTCGTTGATATCGATAAATAAATAAAAAAATGGCAGCCGGAAAGTGATCTCGTGGGCACCCGGTATACTGCGGTTGGTATTTTTTTTAAACAAATATGTAGTAGCAATACAAAAGATTTATGGGTAAGAGAAATGTGTGTGATATTCAAGTCACTAGAAAATTCTACTTCTTATATAGATATTTAAGGCACGAAACATCAAAATACATAAAACTTACACAAACAATCATTTAAACAATATAAAGGGCTCTTCATTAGAGTAGAGATTTTCTTTCTCGTCTTAAATTTATACAAGCTAGGCTCTCACAAGTCCGGAGAAAACAAGTTATTGAATTCAAATTCCCCATTATTAAATCGACTTCTACTAACAAACAGTATTAGGATAAGGTTACATTTCCTCGAGGGGTTAGCCACCTTGAAAAATGTGTACACCAGATTGCCACTTTTAACAGAATCCCACGAAATCCCACTGGAATCCCACTGTATCCACTAAATCTTACTGGAATCCAATGGAATTCCATTGGAATCAAACCACCGAGTTAAGCGGTCCAAATCCAATTGGAGTTTTTTGCAGTCGTCCTGACATTGAATTTTCATGTAGAATTTTAGATCATCCGCAAATAACAAAAAAGATGAGAACAGAAAACAAGATGCAATATCATTTACGTTAATATTGAAAAGTAGGAGTCCTAGATGTGAACCTTGCGGAACACCTGATGGTATTTTTACTTCGGACGTTAGCCATTCTAGAAGCTCACCTTGAATTTTAATGTTATTCAGTTTTTTTTACCAAAATTTTATGGTGTACTCTGTCGAAAGCTTTTGTGAAGTCTCTGGAGCGAAAGAGAAGAAATCCAAATTGATGGTCGACGAAGCAGTTTCTCAAACCAGCAGACAATCAGTCACATACTAAACTTTCAAACACTTCTGGAATACAGCTCAAAATACTGATGGGCCTATAATTACTGACTTTAGAACCATCGCCTGATTTAAGTATGGGAGTGATGAAGCTTGATTTCCAAAAAGTGGGACAAGTTATGGTTAGCAGAGATAGATATTTAGTTCGGTAGAAGAGTGTTTTTTGAAGCCAGACTGCTGGTTATTTTTGGTCCAAGGCAAGATGCTGAGAATTTAGTGACAATTTTTTCAAATATTTTTGGAATGGTATTGAGAATGCTAATAGGGCGATAGTTAGCCACATTTTCTGGATCACCTGATTTGTGAAAGGGTACCACAAAAATGTAAAATCAGCTTCCCTAGAAAAAGAACTCTTCGACCTTAGAGTCATAAATAAGACCTTAAATGACAATTTCTTATCTCTGTCCAAAGAAAATGGCACATTTGTTTCAGAGTTGATAAGTACCAAAAAGAATTTAAACAAACATAAATCTAAGGTGATCTGTTTAGACGTAGGAACTCAAACTGACAAAATTTATGGTAGCAAGGCTGCGATCAGGAATGAACACATTAATATGCAGAATGAAAATAAAAATAAAATTATTTTGCTCTCGGATCAAATAGGTAGGGGATTGGCATCTAAACTGAGTGAGAGTCTGAATAACTGAAAATTTCCTGTTGAAAGTATTATTAAGCCATCTGCTTCTTTCGATGCCGTTGAGGAAAATGTGAATTGTTTATCACAGAATTTTGGCAATTCACAGTTAAGTAAGTTAGTTTTTAATTTTGACAAAGGACCACGCACGGATCTTATAAGAAAAAATAAATATCACGATTGTCATGAAATTGAAATATTTTATGCTTCTCGACCTCCTGAACGTAAGTTCTCGTAGGCCCAAAAAGATCCTATGATTAGTTTCGGAGATACAGGGCCAGGATAACATATTTTGACAAAAAATAAACATTTCAAAATATGTTGAGTTCAGGCAATAGGCCGCCATAGACACACGTTCTTTCGCGCGGTTTATCGTGTCATCTGCAAAAACCTGTGAAAAATCATGTGCGTGAGTGAGGAGGGTTACACGCAATGATAGAATGGGAAGGGATTTCAGACGTGCTTTCATCTGGAATGTGACACCACAGAACGTGACACTCAAGTACAGACAACCGTGTCCACACGCCATTCCACGTCACGGGTTTTGAGGCTAGTACGGAGACATAAACGCCGCGTAGCGAACTATCACGTTGAAAATTAGTAAATAACAACATGCACTTCCAAATGACACGATAAATGACACTTTTTACCCATACACATACGGTTTTTCCTTTCCAACTGATATGTCGCGCGTAATCACGTACTAAATCTATTTAAATACTTTGTCAAGTGTCACATGGAATATGACGCTTTTTTTGCCATGCCGTTCTTTCGCGCGTGCAAACCGCTACATCTCAACACGCCACGATAAACCCCGCGAAATAACGTGTGTGTATGCCGACATAATGACATATTCTAGGTTAAAAACGGGTGGAAAAATGCTAAAGTAATGTCATCTGAAGCTTTGAAGGTTGAAAACTTGTCGAAAAATGCCAAAAGATGTCATTTTTGGTTATGAATTAATTTAATGTACCAGCAGATTCTGGAGATTTTTCTTGTACTGCCTTTTTTATCGGTGCTGTATCTCCGAAACTAATCATTGGATCTTTTTGGGCTTACGAGAACTCACGTTCAGGCAGTCAAGAAGCATGACATATTTCAATGTCATTGATGCAAACCTCTTGTCTACGTAAAGCTAGATGAAAATATATGTAAAACTAAAGCAGATACTGAAAATACCTATAGTGCTTTGTCAAACAGTATTGACTCATCTATTAATGACTCTTATAGTCCAGTGCGTAGCGATTCTTCTGTTAGAGTTCTATCACATAGTTTCAGTAATACACATAATACAAATTTTCATCGAGTTTTAGAGGGGCGCACCTTACCTTGATCTATTTGAACATTCAATCTATTAGACCCAAGATAGATGAGTTATCGATTTTGTTGAGCACTTATGGTCACCCAAGCATAGTGTTATTATGTGAGCACTGGCTTAAAGTTGATGAGCCTATTTGTGTCCCTGAATATTTCTTGCTCAGCAGTTACTGTAGATCGGTGTTTCAGAATGGAGGTACATTGATTCTTGTAAACAATAATTTTTTAAACCAATTCATAAAAATTGATAAATATATGATCAGCTTCTGGAAGAAAAAATCTTTGAATTTTCGTTGGTATATTGCTCAGGTTGGAATTTCTATATTTTGTGTTTGTACAGATCCCCATCAGGCGATAAGGATGATTTTTTGTCAAAAGCTGAAACACTGTTGTCTCAGCTGCCTCTTAAGTCTACAATCTTGCTGTGTGGGGACTTGAATTTGAATTTCCTGGATGTATCTGATAGGCATGTTGGAGGGCTGAGTGGCCTCTTGCAGAGTTTTGGTCTGAATATGTTCGTTGAAGCTCCTACTAGAAGAACTTCGCAATCGGCTACCTTATTGGACTATTTATGTTGTAATTTGCCTCAGAGTGACGTGGAATGCCAGGTAATCGATGCTGGTTTATTTGACCATGAAGCAATTTATCGTAAAGACTGAAGTTAGTATTTGTTCTAAAACGCTAAGAAAAGGAAGATTGTTTACAAAGACAAATTTTCAAAGATTTGTGCAAAGTAGGCAATCAATTAATTGGGCTGGTCTTTTGCATTCTGCAAATCTGCTACATAATTTTCATACAATTCTTGCAAACTGTTTCAACACATCTTTTCCAATAAAGACTTTGAAAAATAAGAAAAAAAGCCCTGGATAACTAAAGGCCTTACGGGTTCTAGTGGCAATATGCGCTGCCTCCACTACTTAAGAAAGTATTACATGGATATTTGTTATTTGTTTCGTTTTTCAATAGATATAGATCAATATACAGACAAGTGATTAAACTGGTGAAGCAAGTGTATTATAGGGGCACGCTTTCGGAAAGTGACAATAGTCAGAGGGAGGCCTGGCGAATTGTCAATGAATTAAGAGGCACATGCAACTCCAATATGGCTGACTCTGGTTTATCATCTTTATCATCTAATAAGCTTAACACTTATTACTGCTCAATTGCTTCCAAGCTTTCTGATCAGTTGTCACCCTCTCATGATTTTAAACACTTTTTAAGGAATGTTCATAATCCTAAAATAGTACATTATATACCTAGGTAGAGAAGTTGGTCATTATATACCGAGCACTTTTATAAACCGAGACGCGTAGCGCCGAGGTTTATAATGCGTAAGGTATATAATGACTTTCTCTACCGTGGAATATATAGAATTTTTTTTACTACTGCTATAGTAGAAAATAAAAAATAAGTTTGAAATCTAAGCTCAAATTATTTTTTCTAGTTGAAAGTGCTGCCCTCTATCAACATCTATGGTAATTTCCTATGATACATACAGGAACCTGTTTTTTAGATTAACAGTTTGAAATCAAAATTAAATCAACATAAACCTGTAACGTTATGACAATATCCTTGCGTCATGACGTCATTTTCATTATTGACCTAGGTTTTTTTTTCATTATTTTCATTATTAACCTAGGGAGAGAAATTCAATTTTTTCCGAGAAAAATAGATTGAATAATGACTACTTCTCAGGTTAGTAGTAAAAAAAATTCTTTATGATCCCCACAGATGTGACCGAGCTTCGGAGAATCTTCTCAGATATTAGGAAGTCAAATGCATCTGGCTGGGATGGTATCTCTTTCAAAATACTTCGTAATCGTTCTGATGATGCTTTATTGACGTTGTCTGAGAGTATAAACCTTTCATTTGAGAGAGGCGAATTTCCTCCTTTTCTGAAATCGGCAATCGTTGGTCGTCTTCATAAGGGAGGGGATGCTGAAGAGCCAGCAAAGTACCGTCCCATCGCGCTACTTCTAACATTGACTAAAGTTATTGAAAAGATAGTTAAGAAGCGTATGACAACATTCATTCAACATAATAAACTGTTGAACAGATCTCAATTCGGTTTTCAGGCTGGTTTGAACACTGGAGACGCTATGTTTTCATTGTTGGAATCACTCTATCTTAGATTGAATAATCACGATTCAGTAGCTGCGGTTTTTTGCGATCTTTCGAAGGCTTTCGATTGTGTGGACCATAACATTTTGCTGCAGAAGCTAGAGCTCTACGGTTTTAGAGGAATAACAAACAACTGGTTTAGATCATATATAGAAGATAGGCAGCAGACAGTTTTGTTTGGGGACCTGATGTCAAAAAACCTAAATGTGAGCTCTGGCGTCCCGCAGGGCTCAGTGCTGGGGCCTCTGATGTTCCTTCTCTATATAAATGATTTGGCACTCATTGATTATTTAGCGGGCCAGTTTACGCTTTTTGTTGGCGATGCTACCATCTTATGGCATGGAAAAAATGAAAGTGTATTGAGTGATCTTATAAATAATGACTTGGTTCATGTGAAGGAATGGTGTGACTCAAATAATCTTTCATTACTTGAATGTTAAAAAATGTAATTTACAGGGTATTTCATTAAATAATTCTAATGTTACCAATTTGAATGAAAACAAATTTTTAGGTATATACACTGATGACAAATTGAAGTTTGAGACCCATGTTGAAGCTCTCAATAGGAAGTTGGCATCCGGCTGTTATGCACTGAGAACTATTATTGCTTAACTTGATAGGCCGACGGCACGTAAAACTTACTTCGCCTTGATCCAGTCCCATTTGCGATATGGATGTTTGCTCTAAGCGACTCTTTAACAGGGTATTTATTTTGCAGTAGAGGGCAGTGAGATACAAGTGCCGAGCAAAAGTTAGAGACTCATGTCGGCCTTTATTTCTATCGGAAGGAATTTTGACCTTGCCAAGTATTTTTATATTGGAAACTGCTTGTCTTGTACAGAAGAAGTATAAGCAGAGACAGGGTGTTGCTGCCCTCTCAGAACGCAGTTCTCGCGTTTCCCATTCGCTTAACTTGCCTATACCTAACAGTACACAGGCCAAAAAGTCGCTAATTTACAATGGGAAAAAAAATTTCAATCATTTACCACTTTCCCTTAGGCAAATAAATAATGATAGGATTTTTCGTAAAAGCCTAAAGGCATTATTGCTTGTGGGGCCTTTTTATGACATTGAGGATTTTTCCAGTGAGTCACTACCTTGGGTCACTGCTTGGTTGTTTTTCGGATTTATTGCTTAATTTCTGTTTTTATGACTGATTTTTCACATTCTGTCTATTTCAATGTTGACTGTGTATTTATATTTTAATCAGTTTGTTTTTTAAGTGTTTGAAATGTTATATTTTTTTTATCGAATTTTATTTTATTGTCTTTTATGTAACTAGTTTTAAGGCTTTTTATTGCGGTGTTTATAGATTTAAGTTTGGCTTTGTCAATAAGATTGATAATAAAGCAAATTTTGATTTGATTTGATTGGACTCCCACAATACTGCTCGTTCTCACTGCATAAACTTTCTGAATTCTGCCATCTTAATAACCAAAATCCTCGCCAAATCAGAACACAATAAATAAAAGTGCAATTCAAAGCAATTTTAATCAGAACAAACATTCTGACAATAAAGATGAGTTTTTGTTCTTACCGCTCGCTCTTTGATATTGTAAAGCCGCCTCCTGACATTCTTTTTGCTGTTTCTTAGCTATCTCCAGTAAATCGTAGTAGGGTCTTGCTTTTTCGATACAGCTTCCTAATTTTTTGGTAAGTAATTTCAGTCTTCTTGTCGACTCATTCAGAAGCATGCGAAAAGTCGTATTAGCCTCCTAAAAATTATTAATTTTTTCAAATACAGGATCACCTAATGTATTCTTTTGGTACTTACATCATATTCAATTTCCAATTTATTAATTTCATCAGTGGTGGTATTCAATTTTTCCAATTCAATTTGTATTCTTGGGTCCAATTCATCTTTATCACTCATTTCGTTGGTGATAACCTCGGTGATAACTGATCAAATTTCTCGTTTTATTAGGTGCTAGAATAACGATTTTTTAAAAAATTTAAACAAACAATGTATGTACCTACCTTATATCAAGGGTCAAGATTGTTTCTTTTAGTATTCTGATCCTTTATTTGAAGAGGCAGATAATATTGCGTTGAAGTTAAAGCACTTAAAATGAGATTTTTGGCAAATTTCAATTCTTAAATGATTACCTATATTATTTATTGACAATGTTAAATGCTAACAAACATTTTTAAATAGTCACTCTAGCACGATTAAGCAAAAATTAAATTTTTAAAGGTAATCTACAGAGCGTTGAGGTTTATTATCACTAAATCTTGAATGTTTCTATGTAGGTACAAATACAGGACAAAAAAATCATTAGTACCTAAACTAACTAATCAAGGTTATTACTCCTTTAAATCCAATTTTAATTGTTTGGAGTTTAACACCCTTGTAACAATAAACGTAAAAATGCTCACCTTTTAAATTAATACAAATTAAACCACTCTGATTGCACGATAATTCACTTTAAAAATTTAATTAACATTGAACATGGAAAACTGGTGACCTACTTTGAAACTGTATTTATGCAGAGAAAAATTGGTAGTTAAGCAAAATTCTATTATATGGAATATAAACATCTAGCATTATAGGAATTCGAGTTGGTTTGCTATAAATATTAGCATGACGTAAGGTTTTAATGATTTTGGAAACCTAATAACAATAGCAAATTATGCAAATTAATGAAGCACTGCTGGATTTTAAATAAACAAACACTACTTTTGGCAAATGATTCTGCTTAAAACCCTAGTCTTGTGTGTCATTTATATCACGAATAATTGTTAATTTTTGTTTGTTTAAATTAAATACGAGTTGTTTATTTTAACACATATTTTAGGAGGGCCCACAACAAACAAAAATAGTAATTAATTAGTAGCCCTCTCTACTCTGACTACTTCCATTGACTACTTCTCACTTCTCACTGAAAAACTAGAACTGAAAAAAAGAGTCGAGAATAATTACAAATGCACTATCGAAAAGTATCGATGTGGTAGTAACTGAGTTCGGAATGGGATTTGTAGTGCAGAGTGCAGTATGCAGTGTTATATCACGTGATAAAGGTGTAATCGGCGGTGTAAACTGTCCGTGCGTTCGTTATTTTGGTCTGTGTTCTCCGAGCTTGACTTTACCGTTTGTTAATTCAAAAAGTGTACTCGGTGCAGGCTCATTCGCGTTCATTTATTAAAATTTCTGACACTTCTATATAGCGTTCAACTGCTCTGTTCGCTCGCTGGTCACGTGATTACGGCTCCGCTCAGCACGCTCTGCTCTTTGAGCTAAATACCGAACGCAAGGTGTAAAGCCTAGTACTCATGGGCGCGTTCAGATTGAAGAGTCCGGACGACGTCCAGTGAAGAGCGCACCCGATAGAGAGCGCACTCCGAGTGTACCCGGCGATTCGCCCAATCTGAACGGCCAAGACGCATTCTCTCTTTATAACCTCACTGATTCTAACATTTTTGTGATTTTCTTCAAAATTTTTTAAATAAATACTTAAATACTAACTATGGAAGAAGCCATAGTATCTTCCTTCATATTTAAAGAGTTATTTAATGATGAGGACGCTTCATCTTCGGACCACGAGGATGTGCTAGTGTCAGTGATTGCTATCAATTTAGCATCACAAACTAAACAAAAAAAAAGAGGCCACTTTTTTTTTAAATAGAGTTGATGAGGATAACGAAGAATTTGGATAAACCCACCATAACTCGCAAAAATAATTATTTACAATATTTGCCTTTATTATTTAAGGTTAGAACACAAACGCGCATGCGGGGCAAATTTTATCTTGCTATTTTATGGGACGCAAAAGTGTGCGTCCGGGCGTCGTCCGGTAAAAATCTACTGACAATCTGAACGGCTGGGTAAATTTTACCCAAAGCAATCTGAACGGTCAGAACGCGCTCGGGCGACACCCGACGTTCAATCTGAACGCAGCCCATAACTGCGAAATTCGCATTTTTTTGACATTGCGTTGACAATTTGACGTTTGATACACGCATAAAACGTCAAATTCTCAACGCAATAACCCTTTTCACGTGGCTCCGGTTTAACCAACCGCAACATACCGCTCAAATTCGAGTGGTAGGTATCCACACGTCACTTTGTAACCGGGTTGCATCTAAACATTCCGGTATAGGATTCGGCACCTAGGCATATTTCATTGGTCCGTTTGAATTCGGACCGCCAATTGATGCGGAGTGCCGAAATCGGTACTTAAATGTTGAAAGGTGCTGAGCCTCAGGTCAGAATGGTCCATTAGCAACAGCCATGTGGAGTGCCGAATCTAAAGTCAAAATGTTAAACAGTGCTGAGTATCAGGTCCGAATGTTGCCATGCGTTTGGTGCGGTTTTTATATTAAATCAGCTGTCCACCTCCTTCGTGTTCCTCTTAGCTACAATTTTGCGGCGGATGCGGTTTATTTCGCCGTTGCTTCATGTGTTCTTGTGCTTAAACATGCAAGATGAGTTTGCCTAGATCATTTAAACACTTTCAATGTGGTGAGCAAATTTACCGAGCCAACATTTTGGAGGAAAACGATATAAAGTAATGGATAGAAGAGTATAGTGATATAACATACACGAATTAGAATGTGAAGTCAGCGAAAAATAATTATAACAGATTCAAATGCAGGTTTGTGTTCAATGTCAATTCAATGACGTAGAATCTTCTTGGATGCGAATAGACTTTGGAAAATACATTTTTTAGATATGTTTTTGTATGCCATCATAGTGCTTATACAAAAGTGGATCAAGGAAATAATAAGAAAGGAAAAGCCAAAAACTGCTGTTGCCTGGTTTCAATTGATATTTTAATTAAACTAAGCACCACAGATACAAAAAAAAAAGATAGATATATTAGGGTATTTATTCTAAAAATTTTCTATTCTTATTTTACCTGGATCCGCCACTGCAAATTATTGTCCAAGATTTTTTGAAATGTGTCGTTGAAATAAAATAGATGTGTAACAAAAAGTAAATAAAGTTTGTTTGTTGATTTTGTGCCGCGCTAACGGAGTAACATTCCAACCTGCAGCTGGGCACTGTTTAACATTTTGACCTTTGATTCGGCACTCCACATAGTATATGTATATACCATTCCGACCTGAGGCTCAGCACCGTTCAACATTCAAGTACGGATTTTGGCACTCCGCATTAATTGGCGGTCCGAATTCAAACGGACCAATGAAATATGCCTAGGTGCCGAATCCTATACCGGAATGTTTAGATGCAACCGGGTTAGAAAACGGTATGTCATTTTTCTAACCGTTTTGTAACCCGGTTAGTTAAACCGGAGCCACGTGAAAAGAACTAATGTAAAAAAAATGCGAATTTCGCAGTTATGAGTACTAGGCTTAACACGTAACACCGAATACACCCAGTGTTACCAATGTGTGAGCATTTGCTCACATTTGTGAGCATTTTATAGATCAGGGGGTAAAAATGGGAGCATTGGCAAGATGTGAGCATTTTGTGGGCATTTTTGTTATTGATTAACCGAAAAAATTAAATTCGTCCCAGCACGAGTCTACGAGAGCCATGTCATAACTCGTGGCATAGCAAAGACCAAGCGCCCAACTTTTTAGAAAAGAATTATGTATTTCACCTCACGTGTCAAGATTGTCAAGAGGCCATTTTAGAAACGCTGATTCCATCCAAGGATGATACACACTCACTGCTACTACAGGATGGTCTATTCTCATAAGGCCTGTGTGTAATAAATTCCCCCCACGCCAAAATGCCAGTTGTGACGTAGACAGAATGTTATTTGCATTTCTTGCCTTGACGTAGGCTGTTTAAACAGCTGACAACTCAGTTATGACGTCAGAAATGGTATCACAGCAATATGGCGGCGATTACCAAAAACGAGGCTGATAAGCACTCCTTATGCCCCATTCTCACTTGCGAGAAATTCCCTCTTTTTTTGACATTGCTTCGACAAGTTGACGTTTTATGCGTGTATCAAACGTCAAATTTTCGAAGCAATGTCAAAAAAGGGCGAATTTCGCGCAAGTGAGAATTAAGCTTTATAGAGTGTGTATAGGGAATTTTCATATTTCTCAAATTATTTTTTTTTAGATACTTCTAGTGATCAGTTACATAGTTTTCTTTTTTTCCATTTTAATTTATACGTTGTACGAAAATAGTATATTAAAGTATAAGTGGATATTAAGGTCTTTAAAACACGCGCGATTTTTCGAGCACGACGGCGCAGCCGAGTGCTCGAAATAGAGCAAGTGTTTTAAAGACCAGTTATCCACGAATACTTTACACTATTTTTTTTTATTGGTATACGTTCAAATCATTAATTACTAATAATAATTGTAGAATGCTAAATTTGTGCTTGACACTTGTTACATTTTATTTGACGTTATCTACAAGTACCTAACCTACTCCTGACAAATCAATAATTAAAAAGTTGACATTTGGACCTTTCTCGGGTTGTTGGTTGTTGATGTTGTCATTGGTAACTTTAAAACACGCGCGTTTTTGAATGTTGGATTTAAACACGCTGAGGAGTACTTTAAATAGGTGAAATAGGTTATCAATTAAAAAAAAAAATTATTGAAATTCAAACCAAAAACTTTGGCGCGAAAATACAAAATCTCAAAATGACAGCGCTTTATGACGTTAAAATTTTGTAAACAACAAATACGCAGTTAACAAACTCCTGCTGACGCAGTGCTATTTTTGTGTGATTCAAGTGTGTTAAAGTTTGCTTTTTGTGAAAATTGTCGCAATGGATGAAGAATATTGTAAAGGACTGCTTTTGTAAGTTTTTTTTACTTACAAGTTCCCTATTGACAGGTTTGTTTACAGAATCGTGACGTCAAAAAAGGTAGCCATCATGGAAGCATCGTTTGGGCGGGAATTTTTTTATTTCAAATTTAGTGTTTTTTTGTGTGTAAGAAGGGCGATATCAGTTGAATAAAAACTGGTCATATGAATATTGTGCAGTATAAACTAACGTTTGATACACACATAAAACGTCAAATTGTCAACGCAATGTCAAAAAAGTGCGAATTTCGCAGTTATGAGTACTAGGCTTTATTACTGGAAAACTCGAAAACTATTGACATTTTGATATTGACGTTATTTTTAGTACATGTGAGCTTTTTCACTACAAATGAGGAGCATTTTGATAACTTCCTGTTGGCAACACTGAATACACCATCGGGTGAGTTCAGAATGATGGAAAGTGTCGACACTTTTTACATTGTGGCGTTCGGTAATTGGAAGGAGTAAGTTTGGTGTAAATACACTTTATTTGCGCTTGGAATGGCATGTAATATTAACAGTTGAGTTGAAGAGGGCGCTTCTGTACTTGGAGCTATTCAAATTTTGGCGCGTAAATAATTGATTGTAATTTTAACCTCAAAAGTTAAGTATGATGTGTGGGTTCAAGACAAGCTGACGCTGACACTTTTAAAAATATTCTCTAAGGGCCACTGAAGGGCTTTGGAAGATGTTTTAACTTATTCATTGTCCATTGTTCATATTGTAGTCATCTTTCCTTCTACTCAATTTAAACGGTTCAAAACTATTGACATTTACCGCCAAAATTTGAAGCACTCCAAGTTCACTCGCGCCCTCTACAAAATTTTGGAGAACTTAACTGGATATTTGCTGCCATTAAATTTGGTACCCGGATGGCGTGAACATGCTGAGGCAGCATTTACTCGGTACATTATGATTATGATGGTGTATTCGGTGTTACACCGCTTATTACACCTTCATCACGTGGTATAGCACTGCACTACACGAACACCGCACTAACACTGCACTGAAATCCCATTCCGAACTCATCTATAATGTACCAAGTAAATAAATGGTGTCCCACTCACACCATCCGGGCACCAAATTAAATTATTTTCAAACGCAAATAAAGTAATAAAGTGTACACCAAACTTACTCCTATCAATTAACGAACGCCACAGTGCAGTGGCGGATCTAGCATGAAGCAAACGACGCACTCTGCGTCGGGCCCCCATAGCTGAGGGGCCCCCACACAACCAAATTCTAAAGGGACTGATAAAAACGAATGAAAAACAAAACTCGTAGATACAAAAGAAAAAATCGAAAATTAAATTTTGAAAGATACGGCAACGTTGTATTCCAGGATGCCTATTCTCGAAGCCGGGGAACGGCGTTCTCGCGAGAAAGAAGGAGGGCTCTGTCTTTGTCAGTGTTATGAAAATAGAAATATGGACAACTAAGACAGAACCTTCATTCTCATGAGAACGCTTATCCCCCGTTTCGCGAATAGAGGCCCTGTAGGGAATCCAGGGCTGGGATCACGACAAGTAGAATTCTACTAAAATTCTATTTTCATGACGTCAGGTTGTCTAGCAAGTGTCATCATCGCGTGTATTTTTTTCTACTGTACGCAATAAATAGGTGACGTCATGGAAGTAGAATTCCACTTTCATGACGTCATTCGCGACCTATTTATCGTGTGCAGTACAGGCGTTGATGACAGTTGACAGGCAACCTGACGTCATGAAAATAGAATTCTAGTAGAATGTCGTGATGCGCTCGACGCGATGCGGCAACCGCGGACGCGGACGCGTTATGCGGCTTTTTTAGCTATGGTCTTCAAGACTCCAGAGATAATTTATGGCACTTGTCGGTGGAGTACGGACAGTATTAGTGCGGTACTACTTTGTCGTATTTCTTTTTGTTTAGACAAAAAGTTCCTGAATGTTTACAATTTTTTTTTTCGTTAAACTTGTTTTCTGTCTCGTTCTTGATAAACTTGTTTTTTGATAAAATTTGTTTTTATATTTGGTTGTTAAAAACTTCAAAAATATAAATAACTTTCGCACACTCACCACACACCCCAACACCACAAGAAAAATACCTAAAAAAAGCATGACAGGGCCCCAAAAAAATTTTTGCGTCGGGCCCCAAAGTTCCTACGTCCGCCACTGCCACAGTGTCAATAGTTGTATTCCTTTCACACCTAGGAGGAGCTCCGGAACAGCTCCGAGACGTTACGCGCTTATTCCTTTCGAAAAGTGTTTGTTGCAGATCGCATCTTTTCAAATTGGGGGGTGACTAACACCGGAGCGAGTAGCTCGAGGGTTTCAAGCTCTTGAAACGAAATACAACAAGTGTTCGCAGAGCGTTGTGGCAGAGCAATAAAGATTTTTGGAAATACAAATCTAAGGCTGAAGACACAATCACAAATACGAAGTACAAGAAAAAGATACAAAATACCAAAAAATCGAAATTTTGTATCATGGCATGGCAAGTAAATTGTATCCTGAATCTGTTCTGGGGCTATAGCATTGATACACGTGTTAAGCCTAGTACTCATAACTGCGAAAATCGCTCTTTTTTCACATTGCTTCGACAATTTGACGTTTTTATGCGTGAATCAAACGTCAAATTGTCGAAGCAAATGTAAAAAAAAAACGAATTTCGCGATTATAAGTAGCAGGCTTTATTATATTTTTTTCTAAGTTTTGTCTCTTATCATCTGTACCATGTATTTGCCATTAACCCTTTTCACGTGGCTCCAGTTTAACAAACCGCAACATACCGCTCAAATTCGAGTGGTAGGTATCCATCACGTAACTTTGTAACCGGGTTAGAAAACGGTATGTCATTTCTCTAACCGTTTTGTAACCCGGTTAGTTGATCCGGAGCCACGTGAAAAGAACTATTGTGTTTTCAGGGAGAATTCTCATGAGCGTAAGTTGACATTTCTAGCGTAATCAAGATATAATATGGTGTAATTTGATTGGTAAAATATCCAACATGGCGAATATTTTACCAATAAAACCCAACCATTTTGTCACGTGATTACGCCAGAAATGTCAACTTACGCTCATGAGAATCAGCAGCGTTGGCAGACGTACGACAGGTGTGGTATTTGTACGACAGTTTAGGGCATATTCGTTACAAGAGAATCAATGCGTACGGTAGTACGGTAATGTACCACAGTTTTGAAATATTGGGTGGATTGGTAATATTTTATGGCATTATGTACCACATTTCTACATTCTCCTTTTTTTCTTATGTGTGTTGGCCAAATTGGGTAAAAAATCTATGACAGATTTTCAAAGCTTGTTGCTTGAAAACAGTAGTCTATAGGCAATTTTTCGCGAGGATAATCAAGCATAATTAATCGATTATGCTGGATTATGTGATGTGTGAATTGTGTCATACCATACTCCCCCAACTCTCTTACTATCAAATTCTGGGATACTCGAGAATCAAGAACACTTAATTTCTTGTGAGAAAACAGACCGAAAATTATTTTTTCTACATTTAAAATCGACGAAAAAATTCACAAACACACTAGCACAGCCTGAATCGCGAGCATTCCATCAAGGTCTGCGGGTGATGTCATAACTATAAGCTGCAGATAGTGACGTCACTTGCAGGCCCAAAATTTGATGGGGAGGGAGTTAGGGGAGTAGAGTATGACACAATTGACAGTTTATCAGTTTATATAAGATCTATTTCTGCAGAAATCACAAACCCAGTCAGTCAATTTCATTGGTTGACTAGTTTTCTGACTGGTTTTCAACCAATGAAATTCGCTCTGACTGGTTTGTGATTTCTGAAGAAACAGACCTATAGTACCTATTTATATCTCACTAGATTCTGATTGGCACATTACATAACCCAGCATAATCAGATAATGCTTGATTATCCTCGCGAAAAATTCCTTCAAGCTTGAGAAAGTTGTTATAAAATTTTTGAGCATTTTAGCATTTATCAATGTTCGAGGATTATTCGGATAGACATTTTTTCAATAAATAGTTTTATTTGATTTCCCGATACTCCTGTTGTTGTAATTTTTAATGCAAGGTCTATTTTCAAGTTTTCAACATTTTACGCTCTCAAATAAATCATATTTTTTCTAGTAAATACATATGTACTAAAATCGTAAGGTTGTGTATCGCAAGTATTCGTGGCGCGTACGTCCCTGTACGACAGTTTTTGAGCATTGTGTACCACACTTATTGATCTTTTGTTTCGACGCCATATTGCGGTGCGCGAACATGGTTTCCAAAACAAGAAAACCAAAAATTACTAGCGGGCTGTCCACTAGACATTTTATTATTTCTATTCTGCCCAATACAAGCTAAAATTGATGGCTTTTCTTTCCAAAAACATTCGTAATAGGCGGCAAATTTAAATTTTAAATGTAATTTATTCACTAACTTTGGATTTTAAAGTTGACAGAACGCTAGTAATTTTTTTTTCTACTGTTGGCAACTATGTTCGCGCACTGCAATATGGCGTCCAAACAAAAGGTCAATTCGCCCTCAGTCTAGCCAATCATTAAATCATCCAGGTGCTTTCCAGTGACCCATTTGAGTTACTCCTGAGCAGCTCAGGAGTGCTCCACAATTGCTTTGCACGTTCCAGTGCTTAGAGTGTCGTACACTTGAGCTACTCATTTCTGTTATCCCCTGCCGCCCTGCCCCCTCGTACACCAACCCTTTTGTCTGTGTTTCATGCTCCTGAAATTCGGGATGGTAGGGGCTAAGACGAGAGCGTTCCAGTGCTGCTTATGTCGAACAGTTCAAGAGCGTCACACTTCAGGAGCATGATACTCTAACAATTTGGGCACTGGAAAGCGGCTCAAGCAGTCATGTTTTATTTCGTTTTCAAAAGGTGGAATAAAGATCTGCCCCCGGAATCTATTTTACAAATCGAGTCGGATTGTCTCGATATCGAATACGACAGCTCCGGACGTACTGTGTTAACGTATTGAAATATCGTAAAATAGAATCGCTATTTTGACAATTCGATACGAATTAGATCATGCTTACCGATAACCCCCCCTATTAGCTGGTTACACTAATGACAGATAGCATCTTTAACCTTCAAAAAATTAATTTATAATAAATAACAAAAAGTAGTACAAAATCAAAACATAAATATAAAACAAAGTGCCCCTTAAAAGAATATCTAAGAAGTATTTAAAGAAAACATAAACAATAATATTCTACTCATTGTTTCCGGAATAAGAATTGAATTGTTGCTGATCATTCCTCTAATTAAATATTCTGACCTTCGAAAAGAAAGGCGCAATAATGAACAAAAAACCAGCAAAAGAATCTTCAGTTAAAAATAGAAGAAAGTTTATCAGTCCCCTGTTTCACGTTCAAACCAAAGACGAAGACGAGAAGCACCTATCGAATATCGTAATCAAGAATGTCAAGACAACTGGGGTTTTAAATTTGCATGGCAAACATCTCATGTCAGGTAAGAACTTACAAAAAATCGTTAGGAATGAAATGTAAAAGTTGTTATTAACATTCAAGGTGCAGTGTTTTGTTATAGATTTTTCGTCATACTGCACAGTTTTTTCTATAATAAAAGATTGCAAGAACCTTCATTGGCTATTGGAAACAATTAATCAAAGCACTCAATTTTTTTCTTTCTATCTCTTCTCTCAAACGGTGTAATTTTACGCTTGTACAGTACATTGGTGACAACATTTCGTAATCCCAAAATTCAATCAAGGGAGGCTCCCTCTTAATATTGCAGACAGATTTGAATGAGGATTTAAATATGACCCAAAAACCCCAAATAGAGCAAAATAACAGGAAAAATGTTTACAGTACTAATAGCTTAGCTTCATTTATTGATGGGAAGTCCACATCTCATTATAATAATGTGCCAAAGATCTAGTAAAATTGAACATTGCTAGCCTACCTGGGAGAGTCTTTTTGTGAAGGCAAAAATAAATTCAAATCAAATTCAAAATGTGCTTTATTGTGTAAATATAAATATTTGTTCATAATAAGATTTCAATCAAATTGGCTTCTCCCAAAAATGCCGAACCTCCTGCTACTAAATGTTTTATTGTCTTAAAGAAGGTTATGCAATTTTCAGTGGGATTTTGAAAGGCATTCTTGGAGTATTTGTATACGCATCCATAGTCCAAACACAATGTAAATTTTCGCTACTATCCACCAGTTTGTCAGGATCGACCTGATAGATGGAAGACCTTCTTTAATTGTAATTGATTCATTTTGTCTTTACCATACCAGGGGCGGCTTCTCAATAAGTGCGCTCGTGCGCGCGCACTGCCTCCAAAAACCAAGCAAGAAAATAAAATTAAAATTTTGGAAAGAAAAGAAATTTCAATTAAAAAATACCTACCCAATTTTCTAAATTAGGATAAATATCTACTCTCTACTCATTTTTCTATTTTTAAATTCGCACGAACGGAACGAAAGCGCGCCCTGCGCCTGTCTTGTATATTTTTTTCTCCGCTTGGTTGTGCTGGTGGTCCGGGTGGTCGGTGTGGAATCGTTCGGCGCTCTGGGTAAATGTGTTTTCTCGCTGTGCGATTGATCGGGAATATACGGTAAGTCGCCCGATGAAAGGGATGCGCCGTGCACTATTTGAATACACACTTCCAATGTTGTTTCCACTCAATCGAGAATATTTCGATGTTTTTTCACCATTTTGGCGGTTTGACAACTCTGTTGTTCGCGTTTTTTTTTTTTTAATTATAAATTTCAATATCAATTATGTATAATGGCTAGAATACAAACATTCAAGCCTCATTTAAATACATATATTTTTGTTTTCGATAATTTTTCCTAAAGTAAAAAGAAAAAAAATCAACATACAAAATAAATGTAAAACAGGACGTGGCACCTCCAAAAAATTTTCCAAGAGCGCACAACCACACTAGGTTGCCACTGGCCGCCACTGTACCATACTGACATAAATGAAATCAAAAACATATTCAAATCAATAAAAAATAAGCACTCAGCAGGTATTGATGGCATTTCATTGAGGATATTTATTAACCTTCCGGACTTTGTACTTGAGGAGCTTGCTACAATTATAAATATTTCTTTCGACAAGGGAATTTTTCCGGATAGCTTGGGCACAGCGTTGGTAATGCCTCTTTTTAAGGGTGGAAACTCTAACGATCCCTCTTGTTTTCGACCCATCTCAATGCTTCCTACACTTTGAAAAATTGTAGAGAAAATTGTTAAGGTTAGAATGTGTTCTTTTTTAGAAAGGCATAACCTGTTAAATAAAAACCAATTTGGTTTTCAGAGTGAGAAGAGCACTAGTGATGCAATCTTTAATTTTCTTGAGGAACTTTATCTGGGTCTGAATGGAAGAGAAATGGTAGCGGCAGTGTTCTGCGATTTTTCCAAAGCATTTGATTGCGTGGATCGCGGAATACTGTTGCAAAAGCTGTATCGTTATGGATTTAGGGGCAGTGCTTTGGGGACAGGTGGTTAGGGGGCGTCACGGTACATCGACTGTACGGACCATTGATTCTGGGGTTCCACAGGGTTCAGTGCTTGGCCCATTATTGTTTCTCATTTACATCAATGACCTAGCTTCCATCAATATAAATGGAGCCTTTACATTATTTGCTGATGATACCACGATACTGTGGCGTGGAACAAGCGATGATACTTTGGAAGAAACAATAAATAGAGACATACAAATTATAAAGAAATGGTGTGACGCAAACAGCCTGACTTTTAACATTAGCAAAACCAATCTTATATCATTTAGGGGAAACGCTCCAAGTATCTCACTGAATGGTGGAGCTGTGGAAAGTACAGACTGTGCAAAGTTTTTGGGAATTTTTATTGATTGCAAGTTAAAGTTTGATATGCATATTATGATGTTAAGGAAAAGGTTGGCCTCTGCTTGTTATGCTGTTAGAATTGTACATGGTGAACTTGGAGCCAAAACAGCAAGAGATGTATATTTCTCACTGATAGAGTCTCATTTGAGATATGGCATACAGTTTTGGGGCTTTGCCAGCCGGCATCTTATTCAGTCTGTTTTTGTCTTGCAGAAGCGGGCTGTGAGATATTTGAGTGGTGCTGGTCACAGAGATCACTGTAGACCGCTGTTTATTGGGGAGGGGATTCTAACATTGGCTTGTATTTTTATCCTTAGTACAGTAGAGTTGGTTCGTAAAAAATGCAGGGGATCTGATGTCGCCTCAGCAAGTGCTTACGCGACAAGATATAGCAGTGAAAATCTGAGTCTCTGCATTCCTAAAAGTACCCTTACTAAACATTCAATTATATATGAGGGTAGAAAAATGTACAATCGCTTGCCGCTGGAAATCAAGAATCTAGAAAGTGACAAAAAATTTGGCCAATTAGTAAAGAGGATGTTATTGAAAAAAGCTTATTATTGCCTTGACGAGTTTTATGCGGATGATTTATGTTTGTGAAGTAATGTTTGTTTTTTTTTCTATTTTAAGCTTTTCAAATTGTATTTATATTTTAAGGAATTTTAGCTGTTTTTGATGTTTTTTTTTTTTTTCTATTTGTTTTTCTATGACCACTGAGTTTATACTGTTTTATATGTTTTTATTTTCAGCTTTGTACATGAGGGTATTTAAACTCTTTATACAATAAAGCATTTTTTGATTTGATTGATTTGATTTGATTGTTCCTGAACTACATATAAATGTGGAATTCTTATATCAACAAAGCCTGACTTAAGATTACACGCAGTTTTGAGCACATGGATATTGCAATAAATCTTTACATCTTCACAAACAATATTCAAAATAGAAATTCAAAAACAGCTTTTTTGTCATAAAAAAAAAAGATTAAAACATCCCATTGACAAAGCAGAACTAAAAACTAAAAAAAAAAATACCTAAAACACGAGCTAAAACATATAATGCTGACTTGTAAAACAATATTAAAAACACCAATAAATACAAAGGATACATAATAAAACGACAATACTAAAATTACACAAGAGGTCATACAAAACATAAATTAAAGCTGGTCTTAAATAAAATAAAATAAATGTATACAACAAATCACATTCTAAAATAAGTCGTCAAAATATTCGATTTCTGAATAATAAGCTTTGTTCAAAAGTAATTTTTTCACTTCTCTTAAATTTTCCTCGAAATTTTCTTTCATCTTCTATTTTTCTTATATTTTTTGGTAGATGATTAAATATTTTCCTACCATTATAAATTATGGACTTCTTAGTTAAGGTGGAAGTAGGTATCGGAAGTGACGTGGTGTGGGTATTTCTCACAGTATAAGCTGAAGTGGCCTGAATTTCCCTTTTAAACTTCCTATGAATCAAACAGGATGTTTCATAAACACGCTGGTCAAAGTTAGGATTTTATGGCTCATAAAAAAAGGCCTACAAGAATCTCTTTTTTTAACTTTAGCATAAAACGCAGTGTTCTTTTTTGTAGTAAAAAAATTGTATTGAATAAATATCCAGAACAAGCTCCCCAAAAGCATATACCATACCGCAATTGTGAGCCTATCAGAGCGAAATATGCTTCCCTTGTTGCCGATAAGTTAACCTCCGACGCTATGACCCTCAGGGCATAACAACCCCCAGAAAGCTTCCTCGACAGTTGCAAAATGTGTTCATCGAACTTCAGCCGCTCATCAACCAAGAGACCTAAAAATTTATTCTGTGTGACATTGCCTACGGATTCCCTATTCAACATTCAACAATAATATTTAATAATAATATATCCTGTTCACAATCCGATGTCCACAGGTATAGGTAAATTTATCACCTTTTCCTATTAAATAACATTGAAAGTTGATAAATTTTACCTGTACCTGTGGACATCGGATTGTGAATGGATAATAGATATCTCTATTTAGCAAAAAACAACTTATTTACAAAGTTTACAAAACATACACAATATACATAATATAGATACTACTTATTAAAATTTTAATATTTACTTACTACTACTACGAAGGATAGAGCCTCGGATAGAGCTAGAGTTTTTTATTTTATGTATGAGAATCATAGCTACTAAACTGCTTTTCCACTGACAGTCAATTTGATCAGCAAAGCATGTTTTTATTTGATGTGTACCTAGGGATACGCAAAATTATTTTGAGGGTCTTTTTTTGTAATTCCTGTAATCTATCTTTCTCATTTTCCATAAACAAGATGTTAGGTACACGCAAATGTAAGATGAGGCCAAATCAGTATCTATATTACATACTACTTTAAAGAGACCACTGGATCAAAGATAGAGTATCTCTCGGAGTAACTCTACCAAAAAAGTTAGTGTTTCTGGAGATTTTATCATCTATGTATGACTCCATGTTTCCTAAATGTTAATTTCCTGTCAAGACGGTTTATCTTATAAACAATTTCAATATCAGTATTCCCAATCATGATTTTATACTGTAACTCAAATGTTGGTTATCACCAACTAACAAGCATAAACTTAGTTTTTGCTGCTTTCAATTTAAGTAGATTTCCATTGCACCAGTAATACATTTCGCAGCTCTGTGTTGATGGTATCAATGAGTATATCAATCAATTAGGTTTTTGAAACTATCTGAGAAGAAATACAGTAAATAAATATTTAAATAAATATTTAAATAAATATCGCCTTTACTTAACTTCACAAATGCATACATACTATCGAGCATACTATATTAAAAATTAATAAGCACATACATTATACATTGCGAAGGGTGCAAAATGGCGAAGTTTAACCTTCTGGCTATTTCTCCACTTGCAACAGACCCGCTATACCCAGTCACAGAAACAACAATAAAGCCCCAGGATCATTTTCATCCAGCTTTAATACCTACTACTCAAGAAATAAATTCAATTTAAACTCCTGCATTGCTAACAAATATTGTTTATATCTATACCTCAGGAAACTAAAGTTGCATCTTTAAATTAAGTAGGCAATTTGTTAAAAATATTTACACAATTATAAGTAAAACCTCGTTGAAACAACGAGGTTCTATGATGTGGCATTGTTAGAAATTTTTTATTTCGCAAACTACGACTATGCACACGCACAGCCTCTCTAAAAGTAAGTTTTTTATACAAATAATAGGCTCTTTGTTCATTAGTAACTTTCTTAAATACACTGCAATATTAAACTATAACTATTTTCACATTTGAGCCAACCCAATGTTTTTATGTTAGGGGAAACATGATCAAACTTTCTTAATTTATATACAAATCTACAAGTGTTTTGGACATATCGAATTCTTTTCCTATTAACGGCAATCAAAAATGGGTAGTACACTATAAAACAATATGAATATACATATAAACATAATGAGAGCTTCACATAATTTTTTCCTAGTTTTAAAGTTTAATATAATCCGCATATAGCAAATAGCATGTAGCAGTAAGGTGTCATCAGCAAACAGATGGATCTTGCAGCTTGTTACTGTAGTAGCAATATCGTT
The DNA here is from genome assembly GCA_917834065.1 of Ceutorhynchus assimilis. NCBI lineage: Eukaryota > Metazoa > Arthropoda > Insecta > Coleoptera > Curculionidae > Ceutorhynchus > Ceutorhynchus assimilis. The sequence goes on from OU892284.1 coordinate 23,647,075, forward strand.
AATGTATAACAGAAATAGTAGTGATGCAGCTGAGGTATTTCCCTGTGGAACGCCATTGTTATTTAAAATTTCTAAAAACGTTATTTTATCAACATATGTAACTTTTTTTCCGATTGGCTAATCAGCCACATTTGTACACTGAATAAATACATGGAGTACAAATAGTAGGAGAGCCGGCAATATTACCGGGTATGTGATCGTTGCAATGGATAATTTTCACATAAAACGATAGCTCATAGTTACCTTTAAACTAAATGAATGGGTTGCCTTGATTCTCATGGCCGCAACCCTTTGGTGGCTGGGCGTAAACTACCCCTCTTTTTTCGAAGGAACAATGTTATCGTTACAATAGCTGGAAATTGGTAGATATATTCTTTATGATGTCTTCTCAAATAATATATAGGGTGACCTCGATTTTGATGGCCGGAAATGATTACAACCCTCATTGAAAGTCGAGCGCGCGCGTTATTTTCACGTTGTTATGCTTGCTGAATACAAATTTTTGAAAGTGACAGCTCTCAAAATCACTTTTAAAGTTGAAAGAGGTTTGTGTGAAGAGGATTTTGCCGGGGATTTTGCATACGGCTGTAAGTCCTTAAAAAAAAAAAGAAACATGAAATTGTCTTTGCCGCATATGATGAGAACCCTCTACACCGCAAGGTACTTCTTATTTGTTGCGCTTATGGTTTTGTTCTATTTATAAAATTAATAAAAGTATCTACTTATAAAACAACTTTACGGCCATGAGAATCAAGGCAACCCATCCATTTGGTTTAAAGGTTACCTCGAAGGTTACTATGAACTATTGCTTTATGTAGAAATTATCCATTGCAATGATCACATACCTGTCAGTATTGCCGGCTCTTGGACTAAAAGCAATACATATGAATACAAGAATACATATAACTACATCGGAATAAAAACATAGGAATACATGAGATGAGAATACATAGGATTACATGTGCAAGGCAATACAAAGCAAAGCTCTACAACGAAGCTCATGTAATTAAGTACTATGCTGTCTTTAGAAGAACACAGTAAACATCGAAGTAAACATAAAATGTAGATAATTTAGTAGCTATGATAAAAATATCGGTCATTAGGTATAGCAAATAAAAGAGTTCAATGTAAATTGTATTTTAAATTAGCCAAGTGCTAAATAAATATATTATTTATTTATTTATTTATTTATTACAAAATATTACTACTAAAATTATTAGGTATATTCACTAACAGAATTTTTGAAAAATTAAAACTAACAAGATCGACAAAATTTTTACAAAACTCACTAGTTATAGGCTCATTGCATGCAATAAATTAAAATATAGTATCAGTCATGTGATATATACAAGTTAATACTCAGAGACAGGTGCAATGTAGGTTCTTTTAAAAAAGGCACCAAAACATCACCAAGACGGAATTGTATTGATTGCGAAACTGTGGAAATGAAATTCCAGTTATCTCAAAATTGTGAGTATTTACTAGTCTAGAGAATCTACATAAACGACTGTAATATGTATAATTGATAGAATGCTATGGAATGTGAAACAAATTGGTACTAGGAGTGTTTCGTGAAGGAACCCTGAAGCATATCTGTTCGAGTAGATCCGGACAATCTATATCACCAGACAGTAACGTGAAAATGGTATAAAGGTCACAAGAAATTCGATCAGACTAGAGACTATTAATAGATAGGATGTTTCGTATATCTTCATAAGTCCATTGATCGCGAGGAATTCGAAGTCTGAATCCACAATAACGTAAAAATTTATTTTGAACAGATTCACCTGTCTATATGTATTTGATAAATAGGGGTCCAGACTCCAGACTGGAGAGGCATAATTAAATATACTTTTCACCAAAGAAATAAACACAACAAAAAAAGTTTTCCACCATATCATTCTATATATTCAGCGATATCTAGATTGAAAAATTATCAATAAAAAAATAGTGAACGGTTTCAGATTCCTTAACCTTTTTTAGTAAATGTACTGGACACATTTCATAGTGGAAGATAACAATATTTTTATTTGTTGATGGGTATTACATATGAGTTACATTACAGGGCGGTGCAAAACTTTTTTTGTTGTGTGTATACACAGTGTGTAAAAAGTCCCGGAACAGTCAATTATTTCGAAAATGGTGCACAATATAAAAAAACTTCCTGTATAAAAGTTAAAGGTCTTAATAAAATCTATTGAAATAGGATTTTTGTAATTATACAGGGTGGCCCAAAAAGTGCTACACAAAACTTCATTTTTTTTAAATGAAATGATCCTTTTTTAATTACATTTTCTAATTCCTCTAGAGATTCTAAACAACAATTATGAAACATGTCATATGGCTAAAAATTAAGTTTTGTGTAGCACAACTTTTTGGGCCACCCTGTATAATTACATAAGTCCTATTTCAATAGATTTTATTAAGACCTTCAACTTTTATACAGGAAGTTTTTTTATATTGTGCACTATTTTCAAAATAATTGACTGTTCCGGGACTTTTTACACACTGTGTATAAATGATGTACAGTTGAAACAGAAAAATCAGAACAGGTACGCAAAACAAACCCCAGCCTAGGGAAAATGCCCTGGATGATAGCGCATTTACGTGAGGAACCAAAGACATTTGACTGTCGAAAATAACTCCCCAGTCAGAGATTTTGTTTAGTCTATTGAGAGATTCATGATCTTTATTATAATTAAAAGGTATTGGACTTTTTCTTCTGGTAAATGTTATACAGTGACATTTATCAATGTTTAGTGACATGTCATTACTCTTATACCAGCCGTTATGCATATTCAAGTCGTGCTGGAGATTAAAACAGTTACCGATATTATTTATCTTGAAGTATATTTTGAGGTCATCAGCACAAAATAAAGGCTTACAGAAAGTAGAACATTTAGTTAAGTCCATTATGCATAGTACAAAAAGTAATGGGCCCAAATGAGACCCTTGAGGCACACCTGACGTAGCTGAAATTTTTCGTGAACAGAAATTATGAATTTTTACTAGTTGCACTCGTCCTGACAAATAACTTTTAAGCCATTCTAATAAGTATGTTTATACATAGCCTTCAGCTTTACCAGTAAAATTGAGTGGTTAACACGATCAAAAGCCTTACTATAATCCGTATGTATTGAGTCTATTTTTGACAAGTTACCCAATGATGATAGAATGTCTTGCTGGTAGACCAAAAGGTTACTCACAGTAGATCTTAAGGGTACAAATTCATGCTGAGATGGATCAATAATACTCCTACAATGCCACTGTATATAGGGTATTAGGACCTTTTCAAAAAGTTTAGGAACCGACGACAAAATACTTATTGGCCGATAATTCTTAATATCGTGTCTGTCCCCAGTCTTAAATATTGGCAAAAGGTAGCACTTTTTATCTCAATGTCCTACAGTTGATTTTTTTAATTCGCAGTGTTTACTATGAGAAGTGTTCAATCCCAGGTTCAATCCTTCTAAGAATTTTTTTTTAATATTCATGGTAAAGTTGTGTTGCCATTAGTTTTGCATTTTATTGTTCAGTTGCTAATACACCTAGCACCAAGTTAATTGTTTGGTCCAAAGAAAATCCAGTAGTCATTTGAAATTAATTTGCCATTAACTCCATTGTCATAGGAAACACATAGGGCTGTTGATAATAATAATCGCAAATGGGTCCTGCATACATAAAATTGTGTTCCGCTTCCTGGCAAACTTTAATGTCCACCCAGTACGCCATAGTTGCCATATTTACTCTTTTGGTAGATTAATATTTATTAACAATTAGATACAGAGATAAAAAATTTAATTGTTACAGGTAGATACCTATAGCTAAATGTTATTGTGCTATTTTCAGTTCCAGATCGTTTATTTACAATATACAATGATGGACATGTAGATTTAGACTTTAATAGTGCCTGCAAAGACGACGATTTGTGGTGGAATGTCAAACCTTTAACCAACTTAGATTTAAGCTCTAACGTTTTAACAGAAATACCCAGTCAAATTGGCATGTTTCAGGATTTAACCACTCTTAATGTAAGAATAATTTCTCCATAATACAATGACGCTCAATTTAATTTTTTATATCTTGTAGTTGCAAGACAATTCTCTAACAACCTTGCCTGTGGAAATAACCAATCTAACTAAATTAACTAAACTGATTCTTAACCGTAACAAGATTAACCAATTACCAAAAGATATTGATAAACTATTGGATTTAAGGATATTAAGTGTCAGTTATAATTGCATTGGAGAATTACCTGATACTTTAGTGGACCTGGTTATGTTAGAAAAATTGGTAACAAGTAGAATTTATGATAGATATTCATGGAAATAATTAAAACTATATTCTAGGATTTATCTAACAATGCAATAGCAGAACTACCTTGTGGAGTTGGATTTTTGGTTCGTTTACAAGAATTTGATGTGTCAAATAATAAATTAACTGAATTACCGCCCGATATTGTTAATATAAGAAGTAAGTAACTGATTTTGCCACTAATTTTATTTACTCAGGAGTATTTTTTTCTAGGTTTAAGGATTTTAAATATTAACCATAATAGTATTAAACATTTATCTGAGAGCTTGGGGGAACTGAGGAAGCTTCAGATATTTCATGCTCAACACAATGATATTGAAGAAATACCCGATTTTACGGGGTGCGAATGTATACAGGAAATTTATTTGGGAAATAATTTTATTAAGGTACAAAAATTGTATTATTTCCAAATTTTGTATTAAAATATTTATTCCAAAGGAAATCCCTGAGGATCTTTGCGAAAATTTGCAACATTTAAAAATATGGGAACTAAGAGATAACCAAATATCATTTCTACCAAAGGAAATTGTTAAGCTTGTTCATTTAACAAAACTTGATTTAACAAATAATGAATTGACAGAGTGAGTTAAAAATTCAATTTCAATAAGGCATAATATAAATTGATGTCTTAGAATCCCTGCTGCTATTGGTTTATTGCCTCATCTGCAATCATTCAAACTAGATGGTAATAAACTAAAGCAAATACGGCCAGATATAATACAAACAGGGACCCAAAGAATTTTGCAATTTTTGAGGGAAAAATTAAATGAAGATGATTTAAATTCAATGACAACAAATTTTGCTAATACTCCTATTGATGCCTGTGTATTTCCTGATAGGTAATTGACCACTGTTGTGGAAATATGTGATTGTGCAAAGTTATTTGTAGATATAAAATGAGGAATGGTAATATATTAAATTTGACAATGAAAAATTTAACTTTAGTACCTGAAGAAGTATTTGAGGAAGCTAAAGAAGCCAGAGTTTCTGTTGTGGATCTTTGTAAAAATAAATTAACGCAATTTCCTTCTGGGTAAGTAAAGACGTTTCGATAATTGCTTCAATATCGTTTGCAACTATTTTTTTTTCTAGTTTAATAATGCTCTCTAATTATATAACTGAGTTGAATTTGTCTACAAATCAATTGAAAGAAGTACCTGATGCAGTAGCCAGCTTGGCTAAATTGAAGTTTTTAGATTTAAGCAAAAATATGTTGAGTGATTTGCCTGAAAATTTGAAGAGTATGACAAATTTAAGGGAACTTGTTTTGTTCAATAATAGGTAAGTAAATGTACTATAGCAAATCTCATCGAGTACCTACCATCCCTTTCAGTCTCTGAAAAAAAATTGTCAACCTCCAGTATTACTTCAGATTGTCTTATTGTGGACTTGAATATTTAAAGTTTTATTTTTGTTTTGTTTTAATTCAATTGAGTTCAAGTGAGATGCAGTATCAATTTTTCACGCTTCTCCCCAGGTTCCAAAAAATGCCCAATTGCGTCTATGGCATGATAGGTTTAGAGATTCTTATGCTAAATGACAACAGCTTGGAGGAGATTAACATGGAAGGCCTGAAAAACCTAAATCGATTGGCTACTTTGAATCTGTCGAATAACAATATTGGCTTTGTTCCGCCCGAATTGGGAGATATGACTCATTTGAAGTAAGTAATATTGTATATGACAAGAGTAGATAATACAGTAAATCAGTTAAGAAAAAAGTGAAATACTTCCTCAAATTTTTTTAGGTGTTTGAAAATAAAAGGCAACCCTTTCAGGCAACCACGGTATGCTATATTGGAACAAGGTACTGAGTCAATCCTTGCTTATTTGAGGGACAAAATTGTCCGATAGGTCATTATAAGCTGATTTTGGTTTAACACAATTTACGTCATGATAGTTTTAGCCCAAACTAAATCATAATTCTCATATTCCCGCTCACATTCTTCTCTTCATTTTCTTGCTGTCTGCTTGGATAACTAATTTTTTTAATGTGCTTCTTCAATGACGTAAAAAGTAAAACTATTATAAGCAATAAGCATAAGGTAGGTATTTTGAGAATCATGCTTGAGAGTTTGGTTGAGATCCCACGTAATTCTCTTTTAAAAGTTCTTCAACTTTCTCAAAAGGTCTCGTATGGATTAATTGAACAGTCTCAGATTACCGAGCTTTTTTCTCACTACTTGCTTATTAGTTTCTGCAAAAAAATATAGAATGGGCGAATTTACTATTCCTGTGGTTTAACGTGATAATCGTTTTGCCTGCAGAAGTAGAGTAACTATGCTACCAATAATGTGATACCTTTTAAAAGGACAAATTTTTGAAATATTTCGCCAACCATTGAATTATTGTATTGTTACTTCATTCTGGTTAAACAAAAATACTCGAGCATGATTTTTATGATATTCCAAAAAGACATTAGATTAAAGATTTGAAACTTGATGTGCTAATAAAGTGTGGTATTATAGTGTTAAGTGGTCACGTGCTCAGAAAAGTATTATCAAAATAATATAGTTTTATACTTGTAAATTGATACTTTAGGATATTGGTCTATTCAAGGAAAAACCAAAGATTTTCGTGTTGGAATAGATTTGAAACTAATGCTGGGTCCAGACCAAGCAGACAACAGCGACAAGGCAAAGACATAAATCCGATACATCACGTAACTGAACTGACAATTTATTTATGGAATACCTTTTTCGCTTTCTTAAGCTTGGTCTCACCCAAAAACGTTTCCGTTTCATTTGTCCAACATTGGATGAAGATGAGAGAATAGCTGGCGGCTAGCAATAAATCTTCATTGTTGGAATTTTCTTTCTGGAAACTCCACATGATTAAGCAACTGATTCGCATCAACCAACGACCAAATTTTGTTGCACATTTCTGTCTTTCTAGGATGGACAGTTTGTCTCAATTTTGTCTTGTTTCAATTTTGTCTTGTCTCAATACCCAAATTTCTGTCGTGTTTTTGTCTCAAAATCGTGTTTACTTTTTGTTTGCTTGGGTCTGAACTCAGCATAAGTACCTAACAGTTTCTTCTGTTGAGAAACGCAGCTTTTTTTTTGTGATAGTTGCATGTTAGTTTCTTTTTTTATCCTATTAGATTATATGTTATTTTGTTATGTTGTTATTATGTTATTTATTATTTTGTTGGGCCAAATTGATTGGCAGCACAGTGTTTTGAACAGAAATTTCAGAAAAACAATGTATCTGTCAACAGTCAAGAGATTTGGACGATTGTATAATATGGTAGAGTTTATTTTAAGAAATTTGCAACGACTCTACACACTGTGCCATTTCAAAGTGAGTTCTTTATTATTATTTTTTTTATGTAACATTTTAATGGGTAGGTATGTGTCGTTTTATATTTTTAACAATTTTCAGCTTTTCATTTTTCTAGTCATTCATAACTAGGGTACATACATATATTTGATAAAATCGCGCTAGAAATGAATTATGAATTCTGTGGGAGCTAATGGCCGTTCACACTGACCATTTTAAAGAAGCCTTAGCGATGTGTATTTCTTAAAATGACATTTTTCCATGTGAAAATGTCATGTTAAGGAATAATCGTTTATGGTGGGTTTACAAAAAAAAATAACACTTAAACTAAGAATTGACAATTAACTTAAATAATTGAGGTTATGATAAGTAATATAGTGGTTCATAAAAAAAATTGAGACTTTATCAACTAAGAATAATTAGGAACTACATAAGCGTACTTGATTGTAAGTTAATTTTCTTAAATTAGTTTAAGTGTTAATTTTTTTTTTTATAAACCCACCATAAGGCTTCCTTAAAATGGTCGGTGCAAACGGCCATAAGTATCATAGGCTAAATTGAAATTGTTAATGTATTGAAAACTAATGTTGTGGAGATTCTAAAACCGAAGGTAATTCAAAATTAGCCTATGGAAAAGGGCAATATTCTCAGAAAACGGAATATTCGTACCATTGTATAGAACGTAACGAGTACTAATATGACCGTAAAATCCAAAAAGGCCCCTGAAGATATAAATAATTGAATGATATGACATATTCAAGATATGAAGATTTGTATATAGTTTCAAAAATTTTAAAAACCAAGTAGGTATAGCATTGAGGCTCATGCCTCAAAAAAACTAAAAATACATACTATTTTCTCGGGTTTATCTTGGGAAAAAATTACGAAAAATATTGTACTTGATATATTGATCATAACATCAACCATAATATTTTTCTGTCTTTTGATAACCAACTTGTGGCAATTGATATGAGAAAAATCAAATAAAACGGCTGCTATGGGGTGATCTACCGTCGCGTTATGCTTTTCCAGTACAGTACTTCACTTTGTCTGTCTCTGTTAAACTATACTGTTCTTAGCGTATATCTGACTTTGTCATACAATCCTTGAGTACAGTTTATCTATTCTCAATTGAATCACCACAAAAAATTAATCTCCATCAACAATCGACGTTCTCTTTATGAAGCATAGGCGGCGAGGTTTCCAAAAAGGTTTCATAATATAATTTAGATATTATTCTACGTAAAATTTAATTATATTTATCATTATATTTGTGATACTTTGAAATACACATGCCCCAGTGCCGTTTAGGAAATATTTTTTAAAAATTTTAAACAATTATTTCATAAAAATATATATACGTATAAACCTGCGTCCATTTCTGATAAAAAGAACAAACTACTGTGAAACTACACCGCCGGCGCCGCGTCGCTCAAGCAAATAAACATGAAGAAATCTTTTCGAAATTTCGTCCCGACAACCAGTATTTCATTTTGTCGATTGTAGTTTCTATGTAGTAGGGAATATTCAAAATATTTATATAGGTTTTTTGAGTATTTATTCACGCCAAAGGTGTCTAATATTTGATCGTACCTTATACATAGCTTGAAAATAAAGTGGTTCAATTTAGAATAGATAAACTATAAAATGAAGGTGTTTAATTTTGTTATGTACCACATTTGTTGGAATGAGAAAAAGTACCTTCTGGAAAACATTCCTCCAGTATTCTAAATTCTTGAGTGGATTTGGATCAGACGACTTTTTCAAAGATATTATTGTTTTTTATATACATACTATACTATATTATTATATTACACAAGATTGTGAAAAAGTTGTGTAGTTTTTCTAAGAAAAAAAAATTATGAATATCGAAATGAAAATCCCTTTAACTACATCTCACAAAAACCTAACGACATAGGGCAGACCAAATTTGAGAGCTTTTAGATGGTTTTAAATCAAGCTGAAGCAGTACAAAAATATATTCCATTGAAACCTACGAAAGTAAATCAGCAAAAACCATTGGTTGGATAGGTTTTATATCTAAAAATTAATAAAAAGCGAAAACTGTGGGATAAATACAATAACCATAAAGGCCTATATGATCCAAAATAATACCCTTAAAACAAAGCTTGATGAGGCCAGAAAATCATTTGAACTTGAACATGGCTTAATAACATCGGAGTTCCAAAAAGAATTCACAAGTATAAGGGCAGGAGCCTGAACCTCAAGGTAACAATAAATCACTCTCCAAGACCCAACCACAAATGAAGTTTTAGATTCAAAATCCATGACATAGTATTTTGCTGGCCAGTTCCACAGATCATTCAATAAACTCTAGATATTTCCAGAACTATCGAAAGAAACATTAACATATTATATATCATAGCGAAAACATTTCATGTAAAAAAATGGCCAAGTATGCGAAAATGCTTATCCCCAAAAAGAAATGAAATCGAAGTCAAGCCAAGTTCTTCAATACGCATTCGAAAATAAAATGGTGGCTTTATTTATTCTAAAATGTTTCAAACTTGGTGAGTACCTACCTACAGTCAAAATACCTATTGAAAGGGTTATTGTTCTAAATTGGGTTTAAATTTAGCTGTATTGTCATTTTTGCGTACTTGGCCATTCTTTTACATGAGATGTTTTTGTCATGATATATGTATTGTTCGTCGATTTTTATCTGACAGTTTCCGTATGAGGAGTGAGGGGGTGAAGTATATGGAAAATACAGGTGTGACGTATGTAGAGTGCCACCAGCTCACATTCCTTTCGAGTATCAGAATAAAATCGTCGGACTTTAGTCTGTGTCTAAGATTATAGTGGATTTGCTTATAATTGCCACTAAATAAATTGTAGATGAGATGTATGCAGCGACTTTTAAAATTTATAATAATTAAATAACTTAAAGAGAGTCATTAATTTGGAAAACTTTATTTAACTTTATATTATGTAAGTACATGAAAAATGAAATAAGTTGATGAACAATAACAATCGAATTTAGAAGAAAGAAACTTTTTGACAGTAGGTACTCGCCAAGTTTGAAAAATTTTAGAATAAATAAAGCCACCATTTTATTTTCGAATGCGTATTGAAGAACTTGGCTTGACTTCGATTTCACTACTTTTTGGGGATAAGCATTTTTGCGTACTTGGCCTAATTTTACATGAAATGTTTTTGTTATAATTTTACTAATTTTTTTAAGGTTTAATCCGGTCAAAATACTACTAAAAATAGCAGGGAAGTTACAAAAATTCCCATAGAGTTGGAAATTAGTATGAATGTTCGGAACACCATTATAAATTAATGTTAAAAAGTCCCCATCGATCCCGTACCTGGAATTTTTTTTAATTCAAAGTCAACGCCTATTCCACGGTCTATTGTAATCCTGTTTAATTTAAAACTATTGAATAATAAAAAATAATAGTAGGTATTGGAAATGATGATACCTGTATAAATAAATTTAAAAAAAAAATGTCCTGAGGATGACCTAGTTTAGGTCGAAACGTCGACAAATACATATTTTTCATCTCCAACACAGTTTTATTGACCTAAATCCAACTTTTAAAAAAACTAATCGAATGAAAAGCATGTCAAGTTCTCTATTTGTCAAGTGTCAAGTCATAAGGAAGGGAGTGAAACTGTTATGCCGGTTTTCCACCAAACAGACAAAACAAAAACAAAACCCAAATTCAAACTTTTCCCAAACATTTTCAAGACTAGCATGTTTTGAGACGGTTGGAGTTTTGTTTCCCTGAGAAAACAAAACGTAGTCCGCTTGATGGAAACAAGAGGTTTGTGTTTATTTCAGTTTTGTTTTTGTTTTAAAACATGTTTTACAACACAAACTCAACAGTCCGTTTAGTGGAAAACCGGCATTACTGTTGATCGTGGCATGAAGACATTAATCAATGCAAGTACTGAAAGAGCTGATGAATTTTTGGAATATCTGAAAAAACAGAAAGCTGTGATGTGATAATAATATGCAGTGTGTGGGTACACTATAAAGTTCAAGTGTGGCTTGGTTATTAACTAGATCCAAAAGACTGTGGTTGGAAATTGGACAGACAACAATACATTGGAACCAGTCCATATTTGATTCTCATCTGCGCCGAAAAAAACTGCTCAACAAAAATTTTTGCAATTGTAAAAGGGGATGTACTAGTATTAGACGATTATGAATCTGACGACTCATTTTCCCCAATTTTTTAAAATGTATACCGCTTTCATCACTCCTGATACTATTATTTTTTATTGTTCAATAGTTTTAAATTGAACACGATCATAATAGACCGTGGCGTGGAATAGGCCTACCGGATACCCACATCATAGTTCTTCTTCTTCTTCTTTCTTGGTTATGGCTTCTGCTCCTATTAGGGCAATTTAGCCAGCGCATTTGGGTTGGTCCGGAAAGCCGACTGGTTCTTGGCCATGTTTCCGGACTCTGACTTTATAAATTTTTCTCTTATTTTTTTTTTTTTTTTTTGTATGAGTGTGCTTCTATTTCGTGTGCAACCAATTAGTGCTGTGAACTGATTCACTTCTTTTCTACTCTGTTTGTCTTTTTTTTTTTTTTTTTGCTTTTCTTTTTTCTTCTTTCTTCTTGTCTGGTGAGCGGTGGTTTAGACAATCACTACAAAGGAGTTAACAACACAGTTATTGGAATTATTGTTGGGGATTTTGGGATTTGTGAGTGTGAAATTTATTATGTTTATAATCTCTGTTATTGCATATGAAATGAGTGGATTAGATTTTAAAGGTCAATTTTGTTCTGTTTCAGATATCGGATTATTCCTTGAATTAACGAAGCGTTCAAGTTCTTTAGAATGTTTACCATTGATAGAGGAGCACAGATGTTATTGTTAATTGCCATATTGTAGATGTCTAGATTGGGTATTTTATTGATAGGGCATTCTAAGAATAAGTGATTTAGGTCCTCAGTTTGTCCGCATTCACAGTAGGGGGAGTCTTTGATTCCTATCTTGTGGAGGTGTTCCTCTGTTAGGCAATGTCCCGATCGCATTCTCACGATGGTGGTTATGTGTCTTCTGTCTATGTATGGATATTTTTTGAACCATGATGTTTTAGGGAATTCGTCTTGGATTTGCGCATACCATCTGCCCTTTGTCTTTAATGTTTCCTTCCATGCCTTGTTATGTTCTTTTTGTATTTTTTTCTTTATCAAGGTGGTCACTTGATTTCTGTTCAATGGAATGTTCTTTGGGATATTCAACATTCTGCCGATGTTTGCCAGTTTGTCCGCTGTCTCGTTTCCTGCAATGTTTGAATGTCCCGGTATCCATGCCAGTTTTATGTCGATGTTTGATTGTGATGTTGTAATGATGAGTGCTTTAGTCTTTAAGGTCGTGATGTCTGCGTCTGGGTTCAAGTATTTTTGCTGGAGTTTTTCGATGGCACTTTTGGAGTCGGTTAGGATGATTGCCTTTTTGATTCTTTTCCGGATTATATAAGTTACAGCTTCCTGGATTGCTACCATTTCTGCCGAGCATATATCTATTTCGTCAGGCAATCTGGCGCTGAATTTATAATTATGTTGGGGGCAGTATATGCCGAATCCTGTTTTACTGTCTTTCCTGGATCCGTCGGTATATATAAGTGTGAATTCTTTGGGAGTATGTTTCTATATTGGCCATGAAAAGGTTTTTTGTGTGTTGATTGTGTTTGTTCAGTTTCAAATTTACTGTACTCATTTCTTCGAGTTGTGTATCGTATAGAAATTTATAACAAGGGAGTTTGTCTGTTTTCTCCATTTTATTGATATATGGGATTAAGTAGTTTAGGGATTGCACTAAGATTGGTATGTCCTTTCTTCTCCAGTAGTTTGCGTTCACCATGTAGTGGATTTTTATTGCCTTCAGCAGCGGGATAATTGGGTGGTCATGAAAATTAACGATTTTGGACAGGAACTTTACGCCGAGCCACTGTTGTCTGTACTCTAACTGGATTTGATTTGCTTCTGCGAGTAATACGTTTGTGGGTGTAGACTTGGTGCATCCTAGCACAACTCTGAGGGCTTGATATTGAATGCTTTTTAGTTTGGTTTGGTTTTTTTTAGTGATGTTTAGTAAAAAGGCGCCATAATCCAAATGTGACTTTACTAGTCCTGTATATATGTTGTTTAATGATAGAGGATCTGCTCCCCACCAAACTTTGCCAAATACTCTGAGGACATTGATGCCATTTGTTGCTTTTTTTGTGATGTATTCTATGTGTTTGTTCCAGTTGAGGTTATTGTCAAGTATCTTTCCTAGGTATTTTATGGAGTCGAGGTATCCAATTTCCCTATTTTGGATTTTTACTGGGGGGTACATGTTCCTTCTTTTACTTTTGGAGAAAATGATTGCTTGCGTTTTGGTATGTGAGATGGTTAGTTCTTTATCAGTGAGCCAATCAGAAATTTTGTCAAGTGCGGTATTTAATTTGTCGATAGTTGATGGTATGTTTTTTCCCTTTGTAAAGATTACTATGTCATCGGCGTAGGCCGTTGTGACAATTTCCTTGTCCTGAATTTTCAGTATTTCTTCTGTATATATGTTAAATAATATTGAACTGAGGGGTGAGGTGATCCTTGTGGTAGACCTTTTGTTGCGATTTCGGGGCCAATCAATTTTCCCTTATAATCCCTTATGAAGAGCTTCCTATTTATGAGTATTTTATATATTACATTACACAGTTCTGTTGGTATTTTTATATCGAATAATTTTTTGTATAATTTGTATATATTGACTGCATCAAATGCTGATTTAATATCCAGGAAGACAGCAATCACGGATTCTTTTTGTGCAAAAGCCATGTTAATGTAAGTGACTATGTGAGCCAGGTTGTTGTGTACAGAGTGTTTTTTCCTGAACCCTGTTTGTGTGCTATTCAAGAGTTTCTGATTTTCAATGAGCCAGTCAATCCGATTCTTGATCATTATCTCCATTGCTTTGAGAGCGCAGGATGCAAGTATTATGGGTCGGTAGCTGTCGCTGCAATCTGGGTTTTTATATGGTTTCTTGATTGGAAGTATAAGGTACTCTTTCCATTCTGTGGGAAGCTCTTGCCCTGCCAGAATGTCATTATAAATGTCAATTATTCTTGCTTTTGCATTTTGTGGAAGGTTCTTCATCATTGAGTAGGATATTTCGTCCATGCCAGTGGCTGAGTCCTTTTTTGATTTGATGGCTGCGTTTAATTCTTTTATTTCAAATTTATTTATGTTTGTTGTTGGTCTTATTTGGAAATTTGGGTCGATGTCGATGGCGGAAATTTTTGCTAGGATTTCCTGATTATTTCAGGTGGGGGTTGGTTGTTATCTTTTTTGTAGTTACCGGAAAATTTTTGGATTTTGCTCCAGACTTCCCTGATGTTGGTATTTCTATTCACCGTTGCTGAGTATTGTTTGAATTTCTCGTTTTTCTTTTTTTTGAAGAATTTCCTGGATTTAGCCATTGTGTGCTTTATTTGTATGTAATTTTCTATTGTCGGAAAGTTTTTGTATGCTTCGATTGCTTCTCTTCTTTGCTTCATCTTTTCAGAGCACTCCTTATCCCACCATGGGTTGCCTGTTCTGTTTTTGAAATTTTCTTTTGTTCTGGGGATGGTTGCATCAGCTGCTTCCTGTATTATATGGTTGATATGTGAGTATTTATTTTCTTGATTTGACGTTTCTATTTCTTTTTGTATTGTGTCGTGGTATTGGGACCAGTTTGCATTTGAAAAAAATCTTTTGGGGGGATATTTGGTTATATAATCAGCTTTGATGGTTTTGTTATTTATTTTTATTTTAGTTATGGTCGGATAATGATCACTATATCCAGGATCTTGGATGATGTCCCATGTGGCTTGGGCGGCGATTCGTGGCGAGACTGTGATATCAAGCGGGCTTGGGTTTTCATTTGGTTTAACTATTCTTGTCGATTTTCCATCATTTAATATAACTAGATTATTGTCATTTAAGATTTCTATCATTTGTTTTCCGTTAGTATTCGGGTAGGAACTGCCCCAGTTGGGATGATGACCGTTTAGGTCACCCATTAATATGATTTCATCAATTAGTGGATCTATAATGTTTTGTATATCTGCTTTAACGTTTTGGTTTTGTTGCGCTGCATAACAGTTTATTATATTCAGGTTATTTATTTTGATGGTTATATGTTCTATTGATTTTACTGCTGTTGGCGATGGAATCTCGGTGTACATTCGATTATTTTGATGCATGTGGCAACGCCCCCATAACCATCGTTTCTGTCTTTTCGAATTATGTTGTAATTTTTTATGTGGAATCTGTCATTATTTTTAAGCCACGTCTCATTTATATTGATTACATCAGGATTATATTTGTGTATAATGTTAATTAAGTTGTCCCGATTAGCTAATATGCTTCTGGCGTTCCATTGTATTACAATTAGGTTTTGTTTGGATGTTATTGTGTTGGTTGTTTGTTTTTTAAAAATTGTCGTCGGAGTCTTCCAACGCTATATTTCCATACTGTATGATTCGGGATAGTATTTCATACATTTCTCTTTGTGTCTGTTTACTTAATCTGTTGATTAGTTGATTTGTTTCGTTCAAGTTTAATGTTTCTATTGTTTGTGCAGCACTTTCAGGTCTGGAATTGGGGAAGATTAGTTGTTGGTTGTGATTTTCTCTGTCATAGCCTTGCTGAGTAATTCTTTTTTTAGGGGCATTTTGGAGGACCTGTTGATATGTTCGCTTGTTGTTTTGATTGTTATTATTTTGGGTGATGACTCTTCTTTGATTTATTTGTATTTTATTTTCCTCGGTTGCCGTTCTCATTCTTGGGGCTGGGAAGTCTCTGGGGTCTAGAATGTATTTGCTTTGTTGTGGATTTTGATTCACGCCTTGGTTTGTTTGGGGACATTGGACCGAAGCTTCATAGAATGATATGTTTTCGAATATCATGGTTTTTTTAATGTTTTGTTGTCTGGCATATTCTGGGCATTTTTTGTCGTTTGATTTGTGGTTTTCTGATTTGCAGTGAAAGCACTTTGTTGTGCAGCTTTCGTGTATCGAGTTGTCTTGTTGTAAGTTGATTGTTTCAGCGCATTGGAAGCATCTTTGCTTTCCTTTGCATAACTTTTTGGTATGGCCATACAAGAAGCAATTATAGCACTGAGTAACCCTGGGAATGTAGGGTACAACTGGGATTTCGAGATTATATAAGCTTATGTACCTGGGCAGAATGGTGCCATCAAAAGTGACTAGAATGGAGTAAGTGGGGGCGTATTCGTATTCGTTGGGTTGTTCTTGTGTTGTGCTGTTAGGCCTTCGGTGTAGGTTCATGGTTTTCTGGACTCTTCTATTCAATCGGGTGACATTATTTATTCTAATGCTTTCGGAGCTTGCTGATGAGTTTATGAGTATGTCTCTTTTCAGGGTTTCTGGGTCAAGGTCGATGTCACATCATAGTTATTAACGTTATCAGGTTCGTAGATCGGCCGGGCTGAGGTTTGTGATCCGAGGCGACAGCCGAGGATTATAATCAGCCAAGGCTATTATTTGCAGTTATCGGACGTGTTTCATTCTAAATTTTTCGTCATACTGCAGATTCTCCTATTAGGGGTATGTTTGAAAATAACGGCCGGTGGCCGTTATTTATATTTTAACAGGCCGGCGGATAAATAACGGCCGT
The DNA here is from genome assembly GCA_917834065.1 of Ceutorhynchus assimilis. Classification (NCBI taxonomy): domain Eukaryota; kingdom Metazoa; phylum Arthropoda; class Insecta; order Coleoptera; family Curculionidae; genus Ceutorhynchus; species Ceutorhynchus assimilis. Next base: position 23,664,328 of record OU892284.1, read on the forward strand.
TAAATATACATTTTCAGTTTCAATTTCGCTTATGTTATAGTAAGATAACAGTACAGTACAGCGTGAAAACGTATGCATATTATAAAGATTACAACTTTTAGAATCGTTATATCTCATAATCGGTGGCTTTTAGGAAAAAAAGTATTGAGATTTTTTATAGATACAATTTTTGTCTGACCTAATGAAATGATAAAACTTACCGTTTTGCTGAAAAACGCAAAAAACCCATTATTGAGACCATTGACCTTGAATAAAAAAATTTCCAGGTACGGGATCGTTGGGGCCTGTTTACCATTCGTTTATAATGGTGTTCCGAACATTCATACCAATTTTCAGCTCTATGAGAATTTTTGTACCCTTGCATGTTTAAATTGACCGGAGTAATTTCAATAGAAATAATGTCATAATTCACCTTTTTTTTTTGGCGCATTAGGTCTTTTTCTTTTTGCTACTGGTTTCTCATCGCCTTCTTGAACTTCTAAAACTTGCTTTTGTGAAGCCCACTCTCGATCATTGTTCCTATGCTTCCTATTCGGTCCTTTTTGAGCTTCAATTCGTGGAAGTTCAGGACGATATAATGACCTTAATCGGTTGTATTCAGCAATTGCGGACACTTGCGCTTTAATGTTATTAGTATCTAAGTTTATTAAATGAACTCCTTCTTAACTTGAAACTCTGGAAATCGCCACATACCACATATACCTGGCCGCATGAAAACACCAATAAACCTATATCAATAAGTGCATAAGGAAAACTTAAGCCTTGGCTTTTGGGAATGGTGATAGTATATGCAATATAAAAATTGGAAATTGTTCTCTGTGGACGCATGCACGACTAATAATCTCAAATTTGGGGAAATTTCATAATGAAGTCCATTGTTAAATTTTGTTTCAAGACCTTTGACTTTTTTCTTCTGATCCGCATGCCATTTCACTTTTTAAATAACTCCTATAGAACCATTTACCAGACCCAAACTATCATCTATATTTGGCTTTAACATAATTCTAACTCCTTCTTTGATTACAATTCTTTCTTCTAATTCCGCTGTCATTGAGTCATCCTCTTTATGTTTTCAAGCGCTTCACGGGCTCTTTTTAGAAGAAATTTTGGAAAGTTCAAGTTATCTAAAGCGATGAGTTCAACATATGGAATAGGAAGAGCTTCGAGCATTGATTGCTGCTTACACATACTGTGTATTTAAGAGAAGAGTCTGGGGAGCAGGCATACGGAGCTACGAAGGATGCAGAACGATATTCCGCGTATAGCTAAATTCACTAAAATGTTGCACCGATCTTATTGGGTTCGTTTAGGATCGGCTAAAATACGCACACATAGTTTGCACATACACAGTGTTTTTGGAGCAAATGGTCCCAGGTTCGATTATCGATGAAAGCAATCCTTTTTTTTTTCAATTTTTGTTTTTTCTTAGGGTTTTCATTTTTTTTCTAACGAATATTAAGAGGACGGTTTAGTTTGGATTAGCTCTGTTTAGCATTACTTTTTTTTAAGTTTTGCTTTTTTTCTTAGGATTTTTAATTTTTTTTGAGGACTATTACGAGGACAAGTTAGTTTGGATTAGCTCTAATTTCGTTTAAAATACCAACATACAAAGACTAGCCCTTATCACGAATTACAGTGAAGCTCCGTCTGTCTGTTCCCCAGACTCTTGTATTTAACGATAGCCGTGGAGGGTGGTCAAATTTTCAGGGTTTTTGTATTTTTCCATGGGTTTTGCCATAATTCATATCAGTATGCCAAATTTCAGCTTTCTAGCATGTTTGGAAGTACCTTAGAATCTTGATGATCTATATGTATATGAGTGAGTGACAAAATTGGCGTTTTTTAGGGCCATGTAACTTTTTTGTTGGTTGATGGAAATAGATGAAATTTAATTTTATTATTAGGTCTATAAAGATCTACGACTATGCAAAATTTCAGTTTTCTGGGACACTTCAGAGCTGGGTTTCAGGTAGGTCGAAAATGACCTGAAATGTTTCGAGAAAAGGTATACAGTAGTGCGCGAACTTGGCGGAGGGCACGGTAGTGCCCCCAGATATTCTGAATCAGAAAAACGAGAACTTTGAGAATTTGAAAGAAAATAAAGGGCATTCCATTCAAAAAAAGAGTACAACGACTTATTTTTTTGCTTTGCGTTGCTCATTTGTTCAATCTAATTAAGGATTCTGGCGGTTCAGATAAAATGCTACAACTTTTGTATTTACACCTTTTACCTATCCCTGTAATTACGGCTGCAGGTGATTGTCAAAATATAGTGACTCGCCCTGTACATCAGAGAGCAATCGAAAGGAGAATGGTAGGTATTACACTAGGAATCACAAGACCAACGAGTGGATAGAAAACAGAACAAAGATCGAAGACATTACACATTACCCTTTGGCAAATAAAAGAGGTCTCTAGATCTTGTCATTGCTACCGGTACTCCAAAGTTCAAAAGGCCATGCAATTCAGAACAGTCGATCATATTGTTATACATACATACATATAATTTGTAAAGAAATTGCAGGCTGAAATGTGATTATCTTTGCGCAAGTGACAGAAACTGAAATCTATGTAGATGTATCTGATGGTTACTACCTCGTGGAGGGTAGAAACCATCTGCTTCAAACGATAAATTCTTAAGAAATTTTCTCTGGATGCTTTCAGTGGCATTGATATATTCGTTATAATGCGGATTCCAAATTAGTGAGCCATATTCTAGCTTAGATCGTACATAAGAGTAGTAATAGAATTTTAAGTGTTTGACCAATATTCGCATAAGAAAAGTAAGCATCTACAAGGAAGCCTCTCTAATGCTCAGAACATGAGAGTTGAATGAAAGTTTTGAATCAAAGAGAATACCTAGGTCCTTAAAATTATTAACATACTCAAGTGATACTGATTGAATACTGTATTGATAAAATACTACATTTTTTAATTTTTTTAAGTGTGGAGGTCATAGTTTTGTACGAGGTTTTGCATTTATCAACACCACTGATTAAGTTTATTAAGCTCTTCCTGCAGCCCTACACAGTCCTCAATGGAGTGGATAAACCTATAGAGCTTAAGGTCATCTGCAAATAGAAGTAGATTACTATTAATGACATTATTAGGTAGGTCATTAATAAAAAGCAGAAACAGTAAGGGGGCAAGATTGCTACCCGTGGTGCGCCACTCGTTGCAACAAATTAAGATGACCTGTGACCCCCTATGTCCCACATACAGTTGGCGGCCAGACAAATATGAAGAAATAAAACAACATAAATCTTTATCAAAACCAAGGTGGCAGGAGAAAAGCGTGGTCTAGTCTATCAAACGCTTTTGAAAAGTCAGTGGTAAGCTGTATCAACCTGAAGACGAGAGTTTAATGCTTCCTTTAAATTGATGAAAACAAGCTGAATTAGTGTTGTACTTCTAGCAGCAAAAAAACCACGTTGAAGTGGCGTAATTAGTGAACTTACCTTAGAGAACACCCTATTATAGACAGCCATCTCGAAGACCTTGACAAAAACATTGAGTAGGCAGATTGGTCTGTAATTTTTGACTGAACTAATGTCTCCCTTTTCAAATATAGGCTCTTGCTGCCTTCCAGCAATCTGGGAATACACAAACTTTAAGACATTAATTAAAGATCTTTGACAGTGGATGAATCAGGGCAAACCTAAAGTCTTTAACGAGGAAACTACGGAATCCATCTGGCCCTTGAGTTATCTTTGGCTTGTGTCTACACAAAGCTTTGAGGATTTCATGGTCAAAAAGAGAAGTTATTGAGATATGTGCAAGTTCAGGCTGGGCATTGGAGAGTTAGATAGTGGAAGATAAACACTTTTAAAAAATGTTGTGAATGCATCAACAACATCCTGACCGTTAGTATATTCATGGCCTTCATATTTTACTGTATTAGCACAACCGTGTATTAGGTATACCTGAGTTACTTCGTTTTGAGTGGGCAAAAGACTAAAACTGGGCAGGATCAGACCTAATATTGCTTTCACAATCACATCTGTTCAAATAATTTTTATAGGCTGAGACCAGTCAGTATTGGCAAGCAAGTTATATGTATAATTTTGGAAAGTTTGCTTTACGAAAGTTATAGCGTTCAGTGTCTATATTGGGAAAAAATTATCTGACTTTGGAATTAAGTGTTTGTAAATCTATGCAGAGTGCAGGGTGATGATTGTCTTCTGGTACAAAGGGTACCATATCACGAGTCACATTACATGGAAGTTTACTAAGTACTAAGTCAAGAGTACGTTGATTAGAGTTGAGTATATTTAAAGCACATAGAATATGCACCCTCAAATGGAACTTGGCTGGCCACGTAGTGAGAAACACAAGCAACAACTGGAGAGGAAAAGTAACAAGATGGAGAACCGGGGGGGAACGAAGAAGCGACCTCAACAACGCTGGTATGGCGACATCAAACGAACAGCAAAACTAAACTGGTACCACAAAATAGAAATACCTGGGAAAACTTGAGAGAAACCTATATCCAGAGGATGGAGAATGGCTAGGAAGGACAAGAAGATATTTACAAAAAAAATGATGACCGAGATGTGGTAAAATTTTGCATGCCTAGTCTCGTAATGCGATAGATAGATACATGTTTACAGTGAAGGTGCAATTGAGATTGGACATGCGAAGCAGTGAAAAAGCATAAACCAATAGCCAACGAGTGTAAGCCGTTTTAATTGATTTTTTTCAATATTAATTGCTATAAGTTGATTATCTACAACATTATTTGCAATTTTTTCCTAAGATAAAAACGAGAAAATGGTGCTTTAGTTTTTTTTGTACATAATCCCCTGCTAACTTGTAATGGGACTTTTTGGTAATTTTGTAGTACTTGTTACGTTCTATACAATGATAACAATAACTCGTTTTTTTTTTTTTTAAATAGCGTTCTTTTGTAATTTTGGATTACCTTACTGGTTTCAGAATCTCCAAAATATTAGTTTTTAATACATTAACAATTTAGCTTGTGACACTTTGTCCACCACAGAATTCATTTCTAGAGACATTTTATTTCCCAACTATTAGTATTTTTAACAATTTGCAGTTTTTTATTTTTCTAGTCATTTATCTAGCCATGTCACGCTTTAAGTTATAAGTACCTGGTACCAGGTTACATATTTTGAGAAATAAAAAAAAGTGAATTATTTTTTTTGTTTTATTTTTATTATAAAATATTTTTTAACAAACTACCTAAAATAATCTTATAAATGAATGAAAAAAATGGATTTTGGTAGCGAATATTATATAGTATCAGATTATTCACTACCCTCTTTATTTGGTTCCACAAACAATATAATTAAGAAGCACACCACCATTTTTTCTTTTTAAACAAAAATGCAACAAATTTTCAACTTAGTTTCCTGGCGTAGGCACGTTTAGTAACATATTTTGGCCTCCCGGAAGATAAGCCACTTGTCTGGAGCGAGATAGTTGGTAAGCAATATCTTCGGCGGCTTCTATTCTCCTAAGTTCAACCAAACCTTCACCAGCATCACCAAAAGCTTTGGCCAGAAGGATTGCAGCTTGAGCGTCACCCTCTGCAGAAATTACAGTCGCTTTTTTGGTTTGTTCTGCTTTTTCTACAAGGAATCTTGCTTTTTCAGCTTCTTGTTGGGCAACCTAGAAAACAATAAGTAGGCAAATGATTATTATAATTGTAAGCTGTAGATATTTTTTTTACCTGTTTCAATTCTACAGCTAATGTGAATTCCCTGCCGAAAGTTAAATGTGTAATTGAAATATCATCTAAAATAACTCCAAACTGTGATGCTCTTTCAGTCAAATCGTCGCTAACTTTCTGAGATACGAGATCACGCTGTGTAATTAATTCTCCCGCATCGAATTGTGCAACAACTGCTTTTAAGACTTCAGTTGTGATGGATGGCAATACACGTTCCTCATAATCCTGGCCCAAAACCGAATAGATTTTCGGTAGCTGATCGGCAACCGGCCTGAACAGTATACGAAGAGTGATATTTACATTTTGAAGATCTTTACTTCCTGTGACGACTGGCACGTTCCTGGGCCTGGACCTGACGTCGAAAATGATCGGTCTTTGGATCCAGGGGATGAAAAAGTGGGTACCTTCGCCGATCACTTGCTTTTTGACTCCGGCGAATCTGTCGAAAATGACGGCCCTGTGACCTCCGTCTACATTGAAGAGGGCAGAGTTCACTACTCCACCGACTAGGGCTACGCCTAACCCAAACTGGCCGATACGGTTAAATAATTGAGATGCGGACATTGCTTAGGTTAGTTATAGAAAAAGCGGGCCAGTTTTTTGTTGTTAATAATTTGTTACACAAGCACAAGACCAAAATCACACACCACGGTCTTGTCCGTCTTTTATTTTGAGGTTGGAAAAATAATTTTGACAGTGACAATGATATCTGTCGACTGTCACCGAAACTGCAACGCTGCCAGATTCTTTTTTTTTCACCGAATTTTAAGAAACGAAATCATGAAGCACCAAATTTACTGGAAATCACCGATTTATGTATTGCGAAACTTTTTCTATTGGTCTAAAATATTCAAATTTGACATGGCGCGAAAATAATCCAGATTTTTTTAACTTTTTGCGGTGAAAAATTAAAATTAAATAGATTTCACTATGCCAAGTTAGAAGGGCTTTTATTTGCCTTCACTTCAGTGTCCACTTTGTTTATCGAGTGAAAAACCAAGGTTCTTGGTGAGACCGAGACCTCTCGAAGATGAAAGTTTTTATTTTATTTTTTTTTTTGTGGAAAAAGAGTTCGGCTGAAAGCCTATGTGGGAATTCCGTCTCATACAGTTGGCAACACTGCCGTACAATTGGAGTATTCTATTTGGATTATAGCGAATTCCATTGGCAAAAAAAGTGTAGAAGCAACCGTAAAATATGCACTGGTGACTGGAGCAACCCGAATGGAGTGAAGAGTGCACATTTAACTTCCAAGTTGTAATAATTATCCTTGAAGAATTTTGGAAATTCTAGGGGAATGAGAAGTGTTGATTTATAAAATAAAGAAAATTTTTGGTATAAAATGGTCAAAAATATCAAAACAACAAATTTCTAAAGCGCCGTCTACGAGGAGCGACGAGCAGTTGCGGAACTGGTTGCAAATACGGCAAAAATTTCCGCATATAGTTTTCTAGGGTGGGTACTCATAACTGCGAAATTCGCATTTTTTTGACATTGCGTTGACATTTTGACGTTTTATGCGTGTATCAAACGTCAAATAGGCCCCTTGCATCAAATTTTTTTATTGCAGATTTCGATAGTCCATGAAAAATAAGTCAACACGTGTTTTTTCTTTTTCTTGTTAGTCAAAAATTGACGGAGATACAACGCTTTGAAATCTCCTTCCGACGTCATAACTTAGGTATAATACGTTGTGAGTTGTGACGTCGCACATGCTCAGTATATCTATATATAAAAAACTTAATATTTGTATAACTTCCAGAATAATCATATTTGGGCGGAATGAAAAAAAAGTAACGCTTTTTTTTCGATTTCCTTCAGTTTGCAATAAACAATAATCAATTTAATTTTCCATGCAAGTACCCTATAAAAAAGTGCGAATTTCGCAGTTATGAGTACTAGGCTTAAGCCGCTTTCCAGCTGTGTGCTTCAAGCACGGTGCAGCACAGTGTTCTGTGTTTGAAACGCAAAAGATAGCAGCTCTCGAAGCGCAGTACGGCTGGAACACGAACACGCGCCTAAAGCATTTGCGCGCGCAAAAGCTCGATTGCGTGCTCAAAATGGTCAGCTCAGGAAAGCAGCTCTAGTCAGTACCTGTCTCCGAGTATACCGTTTGTTCGGTATTTTGATCTCCGAGTTCTCCGAGCTTGAATTTACCGTTTGTATTTAAAAAATGTACACAGTGCAGGCTCATTCGCGTTCGTTTATTAAAATTTCAGACACTCGACAAAATACCGAACGCAAGGATAGTTTCTTCGAACAGAGCGCTTCATCGGTAGTCTGCTGGTAAATGCCCGTTGCAAAAACAGATTAGGCTGAGGTCGGCTTTGCACTCCACGGGCGGAACGGTATGAGCATGGATGTCGTGACGTCATACGCGGTCATAAGCCCAACGCAAAAGGGAACACTCTGAGAGCTAAAACGAACAGGATCTTATCATTTCGAGCGCGCTCAAAGTTTACAGAGTGTAAAGCAGAACTCAGCCTTGGTTTGATCGTTTGTACGCATTTGGCACGTTTGGTTGGTTCGACCAGAATGCTCTATCAATGAATACTCACCGTATAGTGAATTATATTGATAGAACCAGTGCGGAAAAAATGTATTTTTATCTCTTTCTTATACAGGGTGGTAGAAAAAAACACGTAACACTCAGTGCGCACTAACCTTTTCAATAGAATTCGCTATAAGACCGTGTTCGTATTTGCGCCATCGGTACAACTCTCTCCTCTCTCTTCACGGAGCAACTTTGCACTAGCGCTTGAGTGGCGTCATTTTTTTCGTCGCCTACGTCATCGTAAGCACTATGAAATGCAATTTTCAACAAGCAGGTACTCAGGTAGGGTCAATGGGTAGGGTAGATTGGGCATATAACAATAACACACAACTACTACTACAGGATAGCCTATCCACATAAGGCCTTTGTAGTTCAAATCTCAAGCCCCCACCAGTGATGACGAAGGCAGCGTGTCGTTTCTCGCCTTGACGTAGGGTGTTTGCACCAGAGTATCATTCCGCGGACTTTTGCTTTATGCATACTTGATTTTACTACATTAATTAACACTCTAAAACAGCTCATTTTTAGATCTTGTTTGCATTTTCCTCATTGCTTTACCTATTATGTTAATCAAAATTGAATGATATTTTCCATCATAAATTTAAATTCTAAACAATCTAAACTACGACCGCTGGCGCAAACCGCTGACAACTTAGTTAATGACGTCGGCAATGGTATTTCACTATATGACCGCGATTACTAAAAACGAGGCAGATAAGCAATTCTGTAGTAGTGTGTATTAGCCTTGGTTGATAGCTTTAGGGCGGGTATTATAAAACTACTTTGAGAGTTAATTTAAAGTTAACTTCTGAAATTACATGTAATTCAAAAAGTTAACTTCAAGTTAAATATCAAAGCAGTTTTATAAATACCCGCCCTTAGCGCCATTTAACCTCCGTGGATAGTTGATTTTGATTTCGTTCGAGAGTTCCAGCTATTTTTATTTTTGTTGTTTCTTATTGATTTTTGTTGTTTATTGATTTTTGTTGTTGTTCAAATGATTTTTGTGGAGTTTTGTTGATTTCTTTCTGGTTGAATCAAACAAATTAATTTATGATGAAAAATATTATTTAATTTTGATTAACATAATAAGCAAAGAGGAAGATGCAAACAAGATCTACGAAAGCGTTGTTTTAGAATGTAAATTAATGTACTAAAACCAAATATGCATAAAGCAAAAGTCCGCGGAATCATAACGTTGGTGCAAACACCCTACCGCTTGGCGAGAAACAACACACTGCCTTCGTCATCACTTGTTCTTTGTCGTGGTGGGGGGGCTTGAGATTTGGTCTGCACAGGCCTTATGAGGCTGAACTCTATAGCGTGCTTCCTCAACACACCCGCCAATGGTATTTATAAAGTTGCACTCGCGGTAAGGAATTGGAACGATCCAAAAACCCTCCGCATGAGCAGCTTAAATTATGAAGATGGTGGTTCACTACTGGAATTGCCGAACTTTCACTTCCAGTATTAAGGGCGGGAATTATAAAACTACTTTGAGAGTTAACTTAAAGTTAACTTCTGAAAATACATGTAATTGAAAAAGTTAACTTCAAGTTAACTGTCAAAGCAGTTTTATAATACCCGCCCTAAGCCTAGTACTCATAACTGCGAAATTCGCACTTTTTTGACATTGATTCGACAATTTGACGTTTGATTCACGCATAAAACGTTAATTTGTCGAAGCAATGTCAAAAAAGTGCGAATATCGCAGTTATGAGTACTAGGCTTTAGCTGGGTTCGGCTATTCAGCGCGGAGTTAGAGTGGAGTGAACAGAGCTAATGGAGTCACCCCTATGGTAGCAAATATCCAGTTAAGTTCCATAAAATTTTGTAGAGGGCGCGAGTGAACTTGGAGTGCTTTGAATTTTGGCGGTAAATGTCAATAGTTTTAAACCGTTTTAGTAAGTGGAAGGAAAGATGACTACATATGAACAATGAACAGTGAATAAGTTAAAATAGCTTCCAAAACGTTCAGTAGCCCTTAAAGAATATTTTCAAAAGTGTCAGCACTAGCTTGTCACGAAACCACACATCAAATTTGACTTTTGAGGTTAAAATTACATTGGATTATTAACGCGCCAAAATTCAAAAAGCTCCAAGTACAGAAGTGCCCTCTTCAACTCAACTGTCAATATTACTTGCCATTACAGTAAAAAGCAATACCCGAATCTTAACCCGAACGGGTGAAGTGCCAATGGAGTCACTCGGAGTGCACGGAGTGAGCAAGCCGAACCCACCTATTGTTGAACTAGAATCGGGTCTGGAACTGCTTATTTCAAATCTGAATATATGGGATTTAGGTGAACATCCCTCATAAAACATGGAAAACAACGTATTTGATGGACCTAATATTCGCCTGCGCACTGATTGACAAATGGAAATTGTCATAAAATACAGGTAGGTCCATTGGGTAGGTCGCATATTGACATGACAATTGAATAGAAGCCGCTGATTGGTGGAAAGGTGGAAGTTGAGGTGGAATTTATTTTCTTGCTGCGTTGCTTATTTTCATTGATAAATAATCGCATTCCACGTGTTAGAAAAAGATACAAAATAACACAAGGATTAATAAATAGTGGGGAGAGATGCGGTTTCTGGGATGTAGTCAACTAATATTTATTGTTTACTGTTCTGTCTATCTGTGTTAATAGAGGCGATTTCGGCAAGCTTTGGTACCTACATGGTTTGGTACCCTGTGTGGTCTGTCAAATGCATACCAACCAATTTCGGATACGAAAATGATGTCGTCACCGTGACTTTGGTATCCTTTTTGGTCTGTCCACAGGTCTGTCAAATAGGATACCGTGGTGGTGGTCAGCAGCACGGTTCTTCTCATTTGGTATAGTGCTATCTACGATAATCTACGTCTATTTTCGTTTTGTCCTGCTCTGGGAAATGTAAATAAATGAAAGTTCATTAGAATTTGAATAATTTGAAATTTTTAATATATATATTTGTTTTTTCGCCTTCATTTTCCTGTTTTCTCGATGTTTTGACTGCCAAATAATGTTTAACGATCATTTGAAAAATGGCTTTGAACGACAGATATGGGGTAACTTTTTTGCTGAATGGATTATGGAATAAGCTTTACATTTACAGAAAACGCTGAATTAGCCAATAAGTTACTCAAAGGTACTGTCTAGACAGTGCTGATTAGTGATTATAGATTTTAGTCAGTGCAGTCAGTATTTAGTCACTTCCAAAACTAGAAGAACGACAAAAAGTTAGGTTACGGCTCGTCTCATGGCGTTTCTGATTGGTAGATTTAGTGCGGAACTAGTGCAGTTTTTTCTATTCCTGTCATTTTCTTCTACAGGTCGATTAAAAGGATGCAAATACACTCAGTGTGCACTGAATCTACCAATCGGAAACGCCATCAGTCGTCTCTTCCCCTCTTTCATGACCTACCAAACGAATTTGGAATAAAATGGTTTCTTACGTCATTTCTATGACGTTGCAGGTACCAATTGGTTAACCAAATGGTATACCAACCAAAGCTTGCCGAAATCGCCTTAGGTCATTGGTCAAAACAAATTTGAAATAGCTGTCATTGTCAGCTGTTTGGTATTTTCGTTTATTCGTTTTGAAATTTGATTGTTTTTGTAACATATTTTTCTTTATTTTATATAAAGTAAAACAAATCTTATCATAATACTCATTAAATTAGATAATTCTCAATTTTAAAGACGCAAAAGTGATTTTTGGTTTCCAATCAAAATGATGTCAGGTATGACAAACTTTCTCCTATAAAAAACTAATCACAGAATTTCACTTTCTAATTGCTCCTAATTATTTTACAGCAAATCTTCCCACCAGAACCCTAGGCGATGGCATGGAAAACAATCCGAACAAATTTCTGGAAATAATAAACATCAACCAACTACAAAAACCATCACTGGCAATCCTAAAGTCCATGGAACCAGTACGACCCACATCGAAAATAATAAATTTAGTGCCAAAATATGTACCTCAAGAAAAGAAGGTGACAAATATCATACTATCGAAGCCAAAAGAACCCAAATTTGTACCCTACGAACCTTATAAGGCAGCAGTGCAACCTATAAAATCCAAAAAAGTTAAAAGGCAACCTATCAGCGTTGATTTTAAAACCTCTAAAAATAATGTGGCAATTCAGGAGTTGGTAAAACAAATGTCTGATATAAGAACCACGGAATTAAATAAGTTGAAAATGACTGCAATGGGTGAAGAGGAAGTTATACCTAAAAGGCAATGGCAAAAAGAGAGGGAAGCTTACGAAGTGGATATTAAAAATTTGAAAGAAACCAAAGCTCATCTGGAAAATCAGTTGAAATTTCAAGCTCAGGTTAATAGTGAATTAAAAACTTTATTAGGTAAAATGAATTGTCTATATGGCATTGGGCATTGGTATATAAATTTACTAATTATGGGTAGTTAAATTTGAATCCATCAAAATTGCTCCTTTTTTGCTTTCCAGTTGCTGCAGTAGGTGAAGATTTGGAAGCCAGAGTACAGCATCTTACTGAAGACAAACTGTCCTTGGCCAGAGCCTTACTGAATTCAGCCAATCACTTGACATCACATCAGGAACAGACTGAATGGCTGAGCGGACAGTGCGAAGTTTGGAGAAGCAAATTTTTAGCTTCAAGGTAAGAACGTAGTACATTGGTACATACACACTTAAATATTCATTGATGTGGGATGTTCCCTCGGATGTTCTACATCAATGAATATTTAAGTGATGTGTTAACTTAATTGTGTTCTTTTAAGGCATGTTTCTCACAATCATGTCCTACAAAATGATTTTTTGTTGATTATTTTTACTACTATTGGCACTATCTCTGTCTTTTCTGGGGCTACAATTCAGCTCATTTCAACTTATTTCTCTGTTACTTTGTGTATCATGTAATCAATCAATCAATCATGTTTATTAAATGAGCAATACATGCTGTATAACATAATAGTTAAGTCTACAGTTAAATTTAAAATAAGGTAAAAAAAATAATAATAATAAAAATAAAAATTACACATGTACTAAATAATATGAAATATTTGAAGAAAACACATGACACATTGGTTCCTTTGAAGCTGACTAGCCAAATGAAATTTTTCATCTTCCCTCCATCTATTCTTGGAAACTGTAATGAGCTCTATATTCCAGGAATCTTCTAATTGTTTTAGTAAATGAACGCAGATTCAGCCCTCTAATTTCTTGTGGTAGTTTTTTAAAGAATGCTTTTCTTTGCTGAAATATCTTATTCTTGGCCTGTGGAAGGCTCAAGATGTTGCTCTGTCACGTACTGTAGGAATGCGTATCGCCCCGTCTATTATATAAAATGATGTATAAAACGCGAGCTTTCATAAATACAAAGGTTGTATATGGTGAGGATCTTGAGCACTCAGAAAAGTGGCTTACAATGTGTGGTCTGGCTTTTAATGCCTTTCAGGATATATATGGCTCGCTTTTGTATTACAAAAGTTTATTCCAAATTTGATATTGTGAATTCCATAGTGTAGATGACTCTCAAATAGAGCGTAGAAGGTTTGCTTCGCTGTCATTGTGTCAATATAAGTAGCTGTGGTATTTATTGCAAACAAAGCTGAAGCCAACTTCTATGCTAATAAATTTATATTGATATCCCACCTGAGATCACATTTAAGCATTATTCCAAGGAACTTATATTCACTGTGTGCTTCTATAATAAATAAGGTTTCTAATTTTCATTATTCAATTTTGTAAGGCTTTCTTACTAAAATTCATATTGTCACGGCTTTGGATTGCCTGATAGAAATCTTGGGTTCGTTGTTCGTTTCGTTTATTCCAAAAATCGAAGTCCAGTTAACACAGCAATAATTTATTACACGTAATAATACACTCTGACACTAATTACTTTAATAACTAACTCAACAATTACACTCTTTACTATCACTATTTAAATCGTATCACAGTCACAGTCGAACTGAAACCTAAACTACAAAGCAATAGCGGCCTTTTATATATCCCTAAATCTATTCCTGTAAAATCTAGAACACCCACGATAATCTTATTTTCTCGATTATAGTAGAATTAATAATTCGCTAGATTCTAGGATATTCGACAATTCTTGACAGCCTGGCGGACGCCGTTCCTCTGGCGAACACCGTTCTTCTGGCGTCAGCGTTATCGTAACAATATACTTGGTTTTTGTAACGTTGTCAGATATCAAAAATCAAAATCAAAATATGCTTTATCGTCGTAAAAAAATAAATCCATTGACAAAGCCAGTAATTCCTAAACCTAAACTTTCAAAATAAAAATAGCATAACATTAAACGAGGTAGGGATATATAGAGTATACAGATGAAACCGAAAACAACAAAACTACCATCCAAACATCTTCAAAGGGACAACAAAACAAAATAGGAACATCGTTTGGCATGGTAAGGTTAAAAAAATAAAAATACATTACAATTAAAATTATACACACTGATTACACTTAGTTGTTGATTAAAATACTTACCTAAAAACGTTTACAGTTGTTACACACACAAAGAATTTAAAATAAAAAATAAAAAATAAATAAAACTTAAAATAAATAGAAATAAATAAAATTTAAAGTGCAAATCAGACTCAAGGAACAATAATGTGTGTCTTTTTGGCAGATAGTAAAATTTTAAATTAATAATGATCACAGAGATATTCATTTATAGAGTAGTATGCCCTATCAGTAAAACAATCACTTACTTTTCTTCTAAATTTTTTGAAATTATCAACAGATTTAAATTCTGGTGGTAACTTATTAAAGATTTTTACACTTCTATAAATAATGGAGTTTTGTGTAAGGCTGGAACTAGGAATAGGAAGAGGAATATCATTGTGATTTCTGGTTTGATAAAAATGAGCATGAGTGACATCTTTATATTTTTTGAAAATTAAGCTCACAGTTTCCAATATGAACAATCCAGACAATGTCAAAATCCTCTCTTTTTTGAAGAGGGGCTTACAGTGGTCCCTAAATCCGGCCCCAGTTTGTTAATATCGAATAAATTTTGTAGTTGGATGAGATATTTTTGTATACAGCTATGGAGGTCGTCTTCATCGGTACAGCACCATGTTGCAGTGGTGTCGTCCGCAAAGAGTGTGATGGTAGCTTTGACGGACAAGGTCGAGGTCATTTATAAATGGTAGGAACAGTAACGGTCCCACTGTGGAACCTTGGACCACTCCAATGTTGATTTTCCCATCTTTTGATGTTATATCGTTGCCTTCATGATCCATATTTTGTATTTGTAGCTGGAGAGAAGCTTCTTATCCAGCTGTTGATGTCATCCGTAAATCCGTACCACTCAAGTTTACCAAGAAGGATTTTGTGGTTTACACACTCGTGTGCAGGCATTTCCCGAATCAAAAAACAATTGTTGCGATTGCCTTGTTATTATTTCTGGCTTCGTATATTTTCTGGATTGCGCCGTAGACAGCGTCAACGGCGTTCTTTCCTCTTTGGAATCCAAACTGTCCCCGATGTATTATTTTGTTTCTGTCTATGAAACCCTCCATCCTAGATTTCATCCAATTTTCCGTAAGTTTTGAAAAAAAAAAGAAAGCACTGATATGAGCCTATAATTATCTGGATCAAAGCACTGTCCACCCTTGTGTACACGTATGATATTTGCAGTTTTCAGGCACATGGGAAACAATGTTGTCTCGAATAAGTCGTTAATTGCTTAACATATTACATAAAGCAGAGTAGGTGGTAACTTTCTGAGTACGACGACCGTAACATCATCAGTGCCTGGCATCTTTTTGCTTGCTATGTGTGACAGGGTTGTTTTGATCTTTTCTGTCATAGTTGGTGCAAAGTGCAAAGAAAAATTAAGATTCGGTTTGGGCTGGAACTATGTTGAATATTTTCGGGACATTTGGTATATTTTGAGCAATCATGATGGCAACTGTGGAATAAGGCTCGATAAGTTCGTTGGTTGCATCTTTTACAGTTTCGATAACCATATTGTTGACTGTGATTGTGACTTGCTTTTTATGTTTTCTAGTTCTACTGGCTATCTCATTAATGATGTTCCAAGTTTTTCTGGTTGAGTTTTTGCAGCTTTTAATTTCACCGATGTAGTATGATTGCTTAGCTTTTTTGGCGACAGCTCTGAAAGCACTCCTATATCTTCTATAATAGAGTTTAATGCCAATATTATTGGTATACATATTTACAAAACTTTTCTGGAATCTTTTGCAGGTGATTTTTTACCCAAAAACTAAATAAATTGACATCACAAAATTCCTCTAACTAAACAAAATGTAAAATAAATACTGATTCTCAATCATCAGTGCTTCATCTAAATGTTGAGGACTTGAAGAACATACCAGAAACTAATAGTAGTACGGACCATAATTTATATATTGGTCATGTTAACATCAGATCCCTTGTTCCATGCTTTCCTGATGTCTGTGACCTGTTGCAACAACAAAAATTTCATATTTTTGGAATAACTGAATCTTGGCTTACACAAGAATATCCTGACAACCTCGTGAATATCCCTGGGTATAAGTTATTCAGAGCAGACAGAGTTAGTAGGGGAGGAGGTATTTGCTTGTACGTCAAATCAAATCAAAATCAAAATATGCTTTATTGTAAAAAGAGAAAAATATCTTGTCTACAAAGCAGAAAAATACGATAATAATAAGAAAAATACAATAATATAACAATAAACACAATAATAAAATGTCATAATTTAAATTTACAAACCGCCGTAAGAATAGATACAATTATTAAAACTAAAAACAAAAATACTTATGAAAACAGGACATTAAAATGAAAGTACTTGACAAAATCAATAGCTGCAAACCTCGCTACAAACAATCATCGTAATACTCCTCCAGGCTGTAATAAGACCTTGCCATCAATACACTCTTCACCCTTTTCCTGAACCGCGAGTATGGCAATTGTCTATATTCGGTGCCCAAATGGTTATATATCTTGAGGCCTTCATATATAATGGATTTTTTTGTCATTCTGGGAATAGGGAGTCGTAGGTTTTGGTTTGCATTCAACCTTGTGTTATGCAAACGGTCAGGGACCTCAAAACACGATTTTTTGTGAATCAGACACACTGTTTCAAGAATAAATAAAGACACGACTGTCAATATCCCGTGTGTGATAAACAGTGGTCTGCAATGTTCCCTTACTCCCACCCGACACATAAATCGTATTGCTTTTTTCTGCAATACAAATATTGAATTAAACAATTGTTGATTACAAAAGCCCCAAAATGTTATACCGTATCGAAGGTGCGATTCAAAAAGTGAAAAATACACCATCCTTGCCGTCGCGGTACCCAATTCGTTGGAAACGACTCTGATAGCAAAGCAACCAGAGGCCAGCCTAGAGCTCAATGATGAAATGTGTCTATCAAATTTAAGTTTGTTGTCTATGAGAAGGCCCAAGAACTTAGTGACTGGTTCATTTTCGATTTGTTGATCATTTATCTTTAAGTCATGAAAACTAAAACCAAAAGTCAGTATATTAGTTTTAGCGATATTTAAGCTGAGAGAATTAGCATCACACCAACTCTTGATTTTTGGTTGGTCCACAGTTATCATCTCCCTAAGATTATCGCCTGTTTCCGCATGCCATAGAAGAGTGGTGTCGTCCGCGAAGAGAGTGAACTTACCCCGAATATTCACCATCGCAAGGTCATTAATATACACCAAGAAAAGAACAGGTCCCAACACCGATCCCTGCGGTACACCATGGTGACATACCAAGGGAGCCGACTCATCATTGCCAACTTTCACCACCTGAACCCTCTCCGAGAGATATGTTTTGAACCATAGATTCGCCTTTCCCCGTATACCACAGCGGTGAAGTTTCCGCAGCAGCACTTCGCGATTTACGCAGTCAAAGGCCTTTGAAAAGTCGCAAAATACTGCTGCAGCCACATCTCCGCCATTCAGACTTGTGTAAAGGGTCTCCAGAAGCGAAAAGATTGCATCACTCGTACTCTTAGATGCTTGAAAACCAAACTGAGAGGCTGTTATCACATTAAATGCCGATAGAAAATGAACCAGCCTCGATTTCACTAGCTTCTCAACGACCTTCGAAAGGGTGGCAAGTAGCGATATAGGGCGGAAATTAGATGGATCTCCGCAACTCCCCCCCTTGTGCAACGGAATCACAACCGCCCGTTTCAAGCAGGATGGAAATTCGCCAGTTTCGAAAGATACGTTAATCGCATTTGCGAGTGAAAGTAAAGCAGATTCTGAAAGATTCTCAAACACCTTAATGGACATTCCATCATATCCAGAAGAATTCCTATTCTTGATCTGCGAAAACACATCCTTTAATTCAATCACATCGACAGGGTGAAAGTAGAAACTGCAGGGAACATTGAACTCCCCAAGAAAATCCAAAGGATCTTTACTACTTGTAGTATTGGATGTTGTTCTCTCGAACACAGAACAGAAAAAAGCATTCAGAGTATCAGGCTCCATGTTGACAGTTCCAGAACATGAGGTATGTCTGCCTCTTAAATCATTTATGATAGACCAGTTTTCCCTTGTTCTGTTTCCAGCCCATGTAAAACGATGTTTATAATGTAAATCCTTGGCATTCCTTATGGTTTTCCTGTAAATACGTCTATATGAATTAAAATAAGATAAGTTGTTGTTAATATTAAATTTACGAATATAGTGCAGACAGCGCAAATTTCTAGAAGATACTCTTATTCCAGATGTTACCGATGGTTTACCTTTTTCAGATTTTATTTTTATTTTTTTTTATAGGAAATATTGTGTTAAAAAGGTCAGTTAGCTCGCGATGAAATGCACCCAATGGATCGGAAGACCCTGCAATGTGGTCCCACTGTACGGCTGCGCATTGCTCCCCAAAGGTTCTAAAATTTTTCGCACTAAAAATTCTACCCATTCTCCGTTTCTCCGTACGTATCGGATTGTTTGCAAAGTTTGGCAGTTTGCATATCAGAGGTACATACAAGTGACTCACTGGCACAATTGTGAGTAGAAGTGAACTTTAGAAACAAAACATTGCTAATAGGTACTTTATATAAACCCCCATTAGTTTTCTATCAATCTTTATCTAGTGTAGAGAATGTATTATCTAGTTTATATGCACCTTATAATCATGTTATCTTAATGGGAGATTTGAATTACAATTTCTTGTCTAAGTCAGTGGAGTACAAATACTTGCAATCACTGTTGCAAGTATTCAGTTTGAAACAAATTATTACTGACCCGACAAGGGTAAGTAGAAATAGTTCAACTTTAATAGATATTATTTGTGTAAATGATAATATAAATGTTCTTAACAGTGGCCCTATGGGCATGCTCAATATGACAGACCATCGACTAATTTATTCTCTAGTAAATATTGTAGCTCCCAAACTAGTTAAAAAAACAATTACATATAGGGATTTTAAACATTTTAATAAACTTGAGTTTGAGCAAGATCTCCAGCATATAAAATATGACTTAATCATGCAACAAGAATCTGTAAATAATATGGTGCTAGTACTCAACGAGCAGTTAACCGACATTTTCGATAGGCACGCTCCACTAAAATCCGCTGTGATAAAACATGAAACCGTATATTAAGCCAGTCCCAGACGCTACGTGTATTCGGCGAATAGGCGAATATTCGTCATTCGCACGAATCTTTGCCTGATCTCCCACACCGCGTGGTGCTATGGCTTGTAAATTGTGCAGAGGCCCGTCGATTTCCAGTGGCGTTTCATGCTTGACGTTTGTTTAATTCAAATCGACAGTGATGAAGAGCAGATTGTTGCCGCCGCTACTTGTGTCATTTTCAGCAGGTATCTTTGGGTTCCAAGTGACAGGTTCATTTTCAAATAATTGTAAAAATTTTAACGTTAATTCATCGGTCCACTCCATTTCTTGTCTTAATTAAAAATAACTAAAAATGCAAAAATCGACCTTACGGCACTGCACACCGCTATAAACTGACAAAACACTATGCATATACCCCCGAAGCGTCTGGGAGCAGTGCGAAGTCACACGTAGTGGACTTCGCCTCTACTTCGTCTACCTTTGCTTCGTACCAGTTTACCGACAATTGGCGGGAAAATGATGAAGGACGAATATTCGCCAAAGTTACCTTCCCACACGCTACGCGAATAAGCCCGAATACCAAATATTCGCCGAATACACGTAGCGTCTGGGACCGGCTTTACGTTTACCATAAGGGAAATCAGTAAATTAAAGGAAAAGCATTTAAGAAATTTAGAATCAAAATCTACTTATCAGTCGCAATTTGCAGTGAAAAACAACCATACATGCACTTTGAACTTAGTAAACATAAAAAAAAACACAAAAAAATTATGGTCTGATGTGAGAAACTGGAACATCCACTCAAAAACTAATAGTGAGTTACCTGAACACTTAAAAAATGTTAACCAAATCAGTCAAGCTTTTGCCAGTGTGAGTCAGTTAGCTGTTGCGGTTGATGATACTCTCCTCAATTTTTATAACTCTAACAGGTTTGAGAGACCTGATGATAATACACTTGATTTTGTAAAAATTTCCGAATATGATGTACTCAAATCGTTTAAGAGAATTAAGTCAAAAAGCATGGGCATAGATAAAATAAGCTACAATATGATACTTTTTAGCATAAATAGTGTTGCATATTATGTTGCTGAAATTGTCAACAGATCTATGGAAACGGGAGAGTTTCCAACAATATGGAAAACCTCTTTGATTAGGCCTTTACCAAAAAACAACAAAATAGAAAAATTTTCTGAGCTGAGACCCATTTATCTGCTGCCAGTGTTTGCAAAAATGTTTGAATCTATAGTATCAGATATTCTCTTGGAATTTGTTGATAATTATAGTATTATACCTGTAACACAATCAGGCTTTCGAAGGAACCATGGTACTGTCACTACTGAAATTGTTACAAACATTGATTCCTCAAAAGTGTCCTGCTTGGTCCTAGTGGATTTCAGCAGGGCATTTGACCTAATCAATCATGAACTGTTAGTCACAAAATTGAGGTACTATGGTTTTTCTGAGAGGGTCTGTCTGTGGTTTAGTAGTTATCTCCAACCAAGAACACAGGTTGTGGAGCTTGAGGGGGCAAGATCGGAGCCTGTTGAGACGTCACTTGTGGTCCCACAGGGGAGTGTACTTGGCCCCTTATTATTCAATATTTACACAAGTGATCTTCCACAGCAGGTTAGGACTTGCTCAGTCAACCTCTATGCTGATGATACCCAGCTGCTGGTTGGTTTTCCTCCAGAGGATTCGTGTCTGACTATGCAGAGAGTAAATAATGATCTAGAGGAAATATATAAATGGTCAACAAAACATGGCTTGGTCCTGAATGCAACAAAAAGTCACTATATGATTATAGGTTCAAATAATAATAGGCAACAATTTCTCCAATATAATTTTACAACCTTACATATTAGTGGATCTATTTTGCCCTCTGCAGAGTCAGCCAGGAATCGGGGAGTTACCTTTGATGAGAGGCTTGACTTTCAGCTACACGTGAACAAAAAGCTGTCATTTGTATATGCCAAGCTGCGAAGTCTATATCCTTTTAAATTCATCCTACCTACTGAAATTGAAGCACTAATTTTTCCTCAGTTGGACTACTGTAGCGTAGTTTTTCACCATTATCTTAGCTCTGAATATAAGAACAAAAAACAACTTGCACAAAATTCTTGTATAAGATTTGTTTTCTGTGTAAGGAAGTTTGATCATGTGACTCCCACATATTTAGCAAACAGCGTACTAAAATATGAGCAACGTGCTGTCCTGCATTTTGGGCAATTTGTTTGTAAAATTTTTAAATTGGACAGCCCAAGTTACTTGGTGAAGTATTTTATCGGGAGGCAAGACTTACACAATCCTAATCTAAGAAATATGGTTCGCTTTCACATACCCCAACATAAAACAGCAACATTTAGAAACTCTTTCTCTTGTCTTCTACAGCAGGCACAACAAATAAACACATAAATTGTAAAAATTATTTTTTTCAAAAACAAGGTAGCATGGAAGAACACTATGTGAATGTTTCCTTTTATGTAATGTAAACTTTTTGTTATGTTGCATAATAAACGTTTATTTATTTATTTATATGTAGCCAATAATCTCTTGTTTTTGAAAGATATTTTCATTCCTCTGGTGATTGGCCTGATGTTTACGGGTCTTTTCGTAAATACAGAATTGAAGATTTCTATGATTATTCCACTCACCCATAAGACAAGTGACGATTTTCAGAATTACAGCGAAAATTCTCTTTTCCATTTGTTTAACTAGAGAGAATTACAGCGATAATTCTCCGATGTTATTGTATACATGGTTGTCATGCTAATTTTTGATACAAACAAACGGTTCCTTATAGCAACCATTTATTTGTATTAATTGTTAAGATGTTCAAATCGTTTAATACATATTTATTTCCATATTTTTTGCATTCTCATACGTGAAATAATCCTCTAAATACCACTCGAGCTTTAAAATGGACCAGAGAATTTCATACATCTGTCAAAACTGGTATTCCAACAATGAATTGACATGTTTTGATTGTTGATTTGAACCAATCAGATTGTAATTACGCGATAATTTGCACTAGTGCAAATTTGACATTTTTTGACAAAAAATTTAAATTTTTGATTTATGAAATTCTCTCATTAAATACAACTCGTGCAATGGAAATATATTTATAATAAATTCGAAGAGCGAATCTTGATCTTAACGCCATCTAGGACACGATAATCAACACTACACGCAATTTTGCTGTGCTAAATGGTGAACGTTCCAGGCAGACCAAAATTCAGTTCGTTTGGGTTTCACCCAAAAGTACCACTGTTTGAGAAAAGTTTTTATATATATATATTTATAATTTTCGACAAATTTGCACTCATGCGTTTTTAACTGAAAAAGGCACTCGTGCACTACGCGCACTCGTGCTCTTTTTCACCTAAAAATGCATTCGGGCAAATTTCCCAAAAATTATCAATAATTTCCATTGCACTAGTGATATTACTATTGATAATTTTTCACTCATGCGTGTTTTCTTTGCAAATTTCACTCGTCCTGCGGACTCGTGAAATTATAGAAAACACGCAATCGTGAAAAATTATCGGTAATTTTGAAGCTCTCGTGGTATTATCCCCGAAAATTGAATAAAAGGCCTGAAAGTTCTCTGAAGGAGCACCTGTGTAAATCGTGAACCATTATGCATGATGTAGTCGTTGAGAGAATAAGTTCTTGTTGTGCTCGGAGAACGACCTACATGTCATCACTTGCAATCTATTTTCTATATAAGTATTTATTTCTCATATTGCACATAATCATCTCGTGGTCTGATAGATCAGAATGACTCACAGTGGTAACTACTGGGTCTTTCTTAAAATTGGTACAGCACTAATCAATAACGGAGCAGGAAGACTGGCTTATTCTGTTTATTTTTTATACATGCATTTTCATATCAGATGTCGCTAGCGCACATTTAAGTCTTGTTTTTGCTTGGCTGTCTTCTATGTAATTTGAATTGAAATTACCCACTAGTATCTTCATGGCTCTATGGGGAAGGCTGACCATAATTTGATGCAGGTTTGAGCAGAAGGTTTTGACATTTCCTGTGGGAGCTCTATGAATATTGATGACGTAGGTATTTATATCTTCTATTTCAACGCAGCAGCATTCGAACGTCCTGTCTAAATTGAGCGATGCAAATCGGTCAATAGATTTGGATCCAACGTTGTCTGTAACAAGTATAACGCTTCCCCCATTTGACATGTAGATCTTACGTAATGGATCTTGTTGTGTACCCGCTAATGCAAATATTTTCGCTTGTATTGATCCAATGCTCTAGCAGGCGATTTCCGAGTATTGCAAGTTACATAGTAGCTCTTCTGTTTCCTCGATTTTGTTTCTAATGCTCTAAATATTTATCGAGAGTAGGTTGGGGTTGTGTGTTGGCTTTTTGAGGCTTCCTACAGCGACTCTATTGAAAATTCCTATAATCCGATGCGGCCTTTGTTCCAGACTTTACTCCGGTCTTGTTTTCTTCTCTACTAGTTTTTTTGTTTCAGTTAAATTTTATTTTTTAGAGAAGGAAGGCAAATGATGACAAAAGTACAAACCCTCGTGAAACAAACTATTAGGTCATGTTACTGTGTTAGGACTATTTGATGTTGCATTTTCGTCTCTGTTTCTTCTGCTAGGAGTGATATACTTTGTAAGTATTTTCGAAGCTAGGCATACCTTCTCTGGGAGCGTAGCTGATCATTGTTAGTAACACTGGAACTCGTCGGAATTTAGGTATCCGATTTGGGTGTCAAGTAGTTCTTGGCATATTGCTAATCTTTGTTGATCAATAAAACCGTTCAAGATTGGTCTAGATCTGAAATGTGAAAGAGCGACAATTACTGTACTAGCGTTGATATTTTTCAGCATGTGAAATATCTTTTGATTAACATTTATCCGTCTTTCGGCGTTCCTCAAGTCCTCCGAAAATTACTACTCGATCAGCAGGTGTTGAATTTCTGCATAGGAGGCATAAGGAATCAACAATCTCTTCTAGCAATGCACTGGACTTATACTGATAGTTGATAATAAAAGCATTTTGTGTGGCTCTTTTGAAAATAAGACCGAATCCCTTCACAATATGATGTCCAATAATAAGTAATTGGGGTTTTCTGGAATATCGTCTTCGATTGGGGTTGTTGTTTTGATCTTTTGACAGTTTAATTAGTATTTGGTCCTGTTTCTTCCTAATACAGCAGTTATTCACAAATATTTCCAGCAGTTTTTTGTGAATACCAGTGATTTCTTCCGAGAATTATCAGGCTTTATGTGTTTCATGTTGGAATTTTCTGTTCTCGCTTTCTTTAGATCTGCCAGAAAGTATTCATTTTCTTTGGTGAGGACTTCGATTGATGTCAGCTATTTGCCTTAATTTGTTGAAACTCTTTGCGCAGGCGCTGATTTTCGTAGCTACATTCATTTATCTTCACATGCAGGGCATTTTTTTTCTGTAGAAGCGATACAATTTCCACATCTTGTTTGCTTATTTTCAATGTATAATTTTTAATCTGTTTTGCATATCAAATCAAAAATTGCTTTATTGTCAAAAATACAATCTTATTGACAAAGTTAAACTTAAATTTAGTATCAACGAAAAGCCTTAGAACTAGTTAGGTACATGAAAGGAAAATAAAAAACAAAATAAAAATACAATGCGCACACTCGAAAAACAAACAGTTTAAAATATACAGAGACGTAAAGTAAGCCTCGAATTCTAGCTACGAATTAGGAAAGCATACCACAAAAAATCAAGATCAAATCAAGAAGTTGACCTGAAAAAAATTTTTTATTCACAAAGCATATAGGTAACTTAAATAATAATTGAAAATATCTATGAAAATACAATTTAAAATTTTTGCTACGATAAAAATATGCTCACAAGGTATCCTCAAAGAATTCTTCAACATTGTAATATGCCCTAGTCAAGAGCAACTCCCTTACCTCCTTTCTAAACCTTCTGTACGAACGTAAAGATCTAACACTCAATGGTAGAAAATTGAAGGCTTTCTTAGCAAAATAAACAAAAGACTTCTTCACCAAGGTGCTTCTCGGAATTGGCAGTGGAATATTATAAGCTTGCCTAATGGAATAGTGCCTCACCGCAGAAAGTTGATCATAGTATTTCCTATAGACCAGGCAAACACTTTCGAGTATATATAAACATGGCACAGTTAAAATTTTATGGGAAATGAAGCTAGGTTTGCAAGATTGTCGGAAGGGAATTCTGAGCATAAACCTAAGGGCTCTTTTTTGCAAAATAAATATGGAGTTGAAATTTGCAGTACTGCAGCATCCCCAAAATGCAATACCATAAGTCATGTGTGATTCCACAAGAGAAAAATATGCGGTCCTGAGAGCTCGCAGCTCCAGCTGCTCTGAGAGCACTCTCAAGGCATAACAGCTAGACAATAACCTTCCAGAGAGTGCCGCAATATGCTGCTCAAACTTGAGACTCTCGTCCACTGAGACTCCAAGAAACTTTGCACAGATGGTGGGATGAATAAAAATACCACATAAGGAGATGTTGGATAATGAGCACTTGAAGTTTAACATATTGGTCTTAGATATGTTGAAGGATAGATTGTTGCTGTCGCACCAGGTTTTTATTAAATCTAAATCATTGATCATGCGTTCCAAGAATTCACCACTGTTCGCATGCCAAACAATGGATGTGTCGTCAGCGAAAAGTCGAATACTTCCTCTGACCCTAAGAGAGGCTAGATAATTGATATATATCAGGAATAAAAGGGGGCCAGGGAGGCACACCGCAGTTGTTGCTCATTTTATCCGAAAACTCGCCCCTATGAGAAACTACCTGCTGACGATCACCCAAGTATGACTGAAACCAATTTAGAGACACACCTCTAAAGCCATATACTTCAAGCTTGCGGAGCAATACAGAATGATCGACACAGTCGAAAGCCTTCGACAAGTCACAAAACACCACTGCTGAAAGGTGATTCTCATTTGTATTTAAATAGATAACTTCCAGAAGGGAAAATATCGCATCAGTATTCCCTTGCCACACTGAAAGCCAAATTGATTCTCCGAGAGAGACCTGTTTAGATTTAAGAATGGAAGAACTCTGGTTTTGACCAGTTTCTCGATCAGCTTACCCAGTGAAGGAAGAAGGGAAATAGGACGAAAATTTGCTGGAGAGTCTAAGTCTCCCCCTTTGTGAAGAAGTACAACCACTGCATGCTTAAGGATATTAGGAAATATACCCTTGACAAAGGAATCATTTATTGCATCTCCCAGCGCATGTAAACCCCCATCGTTAAGATGAAGTAATAGATTGATGGAGATATCATCATAGCCCGAAGAATTTTTGTTTTTGAAGGTTATAAGAGATTCCTTAATCTCAGGAACATCGACTGGAGCCAAGAAGAAGGAGTTTGAGACATTTATGTCGGTTAAATAGTTTAAGGGATTTGCTCCGGAGTTGAGCTGGGACGAAAGCTCTCCAGCTATAGAGCAAAAGAAAATATTTAGATTGTTAGGAGACTGGCTGGATGAAGAGACATGGGGGCGAGACGTTTTACCTCTTATTTCATTAATTATAGACCATGCCTCCTTTTGAGTTCTTTCGCTGCTTTAATTAACCTCCTATAAATAATTCGATACCTTGTAAACAGGGACAAAAGAAATACACTATTTCGGAAAAACTTTCTGAGATAGTTCAGACATCGCATGTTTCTTGCAGATATTCTAATCCCTCCGGTAAGCCATCCCTTTCCATCGTTTTTTTTTCTCTCTTATTGTGACGATAGGAAAGGCCTGATTGAATGTTTTGGACAAAGCACTGTGAAAAGAATCCAGTGGGTTCTCGCACTCAGGAGACAACCAAACAGTATCCTCGCAAAGGTTGCGGAACTTAATGAAGTTACGTTTACAAAATATACGACCCCGTCGAGAGGACAACGGAGATGATTTTATTGATAAATTGAAAACAGACAATACCGCCTCATGATCAGAAAGAGAAGCACTCAAAACCTTACAAGAGACATTTTCAATGTTAGAACACATATAATCCAAAGTCGATGCGCCGTTATCAGTTATCCTGGTTGGTTCCACAACATGCATAATTAGATTGAAACTCATTAAAAGGTTCTGAATTGAATTTCTAGTATTAGCAGCATTGTAATCAATGTTAAGATCGCCAGTCAGAACAATCGAGGCAAGAGGGGGGAGGTGACACAATAGCACCTCCAAGCCATTCAAAAACTCCCTCAGACAAGTCACAGGGGAACGGTATATACAAATAACATAAATATTCAGCATACTGCTGTGAGTCATGGAGAATTCTAAAACTTTCTCAACTATTAAATGGTCAAACTTGTCTACATTTATAAAATTAAACTTATTTTCTGCCGTTTTGCTCATCAGCAGCACTATGGCTCCATGAATAAAGTTCGATCTACTAAATTTTGAAATAACGTTATAATTGCGTAAGTAAATTGCTTCGTCGAGGTTAAGCCAATGTTCTGAAAGGAACACTAAGTGCGGGAAATTCAATTCTAAGAGAATGTATAAGTCGTCAGTTTTATATCTCAGAGATTGTATGTTCAGCAAAAAGACAGAAAAAAGCACCGATGAATCGTTTAATCTAAAAAATGATTCTGTCTGATCACTGACTGAGCCATCACTCAGAGAGTCTGCAATCGAAGAAACTCCAAAAAAATTTTCTATGTGAGCATGCAACAAATTTGCCAACTCGGAACCAAAGTTACTTACATGATTAGATTCGAATATTTTACTTAATTTAATGTTATTCTTCTGAAAAGCTTTATAAAGTGACAAATTGCTGTTGTAAACAACATCAAAATTTATGCCTAAATAAGGACTGGTCATAACCAGGGTATTTGTGTGGTTACATGAAAAAGTGAAATTATTTAAAATATAAGACGAAGAACAAACACCACTTAACCACAAAATCACCAAATCTTCACGATTGAAGTCATGCACCAGCGACGAAGCGGTCTTGGCCAGTTCCAAGCTTGTACTACCAGGCTTCAGAAAACACTGCACATTGTAGTCCTCTCCAAATTTCAAACGCAAATGCGTCAGGAAAATTTTGTCAGTATTTCCACTGACAAGGAGAAGTTTTGGTCGGTCGTCGACAAATTTAACATGCCCCACACCTAGCACCTGTGCAAAGTTCTCATCTGCAGGACTGTTAGTAGGTTGGGGGATCTGTTGATTGTTCTTTAAGAGACTAATTTCTACCAGGTGAAATTCTTTTTCAGCTTCAAGAACTTTCAAGGAACTGATCATCTCTTTATTCATAACAGTCAATTCCTCCACATCTTTACGTAATGAACTAAGATCTTGCTCATGAGCTAGATTTTGCTTCTTAATTGTATTTTTGTTGCTAATTATGTCCTTATTTAAAGAATTTAATTCATTAAGCTTGAGAGTAAGATCACGTCTTTCTTTTTCCAAAGATTTTACTAGCAACAGGACCTCCTTTTTCTTTGTTCTCAAACTGGAGATTTCCTTGCTTAGTTCCTCATTTCTTTTGCTTAAATTATCGAGGGAAGAAGGAAAGGATTTTTCGGCTTCCGATACTTCATCCTCAAACACCAGGCTATTTCTTCGCATTCTCTCTATATGCTTATCCTTTTCTTTTATCTCCTCAAGCAAATCATTGATTTTATCTTCATGGACCTTTGTTGCGTTTTCTTCATCTTCAAAGTTGGACTGACATCTTGCTGAGCATAAAATTTTGTAGCCTCCCAATCTTGTGACATTCGCAATCCGGTCCAAACATTTAGGGTGGAATATCGACTTACAAGCAATACAGCAAAAATTTGAAAAGTCTTTATTTTTACAGCATTTGAAGCAACGATTCATTTCAAGTAGGTAATGATTTGACGTCGGGACTCGAAAACTCATCAATATTCATGCAAATAACAAAAAATTATTGAAATGTTGACAATGGTCGAATCTGGCCCTTTTTTGTTACTCTCTGAATACAATAAACCAATTTTTTTAATTTATAATTTGTACCTACTGATATTAACAAATAAATAGGGCAGTGTTTTAATCCTCCTATGATTGACACATCAAGTTTAAATAAGAAATAATGCATATAACAAGAAGCACTTTTAGAGATGAGCACAATGGCACCACACACATCAAAACAACATTACTTAGAACGGGAAAAAAAATAAAAATTGTAGGAGCAACAAATAAACTTAGCGAGTTCGGTTCACCGGTACCTGAAAAACATAGGTTTCCTCCTGACTGGAGATTATGTCAGTAAATTCTTGTGTACTTTGTCTTTGCCTCTGGATGTAATTTTCCTTATGTGCATTTTCCTTTGTTAGTCTGTCTACTTCTTTATTAAGTTCATCTATATCCTCTTCATATTTGCTTTTATACTTTTCAATCTCTTGATCCTTTGCTGAGAGTTTTTTCTTTAATTTGGAATTTTCTTCCAGTACTATTGACTTTTCATTACTTTCCTCATCACGTCTCTTTTTACATTCCTTCGAACACAAAATCTTTCCTGGAACTATGTCGCACAGGTTGGACAAGCGGTTTTTACAGCTGTTATGGAAAATATGCAAACATTGAATACAGCAAACATTGGCACACAATTTGTTGCATTTAAATGTGTACTTGCTCACATCCTCTTGCAAATTTGTCGTAGACATTACGATTATTTTTGTCCAAGGTACTCTCTCCCACTTAGTTCAGAGAGTCGTGCCGAAAACACCAACAGAGAAATTAGGTTTTCATGAAAATTTAATAGACTTTAATTTTCCCTAGAAAATCCGCTCTACTAAACTTAACGTATACACGGATTCTTCAGTTTAGATTGCGCATCCACCAACTTGTCCAGGTTATGTTTCACTGGATGCCTCGTTTGACCTGTAGAAGGCTGAACCAAGCCAGTCTTCATGTATTTATCCATTTATTCCTATTATTCCTCTGTTTGAAAAATTTGATCCATTGCCTGTCAACCATTGTACAAATATCGACACCTGATAAATCATCCCTATCGGAGCTAGCCAAGAATAAATTGATATCCTTATAATCTATATAAATATGTTCCTGAAAATTCACAATTTTTTTTTCTATTTGTAGTTTGATGGTAGAAGAACTAGCGAGATGGAAATCCGCCCTAACAAAACGCACTAGTGACCTGCAAGAACTACTAAAAAGAATCCTGACTGATCACGCTAAACTTCAAAAGCAAATGCTGACAACCTTCAGCAATTTAAACATGGTTTACGAAAAAACTTCCAACAAACAATTCAATCTAAAATCGGGTGATATTATGGAACTAGGTACTGCCAATTTGGAGTTATCCGAAGAGGTTACTAAAATTTTAGCTGTTAATAATAATGAGAAGAACTTGCAAGAGAGAACAGAAAATGCTTATTCAGCCACAGAGAAATTAGCTCTGAGGGTGAGTAGTTTTTTTCTAGGAAAATTAATTTTTTGTTAATTGCAATTGTTTTATCTTTTTCTAGATTCTAAAAAATCCTGTGAGTCTTTCTTCATCCCAAGACGTCCTTTGTAGTGCCTTAGTTGGTGTGGCTCACTCTTTAACTGGAGATCAAATGTTCACACAAAATCCCTTGCTGCATCCTTGTTGTTCTCATTGTAAAGGCGAGCTACAGGATATTTGACAGGCTTCTTGAATCAAGGACACACCAAGGCGGGTAGCTATTAAAATGCATTTATGGTTTAATTATTTTTTCTATAGCAGATTTTTTAAGCAATAATTGGTTATATGTATGAATAAATTTATTTGAAAAATACACATAATAGGTATTTTTTTTTTTGGTATTATGAATAAGACCCCAAGATTTACATGAAAAATTTCTTTATTAGCTGTATCAAAATGTTCATCATGATAACATAAAAATATAGATATAATATCGTTATATTAAAAATGTCTGTATTTCATATTGACTAAAGCTCATTTTTTTAGTAGATGATACACCTGTTCAGTCTACAAAAAACTAAGCTGTACATTACAGTTTATATAGTTACCTTATTCAATATAATTTTGCTAAACATATTCCTCTTAGATATTATGAGAGAAAATTAATCTGAAATACAAAGACACATTTTTTTATGCTGCGTCATTTTCATAAAATCACCTCTTATATTATATCCTATTCACAATTCGTAGTCCAAAGGTGAAGGTAAATTTATCACCTTTCCCTATAAAATAGCACTAAAGGTGATACATTTTACCTTTACCTTTGGACATCGGATTGTGAATAGATAATAGAAGTCGATATTTTTGTAAAAGGGAGCCTGAAAAAACTGGATATTTGAAAACTACATAAAGAAAATTGAATTTTTAGCATTTACATGTGGATGAGGCGACTTAGCTTTGAAAATACATCTCAGTGTCATACTTTAAAGAGAGTGAAGACACAATTATTACAGTTTTGTGATATTTGACATCTCTATTCATATTGTTTAAAACCTTTAGAATGTTTGAATTGCATAGCAAATTTTTATTGAATAGGGTACAATGTTATAATGATAATATCAAGAATTATATCACAATTACTGATTATAAAATGTACATTTACATGTATTTACAATGGAAAATAAAGTGTTAAAATCTATAAAATTGTAATATTAAAATTGCCTGAAGCTGAGTGGACAAAACTTTTAAGGGCGGGTATTATAAAACTACTTTGAGAGTTAACTTAAAGTTAACTTCTGAAATTACATGTTATTCAAAAAGTTAACTTCAAGTTAACTGTCAAAGCAGTTTCATAATACCCGCCCTAAGTGTTATTAAGCCG
This sequence comes from Ceutorhynchus assimilis, assembly GCA_917834065.1. Lineage (NCBI taxonomy): Eukaryota > Metazoa > Arthropoda > Insecta > Coleoptera > Curculionidae > Ceutorhynchus > Ceutorhynchus assimilis. Next base: position 23,696,897 of record OU892284.1, read on the forward strand.
ATGTAATGCACACAAAGTATTGATTGATTTTCATCGGAAAGCTTCAGTTTCTTATTGCAAATAAAATTATTTTGCTCAATTATCCCGATTGAACTTTGTACGTTAATTAACAACAAGATAAATATAGTTTGAAAAGCGTGATTCTAGTGATACGTTGCGTTAGAAATATTTTCACAAAAACAAGATTCAATTTTATTTACACAGCAATTTTAAGTTTTGTTACACTGGAATCGACTTAAGGTACCGCTGATGTGTTTTTTACTTGAATTTAGGTGTTGTTGTGATGCTACTTAATTTCCTTATATTACATAGACTATAGACTACTCAGGAAATGATAAAACTGGACAATTGAAAATATTCATTTATGGAAAAATCGTGTTTTTGGAAAAAAAGGAGCGCAGATTTTTCATAATGTTGGTCTAGTGGTACCAATCAAAGATTGATATGAGATGATATAAGGAGTAAATGAAAGTAGATACTTGCCTCAGCTAAATACAATTTTGGAACCAATACAACAAATACATAAAATAATTTTTCCTGAGTAGTCCACACCACTATACAGCCAGTTCTAGCTCAAAAAAATTTCAACCCAAAATTCGTAGTTTATTTTGTGATGTCTTGGTGATGGGTCCTAGTGATGGAGGATGTCCTAGAGATCGCCAGCCCAGATAACAGCCCTTTTCGATCGGTCCACGCTGGCCAGGTAGCTGCCGTAAGGGTGCCACGCCGTTGCAGTCACAGCCGACCTGGAGAACAGTCCAATTGAGGTTGATCTGCGTATTATTAACAACACACGTCTACACATTGGCGTTAGGAATTGGATTAGATTTGTTTCAACAAAAATTACTAACAGTGATTCTGAGATGTTTGAAAGCTGAGCCTGATTTAGATAATGTTTAATTTTTGTTGGGACAAACCTGAAAAAGCAGTCTTTGGGAATGAATTAAAGCAAACATAATGGGATGGGTTGATGCGTCTACAACTATATTTCTAATGGTGGCTGGTGTTGCAATGTAGTTTTAAATATAGGTAGTAACTTTACTTTATAAAAGCTACATACAGTCATTGTTATCAGTGGTTGCAATTTTTTTTCTTCCCAAAAATGGAACAGGGTGAATAGACTGTTATCACTTTAAACAGATGTCATTAGGTAGTTTCTCTGATAGAATCTGAGTTCATGAAGATTGAAGTTCCACAAAAATTCATTAGGTAGATATTTTAAAAATTATCATCAAACATCGAGCTCAGAAATTAGCTTCGAGATTCGAGACTGGTCAAATCAACGGGATTGTAGCTGAAGTTGCAACAAACCTAGTATCTTTAGGAACTAATAAATGACAATCAAGTCCTTTAAGTACTCAAGTAATATACCTCAAGAGTTTACAATCGATCTTATTGATGACGTTTGGTTTTAAGAGCCTACAAAACAAAGTACCACTAATATAAAAGGTAGGTGTATTCCTTTTGCATATAAGTAACGGCAGAATGAATTTTTTATATCACCTCAAACACTTCCGGCATTCGCTACTTAAACTTAAAAGGTCAAATAAAGGAATTTTCCTTCATAATCAAAATGTTGTGTTAGGTACTGTAATTTTGAAAGAGTCAAAAGTTAATAGATAATCATCAATTCGGTTTGCTTCGAGCAGCATTTTCAAAGACGATCACTTCCAAAGTAGGTTTATTGCGAATTTATTACTACGTAAAAAAATATGGCGAACTGTAGACGAGGTCCGAGTTTTCTCACCATTATTTTAAATTGCCAATGTGTCCCACTGTCAACTTTATAAATACCTACAGGAAGCACAGTTTGAAGTACGATTTTTCTTTCCGTAGGTACTGACTTGAAGAAGAGAGAGCTCCGATAATTTATGCGGGTAGTTAAAGTGTGGGATGCTTGATAGTAAATTTTGTGTAATTTTATTTATTTTTTTGGAAAATTATGCATTAAATGGAATTTGTATTTTATAGTTTGATTATTGAAAATAGCGAATTTGATCTAACTTTACTATTTAACAGGAGGGACGAGGGACTCAAGTAAGCTTGGTAAGTTTTGAAAAAAAGTAGCTAAGTCAGCGTCAGGTGTTCTGTGAATGTGTATACAGGGTGTCCCAAAAAGATACCGACAAACTTTAAGAGGTAGTAGGGGACATCAAAACAAGCATTTTTGTTTATATAAACATATGTCCGCAAATGAGCCATTTGGGCTGTAGAGCAAAAAAACTGTTTGATACTTTTATTCTTCGCAATAATTAAATCACTGTTTACTTATTAATTTTACTTTATTAACAAATCAATTATAGTTTACAATAATTGTTCAAAATGTTGACCATTTACTCCAATGCCAAGATTGCACCGTCGGGTCATTGACTGAAAAGTTTAGTCTACGAAACACTTGTTCGTAATGAGGAAGATCTGTTAGCAAGGATACTGGCGAGTTGTACCCATGTAGAAGCTATTTCCGGAATATTCCAAAGGGTTCGCGAGTCAATGACCCAACGGTGCAATCTTTGCATTGAAGTAAATGGTCAACATTTTGAACAATTATTGTAAACCATAATTGATTTGTTAATAAAGCAAAATTAATAAGTAAACAGTGATTTGATTATTGCGAAGAATGAAAACAGTTTTTTTGCTCTACAGCCCAAATGGCTCATTTGCGGACATATGTTTATATAAACAAAAATGCTTGTTTTGATGTCCCCTACTACCCCTTAAAGTTTGTCGGTATCTTTTTGGGACACCCTGTATAGTGTTGTAGACGATAGAACATTCAAATAATTTCTCAGGTAATAAATTTTCGAACTTAGTTACTGCTGAAAAGTTGTTATTAGTGGACACTATTACAGTACCTCCATGAGATCAATATAGTTCTAGTAGACCTAGATACTGTGGTGTAGTTTTTGGCAAACACTACGCAGGCTCTTCAATAGTGAGCCTCCTGGGTTTAATGGACTGAATATTGATGAATAATGCACTGAGTTTGCTATCGCTTATTGTTTCAAAGGGTGCTTGTTCCTCTGTGTTCCGGAGGCTAATCGCCGGAAGCTTATTGCCGGAGGCTAATCGCCGGAGGCTAATCGCCGGAGGCTAATCGCCGGAGGCTAATCGCCGGAGGCTAATCGCCGGAGGCTAATCGCCGGAGGCTAATCGCCGGAGGCTAATCGCCGGAGGCTAATCGCCGGAGGCTAATCGCCGGAGGCTAATCGCCGGAGACTAATCGCCGGAGGCTAATCTCCGGAGGCTAATCGCCGGAGGCTAATCGCCGGAGGCTAATCGCCGGAGGCTAATCGCCGGAGGCTAATCGCCGGAGGCTAATCGCCGGAGGCTAATCGCCGGAGGCTAATCGCCGGAGGCTAATCGCCGGAGGCTAATCGCCGGAGGCTAATCGCCGGAGGCTAATCGCCGGAGGCTAATCGCCGGAGGCTAATCGCCGGAGGCTAATCGCCGGAGGCTAATCGCCGGAGGCTAATCGCCGGAGGCTAATCGCCGGAGGCTAATCGCCGGAGGCTAATCGCCGGAGGCTAATCGCCGGAGGCTAATCGCCGGAGGCTAATCGCCGGAGGCTAATCGCCGGAGGCTAATCGCCGGAGGCTAATCGCCGGAGGCTAATCGCCGGAGGCTAATCGCCGGGGGCTAATCGCCGGAGGCTAATCGCCGGAGGCTAATCGCCGGAGGCTAATCGCCGGAGGCTAATCGCCGGAGGCTAATCGCCGGAGGCTAATCGCCGGAGGCTAATCGTCGGAGGCTAATCGGAGGCTAATCGGGGGCTAATCGCCGGGGGCTAATCGAGGGGTAAGTGCCGGAGGCTAATCGGGGGCTAATCGAAGGATAATCGGGGGCTTATCGAAGGCTAATCGAAGGCTAATTGTCGGGGGCTAATCGGAGGCTAATCATCGAATACTAATCGGAGGGTAGTTGGTGGCTAATCGGAGGCTAATCGGAGGCTAATCGAAGGCTAATCGAAGGCTAATCGGGGGCTAATCATCAGTGGCTAATCGCCGGAAGCTAATCGGAGGCTAATCGGGGGCTAATCGTCGGTGGCTGATCGCCGGAGGCTAATCGTCGGAGGCTAATCGTCGCAGGGTAATCGTCGGAGGCTAGTCGGAGGCTAATCGGGGGCTAATCATCGAATACTAATCGGAGGCTAGTCGGTGGCTAATCGAAGGCTAATCGGAAACTAATCGGAGGCTAATCGGGGGCTAATCGGGGGCTAATAGTCGGTGGCTAATCAGAGGCTAATCATCGAATACTAATCGGAGGCTAGTTGGTGGCTAATCGAAGGCTAATCGAAGGCTAATTGGGGACTAATCGTCAGTGGGTAATCGCCGGAGGCTAATCGGAGGCTAATCGGGGGCTAATCGTCGGTGGCTAATCGGAGGCTAATCATCGAATACTAATCGGAGGCTAGTTGGGTTCGAGTCGAATACTAATCGAAGGCTAATCGGGGGCTAACCGCCGGAGGCTAATCGAAGGCTAATCGTCGGGGGCTAATCGGGGGTTAATCGCCGGAGGCTAATCGGGGACTAATCGTCGGTGGCTAATCGGAGGCTAATCATCGAATACTAATCGGAGGCTAGTTGGTGGCTAATCGAAGGCTAATCGGGGGCTAATCGTCAGTGGCTAATCGGGGGCTAATCGTCGGTGGCTAATCGGAGGCTAATCATCGAATACTAATCGGAGGCTAGTTGGGTTCGAATCGAATACTAATCGAAGGCATCGGAGGCTAATCGAAGGCTAATCGAAAGCTAATCTGGGGCTAATCGTCAGTGGCTAATCGGAGGCTAATCGGAGGCTAGTTGGTGGCTAATCGGAGGCTAGTTGGTGGCTAATCGGAGGCTAATCGAAGGCTAATCGGGGGCTAATCGTCAGTGGCTAATCGGGGGCTAATCGTCGGTGGCTAATCGTCGGTGGCTAATCATCGAATACTAATCGGAGGCTAGTTGGTGGCTAATCGGAGGCTAATCGGAGGCTAATCGAAGGCTAATCGAAAGCTAATCTGGGGCTAATCGTCAGTGGCTAATCGTCGGAGGCTAATCGTCGGAGGCTAATCGAAGGCCAAGCGAAGGTTAATCGGGGGCTAATCGTCAGTGGCTAATCGGAGGCCAATCGGGGGCTAATCGTCGGTGGCTAATCGGAGGCTAATCATCGAATACTAATCGGAGGCTAGTTGGTGGCTAATCGGAGGCTAATCGGGGGCTAATCGTCAGTGGCTAATCGGGGGCTAATCGTCGGTGGCTATTCGGAGGCTAATCGAAGGCTAATTGGGGACTAATCGTCAGTGGGTAATCGCCGGAGGCTAATCGGAGGCTAATCGGGGGCTAATCGTCGGTGGCTAATCGGAGGCTAATCATCGAATACTAATCGGAGGCTAGTTGGTGGCTAATCGGAGGCTAATCGGAGGCTAATCGAAGGCTAATCGGGGGCTAATCATCAGTGGCTAATCGGAGGCTAATCGGGGGTTAATTGCCGGAGGCTAATCGGGGACTAATCGTCGGTGGCTAATCGGAGGCTAATCATCGAATACTAATCGGAGGCTAGTTGGTGGCTAATCGGAGGCTAATCGGAGGCTAATCGAAGGCTAATCGAAAGCTAATCTGGGGCTAATCGTCAGTGGCTAATCGTCGGAGGCTAATCGGAGGCTAATCGAAGGCTAATCGAAGGCTAATCGGGGGCTAATCGTCAGTGGCTAATCGGTGGCTAATCGGGGGCTAATCGTCGGTGGCTAATCGGAGGCTAATTATCGAATACTAATCGGAGGCTAGTTGGTGGCTAATCGGAGGCTCATCGGAGGCTAATCGGAGGCTAATCGGGGGCTAATCGTCGGTGGCTATTCGGAGGCTAATCGAAGGCTAATTGGGGACTAATCGTCAGTGGGTAATCGCCGGAGGCTAATCGGAGGCTAATCGGGGGCTAATAGTCGGTGGCTAATCGGAGGCTAATCATCGAATACTAATCGGAGGCTAGTTGGTGGCTAATCGGAGGCTAATCGAAGGCTAATCGAAGGCTAATTGGGGACTAATCGTCAGTGGCTAATCGCCGGAGGCTAATCGGAGGCTAATCGGGGGCTAATCGGAGGCTAATCGGAGGCTCATCGGGGGTTAATCGTCGGTGGCTAATCGCCGGAGGCTAATCGTCGGAGGCTAATCGTCGGAGGCTAATCGTCGGAGGCTAATCGTCGGAGGCTAATCGTCGGAGGCTAATCGCCGGAGGCTAATCGTCGGACTAATCGCCGGAGGCTAATCGTCGGAGGCTATTCGCCATCGAAGGCTAATAATTTTAAAATGCTACGCCCCCCTTTGGCCCTTTAACGATATTTAATATCAATATTTAGTCAAAAATATCATTATAGTTTACGTTCGTATAATTTTAACTGACGTGTCTCGCATAAATAGAAAAAGAGAGCTTAATTGTAATTAATACAAGTTGGAAAGTAATAAAAAATTACATGCGTGCGCAACTCATGGCTGCAGTGTAGCCAGATTGTATTATTGCAGAACAAATGTAGACAATACAAATCGAACATTATAACATAAAAGAAGTGATATATTTTCAAGTGTTTCACAACGCCTTAAATCAGACAAAAGAACAGCTTTAAAGTGTATATTAACATCGTTTGCAATTTTATTTTGATAAATGTTTCATTCGGCAACATCGTACAATGAAATTGCAAAGGAATATGTCAAGTATAATCTGACATAACCTTAAACGACACTGCGGTAAGTTCAAGTAATACGTTAAGAATTAATTTGCTATTTGTCGAATTACATGTTACAAAGAGAGAAGCAGGGGCGGATGGGCAACTTTGAATCGGCCCGGGACGGTTTTTGCTCAAGCGGCCCCGCGCGCTCACAGGAGGTGAATAACACTGGATAGGGTATTAAATAGTCTCCTTTTTTAGAAAAAAAAAACCTCCTTATATTACTCAAAAATACGAAAGCGTAGAGCTATGCTGATAGGTATTGTAAAATATTTTCATGTTCTAATTTACACTTTTTCTGTTTAATCAGACATTACCAAATTTAAGTACCGCAATTTGGGTTAGTTCGCAATTTTATTCAGGCATTACAGGTCTATGTTTATTTTTCGAAAACAAAAATTGCGATTTTTTTTTCTGAATGCTTTCATTTCAAAAATCAACCATTTGGAAAATATTGACTTTAAATAACTTCTTTCGAAAATGAATAATTTTGAAGCATGTCCAAACTAACCGGGTTATTCTTGGTAATGTCTGATTGAAATAGCAAACTAAACCCCAAACTAACCAGGAACATCGGTAAGTCTAAAAATGTCTGATTAAAATTGAAAACTAACCCAAACTAACCGGGTTATTCTCGGTAGGTTTGAGTTTGGTAATGTTTGATTACAATAGATTTCAAACTAACACAAATTTTGAAAACAAAATGGTTATGTTCGATTCAAATTGCAAACTTACCCAAACTAACCGGGTTATTATCGGTAAGTTTGGTAATTTCTGATTGAAAGTGCAAACTAACCCGGATTATTATCAGTAAGTTTTGTTTGTTTGATTACAATTGCAAACTAACCCAAACTAACCGGGTTAGTATTAGTAAGTTTGAAAATATCTTATTGAAATTGCAAACTAACCGGGTTATTATCGGTAATGTCTGATTACAATTGCAAACTAACAAAAACTAACCGGGTTATTATTGGTAACTTAACTTTGATTATGTCTGACAAAAATTTCGAACTTAGCGGGTTATTTGCTATCCAAGTATGGAGAATTATGCAGCTTTTTGCAGAACATTGAAGTTACTTCTAACTTCTATTTTTGTAACGTCATAGACTGTGGTCATAGGGATATAATATGCAGCAACTTGTGCAAACTATCAAACTTATATTCCGACGTACCATTCACATATGGAAAAAGAAAGTATGCACCTTTTCCTTGGAAAAAAAAAAGATGTATCTTCTTATGTCATAAAAATCACCATAATATGCACAAGTTCAGTAGCAGTGCAGTATTATCACGTTAAAACTGAGTTTACAGAAGACTATTTTTTCCTTCTCCAGTAAAGATTTGATGCTTCCACGCCCCTGTGATATGGGAAATACCACCAAAAAACTATCTTTCGGATTTAGTCCGTTTTTTTTTTGGGGGAAGAATTGGACGTTTTTTTCTTTTGAGAAGTGAGAAATGAATGGAGAAAATAAGATTTTTTTCTGTTCAGATGAAACAAAATACTGGTTACTGCTTCTGTTTTCGGAAGTGTGGTGAGCGTAAACAGCTACTTTCAATATACCAATTTTTACGTACACCATTAACATTAATATTCGACTCTTGTTCACTGGCCTATTTTTAAGGTAGGGGAAAATAAAAGTTTGGTTTAATTTTTTGGAAGATTTGTTAACCCTTTGGGTCGATCTTTTTCAGTTTTGTAATGTTATAGCTAACTTAATTGTTAAAAATTGGTGCTGAGTATGCTGAAGCATAGGCTTGATGGCGCCACTTTGACACTCTATATCTCGAAAACTACTCGATGTACCCCCATTTTTTTTTGCACGTAAACTATAAGGGCAACATTAACCACAACATATAAAAAATTCAGACATTTTGACCGAAACCGATTTTCTGTGTATTTAGTGCGTCGTACTTTACAGAAAAAGTCTAAATTTTAATGAAAATATTTTCCAATATTAGATGGCAGCTCAACGCCTTGTGAAAACGACAAAAAACGTTGACTGCTTTCTGTTGAATTGGCAGTGTTGTCGCATTACGCCTTAAGTGATTTTTTTTCTATCAAGTTGCGGCGTATTGGTTGTTATCGTATTTTTTTTTTCCTTAACCGGCCCACTTGGCTCTCCGGTCCACCGGGAATCGTCCCGGTGTCCCGCCTGAGCCCATCCGCCCCTGGAGAGAAGGAACGATTAATGCTGAACTCGTCCCTGAATACGAATATGACGCAAGCCCGTAACAAACTCGATTCTCTTTGGACACTCACCTGCAACCCACGAGTTGCGCGCGCACACCAGGTATTACGAGTCACGTCAATTTCAATTTATTCAAAATACAATAAACAATGTAACAGTACAAAATATACTTACTTAATTCTCTTTTCAAAAGAATATCACAATTTTTTCTTTTATACCGGGTGTTTTTCAAAACTTGCTCACCCCTATCACTTTTTTATTTTTCCAAATAAACAAATGAAATTTGGTGTGTTTATTTATGAACCAGATGTGCTTTATTTGACGTATTCAATTATTTATTATCCGGTTTGACCGGAAGTGACTGTAACTTTCTTATTTCAAATGAGACGCCAGGTATATTTTTCCTTATTCAATAGAAAACTACATTACAAGTACAATGACACCTCATTTGTCACTTTTTGACATTTCATCTCCAAGTTATTTAAATGTTTTCTTTTTAATCTAGAGTGCCATGAATTAGTTAAAATGCTTAATTTTGCTCCAAGAAACCTGGGAAAATTTGTTTTGATCTTATTTCCTATTTTATATCCTCAACAGACTCATTTAAAGATAGTAGTTGCGCATTTTTGGAATTATATCAATTTTTTCAAATGGGAAGGGTATGGCTCATTAGCATATTCCGAGAGAGCATTTTCTAACGAACAATTCAGTACTACACAATCGCTAGTTTATTCAAATATTGAACTGAAATTTTCCAAAAATATTTAGAATGCTATGAAAATTCTTCATTTAAGTGATGAACCAGCAATTGTGTGGTACTGAATTGGTCGTTAGAAAACGCTCTTTTGGAATATTGTTATGAGCCACACCCTTTATATTTGAAAAAATTGAGATAATTACAAAAATGCACTCCTATTATTTTTCAATGAGTCTGTAGAGGCCCCCTCGCGGGAGGGCCCCCAAAAAACACGGCACGCCCCTGGAAATCAGTAAAATCCAACAGCGTTGGAAGTTGTGCTAGCGCGGCGTTCGGGTAACTTCTAAGAGAGAGTCTTCAATCATCACAACATCAGCACTGAAACTAAACCTCGCGTCTACAATGCAGTTGTAATACCAACACTAACATATAGCTGCAAAACATGAACCGCCTACAGAAGACACATAAAAAGCTTAGAAAAATACCACTAGCGATGCCTAAGAAGGATCCTACGGATTAAATGGTAAGACCGATGAACGAACATCAGCTAGCATGGAAGCCCTTATCATTAAGCTCCATCTTCGCTGGACAGGTCACCTCGTCCGCATGCCCGAAACACGTCTTCCACGATAGATTCTCTACATTCAACTGAAAGAGGGAAAACGAAATCAAAGAGGTCAACAAAAACGCTACAAAGATTTTCTTAGGGAAAATATGATGCCGCATCGATACCAGCAACTGGGAGACGACGGTAAATGACAGGCCCTCATGGCGTCAAGCAGTCCACCACGGATCACAAACTTTTGAGACGCGACGACACAGACACCAGACCAAAAAGGGGGACCGCAGGCCGCAGGAAGAAGCGAGAGCACTGAGGAAGAGACAATATGCTGCCAGTGACTGGGTGTGCCAAGCAAGACTGTGGAAGAGTGTGTGGCTCCAGAATTGGTTCATATAGCCACCAGAAAACACTCAATCGACCAAGAATAGAATAGAAGATATAATCATACTCGGTTTGGAGTGATTGCCTATGACGATGACACGCAGTAAATTGCTCTAGGGAGTCTGTTGGTCTCATGGCCCGGCTACATGTTGTGACGACTTGTTGAAAAAAAATATTCTTGCTCATCCTAATATCGTAATTTTTATTTATAGATTTCAATAAATGTAGTTTGATATTGTTCATGACTTTTTTGGAGAAGTTGTGTGAGGTGTTTCATTGTGGCCTTTGATTTAAACATAAAACATCCCGAGGTTTATTTTTCCACTTTACCCATGGGAAATTCTGCTTTATTCCGCATTATGAAAAGGATGCTACAAGCAAAAGTAGGTAATCTAGAAAAGTTGTTATTAATAATGATGATTTCAATTGATGAATTACTCCTATTGACTTTAATGTGTATACTGGCCAAATATCGTTTTATATTGAATTTCAATTCATACTGTAGGTTTATGTTTTTCTAAATAATAATCGGCAATTCCCATTTATTTTGATATAATATATCCAATATTATGGTTCTAGATTTACTGCCACCACACCGCAACTAATTTAAGCCTCAATCAATCCTAACCGTTATTACGTGGTCGCTTCAATAAAATTAAGCCATAAGGCAAAAACGAAACGACATATTTACGGTATTCAATGTTGCGTTTTCATAAAACATCCCTAATATGGAGCATAATGAGCGAAACAAGCGTTAAGTGGGCTGCTAGGAATTTATTTTATTCGATCAAAGATCGATGTCTATCGATAAAATTCGATCAAAATAAGAACCGTTTTGGGTTGTGTTGTTTGGCATTTTGTTATGTTGAATGCGGTAATAACTTAATTTTGAAAATATGGAGAGGATTATTTTGCCTTATACGGATTCAAACAGTGAATATGTAATAGATAGAATAAAGATGGCATTATTTGTATAACATTTTTGATCGATTGACCCCTTTTATATAGTGAAATCTCGAGTCGAAAGGTGGATTTTAGTCCAAATAATAGGAAATACAATATGTACTCCGTACTCCTATGAAAATATTATATTATTATGTGAAAATTTTGAAAAAGTATGTAGAAAAAAAAGTAGCTGTTAGCTCCTTGAAATTTTGAACATTGTTTCGTAATCCCCAAAAATTCAGAAATTCCTCTTATTACAAATGCATTAGATGCGTCGATGATAATTATCAAAGCGCCTAACCAGTAGGTCTAAATCCATCAAAACTTAACACGGCTGTCAACCGTAATAACTATTATTGTTGATACACAAGGTGTTATTATACGTTGGGTATAATGAATGGGCATTCTTCGGATGTATCTGTGTCAACATTATGTATGGAACGGCGTTAGGTGCTCTATATTGCTATTTTGTAATGGTACTTCTGCATAGCTCGATTATAAATTACTCTCCTTTGGAGTAATCGTTTTTTATTTCTAATCGTTTTACGTTTTATTATAACTTTCATCATTTTCCGTGTGCATAAATATGCGGAAATCAAGTGCGTTTGTGTTCCACTTTAATTATCGAAATGAAGGAAATTGTTCGAATTCTACTTGCATCCAAAAATAGGACTAATTATATTGCACTTGATTAGGGATACTTCGCCTATTAGTACATAATTTGAATTGCATTCAAATAGATCAGTTTTTTGAGCCTGGTATTTGGTAACTAGTATTCTCCGGGAGACTGATATTGGATATTTGTGCCACATTCATGTGATTTTTAACTCACCATTTTATAATTAAATGCACATTCAGTTCAGGGTCGGATAAGGAAAAACTGGAAAAACTATATTAACAACTGAGAAGCTGTAAATGAAAATATCTTAACGGTCAACTTGAAATTAAATCGTTTCTAAATCATCATTATAGCAGAGCCTACGCTCCATCAGAGGACGAAAGAGTCGGCATTAAGCAGGAGTTCTTTGACAAATTGGATGAAATTCTTCAAATGCTAGTAGGTATTGGAAGAAATAGAAAAGTTATAATGAAAGATTTCAATAGAAGAACGGGAAGGACGAACAATAGCCCAGTTGTAGAACCATTTGGAGAAGAAATAATCAATGATAATGGCCAAAAAGCCTCATACATCTCTGTGAGACCCACAATCAAAGAAAAAACAATTTTTCAAACACAAAGATATGCACTGCTATACATGGATACAGAATACCCGTAATCTAAAAACTATTATTGAATATGTGATAAGCAAACAAGAACAAACATAGAGACAAACGACGTAGGAGTCCGTGTTAAGAATAAGATTTAAATTAATAATTTGTTTTTGTATTTGGAATTGTTTACTATTTTCATGTTTTATAGAATTATTTGATAGATGGCGCGGCATAACTGTATTGGAAGTGTTCGATAACTTTTCTATGGTATAAGCTAGATATTTGTTTAAATAAGAATTTGAGGTTAAGCTGAAATGTGTCAATTTTTGAATTTATTATCAGCTGTTAGTTTGAAGTTTGGCTGTACTTGTACTACCCATGTGTTCTTTGTTTTGTGGTGGATTGTGGAAATAAATTAATCAAAATTCTGCGTTTATTTAATATAAAATAAGATAAAATCCCAACAGGTTATGAGCCCAGGTCCCACAGATCCCTACAACACAAAGCACACAAGTGAAAAATAAAATAAAACCAGTAAAACCAATAAAGTAAAAAAAGTTGAAATTAGTCTTGTTCGTGGTGAAGTGAAAAAAGTGTAAAAGACATAAAAAGACTTTAAAATGGCGTCTTCTGATGAAGCAATTCAAATTGACAAACTAACAAATAGTGAAACCTACCAGATATGGAAATTCCAAATAATAGTTTTCTTCAAATCAAGTGGCTTATGGGAAATAGTGAATGGAACAAGAGTTCTCTCTGATCAGGCAAGTGAAACTGAAAAAAACTGATTTTTTGAGAAAAGATGCAAGAGCACAGAAAATAATAATCACATCAATTGATAAAAAAATCCTTATGCATATAATGCACTGTGAAAATGCTCATGAAATGTTCGAGAAATTGAAAGGTATTTATGAGAAAATTTCTGAAGATGAAAAATGTAGTTTGTTGCAAAAATTTTTTAATTATGCTTATCAAAAAGACAATGATATGAATATACACATAAGTAGCTTGGAAAATCTGGCACATAGGCTCAAAGTATTGAATCAGGACATAACAGAAAGTATGTTAATTTCAAAAATCCTTTCTACCCTTCCGGAATCGTATAAACATTTTATAACTGCATGGGAGTCAACATCAACCCCTGAAAAAACATTGACAAATCTAACTAACAGATTACTGGCAGAAGAGTCCAGGCTAAACAAACAAACAGAAGCGAGCAATGATGTAGCATTTAAGACCCTACCTTTCCAAAAAAGTGGCCCCCACCATTCTAAAAACTTCAATAGAAGTGACAATAACTGTTTTAAATGTGGTGAAAAAGGACATTTTGCTCGTACTTGTAATAAGAAACCTAAACAGTGTAGAATATGTAAAAAGAATAATCATCTGGAGCAAAATTGTTTCTTTCGAAATAAGAACCCAAACCTTCGAAGAAATGCAGAAGACAAAGTTGCTTTTCTTTGTGCAAATCCTGCTCCGTCAACTGGCACAGTATCTTTCGTGATGGATTCAGGTGCATCATCCCACATGACAAATGAAAAAAATCTATTTTCATCTTTCACAGAAGAAGTGTCCAATATTTCAGTAGCAAAGAAAAACCAAACAATGCAATCAGAAGGGAAAGGCCACATAGAGGGAACTGAGTGTGTCTTAAAAGAGGTACTTTTTGTACCAGATTTGAATAAAAATTTATTGTCAGTAAATAAAATTACAGAAAACAATGGTCAAGTAATTTTTTCAAAAGAAAATGTAATAGTTCTGAAGGAAAATAAAAAAATACTAGAAGGAAAAAGGGAAGAAAACGGATTATACACAATTAAATTTAAAAATGAAGCAAAAGAAATTAGTTATTTTACTGAAAACAAAAACAATATAAGACTATGGCATCAAAAAATGGGACATCTAGGATTATCAAATCTTAAAAAACTGCTGGACATGTCAGATGGAATGAACCTGAAATATAATAATTCCGAAAAATTTGTTTGTGAAATCTGCTTAAAAGCCAAACAAACCAGATTGCCCTTCAGTAGTGTAAGAACTCGTGCTACAAGACCCCTGGAAATTTTACACACCGACCTTTGTGGACCCATAGAAGTACCAACATGGGATGGTAAGGAATACATTTTGACAGTTCTGGATGATTTCACTCATTATTGTCGGATATATCTCTTATCACATAAATCTGAGACCGCACAATACATAAAAGAGTTCATAAATGAAGCCGAAGCTTATAAAAACTTGAAAACTTCTAAAATTCGAAGTGACAATGGAGGTGAATATTCAAGCACAAACTTTAAAATATGGTGTAAAAACAAAGGCATTATTCTGGACAATACAGTACCATATTCACCCCAGTTAAATGGCAAAGCTGAGCGATTAAATCGTACATTATTAGAAAAGGCCAGAGCTATGATTTTTGATAGCAATCTTGATAAAGAAATGTGGGGTGAGGCAGTGTTTGTTGCTGGTTATCTACTCAACAGAAGCCCTACTGAAACAACGGTTAAAACTCCAATAGAAAATTGGACTGACAGAAGACCTGACCTTACAAAAGTACAAGTATTTGGATCCAATGCCTATACAAAAGTACTTGGACATTTAAAAAAGTTTGACCCTCGAAGTCAAAAATACACTTTTGTAGGCTATGCTCCTTGTGGATACCGGCTTTGGGACTCTGTAAATAGAAAAATAATAGTTCGAAGAGATGTAGTTTTTGGAACACCAGAAAAAATGGAACATAATGTAAATATGAAAACTGAGATTGAAAGTGCGGAAGAAGAGGATGATATGAATGAGCGAGTGAATGAGCCAGATGAAGAACCAGATGAAGACGAGAATAACAGATCAGGAGAAGGCCAGATAGAAGAAAATCCCGACGAAGAACCTGAGGAAATTCAAACAAGAAGTGGAAGAATAGTTAGAAGACCCAAAATATTTGATGAATATGTAATGCTCACATATGAAGAAGCTATAAATAGTGCAGAAAAGAACAACTGGATATCAGCAATAAATGATGAAAAGGAATCACTGAACAAAAATAATACATGGATTTATGTAAACAAAGAGAAAGCTGAAGGACAGAAAATATTGAGTAGCAAATGGGTATTTCGTATGAAAGAAAATGGGAAATTTAAGGCCAGACTAGTCATCAGAGGATTTGAGCAAGAATTTGGAATTGACTACAAAGAAACTTTTAGCCCAGTAATAAGTATGTGTCCTTTAAGAGTACTATTTGCATTAACTGCTTCAAAGAGATTTCATTTCAAGAAATTTGATATTAAGACCGCTTTCCTCTATGGAAAATTGGATGAACAAATATTCATGGAAATCCCAGACGGTTACAAGAATGAAAACAATAAAAACAATGTGTGTCTACTACAGAAATCTTTATATGGCCTAAAACAAGCTCCTTTAAATTGGAACGAGCATTTCACCTATGTGCTGAATTCCAAAGGACTCACAGCTTTAAAAAGTGAAAGATGTATTTTTAAAAATTCAAGTTCAACCTTATTTTTAGCCATTTATGTAGACGATGGTATCCTTTTTGGACATAACATTGATGAAATGGACATTTTGCTGGAGGAATTGAATAATGAATTTGATATGGTGTCATGCAATAATCCAACCTCATTTTTGGGAATGCAAATAAAAACCAATATTGACAGCATAATTCTGTTTCAAGAAAATTTTGTGCAAACACTTCTGGAGGATTTTGGTATGGAAAAATCAAAATCAGTGTCAACACCAATGGTCTGTAATCAGAACCAAGAAGCAATATCCCCAGTAAATAAAACCTTTCCATACAGAGAATTAATTGGAAGTCTCTTATACCTCACTAATAAAACCCGACCAGACATCAGTTTTTCTGTGAATAAGTGCAGCAGAAAAATGGAAAATTCAACTGTTGAAGATGTTGTTAATGTAAAACGCATTCTACGTTACTTAGTGATGTGCAAAAATGAAGGCATAAGCTACAAAATGGACTCTGATAGTTTGGAAATGACTGCCTATAGTGATTCAGACTTTGCTGGTGATCTTGACTCAAGAAAAAGTACAACTGGTTACGTGATCATGTTCTGTGGAGGACCGATTGCCTGGTGCGCAAGAAGGCAGCCAATAGTGTCTTTATCCAGCACAGAAGCTGAGTACATTGCTGCAGCAGAGTGTGTGAAAGAACTGACTTATCTGAAAACAGTGGTGGACGAACTAATGGACAGTGACATTAAATTGAAATTAAAAGTGGACAATCAAAGTGCTATTACACTAATAAACAATGGACAATTCAACAAGAGAAGCAAGCATATTGATGTGCGTTATCATTACATCAATGAAAAGGTATCTCAAGGTATTGTAAGTATTGAATATTGTCCAACAAATGATCAAGTAGCCGATATCTTTACTAAACCTCTCAATAATGTTAAATTTGAGAAATTTAAAAAAGAATTAATGTGTAAAATCTGATTTTCAACTTGCAATGTTTTTTTTGTATAATTAAAATAAGTTTATTTTTCTAGCATTTAAAAACCAAAAACAAAATTAGGAGAAGGTGTTAAGAATAAGATTTAAATTAATAATTTGTTTTTGTATTTGGAATTGTTTACTATTTTCATGTTTTATAGAATTATTTGATAGATGGCGCGGCATAACTGTATTGGAAGTGTTCGATAACTTTTCTATGGTATAAGCTAGATATTTGTTTAAATAAGAATTTGAGGTTAAGCTGAAATGTGTCAATTTTTGAATTTATTATCAGCTGTTAGTTTGAAGTTTGGCTGTACTTGTACTACCCATGTGTTCTTTGTTTTGTGGTGGATTGTGGAAATAAATTAATCAAAATTCTGCGTTTATTTAATATAAAATAAGATAAAATCCCAACAGTCCGAAGAGGAATAACTTGCGGGTCAGATCATTATTCAGTAAGAGCCAAAATAAAGTTGCAATTTAGGAAAATGAACAAGAATCCAGAGGAACAAAACATCAATGCCATATTCACGGACACAGTGGATACAACAAAATACAACTGACAGTTTTAAGATGAAAGCACTGTATTTCTATATCAGAGGCGACTCGAGAGCAAACTATTGAACCCTGAAGAATGTACCTTCGATAAAGTCTATAAGAACTAAGAATATTATAAGGAGTCTAATACAAGCCACCCAAGAAGCAATAGGATCGAAAAAAAAAAAAAACTAACAGAAATACTGGTGCAGATGGAGCTATTAGTCCAAGAGAAGAAGCAAAAATATCCGAAATGGCTAACAACAAAACAACAAAATATGACCAAGACCTAAGACCTTGAAGTTTATAATGACACAAAAAGACAACTAAGAACGTGCATCAAGATAGCTAAGAACGAATCATGGAATAAGAAATGTGAAGAAATTAACACCTACGTAGGAAGAAGGAAATGCTCAGAGGTATGAAGATTTATATCAAATGTCAAAAACCCAGAAAAGGACACAGCTAATATCTAGGTTATCAAACCAGAGCAATGGATAGACCGTAATATATATTAGATTCTCCAAGACAGATTTAGGTATTTGGAGAAGTAGGTAGTTGAAATATCTGAAGAAACAGTAAAAAAGACTGTCAAGAATTG
This sequence comes from Ceutorhynchus assimilis, assembly GCA_917834065.1. Taxonomy (NCBI): domain Eukaryota; kingdom Metazoa; phylum Arthropoda; class Insecta; order Coleoptera; family Curculionidae; genus Ceutorhynchus; species Ceutorhynchus assimilis. The sequence goes on from OU892284.1 coordinate 23,715,184, forward strand.
ACTTAAGTCTGGTAAAGCTAGCGGCCCAGAAGGGATATACTCCCAAATGCTGAAATGGGGAACTGAGAAGCTCTTTAAAGGTCTCACATGTATTTGTATTATGAATGCCTAAATGAACATCCTGTTCCACAAGCCTGGAAAACGGCTTTTATATCATCCATTCACAAAAAAGGAAATAAGTTGGACTGCAATAAATATCGGGGCATATCAGTCACAAGCACACTAAGCAGACTATACGGTAGAATCCTGCGTGTTCTCATTCAGGAAGATTATGAAGAGAAAGAAGAAGAGCAGTGAGGATTTTTTAGAGCCGGAAGACAATGTATTTTGATTGATCTGCTAGACATTTGGAAACCCACCTCGCATTTGTGGACCTACAAAAAGCATACGATACAGTCCCAGTATCCAGACTGAAAGGTATTAAAATAGTCCAACATCAATCACACCTATATAACGGCACTTAAAGGGGGTGTGACCCTGAAAAACGACTTAAGCTACTTAAATCAAGAAAAAAATTCTAAGATCTCTCGTGAAAACCGCAGTCCTATATTCAAAATAGTCTCCGAGAAAACTCCTTGTGAAGATAAATTATGTAGGAACTTGTGATGGTTGCAATTCGCTCTAGAAGATAATTGTCTTTTGTTTTGGAACCTTCTTAAACATGTTAATACTGTCCCTGATAATCCAGCGTGACGTCACAAACATCTAGTTGTAACTAAACGGCCCTAACTCGAAAACGGACCATCGGCATCGTAGCAAGATGCGGTTTAAATATTTATTCTTAGATTTTTTGCACTTAAACTTTCATTTTTGGGTCACACCCCCTTTAAGTCATGATGGGGGAAAATATTTGGTGACGATTTTTCAAATTTTGTTATGCTTTATATTATAGAAAGTAAAGTTGAAGTTTTCAGTTATTTTAAAGAATATATTTATATGGTTCAAACAAAATTTAATTTGAAGGTTTCCACACTTAGATGCGATTGATAATGGAACTGTCATTGATTTTTCAACCCCATACACTACACTCCAGAACAAAATGGAAAAGCTGAGAGCTTTAATTGAAGCCTGATTGATAAAGCTAGAGCCATGATTCTAGAAGCAAACATGCCAAAGTATTTATGGAATGAAGCAGTGAGAGTTTCAGCTTATTTATTGAATAGAACACAAACTAATAGTCTTACAAATGCAACACCAGCAGAAATTTGGAACGGATCAAAGCCAAATATAAGTAATCAGGCCTATGATGTATCCTGTCCTGTTATTTTAACAGCTGTGTTAAGGCTCAACATCTATGTCTGTCTCCATTTTGACGTATAGAATAAACAGTGACAGATAACTTAACGTTGCTGTTAAAATAACAGAAAATGATACATCATAAGCCTGATTATTAGAGTTTTTGGATTCCAGCCTATGCTCATCATGTACCGAAACAATTTAGAAATAGGTTCGATTCAAAGGCAGTAAAAGCTGTATGAATAGGAAGTGTTTAGTTTAGCTGTTATGATCGGACGCACAACAACTGGTTATATAAGCTATGAAACATTGAGGAGCAAAAAGTAGTTGTAGCCAAGAGACGTAATTTTCGACGAAGATGAATTTCACTACAAATTTGCAAAAGTAGGAATATAATTTGAGGAAATAGAGGATAACTTGAAAAAGATGAAGAAAATAATGAAATGCCAGAATTAGACGAAAAAATTTCACCAATTGTTACTGCAAAAAATAAAAGAATGTGTAAAGTAGGTACCTCAAAGATATAATGACTATATGAGCTTTATATGGCGTTTGATTTTCCTATGTTGAAGAAATAATGCATAGAAAAGATAAAAATATGTGGCTCAGAGCAAGAAGCAAGGAATTAGTCAATAGAAAAGAATAACACATGGACCAAAGTAAAGAGACCAAAAAGGAAAAGAAATTTCAAACACAAGGTGGGTATTTGCTTCAAAATGTTTAGAAGAGAAAGAAGAAGACAAAGGGATTCTTTCAATTACGATGAATTGAATTCACCGGTGAGAATGATTTTGTCCATTGGAAATCAGTATAAGTTTCATTTTAAACAACTAACCTTTCCAACCTTAATTTTGGAAAAAAATAGGTTCAATTTCAGAATCGGTAGATTGCATTCAGGAAAAAGTCTAGCTAATTTAGGAAAAAATAAGTTTCGGAATTGGCATATTATTAGAAAAAAGTTTATTCAATTTAAGAAAATCAATCTCATTCTTGGAATTGGAAAATTGAATTGAGGAAAAAGTATAATTTAATTTAGGAAAAATAAGTTCAGTTTCGGGAAAAAAAATAACAAATTCTGAAAAAGTGCAAATAATTTCAGATTTATTATCAGAGGGTCCGTTTTTCTCGTCAACCGCGAGGAGAAGGAGGAGATATACAGTCCTATGCTAAACCCCATTGAACATAATGTCTGGAGTGCATTCAAGACAAAGAGAAGATACAGGTAACATTTATTGTACTGATTGCGGGTGATCAGAGCGGCTTGTTTACTCAATACGATGAGTTATGGCTTAGATTGAGATATTTGGCAGAATGTGCGGATCGGGTAATGCATTTAATCGATGCTGGAGTTAAAGTTTGCATTCAAACTCAAAATTTGCTTTATTGTGTAAATATAAATATTTATTCACAAAAGTTGATTCTATGTCTCAAAATGAAGTATTACTCAGTTGTAGTACCAGGAAAAATATCTAAATGTATACTTGAAATAAAAAAGCTCACAATTTGTCAAAACATTTAAGAAATAAAAATCAGTCATAAAAAATAAGACTCAAAAGTAAGAGTGAATAAACCTGAAATAACCACAGAAATAATTTAAAAGAAGAGAGAACATTTTACATTGAGGGCGATAAAACACATATAGCAGAGGTAACAAAAACGGATAAAAAAAAAGAAAAAAGAAATGACATACAAGACCATACAAAATCAAAAAGCATTAAAAAAGACTTCAATACTGTTATCAATTTCCGCAAGCAGCAGTTTCTTTACTTCCTTCCTAAATTTAGTTGGAGTGAATATTGATCCTATCAACTTTGGTAAGTTATTAAACATCTTCTTGCCATTATATATAACCGATTTTCTTACCAACTCCGAGGAGGCAAAGTTGATGTTGGTGGTCTACAATTATACGCCCGTTCAGCCCCTTACTGATCTTTAAAGTTTTTATGTACAAGTAGTGTTTCACAAGACAAGATTTCTTGTCTTGCTGGGCCTATTCTTGTCTTGTCTTGCAAAGCAACACAAGAAATGAAATTCATTCTTGTCTTGCCCGACTCTTGCAGAAAAAAATCTTGTCTTGCAAACAAGAGTTCTTGCAATTTCTTGTTCTTGCATTATTTGTTTTGTGACGTCATAGCAAGAGCCACACACACATATTATTGTGGTGGAAAAATCACTATACTAAATACCCAAATTTGGGAAACATGGCGAGGGCTTTTTTCAGTACTCGTGCCACTTCTGTGCTCTCGGAAAGAATATTTTCTAAAGCATCTTTGGTAACCAGAAAACATCGGAACAATTTTCAATTTCAATTTTATTGTTTACAGAAAGTAATTTCTATGACAATGGGTACGCTAAACCTAATAAACAAACAAAAATAGAAATAAACTCCTTAACTAAAATCTAATACCAAAAAATCTTACATACAAAATACAAAAGGGAAGCCATCAGATATTGGAACAGATTGAATGATGACTCTCTTAGAAGCATTCTGTATTTAAATTCATGATACAAAATGCTGGATTAAAAATATTATTACCTACCTACTTCATTAGTTTACCTATTTAAGAAAAATATTTTGATTTTTTGTTAAGAATATGAATTTTATTTTGTTAAACACTTTTTTTGGTCTGTTAAATTTTAATTTTTGAAAATGCTTCTAATATTTCAACTTTGAATAAGTACAGTGGTGAGCAATGACGTTTCGCTGCAGAATAGTGCAGAATCAAGAAACTAATGTTGCAAACGTTGTAATGTATTCTTTTTCGGCGAGGCTGTTATAGAAATCTCCAAAAAATACTCACAGATATAGTTCAGACCAGAGAAAGATGACAATTATGTCATAAAGATGATACCACCAGCACCAGAAAATCCCAAGGGCCCCACAGACTACGATGAAATACGACGGTTTTCATCGCCGCGATGAAACACACTTCGGTTTTGGAACGATGTGTTTCATCCTGGCGATGAAAACCGTCGTGTTTCATCATAGTCTGTGGGGCCCTTCAGATTATGATTGGTGTCATAGTCATTCATAACGTGGTTGTCATCTTTCCTGATTTAAAGGCTTTTTTCACGAGCGTGCGGAAAAGTGTACTTTTTTCGCACGCATTTTAGGTCATGAAAGTATCACTTTTCCGCACTTTTCCGCAGGAGTGCGGAAAAGTAGAATACCTGAAATTTTTAGGTATACAGGTACTTAGGTAAACAGGTATACCTACTACAGGTAACAGGTACGAAAAAGTGAAAAAAAAATCTTAAATTGATAAATATGTAGGTAAAAATATTACCTTCCATCTCGTAGAAAAAATAGTGTTTTTAACTCGTGCGGAAAGTCTCTTTTCCGCACTTGATTGCTTACCGAACTTCGCTGCGCGTCGTTCGGCCAACTGCAATCGCGTGCTGAAAAGTGGTACTCTCCGCACTAGTTAGGAAATATACTATTTTTTTCGAGGAAACAGTTTCAAAAACCGTTTTAAATCAATTTCAGCTTATAAGGGCACACTACGTTCCTTCTCGTCGGTTTTCATCGCCACGATGAAACACGTCGTTCCAAAACCGAAGTGTGTGAAAACCGTCGTGTTTTTCTACCACACACATCGGTTTTGGAACTACGTGTTTCATCGCGGCGATGATTGATGAAAACCGACGAAAAAGAAGGTAGCGTATGGGGCTCATGACATGCTGACATTTTTATCTCGTTGTTAACTGCCGCAACGTTGCCAAAATTGATTCAAAAATATGCAGAGAAGGAGACTTCATTTTTTTGCAAGATTTCTTGCAAGATTGCAAGATTCTTGCAGCATAATTTCTTGTCTTGCTTGGCAACTTCTTGTCTTGTCTTGTTTTGCAAGACAAGAAATTTAAGAGAGTCTTGTCATGTTCTTGCAGCAAGAACAAGACAAGAACAAGAAATTTGCAAGAATCTTGTGAAACACTATGTACAAGAAGACATACACTGACACTCTCCAAGATAAACAGCGATGGAAGGGTCAAAATTCTATTGTTTAAAAAAGGGGCCTACACGAGTCCCGCATTCTGGCCCTAAACAAATATCTGATAGCTCGCTTTTGCAAGACAAACACACTCTGAAACAATTGTCAGGAATAAGTACCTACCCCAGAAACAAACACCGTATCGCAAATGAGATTCAATCATGGCGAAGTAACCATTTCTGACGATTCCCACATCAATTTACCTGACAATACCCTAATTGCATAGCGTAGGTGGTAGACGCTTTTTACTCATTGGGCGTCGACCGGTGAGATACCACCATGCCAGAATTGAGTAGCGCTAAGTGGTATCACCACGTTCCGCTACTGCGCTGGCAGTCCGGTTCCAACAATGAGTAACAGATAGCATGATGGCGCCTCCAGGATCAAAATATTCCGGAGGTAAAATACCCGACCACTCGGATCTCCGGGCGTCGGGTGATCCTGGGGGTCCTTCATGCAAAGATATAACGAGAAGATCAAAAACTCAACTCAGAATTGATTTTAGCAATATAAGAGGAATAAGTACAAATATGAATTCAGTTCACCAACATCTTGAAGAACAAAGACCTGACATCCTTGTCCTCACTGAAACTAAAATCAGTTCTGCAACACCTATTGTGAACTATCTTTATCCCGGCTATGACCTACACCACCGATTTCGACATAATTTTGGGATCTGTGTGTACATTAAAAATGACCTTTCATGTCATCAAGAAGAGAAGCTAGAACCAGCGAACCTTGATATCATATGGCTAAAATTCACCTCAAAGTCATCGACCAAGTTTATCTGCTGCCTCTACCGACCGCCAAGTAACACCGATTACCAAAACTTTTTCGCGACATTATCCGAAAGCTGTGATAGTATACAGTCAAACTATCCACAGGCGGAAATTGTCTTTTTAGGCGATTTCAACGTCCACAATATACCCTGGCTGAAACACCAGAACAAAACAGATAACGAAGGCAGAGAAGCAGAAGCTTTTGCCATAAGTTGTGGTCTAACGCAGCTTGTCGATGAACCTACCCGTATCTCAGAAAGGGGCGAATTTGCAGCGCTTTTAGACTTGTTCCTAACCACCAATCCTGACTCGTACACAATTCAAGTAGATGCTCCACTTGGTTCGTCCGATCATAAACTTATAATAACAAAGTGCGAAATGCTCATCCCACCAAGCCTACAACCACTTCCTCGTAAAATGTGGCACTATAAATCGGCAAAATGGAATGACCTAAAACAGTATTACACACAAAAAAATCTAGGATCAAATCTGACTATACTATTAGAATCGGGATATTAGTATTAAAACAAATCTACTTAGAAAAGTCTTTGACATTAATATTTAGTTAATCCAAATATTACTTTAATTTCAATTTCTAATTTCATAACAAAAATAATTATACTCGATTAAACTACACTCTGGCACCTAATTAACACTAATCTAAAATATCAGCTTCGCCTTATGTTGAAAATATGTTATTGTTCGGTATATTTCTACTGCAAACTCAATATAACATCAAAGTCGTTTCAGAACAAACCAATATATTCTGTATGTACGATCCTAGATTATAGTCAAATTAAGCACAGAAAAAGTATTGATATGATTTAACATGAGATGCATATGGTCGTTTTGACTCTATTAATTCGTACTAGTTTCATTCTGAATTAACATCCCTCTGTTAGCATCAGTTGGTGCCATCAGTCGTCTGTTGTCTGCGCTGCGGGTAGTTATAGGTAATGATCGCCGTTGGCGTGGCTGCCTGTTGAATTTTTGATGGAAAATTCTCGTACGGTGAATGGTGCTAGAGTGAGAGCAAAGTCTGTACTCTGTGATAGTGAGTTTTCTGTTGGAAAAAGTGTTTCACCTAAGTAGGTGATTGTTTTTTGTTTAAAAGGCCTGGATACCTATGTGAAACACGTTAAACAACTTTTCGATTTACGACTAAAGAATTTTATCAAAATCAATGAAATTTGGTGGGATGGTAGAGGATGAATGATAGAATTGTGCAAAGTAATTCCAATATTAGTATTTTTTAGAAGTGTCATAATTTTGTGGATTATTCTATTAAAATAAAAATTACTTTCCACAATTCTATAATTCATAATCTACCATCCCACCAAATTTCATTGATTTTGTTAAAATACTTTAGTCGTAAATCGAAAAGTAGTTTACCACGTTTCACATTAATCAACGCTTTAACCTTGTTTTCAGAATTATTATGATTTTTTTTTTTGAGCTGCTTAAGCTAAGCTGGTGCAAGCATTTTAGTTCCTTTCGGTGCTGTGACTAGAACTAGAAATTAATTTTAAGTTGTAAGTGAGGACCTTAGTGCAAAAAGTAGGTGGGTAGGTAGCATTTTTAGAGCTTTTCAGGACAGGCATTACGTTTATGAAAAAAGATTTCTTAAAAGTGCTTTTAACCATGTTATTCTAGCACCAAAGAATCTATCATCTCAAATAAAAAAAAAACCTACTGATCTCCTTTTTGCTGCATATGGTCCTCAATGTCTATTTTGTTTTCAAGCTAGTATGTATATTATTATGTCATGCACATTTTTGATTTTTGTAATCTGCGAAGGCAGTTTTTCTTTTCCTGTTGCTGATTTAGATTACACATATTATGTACTATAAAAATAAAACTGTGCTTTTTTCACGATACACCACGACATTGACAACATGAGAACATAAACTATGCCATTTATTAGTTAGAATATGCCGTGTACCTGCAATCGGCGAAGGTATTGTTTCACAGAGTCGAAATCAATCGAATGTCGTGAGAATATTGTCAATGTTTTCAGTGTAAAAGTTTTTCGGTTGGTCCAATGGGATCGCCCCATTTGTGCTAATGTTCATTTGCTCTCATTTGATTCAAGTGTTTCGTTGACAATTTGGGAGCACTTAAATAGTACCTAATTTCTATCCAGGAACATTTCAGCCTCTAACACACCACCATAAGTAAACTTGAATCCAGGAATTTCATAATATTGAAAAAAAATCTGTAATTCAGTTAATAATTAACTGATTCAATTTTTTCTTTGACTATTTAGGAGCATTTTAAAAAGTATAGGTACCTATTATGTAAATTCTGATATCAAAGAAAAATTTAAAAAAATATTTTCACTATGGGGGACTGCTATAGGTATTTCATGTAAACCTAGCAATCCCTTCGTTTTTTTCTACAATGGGACTGCTAGGTTTATTGACCTAATATTCTGGAAAATCAATAAATAACCTCATACAATTTCAAATCTGGGGAGATACCTACTTTGGATAAGTATATGTATTATTAACTTTACATTTATAAATAATTTTACATGTCTGTATAGACTCTACGCTTTAATAATAAGTAGGTATATATTTCTAAAATCTTGGCTCTACTGTAGTTAAGAAAAATAAAGTCCACAACCATTCATTAAATACAAAAACATTTAATTTATTTTTATTATTTATCAGCATCAGCTGATTACACCAGATGTTCCGCGCGCCCGCCGCGTACACAAACCCTTCAACTACTCTTTGTACTCCTCCGCGATCATGTTAACTGATCCCGACCATAGCCGATCGCGTTCGTGAGTAGACCATTTGCGGATTAGCACAAATGCACAGTAGCACAAATGGAGCCATCTCGGTCCAATCGATCCAATGAACACCAAGTGGCATTGGTTATGTTTTCACTGTTGTCAATGTCGTGGTGCATCTTTCAAAAAAAAGTATACTGTACTGTACTGTATTGTAATTTTTTTGAAATAAATTGCATTATTTTGTATGTTTTCATGGTTTTATTCCATACTGTTGAAAATAAGAAATATATTTCGAGATTCGATTTAAGTTCAAAGTTTCCATGAATTTACATTAACTTTATTCAATCTTAGGCCCAGTTGTACAAACCAGGTTCAAACAGAGGCTCAGTTGAACTCTACTGGTACTTGAATCTTCCCATTTGAAATGCATTGCTGTCAGAAATATGCCAAAATATATATTTCTTGACAGCAATGCAATTCAAATGGTAAAGTTCAAATACCAGTAGAGTTCAACTAAACCTCTGTTTGAACCTGGACTGTACAACTGGACCTTATATAGTCGTTCTGTCATAATCATGTCTTTAAACTGACTATAAGCTATGTTTCTCTTACCAGCTAACTAGTGTCAGAGTGAATAATAAATATTGTTTGACTAACACTTAGTTAAAATTCAGCTAAGGTTAAAAAGAACTTCAATCAATATTATATTATAGTCATATTAATACTAATCCATGTTTAATCTGATATTTTCCTTTTCTTCCTTTTAAAATAGCCTAATGTTAAAGGCAATCTAGAAATAGATTATATTTAACTTGAAATACGTATAGCTGGAATTATATATTAATATAAAGATGAACTAGTGTTAAATTCAGTTACGATTTATACTATAATCAGTTACAATACCATGATAAAAACTAAAGTAACTCTACCATATATTCGAAAACAATCTATTTATTGACGCAAACAATAGGTTTATTTTGAATTCAACTTCGTGTGGGTTAAATAGGGTGTATATAAAAGGGTTGAGTTGACCTTTTTAAATTCAATTTGACTATAGATTTTTTTGTGTGTACCTGGATTTTCCATGGCAAGAGGTTTGCTTTAAAACAGCTGATCCCACTATTTGCTGTAATGAAATAACACAAGTAATCTTATCTGGAATGGATGCATATATCCCACATACAACTAAACGTAGAGCTAATGCAAAACCTTGGTTCAATAGCCAGTGTCAAACGGCTGTACAGAAAAAACACAGAGCATATAACCTTTGGAAACGACAACAAACCGCTCAAAACCACACTGAATTTATAGAAGCTAGAAATAGTTGCAAAATTACTATTGACTCCGCTAAAGAAACATACAATCAAAGAATAAAAAACAGGTTGCTGAATTGTCCAAGTAGTTCTAGGTCCTTTTGGTCTCTTGCAAAAGCTGTTGGATTTAACTTCACCAAGTCATCCATACCACCACTTACAGATAAAAATAATCACTTAGCCACAACATCAGAGGAAAAAGCCAATATGCTGGCCCAAATGTTTTCCTCCAACTCCAACCTAACAGTGCCAAACGGAAAAACTCCACCGTTCATTGAAAGGGTTTCCCATAGTATGCCAGAGGTACCCTTTTGTCACAGAGAAATACGAAAATCCCTTAAAAAGCTAGATACAAACAAAGCAATGGGTCCGGATGGCATTCCCGCAATAGTACTCAAAAATTGCGCCAACGAACTCACCCCAACTTTCGCAAAATTATTCAATTTGTCTTACAGGCAAGGAGTATATCCATCTTCATGGAAGTTTGCCGCAGTACAACCCATTCCAAAGAAAGGAAAAAAGACAGATCCGTTAAACTATAGTATAGACCAATTGCTCTACTTCCGGTGATATCAAAAGTAATGGAAAGAGTTGTGAACAATCACCTAACCAAGTACTTGGAAAAGTACAAAATTATCAACGATAAGCAATACGGATTTCGAAAATATAGGTCAACTGGCGATTTACTTACATACGTCACTCACTTATGGCAAAAAGCGATTGAGTTGCGGGGTGAAACAAGAACAATTGCCTTAGATATATCTAAAGCATTCGACAAAGTTTGGCATGAAAATCTGCTCAACAAGCTTAAAGCAATGGGATTATCGCCGAAACTTTGCACTTGGTTTGAAAGTTACCTAAAGGACAGATCCATTTATGTTGCACTGGATGGCCAGAACTCCAACTCTTACCAAATAAATGCTGGTGTGCCACAAGGAGCAATCCTTTCGCCAACTCTTTTTCTGATTTACATAAATGACCTCATAGATAAAACAGTAAATCCACTTTATTGCTTTGCAGACGATGGCAATGTAGTCTCCTCACTCATACCGCCCACAGGTCTTTCCGCACGTGAATTCCATCATCTTAGACTAACTCAAATATCGCAGATAAATAACGACCTGGAGATAATAGAGGACTGGGGTAACAAAAACCTTGTACAGTTCAACGCGCAGAAAACCCAAGCAGCTCTGTTTTCAAAAAAGACCAGCACCGGTGAGCCAAACATCATGCTATCTGGAAGTGCTGTCACATTACAGAGTCAGTTGAACATCTTGGGGGTTACTGCAGAGACCAACATGTCTTGGCACAGTCACGTGGCAGATATTGCTAAAAGGGCGTCCCAAAAGCTGGGGGTGCTATTTCGTACAAGACATCTGTACACACCAAGCCAATTGCTGACACTCTACAAAGCCCAGATTCGACCAACTATGGAGTACTGCTCACATATATGGAGTGCAGCACCCAAACATACCTTAATGCTTTTGAATACCGTGCAAAAACGAGTTATCAAGCTGATCAATGACCCCGCACTTACTCGTAACTTGGATGGTCTCGAACATCGCAGATCTGTGGGCGATTTATCTCTTCTACAGGTACTATCACGGAAAATGCTCTGAAGAGTTGGCACGTATGATTCCACCGAGAGTAGCGCCTACCAGGCGAACCCGTCAAACAGACGGTAACCATGAATTTACTGTCAAACTAGAGGCACCAAGAACCTCATTATATCAGAATTCATATCTCTGGAGAACAGCATCGCTGTGGAATAAACTCCCTGCGACGGTTTTCCCTGCAGGTTACAACCTGAACCGTTTCAAGACCAACATACACCGACATTTCCGCGCACTTGCCGCTTCTCGAGCGTGATAGGACATTTCTTTGCGAGTGCGCATATCCGTAAAAAAAAAAAAAAAAAAAAAAAAAAAAAACTGGCACCACTATTATTACGCCAGCAAACTGGCACGTGCACTGGCGCCAATGAACTATGCTTGTGGAAACGCCGCTATATGCGTAATTCATAACGCGTAATGCATAAGAGAAGAGAGATGTTTATACAACGCATAATTTTTGTGCATTAAGAACTGAAAAGACAGCTGAGTTTGACACTTGTTATTTTTCATAAAATAATATATAATTAAATATAGTTATAAATTAGGCTTTATATTATCAGGAAAAATCCCATTTGTATAATCAAAAACGGAAAAACTCGATTCCAGATCAAAAACCATTGAAAACAACAGGAAAACAGACAACAAGATTTCGAGGTTATGAAGCAAAACTAAAATAAAAACAAAGTTGGAAATAATCAATTAATATACGCTTGCGCACTAGCGTTTTTTGCACAATGTATAATCGATAATTCGTAAAAGTTAAAAGTTAGTCAACTTTATGAATTACGCGCATTATGCACTAAATTATCCACTATCCACTATGCGTTGTATAAACAGGTGTATTTAAATATGAAATTTTAAAAATTATCGATTATGAATTAAAAATGTGCATTATGCATTATTAGTTGGCTAAACCCACCTTTGGCAAAGTTTCGAAAACTCTATTATTGTCATCAAAGGTTTTGAGACATTTTAATCTCTCTAAAAAAATTAAATTAACAGTGGACGCATCTCAGTTTGCTTTGGGGGCCACTTTAAGTCATGTTTTTGACAATAATATAGAAAAACCAATAGCTTTTGCGTCACGTCTTCTGAATAAGGCTGAAGTTTCTTATTCGCAAATTGAAAAAGAGGCGTTAGTTATTATTTTTGGAATAAAGAAGTTTAGTCTGGGAAAATTGTCGATTTTCAAAAAAAAAATTCCTACCCAAATGAATTTTTCAGGGATGATAGGGGGCGGGTGGGTGATCATAAAACCAAAGATATCACACATTCGCCCCTCTAGCGTATTGCGCTATAGGGGTTGAAAGTGCGCCATTGGCGATTACTTGGTACCTATTGATTTTACAAAAAAATGTTTCAAATAAAAGATGTGCAACATTATTATTTGATCTACAATGTTTATCTGAAGACTTTTTTGATTAAGGGCCATCTGTGGTCATAAGGGCCGTTTGAAATTTTATAATGAAAATGAAAAATTTGAACCGACGTGAAAAAAATTTCTACAACACATACAACATTTTTGCTTTATGAAGTTTTTACTCACCTCCTGCCGTTTTTCAATAGGGGTAGTTCAAAGTTTTTTTATTTTTTTACAAAAAAAAATCCTGATAAAAGTTTTATAAGATTACATTTCCTACAATTTTTCTTTATTAACTTTTTTTGTAACTCACCCCATTCAGCGGGGGGACACTTCCCTTAGGGAAATTTTAGTTTTTAGGGGTATATATTAATTTTTTTTTTCTTTTCTCGCCTTTAGTGCACATAAAAAGTTGCAATTAACATTGTATTAAAAGGATTATTTTTCCACCACCTTTTTGTTTTTAGGGGTAGTTCGCCTATTTTCAACTTAACAGAAAAAAATTATAAAGAAAAGTTGTTCAAAATAATAAAATGAACAAGTTTTCTCCATAAATTTTTTTTGGAAAGTTGAAAATAGGCGAACTACCCCTAAAAACAAAAAGGTGGTGGAAAAAAAATCCTTTTAATACAATGTTAATTGCAACTTTTTATATGCACTAAAGGCGAGAAAAAAAATATATATATATATGTACCCCTAAAAACTAAAATTTCCCTAAGAGAAGTGTCCCCCGCTGAATGGGGGTGAGTTACAAAAAAAATTGATAAAGAAAAATTGTAGGAAATGTAATCTTATAAAAGTTTTATCAAGAAAGTTTTTTTGTAGAAAAATAAAAAAACTTTAAACTACCCCTATTGAAAAACGGCAGGGGGTGAGTAAAAACTTCATAAATCAAAAATGTTGTATGTGTTGTAGACATTTTTTTCACGTTTGGTTAAAATTTATCATTTTCATTATAAAATTTCAAACCACAGATGGCCCTTAATCAAAAAAGTCTTCAGATAAATATTGTAGATCAAATAATGTTGCACATTTTTTATTTGAAACATTTTTTTGTAAAATCAATAGGTACCAAGTAATCGCCAATGGCGCACTTTCAACCCCTATAGCGCAAAACGCCAGAGGGGTGAATGTTTGATATTTTCGGTTTTATGATCACCCACCCGCCCCCTATCATCCCTGAAAAGTTCATTTGGCTAGGAATTTTTTTTTTGTAATGCATGTATTTTTCGACTATTTTCCTAGACTAGTTTTTCCAGTATATTTATAATCAAAAATGCTTATTGATAACCGATCATAAACCCTTGTTGACCATTTTTGGTGAAAAAAAAAGGAATACCGGTTTTTGCAGCAAATCGTTTGCAACGCTGGGCTCATATTTTGTCCGCATTTACTTTCCACATAAAATATGTTAGTTCTGCTAAAAATACAGCAGATTTTTTTATCTAGAAGACCTTTAATGAATTCAGTTTAGTACGAGGACGACAAAATATTATTTTTAAAAATAAATTCCGAACTATCCCTATTTGAATTTGTTGAAAGAAGGTCAAATACCTATTGATTTTTCTCAAGTAAAAAACGAAACAAATAAAGATCCGGTCTTGTCTAATGTACTTTTTTATTGACGCTTTGGATGGCCAAATGTTTGTCCATCTGAGGGATTTAAACCTTATTTTAATAAAAGAAATGAACTAAGAAGCATTGAACAAGAATGTATATTGTGGGGTTTCAGATTAATTATTCTACCCAAATTGCAAGATTTGGTGTTAAATGAACTCCATTCTACACATATGGGAATAGTTAAAATTAAATCGCTCGCAACATCCTATGTTTGGTGGCCTTTAATAGATTTTCAAATAGAACTTTTATCTAAATTGTAATTGTAATTGCTGTGCGATTTTTGCAAATAATGCACCAAAAACTTCGTTAGAAGTGGCCAAAACAACCATGGACACGCTTACATGCAGATTTTTTTGGTCCAGTCTTCAACCAAAATTTTTTAGTTGTAATTGATGCAACGGCAAAATGGATTGAGTGTTTTGAGGTTGATAACATAACTGCCACCACTACAATAAAAATTTTCAGAGAACTTTTTGCTAGATATGGACTTCCAATACAATTATGTACCGATAATGCTAGCACATTTATGTCAGAGGAATTCCAAAATTTTGTGGATGTAGCTTTAAGCATTTAACTGGGGCACCATATCAGCCAACGACAAACGGCTTAGCAGAAAATGCTGTTAAAATTATGAAAAACGCTATATTAAAATATCGGCATATGATAATCCAGGTATGGATGTTAATTTAATAATAAATAGATTTTTATTATTGTATCGTAATACTTGTCATACCACAACGGGGGAAACACCTACCAATATTTTAATAGGACGCAATCTTAGAACTAAATTTGATTTATTATTGCCCTTTGTTTCTAATACAGTGATTTAAAAACAATATTCTCAAAAAAATGTGACCAATAAAATTCTCCGCATTTTGCTGAAATTCTCCGCTTCTAAGGTCTGTTCCAACAAGCCAAAAACCGTCCCATGAATGGTTCTGAAACTACTCTGTGTATGAATTTCGGATTCTACACATAAATTTTGTGCTTTGCGCAGAATCGTGTCGGTACAGTGTACGGTTTCCTGCTATGTTGGAACAAAGCGATAATTTTCGTGTTTCTCGAGAAATAGTCGAACCGTTTGATGGTCGATGATTTCCGTTACTCGTTGGCCTTACTTTAGAACGTGCCCAGTGGCGGCTCGTGACTATTTCAAGTGAGGAGGCTAAAAAATAATGAATTATGGTGGTAACCACTGCGCAGCCCAGTGGCGTACCCACGGGGGCATAAGGGGGTCCCATCAAATGCTAATACCAGCAAAAGTCAAAGTGATAATGAAAAAATGAAAGATACCTTAACCAAAGCAATTCAATAGAGAATTCCGAGGAGAATTCCTTCATTCGACTATAGGTATATTTCCCCCACTCGAATTTCAGGAAATTTCCTCATAATCCTTATTCCTTAGAAATGGCAACCTTGATCATGGTGCGATTGTGTCACTGTCACACTGTTAGCACTGCCATCAATATTCCATTTATTGATCCTTCCATTGGCCAGTTAGAAGCGAGATGTGCTAACCATAAACAGATTTTTAAACAGTATCCACAACCACCCCAGAGAGGACATTCTCAATACTCAAAAGAATAAAAACCTATCTCTACATGTCAAAACAGGCTTAATGGATTGGCAATGATGTCAATCCATAGAGAACTATCTGCGAGTGAAGATGAAATCATAGATGAACTGGTAAAAAGACCTAGGCGACTAGATTTTGCTTTATAAAAAGCTTAATCCGACAGTTCAATGAAAATTAGCTTCTTGTTGCCCTGATTATTTTGTATCTCCCCCTAAAACCAATGTCTGGGTACGCCACTGGCGCAGTAGTCAAAATTTGTTTTGGAGTGCCCACGTCCTCAATAATTTATCTCAAATGCAATAAAAACCATGAATACTTACGAAAGTGTTCTTTTTCTTTATATAAGCATATATTTTCAGAGTTAATTTTGACGAGAAATAAAAAATACAAAATACAACGAAGACACAAATTGATAATTATGATTAATAATGACAATAATTATGTACTTTCTGCAACAAGATGCACAATTGCACGATAATTTACAATAAAATGGATGCAAAAAAATATCAATCAACTATAAATCTACAACTTCCAACTATAGAAAAGTGAAATGCAAATGCATAAAACAGATAAAAAAAGCAAGGATATGGCAGTTGTTTTCAACCGTGCGGCTAGCCGCTTCTCGAGACGATGTCGCAGAACGCCAGTAGTGGTTGGATATGTTTCCGGCATTTCTATTGGACGCTTAGATTCGCGGACCATTTGAATACTAGATTTCAATGAAGCATGTGAAAGTCTAGCCTCCAGTCGATTTCTTATATTAGAATAATTACAGGACGGGGACAGATTCACAGATTTTTGTCGTGGAGGCGCGGAATTGTTTGAAATAAAGTTGTCAGATTGTTCTAAATTACATTAAACTATCGAAATTTGGAAAGTGTAATTTGTGAATAATTATTATTTTAATTAGGAATTAGGGATAAAAAATTGAGATTGAATTTTCAGTTTTTTTTAGTGATTCCCACGAGACCAACAAGACGAGACTTTCATAACGTCTTGTCTCGTTTCGCCGATAAATAAAAAGTCTTGTCTCGAGTCTCGTCTCGCAGCCTTAAGTCTCGTCTCGTCTCGCGTCTCGTACGAGAGTCTCGCAAATGTCTCGGAGTCTCGTCATGCATAATCTTGTTCCAGTTTAGAGTCTATAGTTGAACCAAATCCAAGCAGCAGTAATGGCCTAACTGGTCATTTTCATTACAACCTATCAGATGTTCTCCGTGCATGCGCACTGGTCCAGTTAGGGCGTCTCAACCAATAGAAAGTCTGGATTACCAACACAATTTAGGTTATTTAATGAGGAAGTTGCATTAAATTTTATTTTGATGGAAAATGTATTTAAAGTGTAGCAAAATACTCAAGAAGTATATTTCTATATTTAAATCCTCTTTAAACTGAACCCCCAATAACTAGTTAATTATTCAAGTATTCAATAACAATGGGCGCGAAAATGCTCTAAAATTGGTTATGACGTCATCGAACGATAAACAAGCAAAAGTGTGGTTATGTTAACGTGAAACGTAAGCCGTCAGACGCTTGTGTTTACATCGAATTCTACCGATGGATCCACCATTGTATGTCAATCATTATCATTTTCCATTCACTAAACAAAGATAGCTAACTCATTGGTGAAGCCACCGATTAAAATAAAAACGAGGGGAAACTTCACAACAAAATAAACCACACATGTAAATCGCACAAACAATGACATAAAACACAATTGACAATGGATAAGACAGGGAGGGAGTACAGAGACTCGTTCTGACGCTTGGAATGATATCGTCTTGTGACGTCATTGATTTACGACTGCGTTTTGGCGCGAAGAGAATTATTTTGAATTTCTATATTTTTTTACAGAAAAACTATTAGTTGAAAATCTAAAATTTATGTGGCAAGTGACTTTTTATAATGTGAAGAATTTAATAAGAGAATAAGAAAAAAAAATTGCAAATTCCTCATTGTCATTACTGCCGCTTGGATTTGGTTCAACCATAGTACAGGATACTTACCTATGTTGCATCCCCCTTTTCCCTGATTCATCAAATTTGCCGGGGTGTAAAAAGCCCTTTTAGGTAATGTTAGTTAATATTAAATAATAATGATAACATCTGAATTGTGTGTTTTGGAGTTACTCCGAGGAGCTCTAGAGCGACAGGTTCGGTGTAACTCAATGTATAAAAGAAATACAGTATTATGATGTATCCTCTCCTGTTATTTTTAGTTGTGTTATAGCTCAAAGTCTATACCTGTCTCTATTTTTACGTGTAGAATAAATAACAGAAAATTATAAATCATAGGCCTGGGGGGCTTTATTTGAAATTGATTCAACTTTGCGTACACGCAACCCACATAACAGTGAAAGAACATTCATATTCTCAGAATATTCCCTCAAAGTACCTACTTTTTGGAATGTTCTTTTAGGAATGTTCAATAAATATTCTAAGATTGTTTCGATTGAAATATTCATTTTTGAACGTTCTATTTATGTACTAGGAATGTTGCTTCTATGCACCTACCTGAAAGATTGTGCTAAGAACCTACTTTATATAACATTCTTTGAATATTCTCATACGAACATTATTATAATGTACCCTAAAAAGTGTTCTTTAAGCTAATATCTCTATCAAGTATTAAGAATATACCTGCCAAGTTGTGCTGAGAAGTTTATGTAGGTAGGTAACCATGATAAGAATATTTACATATTGTTCACCTAATTATCTAAAGTACCTACTCAAAAATCTTCATTATACAATTAAACAATAATGTTCTATCTAGAACCTACTAAGAATATTATAGGTATATTCTTTTTCTTTTGCTTTGTATGACTTCCAAGAGAGGGAGCGACGCGCTATTAAAGATCTACATCTTGCCTCGCATTTGAATCACCTTGGAACCTGTTTCTCTCAGTTGGAGTGCTTCGACGAGAGCATAACAAGCTCGAAACCGGAGCTTTGGTTAAATACTCGTGTTTTTTAGAGAAGTTTTCCAACAACTCTTCACTGCCTTTAATATAAAAGGGCTGAAACGAGTAGGTATTATTTGGAAACGAAAATTAATATTCCAAGTATATCCTTAGAATCAAACAAGAATGTTATGTCTAGGATGCATATTGAGAATGATATATGTAGATATATTCTAAGAATATTTCAAGCATATTGGTATAATATTCTTTTGAGAACATAACTATAATGTCATAGAAACATTCTTTGAATGTGAGAATATAGGTACGTTTCGAGCATATTTTTAGAATCAAACAGGAATATTATTTTCAGGATGTACTGAGAATCTCATAGGTATATTCTAGGAATATCCTAATGGATTTCCCAGGAAGTTCTTGGGTATTGCAAACAGTATTTCTACAATCTTTTCTCAGGACATTCGCAATGGTTTTGGCGAACATTCTAGGCACATTCCTCCTAAAAAAAGAACATTCTTAATACATTCTAAGAATGCAATTTTGTTATGTGGGAAATGACGTCATTCGTGATTGAAAATTGGTGCACGGCTTATTTGACATGCACTTTTTCATTCGCATCTGACGACATTTGCGTCATTTTTGCGTGTGCGCCAAGTTGCATCAATTTCAAAAAAACACCCCCAGGATGGCGGTAATTTTAACGTACCTAATTATAAAATATTGCGTCATGTGAAAACATAAAATAAAAAATATTTTGTAAAAATATAAAATATTCGCCCACCGTTATATACGCCACTGCCAACAGAGTTCTGATGGGAGGGGTAGGCAATGAACTGGGGTAGGCGATTTCGCGAAAGTCCGGCTACTGCATATATTTACATTATATGTATTCTTTGTCTGCACGCAGAAATATTTACCTGATCATCTGCGAGACTTTTGCACGAGACACGAGACTCTCGCACGAGACTCGAGACGAGACCAATAAAAGTCTCGTCTCGTCTTGTCCGAGACAGTCCGAGTCTCGTCTCGAAAACGAGACGAGACCATGCGAGACTCTCGAAAACGAGACTCTCGTGGGAATCAATAGTTTTTTTTCAATTTTTTGGGGGAGGCTTAGCCTCCCCTGCCAGGCTTAGCCTCTCCTGCCTCCTCTGACGAGCCGCCAGTGAACGTGCCCCATTAATCCCATTTATCAATTTTCAAGAAATTCAATAATTTTAAATTTAATGGATGGCCGTTGAGGTCTGTTCCAACCCGCCAAAAAAACGTCTCTAGAACGGTTTCGCAACCACACTGTAAACGAATCTCGGATTCTACGCACAAATTTTACGTTTCACGCAGAATCCTGACGGTGAAATGTACGGTTCCCTGTTGGGTTGGAACCATTGAGGTTGGAATAAAGCTATGGTCCGCACAATTCTCCGTAAAAAGCGAATCTCCACACAATTCTCCGCAGACCCTAAAATTATCCGAAAAACGGAGAATTCTCCGCCAATTGGCAACACTGCTTTCAATATCGGAAATCGCATTTGGGCTAAGGATTTCAGAGCAAATAAACTGACATGGTGTCAAGGTAAAATCATCGAAATACTCGGTAGAAGAACTTATGTAATTGAAACAGATTGTGGATTGAAATGGAAACGTCATACAAATCAATTAAAACAAAATTTTGCTAATACTGATATTGATAATAATCATGACCATGAAATTTCCATTATTCCATGATCTGAACTTAACAATAATACTAATAATAGTTTAGGTGATAATAGTGACACAAATGATTGTAACATCGAGAACGTATCAAATAGTGAAGTGCAACAACCAAAAGTTGACATTCCGGTATTAAGGGGTCGTAGTAGGTTAAAACCGCCCGAAAGATTAGTTGTCGGGTTAAACTAATTGTACTTAGAAAGTATTATACATAAAATATAAAATGTTTAGAAAATAAGGGAGAAGGTGTGATATGTTCATAACGTTTCTAATAACTCTAAATAGTCGTGTAAGCGCTAGCTTACTATTAGTGTATTGTTAGATTAACAATGGGTTTTTTGTGACCAGAGTACCGTTCCTTTGAGTATGCAAAATTGAATATTTTTAGTCATAAATAGACCATCACTCAAATTAGTGTGTTTCATTTATAGTATATTACAGTAGTAGACTACTCGCAATAATGGCTATTATTCCCTCGGAATGTTACTCACTCGCCGCTAACGCGGCTCAGTTCGTAAATATTCCTCGGAAATAATAGCTATTATTATTGACTCGTGGTATAAATCTACTATTTTGGGGCTTGAAATTAATTACAAAAGACAAGAGGGAATTTTGGAGTTATTCAAAAGAAATATTTGATGGAAATTTTAAAGCCTTTTAATTTTAAAAATTATAATAGTTCACCAACACCAATTGATCCAAAGTTAGAATTTTTTTTAAATGAATATGACAAAGGTGATAAACCAGTAAGACATTTGATTAGTTGTCCTATGTATTTATTCATGGGTTCAAGGCTAGATATAAGTTTTGCAGTAAAGTATCTAAATAGATTTCAAGACGAGAATAATGATGAAGTATGAACAGCTTTAAAAGGACTATTAACATACTTAAAGGGGGCGATTAATACGGTTTTGGAATTTAAAAGAAAAGACGAATCAACTCCGTTTGCTTGCTTTGTGGATTCTGAGTTTCTGCGATTTCAGGATATTTAATAAAGATATTTGGGAATTCTTTAATTTGGGCAACTCGTAAACAAAATTGTGTAGCTTTCTCCAGTTCAGAAGCTGAGTTAGTTGCTTTATGTACAGCAGTACAAGATTGTTTATGGTATAGGAAATTGTTAATTGACATGGAATTGGATTTTAAAACTTTCAACATTTTTGAGGATAATCAGGGTTGTATTGCTTTAATCAAAAATCCAAAAAATAACAAGATAATTAAACACATTTGATCTAGAGTATAATTTTGTTTGTGAAGCTTTAAATTTCAAGATAATGACATTGCAGTATATTGGTACAAAACTTCAATTGGCAGATGTATTGACAAAGGGTCTTCACAAAACTCAGTTTTACCTGAATCGCAAAAAAATAGGGTTACAAATCAGAGAGGGATAACATTTTATTTTTTGTAGGTTTATATAGTATTTTTATTTTATTTTAACTTTTGTATTTTTTTTTTGTTGCGGAGCTCAAGTAACGCATTAAGAGAGGGTGTTATGAAATTAAACATTTTGTAATGCTTTTCTTAACACATAACTATTTCATGGAAATTTGTATTGTCAGGGTTTCTGAAATCTAATTTAATTTTTCTAGCATAATGTAAAGATCTGCTCTGACATTTACTTAACAAACCAAGTCTATTTTTAGCGCATCCACGGTGGTAGACTGTATAATGCTGCAGAAACGGTCGAAAAGGAATTATTAAATTTAATGACCCGGGTAGAAGAAAATTATACCAATTAAATATTTTCAGCGACTATAAGCGAACCAGTTTCTTAATGGGTCTGCCAATAGGAGCAATCGCCGCTATTAACTATTTGACTGGGCAAGAATTATTGCGTGTCTTTGAATGATTAAATAATTACGTTTAGAGATGCTTAAAAGCACAAAAGATAATTGACAAACCCTAAATAAATCTCAATGATTTTTTGTTTAAAGTGAATATTTCATTAAAAAATGCATTAAGGAAAAACACAAAATTTGTATCATAATACACACGGTGATGAAGAAAAATAGAACAAATTCTACTCGTGGATAAGTGAGGGCAAAGAACAGATAAATGGATAAACAAAAATGATAAATTTCAATACACAATTTGTCAACAATATTACAATAATGCAATCTGCCATCCTGTGAGCTATTAAAATCTTTGGTACCTACTCCACTGAAGGACGTCGTATCGAACTTCGCGATGCCTAGCTTGAAGAAATAGACTTCTCTCTTCGAAATATCTTAGCTTTTAGTGCCACTACCAAAATGACAGAATTGGAGAAAACCTCCAGGATCTTCTCTTAGAGCAAATGCAAGAGTTATTTAAAATTTGGTAACAGTCTTTATGGATTTGGAATAAATCTAGTGAACAATTATTATTTGAAAATATAAAAAACATTGCAACTGCCAGCCAGTACGTGAGAACAACCTAAATGCCCATCATAAATCAATCAATAATGGGTATAGGATGAATTGCAAATTTTTGACAGCCACAAAAATACTTTACCCGTGTTCCTTTAGAATAGTTTCCACTTTGCCGGTGGCCACGCCCCAAATGTACACACTGCCGTCCGCAGATCCCACCGCAACGTACTGTCCGTCCGGGCTGAATGTGGCCCTGGCCCAATCACAGCCTACTTTGAATCCATCACAACTAAAAAGAAAAACGAAAGTTAATATATTTATATCCTACTGAACTATTAAAACCATATAATACCTTGGTTACGATAATCATAAACAGGGTCTTAACTCCCAAGGGAGTTAAGGATTTTCATAACTCCCAAGGGAGTTAAGGAAGGGAGTTAAGGATATCATAACTCCCAAGGGAGTTAAGGATTTCCATAACTCCCGCTTTTACCTTGAATAGGTAACACTTTGACAAAAAATAGAAATTTTGATTTATGGCTTATTCCTTTATAAAAATAGACAGAATACAGTAAATTCAGTAGGATATAAAATTATCTATGTACCACGGGAATTATCAGGAGTTAATACCCACGGGCAATTGGTGTCCCTCGGGACACAAACGTTGCCCTGGGGTATTAACACCTGCATAATTCCCTTGATACATAAATAACTATAATCGACGAAACAAATTCTGTGCTTTCTTAATAATATGCATAGGCAATGGCGCACCCAGGTTTTTTATTTGGGGGGGGGGGGGGGGTTCATAATGATGAAGGCTCGGCGCAGGCAGGCACTGTCGTAGGCCGGCCGCCATAGGAAGAATTTTTTTTCGGGTGTCACGGGTGTCACGCCCAAAAACGTTTATTTGAAGCCTCCAAAAAATAACTTTTTTTCTGTGACGGGAAAAAAGTAGACTTTTTGTACCTGTTAACAGAGGCAAAAATGTCACTTTTTCTCCCATGGGAAAAAAGTGATTTTTTTTCCCACGGGAAAAAAGTAACAGATACCAGTCATTTTTTTTTCCCGAGGGAATAAAGTAACAGGTACCAGTCAAATTTTTTTCCCAAAGGAAATAATGTATAGATGGAAAATGTTGAGATTTTCCCGTCACAGAAAAAAATAGTGTATTATACATGGGAAAAAAGTAAGATTTTAGCGCTCGCTGTCTTGTCTCCCTCCGCTTCGCGTCGGGAGACAAACCACACCTCGCGCTAAAATCTAGTACTTTTTTCCTTTGTATAATAAATAATAAATAACTATTTGTGAGTGATTGTATAAGTTATGTGTTTACCTCGCTGTTTACTCACCTAGGGCTGGTTTATCAATAGAGGGTTACTCCATGAGTTACTGATAACCCTGGGTCAAAGTTGTGATAAGTGTTTATCTATCCAGGGTCAAATGTTAACTCGAAAGTTATTTCAGGAAAAAGTTAACCCGCGCTCTCACGGCAAGTTAGCGTATTTGACCCTGGGTTAACCTCAACATTTTCTGTTATTGATCGGCTGAGTAGCCGAATAACCCCCGATACATGATACACGTCGAATCACAGAATAAAAAAGTGTTTGTGCGTTCGAAACCATTATTCGAAACGCCAATTTCTTGTTTGACTTTAGCCGCACCGGAGTGGGACCTGGAACGTGGAACACAGCCCACAAGTAGAGAGTAGAGCTCAGAACTTGGGTACGGTACAGAGCGAAAAGCGACACTCGACTCTTTATCCAAATTGTACTAGATTCATGAGACAGGTACTAGCGTACTAGGTGAAACGTGATAGTGCTAGATCTAGTACAATTGTATTAGAAATAGCATCCCTGATTATTTGATAATTTCCTCAATCAACATGGCATAATTCATCAAAAAAACAAACCCGTACACCCCACAACAAAATGGGATCTCCGAGAGAATGAACCGAACCCTGGTTGAGAGGGCGAGGTGTTTGCTTTTTGATGCTAAGTTGCCTAAACATTTTTGGACAGAGGCAATAGCAACAGCTACTTATCTCAGAAATCGTTCAGTAGCAACAGTGCTTGATAATAAAACTCCATATGAGGCATGGTATGAATAAAAACCTCACGTGAGTCATATAAGAGTCTTTGGGAGCGAAGTTATGGTCCATGTAAATAAAGAAAAAAGACAAAAGTTCGACAAAAAGGCAGAAAAAATGATCTTGGTTGGCTGGCTATGGAATAAATGTCAAGGGATACGATACAGGCTATATGATTCAGTGAAAAACGATATTATCACTAGTCGTGATGTAATCATTGTTAAAAAGTCAGCAAATGCCCCGAAAGACATTTGTGAACAAAGTCTGTCGGATGAAGACGTAACAGTTCCAGTGGGGGACCAGGATGAGAATGGCCAATTTCTGGAAGATTCACATGAGACTGATTTGTTTGGTAATACTTCAAATAATTCAGAGGATCCTGTTGACCTAAATGACCCTGAATTTCTGCCAGAATATGAAGAAATTTCTGAAACCTCGGACGAGACTAAAAGGAAATCCAACCGTATAAATAAACCCAGGCAATATGAAGATTATGTGACCTTTCAAGTTCGACAAAACAACATAAACATGGATGATGTTCCTGTAAATGCATCGGATGCTCTTTCTGGATCAGAAGCTGATTCTTGTCGGCAAGCTATGGAAGAGGAAATGGCGTTCTTCAGAGAAAATGATGCATGGTATTTAATTGAGCGTCCCAGCAGTGGTACTGTGGTCGAGTGTAAGTGGGTCTTCAAAAAGAAGCTAAATCAGGACAATGAAGTGTGTTATCGTGCGCGTTTAGTGGCAAAAGGCTTTACGCAAAAAGCTGGCATTGATTATGAGGAAACGTTTGCACCAGTGATAAGGTGCTCAAGTTTACGTTTACTTTTTGCTCTTGCTGTTCAACTCAACCTCGATATTACACACTAAGGGCGGGTATTAAAAAACTGCTTTGACAGTTAACTTGAAGTTAACTTTTTGAATTACATGTAATTCCAGAAGTTAACTTTAAGTTAACTTTCAAAGTAGTTTTATAATACCCACCCTTAGAGGTAAAGACTGCTTTGCTTAATGGTTATTTGCAGGAAACTGTATTTATGAAACAACCTCAAGGTTTTGTCTTTGAAGGTAATGAAGATAAAGTTTGCAAATTAAAAAGGGCCATCTATGGGCTGAAGCAGTCTTTACGTGCTTGGTATCAGATGGTTGATGAAGTATTAATTGGATTGGATTTTAAAAAATATGATTATGAACCTTGTTTGTATATATTGAAGAAAAATAATTCAACAACAATTGTGGCATTGTACGTTGATGATTTTATAGTTTTTTCAAACAATAAGAATGAAACAGATTTTTTGAAAGACCGATTAAATTCTAATTTCAAAATTAAAGATTTGGGTAATTTAAAGCTGTGTCTTGGTATGAAAATTCACAGAAACAAAGATGTTCTTGTTTTGGATCAAAGTGCTTATATTGATAAATTACTTGATAAATTTAATATGACAAATTGTAACAGTGTCAGTGCGCCAATTGACAATTTTGATTTTTCCGAAAGTAGTTCAAATGAAAAATATTAAAATCCATTGTATCAAAAATTGATAGGAAGCTTGATGTTTTTAGCTGTATTGACGCGCCTTGGCATTGCATACAGTGTAAGTTTTTTGAGTCAGTTCAATAATAATCACACTGAAGCTATTTTCGGGTTCGAAAAAAGGACGGTTCTAGAACAGTTCAAAACAATCGCACAGTTTAGTATTGAAATTTGTGATAGCTGAGCTGTTGTCATTTTGTTGATTGATGAACTGTGTGCTTGTTTTGAACCGTTCTAGAACCGTCCTTTTTCGAACCCAAAAATAGCTTGAATATCATTGGAAATGTGTCAAAAAGGTGCTTAGAATTTTGAAGGGGACAAAGAGTCAATGTCTTGTTTTTAAAAAGAACAATGAGGGTTTACGTGGATATGTAGACGCTGTTTGGGGTTCTAACAAGAACGACAGAAAATCTTACACTGGTTTTGTGTTCAAACTTTCTGGTGCTGCTGTTTCGTGGAGAAGCAGCAAACAACGGACAGTTGCACTGTCCAGCACTGAGTATATGGCTTTGAGTGAGGCATCAAGAGAAGCCATTTACTTGCAAAATTTGATGAGTGAGCTAACTGGAAAATTGGAATGCATAACTCTTACGAATGATAATCAAGGTGCTCAAAAACTATGTAGCAATCCAGTATTCCATGACAGATCCAAACACATTGACATCAGGCACCATTTCATAAGAGAAACTTTGTAAAATGGATTGATTAAAATTAAGTATTTATGTACTGGTGAAATAGTGGCTGATATCCTCACTAAAAGTTTGAAGGCTGTCAAGCATTCTAAGTTTGTATCCGATTTAGGGTTTCAAAATTATTTGATAAGTGGGGGTGTTGTAAATGATGTATCAAATAATTGATTCATTATATGTCATCTATTTGTAAACTAACAGATGTCGTTAGTAGTTACTTTCTTGTATTTATCGAATGAAAACGGCAACCCTGTTTTTCCTATAACAGTCAACAGTCGATGTTTAAACAAGATGAAGCGTTTGTGTTTTATTTTCTCCCGCTTTTTAACCTGAAAAAACTGTTGTATGGTAGGTAGTACCTAATTTTTCTGAAAAAAAAAATTTTGCAGCCTTCATATGATACTTTGAAACATTTCTGTGAAAAATTAGGTAATGACATTGCTTCATATACCTCAGTACTACCGCATCAGAGACCGCTGATCTGTTATTAAAAAAAAACTATTTGTCTTTAATTAACATTTTAAGTTGTATGTTATGTTAAGCAATCATTTTTGCTTTTTAACACCCTTCTATTGGCGGTTTCAAACATGTTATATTGAAATTATTTTAAAATTTATCTGTAATTTTCAAGGTTACTGAAAGTCATATCGTTTTGAAAATATTTTTTTTGAATTCCTTCACCTCAAATTATATAAAAAAATGTATAATCATGCCCAATTAAATTAATTTTGAATGAAATTCCCGTCCGCCATTTTGAAAAAAATTGCGAGATTGGGGGTCTTGAGCGTCGTAGAGCCTGGCTAATCGGGTCAGATCTCTTAAAATGTGCTTCCTGACAACTATGCCAAATTTCATGCTTGTAACCCAATTTGGCGTTTTTTTTTTATGTAGGCAATCAACTATTACCCTAATACCCATAGCCTCTCAAAAAGGTTTCTTTTTATCCAGACTTTGACTTTATAAGGCAGTAATCACATGTCATTTATAGCTTGACTACTTTTTATCAATGACCAATGGTTTCATGTGACCATATAAAGCATGTAGTTCTATTACACAATCCATACCATCATATTATTATTTTTATGATAAATTTCTGTCTACTTAAATAAAGTTATTATCTTCCAAAGTAAACCACACTTTAACAACTACCTTATACTTATTATAGCCGCCGGTTTAAAACCATTTAACCCGTTTTACCTTTCCAAATACCATAATTGAATAAATTATAAGGCTCATTTATCATGTTTCAGTTATGTCATATAAATCCTAACATAAACCAGGCACTTTTGCCGAGTTTCGAAATTTACTATGTGAAAATCTTTGTTGATGGAATTATATTTATAAGCTACCTAGCGTCAGCAGTTGACGTGGTAATTCGTTAGACTTTGTTTATTAATAGACACTTACTTAGAGGTGCTAATGAGCCTTTGCTAGTCTAGATTGTGCTAGACGGAAAATGTGAAGTCAATAAATTCTATTTGGTTCCAAGCCATTTAATTAAGTAGTTAATTAGCTAACCAAGCAACAGTTTGACGACTGAAGTCCACATCCTATATACCCAAGATTGATGATACACATTTTTCAACTCGATTAGAAGACTTGTAAAAATTGTTGTGCTTAATAAGATTTTCGGAAAAAGTATTAAATTATAAAACAAGTAACACATAAATACCTAGAGACAGTACATAAACGAGTTGTTAATAAGTCACAGACACTTTTGCAAATCTACGATAAATTCTGATTTAGTACTGTACTCTATTCTATAGATTTTATTTTTACCGAAATATAGATTTAGCATGCGAATGTTCCACGTTTTTCCATGATTCATACCTAAAAATACAAGCTTTGAATTTATTTTTGTCACCAAAGACAAACTACTTAAGTATTGGTTTTGCTTTGCAAGTACTACCAAAAGATGACTATTTAAAATAATTTAAAAACAAAAAAACCTGGTAGTAAGTACTTTAAAACCGTTCAATGAATATTAAAGTGGTATCGACTTACCTAAAATTTTTAACAACTTGATTCATCCTCAAATCAATCAATTTCAGTGTATCATCTCTTACGCAGGCTAACAGGTACTTGGTATCTGAAACAATATTACAAAATTTCATTAAAATTAAGGCGTGGTCGATGGTACTATACGATTTACCATAAATTGACTGCAATTATCTAGTTCATTGGGTCCGTGCAATATAATAGCTAATATGAGAGTAGATTACTATAATTTAGATTAATACAAGAGAGAACTTGAAAATTGTTTATTGGGAAAAGGGGGTTTCAATGACATTTGATAATGATAAAGGGTGCGAATAAATCTCTTGAAAAATGTACAGAAAAATGAAGCTGAGATTTACTTAATTTGTGCACAAGACCTATCATTAAATACCGATATAAGTACTTGAAAAAATTAAGATCAAACTATCCTCCAATTGCACTGCTTCCCAGTAGTTTATCCAAAAGCATTAAAATATTGGCTTCTAACATCTTAATTACTCACCAATTTGGATTTCTAACCAATAGATGCATTATTACTGATGTTATAGGTATGTTCTCTGTCTTCAATAATATCTACTACAGCATCCATTTTCCGTGATTTGGAGCATTGGACTGTGGTAGACATAACAAGGGGTCACAGACTGAATTCGAAACCCAGGCATTCAGTTACATTTTAAATTTCTGTTTCGTCCCTTTTGGCCTCGGCGATTTGATTTATGGGACAAAACAACACGACAGTATCGAATTTTACTAGCCAAGGCGCGATTTCACGGGTATATTTTGGGTTAATTAGTTTCCATGTGTAACACATTATTTTATGAATTATGATTTTTAGTTTTGGGTTTCGTAAACCTTTTTCGTGAGGATAAAATTACAGTCTGGGCTGGAGACCACACAACAGAAGTTAAAACTTCAACTTGGCGAGATTTATGATCTCGCCAAAAAAACAAAAACATTTTTTTGTTCTATATGAACAAAACATGAAGTAATAAAGTATAAATTACTTACTCTGGTAAATTTTGCTCTGACTGATGGTCATCTGACAACTCAGATTAGTTCAGTATACCCACAAAAAAGCATTAAGAAGTTTTTATTTCAGTTCAAAAAGTCAATAAAACGCTGTACCCGAATGAGCTGCATTAACGCAAAACGGTGGATGAAAGTAATGATGGTAATGGTGGAACGAGAACCTGCATAAGATGAGAAATAAGGCTAAAAGATGCCGGATAGAGTGGCAAAAAGAAAGAAACTCGACAGAAAGCAATAAATGTTAGAATGATTCAGAGCCCACAAAATTGAATACAAAAAAGCGACTCAAGATGCAAATTTGATGTTGATACAATCGAGAGTCGAAAATCCTGCAAACTCTCAGCCTATAGAATTTTCTGTGCAAAAAAAAAGACAGTGAAGCATCAACGAACATACAGAATGAAGATGGCACATACACGACGACCGAAAACGAAACAAATGACTACCTATTAAAAAAGTATTTCCCGGAAGACAACCCCGAACACGATAACGAAAACATCACCAGGAGCAGAATCAAACCTTACAACGGTGCAACAGAGACGGAGATAAACCACAAGGAGACATCATTGCTACCCTTAAAAATAAGAAAGCAATACAAGCTCGGATAAAATAGCAAATGAGGTAATGGAACATAATATATTCGCGGAAATACCAAAGATAATGGGTGGTATCTACAGGGATTGCCTAGAAATGGGCTACTTCCTTAAGACTTGGAACGCCGCGAATATAATCTGGGTTCCTGAAAAGAGCAGCACCTTAAGGCCAATCAGTCTCCTACTAACACTGGAAAATTATTGGACAAGATACTTAACAAAAGATTACAAACACATATAGAAAGAACCGTAATTTGTATAGACCTTGAAAATGCCTTCAACTCGACATGGGGACCAAAGGTCAGCGAGGAGCTAAAGATGGCTAATAGGCCAGAAACCCGCCGAGCAATCTGCCAAAGCTTCATGCAGGACAGAACCATCATATCAGAAATCAGGAACACTCAGACGGAGCATGACAAGGGGATGTCCGCAAGGGTCAAGCCTCGAACCCAGACGTATTGACAATGCGAACGAGATATGGAAAAGAACAAACCTGGATAACCTAGCGGACACCCAATATTACGGAGATGACCAGCTCATCGTTGTTTCAGGCACACTCGCAAAAATGGAGGCAAAATGGAATTCAGTATGGGAAGCCTGTAAACAGTGGGAGCAAAAAAGTGACGTAAGATACAATAATAATGTTCGTATGAGAATATTCAAATAATGTTACATAAAGTAGGTTCTTAGCACAATCTTTCAGGTAGGTGCATAGAAGCAACATTCCTAGTACATAAATAGAACGTTCAAAAATGAATATTCCAATCGAAACAATCTTAGAATATTCATTGAACATTCCTAAAAGAACATTCCAAAAAGAACTTTGAGGGAATATTCCGAGAATATGAATGTTCTTTCACTGTTATGTGGGTAGTGTTTATTGCGGGTAAAT
The DNA here is from genome assembly GCA_917834065.1 of Ceutorhynchus assimilis. Lineage (NCBI taxonomy): Eukaryota > Metazoa > Arthropoda > Insecta > Coleoptera > Curculionidae > Ceutorhynchus > Ceutorhynchus assimilis. The sequence goes on from OU892284.1 coordinate 23,747,206, forward strand.
CGTGCTTTTTCCTGTGTTTAAAACTTTGACTTAGCTAGGTACTTAATGGATATTTGTGTATAAATTAATGGTTTTATACACTAGGAGGACAGTGCAGTCGTGTTTATTGGCTGTTAAAGACTACCTGAATACTTTATTGGAACTGACATTTGGTTTATTTGTGGAAGCAAATCTTGAATATTGGGTTCAAGATTTGTCGTAAGAGGTACTTTTTACCTATTTCTCAGATTAAGAAAATTTGGTTATTGGAACCGTTGATGTGGCTATTGGAGCCGAAAGCAGTAATAAAACTGGTATATATAAACTTGTTGCTGGAATTTGGTGAGTCCCTTTCATTTATTATTTATCCTTTCAATTTCTATTTGTTTTACCACCGTCTTTACATTCGTAAGCGAATAAAATGGGTGATGAATTAAAATTGTTAATTAGAAAACGCGGAGTAATAAAAGCAAAACCTACTTTTTTTAGAAATTTTTTGGACAAAATAGACCATGCTATAATTACAGGTCAGGACTCTGGAAATGATGAAATTGACAAGGCTTTGCTTGTAGAACTTGATTTACGTCTCGAAAAATTGGGCGAGATTTTTTCTGAATTTGAGTGTATACAAAATGATATTGAAATTTCTGTCGAAGAAGAGCATCTAGAGTTGCATATGAATGAAAGAGAGAAATTTCAAGATCTGTATTTTCAATACTTAACAGGCGCCAAGCAAATTTTGAAACGCTTTAATTTTCATAGAAATGGATCAGAAGAATCTCATTCCTCGCAGAATTCTCAAAATGTATCCCATTTACAAGGTGTTTCTAACGTGCAAAATATACAGAGTGGTGCAGTCACTAAAACCCTAGCAAAACTGCCGTCAATACCTGTCCCTAAATTTTCCGGAAAGTAGGAAAATTGGTTAGAATTTAGGGATACGTATAAATCACTTGTACACAATAATAAAAATATAGATAATATTCAAAAATATCATTTTTTAAGAGGGGCATTGGACGGAGACGCGAAAGAGTTTATCAATACTTTAGAGTTTTCTGAAAGTGGTTATGAAACAGCATGGGACTTACTTTTAGAACGTTTTGATAATAAATCATTATTGGTTAATAATAGTTTAAAATATTTGACAAACTTATCCGAAATGCAGAAAGAATGTTCGGCAGAGTTGAGAAAATTATTAGATATTATGGTCAAAAATTTAAGGTCACTCAACACCTTAGGTGTAAACACAGACACATGTGATGTCATTATTATATTTCTTGTTAGCTCAAAATTGGATTCATGCACAAAAAGGGAATGGGAGGAGAAAAAATCTAAAAATACTTTGCCTAGTTTGGAGGATTTTGAAACGTTTCTAAAATCAAAAGCTGATATGTTGGAAGGTTTGGAAAATTCCAGGAAAAATCTTCAAAAAGATGTAAAATATAAAAATAAAAGTTTTGTGACATTTAATCAAAGATGTAATTTATGTAATGATAACAATCATTTTATTCAAAATTGCAGAGAGTTTTTAGATTTAAATTCCTATTATAGGTTTCAAAGATGTGTTAAACTAAAATTGTGCTTGAACTGTTTGAGACCAGGCCACCATAGTAAGGATTGTACATCAAGAGGCTGTAGAAAATGTGGTGCTAGGCACAATGTTTTGTTGCATTATGATAAAAGTAAACATAGTGCAAATGTTTTTCCTGGCACTAGTGCTGGCAGAGAAGTGAAGGAGGAGTCTGATGTTGAACAGATAAATGAAACCGCAAGTACCTCACAAATAAATATGTCTTCTTTTTGCCAGAATAATAATTGTACAACAGATGTTCTTTTGTCTACTGCAATGGTGCAAGTTCTAAATAATAATGGTAATTTTGAAACCTGTAGGTTATTGTTGGATAGTGGTTCCCAATCAAATCTAATATCTGTGAAACTGCTTAAAAAACTAAAAATGGACACTATTGGAGTGAATATTTCTATTGCTGGAATAAATCAGTCTATTTCTGATATCAAAGCTAAATGTGTTGTAAAAATACGTTCGTTTCATAATGCTTTTGAAGTAGATGTTTCTTGCTTGGTTGTTGATAGAATTGGAGATTGTATTCCTAGTCAACCACTGGATATTTCGCATTTAAATATCCCAAAGCATCTAAAATGGGCTGATCCTTCTTTAGCACTACCAGGTGATATCGATATGCTCTTGGGGGCAGAAATTTTCTATAGTCGTCTTTGTATTGGTCAGATTAGGCTTGGAGAAAATCAACCAGTCATGCAAAAGACTAAACTAGGTTGGGTTTTGTCAGGAGGTATTCTGGTGCCTACTATGTCTATGCGTCGTTGTAATTTTGTACAGACAAATGATTTTAATTTGGAAAAGCAAGTTGAAAAGTTCTGGTTAGTGGAAGAGCCACCTCAGCTATTAAAAAGAAAATGTCTTCAAGTGATATTTTTTGTGAGAAGTTGTATATAGAGACCACTAGAAGGGATCCACATAGTGGTAAATTTATTGTGAAAATTCCGTTGTCTGACTCTGTCGAAAAATTGGGTAACTCTAGGGATCATGCCTTGTCAAGGTTCTATGCTCTTGAGAAAAGGTTGAGTAAAAATCCTACTTTGAAAGAAATGTATTGTAAATTTATGGAGGATTATGAAAAACTTGGTCACATGAGTTTGGTTAATGATCGTAATCTTGATAATATTTCATATTTTCTCCCGCACCATGGCGTGCTCAATGAAAAAAGCACAACTACCAAGTTGAGAGTTGTTTTTAATGGATCTGCAGTGTCTGATTCTGGAGTTTCTATAAATGATATTCAACATACTGGTCCCACCCTGCAAGATGATCTACTAGATATTTTGCTTAGATTTCGTGAGTATAATGTTGTAGTTTGTGCAGATGTCGAGAAGATGTACCGTATGGTGTGGGTCAGTCCAGAGCATCGTTCATTACAGAAGATCATTTGGAGAAACAAATCGAACGAAGTCAGTGATTACTATTTGAACACAGTTACTTATGGTACGAGGTACAACAGCTTATTTGGCTGTGAGAAGTTTAAGGCAACTGGGTATAGAAAATGTGGAAAAATATCCTGAGGCTTCATATGTCATTCTGCACAGTTTTTATGTGGATGATATGCTTGCAGGTGGGTCTGACGTTACTCAAATGGAAAAGTTATGTACAGATGTAAATAGTATTTTGAAAGATGCTGGTTTCAACCTCAGAAAATGGCTTTCTAATCGTCCTGAAGTTGTAAAATCTTTTCAGGACACCTTGGTTTCTGAAGAAAAGATCGTTTTGGGAGAAAAGGATGCCAATAAAACATTGGGTTTGTATTGGTCGGTCAAAAGTGATACATTGATGTTTTCGATAAATTTTTCTGTAAATATATCAAAGGTTAATAAACGTAATATATTGTCTGATGTATCAAAAATTTTTGATCCCTTGGGGCTTCTTAGTCCGAGTATAATACTAGTGAAAATCCTTATTCAAAAACTTTGGTCTTTGAGAATAACTTGGGATGAGTCTGTTCCTTTACATTTAGACACTTATTGGAAGGATTTGCGAAAAAGATTTTTTAGTCTAAATGATTTGCAAATTAGGAGACAGGTTTTATGTGCTGATCCTGTCAAAATACAGATTCACGGATTTTGTGACTCGTCTTCTGATGCTTACGGAGCATGTTTGTATTTGCGTAGCATCGACGTCGATGGTAATATTCATGTTTCATTGCTGTGTAGCAAATCTAAGGTCTCGCCTCTAAAATCTTTGACGATTCCGCGTCTGGAATTAAATGGTGCTCTTGTATTGGCACAATTATTAAACAGAATTAAAAGTTGTATGACATGTCGTCTTGATGAGATTTTTCTATGGTGCGATTCTACAGTGGTTTTGAATTGGATCTCCATGTCGCCACATTTGTTACAAACCTTTGTCTCAAACAGAGTTGCTCAGATACAGGATAAAACGTCTATTGGTGATTGGCGCCATGTCAGGTCTGCGTCAAATTGTGCAGATATTTTGTCACGTGGCTGTGCTCCTGATAAGCTTCCTGATTTGAAGTTGTGGTGGCATGGGCCAGATTGGCTTCATTTGGAAGAAGTTCATTGGGAAACTTCAACCTTTTCACCTTTGCCAAATTTACCAGAAGTTAAAAATGATACTCAGTGTTTTCAAATTACGACAAAATCCCCTGTTATTGATTGGAGTAGATTCTCAAACTTTGCAAGATTAGTAAATTGCACTGTGTATGTTTTGAGATTCATGAATTTTATAAGTAAAAAATCTTTTGAAAAAGGCTTTGTAACAAGTGCTGAAAAAGAAACGGCATTGGTTAAAATTATTCATGTGATTCAAAGAGAATCCTTTAAAGATGAAATCCTCGCCTTGGAATCTGGTAATTTAAAATCCTCAAAACTAATTGGGTTAAATCCCTTTTTAGATGCGTCGGGTATTCTCAGGGTGGGGGGACGCTTACAACTTTCTAATCTAGAGTTTTACGCAAAGCATCAAATCTTGCTTGCAGCAAAACATAGATTTACTTTACTTTTGTTTTTGTATGAACATAAAAAATTGCTGCATGCAGGGCCTCAGCTTTTGTTGAGTTCAATTCGCGAGAGATATTGGCCGATTGGCGGGCGAAACTTAGCAAGGAAAGTTGTAAGAACCTGTGTAAAATGTTTTAGGGTGAAACCTGATTTGGGACAGGCACAACAAATTATGGATATTTTGCCTGAACAGCGTGTTCGTCCGATGCCACCTTTTTATTCCGTCGGAATTGATTATGCAGGGCCTGTAATGATTCGTAACAAATTAGGTAGAGGCTTTCGCCTGGTCAAAGCATATATTGCTGTGTTTGTTGGCTTTAGCACCAAAGCCATTCATTTGGAGCTCGTGAGTGACCTCACTACCATTTCATTTATTGCAGCCTTTCGCAGGTTTGTAGCAAGACGAGGAAAGTCGAAGTATGTTTTTTTCAGATAACGGTACAACATTTGTTGGTGATGATTCGGCATTAAAAGAATTAGGATACTTTTTACAATTTAGAGGCAATGAGATTTCTGAACATTTCAATGATGAAGGACTTGTTTGGAAGTTCATACCAGCTCACTCGCCTAATTTTGGAGGCCTGTGGGAAGAAGGGGTGAAGTCTTGTAAATTTCATCTGAAGCGTGTTTTGGGCACATATACATTGACTTTTGAGGGCCTATATACTTTGCTTGCGCAAGTGGAGGCGGTGTTAAATTCCCGTTCGCTCTTTCCTATGTCCTCTGATCCTAACGATTTCGACATTCTAACACCTGCCCATTTCCTAATTGGTAAAAGACTCACTTCATTACCTGATGGCGATTATTCTGATGTGAAGGATAACCGTCTTAACAATTATCAACAAATTCGAAAAATGCACCAGCACGTTTGGAGCAGATGGTCCAGGGAATATTTGGTGGAGCTGCAGTCTAGGGGAACATGGAAAGAAGCACAAGCCAACTTACAAGAGAATGTTCTAGTTGTTATTCGCGACGACAATTTACCGCCACTGTTATGGAAGTTGGGAAGAGTGGTGAAAGTGTTTTTTGGACCTGACTCTAAGTGTAGAGTAGCTGAAATTAAGACTAAATCCGGAGTGATAAAACGTTCTCTATCCAAATTGTGTATCTTGCCAGATAACATTCTGGAAAATTGAATTAGTTCAATTTCAATTTATTAATTATTATTGTTTTCATGTTTATGTTTATGTTTTTGTGTTTATGAATTGAAAGATACTCTTTCAAGGTGGGGGGAATGTTGCGGCAAAGTTTACGTTGCGGTCGGGCCTGTACAATCCTGTTGCAAGTTGCACATTGTCAAGGCCTATCTTTCTCTCTTCTCTACTATTCTCACCCTTCTATGAGAGACAAGCTATTTTGACCCTTCTGGTGCACCGCAAGAAGGATTCCCGGCGCCTTGAAAGGGATCAATAAGAAAGGTACTTTACGTTCCTATGTAAAATTAGTATGAGTACGCCATTTTGACCTGCTTGTTGAAGAAGCATTTTTTTCTGTTAAAAAGGGTCATTATTGAGTTTGTGGCGTTGATTTTTTGATTAACCTTATGGTAAAAATTGTATTGGGCAATTGCATTTGCTTTACCTAAGTGTTTTCTTTTGATGTGAAATACAGTCCGCTTTTGTTTAAAAACTAGTTGGTGTTTTATTTTACTAATGAACTAAACAATCACGAACAAAACTGCAAAGTTTTGACCTACACGGGGGTATTAAGGAGAAAATGGAGACATAGCCGAGCTGTTATCAGAGAAATACTAGTCAGTCCTCTGAAGCCAGCCATATTGTGTTCAAGTGAGTTCTGGGGAGGCAGGGCAGACACGGCCCTAGGAAGAAGGCACCTAGGCGAATACTTTGGCCAAACTTGCAAGAGAGGAAGCAGAAATATACAAACAGAGCAAAACTTAAGGCTGAGAGACATCGCAAGACAATGGCAGAGAGCATGGTACAATTAGACCAAAGGAGAAGAGCTGTATTATAGCCACTGCCAAACCGTTACACAGCTGCTAACGGGATGTTAGATTTCTATTTTATGATGCATTAAAATCCGAACTAAAATCTATGTTAAATGTAGTATTCTATAGTTTGTAATTGTTCTGTTCACATATAGATGGCGACACTAGAAAGAAATGTGTTATGGAAATGTGTCACTGTTGATATAACGTCAGAAGAGTGCTGTGAAAAAAAAAAATGTAATAGCGTTGTTAATATAGTTTGTTCTTTAATCTTCAAGTTGAATATAACGTATTGAAGAATTTTCTGTGGTTTCAGTGGTTTTCGTTTAAATAAAACATGAGGTTATGGGCCCAGAATACGGGGACATGGTGTGCATACGCGGTAAGGCATGAATAAATAAAAAAATAGCTTTTTCAGAAGAATTATTGTAAAATGGAGAAAAAACTGAGCATAGAACCGTTAAATGGAAATAATTATCACACTTTAAAGTTGAATTAATATTAGTAGAGCATGATGTATTATTTGTATTAACCTATGTAGAAAATGAGTGAGCCCGAGAAGAAAACGCAGCAAAGAAAAAAGATAACAAAGCGAAATCACTTTTCGTTCAGTGTATAGAATCGAATAGAAATAGAAAGTTTACGTGAATGTGAAACTGCCTATCAAATGTAGAATATGCTGGGAAATAAATACGAAAAAAAAAGGATTACCAGGACAGCTGTTTTTAAAAAGGAAACTACTGAGCACGAGGCTAAAAAAAAATTAATGTTCACTCAAGTTTATTGAGGAATTTGACAGCTGAAATCAGCAAACATAAAAATGACTGATGAAGATTTAATGTGTAATTTTCTCTTAAGTTTACCTAGATCATAATATAATAGATTCGTAACAGTGGTTGGTTGACAATTTACCAGGTGTGACATTTGAAATAGTAAAAAATAAATTTCTTGCAGAAAATGAAAAAAGACGAGTAGGTTTACAAAGTGAGAGACAACATGTAAAAGAAAATGGGAATGGCACTCCAACAGCTTTAATGTTACAACGTAGCTCTTTCAAATGCTGAAAAATGGGGCATTATAAAAGGGAATGTCCTGAAAATGAAGGTCAAGGAATAAATCGTCAAGCAAATCGTGGATATGGTGATAGAGGCAGATTTAAAGGATGGTTTCGAGGAAATCAAAGTGGCTCGTTTAGAGGCAATTGAGGGATTTTCATGAGACGTAACAATAGTGGTTTTAGAGAACAGTACAGGGGAAATCAACTAGGGAATAATTTTCATCGAAGTGATTAAGGTAAAATGTTAATTCATATCAACAAAATAACCTAGATGTAACAATTCGGGTAACAATGTTTCTAATCAAAATGTTGGTAGAGAAAATAATAATAAAAATGTTTGTCTTATGAGTGGAAGAAATGTTTAAACCCAGGGGTAAACCGCAAGGAAATTCTGGTGTTCAAATTAGGGAAAATCAGGGGAAATTAAGAGGAAATCAGAGGAAATCAAATGCAATCAGTGGAAATCTTAAGAAAATCAGGGAAAATCTCAAGGAAATCAGGGGAAATTTTAAGAAAATCATAGGATATCTTAAGGTAATTAGTCAATCTCTAGATCTAACGCATGCGCAGTTTTCAAATATACCTATTTAGAAATCGAGGTTATGTTGAAAATACTGTCAACATCTTGCCAATTCCTTTAAGAAATATATAGGAAAATGTGATGGATCTCCATGAAAATGACTCAGAAAATGAAGACAATGACAATATAATAGATAAAAGACTATGGTCTATTTTTTCCCAAGACAGATTTTGACATTGAAATCTTTGAAATATGAACAATACCGCTTGGCCCTGATTGGTCGCAAAATAAGGTGTTCCTGCAGATTGACATCAGTTTCACAACGCATGTCGTGCAAATGGCATCTTGCGACCAATAAGTGGCATTGTTTATATTTCAAAGTTGACAATGTCGAAATCTATCTTCGGATAAAATAAACCATAGACAATCTCGATGGAAAGAGTCGTAAATTTATTGGAGATGGAATATGAAAAAGCAAAAATGCTGCCATTGAGGAAATATGAGCAGATATAGGCAATATTTTAAATTATTGGTCCTTTGGAGAACAACTTGAATTAAAGGATTTTTCCGAGGATACGTAAAACAGCAGAAAGATTTTTCATCGAAAGACAATTTATTTTTACCGGTTACCTCTAACGATAGACAGTAGTTATTAAAAAATCTTCACTGTGTTGGATGCTTGATGAGAAGGTTTATCAGTAACACAAAGGCGACAACTCTATCTTCAAATATCAGACCGACAAATAGACCTTCTAAGATTCCTAACAGACCGAGTAACAAAAGCAAGACCCAACTGAACAGCAAACGTGCCAAGACCAAAAAGTTTAAGTTTCGGGTCAAATTTGAATCCAAAACACAAGCAATATCTAAAAAGCGTAACATTGCGGACACAAAGGATTTCGAGTATTTAATTGGAACTTCAACTGACACACCGTCATCAAGCGACTCGAGTAATAATAATTCTGGTCAACTTTGTGATGATGACAGCACCGAGACATTCATTTCAATAATAAAAGCAGTGAAGTGTGTATCATATGTCAAGACGTTGGGAAATCAGAAAAATCAGTTTTTGTTTCTGCATAATATTTAAACAGAAATGAAAGTGGCCGAAGGGAATTCTATAGAAATCAGAGGAAATCTTGGGCAATCTTACGGGTAAGCAGAGGAAATCAGGAAAACTCTTGGGCAATCTTATGGGTAATCAGCAGAAATCAGGGGAAATCATGGGAAATCATCCATGATTTCCCCTAAAACTGCAATCTCGTGTACAAAAACTGACCTGCGCTCTACCCCTCGGTTCAAACTAAAATACAAACAAAATATAATAATTATAAATACAAAGGTTTAATGCCCAATTGCACCGTCTCTCTTAACTGAGGCTTAACAATAACTATCCCTTAAATTGACAGTTTTGCATGAGAAAATGTCACTTCAAGGAATAGTTATCTTTAAGCCTCGGTTAAGAGAGACGGTGCAATCAGGCATAAATGATTTAACATTTTACATTGATTCTGGCTTTATAGGCCCGGATTCTATGTTACGAGTCGAGTCGAAATTCGTATCGATTTGTTAAAATAGCGATTCTATCTTTCGATTTTTCGATTCGTATTACTCGAGACGTCAGGAGCTGTCGTATTCGATATCGAGTGCAAGTAATACTTATAATAGTGCAATAAAGAAGGAATGTTTAGAAGTTTTTTTCTCACTGGTTCTATATGTTTTCTTGGGGTGCCGAATCCGAATCTGAGGTTTGCCTCACCGACGGCTTCCCAAGGACTATTGCAAAAGATCTTACATTTTCGGCACTTTTCTCAGGTTTTTAACTTTAATTCGAAAACTAAGCATTTTTTTATTGAAACGATGAAATCCAAATTAAAGAAGACAAAATTTCCTACAGGTGTTAAAAAAATGACATTTCTTGACTTATCTCTAAAAAAGTTGAAAACGTTATTCTTACTAAAGTTTTGATAGAAGGAAACATATTTGAGATAAATTGATATTCAGACGACAAAAGCAAAAAAGAATATTTGATAATTTTCATATTCATTCGTCGTCCTCATCTGCAGAAATACCACCTCAAAAAATAAGAATGGATATTTTGGATAACTTCATTGGAATTCATGTCGTTTATGTTCATTATGGACAAAGTTTATTATATCTTTGCACAATAGAGTACGATATTATTTTTAAAGAAGAGAAAATCGAAAATAAGGTGAAGAAGTCAATGCCAGTATAACGCTCAGGATTGCGTTCGAAGATGTTCCATTTATCTGCCAGGCTCTATATGCGAAGCGAGGTAATTCCTAATTTACAGTGATAAATACTAGATTGGGATAATAATTACTTGTAATACCTTCGATCTTCCCAGGCGAAACGTCTTGCACTGAGCAGTATAACCCGACCAAGTCCTGAGACTTGCAGGCAATGATGTTATTGATTTTATTTGCTCCAAATATATTTCCTTTCATCAAAACCGAAGTTAAAATAACGTTTTCAATTTTTTTAGAGGAGAGTCAAGAAATGCCGTTTTTCCAACACGATCACCGACGTTAAAGAATGTCGAGACTTTAGAGTATGTATGTATGTGTTGGAGGTGTCAGTTGCACTGCGACCAAGGTTGATCTATTGTACCCCTCCTTCTGCTGCTAAGTTCGCGTTTCCTGCTTAAAGCAGCCCCTCTAGTCCTAGGTCCTTTAGGAATTTTAGGATGTCTAGCGGTTCCAGGGCTGGAATGTCTTCCAGCTGTATAAGGGAACTTCCCAAGTTCTTCATTCTTGAGCGGCTTACGGCATCGCAGTTCAGTAGAAGATGGTGACGTGTTTCTTCACCGTCTTCACAGAATCTGCAAGTGTTACCTTCTTCCAACCCCAGATTATGTAGGTGCTTATTCAGTCTGCAATGTCCCGAGAGAAACCCGGTTAGAGTTTTGAGACTTTTCTTGCTAAGGTTGACCAGCAGTTCAGATCTTTTTTAGTTGTAGCTACCCAGTAGATCTTTGGCCTGTCGTATTCCTGGTTGGTCTAGCCATTGTTTGTTCCTTAGCCAGTTTTCTTCCTTTTTGAGGATTTCTTGAAGGTGCGCATTTTCGACGCCGCGCCGCAGAATGTTTCTGGCTCAGTGAAGGGAGTGGCCGCTCCCGTTTTTGCAAGTTCGTCTGCGCATTCATTGCCCTCGACTCCTATGTGTCCAGGAACCCAGAGTAGGGTTACTTTGTTTTCCTTCTCCAGCTCATTGAGTTTCTGTAGACATTCCCATACTATCTTTGAATTGATTACCGGCGAGCTCAATGCTTTGATAGCTGCTTGGCTGTGAGACATTATTTTAATTTCTCGTTTTCGGTACTTTCTGTTCAGGTTGAACTGCACGCATTTTCCGATCGCATGAAGTTCGGCTTGGAATATGCTTGGTGATTTGCCCATTGGCTCCGAGTATCTGGTTCGTGGCCCGAATACTCCGGCTCCTGTCCCCTCAGCAGTTTTGGAACCGTCTGTGAACCATTTGATGGTGTTTGCTTTAAGGGACTGGATACATTCTATGTTCCATCTGTTTTTTGTACTTAGTTCGATGGAAAAGTTTTTTAAGAAACTGAATTTATCAACAATCGCGTCTTTTGGTAAGTCCATGAGGTGTGCACAGTTTGGGAGAGGCAAAGCTCTGCCAAAGTGCGTTTTCGCCAGTCTTAGATATGATTCAGTGGCAACCCGCTTCACTATTGTGTGAAGTGGTGTTAGGTCTAGGATGACTTCCATTGCCGCAGTTGGGCATGTTCTCATTGCTCCTGTTATGCATAGACATGCGAGTCTTTGTACCTTTACTAGGGTTTTCCTAGCCGTTACTAGCTGGGTTCGGCTGTACCAGGCCACCGTAGGTGATGATAGGTCATGGTATACATCCATCGTAGGATCGATGGGTTACAACCCCACGTTTTGCCCGCAATGTTTTTACATACCATGAGTGCCGAAATTGCTTTGTTTGTTATGTTCTCTATGTGTCGGTTTCAAAGGAGTTTAGAGTCTAGGGTTATTCCTGGGAATTTAACTTCTTGTTTGCAGTGAAGCCTGCTTCCATCGAGGCGAATCTTCCTCAGGTATGGGAGTTTCGTTCTTTTTGTAACTGTTACCAGTGTGGTTTTTGATGAGTTAAGATTCAGTCCCACAGTCTGACACCATTCCTTCGTGGTTCGGAGTGCTTTTTCTATAAGGTCACATAGTATTCCTTCGTGTTTGCCTCTGGCTATGATGACAATATCGTCGACGTAACCAAGGCAGTTGAAGCCCTGGTCTATCAGTGTATTTAGTAGATCATCGACTACTAGACTCCACATCAAGGTTGAGAGTACCCCTCCCTGTGGACATCCTCTCGTTGTGGTGACTTGTATGGTTTGTTCCCCCACATCCGTTTCTGCAGTTCTGGTGGCTGTTTCACACATCCAGGTGGATGTGGTTTTGTCCACTCCTTTTCTGACAAGCGCATTCTTTATTGACTCATGAGAGGTGTTATCGAAAGCCCCCTCTATGTCTAAGAAGGCGCATATGGCTACTTCTTTATTCAGCAGTGTGCTTTGGATGCTGTCAGTGAGTTCAAATAGAGCGGTTTCTGTTGATCTGCCCGCTCTGTAAGCATGTTGCCTAGGATGTAGTGGCGTCTTTTCTAGAACATTTGTTCTGATATAGTTATTTACAACTTTCTCAACTGTCTTCAGTAAGTACGACGTGAAACATATAGGTCTGAACGACTTCGGTATAGTGGCATCCTTTCTCCCTGCCTTTGGGATGAAAGTTAATTTAGCTCTTCTCCATTGACTGGGTATGTATCCGGTCGCTAGGCTGTATCTAATGAGTTTGATTAGATACGGCATAATTTCATTTTGCCCTTTTTGCAACAGGGCTGGAAAAATGCCGTCTACTCCAGGTGATTTGAACGATTGAAATGAGTCGATCGCCCAAGCCAGCCGCTGCGGAGTGCAAAGGTTCTTGGCAACCTCCCAGTTTTCTTGCCTGGTTTTTCTGTGCCGTTCTTTGTTTTCTTCAGTACCATTGGGTATACTTGTTTCCAGTAGTAGAGCAGCTCGTTGCTCTTCATTTTCTGTATAACTGCCGTCTGGTTTCTTAAGTGTCAATGGTCCTTGCGCCCTGCCTTTTGCCAGGGTTTTGTATAGTTTGGCTGCTGATGGTGTTTCTGTGATAGATTCACAGAAGTTTTTGAAGTTTTTCTGTTTAGCCTTCCTTAATTCTCTATTGTACTCAGTCAGCCTTTCGGTGTAGCCCTGCCATTCTCCGTCCCGTTTGGCTCTGTTAAGGAGACAGCGAACCTCGGATCTAAGTCGTGACAGGTGACTATTCCACCATGGGCAACCTTTTTTGTTTACTTGTTCCTTCACAGGACAACTGGATTCGTAAGCCTCCATGATTGCTGCGTTAAGGATTTGAAGGGTTTCTTCTACTTCACATGTGTTCCTGCAGGTAACCTTATTTTGTTTGAGGTTGCGTTGCAGTTTGCTTGTGTATTCTTCCCAGTTTGTGTTTCTGGGGTTTCTATGCGAGGCAGTTCGTTCCTGCACTCCTTTTACTTCAAATATTATGATTCCTCAGAGTAATTATACGTACTTGTAGAAAATTTTGCCTACTTTAATTCGGTATCTATATATCATAGTTATAATTGAAAAACACTTAGTTTTCCAATTGTAGTTAAAAAAGTGCTGAAAAATTAAGGTTTTCGCAATTTTCCTTGTAAATCCGTCACCTAGCGAGGCGGAAGATCTCAGATTCGGATACAGCACCACAAAAAACATGCATCTCAAATCACTATCCAACAATCAACACAACCACAACTAAAACAAAAATCGGAAGTCAACAACAAGGAATTAGCAAAAATTAAATATATTGTATTTTTAACGTAAAAATTTTGTCATCTACGGCTTACCTGAAACTTCAACCAATCAACAAACTTGCTTTTCCGTCGATTTCCGAATGATCGAAGAATAGAATCGCCTATGGTTTCACAATCGTAAACAAAATCGTAATCGAGATCGAAATCTTCATCGAAATCGAGTCGGATGATAAAATCCCCCCTCTGATCACATGGTCAACAAGTAAGAATATTTTTCAAATTAATGTATGCTAGAAAGTCCATTAATTGTTGTAATAGCAAAAGATTCAAGTTTCGTGTTGGCTGTGGGAGTTGGAAACATTGCAGCTTATACTCATGTTAAAAATAAGAGGATAAAATGTACTATTCAAAATGTGTTCTACATTCCTGGAGCTAAGGAAAAATCTGCTTTGTGTCAAAAAAAATTAGAGATTTCAAATATCAGTGTTGTTTGAAAAAGGGCAAATTAAATTAATAAGTAGTAGAAATGAGATTTAAGGGATCGGTAATAGAGAATGAGTTGTCATTTGAACTCGCTTCACCTGGATGCCTGAATGTTGAAAGTTATGATGATAGTGAATATATAAAATGGCATAAAAGATATGCCCATATAGGTTTTAGCGGTTTAAAGGAAATTATTTATTAGGACTGATATGGTTAAAGGGATAGATAAAAATTTAAAGATTCATTACGTAAGCTTTTGGTAAGCCTTGAATTAATCACGAGAATTCCTTTTGCCACTCGTACAATAAGTAGGTATTAAACTTCTTGAAATGTACATTCGGATTTATGTGGACCTATTATTACTCCTGTAGGTATAGATGGTAGGAAATATTTGCTAACATTTATAGATGATTTTTCAAATTTTTCAATAGTATTTATTTTAAAAACTAAATCTGAAATATATGATAGGTTTGTTGAGTATTTAAGTATTAACAAATGGTGGAAGCTAAATTTACTTGTAAAATTCATAAATTGAGATGTGATAAGTATTGATTATTTACAGTAGGTACCTACCATATTCGCCTCAACAAAACGGAAAGGCTAGACGTAAGAACAGAAGCTTATAGTGGAGCGTAGTAGAACAATATTGGAAAGGCAGGTATGTCCAAAGTTTTCTGGAGTGAGGCAGTTAGGACTGCGAATTATGTTATGAACAGAGGAATTTCTTCTTTACGCCCGCGAACTAACCTAACAAAATACATATTTCAATTTAAAAACACTATTGTAAGTGTTGAAAATGTTCCCCATTGTTTCTCAAGCCTAGTTTTTAGTCTTGCATTTTTTATTACTCTTATTCGGATGTTTGCAACATTCTGGGAGAAATTTTGCTATGGTCTACTCGAGGGTCTACATGAATTTTACGTTTGTGATCATCTACATCCAAGGGACTAATTTTGTATGGATACTTGGTCTTTTATGCATGTAACCCCATATGGGAAAATCCAATGGGGAGAGGTCGGGTGAGCCAAGCAGCCAGTTTATGAGACCGTTATTACCAACCCAACGATTGGTTAGAAAATTATTGAGAAATCTTGTACTGGGTTCATGATATGCCGGGCCACCATCGTGCTGGAAGTAGGTACTGGAAGTTTCCGTTTATAATCCAAAATCCAAGAATCATCTAACATATTATTATCTGCAAACCATTCCGTAAAAATCGCATGTACCTTCCACCATTAAGATTCTCTTCAGAAAAGAAGAGACCCACTACTAATTTGGAGTCGAAGATTCCAAGACAAACATTGATACCGACCAAATCTCTTCTGGAAAGCTGTTTCTCTATGAATCTCTTGGTTTCCATGGGTCCAACGATAGTGGATATTGCGAATAAAGCACCCGTTATTGCAATTACAAAAATTAGGACAAAACGTACATCATGCGTGATCGCAGTGATGTACCATTGCGATCAGAAAAATTAGAACAACAAAAATCTTCAAAGTCTCTTGTCTCTATAAAATAATTTAATTTGTAACCAAAAACTAAATTATTTTGGCATTTTATGACAAGTTGTTAACCTAGAAAGCTTCGGATGACATTATTTTGGCATTCTCCCACCCTTTTTTAACCTAGAATATGGCCTGAACCCAACATATTTTGAAATGTTTATTTAATGTCAAAATTTTGTATGTTACACCGGAAGCGCAAATTGATGATAATAATTTCTGTACTACTGTGTTTTGATCGCAATTGGTTCAAGATTTCTCAATAATTTTGTACCCAATCGTTGGATTGGCGATAACGGTCCCATAAACTGGCCGCCTCGTTCATCCGACCTCTTCCGATTGAATTTTTTCATATGGAGTGACATAAAAGACGTATCTATACAAAACTAGTCCCTTGGTGGATGTAGATGATCTCAAACGTAAAATTCAAGCAGACAGTAGAATAGAGCAAAGTTTCTCTCAGAATACTGCAAGACATCCAAATAGGAGTGACTAAAAAGGGAAAACTGTGCTTGAGAAAAAATGTGGAACATTTTCAACACTTACAATAGGTAGTGTTACAGTTGCATTTTTTTAAATTTAAATATGTATTGTGTTTGGTTAGTTATTATGTCTTGAAGTTAAATTCAAAAGGTGTGTAGTTGAATACATATCTTTATATTGGTATTTTTTTCAAATATATTTGACATATCGCTATTTAAAACTAAATTTCAGACAAAGACAAAAAATCAGAAGATATACCTAATGCAGCAGGAAATGCCGTATTTCAGCTTGGCGATTGGCGAGAAATACATCAGGTCCTTACTAAGGAAAAAATATTGAGGATGGCTATTTCCATTCCGAAATGTCGGGAAACACGCCTGAGCTATAGGTCATTTTGAAGAGAGCGAAAAATTATTTTAAAAATAAAATAAAAAATCCAGGTACGTATTCAAAAAAATTAGGTTGGTACGGATTTCTCGAAAACTGAAAACTGTGTGGAGACAAAAATTACGCCATTTTGTAGAGAAGAAGAAATCTTGGAGCTTTTGTATTGAACACTTTTTTTTAAAGATGATAGTTTTTGAATTTTGAATAAGTTTTAGGCATTTTTTACATTTTCCCTCATATCTCGGAAACGAAGAAAAATTTGGCAATAACGTGAACTTACCTTTAATGGACACTAAAATCTGCCACTTTTGTCTAATTTAACCGACCTCGTAGCTCTTACCGTTTCGGAGATAGGTAGCATTAGTAAAAAAAATTCAAAATAGAAGACTGCAAAATATCAGCTATTCCAATAGAACTGAAATTTGATGTTGACATTTGTAAAGAACCTGGGCTGGGATTCTGTAACGAATGAGATATTTTATTTATCTTCATTGACGTCTCCTCTCTATTGAATTCAACAAGAGAGAAGAAGACAGCAAGTGCCATAGCGATAGGGATAACGATCTCTATCTGTTACAGGGTTCCAGCCTTGATAAACTAATTGAGAAACCACTTCGAGAATTGATAGGATATCTTCTTCAGATACAGCTTGAAATCACGTAAAGAATATACTTCCTATATATTTGAAGGGACACAAGGATTGGGACTAGAATTTAGGAGAGGAAACACGAATTTCAATTTAGAATGTTTTGTGAACGCAGATTGGGCTGGAGACGTTCATGATCGTTAATTTGTACCCGGTTTTGTGTGGTCAGCACGAAAACAACAATGTGTTTCTCTGTCAACTAGAGAAACAGAGCTAGTAGCCTTATGTAGTGCTGTATCGGAGGGCCTGTGGTTATTGAAACTGGTGGAAGAATTTGAAATAAGTGCGAGACCAATCTTGGTTTATAAGAATAATCAAGGATGTATTTCTATTTGAAACAATCTTGCAGACAATCGTAGAGTGAAGCATATTGATTTGAGTTCAAGTTGAATATAACGTATTGAAGAGTTTTCTGTGGTTTTAGTAGTTTTCCTTTTAATATAACATGACAAGGCACGGTAATTTTGAATGTTACATGCACCGATTCAAATTCCGCCAGACGGAGGGGACCTGCACATGTGATATGACCAGCATAGAAGACGCACAGCATGTGAGAGGCGTGCAACCTTGTAGAGAGACAGTAACTTGAAAAGCAAATACGAGCAGAGTACGGCGAGCTTACTACCAGAACAACTTTCAAAGATCAACAAATGGGCAGAAGTGGCAGTCAAAGACTCGAATATGGAGCACGATGTAGAAGGAGAAGAAAAAGAAGCATGAACAAGTTTGACAGCAAACACAAACCTAATGAACAACATGGAACGATATAACAGTGAACCAAAAAAAAAAAAAAAAAGGGCTTCAATTCTCGCTAATTTGACCATGATTGGCGTTGAGTGGTAGGGGTATCCCTCTCTCTCTCTCTCGTTGCTGGGACAAGGTTCCAATGGAGGTGGTTTCCCTATATTGTGGGTATATACACCAGCCAACCAACGATCCAATAACCGAATCAACGTGCGTTACCTATTCGTTCATGATGATAATCTCATTGACTACCCAACAAAAATACGCGCCCAAAGAAGTTTTCACTCAAAAAATGTTATCTGTATTATTACCTCTGGCTAAATCTAACGATGTCACTTTTCCATTTAAAACAATATTATTGGCACTAGACTCCGACCTGCTGTCCCAAAATCGTATACTCTTATCGAAATGCCCACTGATAATCGTCGAACCTGCATTATCCACTGTTACTAGATCGTTACAGCTCGAACCTGCAAATTTCGTTTCTATACCTGAAAAAAATATTTTGTAGAACTTGATTGTGCTAAAATAAAAATGTACTTACAAGCTCTACTTCTCAAATCCCATACTTTTAACGTCCTATCGTGACTTCCTGTGACTACTTTTGAGGCGTCGCCTAAGAATTTGGCCGCCATTACTTTTCCGGAATGGCCAGTCAGGGTATGCTGCAAAAAAACAATTATCATTATAGAAAACTGTATACAAACAATGTAGGTTTGAACAAAACGTAATTACTATAGGTTGGGCAAAAATTACGATTTACAGCTAAAATAAGATATATTTTATAGCCGACGGGGGAGAGGCAATAAACTAGATTTTAATTATTATCTATTTCGAATTTTCGAGCTATTTCTGCCGCGCTATCGATCATGACCGTGGTTTTATTTTGTCTATAGAATTGGCTCGTTGGAATTCATTAATTGATAGGTATTTATATTGCGACTATAATTAATTATTAGCATAGATACCTTTTGGAGGAATTTGGTTAAAAATTTAATTTAAAAGAGTATGCAGACCTTAAGGCTTAACATTTTAGGTCAAAATTTAATTGAAGGTATTAAGATTACCTGCATCCTATTGAGACTTTTTATTTAGACATTATAATTGAATAAATAATAGGATAACTTGATGCTAGCCCAGATGTTTCAATAATATCTTTGAATTTGAAAGTTGCATAAGAACAATCTTCTTCCAATTTTTCTGCCTAAGCAGTGAAACTACATCTTTTAAGCCTGTCAAATGACATTAAAGAGCCGCTTTTAATGTTACCTATTCAGAAAATTTAGGTAGTAAAATGGCTGTAAAACCTGTTGATCGGTGCTCAAGACCGTTTGAAACATAACCACAATGCCCTTGACGAAAACAACAAAGTATGAGGATCTTAGAACACTCTTAATTTAAAGGTTGGGAGACTGTGAATACCCCCGCTATGGAAGCTGCAAAAACGAACCTGACCAAACCAGAACCAGTCCTTTCTTATTCATTACAGTTTAACAAAAATGGCAATCATAAGTTCATCAGAAGTGGAGGAATATCTGTGCAATCTCGTGTCATCACAAGAAACAGATTTGGAGCAACCCAATTCACTTCAACATAACAGGACGTATCTGCATTTTTTACAAGATTTCATTCGAGCTAATTTATTTCCCTAATCTAGATTGCTTTGTAGGGAATGTATAGAAATCAAAACCTCTAATATCTATAATTATAATTCTTCTGGCTTATCTGATATTATTACACAAATATTTTCTGCACAGTATTGTTCTCAAGAGATCACTGACACACTGCCATGGGGAGATTCACAGACATACAGATAACTGAGGATAGCGAAAATGAGATACCGCCGGGTGTTAAACGGTCACTATTGCGCAAAATGTATGGCCTACAACAAGTATTAAGCCACGATTTCGGGCGTACCTTAGTAATAATACATGCAAGCCGATTTAAACATATAAATTTCGTTTGTCTTAATGCCACGGACGTAACCGAGAAACTCGATGATTGGTTAAATACCCCGAAGGGAATTTCGTATTTATTTTTGGTTGCCCTTTTGTCAGTGTAATTATTTGAACCCCAAAGGTCAAGCCATGATATTACCCCCTTGAGGGAATAATATGATCTAGGAGTTGAAAACTATAAGCATGATTTGTTTAATTAACCTTTCGATAATCGTTTTCTTATGTATTACTTTCTATTCGACTGGAGAGTCTTCAACATAAATTGTGTTGTCCTGGTATTTTCTTACTTCAATTTTTCTCCAGTAATAAATCCATTGTTCTCTAAACGAAATAAAAATTTTACAATTATTTTATCTAAGTAGAAATAGTGTTGATTGGCTCTAATGCGAATCATGACATATTGTGCCTGCGTGCTACTTTTTTTGATTAATTTTAGTTCCACTTTTTGCGGCACATATTTAATTAAATTTCGACATGGTACGAGTTTCTTCTTCAATGGCTCTTTGTCGTATCCGAGAGCTGAAAACCGCACGTTCACCTAAATTCTCGAAACTAGATTACACGAATTCAATTTTCAGAGGGTTTTTCTCTAATCAATTTATATCCATTGGATGGTTTCCACAAGCTTCGAGTTCGATACACCTTTGAAATACTTCAACAATTTGTTATTATTATTATTTGAACAACCAGAAAGCGGTAATATCGATGGAGATTGGAGCTATTGTATATGGTAGGTTCGGGAGTTTTTTGCTTAACAAGTGCATGAAACGTGTCCTAAGTAGATTACACAGGATGATGGAAGAGAGAGACTGATGGCCTTTTTTGATATTCTAATAACTATAACTTCTTTGGGGACAAAAGAACAGCTAGAAGAAAAATTTAAAGCCAGTAAAATAGGAAATAAATCTCCTATGAGTCTATTTACGTAGGTAATCAGGTAAGTAATTATCCACTAGATAAATTTAGAACAGAGCATTTCGTTTTGTGGGCGAATACAAGAAAGTCCTTTTCAGTATTTTGCATAACTAACTTCAGTGGGTTACCATTTTTCTCATCCAACCAACGGTGTTGAGATCTAAGATTTATTATCCTTTTAAAGTAAACAAGTGTGGCCGTTTTCTCTTATACAATGTAAAAACCGTGTAATTAAATACCAGGACAAGCAATGTGTGCGATTCCCACTCGAACCGAAAAATAATTTATCAAAGAACAAACTTGGAATACCAAATAATCGTTCGTCAAAGGAATGGGAGCTAAATCACTCTCTCATTTAATACAGTTTCAGTGCTAATCCGCATTCGTACGTTTCCGTCTGCGCCCATTAAAATAACATTTTCTGTCCGAACTGACACACAATATCTGATATTAACCAATTAATTTAATGACAGATAGGAGTTTGCTGTGGAGCATCTATCGTGTTGAAATCGAAAACGATGTGTTTATTTTAGAATGTCTTTGTTAATTTAACTTTACTCTTCTATTATGATGGATCTGATCCGAGTTACTTGAACAAAATCAATTTGCTATAAATCAAATTAAATGGTTTTGTTGATGATAATTAAATAAAGAAACTGGCCAATCGGTTCTTCAATTTTTGTTAACATTGTTGAAGACTATCAAGACAAGTAGTACTTAAATTGGAGATGTATTGACAAGCATTAAAATAGATTGAATTAATTAGATTCACTCACAATGTTGCAAAATGCGAAAAAAAAAACAGCATTAACAGACGGTAAAAATGCCAACGCATAAATATTTATTATACCCAATAATGAGATAAAATAATGGAATATCCGGTAATCCGGTTGATTCCGATAAAATCTCGGGCCGGCGAGATGTGTGATATAACTTTTTCAATTTAAAATTCATTACCAATCCGGACTGTGTGTCGAGGCTGCGCGAATTTCTTCATTAATGTAATTTAGAATTATTTTTTAATTGCCCGTCCCTGGCTCGATTTAATAATATTTAATGGTGCCGATGGTAGCGATAAAAACACGTTCGGCGTTGCGCCCATCTTTTTGGAATTGTCTTTTAATTATTAGAGGCGCCAACGATTAAGAAAAAAAATTTCTGAGACTGACAAGAAATGTCAGCATTTTTGACCGGTTGACAGGTCGCAAAACCCAATATTCTGGTATTTTAATTATGTTTCAATAGTTGCTAAGGAATCAATGAATAACAATACGAGAATCACTTTTCCGGCCTGGGCCGGGAAAGTGATTCTCGTACTGCTGAATAATTGGAACAAAAATACAAACGTTCAACAGATATTTAACCGATCTCAGAAAAAAAAAGTATGTGTATTTCGGTGGAAAAGCATACATTCTCGGCCTTCGGTGTTTGCCGGCCTCGGCTACGCCTCGCCCGTCAACTTACACCGTCGGCCGAGAATGTGTCACTTTTCCACCTAAATACACAATATACTATAGAATAAAATTAATGCACATATAGACAAAGCGTTATGTATTGGATTGGACATTTTTGGATCAAATATGTTGTCCAGGAGATTTCTCGAATTTTATCAGCAGCTCTCGTATCTCAAATGTTTTTTTCAAAGGTTCCGTTCTCTCAGTTATTTGTCAGCTTTTTTCCCTGGTTTTCTTGTTCTTTTTCTACCCTTTGGTTGAATGTGACATATTTCTTTAGGCCGTCTGTTCTCGGGTATCGCTGCACGTGTATAACCCATATTTTGGTGTCATTTGTAATTGTGTTTGTGTTTGTTATTTCCGTACCGGTCTTTTCTTCATCTATTCTTATAGTGCATCCAACTAACCGTTAGGATTTATTGTGCATCAACCACTGGGGTTTTTAGCACATGATACAATAATTTTATGATATACATTATAATTTGAGGCATAAATCATAGTTTTCTAAAAAATGTATTAAATTTAGTATATTATCTTGGTGGCTGTTGAAGATGTCTTGCATGGAATGGACAATGTGAGACGCTTTCCTTTGCTGGGCTGTGATTACTTTATTGCATGTTTCACAAACTGGAGGATCCATTCCTTGTAGTAAGTGTCCATGTGTGAGTCTAGTGTGTCCGATTTTCAGTCGCGTTATTATTGTTTGGAACGACCGGCATAGAGTTAATGGCTTGTCAGGTTTCATAGGAGGTTTCACTTCGTATAGTTTTGAGTTTGAACTGTTCCATTCTAGTTGCCACGAGTAGTGGAGGTAGTACGTGCCAAGATAGCGTTGTTGCAATATGTGGATCCAAGATGCTTAGATCGAGTACGGAAAAGTTTCCTGTGAACGAGTTGAAGCGAGTAGAGGAGCCATCATTCAATAAAATAAGGTTTTCTGAGTCCATAGGATCCTTCAGAATTTTACCTCGTTTTTTGTTGCTTTCCCAAATTAGGTTATGGCTGTTAAAATCGCCTATACAGTAAGTATTATGCGTAGAGAAGGAATTTGTTGAAGTAAGTCACAGATCTCTTATTTGTCAAATTCTCTGACGGGCGGTATGTGAATATTGCATAATGACAGAGGTTGTGGTAGGAAAATAGAGATTGCGAGAGCTTCCAGATTGCAGATAAGGGGGACGTTTACGGTTTACGGCCTCCAGTTCCTCTTTAACAAATATGGTCACCCCACCACTTGCTCTGTCTCGATTTGCTCTTGTTCTGTTGCGATAAAATCCTTTAAAACTTCTAGGGCAGAGCAGCTTATCATCTCGAATATGTGTTTCTTGTAAGGCAATTAATGTGGGATTTTCATCATGAATTAAAAGTTGGTACATATTGTCTTAAGACTTCTGGATATAATTTTTGGAAATATATCTGTAATCATCTCTTGCAGCGCTACCAAGTTTTGAGTGTAATTTAGGATAACTTGCACGATATCTGGTGAGCCATTTGAGTTTTCGAAAAGGTCAATTAATTTTTCATATGAGATTACGTAAGGTGGATCATGTTCTTGTATAAATTTCTTTGGCAGGTTTAAGTTGTTCGCATGCTTGTTTATGGAGGTTTGGTGCTTGTTTTAATTTTTTGATAGGCAGATTTTATGAAGTTATGGTTTAGTTGTATTTCTACTGGAGGTGTATTAACTTCTGTAATATTTCTTTTGGTAGGCTGAACATCGAAAAAGGAATTTTCTGTATTTGTTGACGCGTGGTTGATAGTTTATCTGACAATGGTTTGGTGTTATCTTGATCTTGGTTACTTTGATTTGGGCATTAGGAGGCAATATGCCCACTTTGCTTACATTCAAAGCATGACATACCATCTTGAGAAAGAAAAATACGATAGGAAGTGTTGTCTTGATTGATGAGCATAGAGCTTGGTACTTCGAGGCCTTCTGAAGGCGCAACGTAAAATTGTCTTCGTAAGCTTAGGATATGACTGTATTCTGGGTCATTAATTCCTATCCGTAAAAAGGTAATTGGTGAGACCAATTTCAGTCCAAGTCCCTTCAGTTTGTCTTCGAGCAATGCATGAAGGATAGTTGGGCATACGTTTGAGAGGACTATACGTTGAGCAGGTGATATTAGGCGTCTGCCTTCAAGAGATTGTCCTTTTATATTCATGGTGCCAAAATTGGTTAGAAAGTGATAAACTTTTTCTTTGCTTGATAGATATAAACATATTCTATTATTATAAATTCTGAATGCTAAGGAAATGTTTCTTGGGCCTATTATTGTTCCAAGGGAAAATATACAGTGTGTCCCGCTTAAGAACTGACTACCCTTCTAAAATTTTTATTTTTTAACCGATCAATTTAATTTTTTTTCTGTCTTATACCTATCTACTCGAATTTGGCACCAAGGCTTATAATTTTATTTCTGCGACTGTACTGATGTACAGGGCGTCCACATTTATAAGCTCAAATTTCAATAACAACTATAAGGAATTTTTTTAGAAAAAATCCGATAGCAAATTCTTGTTTAGAATGGTCTGAACCCCGAATGTACTTATTTTTGTTTCAATACGATACAGGATGATCACAACAAATTTTAAAAATTTAATAAATCAAACTGCAAAATGTCATATCTTGAGACCACTTTACTACAAGTTTTGGTTAGGGATGTCCTAAAACTATGCTGTATCAAGTTTTGTTGTTCTTGACGCCTCAAAATATGACATTTTTGTGGTTTGATCCAATAAATTTTGAAAATTTGTTGTGATCACCCTCTATCGTACCAATTGGAACAAAAATTATTATATTTGGATTTTAGACCATTCTAAACAAGAATTTGCTATAAGATTTTTTCTAAAAAAAATCCCTAATAGTATGTACATACTTTTCGAAATTAGGGCCTATAAATGTGGACACCCTGTACACCAGTACAGCCGCAGAAATAAAATTATGAGCCTGCTAAATTCGGGTAGATATAGGACAAAAAAAATTAATTGAATCGGTTAAAAAATAAAAATTTTAGAAGGGTGGTCAGCCCTTAAGCGGAACACACTGTATATTCCTGTATAGAGGATCCATCCAGAGCGCCAAACAAGATTGCTTGTTCCTTGATAGGAAATGAGTTTTGAGATACTACGCAGTATAATTTGTGTTGGAGAGGTTGGGTATGAGGTAGGTTTGGATTTTGGTGTAAGTAATACTTGACTGGCATTTCTGTTGTCAGAAGCGCCTCCGCCTTTATCATTCATTCTGGTAGCGGATGGCTATAAAATACTACTATGGTTCTGTATTCGCGTGGTAGATTGATCTCCAGCTTGGAAGGGATGAGCCTTAAGATATGGCCGCGTGCGCACTTTTTAGGCGCGCATCGATGCCGTTTTGGCTAAATACAGACTATATGTGAGAGATTTTATAACTTACAGTCGGTAACTAATTTTCAGTCGTGAAATTGGAGATCTATGAGCTTTTACACAATTTAACTTCTCAAGAAATGACTAAAATCCGATTTTTAAAATGACCTGTCAGGTGTTTCTGTGCAACAGTTGGTTGGCAGGATCGGACCGTAATTGGTATTCTTAAAACTCTTCTCGCATTTCTATAAGCAGTTTTTTGAACAACTCTTCCCATCTCTGTGTTCCTTGATTTACCTTCTTTTCCGTTTTCTCAACTCGTGGCCCCCTATACTCCAATTTTCTTTGTAAACATTTCATTTCTTACATACCTTTGGGCTCTTCTGAATCCCATTACATCTTTTACTATGTATGTAGGTATAGGCACTTGACGTTGGTTTATTCTCACACTTTGAGTTTTATTATGCAAAAATGATCTTATCAACTGTAAAACATTACCTCCAATTCCTATGTTTTGAAGCTTATCGAATAGAATTTGGTTTGTCACAGTGTCGAATGCTTTTCTTAGGTCCAGTAAATGCCCATGCACCTTTTATTCTCCAAGAAGCTCCGGTTTCCGTGATCCGTCAATTAGATGACAGCCTCTTCTGTGCTTGTTTTTTCTTTGAATCCATATCTAATGATTTTTCGAGAGAAGATCATTATTGTCCAGAAATTTAGTTACGCGCAGCCTAATTCAAAAGAATTCTATGGAAGGAAGATCCCACACAACCAATATTCGAATATGAGCTTACTACGGTTACATACGGTACAGCCTCAGCTTCATTCAAGAATTGCTACAAAGAATACATGAGGAAGTCTTTGGGAGTATTATAATCTCCATCCGACGATTGATCCAAATTCCGAGTACAAATCTCTGAATTAAAAAAGCACATGAAAAGGGAAATCTTACCAGAAATATCGAAATTATTTGATCCGTTGGGATGGCTAGCTGTAGTAATAATTCGAGCAAAACTCATTATCCAAGATCTATGGCTGCAAAATATAGGTCAGGATCAACCTGTTGACGATGTCACATTTGCAAGATGGCATACGTTCCAAAGAAATATCAACGATTTGGAAAAGATCAAAATTCCCAGATGGATGCATTATAAAAATTGAAGAGAAGAGCTTCATGGATTCTGTGATGCATCTGAAAAAGCATACGGTCCGAACAACTACTGAGGAAGCCCAACTTGTCACGCTCCCACAAGCTAAGTCCAAAATCGCCCCAGCAGGAGCAAGAACAACTTTATCTCGGCTAGAACTATGCGCTGCCGTTCTCCTCTCTATAAGCTCATAGAAAAAACTAAAGTCTGCCTTGCAGTTTGAAAATACTCAGACCTTTGCCTGGACGGCCTCCATGATTACCTTAGGATGGATCAAGGGAGATCCAATACAATGGCAGACTTTTGCTACAAATAGAGTATGTGAGATATACAGAAACGCACCTCAGGTATCTTTGAATCACGTCAAATCACAGGAAAATCCAGTAGATATCGTATCACGAGGATTGGACCTCGACAAACTACAATCAGCTGAACTGTGGTGGAAAGGCCCGCAATGGTTATACCGATCTAGCAGTCTACCAGTTACATAACAAACTCCAGAGGTTACAGTAGAAATCAAAACTACGTGCCACAAAATCGAAGTCGTCATAGCAAATGATACATGGGAACGATTTTCACCCCTGACAAGGACGTTACGAGTACTATCCTACTGCCACCGCTTGGCAAACAGAAAAGAAAATCCAATCTTGCCTGTAGGAGAGGTAAACGCAACCTTCACTAAAATCATAAAAGTAGTGCAGATGCAAGAGTTTCCTCTGGATGAACATACCCTATCATAGTCATGTCACTAAATTGATAATCGCAGACGCCCACAAGAAGGCATGGAGGCAATTAAGCCACATTGTCATACCTAAGAAGCAAATTTTGGGTCATTAATGGAAAGTGAGCAGTGAAAGCGATGTTGAAAAACTGCATCATGTGCATCCGAAACAAAGCAAAAACAGCCGAGCAACTGATGGGACTATGTAGCAGTTTTCGTCTGCCTATCCACCAAAGCAATTCACCTCGAAGTTGTCAGTGACATGCCGTCTGAGCATCTCTAGCGATATTCTGAAGATTGGTCGCTAGAAGAGGCCAATGCGCAAATGTTTACAACGATAATCATCATCAAAACAATTTGAAAACGAAGTGAACGTAATAATCGACACACCAACATTACAAAACGTAGGCGCGGCTCGTGAGTTTTTTTATAGGTGGGTCAAATTAAGAGAGACAGCGCCGCAGGCTAAAATAGCGCCTTAGGCGAAAAAATTTTGGTACTAAATTAAATTTTTTGGCATTAGTAGAAATTTAAATTTGAATATTTTAATTACGTTTGAACAACAAATCAATTCTCCTATCCTTCTGATTAGCAAAGTGGTCAATGACTAGTTAATTGAAGTTCCCAATTTTTTTGATAAATACCTTCTCAATACTGAGCATAGCCAATGCACTCAACCTAGACTCTTTCATGGTTGGAAGCAAATGTGCCTCTCTATCTTACTCATTTACGCCCGTTATGTCTCTCTCTCTCTGATTCCTATTGCATTTGCCTATGATCATTTCAAAGCTATAAGCCCAATTCTGAATGCGGCCGAGCGCAGCTATTAGGCCTGTATTTTGTAATTTTTCAAGGCGGGTACCCAATATGCGCAAAATAATCCGATTTCTGTATTCTGTTGAGCGTGATGTTGATTAATTTAAAACGTAATATTCAAGATGTTTAATTGAAAATTTATTGTTTGATTTTTTGGTGGGTCATTGACCGAATGACCTTACAGAGGAGCCGCGCCTGACAAAACGTAATAATAAATATGGGTACTCATATTTATATCATATATATATTATTACACACAGTGGTACTTTATCCCCCCAGCCGCACCACATTTTGGAAGAATATTATGGAAAGCAGGGGTCAAATCAGAAGATACAAGCGACACTGGTGTGTTAACGTCTGGCCACTTCCTAATAGGAAAAGAGTTGTTAGCACCACCAGAGCTGTACCATACAGAGATCAGCAGCTTATCTCAAAGATGACGACTCATACAAAAAAATTAGGAAAAACCCCTGGCACGCTTGGTGTACAGAATACCTTACAAGACTACAGCAGAGATATAAATAGAAAAGCCAAAGTAAAAACTTACGAGTAGGCACTATGGACCTACTTAAAGAAGAAAACGAATCAATGGCCGCTGGCACGAATCGCTGAAATCCACCCAAGAGAGGATGGTGCAGTTCGAGTAGTTACGATAAAGCAAGCAGGAGGCATTATGATGAAAAGGCCGATTCATAAACTAATTCCACTTCCGATAGAAAAAGACGAGAACTTCACAGCTTCAAAAATTACAAACTACTCAGCAACAAGTGACCTAACGCCAATAACTAGAAACACTAGAGCCTAGACATCGTCCAAATCGCAGTCACTACATCTCCTACTAGCCTTCCTTATGCTTATTTCCATTATCACAGCAGAAAGCAGATTAAGTAGACAATATGGCAATATCGAATGTTGTTCGTTAGTTTGAAACACTGTGTAACAGGTCAATCGAAAATCGAAATTACAAATGAAGTAAAATGCACTTCATTAATACACCATTTAGAACAATTGGAAAATCACACCAAGTGAGTATATGGCACTCTCAACAGCGTTGGAAAAATTTTAACCGCAGTCTTGAATACTAAACTACAACATTTTCAAGAAAGATTCAGTCAAGGAATTGAAGTTATCAACAAAATTCAAAGCTGGTACAAACAAATCGATACCAATGCATTAAACATCCACCTTCTCAGTGCCTATCAAATGGCAATAAATTTTATAGGTGAAATCAGCGAATAATACGATAAATTACTAGAGATACATTCCAACAGAGAAACCATATACGATTCAATCTTAAGAGCGTATGTTCACTCTATCATTGAACAAACCAGTCAGAAGTTTCCAAGTAATCTGAAGATTGTCGCATCCTCAATCACAACGACAAAGGTGACTGCCAATAAGACACACATTCAGATGTTCGGATATTTTCCCATTGCAAATGTTACTGAATTCGAGTTGATATGAGCCCCACCAGTACCCTTAGAGTCTGGAAATGGTACCTATTGGACTATGAACCTTCCAGATGGATGTATTGCGATTGATTACAACACTTAAGTATACTTCGAACTCTAAAAACGTGATTTGCAGCAATGGATTCAGTCATATGATCACCATTTTATCTGATCTCTAGCTCTGAGACAAATCCGTCATGCATCATTGACGAAATTTATGAATGACCGGAACCAAGGCGTTGCAAGATTCAAATAAACAATATTCAAAGCATCATATGGAAGGAGCTCTGCGCAACCAACACATGGATGTTCATTATGGATTCCTCAACAACCATATCTGTCATTTGTGACGGCGTGCGGGAAGATGTTGCAATAAATACAACAGGCATTATTCAAATATCTCAGGAGTGAATCATCAAAAAAAAAACAGAATATTTTAACTCCTTAAGGAAGCACTACCATTTCAGTATTGGGCAGCTACTCCAAAAGAGTCCCTATAGGAATAAATAGTACAGTCAGTGTGGAGCACACTGAGAATCTACCCTTGGAGTCAGTTTTCAGACTAACTGACAACCTGAAAGAGTTGGAAAACAACGAGAAGAGTTTGAATGCAGAGTTGGACAGCAGAGTATGGCGGAATATTCATCATCATTCCGTAGCCGTTAGCAGCATCACTACCATTCATCATCAGCATGGTATACGATTAAACTCATTCTGAAATACCAACAAACCAAATAGAACCGGAGAACGAGTCGATGCGAAGACAAAAAAGATGAGTTTGAACTACAGTCTTTGAGATCTTCTATTCTGGAGAGGCGGCAGAATGTATACCTAATTATGAATTATATATAAAAATTCAATTTCATTGAAATTTAAATGTCCACTTTTTGGAATATCACTATATAAATTAATTTATTTCCTACTTAACTATTATAGATCCATAATACCTAGGAAACGAAATACGTAAACATACCTTAACAACCTGAGGGCAATATGATCCATAACTCCCGCTTTTTGCGGGCCTTATTATCTATAACGCCCGCTTATAATACCCTGAGATGTTTTTGTTGTTGTTATTTCATTATTTTGCACTTTACCCTAGGCAGCCACTAAATGTCCGACCGAAAATAATTTTCGGTCTGGCCAGGATTCGAACCCGGTCTACCATCAACATTTCCCATGTAGTCAAGTGCGTGAACCCACACGACCACCGTAGCCTTGCCTTATGAGATGATTATACGTATAGACCCTCGGGCTATAGTTTCGCCTTCGGGCATTATAATCTACATAATCCTCTTGGTACATAAATAGCTAATGCGTCCTTGCACTGTGAAATTATTATATCAAATATCATGTAATAATAATACCGATTTAATATAAAAGACGATGTATCAAATAAATCAGATTCAACACGATGTCTTTCAATACTTCTACAATCTACTGTGCCTGCAAGCCTCCTTGGCCATAGCAGAGAGTGAGGCTGCTCTCTGACAGTAAATATTGCACAAAGTCCTTACTGTCCCGCTGCTTAACTCAAGCCGTAGTTGAGCAAGTGTAATCTTCAGGCACACAGCCTGAACATAAGCTTCTAAGGGCCAAATTATGGACCAACTGGTAAGTGTCTGGTTGTTACCTAGCAGGTACTTTCTATGCACTAGAGAATAGAAAGTACCTGCTAGGTAACAACCAGACCCCTTAGGGAACTACACCTTGTCTTTAGATAAATTGGCACAAAATCTCCTTGCCCTTACTAGGGGCTAATACACAGATCTACTTGAGACTGAGTAGAACAGCCTAATAAACCTCAGGTCGCAGTGAATTGCATTGCATCAAGGGCTTTACCTCCCTTTACTATTAAACCAACCAACCAATAGGTTGACTTTTTTCTAAACAGTTTTGAACAAATTAAAAACTCTGTCGTGCTAGAGTTTGTACTAGCTATTATTGATAATAATAATAGTTGAAAGGTATCTAAACTTAGAAAATCTCCTATATCGCGTGTTTAGTTGATATTTATTAAACAAAAATACATTCTATTAGCAACGGTTTGATTGCCATCATGATTATAACCCATTAAGAGGCCCCAGTAAAGATCTTAACACTAAATTTTCCGAATTGATGTAAGTATGCTAGAAGAAACTGGTACCACCATCAGCGTATATTGCGTGCTAGACAAAAGAAATCCGAATTAGTGTGTCAATTAAAGGTACTGTTATGACCATTAAATTTGAATTATTATTTGAGGAAAATCTTCCTTCTATAGGCCTAGTAGGTATTTATGTTCCGTATGGAGTACCCTGTCCGCACATTAACATATTCATAGTTATTATTTATCATATTGCATAAAACCGAGCCGAGACTAACACAGTTTTGTTCCTTAGTCTTTAATAGACCAATATGCAGATAAACATGTTCATCGACAACATATAAATACCGGTAATTAGAAAATTAATGATTTCAGTGAATAAGGAATTAAGCGCGTTGACGAGTGGTTTAATTTTAATTACTTATCCTGGTAAATTCAAAATAAAGTGGACTAGGAATTGAAAACGAGAGCGATAGATATAGGATAGGATGTCATTTTGTCGAAGACCAAGAATCATCGATGAGAAAACTACCTAACAACATATAAAACGCACGATGAAAGATTTTTCTGCCTGAAACATCGAAATCACAACTATGATACATCATTGTAATTGAAATTTGTTACTTGAAAAGGTAGAAATTTTTGATTTGAAAGGTTCTTGATGAGAACTAGCAAAGAACTTTTGGACTTTCCTAGCCTGTATATAACTCAATCTTGATTATAGCAAACAAACCTAGCAGACAAACTGTGTCCCCATTTCTTTTAAGGCAACACATAAAATTCCTAAGATTAGAAATGATCGTTTTTTGGATTGTTACATTCCCATCTATCGATTTCTTGCAATTGTTCTTATCTAACGACGTTTAATAAGGAAACTTCCTATTTTAGCTATACCAAATTATGAGCTTTTCTTTCGAATAATGAAAATACTTGCCGGTTTACGATTATCTACTAACCAAATATTTCAAATCTTCGCAGTGATTACCTATATTATTAGCACTAATATATAAATAAAATTTATACATCAAATATTCCGTTAGGTTTTCCTGTACATACATATAGCATTATCATGGGTGGTATCTCGAGTTTGAAATGTACGAGAGTTATTTTCAATTTACGCAAAATTATAATCCATCGATTTATTGAATTGTGCGTTGATTAAATCGGCCCACCCCTTTCGTATGACAATATTTTCAACTTGGTATATAAAGTTATATAATATGTTTTATAAGTTCATTGGGAGAAGCTATTTCAAACTAATAACTGACATTTATTTAGAATTTATTTTCAATTTGTACTCATAACCCACATGCAAAGAATTCATGGCAGTTTCTCCTAATACATCTGTTAGGAGTGAATTGAAATGAGTATGATGTGTTTTTTGAAATCACTTGAATTGTAATTCATTCAAGAAGGAAATTGTCATCCTGTAGATTTTTTTCACATTCAAGCCGTATAATGATACACAAAAAGATATTCCAACTGTCGGAAAAGCTACCAGAACATGGGCACAGCGGCGCTGTGGTATTGCTTTTGGTGCTCGAGTACGACCACCGCGAAAGGACTGATTGGATATACGCGATTACCAGTAAGCCAACCGTAAAGTGGAGACACTTGTTATATAAAGAAGGTTCTCTTACAAACTGCATTCAATTTTCAATAATAAAATTGCCATTGTTTTGTCCGCCGGGGTCTTTAATAAAACATTTTATTATGACATATAGCTGGTAGGATGACCATTTGTATTCATTTTAATAGGACACTGTTTACTGTACTTGGAAGATACATAAATGTACTTGGTGATCATTCAAATTCGACCAAAAAGGCAACAATTGACATGTTGGACACGTTAACTAATATCTTTTACCTTCGTATTTAGAAGGTTATGATCAACTTAAATTTCTCAAGAGCATTGATTACTATAAGAGATAATTTCAACAGATTTCTACAGCAAGTTAATTTTAACAGCCCGATGCCCATTATACAACACAATCTAGGATTTGTGGGTAAGTATACTAAATTGGCATAAAAATAAATGCCAAATGCCAATATTCCCATGAGAAGAACTTATTATGTGGTTTCAATACCTATCAAATTTGATTACTGATTATTTCTGAAATTATAGGTAAATCTGAATATTCTGTTCTTTTTTCACTCACAATGAGGTGGGAAATTCTTTTATCAATGATTTAGTTCCCAAAGAAATAGCTATATTATATGGCTGCCCTATCTGTAGCATTAAGTACGCTGCAAGCATTTTTGAAAATAATAATGTTCCATTTAAAATCCATCATAATTATTTTTATTAATCATAACTAATATCTCGTTGTCATCATCACTCACAATCCATTTCATCTTCCTCGGTACATATTTCATCCCAGAGTTATCAACAAATCCGTTTTGAAAATTACTCCCGCAATTTATAAACTAATTTTCATCATAATTCGCACCTAGGCTGTCATCCCGCAGGGCGTTTAACCATTTTTACACGAAAAAAAAAACTCGAGCCTATGGCTTCACGTTACCTTATGCTTAATGGTTTTCGCGAGACACACAAAGTGTTATTAACATAATGGCTTTGTTACCTATTATACCCGAATGTATGTGTATTTGCTTCCATCTGGTTTTGACGCGCATTGCATATGAAGAGTATCCCTGAAGGAGATAATACGCCATTGAAGCATCCAGCAGAAGAATCTTCACGAGTTTAAAACAATTATTATAAATTCTAATACTAAATGATTATTACGGAAGTTGAAACAAGAATTTCTGTTGTTGGGCAAATTATTCTTGAAGCACGTGTCTCGATCCCACACTCTACACTGTTGTGTACAGAAAAAGGTAGAGAGGATAAATTAATGAGAACCAGAAATTCAAATCCTTACTTTCAAATTTACACTTTGGAGATTCTAGGAATTTCCCAGCACTCATTCATAGCCTCTAACGATTTGAACAACTACATAGAGAGTCTGTTAACAAGATATTTATTACGAATAAGGTGAACACAATGAGCAATTCACCACCGAATCGAATGTCGACAACAATCAGG
Organism: Ceutorhynchus assimilis; assembly: GCA_917834065.1. Taxonomy (NCBI): domain Eukaryota; kingdom Metazoa; phylum Arthropoda; class Insecta; order Coleoptera; family Curculionidae; genus Ceutorhynchus; species Ceutorhynchus assimilis. Next base: position 23,782,275 of record OU892284.1, read on the forward strand.
ACTTTCAGATAATCCCTATCAAACCACGATTCACCAGAAAAAAGCTCCTCAGGATCCAACTCCATTTCTTCGCCGTTAATTCAAAAAAACTTTTACTATATTTACGATGATTCCGACAAACTTCTCATTGATAGCAGTAGCAGAAATTTCCATTTTCACAGAGCATAAATTCCCCAATCGTTTCCCTGTGACCATCCAAGGTGTTTCTGATCAAAAACCAGATCCGTGAACCAACAAAATTGTTCCATTTTTCCTCAAAGATCGTCAGGAAGTATAAATTTACAAGACATTTTCTGGAACATTATCAATGCGGAATAAAGTACCTACCTACCTAATACAAAAAACTGAATTCTAATTTAATTGGAACCCTTGAACAAAATTACCAGAAATAATACCAGTTTCAATAACAAATTAGTGAATGTGGTCTTCATTCCAAAGGCTGGTTGGCGTCCTTCACTACAGCCTGAATCATTCCGACCAAATATTCTAACCTCATTTATTCTAAAAATTATGGAGAAAATCATTAATCTACACATCAGGAGTGAATTTCCTAATGGAAAGCACGTTCCAAAAGAATTAATTTGCCTATCAGCTAGGTAAATCAACTAAGACAATCCTACACATTCTAGTTACTAGGATTTGAAGGAAAAACTCAAGTCAAGAAATCGCTCTATGCGCATTCATTGATATAGAAAGAGCTTTCGATAAAACCTCATATGAATCCGTAAGAAGAGCGGCTAGAAATAAGGGCTTTGACGGAACTAAAATCGCATGGATTGAAGCCATGCTTGAGAATAGGAAAATTAAAGAAATTATTGGAAGTCTCAGCAGTCAAGAGATGTCCCCACTGCTGTGGTCACTGGTAGTAGGTATATGAACTTCTCAAGGTGCTAAGCGCCCAAACGATCACGGTCCTGAAGTCTGTTTTTTTTTTTAAAGATAATTCCCCATGTCAAAAATTTAGTAACTATGTTGGCAACACTTTTTTTTTTTTTTACGGATATGCGCACTCGCAAGGAAATGTCCTATCACGCTCGAGAAGCGGCAAGTGCGCGGAAATGTCGGTGTATGTTGGTCTTGAAACGGTTCAGGGTGTAACCTGCAGGGAAAACCGTCGCAGGGAGTTTATTCCACAGCGATGCTGTTCTCCAGAGATATGAATTCTGATATAATGAGGTTCTTGGTGCCTCTAGTTTGACAGTAAATTCATGGTTACCGTCTGTTTGACGGGTTCGCCTGGTAGGTGCTACTCTCGGTGGAATCATACGTGCCAACTCTTCACAAGCCTTTTCTACATAAAAATTTGAAAGCATTGACAATTTTACATTGTATTGCCAACATAATGTCATTTTGACTTTTATCTTTAAAAAAAAACAGATTTTGGGATATGCTGACGACCTCACAGGTCATCATTAGGGGTGAGCATGACAGGACAGGATCATAAGTGATCTCATGCAAAATTCCCTAATGTCATTATTAGATGAGCGAATTTAATTGGTGGTACACAGTCAAAAACAGCACAAAACTAGTTTCAACCAATGAAATTCACTCTGACTGCTTTGTGATTTCTGTGCGAACAGACCTGGTGTTAGTGGTGCCGCGAGACGAGACTAGACGAGACTTAGGGTTGCTCTCGTCTCGTCTCGACATCTCGAGACGAGACCGTGACTTAGTCTCGGTCTCGAGTACCAAAGTCTCGTCTCGTCTCGAGTGGTCTCGTCTGGTCTCGAGTTATACAGGGTGTCCAAAAAATAGCGTAAAAACTCTTCTCTACGTGGTGGAGGACCCTACAAGGAACCCCAGAAAAATACTTTAAAAAATCTAGTAGCATTCTTAAGAAAGTTATTTGCATTTTAATATTTATTAAAATTGGCAACACTGAAAATATACCGTTGACAATATTTCAGAGAATTAAATTGAATACCCATGTAATTATCTGAAGAATTCGATGGTGAATTTTCACATCTACTTCTTCATATCACGAAGAATAATGCTGGAGAAGGATTTTTTTAATTGAATTATTTTTCTAGGATTTCTCAAAGGGTCCCCTACTACTTGGAGAGCTTTTACGTTATTTTTCGGACACCCTGTATTTATGGTTTTTAATTCTATATTATAAAGGAAGTCCAAACTGCCACAGTGAAAAAGCAATTAGTGAAAAATCACAGTAAAGAGTAACCGTGATATTTAATTTACTGATTTCATATTCAAATAGCCCAGAATAGTCCAATAATAAAGCTATGAAAGACAAATTTTAAGTGTAATCTCGAGACTCGAGAGTACACGAGACTCTCGCCGAGTCTGGTCTCGTCTCGTCGGGACCTCACGAGACGAGACCAAAAGCCAGTCTCGTCTCGAAAAGTCGAGACGAGACGAGACCAGTCTCGAGTCTCGCGGCATCACTACCTGGTGTCTACAGGGTTTAAGCGTCAACTCCAACAAAACCGTAGTTGTACCCTTCACAAGGAAAAGGAGGCTAATACCAGTCTAAACTTCAAATAGGATACAAATCAACTTCGCAAGTGAGGTTGAATATCTGGGAGTCATCTTGTATGGGAAACTTACTTGGAACCAACATCTTAAAAGAGTAACCGACCGAGCAATAGGGCATGCCACAGATAATTCAGCAAGACTTGGAGTCGAAGGCCAAAAATGATGTATCGGTTATTCACCCATGGTCACTTACGTTGCAATAGTATAGTGGCCAAAAGTAAAAACATACAGCGCAAAACGGATTGACAACTGTACAAAGGTATGCATGTCTTGGAATTACAGTAGCAATGGGCTCCTGTCCAACCGCCGCAATATAGGTCATGTCGGGCCTCTCCTGACTAGATAGATAGAATAATGAGGAAAGAGGCCTACATGGGAGGCTCGAGAATAATACAGTCCCTATAACTGAAGGAAGGGTACTTTGGGCCAGATGGACATTATGAAAGACTGCATTAATGTGACCAGCCGGTTGGCCACATCCAACACAGGTACGAATTTGAACACTCCTTCAAATTGACTATTGAGGGCCGCAAACGAGAAAATATTATATATCTGTCTGGTATATATACCTACAGATGGATCGAAAACAGAGTAAGGGACTGGAGCAGGGGTATAAGGCGCAGTATCATAACACACAATATTTCAAGCAGATATATTCGCAATAGTAGAACTTTGCGCTAGAAAGTATCTCGAAAAAGACCTGCGGAGAGCGAAGATCTATAGCAATACCGATAGTTGAACAGCACTAAGAGCTCTGAGTAGCTCTGTCACTAAGTCTAGGCTGGTATGGGACTACCAACAGCTCCTAAAACAACTGGCGCCTCGAAATAGAGCTACCCTGTCATGGGTACCAGGGAACTAAGGAGTCGAGGGGCATGAAATAGCGGATCAACTTGCAATAAAAGGAGCTGCAATACCAACTAGAACCTTTCTTTGGCATAACGAGAAGCCATATATAATAGGGGAAGTCCAGAATTGGTTAAAGTCTCAACAAGCATCCCGTTGGAACACGTTTCCAGGACTTAAAAAGACGAAACAATTGATCTCGCCTCAGCCAATAACGGCAGAGGAAATGATTGACCTTATTAAAGCGGATCTAAGGCTACTAACAACAGGCTTTCTTACGGGTTACTGTCCTCTAGGTTACCACCTAAAAAATATGGGCAAAACAAAATCAGACCTATTCCACTTCTATATGTGTTCCGCAGACGCAAAGGCTTCTTTACCCCTGAGTCTGCGGAACACATACATTCTATTAGCTCTGCCCCTGCCAATCAGGTACCAATTCAAAATGCTCGGTGAACAATAACCTAGTATCTAGATGAACACCAAGATCTTTAATGACAAAAACTTCAGACAAGCGGTGAAAGGGGAAAATGGAAAGAAAGCTTAGAGGGAGAAACATTGAACAATGAGCTACTGGGCAATATGACGGAAAACGAAACATATAAATACCTTGGATTCCAACAAAACACCAGAATAAACCACACTTATATCAAAACACAATTGACGAAGCAATACAAACAAAGATTACGAGCCATATTAAGAACGCCACTGTATTCAAATAACCTCTCCAAAGCCATTAACACATTTGCAATACCAATACTAACATACTTCTTTGGTATAATTAAATGTAGCCAAACAGACCTAGAAGGTCTCCATACCCTCACTAGATCAGAGCTCACTAGACACAGAAAACTACATCCCAACTCCTGCAAAGGAAGAGTAACAATCAGCAGAAAAGAAGGAGCAAGAGGAATGATAGATATGCAAGCGCTACACACAAAACAAATCCAACAACTTCAGATATTCTTCCTTGGGAAACAAACACCACTCTACCAAGCAGTCTGCAAAGCCGACAAAAACTACACACCCTGATTTATCTACAACCAGTCATTCATCAGATACTTTCAACCAAACACCAAATATAGAGGAAAAACTTAATATATGGACAACAAAACAGCCACATGGAAAACACAGATACGACATACAACACGACCACATATAAAAAGAACTCTCTTATAAATAGCTCGAAAATGGTAACCTATTCCCTGAAACAGAGGGATTTCTCTTCGCAATACAGGATCAAATCATAGCTACACGAAACTACCGAAAATACATAACAATAGACTCAAACGTATGTACCGACACCTGCAGAAAATGTAATCAACCCAAAGAAACCATAGATCATATCACTGGTGGATGTGAAATATTAGCGGGTGTAGAATACACCGAAAGACACAACATGGCAGGGAAAATTATTCATCAAGCACTCGCAAAAACATATAAACTCATCACAGACGAAACATCATACTACAAATACTCCCCAACCACGATCATAGATACCAACGAATATAAACTGTATTGGGACATAAAAATCCGCACTGATAAGACAATAATATGCAATATCTGGTCTATTGCATCGTTTTCCAAAAGAAAAGAGAACAAATAACCTATCTCATAGACATATCCATACCAAATGACCCCAATATTCAGACCAAATATAATGAGAAGATATCAAAGTATACGGAACTATAAAGCCATAGAAGTTCAGAGACTCTGGAAACAGAAAAAAGTTATAATCATACCATTCATCATCTCAACCACAGACATCACCCCACACATCTTTAATACACATCTCGAGCAACTCGATCTCAACCCCAACATTCACATAAACATACAAGAGTCTGTTATCCTTAAAACCTGTAAAGTACGCTCATTCCTCAATTCGGACAATAGACTCTGAGAAGACTTGGTAAGAGTCCGTCATCTCAGAAACACCACTTCGTGCAAAGTGAGAAAAAGAGAGAAAGTAATAATAATAATAATAAGCCTTTATTTCCAACAGGAATAAATCCAATTACAGGAAAAAAAAAAAACAGAAAATTTAAAGGAAAACTATATAGAAGATCGTTAAGATCGTTTTGCAGAATGAGTAAGTCTTGAGCTGACGTCACCTGACGATACAACTTCAGTAGGTTATCAGCGAAAAGTAAAAATAATTGAGGAGAGTAACGATCCTAAAGGGGCCCAAGTGAGAACCTTGGGGTACCTTAGAGAATGCATGGAAAAGAGAAGAAAGATAGCAAGCGATCTTGACTTGTTGCATATTGTTAGTAGGGTAAGATTTCTTAAGGGTTCAGAAACTCCATAACTTGAGAGCTTTGAAAGAAGGATGCTATGGTTTACCTTATCAAAAACTTTACTGAAGTCAGTATAAATTGCATGAGTTTCTGCATTGTTATCAAATCACGAATTTGCAATTGCGAGGCATTGCGCCGCAGAAGACATCCATCTGGAGCAGCCATATTTAACGGCTGCGGATGTGGAAGAAGCTTTGCCAAAAGGGGAAGCACAATAGGTCTAATCAGGTCGCAGTGAGGAGAGGTCCATAACATGAACACCCCAACCTACGATCTAACGAAAATAATACCACTTTCAATAACAAATATGGAATCGCTAATTTTATTGATATGGAAAAAACTGTAGATCCTTTTGATTTATCAATTGAACCCAATCAACTATTTTGAATTTCAAAAACTCTTATGTCAACGATACACCGCCATTAAAAAAGGAATCCGTACAGACCTTCCAAACAACGAGGAAAAGGAACTAATTGTCAATTTTTACATGGACTACTCCGACATCTTGTACTTGGAAATTAAAAAACTCATCGACATCAGAAAATTACACCAAATCTTAGATACCCTCAAATTCAGAAGGAAGAAGTTGAAATCTAATGCTAAAGCAGAGCATAATTTCTTATCTGCATGGTCTTTCTCTGTCTGGTCGTTTCTATGAAACTGGATCCTTCTGGAAAACCTAAATGGAGTTTCGTAATGGTTGCAAAGCTAACGAACTCAATGTGGATGACAACTCCTCTTCCGAACATTTCGATCTACTAGCTGGGAAAATGTCAATTCTCCATCACCTGAGTAAATCCTGAAGATGTTCCTAGAACTGATTTTTTTCAGGGGAAATGACCTTTAGGTATTCGTTCGAATCCCATTTGACCGAAAGTTCACATTGCAAAGTGTCATGGAAAATATTTTTCTTGGCATTGGCTTGGTTTCTAGAAAAATATCGCTTATTCCCCTGCTATCTACGAACCTATTTCAAGGCTAACAGAAGTTTTTGAACACTCGTGAATCTAACTTCGGAAGAAAAGTAGCTTACCTTGGACACACTTAATCACTCAAGAAGGAGTAGATACCTAAAGCTAAACCTTACCAGAGTTACATTCGAAACTGCCCCACACCTATTACCTATTAATTCGAAATTTATTAAATAATTCCTATTATTATCCTGCTCGTCGATTTACTCCCAATTTTGCCAAAACATTGAAGCCAATTACTTAACTCCTTCAAAAGGATGTCAATCCATTTCCAATCCGATTCTGATCTATCCCAATTTCGAGGAGACGTTCCTACGAACCACTGATGCATTTCGCCATCGGGGTCATTTTATCACAAGGTCTTACAGGAGAAGATCTTCCTATAGCGTATGCTTCTCAACTATCTATAACGCTGAAACTGAGTATTCTATCATAAAGAGATTGTATGGACAGTTAACTACTTCAGGCATTATGCTTTTGACAGAACATTCGTTCTCATCACTGACCATCTTCTCTTGGCACTTTTCAGTCAAAGATCCTGGAAGTCGTTTAACTCTCTGGCATTTGAAGCTTGGAGAATACGACTACAATAATGAGTACAAACTGGCAAAATCAATGAAAACGCCGATGCCCTATCTCGAATGATGAATGAAGGTGAATAACTTTAAAAACTATTGAGATCTACTTGCAGGAGAAGGTTGATAATAGGGAATTCTCATAAGAAATAAATATGGCTTATTTTGTTTTTATGGTCCACATTTTTGTGTAAAATATTGAATATGAGCAGTTTTGTATTAAATTTATGGATATTATAGTCATATGGCAATTATTAGTTTTAAATTGAAAAGTTTCGCGCGGAAAAGTTACGTTTAACATGGCCGCTTTTAGTGACGTCAACTGTTCGTAATTTATGGTTAAGGGTAGTTTACACTGATCGTAAGTCCACGGTCCACACTTCCGTGGTTCACTCTTGAATCGTGGAACGATTGGTTCACGATCAGCTCACGTCACGCCACGACTAATATTGAACCACCATAAACGGGTCTATTGAGGGAAGATCGTCAGACTGCGCTTTTGTAAATCCTGTATCAACCATGATGAACTATTTGAAACACAAAATGTCACAATATGGCACTAAATACGGAAATACCTCATAAATAACCGCTTTCAAGTTTCAATGCAGTCGAAGGTTCAAGCTAAGCGATTCTTTCCGACAGTTTGCAAAGTGTCAAAGGCTCTTGTGAGATCAGACCTTAACGTTGTGTTTACAGACAGTTGACGTCACAAATTCCACCATCTCGAAGCTAATCGTTTTCGCGCCAACGAAAATAATTTGAAATTCAAAATAATTTTTTTCTACTACCGTGCGTAAAGTACTCACTTTACGCACTATTCAAAAGATGTAAAATTTCACTCCACGCACTAGTGCGTAGAGTAATTCACCTCACACACTAGTACGTAAAGTAGTGTCAATGACTCATGTGATTGTCGCACTCGCCTTCGGCTCGTGCGTCAAAATTCACATTCGTGAAAAGAGGTTCACTTTACACACTTGTTGCATAAATAACTATTTTATTTCAATGAGGACATAAAACTAAAAAAATAAACATATACATTTTATATTTGAAAACATAAGCAATAAGAAAAAAAATACTTTGAAAAATATGATTGTTCCCTATTGCTTAATGCGTGAGTTTGTGGCGGCTGATTCAATCCTATTTTATTCTGATTTGATTGAAGATGATCTACTATTGACTAGATTTTTTGAAATATATTTAACTAAGTTTGAATGATTTCCTCACTATCATCCGATACGAATATTTGGTAATTAATATATGCTTATTCAAAACGGATATTTCTTTCCATTTCGCAGTCTTACAAACGCGGATTTGTTATTCTATCAGTATCAACTATTAGCTCAACTCCTTCAACTAACTTTTCTCGGAGAAGTCAGCCAAGATAGCAATGAGTCGCCAATAGTAGATTTTCTATTGTGATGAAACATTCTTTAATGTGGAGTGGAATTTTTTGCTGTGCAGAGGAGAGATCTGATGCTATGTAATGATCCATCCAGAACAGTTTGTGAATTCAGTGCTAATTGAATTTTTCTTCAAACCGTACGATTCTCTCTGCCGATTTAGGTCCATTTCCTTCTGGATTGTAACTTGTAACTGGTAGTTCTGATGGTTGTTCTTGCTATGAAAAAGTTTTTCAATTCTGAAGACATGAAAGCAGTTCCATGATGTGAGTATATGAAACTTGACATTCCAAATTGTTGAAAAATACTTGTTAAGTGCTTCTTAACAGAAGCTGCTGGACAGGCAAAAGCAAAGGCAAACCAGGAGTATTCGTCGAGTAACCTTTTGTTAGTCGAACTTGGTTATGGTCCTTCAAAATCCATGATAATTTTTCAAATAGAACTGCTGCGTTCCTTTATTTTTGAAGAATCGAAGCTTCACTTTCAAACAAACTTAACAGTTGGTGATTATTTATTTAATTATCCCAACTGAATGCAGTAGGTAGATTTTTGTGACGAACCCAATGAATAATAGACCTATCTCGCATAAATAGAAAAAAAGAGCCTAATTGTAATAGATACAAGTTAGAAAGTAATAAAAGATGACATGCGCGCGCAACTCGTGGCTGCCGTGTAGCCAAATTGTATTGTTGTAGAACAAACGAAACAAACATTACAGTGTGATTTTTCAAGTGTGCAACATATGGGGATTTTTTTTAGTAATAGCTCAACCCAAATACAAACAAGGCCAAAAGTTGTTGCATGTCTGATAATGATATCAGATGCACTTAGAATGGTTGCAAGTCAAACAGACAAGTACCCTTATTTTAGAAAATTCAGCGAAATGTTATGGAGAAAAATTGTTTGGAATTAAAAGTTATGCCTAAATACCAAAACATAGCCTCCTAAGATTTTTTTTATTTTACAATAATGAAGGATGTCATTATTATTTTATGTCATATTTATGTCATTTTTTATATTTTATATCATTCTACTGCGAATATATTTCCCTTCGATCATTCAAGTAACGTGCTGCTTTATTTTGGGAGAAGCCCCGGATTATTAGACCCCTTTCACAAGCCCCCCCTACAATTATTAATTTTTTATGGAATCACAAAATTCATGTTTGTTGCAATGATATTCAACACAACTTTAAAATGTTGCAATTTTTTTTTTAACAAGTTAAAACATTACTAATGATAATAGCCATATTAAAAAAAAAACTCTCCTTAAAGTGCAAAAGTTTTATTTTATTTAAGTAAATATTATTGCAATTTTGATATTTTTTGAGCTACCCTGTATGCTATTTGACTTGTAACCATTCTAAGTGCACCTGATATGATTATCAGACATGCACCAACTTTTGGCCATGTTTGTATTTTGATTGTGCTATTACTAAGTAACACAGAACATAACACCTCTAGAAAAGTATCTGCAATGGTATGTACCGGTTATGAATTACGGCGCCCTCGTTGACTGAAAACCCAACTAATCGAGTATTCTTGACAAAAAGGCGAATTGATTTTTTTCATATATTTTTATTATTTTTGTATAATTTTTAATGTTCAACTGCATTTGGCTTGCTGACTCCTCTTAGCTCTTTTCGCCTCACTTTTTTAAAAACTATGTCTAGCAGGAAGTTTCCGATGTCGAACATAGTGCAAAAAGAGTTAGTAAGTTAGCAAGAGTCACGCAGTTATAGGTAGATCGCAAAGTAAATACGAATAATAAATACAAATACGAACGAAACGAAACAAACGAATAAATGCAAAAAAATACGAACAAAAATTAGGTTTTTTTTCAACCAAAACTTTTTGAATTTTCACTTTAACGCGCGTAAAAACCGTGGGGTACAACACAATTTAAAAATTCAAATTTTGACTTTTAAAATGACAAAATAAATGACAAAACCAACACAAATCACTGTCCACGTCACAGATACCTGTAAATTTTTCTTATCTCCCGACAGTGTCGCCATCGTTGAATGAAAACCTAACTAAAAACCTTTGTCGCGATTCTTCCATTTGAGATATTTTTCTATAGGTGATATGTTCTGTGCTAAGTAATGACACTGATAACATTAAAGATTGTCAAGTGTTTTACAACTTACAACGCCTTAAATCGGACAAAAGAAGAGCTTTAAAGTGTATGTTAACATCGTTTGCACTTTTATTTTGATAAATGTTTCATCCGGCAACAGCGCACAATAAAATGGCAGCAAATATCCAGTTAAGTTCACCAAAATTTTGTAGAGGGCGCGAGTGAACTTAGAGTGCTTCAAATTTTGGCGGTAAATGTCAATAGTTTTAAACCGTTTAAATTGAGTAGAAAGAAAGGTGACTACAATATGAACAATGGACAATGAATAAGTGTAAATATCTATCAAAGCATTCAGTGGCCCTTAGAGAATATTTTTAAAAGTGTTAGCGTCAGCTTGTCTTGAAACCACACATCAGAATTGACTTTTGAGGTTAAAATTACAATCAATTATTTACGCGCCAAAATTTAAATAGTTCCAAGTACAGAAGCGCCCTCTTCAACTCAACTTTCAATATTACATGCCATTGCAAAGGAATATGTCAAGTATAGACTGTTTCTGCAGAAATCGCAAACCAGTCAGAAAACTAGTTTTAATCAATGAAATTCACTCTGACTGGTTTGTGTACGTTTGTAATACGTAAAATATTAGTTTTCTCTTTGTCCAATTACACGTTACAAAGGAAGGAGGAACGATTAATTCTAAACTGGCCCCTGGATAAGAATATGACGCAAGCTTGTAACAAACTCGCTTCTCATTGGACTCTCACCTGCAACCTACGAGTTGCGCGCAGTCAAGGTAAAAAAAGATAGATCTATTCTCGTAACACGTGGATGACATAGACTATAGTGCAGATTTAACAGTTTCTGTTGATCTTGTTCGGTATTTATAATATTATGGCTCAAACTCTTCATAAAGCATCAGTCTCTATGTTTTCTCGTCCTGGTCACTATATACAATATCATATTTGTCAGGCCAATTTTAACTGCCATCGTTGTATTTTATCATTTTTCATTTTTCCTCCTTGCTTATTAGCATGTTATTAGCTTGAAAGGTAGTCCTATTAAATATTGTCTCAATTTTTTAGACTGATGAATGACATCATGGTACGCGCACTTGTATTGAACGATCCTGGCCACTTTAAATGTGCCCCAAGCCGCTCAGGGGGCGCGCATGTTCATCGCTGGTAATCGATTTTAGTGAACGCCTTTGGATATTAGGCAATTCAATCCATCTGTCAGATAGGAAAATTCAATATGGCGTGGCGGCCAAGCAAGTTTGTTTTGAATGTGTTTTCATGCGTATTTCAAATTATTTTGCTTAGAGTTTTGCTTGCAACTTTGATTTGGATTATTTAATAAAATATTTGTTGACTAGGTACCTAAACTAATAAATCGGGCCGAATCTAGATATTTTTGTGTGTTTTTTGGCCCATGTGTGGCCGCCACGCCATCCTGAAAGTCACGTGGTTTGAATTGCCTGGCCGGTTGTCAAACAATTTTTAGTTTGTCAAACTTTTCATGAATCATTTTCATTAGTTGTAGTGTTTTTACTTCTACCCAGTTTTAGTGGTAAGTTTTATCTTTATCATGGTGTTAATCCCATTGGTGATGAAATTGATCTGAAGACAAACAGAAAAAGTTCAATTATCATTTATATATGTACCTGAATAAAAATATTATAAGTCCAACGATTGACAGGCACGAGTTTTATTTTTCTATCTTATCCGAAAAACGTTTTTGGCGTTGACTAGATCAGTCTTGGTTATTACATATTATATTTATTTCTAATAATGAGGGATAAATATAATAACTAATGTTAAATCTGATCAAGGCCTAAAAAGGTCATCCATAAACAAAGTTTCAAGTTCAAATATCCCGCCAAAATCATTTTACTTTGACCCAAGCCTATAGAGGCGCCAAATGGCCTAGTCTGACGCGTCTGTTTCTACTGTGAATTTGAGATTGTCTGTGGAGATTGTCATCAGTGGCATAGTAACAATAGCTTTCGAAAAGTCGATAGCATAGAAAAGTGATTTATAAATTCTTAAATAGAACATTCACTGGATTCATCCCCTCCACTTTTTGTTTTATATCATGACTACACCGCTGTGCGTCCATATCGCCATTTCTCAACGTCCCCCTCGTTTTTATTCTATTCTGTGACTTCACCGATGAGTTAGCTATCTTTGTTTACTGGATAGGAAATGACAATGACCGACATAGAATGGTGGATATAAAAACCAGTCATAAAAACGCAGGTCCATTTGACATCATAATATTATGCATATGTCATCTGAATTAATTTATTGAGTGCATCGTCATTGATTGTTTTGAATTCCAAGACTGTGAAATAATTAATAAGTGCATCACAAGCAGACGGTTTAAGAGTTGTTGCCACAATGTGTGACCAGGCGGCAAAAAATAAATCGGTCAAAAGCGAATTGCAGCCATAGACCAGGGAAATCTCCATCAAAAACAACACAGAAACAGAAATTTTGGTTTTGTTGTTGATAAACAACCTAGTGCCACTGTATGATGCTCCATAATACATGCTCGAGGGAATTATAAATTACTTGATCAAATATGACAGTCATTCAAATGGAAAAATAGACATTTTCAAAGAGCAAATTGGAAAGTTTTTCAGTGAGTCAGATAGGCCAAATCATCTAGATTATAGACTATTTTATTCATTAAGTGATTCTCACAAATATATGAAAATAAAATGTATAAAATTTTAGTTTATAAAGTTTTGGAGCACTGTTTTAGTTTGAAATAATTGAAATGTCAAACGAGTCATTTGAAACCGAGATTCAAACGGCCCGCCAAATATTAGTTCAATGACTACACCGCTATGGCAGCACTGTCGGATATGTCACTAGGCGACTACAACAGAAGTGAGCGTTCTATATCAAGAATATAAATCACTTTTCTATGGTCGATAGGGCTTCTTGTGACAGAGGAAATTATTGTGTTTGTACGAGTGGTCTAATTTTATCTGAAATTCTTGGAATCCATTTCGTATAATGGGAAAACATTCTCAATCCTCGTTTAAGCGGAAAATAATCTTCTGGTAGAACCATTTCTAAGAATAGACGAAGCGGAGTTGATCAAATTTGATTTGTTGATTTTCAATTTCATCTCCTAGGGGGTGTTCTAGAATGCTTGCGAGAAGTTGCAATTGGTTCTCAGCATTTTAGAACTCTTATCAAGCAATGATAATTTTTGTTAAGAAAGGAGCGTTCTTATAGTAATCTGAAAGGTTCTAAAATTGTTTTGCAGGTTGTAAAGTGTTCTATAATGCTTCTGAAGTTTTTTAGAATGGTTCTGCAAGTTACAAACTGATCTAACGTTTCTGGAACTTCTAAACTAAATGAAAAGTGTTATGGTACATTCTTAAATGCTTGAGATAGTTCTTACTTGCTTTTGAACTTTGGATTATTTCCCTGAAGAGTTAGACCTATGTCACTTATCCAGAACTAAAGTGTTCTCAACTGTTTCTACATTGTCAGAATCGAGTCTGGGGTGTTCTAGTATGCTCGCGAGAAGTTTCAATTAGTTTTCAGAATTTTAGAACTTTGGAGTCTTTCCCTAAACATATGCACTCATCCAGCTCCAAAATGTTTTTAATTGTTTCTACACTTAATTAGGTGCATAAAAATCGGCCCACTAGTTGTATTCCTTTCAAGAGTTTGAAGCAGTCGAGCTACTCGCTTCGGTGTTTAGTCGCCCCGGATTTGCAGGGAACAGATGCGTGGTGCGACAAACACTTTTCGAAAGGAATAAGCGCGTGAAGCCCCGGAGCTCTTCATAGGCGTGAAAGGAATACAACTACTGCTAACTTTCGACTTCAATTATTTTTTTTTAGAAACTATTCATGAGATTAAGAACAGAAACATGCCATCTGAAAAACAAATTCAATATCCTCTAATATGAGTTGAAAGTATACGTATAATAATAATCCTATGAACAAATAAACAGTTGCTAAAAAAAATAAATAGGTTAAGTCGAAAGTTAGCAGTGCGGGCCAATTTCTATGCACTTAAGTGTATATTGTCTAAATCGGGTCTGGGGTGTTCTAGAATGCTTGCGAGAAGTTTCAATTGGTTCTGAGAGTTCTAGAACGCATATCAAGCAATAATAGCTTTTGGAGGAGCGTTCTAAAGTAATCTGAAAGGTTCTAAAATGGTTTTGAAGGTTTCTAGTTCTAGAATTGTTCTGAAAAATCCTTGAATAGTGTTATGAAGCGTTCTAATATGCTTGTAATAGTTTTAATTTGAATTTTTGAGTATCTCCTTGAAAAGCCCCTTCTTAAATGCTCCTGAAAATTCTAAGCCAAATGTAAAGTGTTTGGCTCGGTTTTTGGAATATAATTCGCAAGCTTCAGAGAGGTTCTAGAGCGTTAGAGCGTTAGGCATTCTTTTCAGGCTAAACTGGTTCTAAAGTGTTCAGAATCAGTTTTAAAAGCATGTAAACATACGAATTGTTCTAAATTATTTGTTCTGTAAAGTGTTCTCAAATATTCTCAGATGGAACTGACTATGGAGTGTTTTAAAAAATTTCTCGTTACACAAATAAATATGATGATAAAACTCATTGTGTCCAATAATGACAGCTACAAAATATGCTACCTTTTTTTTTTTTTAATTAATTGGGAAAATATTTTGGAATTGAATCTTCTCAGATATTTTACACATTCTGGCAACTCGGCTTTTTGTTTCATAACCCTGAAATTTAAAAATAGTATATTATGATATAAGTGTATAAGAGGGCCTTTAAAGTACGCGCGACATATTACAAAACACGACGAGCAGCAGAGGACATCTTTTACACGGATATCATACGCTATTTTTTATAACGAATGCATCATATGGTCAAAAATGTTTCAAATGTGTTCATTTATTTCAATAAACAGTAATTTAAATGGTAGGTGAATATTTAGGTACTAAAGGTAGATCAAACGTTTCTATATAGCAAAGGCTACGTTCACCAGAACCAAAAGGGATTGTAAACAGTTTACAAATACCAACAGAATATGTTGGGTGAACTCTTGGTTCTGCTGAATAATTCAACTTTTCAATGATAGAACGTCACCTTCTGAATCACAGATCTCCACACAAAACACAGTGTTGAAAATTATAAACACTCCGAAATTATGCTTGCAAAAATGGCGACCGTTTGCAAAACATGTTTAGTTTTAACACAAATTCAACGTAGCGTTCAGCCGAACAATCGGGAACCCTTTATCAACGTTTGTATCTGGTGAACGCGGCCAAACCTTCGAAAAGGTAGGTACCATCGTCACCAAAAGTATCTGGGACAAAAATAATGCATAATAATCTCCTGGACTAATTCTACTGTCACTCATTTCGATGCATTTGATTCATAGTTTGACAAATATTTGACAATGAAATTCATATAATAGTACAAGAGCTAATATGATGCTGTCCCAGTTACTTTTGGTGACGATGGTACATCATAGACGTCATTTGATGCACGCTGCAGCGTGCGATAATCGTTGATTATGATGCATGCATAATAAAAAAATATTTTGTTACCAAATTTCATAAATATAGGAGGGTCAACCTGCCAAATTTCCAAGGATGATGTGATGCCAATAAAATTTGATGCCTGTATACTCTTTCTCTTGTGGTACCTATTATAATATGTAGGTATGATAAAATGTGGCACAATTAGGGCGTGGCACCCAAAAAAAAAAAAAAAAATTGTCAACGCCAAAACAATATTTTTCCTTCCCATGCACTACCTCACGCTTTTAAATTTTCAAAATCTCGCAACCCTACCAAGGAGATTTACTTTTCCCAGTCCGTACTTTGATTTAGTAGAGTTTCTAGTGAGTTTATACTTTTAAGCCACTTGAAATATTTTTTGAAGATTTTCTTGATGCTCTTTTTGTAGAGGACGCGAGTGAACTTGGAGTGCTTTGAATTTTGGCGGTGAATGGCAATAGTTTTAAACTGTTTTAATAAGTAGAAGGAAGGATGACTACACATGAACAATGAACAATGAATAAGTTGAAATATCTTCCAAAACGTTCAGTGGCCCTTAAAGAATATTTTCAAAAGTGTCAGCGTTAGCTTGTCTTGAAACCACACATCAAACTTGACTTTTGAGGTTAAAATTACACTCGATTATTCACACGCCAAAATTTAAAGAGCTCCAAGTACAGTAGCGCCCTCTTCAACTCAACTGTCAATATTACATGCCATTGCTGAGAGATGGTATGACGTCATCTCTCGAGTTGAGACAGGATAATTGCGGAACTATCTATAATTTTACTTTTTGCATGCTATTTCCATAATTGTGCTCATAAAATATTGAAAGTCAGGGAATTAATCTGACTATAAAATCGAGATGTTAGTTCAAGGTTGTCACCGCTTTAATTATGCAAATAAGGCAATCGGAATATAAAATCGATATGTTTATGTTAGTTCAAGGTTGTTACCGCTTTTGCATACATTAAGTGCCAACTCATAGATAGGCAATTACTTATACATAATTGAAGTCGGGTAAGTGTTTGGAAGAAGTCCGGAGAGGTCAGGAAAGGGCTGGATAAGGTCGGGAGAAATCTAGACAAGTCTGGATAAAGTCTGGATAAGGCTGGATAAAGTCTAGCTAAGTCTGGAAAAGTTTGGATAAGTTTGGATAAGTTTGGATAAGTTTGGATAAAGTCTGGAAAAGCCAGAAAATTTCTGGAAACGTCTGGAAAAGGCTCTATTAGGTCTGGAGAAATCTAGACAAGTCTGGATAAAGTCTGGAAAAATCTACCCAAGTCTGGAAAAGTCTGGGTAAAGTCTGGAAAAGCCTGGAAATTTCTGGAAACGTCGGAAAAAGGCTGGATAAGGTCTGGAGAAATTCAGACAAGTCTGGATAAGGTCTGGAAAAGTGTATTTGAAGTCGGGAAAGTGTTTGGGAGAAGTCCGGAGAGGTCAAAGGGCTGGATAAGGGCTGGAGAAATCTAGATAAGTCTGGATAAAGTCTGGATAAAGTCTGGATAAAGTCTAGCTAAGTCTGGAAAAGTCTGGATAAGTTTGGATAAAGTCTGGAAAAGAGCCAGAAAATTTCTGGAAACGTCTTGAAAAGGCTCTATTAGGTCTGGAGAAATCGAGGCAAGTCTGGATAAAGTCTGGAAAAATCTAGCTAAGCTTAGAAAAATCTGGATAAAGTCTGGAAAAGCCTGGAAATTTCTGGAAACGTCTGGAAAAGGCTTAATAAGGTCTAGAGACATTCAGACAAGTTTGGATAAAGTCTGGAAAAGAGCCAGAAAATGTCTGGAAACGTCTGGAAAAGGCTCTATTAGGTCTGGAGAAATCTAGACAAGTCTGGATAAAGTCTGGAAAAATCTAGCGAAGTCTAGAAAAGTCTGGATAAAGTCTGGAAAAGCCTGGAAATTTCTGATAACGTCTGGAAAAGGCTTGATAAGGTCTGGAAAAATTCAGACAAGTCTGGATAAAGTCTGGAAAAGTGTATTTGAAGTCGGGAAAGTGTTTGGGAGAAGTCCGGAGAGGTCAGAAAAGGGCTGGATAAGGTCTGGAGAAATCTAGACAAGTCTGGGTAAAGTCTAGCTAAATCTGGAAAAGTCTGGATAAGTTTGGATACAGTCTGGAAAAGCCAGAAAATTTCTGGAAACGTCTGGAAAAGGCTCTATTAGGTCTGGAGAAATCTAGACAAGTCTGGATAAAGTCTGGAAAAATCCAGCCAAGTCTAGAAAAGTCTGGATAAAGTCTGGGAAAGTCTGGAAATGTCGGGAAACCTCTGGAAAAGGCTTGATAAGGTCTGGAGAAATTTTGACAAGTCTGCATAAAGTCTAGCTAAGTCTGGAAAAATCTGGATAAAGTCTGGAAATTTCTGGAAACGTCTGGAAACGCATGGAAATTTCTGGATTGGCTCGGAAAAATTCTGGAAAATCTGGAAAGGGTTGAATTTTAGCGGATCTCAAAGCTCACAATAATCACAAGCATTAGCGTTGAAGTTTGCTTCGGCATTTTCAATGTTCTCCTCGGTTGCATCTTATTGAAGGACTCTGAATTTTTTACTTATGTGACAATTCTCTGACAATATGCCTATTAGCTGGGCTATTAGATATTGCTCTGTAGATGGTTGTTTTTCAAAGCAAGGAAGTGGTTTAATATTTTTTCGAGGTCCAATAGAAGAATCTAGGTATGTATAGGGTTTTCCAATAGTAACGCTCGATGTTTGACAATAGCCCATGAAAAACTCGATAGGCACACAGGTGCTATCTTTGGCAGCCGTATTCAATTAGTCTCTGCATTTTATTATGGAGCGCTACACGATTGAGCAACGCGTCGGAATTGTTAAAAATTATTATCATTATCAAAACCAATGTTCTATTCGGAAAACGTTTCGTGCACTCCGTGCAATTTATGATGTCAACGATCGTCCTTCAGAATCCACAATTGGCCGACCTAACGTCACTGGATTTTTTTCTCTAGGCATTCTAAAATCCAAAGTCTATGTTGACAAATCTCGAACGGTTGCCGCCTTAAAGGCCAATATTAAGCACTTATTGCTGAAATTGAGCCATTTTGATGCGATAACGAACACTAAATGATTCTAACGACAATCTAAAATTGTCGGAGAAATGTATTGATAATTCGGATATTGTTGAAAACATCTATGAGAAGTGAAGTCCGTCGATTTTAATCTAATACTCGAAAGAAATGTGAGCTGGTGGCACCCTACATTTGAACGCCAATGGTCACCTAACGTCACCCCTGGTTTTCGCTTCACCCCCTCGCTCCTCATTCGAAAAGTCGACGAACAATACTAAAAGAAGGAAGATTCGGGGACTTGACCAAATCTGCAATACTTTCTGCAAGAAATGTTGATGTCGAAGAAATAAACGAATAAGTTGTCGAACTGTTGGACGTCAAGACCGAAAAACTCTACACCAGTATAGATAGTGTCAAGAACTGTGATAATAGTGATCTAAATGATGCTATTCTTCCAAAATATTTAAATTGGCTTAATCCGCCGAATTCCCGCTCCATGAATTACGATTGAAAACGAATTCTATTGTATGCTTATTAGAAATCTAAGCATCAGTGCAGGCCTTTGCAATGGTACAAGGCCTTTAGTTCTGGAACTTGGGGATAATCTGTTACGCTGTGAGATATTGACTGTAGATAAACAGGGAGAAATAGTGTTCATAAATCGAATAACACTCTACTGCGAAAACGTCTACCCCTTTACGTTCAAACAATGACAATTTTAAAATAAAATTAGCCTTTGCAATGAATGACGATTAACAAATCTCAAGGACAAACATTTGATAGGATAGTAATTGATCTCCAGAAAGGATGTATTAGTCACGGACAACTTTATGTGACGCTTTTCAGAGTTCGTTCGTGGGACTCATTGAAAGTTTATTCAGGGAAACAAAGAGGCAATAGTGTTGTCAAAAACCATGTTTTTAAAGAATTGTTTTTTTGATAATTTAATTTTGAAATTTCGCAGTCATAGGTGATTTCAGAAGATCTTTACAACTTATTTACAAGATATTTGAAGATCACAAGACAAAAACCTGAACACGATAAACATAAATAATTGAAAATAACGAAGAACGACATGAAGACTTAGCACTCTTTAAACTTTGGATTCTTACGAGTTCCATAAAATAGAATAAGTTGCACTGGACATATGCACACCGTATATTCAAAAAATAAGATCGATTTAAAGTCATTACGATATACCGCAAAAGTAATAATTCGCCAACTACTTTGATCACATTTAAAATTTATGTCTACCACGTAGGTACAAACAAAAAATGTAAGTTGAATAATTGAGCAATTGCATTTAAAATCTTTTAAAAAAATTTTTTTTCGATTGTTGGCAGTAAAATGTTGATCGAGTAGACTTCAATAACTGGCCTAATAAAAAAAAGGAACTTCATGAAAGTGTAAAAAAAAAAATTAAGACTCGATATCTCGTATTATACCACAGCACATAAATAGTTACTAACTCGGTTTATAATAACACCTTGATTATGGTTATGATTATTCTGTTTTAAATAAACCACTTCGAAAAATGTATACCTACACCTACGAGTTCCATAAAACAAAATGAGATAAGTAGACATACGCACACCGTACATTCAAGAAATGTGATCGATTTAAATTCATTAGGATATACCATACAAAAATAATTAGTCACCAACTCCATCCATCGCATTTGAAATTTATTCACTAGAATAACATCTATACAACTTATCTCACTGTTACATTTAATGTATAATGTACATTTAAATCAAAAATTATGCTGTTTTTTGTACAACACCTAATAAATATTTTCCATTTTATAATTATTTTGATGGACTTGATTTAAAAAAAAAGCGCGCGAAGCGCGATCATGACCTAGTCAAATATAATTTAATATGTTCGAAAAAAAAACATCCAGTTCCACCAGATAGAAAAAATGCCAAACTAAAACTTGTCAAAACAATGCCCGTAATGTCGTAGTGACGGGCGTATGAGCACCACCACGACCAACGTGAGAGATGCAGTGACGTCACCGCGTGTTTCAAATTTGGAGCGTTTTGATAATTTATTTAAATATGAACAAGAGCTCGGAAAATTATGAAATTTTGCACAACTGCTAAACTCAATACGCTCTTTTAGAATATGTAATGAAAAAAATATGCTGTACGAGCCTATTAAGTTTTTTCCTCTTATTGAATTTTGAATTATCCGTTTACAATATACCAAAAGAACTAATCAAACTATAATCGTGAAGACGATGAACCTGTATTTGAAATTTTTATATGAAACTTCTGATTTACATAAATAACCTTTAATGGCAAAGCGCAAAGGAGCAGTTGAGTGCTTAAGTTTATAGCCGACACTGACTAGACACATCAAAAATACTACCTATATATTTCTTGTGCATTCTAAAAATTTGGTGGCTGAAGATCAATTAATGAAGCCAGATTTTGAAAGATTCTATGTGCATTTCGTTTTCCAGTCCACATAATCTTTAGCAAAACGTCTATTCACAATGGCGCTTATGATTCTCAATAATCAATCAGATGAATATTTTGGTTTCCCACGAGAATAAGTAGCTTCTTACTGCACCAATTCTAAAAATCGAACTAAATTGGAGTTCATAATATGGAAGGCAAAGTTTCTAACAAATCAAAATCAAACCAACATCTAACACCGCTGCTAATTATGAATCATGTTCACCTTCCTTCCTAACGAAGAGTCATCAATAAAATTCTTGCAATACGTAATGTACAAATTTTATTTTAAATATTGTCTTGTTCAACTTCTTAAAACCAATGATGTGCAAATTATTAGTTTTCAATCACTTTTCAAGGTAATTAAAACCGTGTTGATTTATTAACTTTCACATCAGTGTCAAACGAAATTAAGACGATGAGCATTCATAAGGATTTAAAATACCTTGACAGACAAGTTCTTGATTAAGAATTTAGCAATCAAGTCACAGAAGCTGATGTAAAAAGTGTATTTTATTAGTATATAATTAGCTTTTTTGCAACGCTAAGTTATATTTACGGTATGGCCAATTAATTGGCAATGGTAATGAATCCGGGACAACAATTTTAAATGAAATTATTTATAGATGAAGTTAATCAATGCCACTCCCAACAGTAATTTTTAATATCTATTCTGTTGACTACAAACTTTTCCCGATGTGCATTTTGTCCGAAGTTCCAAGATTTTCATCTTTACTTAAACATAATCTCTCCGGCATTTCTCCTTAGGACATTGCCAGTTCATGTATAGTTTCGAAAGCGCTTCTCCGTGCTAACTTGTCTTGATTTTGAGAAAATCTTTGCTCATTTGGATGGATTTAGTCAATTTTACAATGTCCCCGATTTGACTCTACAGCGATCAAAAATCATTGGACACAAGAAGGTCATACTTAATATCCATTCTATTAGAGGTCAGCTTCACGAATCGCGATTGGAACTCAAGTTAACCCAAGTTACATATTTCTTTTTACTATTTGTTCATGTAAACTGGGGATTTTCGGAATACGATTGGTTCTAAATATAATTTTTCTTAAACAAATTATACTTGAAATTCTTTGGCTCAAAAATGTCAGAGGTAGGTACCGGAAACACTTTAAAACTGTAGATATGTCGTGTCTTACCTACAAAATCACTAGGCCATACCTTACCATATATAAAATACGATGACTGTTCAATATTTTGAGAAACAACCATCATCCATATTCATGACACCGGCATGAATGAATGGTATCTTTGGTTTAAAGGGCACTCAAAAAATTTGCATGGGTTATTGTGTTAAAGTTCGTGACTGGATTGTTTCTACTAACCCCGTTCCCGCCATTTCCAGCCACTGAAAGTGACACAAACAAATAAATAAACTTCTACTTGGCAAGCCGAACATTTAGGTATACCCACACGGTATCTTAAAAGATCGCTATCTAAATCGATGTATCGACAGGTTAACAGTATCATTTCTTTTTTGTCGGGACATTCATGGACGTGCAGCCAACCAGCGCCGTTTAAAGCCATAATGATAAGCTCCGTTTATAATTATCGTTATTGAATAATCATGAACAATAATTGTCTGGGTATGTGTGATAAAAACGTAACGATAACAAAGGCAGCTACTATATACTTAGACATAAACACGGAAATAATCAAGCGAAGACCGTCCGTTCATTCTAAAGTTCACTCTTCATTCTATTGTTTCGAAAGTGTGAATGACTTTGGAATCGTGATCGATATCACTTCATATAAAAAAGGTTGTTTAATAAAATTCCATTGTAGAACAGGTTTAGGTTCTTGTAGACTATCAGAAATTTATATTTGTGAAAAATACTCACATACGGTTTTTGAAAGAACGTAAATAACAAAGTCGGCAAACGACAGGTAGTTCAGGGTTTCAAGTTTATACTGCATATTTTGCTATACATTTCTTAATTATCAGCTGCACCTGAAGTATAGCTGATCACGTATTTTATTTGGACCTCCAAAACTCCGATTCTACCCCTGTGTGGAGATTAATAAATACTGGAGAGCCTGTATTGATAGAAGAAGATGTTCCAAGCAAATATATTACCTTTTTCTTATGAAAACAATCAAAATAACCAATTTGTTCAAAATGACTATCGAAATATTTTGAAAACCGTTAGCAACCGTGTGAAACATTATAGTTGCACTACTATAGCCACTTATCGTCCTTTATAACAATATTTATATAAAAGGTTAAATTTTATTGCCATGATCTCTTCTGCTACGATCGACGTGATGGTACTGCCTCGAAACCATGGTATGTCCCACATGTTGAGCTAATATTTCTACTTTGCCGTCGAAGCTATAATAAATTTTAAAAAATCAAAAATATCTGGAGGCTACTTGCAAAATAATATAATGATAATCGTTTTAACAGGCCTTTGTATGTATAGTTGGTGATATGATCTGTAATACTTCTAGTTAATAATAGAGGAACTATCATATTTGTTTGTTTGGTAAATGTGTGCAGCATTGTTGAAGTAATGCATTGCTGAGCTCTTAAATTTTCCGAACAAATACCAAATGTTAGAAAGTACAAAATTTTAATTTGAAAATGGAGAAAAACGACACATAAATCAATTTTACTTTAGAACAAACGATTATTTCAAAATTTACACAAAAAAGTTTTACTGCATTTGCTGACTGTAATATAGGTACCCTAAAAGAACAATAGCATTTTGTAATGCGGCGATAAATTAGATAAAATCCAATAAAGTGCGCACAATAATCTACAGTCTTCTGCAGGATCAATAGCCTCTATTAGGACACTAATACTGAATTAGCGTCGTTTAAATTCGCTGCACGAAGATTCGCTGGTGTAATTAAAATAAATTATATGCAGCGACACACAACGTGAACTAAGATAATTGTACCTTGAAGACATAATACTTGGTTGTAGATTCACTGTGATTATACTATACTATTATTTGTTGATTTCACTTGGGAATTTAATAATTGACATGATTTTAGATTATTCCTTGTGTGATTTTAGAGCTAGCTATTAACTAAAGTGTGACTTGGTGGAAAGCGACTACTGATACATTGATACATCAGTTCTTTAAGTGAAAAGTTGGTATTACGCAGCTTTAAGAAATCAACTAGATTATTGCGCAAATTGGCCATATTATCTTCTTCTAGGATTGATCTGGATGAATGTTGTTTCTGTGTTTTGGTGTCATCAGCTTTCTAAGACGTTTTCTCATTTGAAGACATGAACCAGACCGAAGAGATGGTGGAGGTTCATCTCCATCGATAACGCTAAAGTCTAAGAAGTTAAAAGATCATTCAAATCAAATCTTGGTTGCTTCCACCAACAATTTAACGAAATGTTGGGTTTATGGAGAATCACGTCATCCTAGATATCTTTGTCCAGCTTCAGATGCTACTTATAAAAAATGTGCTAAGAAGGGACATCTCGCTAGATTTTGTAACAGTAGAAGGCATGACTCTAGGGCTACGTCAGCTTCTATCGTAACTACAGTTATCGAGGCTGCAGCTCCAACGCCAGGACTTTGAAAAGCTACAATTGATCCAAAATTTGGTGGATAACTAGTTAGCTCTTATTGACACAGTTGGCGATTTATCCACCAAGTATAAATAGGTATTTTAAATCCTTATGAATGCTTATCGTCTTAATTTCGTTTGACACTGATGTGAAAGTTAATAAATCAACACGATTTTAATTACCTTGAAAAGGGATTGAAAACTTTAATAGTTTGCACATCATTGGCTTTAAGAAGCTGAACAAGACAATTTTTAAAATAAAATTTGTACATTATGTATTGCAAGAATTTTATTGATGACTCTTCGTTAGGAAGGAAGATGGACTTGATTCATAATTAGCAGAGATGTTAGACGTTGGTTTGATTTTGATTGGTTAAAAACTTTGCATTCCATATTAGGAACTCCAATGTAATTCAATTTTTAGAATCGGCTAAGCTAAGTATAAGCTACTTATTCTCGTGGGAAAGTAAAATATTTATCTGATTAATTATTGGGCATTCTATAAGCGCCATTGCGAATAGAAGTTTTGCTAAAGGTTATGTAGATTGAAAATCGAAATGCATATAGAATCTTTCAAAATCTGGCTGCATTATTTGATCTTCAGCCACCAAATTCTCAAAATGCACAAGAAATATATAGGTAGTATTTTTGATGTGTCTAGTTAGTGTCGGCTATAAACTTAAACACGCAACTGCTCCTTTGCTATTAAAATTATTTATGTAATGATAGTTTGATTAGTTTTTTTGGTACATTGTAAACGGATGATTCAATATTCAATAAGAAGAAAAAACCTAATTAAATGGTAATATTTCTTCGTTGTATGCCATGCCTAGAAGCATTACTTTAGTTTTAATATTGTTTTAATTTATATCCTGCATTACTAAGTATATTATGTTACCCCTGCATCATTAGGATTAACAATATAAGCATACAATTGACGGTGATTCTTTATTATTGGTAGGTATTGGCGTATTGGTTTTACAGTTACAGCGTTGTGGCGAAGTTTTTTTTTTCGAAAAATTGCCACGATTTATGCTAATCGGGGTCGTGCTGGTCACTTATTGAATAGGCCACGCCAAGATGGCAGCTAGCCTTTAAAGCCGGTTCGGGTTTGCTCTAAAAATTACGCGCGACACAGCCGCATTGTCTTTTCGATGTTGAACATCGGGCTAATCGTCGTGAATTGTCAATTAGAGAAGGATTCGAATAATTTTCATCAATTATGGTGTGGACCTACTTGGGTTAAGGGGTCTTTATTTGACCTTTATAGCAGGGTCACATACCAATGGGATTTGGGTACGGAAATCTCAATATTTTCAGTTTACAAGAGATTGCTCATCAGAAAGTTGAACGTATTTATCAAAATAATTGATACATCATTGGCGCCTGCCTCACAATCAGTGAAAACTTCACATAATTTGTGTAAAACAGCATGTATCAAAAAAGTAATAATAATAAAAACGGCTTTAAAGCTGGACTATCCTACATAAAAATGCAATTACACCAATTCCAATAGAAGGGAGGAGGTTGCTTTGAATATCCTAAGAAGAATATGACGAGGTTCATGTTCGCATATCTTTGGTTTTGGCGCATACAGACATAAAACAAACGAGAAAAAGTGGCCGTGGAAATCTATAAATGGTATCCGTCTTTTTATAGAACAATTAATAATTCATTATTCAGTTTTGTCCTCTCAAAGTGACAGACTCCCCTAGAGAGCTTGAAATTTCAGCAGGACACGACATGGATTCTAATAATATACCTAATAAGTTTTTATCATAAATGTTTGTAGGTGATGAGTACAAATATCGTTTTCCTATTTATCATTTGGTTTCTATCTTTTGTAACATGCTAACTTTGAAGATATTGATTCTTTTTTTTGAAGACAGTGTGGCAGTGTGGTTAAGTGAAGAGGGGCTCCAGCAAAACTTCAAACAGAAGAAAGGTGAACAACGCTATCCAAAAGGCCGCCCAAAAATCAACCAAACGTTCCCTTATTGTGATTGATAATGAAAACAACTGGACAACCTGAATAAAAATGAGGTTGACTAAACAGATCTGCTGAAGATATAGCATGGTTTGGGAAAAAGTAATAGTATAAGTATTATATTGAATTAGCTGGCAATGGTCCTGATGCTCGTCAACTACTTTAGAGAGATGTTCCTCGATTGTCTTGTTGAATGTCGCAAACATACCATCTGATTGTGGATGCAATGCCCTGGTTCTGGTCTTGTGAACTCCTAGCAGTTCGCAAAGTTTTTGGACTCGAAATTGCGCTCTTGATTCCAATGGGATTCCAAACCTAATAGAAACATTATTGAGGAGGACTTTTGCAACTGTAGATGCTTCTTGATTTTGAATAGCGAAAACTTGCTGAAATAATCCATGAAAACTAGGATGTTTTTGTTGCCACTCCGCGTAACAGGGAATGGAACGGCTATGTCTACAGCTATTCGTCCGAAAGGCATCCCCATGTTATACTGCTTCATTTGTCTTTTAGATCGTGCTTTAGTTCCTTGACTTGCTGCGAATGTCGCACATTGCCGGAATCATGTCGGCATCCCGGTAATTAATAGTTCACCCAATAGAATCGGTCACGGATTTCGCCCAAAGTCTTATTGACTCCCAGTGAGCTCCAGATGTCCCATTATGAACTTCATCTAAAATTCGAATTTTTTAGGCACGCTTTGGCGATTTCACCATCTTCACTCTCCCAGGTTCGTTTCAGTAAACCGTTTAACATTTTCGACTAGCAGGCAGTCCCATTGACCCCACAGCACCTTGAAAGTTAAGCTTCTAGGTGATATTTATTGCCAGGTTGGTCTGAACTTTCCAGAATCCTGGATTCAAAAATGGCTTGATATCTCTATCTTGTAATGGGTCACTTTTAAGCTATTTGGAACTACATTCTTGATCCGTTTCAAACTGGAGGCTTCTAATAGGAACTTCTTCACGTCTATTCATAGACACTGCTTGCATTGAGCTGTTGAGCTGGACACGGTCGCCTGGATAAGGCATCTGCGTTATTATGCAGTTTACCAGAACGTGGTCCGATTTGAAAATTTTACTTCTGTAATGTCTATAGCCATCTTGCTACCTGTCATTCTGGTTCTTTTATGTTTAGAAGCAATTTGAGCGATGCATGATACGTTCTAATGAGAAATTCTTGTCCATACAGGTACTTGTGGAAATGATCAATCGCTTTTAGAGGAAATTGAAGAGACTAAATATATATTAGTTGTAAATTGTCATGAAACATTCAGCTCTAACAGGGAGAAAATGAATCCACAAAATTCGGCAGATGAAGCTAAAAAAATATTGATTAAAATGAAAAATCCCCTGAACCAGCTGAACAATTTCAAAAAAAGAAGCAACATCTTTATTTGAAATTTACAAAGAAATGATAGAAAAGGACGAAAGTAAAATTGAAGATCAAAACACGTACCAAAAATAGTTTAAAAATATGATTAAAAACCAAAAGAAAAATCTTCAAGTATCAGGAATGAAAGATAATAAAATATACAATCTTTTCAAATTTGTTTCGTTAGTCAAATACAAGCTTAATGAAAATGAAAATCAATTTTGAAAAGTCAGACTATACCCCCAGAAAAGTTTAAACTATCCAATTTCAATATTCAGATTGGTATTCAAACTGATATGGATCACAAGGATGTTATTCGTTGCATCTTCGATAACAAGAGAGCAACAATTATTTGTAATAGTATAAGTATCACTGACAGCTCCCAAATAAGTGTGTAGTGGACTATTTGAGGGACTTGGACCTGGAAAAGTTACTCAGGCTTCAAAGACATACAAAAATCTTTTTTCTCTGTGAGTATTGAATATGCATAATATTCATCTATTTTCTATTGATTACTCATACAGTGAGTTATTTTTTTAATTACTTAATTTTTTTCAACCAATGAGAATATCCCAATCTCATTACTCCACTATTTATGAGCCAATCAGAAAATTCGGCAATTTGGACGACCTACTTCAACCTTCAAATCGGTCATCTTGACAAGTGATTCGGACAAGACTTGTGTTAACCTAAACTCACTTTGTCCTCCAGCTGTCAGAGTTGGCAATTAACCGCATAACTCGTGTCTATCATCTTTTCATCATAGAAAAAGTATAGTATTCTACTCGTGGGTAATGGCTATTACTCACTCGGATGATTACATTACTCGCCTGCGGCTCGTAGTGCAAACTTCATCCTTCATGAATAGCCATCATTACCTGCTCGTTGAATAATATACTATTATCTAAACAAGGTATGTGGGTATGTGTTTATTGAAATATGTAACAAGCCAAAATTGCCTATTAGTTTAGGAAAATTGTCGATTTTCAAAAAAAAAAAATCCTACCCAAAAGAACTTTTCAGGGATGATAGGGGGAGGGTGGGTGATCATAAAATCGAAAATATCAAACATTCACCCCTCTGGCGTTTTGTGCTATAGGGGTTGAAAGTGCGCCATTGGCGATTACTTGGTACCTATTGATTTTACAAAAAAATGTTTCAAATAAAAGATGTACAACATTATTTGATATACAATGTTTATCTAAAGACTTTTTTGATTAAGGGCCGTCTGTGGTCATAAGGGCCGTTTGAAATTTTATAATGAAAATGAAAAAATTTAACCAACGTGAAAAAATTTTCTACAACTCATACAACGTTTTTTGCTTTATGAAGTTTTTACTCACCCCCTGCCGTTTTCCAATATGGGTAGTTTAAAGTTCTTTTATTTTTTTACAAAAAAAATTTCATGATAAAAGTTTTATAAGATGACGTGACGGGGCGAACTACCCCTAAAAACAAAAAGGTGGTGGAAAAAAATCCTTTTAATACAATATTAATTGCACCTTTTTATATGCACTAAAGGCGAGAAAAGAAAAAAAAAAGTTATATATACCCCTAAAAACTAAAATTTCCCCAAGGGAAGTGTCCCCCCGCTGAATGGGGGTGAATTACAAAAAAAGTTGATTGGAAAAAATTGTAGGAAATGTAATCTTATAAAACTTTTATAAGGAATTTTTTTTTGTGAAAAAATAAATAAACTTTAAACTACCCCTATTGAAAAACGGCAGGGGGTGAGTAAAAATTTCATAAAGCAAAAATGTTGTATGTGTTGTAGAAAAATTTTTCACGTTGGTTAAAATTTTTCATTTTCATTATAAAATTTTAAACGGCCCTTATGACCACAGACGGCCCTTAATCAAAAAAATCTTCAGATAAACATTGTAGATCAAATAATGTTGCACATCTTTTATTTGAAACATTTTTTTGTAAAATCAATAGGTACCAAGTAATCGCCAATGGCGCACTTTCAACCCCTATAGCGCAAAACGCCAGAGAGGTGAATGTTTGATATTTTCGGTTTTATGATCACCCACCCGCCTCCTATCATCCCTGAGAAGTTCATTTGGGTAGGAATTTTTTTTTTGCAATACATGTATTTTTCGACTATTTTCCTAGACTATATCTAATTCAACTTATTTGAGTTTTTCCATTTAAGATTTCTTCAATTTTGTTTACATTTCTTTCTCTATAAAATTCCAACAATAATTACAGCAGTTGCAGATCCTGTAAATTTTCTAATTTTCAATATTTGAATTCTATTTTCATTGATTTTAATCCATATTTTTAATTTCATTTCCAATCTGATTTTCATAATAAAAAAATAAATATTAATTTGTCAAAAATATTTCTTTTGCGGTTATGTTCCCAAATCATAATAATCCGTTTTCAAAGTGTATGTACCGAACTACTCTGTTCGGCTATCGAACTCAGTACCAGTTTTAGTTGAATCCGGTTCAAACATTGGTTCCATAATCTTTGATATGTGCTCTGCGCTATCCTTGCTTTCTATTTTTTGACTTTTGAAGTGTCATTAATTTTTGTCCACTGGCTTTCGATTAGTAATGTTTTTGGGATCGTCGATTTCTGTTAAGCCCTTTAGTTTTGCAACACGGATCGCTTACTCCATGTCCTATTTTTCAAATTATGATTGTTCTATTGGATAATTAATTGTTGTTATTATCATTATTCGTCAGCTGTTGCAATTTTTCTTTGATTATATTGTTGTGTGCAATTTTTGGTAAATAAGGATTCTATCGATTAATTTTTGATGTTTGTCGTTATTCTGAATCATCTCTGAATCCCTACCTTTAGGTCAGATAATTAATTTTATGTGTAGCACATTTCTTTTCACATCTGGACGTTGGAGAAATAAGGTCTTTTTGAAGAATTAAATTTTGTCTTCGCCCTTGTGGGATTTCGACCTTTTGCTGCCTTACGTTTTCGTAGAGTGCTATAAATTTCGCCGATTAATTCGGATTTATACAGCATCCATGTGGTAAGTTTTGCTGTGGACGTTTTTTCCCACAGTAGATTCTGACTTTTTCCATTTAATCATTAGTGAAAAACTGCCCTAAAGAGTAGACTAACATCTCACTCACTCCAGGATATCGAATCCAGACCTCGATCCAGACTTCCAGAGTATTTTCGAGGCAATCAAAACCCTATTTCCAACAGGTAAAAACATAACCTTATTAACCCCAATCTTTGCAAACACGAGGCACATTTTCTTTACTTACTATTAAAACTTTAAATGCTTTAATAGTAAGTAAAGAGCTTTATATGGCCCTACTGTGGCTTAAAATGAAAAGCCACATCATGGAAGAACTCAATAAATGGGAGAAAGACCAACTGTCATCATACTGGAGGCACACACCGGGACACAGGCAGTCTAAAAGGTTCATTACCCTTTCAGCAAAAAGAGCTGGACAGCTCCTAAGCATGAGCAGACCAGACATCAGATTGGTGGTGGGACTGCTCACAGGACACTGCCCAGTAAAATACCATTTAAGGTTAATGGACAGAGCGGAAGAGGATCTCTCCAGATTCTGCTCAGACGCAATAGAGACCGCAGAGCACCTGCTCTGCGAATGCCCAGCACAATTCTGCAAGAGGCTCAAATTCCTCGAGGGCGCAACACTGTCACCACAAGAAGGGCCAACTAACACCCAGGAAAATAGCTTCCTTCGGCAGAAGTCTACGCTTGCTGGAGACAAGTTGAGATGTAGAGTCATGTACAAAATATCTGCAAAGGTAGCAGTGCTGAGCGGCTGAAAAGCCGAAACGACTCCCCCGCAATCTACAAAGCTTTACATGATTTCATCTAATTTAATTAATTATTATCATTTTATCAAGTAAATTTGCTATTTTAGACTAATTAAGTTACATTTTAATTTCATTTTCTAATTCTGTCTATCCATAAAGTGCTTCGCTACAGCTATGGTTCAATTACAAATACAGTGTGTTATAACAATTTTTCTCTTAGGGTTTTTTACTCACGGTTACATTGTGACACAACAATACACGTTCAATAGTAATCGAGATTGAACTATAAGGCTATCAAACGCCAGCCTAAGTAGTTGGACGGTTACACAAACCTTCTGGACTGTATTTTGAACCGTAAGATTGATTGGAACATCTTAACCACAACCAGTAGCCAGGACTAATCTGGTTAAGGGCCAAATTATGGACTGACTGGTAAACGTCTGGTTGTTACCTAGCAGGTACTTTCTATGCACTAGAGAATAGAAAGTACCTGCTAGGTAACAACCAGACACTTGCCAGTTGGTCCATAATTTGGCCCTTATTGTACCTACTGCTACCGCCTGGAACATTTTGGTATCGTACTAGCTTTAGTTATACTATCGTTATTTTATTGTTAATTTACCTTTTTGTACGCCACAGTGATCACTGAGGTATTTCAGGGAGTCATTCAGTACTTGCACCAAGGTGACAAGTGAAACAAAACAACAGTTATCACTTATTATTAAGGGTAATTTAGCTAGACATATCCTGGTTCAGGTGGTTGCTTGTTTATGCCAACTCGCTTGTAGTTCTGGTTACAACAGTGAAAGGTAACCGGTCCGACAACTAATTATTCATAAAAAAAAATCTTATTTCTCTTCACTTTATATTTTCAACTTTTCCATTTTTTTATTATTCATTTGGTTATTGAGATTCAATAACATTTTCACATTTAAATTTGATTGTTTAAGTGCCGGTACTTTTGCTCTCATTTGACAGACGTTAAAAATAATCAGGGGTTTGAATGTGCTCTAACCACATCATACTTATAGACCTTGTCCATACAAAACTTTGACGACGTATCAAATTCGTTAATCGAGAGCAAAAGTATCGGCCCTTAGACTATAGTAATTATTTCAATAGTATAGCATTTCTGTATTTGTTAGTTGACACTTCATTACAAGGTCGTTTTATTAATTAAATTAATGACAGTTCAGTGATTGTACTTTTTCTTAAATAGTAGATAGTTTTCCACTCTTTGGTAATATTGCTAATTTACTTGATTATTATTATTATTTTTTTTTATTATCAAAAGCCATATTGTTTCATTGTGGACGGTAGCCAAGTTTGGTAAATAAACTGATTATAGCACTTGATTCATTGACTTTTATTTGGTTTTATGCACACAGCCTAGTTTTAACTATTCTTGAATATTATTTTTTTCATTATTTGAATTGTAAGGACCTGGAGCCAGATAACATCCTGGAGAGTCCGACTCATCTGTCCAGAGTCGGTGGCGCCCAAAAATAAAGCCCACCCCCACTCTCCGAATTGTTTAATTCTGGGCTAGGGCATAATTTGCACGCATTTCGACCTTCAGCCCTACAATCTCAAGTTATTTATTAAATTTTATTTTTATTTTTTTTATTTTCATTTAATTTTTTTTTTTTTTTTTATTTTTATCTTTATTTTTTCTTCCTAAACTTTTTTTAATCAGCGAAAAAGTGTGTCAAATAGGAAAAAGTGTTTCGCAGAAACTGATGAACAAATTCCAAGTAGCCCATTCCCAATCCGTTTTGAATAGGCTTGACATGGACCTTTACCTGAAGAAAACAATAATGGACCTACTGGCTTCAACTTTCAACTAAATGGAAAAAAAATTTACTAAAGCTGAGTATTGGGTTATCTTCAAACTTGAAGACGGAGTTATAAGGTCAATTTGGTTAACTGGGACGCCATTTTACAACGGTCTGGAAAAATATATTTGCAAAGAAGTCATTTTAAGAGGAATTATTTTGAAAAATTGTGGTAAACTACTTTGAAGGGTTAGCTAATGTTGTGCAAAAACAGATTTTATATTGGAATGTCCTACACAGATTTTTTTATTTTTTTTGGTCAACTGTTCCAGTTACCCTAATTTTGAGGCAACTGAAACAGTAACCCCCATTTTCCTATGCATTCAAATAGTGCTAATTCCAAGTTAACTGGAATGTAGTGTAACGTATATGTAAAGATCCTACCAAATTGTTTTTTTTTTTGCTCAAGAATTATGGGAAATATGGGAGATGCAACAAAAGTAGTATTAAGAATTGGTTCAATTTGATGGGAAGGACCTGGAATTGGTTCAATTTGATGAGAAGGCCCTGGAATTGGTTCGATGTTATCGGAAGGCCCTGGCATTGGTTCAATTTGATGAATTGATCCTGGCTTGGGTTCAGAGTAATTAGCAGTCTGACCAGAGGAGTAGAGTTTGGAATACCTTCATTGTTATCAGTGTCCCTTCTACGATTACTTGAAGTTAAAAAAAAAGCGTAGGACTTGCTCTTGCTGTAGCAATACCAAGATCATTTACGTTATCTTTATTTTTTGGGGCAGACTTTTTGTCCCAGTTCTGATATTTTACCAAATCATAATGTAAAAAATCTCAGCCGGGGATTCTATCTTTGCCACTTGCAGAGGTTTTTGTCCCATTGCGCCTTCATTCCTCTAAATACCACCACATCTAAAGGTTGCAAGATGTGAGTTGAGTGGGGGGTAATTTTAAAATAACTATATCATTATCCATAGCTTTTTTAATTAACTCGCAGCATATATGTGAAACATGTCGATCTACAACTAGGAGGACTGGTCTTTCAGGTGAAATTATGGGAAGAAAGCACTTTCTAAACCACCTCGAAAATATCTTAGCTGTCAGCCAACCTCGGTCGCAGGCAGCAACAGCATTTTGTCTAAAGGATCTGCTTCTTTTGGAATCATAGATTCAATTATGTTTCTGCCCTTGAATATCGTAGGAAGTGGTAATTTTTGGCCCGAAGCTGAGCAGCACACTAAAACCGTCGTATTTTCTCTCCGACACGATGAAATAGTTCGAATACATTTGGCACCAAGTTTACCAAGAATTTTTGTTTTAGAAGGATCGTTGGAAAAAGACGCTTCATCACAATTTAAAATGCGTGCAGGTTTATTCAGGATAACAAGATCCTTAAAAGTTTTTTCTAATACATCATAAAAACCAAAAATTGTCCAGGGATTCTCTTGTTTTCGTCTAGCAGCTTCTACTCCTTGAGGTTTCTTCAGTGACAAATTTCTTCTTTTACAAAAATTCAGAAACCATTGCTCCCCAGCCGGCCATATTCAAATTTGTACGGCAGCCTATTTTTTTCACGTAAGCTTGCACTTAATCAAGCACTTCCTCCTTTGATAATCCATATCCCCATTTCTGCATGGTGTTCAGCACATTGGACAGTATTCCTTCACCACCTTTTCCTGCTACCGACAATATTCCTTTACCTCTTGTTTCAAATACAAAGTGTCTTATTGTGGATCTTGGCATGTCATAGAAAACGGTAGCGTCGGCAGCACCGTACATTATTCACCGTTTTGAACATCTTCAATTACTTTTTCAGGGCATCCTTCGTGTATCTTCCACTATCCGAACCTTTGGAGGTTTTACGGATATAATTCCTGACCATATTTGCTCTAGAACAAACGAGAATGCCCAATACTATGTTAATTTCAGGTAACTGGAACACATTTTTCAGTTGCCCACATCATATACGTTCCAGTTGCCTCTGTAGGTATTTTTACCGGGGCAACTGTAACCCCAACTGTATTTCTCTTAATTGAAATTTTAACCTCAAAACAAACTCGGCCAACCTTGACAACATTATTTTCTTACGGTTAAACATGATCAATGTAAAATTATTCACTTTAATCACTTACCATTGATTAAAATCCGCACTCCTCTCACTTCTTGTGATGATTCACTTTGTAAAGGTAACAAATTTCGATTTTTTCTCTCTCAACTAATTTGGCCACGTTCCTTCTAATACATGCAGGGTATAAATGAGACACACTTGTAACGTATTTTGATGCGCGGGAAATTCCAATTTCAATAATGAGCCAAAAACTGGCATATGGCCCAGTCACCCCGCTGTTCCAGTTAACCAAGTCGACCTTAGGGAAGATGATGGGAATATGAGTAGTCAGCTAGATTTATTTGACAGAATATTCAATAAAATCTTAAATGGTTAAATTTTTAGGATGTTCTTTATAGGTCTTTTAGCTCCACCTCTATGGAGTAAATACGGCAATATTTAGTTTTAAGCCATTAATCCGATGAAGCTGACCTTCAGTGACTGTAAGCTTCATTGGTTGTCCACCAACTTTGATTCAATATCCGTTACGTCGGCCCCTGAGAGCCGATTCTCGTCCCAGGGAGTAGAACTTCCCGATAGAACGAATGTTTTGGCCTTGTCAACATAATCGAAAAGTAAAAGAGAATGATAAAAACGAAAATATTTTTCTTTCGAGGATATCTACTCTCTGAGACGAGAATCGGGCCGCAGGAGAACAATTGAAACTCCGAGATTATACTTTTGGGAGATTTCAATGTTTATAACTCAGAGTGGATTGAGTTCTCGAACAAAACAACCTGGAAGGATTATTGAAGCATATACCATTTCACACGGCCTAACCCGATTGGTAGAGGAGCCCACACTTTCCGATTCTATTTCTCAATGGGCCAACTTACTCGATTCGTTCTTTACCTTTAATCCAGATCCTTACAAGCACCTTTCGGCAAATCAGACCACAAATTAGTTTCCGCTCGAAGTGCGTTTATTATACATACCGGGTGGGGCACCAAAAACTTTCCACCCAGGTTTTCTCAAGTGTTTTAGGAGTTTAATCAAAAATCGCTCAGACACGTCAATTTTTGTTTTTTGGGGGACACATTCTATTGGTATTTTCACCCCCTACCTGTGAACCCCTAAGTGAGGGTGACAGGTACCCACAAAATTTTAAATGAAAAGGGGGGTCGAGTGATACGTCATTTGATAGCTATTCTCATTAAGATTATATCCCCGAAGTTTCAAGTTGCTACTATTTACCCTGTCGAAATGGTGGCTTATCAAAGTTAGGAAAAATCAATGGGAAAATGCTGTGTGGTTTTTACCTGTTACCTACGCATAGGTGTAATAGGTAAAAACTATACAGTTTAGATTATCGAATGTATACCACAAGAGGTTTCAGGTTTCAGGATTACCGGATAATACTTTTACCTGTCACGAAACGTGTTACGCAGCAACACCACAACTCCGAAGGAGGAGTAGTGTTGCTGGTAACACGTTGAGTGTCAGGTAAAAGTATTAGGTAATCCTGAAACATCGAGTGGTATTTAAAAGGTTATACAACGAACTAAACTTTTATACTTTATTAATTTTTGTTATGATTAATACCATATTGCCACCAAGCGCGATAATCCCAAAAGGCTTATCACTTGTTAAGCCTCTCGCGTCATATGGGAATAAGGTACAGTGAGTTGTATAATCGAATGTAATACCACAAGAGGTTTCAGGATTACCGGATAATACTTTTACCTGTCACGAAACGCGTTACGCAGCAACACCACGACTCCGAAGGAGGAGTGGTGTTGCTGGTAACGCGTTGAGTGTCAGGTAAAAGTATTAGGTAATCCTGAAAAATCGAGAGGTATTCAAAAGGTTATACAACGAACAAAACTTTAATTCTTTATTAATTAATAATTTCATGAATCAAAAATTTGAATCTTTTATCAAAAAATGTCAAAACACCAATTACCGTGCAAAAGGATTATCACTTTTTAAGCCTCTCGTGTCATATGGGAAGGATTATCACTTATTAATCCTCTCGTGTCATATGGGAATAATGTACAGTGAGTTGTATAACCAATAAAATGTGTCCCCCAAAAAACAAAAATTGACGTGTCTGAGCGATTTTTGATTAAACACCTAATACCTGAGAAAACCTGGGTGGAAAGTTTTTCGTGCCCCACCCGGTATATAGGTATAACTTCTACTCCAATACCTCGTAGAATGTAGCATTATGACGCTGCAAACTGGGAAGGCCTAAAACTCTTTTTCTCGAATTGTCCGTAGCTGATGTTTAGTTCAAATCCAAAGATTGCTCTGAGACTGCACGAGGTTACCGAAATAATTTCCTTAGGTAGAATTCTACGTTCCACGCCCCAATAAAACATTCCGTGCCGGAAAGCCCTGGTTTAACAAGCAGTGTGCACCGCATAGAATGGCGTAGAATCTAATGCGAACAAAGTCGATCGTCCTTTACGAATGCCAGAAATAATTGGAACGGTATAACCAAGAGGGCTAAGGAGTTACGCGTTACACAACCAACAAGTGCGTAATCGAGTTTTGAACTGCCCGAGCGGATCTTGATCTTTTTGGCCCCTTGTCAAGACCATAGGAAATTTTCTTCTTTTCCACCTTTAGTTAAGGACAATAATTTCATTGTAATATTGTCAAAGGAAAAAGCAGATCTCATTGCAAACAATTTGCATCCAATTCCACGATGGAGGACAATGCGGCAGAGCGACACAGGTCCTGCCACACTCTTTCTTACAGTCGAGGCGTCTTTCCGTCTCTGGAAATGTACCAATCTGGTTTCATTACAAAAATATAAGCTTGAAACTGATATCAAAGGAAATGTTGATGAAAAAGCTAAAGAAAGCCTTGTGTGCAAGGTGGAACTAGAGATTGTCAATCTTAATAAAGTTGATCATCCAAAACAGGAAAAGAATCAGATTCTAAAATTAGAACTGTCGCTGAAAAGTCAGAAGAAATTTTCCAAGCCAAAGATTTTATAACGTGTCAGTCCGTCCATTCATCAAACGAGTTGACTACATCGCACAATTTTGTCCTTGCTACTATTTCTTGGAAACAACAAGAGAATATAAATTGAGGAACATTCCCCGCCGAACATTCTATTAAAAATTGATCCATCGAAAGGTGGTTTGTAAGGTTTTTACCAAATCTACATTTTTGTAATACCATGCTTTTAAAAAAAACTGTTATTTTAATAGTGGAAAACAGATTCAAAGGAACGGTGCCCCCCGTTGAATTTTCCCAGGATCGAAAAACAACATTAAATTGCTAAAGTGATATTGAATTAGTAAAACAAACTGTCCGTCAATTATTATCTTGAAGCGAAATCGTTTCGACACATTCACATTCAATAGTCAATGGTCGATCATTTTCGATAAGGAAATTTACAAAATATCTCTAGGTGCATAATAGGTCCGACCGCGATACGAATCTACTCATCCAGGAAAAAGAAACCGCGAGATGCAAAGCGTGAGAAATAAGGCAGATTCCCTGATTTAAGAGCCAATGGCGCGGACACTCTCTTCTCGATATGCCGCGAAATGGACGATATATTACGTTTTGCCAGCATAAAACAGGAAACACGTGATTTAGCTCTGCTTTTGGTCTATTCAATATCGCGATTCAAATTGTTTCTTTTTCTGGGGCCTTACACCCGGAGTACACCGATGTCATTACTTTTAATAAAACGGCGTGTGAGAATCCAACACTGCAGACTACCGTTTATATGTCTATCTTTGGAGTTAAGGTTAAACTTGAACATAAATAGTTGAGCATTCTAGATACAAATATTACATTAGTAATTTAGATGTTTGATTCGAGGAAGTTTCAGGTTTATAGAACTTATTATATTCCAAATATTCACAGAATTCTTGTTACCAAAAATGGATATAATAGAGAAATTATTATAAAACGAAGAGTAGGTACCTATAGTTACTCATATTAAACAATTCCACTTTTGGGTAAAGACTCAAATAAACCTCCAAATAAACACATTTTAATAGGTACAGATTTGATAGTAGAATAATGTGCGTTTATGAACGTTTGCAGTTGAAAACAATATAATGCAGGATTTATGTTTATGTATTTCATTTCGAGCATATGGTGATACTAATCCCAAAACATATGGACCAAGATCATCGAAATAATATAAACGGTGGTTTTTTACATAATTGGTACACTGTAAAAGTAGGTAGGTACAGTTAAAAATGGTACGTTTTGCAAATAAGTACTATATGCTCGTTCAGTTCCTCGTCTCAAGATTCTCACACGGCATATTTTCTATTGTAATTTGTGTTAAAATCATTATAGAGTCATCAAGAAACATTTTTAATAATCTTCCGAGAGATTCACCTTTTGTTTACTGTTAGGTTAGATGGATAATCATTATGGTTTTTGGCTTGTTTTTTTTTTTTCTTGAGTTTCAGAAAATTATTATTATAAGTGAGAGTCTTTATCCTGATAGCTAGTCAAAACGTCACACTGACTGATTCTTGAAATATATTGCTGCCGCCTAAGTAGGGTACAATTAAGATGTTAACCATTCTGGCATTACACGGAAATATACAAAAAATTCAATATTCTAATTATTCGCATACTGTAATTCAATTACTTACTTAAGCTCGAAGAACGTCCCTCTAGATTTTAATCTAAATATCTAATGAACCTAACTAACCAAACCGCCCACAATCAACTTTACGCAGTTTAAAATTCTTTATAAATGTTCCGCCATGCACCAGTGCTACCATCGGCATAGGCAAATTTGAATATTCAAGCCCGGGTACCAGCCAACCGACCATTTCCCGGTAAATTAGCCGCATAGAAGATAGCTCCTAAACAGCGAAGCCACTTTTCTCTCTTAATACAACACCCAAAACCAAAAGGCAAAAAAAAGAAGCCCTCACCAGCAAAGTGTTATATGCTAATGGTGATAATGACTTTACACCTCTACAAATTCTAAGAATGTTCTGATTATAAATGCTAATTAAAAACAAGAGCCCCTAATAGCTGATTAGCCTCCGGTGGGGAATGTTGCGTGGGTTGTCGTACTTACTTTTCTCGTAGCCGTAGTTTCGCGATAAGAGGGGTACTTCACCAGCTACACGTGTCTTATGGTCTGTCCCCTCATGATTCCTGCTCGATTGTCTTCGTGCTAACTTACAGGTGGAATTACTAATTACCGATTATGGGCTAGGTGTTTTCTAGCTCGTTTAACAGATACGGAACGCTGACAGAAGGCGACACCTGATCCTTTAGATATTTAAGCGTGAAAATGGTTTATGTAATGAGGCGGACATTACTACCGAGATACCGTTAGAGCTAAGACTGTGTACATATTCTTTGCTTAAGTCAAAAATTATTTAAGTATGACGTAAGATCTTAGAAGCTAATTGAAAAAGAAGTTTATCATATCATTACCATCGTCAAGAAAATTAATTTTTTTTCTATTTGAAACTTCAGCCACAAGAACTATTTACTTCCGATGATTGGCTACCAAAATTAACAAATTCTCCATAGAAGTTAGTTGATACATCCTTTATAAAGATATTTTTGTATCAATTTAGATACGGATATAACGTTAAGAATGCAGTATGTAAGAAACTACTTGTTGCACTAAAGTGTTTTATCAAGGCTTCGGTAAAAGAATCAGCAATAATTGAATTTGTCTCATTAATCTTCTCCTTCTGAAAGCGATGAAGTATTCATTCATTCTCGGCTGGTGTAGATCTAATGGATCCCTGGTTTGATTTTTGATCAGAGCTTCATATTCATTTTTCATCGCCTGAAGCCATTTATCCTTATCTGACATACTTAGAGCTTCCTTTACGGTTCAATGATCGTCATTTGCTTCAATAATAGCTGAATATGTTACATAATCGTTCATTGAACAGGGTGGTTTTCTTATACGCTGTGATCTTTCAATCGCAGCTACATTTTTAACTGGAACTTCTGTACCTCGACCGATTTTTGAATTCAGTCTGAATAATCTCTGTTAAGATGTTCACATGAAGGAGTATTTGAAATTCTGTCTCTTCAACTTGGGGGAGGTTTACATTTAGGAAATTGAAAAAAATCTGTGGCATTTTTATCTTTATTTTTTATCTCTGGATACAATCACATTCTTTTTCTCTGAATGATAGAGCTAATTCGCTTTTGATTCCATAGTCCAACTACTAAAATGCACTGCGGATGGCCATTACATCTAATTTGCCTCTTTTTTGATTAGGAACGTCAGCGAATGTTCTACAACATTTCTTTTTAAATATTTAACTGTTTGTTTCCCATATCTCCACAATACTTCAGGTATTTTATCAATAATTGTCTCAGATACTTGGTAAACGGTTTAAAGCATCATTCACAGAATCAACATAAAAACTCTTCGATAACTAGGCTTCAATCAAAATACTTTTTTGCCAATTTGTTCAGCTGAGTGAGCTGGTGTTCAATACCTGCAAACAGCAAATTCTGATGGCTGATTGCCTTTAATGTCCAAATCATAAACTAAACCATTTTTAAGTTGGCTCATAGCTCCGTGATGTAATTTGAATAAACCTTTTTTGATTTTGATTCCAATTTACTTTCACATTTGCAGTGCAGAAAATCCTGAAACCAAGTACCGCATTGATGTTGAATGCTAAAAAAGCGAAAAGTGAAGAAGAATCATCATATCACAAGTGTTAAACGTAGAACCCACTTCTAATAACTCATACGAGTCATACGATCAGTTTGTATTGATCTGGTCAGGACCAGAATACACATTACGTGTGGTTGTGTTTTATGAGACAATGAAGAGAAACCGAATTCTCATTTATTGCGTACAGACCGGTTTCGAACTTGTTAGGTTCTCATCAGTGCAATTTAAGCGAAAGCATACCAAATCAGAGAAACAGATTTGCAGGAGACCAAACAAAAAGAGAAATAGGCCTAGTATATCATGTGGCTGTATTAGGCTACTTAAGCTTCTAATTTTATCACCAAATGGGTTGTTCTTTGATTTTGCTTAGTAATTCTTCGAAAAGAGGGAGTCACATGCTATATTAGGCTTATACCTGATGTGGTGTTTTGGTTTCCTTCAAACCTGTTTGATTTGATATGCTTTTGCTTAGAATGCACTGTCAGCGCAGCCATAAAATGTGTAATTTCCGTAAAAAGGTAGGACATACCTACTGCCAATAGTTGTTTCAAAAATAAACGTTCAGACAAGATTGTGGAAGATAAAATTGCTAATTTTTGTAGCTCTCAGGATAATTTCGGTCTCAATGATAATATAGAGAAGTTTAGCTCATATTCATTAAAGATTTGTGGTACATTTTATAAAGTTTTGAGTCACTTGGTACACCTCAGTTGATTCCAGAATTTGATGTCGATAATGAACTCGAGATAATA
Source organism: Ceutorhynchus assimilis (assembly GCA_917834065.1). Lineage (NCBI taxonomy): Eukaryota > Metazoa > Arthropoda > Insecta > Coleoptera > Curculionidae > Ceutorhynchus > Ceutorhynchus assimilis. The sequence continues at coordinate 23,825,853 of OU892284.1, forward strand.
TTGAATGAATTTAAAGGGGGTGTGCGCCAAAAAAATAACTTCATGTCAAAAAAAAAAGAGAAAACAAATCTAAGAATAACAGTGAAATCCGCACCCCTCTATGACAAATAATACCGCAGATATGGCTCTATGAAGGTACCGCATCTCACCCTATGACGTCACGAAAGCTCAAGCGACGCACGAGAAAGTGGAGTTAATTAAATTCACATAAGTTTTTCCTGTGTTACCTGCAATAATTTAAACAAAAACGAGAGCGTCGTCCACACTTTAAAGCGGTATATCTCAGCGATGGTTTATCGTAGAATAACGAGGTTTGAACAGTTATTCTTAGATTTTTTTACACTAAAACTTTAATTTTTGGCGCACACCCCCTTTAAAGATATGAGCACAAGTGGAAATAAGGTGCCTTTCCTGATTACCACTGGTGAGTTTAAAATCAGATTCACATCAGATAAGGAAATTAAATACCGCCCTTATAGACTTTCAGTGGCAGAAACGGAAATTGTCAGAAATATTGTGGAAGATCTTTTAGATGTTTCCATCATTCGCCCTTCATAATCACCATTTGCCAGTCCTGTTCTATTAGTACGAAGAAAAATGGTGAACCACGTTTTGTCGTTGATTTTAGAAGTTTGAACCGCATAACAGTTAGAGATCGTTTTCCACTACCCCGTATAGAAGATCAAATCGACAAACTCAGCAATAGCAAGTATTTTACAATACTTGATATGGCTGCAGGTTTTCATCAAATTAAAGTACACCCAGATTCAGTAGAAAAATTGGCATTTGTAACACCAGATGGTCAATTCGAATACTTATGTATGCCTTTCGGTTTGGCAAATGCACCATCAATTTTCCAATGAGCAATAAATATGGCTCTACAATACGAAATTACAAAAGGCATTGTAGTTGTTTATTTGGACGACATTCTTATCCCTACATTGACAATTCAGAAAGGGTTATTCAACTTAGAAATTGTTTTAACAACTTTAAAAGCTCATGGGTTTTGTATAAATATGAACAAGTGCCACTTTTTTAAAAAAGGAAGTAGAGTATTCAGGCTGTGTAATATCTAATGGTAGTGTTAAACCAAGTCCATTCAAAACACAAGCTATCCAACATTAAAGAACTCAGGAAATTTCTTGGGCTCGCTGGTTACTTAAGGAAATTCGTACCAGTGTTTTCAGTAATAAATATAGTTTAAAAAAACTAAAAAACACGCTTTTATAGTAAATTGAACTAAAAAGTGAAAAATAATTTTTAAAATAAACAGAAAATACTAATGAACAAAAAATATTAGAATTATTGTGAAAAAAGCGTGGGGTGCTTTGTTCCACATTTCTCGTACATTGAGCACCCCACGCTTTTTTCACAATAATTCTAATATTTTTTGTTCATTAATATTTTCTGTTTATATTAAAAACTATTTTTCACTTTTTAGTTCAATTTACTATAAAAGCGTGTTTTTTAGTTTTTTTAAACTATATTTATTTTTCACTTTTTAGTTCGATGTATTATTTTGTTGTTCATTTTTTTATTTTGAAGAAAAAACTTTAATTCTTATTTGTGTTTTGTTTATATTTTGCACCATTTATCTTTATCAACGGCTAGTGCGTCGCACCGCACCGGTATCACACTCACACTGAGTGTGTCATTCCTGAATTCGCCCCAGAGATTTCCAGACTTTTGCAGACATTATCCAGACTTATCCAGAGCTTTCCAGAGTCTTCCAGACTTCATCCAGATTTATCCAGACTTGTACAGACTGATCCGGATTCTGGAAAATGATCCCTAGGTCTTTTGGGACCTTTTCCAGAATTTTTCCGACCCTTTCAAGAAGTTTCCATGCCTTTTCCAGATGTTTCAAGAGATTTCCAGACTCTTCCAGACAATATCCAGACTTATCCAGAGTTTTACAGACTTCATCCAAATTTATCCAGCCCTTATCCAGACTTGTACAGACTGCTCCAAATTCTAGAAAATGATCCCCAGGTCTTTTGAGACCTTTTCCAGAATATTTCCGACCCTTTCAAGAAGTTTCCAGGCCTTTTCCAGAGGTTTCCAGACTTTTCCAGACTTTTCCAGACATTATCCAGACTTATCCAGAGCTTTCCAGAGTTTTCCAGACTTCATCCAGATTTATCCAGACTTTATCCAGACTTTTTCAGACTGATCCCGATTCTAGAAAATGATCCGCAGGTCTATTGGGACCTTTTCCAGAATTTTTCCGACCCTTTCCAGAAATCTCCAAGTCTTTTCCAGACGTTTTCAGAGATTTCCAGACTTTTACAGACAATATACAGACTTATCCAGACCTTATCCAGACTTGTACAGGCTGATCCGGATTCTGGAAAAAGATCCTCAGGTCTTTTGGGACCTTTGGCAGAATTTTTCCGACCCTTTCCAGAAATTTCCAGGCTCTTTCCAGACGTTTCCAGAGATTTCCAGACATTTTCCAGACTTTTCCAGGCTTTATCCAGATTTATCCAGACTTGTTCCAGCTCACTTGGCTTGTTCCAGGTTCTTGTTCATATACTTCCCAAGGGTCCAAAAGTTCGCACGCATCCCTATGTGCCCGTGCGATAAACATTTTCAATGTTACTTACAAACATACATACATACAAACATACATACATACATACATACAAACATACATACATACATACAGGTGAAGCTAATATAAGCGTGTTAAAAAAGAATCAACCTTGGTTATGCACTAGTGAGCACACAGGGGCTTTTGATTATATCATTAAAGTTATATCAAGTGAATCAGTTTTAGTAATTTTCAATCCGGACTAGTTGGAACTACATTCAACAAAATATGAATAATGAAACTGTTGTTTTGAAACAAAAATTAGCAAACGGAGACTTGGATAAAAATCAGTTTTGTTTATTAGGTAGCACTCTTTGTCATATAAATGAATTGAACTCTGAAAAAATTACCCAATATTTAGTTCCTAGAAAAGCACGCTTTGCCCCATTAAAAGAGTATCATGATGGGCAGGAATTGATAAAACTTCATTAGGTAAACTCGCACTTCTGGTTTCCAAGAATGAGAACTTTCTTAAAAAAATATATTGACTCGTGTTTAACTTGCCTAATCCGTAAGCGAACGCCTAGAACATTGACAAGTGATGGTCATTCGATCATTAAATATTCCATTCCATTTAACACTATTCACATTGACTGTTGGGACCTCTGCCAAAGACAAATGAGGGTTATAGTCATGTTTTTGAAGCAGTCGATGCTTACTCCAAATATTGCTTCTTATATGCCTTGAGAAGTTTAAAAACAGATGAAATAACTGACTGCATCATGGACATAATTTATCTAGTGGGTACTGCAGCTCGCATCATCACAGATCATGGTTCTTCCTTTCGTGCTCTCCATAAACAATTGGATGGGATATTGATTGGCATTTTATCACCCCATATATCTACCACGCCAATGGATAAGCCGAACGATACATGAGTTTTATTGCAAACCTATTACGTGTACATGCCGAAGTTGGGTCAGAGTGAAGCAATCTTGTTTCTCGTATACAACTGATTATAAATTCAACTGTACACAAAACTACCGGCCAGTTTGTCTGGTTGTGATGGCAGGCTTCCTGAAATAAGGCGTATTATTGACAATGCATCTGGTGATAAACTTCCTGAGCCTCCAGCACATCGTAAAAAAGGAGGGAATTTGTCCAGTCTCAAGAGTAATGCCAAACAACAGGAAAAGTTTGCAAATGAGATTTGGAACCAGAAAACTCAAAAAACTTTTAAGGTTGGGGATTACATACCTTTGTCCAGAGATGCTACAAAACCTAATAAAGAGTCTAGTTGGATGGGTCCATATAGAGTTATCAATTTACTGTCGACAAATCGATACGAACTCAGAAAAGTTGGCGATGTGGCTGAGTCAACCAGAGTGACGTCGGCAGCTGCTTTTCGAATGCGAATTTGGAACTGAGAATGGTCTCCGGAAGACTGCATGGAGATCCTCGAGTCTTATACTGATTTGTAGGATGATGTTGAGGTGAATTTTATTTACAGGAAATCGTGTTAGCAATGTACTTAAATTGGTAACTGGTTTGACACTCAAAGTTAAATGCTTGGACATGTTTATTGTCTTCTGGCGGATATTTAACTGGCTGACAGTAAATGCTTGGATATGCGTATTGTCTTCAGGCGTATATCTAACTGGCTGACAATAAATGCCTGGACATGTCTATTGTCTTCTGGCTGACAGTGAACATGTGTATTGTTTTCTGGCCTATATCTACCTGGCTGAGTATAAATGCGTGGACATGTTGATTGTCTTCCGGCGGATATCAAACTAAACTAGTCTAGATTCTAGATACTTCTATAGTTTGATGCAGAGACAAGTTTGGTGTCTTATGGTCGACCTCTTTAAGTTTGAGTCATTATTATGTTCAGTTATCTGTTGTTTGACTGATTAATGCTTGCCTGGGTTTTATTTGCCTGATGGCTAGTTGTTTGCACTATATAAAATTTACCGTTTGAACATACCTTATTTAAATGTCTTTTCTTTGGGATGAGTCAGTAGCCGATTCTGAGGTATCCAGTCAGTGTCAGAAGATGACCGAGCAGATTGGGCCGACAGCATCACATCTACAGGCTGGCTGTGTTAGCGCAGCCCTATAATGTTAGTACTGTTGGCTATATGTCATCATTCGAAGTGTTCGCGCAGCCCTATAATGTTAGTACTGTTAGCTACGTCATCATTCGGAGCAAGATCGACGGTGTTCCATGTCTTAAGCGTTGATTCAAGAGATGATTTGTGGAAGCACCTAGTTCCTAGATGTCATGTGACTGTCAACTGTCCATGTCGATCCGCGCGATGATTATTCTATCTCGGAAGACCCGTACGCCTTGGTCGATGCCGTTGCTGTTTATTATACAGGGTGTCTTCTTTCAACTGGTCAAAAATGCTAGGGTATATAGAGGAACCATAGAGAAGTAGTTTGAGATAGGACACCGACAGTCGGAAGTGCGTAGTTTCCAAAATACAGGGTGTTGAAATTTAAACAACCCCCTTTCATATCACCTGAAGGCTAGCATTAGGCTATTTAAATTTTCAGGGATTATTGATTTAAGAATGATATTTAAGAATTCGTATAATGCATACATTTTCTACCTGGAACCACCCAAAAAAAGAAAAATAAACAAAATTTGACACAAATTGCTTTTTTTTCAAATTTCATTTTTATTTTATTTTTTGGGTGGTTCCAGGTAGAAAATGGGGGTGCTTTATACGAATTTTCAAATATCATTCCTACATCAATAATCCCTGAAAATGTCAACAGCCTAGCATTAGCCCTTCAGACCTTCAGATGATATGAAAGGGAGTTGTTTAAATTTCCTATCTCAAACTACTTCTCTATGGTTCCTCTATATACCCTAGTATTTTTGACCAGTTGAACGGGAACACTCTGTATTTATACTTTCTGGCTTGTTTGAAACTAAAATTATTTTTCTTTAAGCTTTTTATTATTAAAGCTAACATGCACTGATGAAAACCTAAAAAGTACAAAGTTGGTCTGTAACTAATAACAGAATCAATATACCGTTGATATGGATAACGAGGAATAAATTAGGCTTGGGCAGCCTCTAGAATTCGATTTCTGAATCTATATCCACTTCAGAAAAGTACCTGTAAAATGATCGAAATTATTAACCGTCTCACAGCAGATAAACCAGACCAGAAAGATTTCTACAAACAAGTTGACCAAGCTCTTAAGTTGCCAATGCCCTATGAAAGTAACTGGATATTGGGAGACTTCAATGCCAATGATGGCAGAGGAAGAATAGAACCTGCAGTAGGAGGCTACGGTCTTGGTGAAAGAAATTATAGAGGGCATAGGTTAATTCAATATTGTGAAGAGAAAGATCACATCATAACGGACACATGGTATAAAGTATCACTTAGAGGGCTTTATACATGGACATCCCCACTACATAATGATCGCAGCCAGCATATCGTCTGTAACCAAAAGACTTAGGAACCTCATTGTTATGTTTGTTGTTTAGGAAGTATGAGGCATCAAACAAACATAGAAGGTTCATAACTTTAATAACAGATTAAATAATACATCTTAACACAAGGGGCTATGATTGACAACTTAGAACACCTTACAATTTCATGACGACCCAACTGACACCACAGGCACTACTTGTCAGTTGACAAAAGTTGTGGACAAAAGTGTGTATAAAGCATGGTCGGCGCACTCATATTACCGCTTGCCAGCTATTTTAGTTCACTCGTGACCGCTGATGGCTCTGCTGGTCTTATAAAACTGAGATTATGAAAGTGAAAATGAAACAAATACCGAATGTTCTGTGTACCGAATCCTTTATCGGAAATGTCATTGTCATTTGGCCTTGCCATATTTCAAAATTTAAATTTAAATTGTCTTTTGATTGTGTTTATTCTTGTGAAAAACTAGGGACTCGACGAACCTCTGCAGTCTGCAAACAGTGGCGACGATGAATGGAGGCCCCGCCGCCATATTTTTGAAATTTCACATATGAATACATAGGAATTATTGGATATAAATGGATATCTATCATCAAAATTTGGAGGTAACGTATTTCTCTGACTAAACTTCAAATACCTACGTTATTTTTAATTTTTCGTAATAGACATGGATATCCGAGGGGATATTCATTTATATCCTATTATTCATGTCAACAATTTGCAGAATATGGCAGCGGGACCTCCATTGTCGCCATTGTTTGAAGAGGGTTGTCGAGTTTCTGAAAAAATTACAGGCAACTATCAATAACAAAGTGCCATCTTTCGAGAATGACCGAACTAGTATTTATAGTTCACTCTCAGTCGGCGGAGGGCGCTAAAATACGACATGATATATATGTTAACATTGGAGAGTCGAGTCTATAGTCTATGGTATAAAGGTTGGTTGCCACCTACAATAATTACGTATATCACACTCATAACTAAGGTTCCTTCACTGATATTGAATCAGATCATAATCCACTATATACGCCAATATAAAACTGCGACTTGCCGAACCTAAAAGGCGAATTATTGGAAAGATAATCCACCCAAAATTACTCAAAAACGAACAAACAAGACTGATGTACGAAGACCAGTTGAATGGAGAACTACCAGGCGCCTAATTCTCGAAACGACCGAGCAAGTTTCCTATGAGAACAAGTACCCTGTCCTTCTCAGTTCCATGCAGAATCTGATATGAGTAACAAAGACAGAAGAATTGTTCTCATGAAAACGCTGATCCCTTGTAACGAGAATCAACCTGCAGGTGTTATCGCTACAAATGACACAGAAAAACACTGGACGTAGAAAAACACTGGCTCGAAAACACTTGAAAACACTGGCTCAAAATCGGAGAATCTTTCAAAAACGCAAATAAGAATACATGAACTTTCCATTACCTCTTACTAGTGACGATACATTTCTAATAATCTTTACTAGCCATCATTGAGCAAATCTCGGATGCCGCAAAGGAATCATTCTTGTGAAGGGCAAATTCAGAACTCTGCCGTAAATTTTTTTTGGGTTATATACTTTAAACTTGTATTATCCTCTACTTTGTCGATCATCGCCGTTCAAGTGGTGATTCGTTGAATTTTTTGAATTTCTTGATTGGTACTTTCTCCCTAATTTTCAGCTAATTACACGTTATGGTTAACATACGTAGGCGCAGTCTCATGTATGTTCTGCATGGGATGCTAACCAGTAATCAAAAAAAAAATAATTAAAGGGTACGTCGCATTATTGTTTCTTTATTGGACAGAAAGGAATATCTTGCAAAAGAATAAAACAAGAACCAAGAACGAATGGATGTCCCAGGAAATTCTGGAACTAATATGGAGGAGAGAGGAGAAACTGTAAAACTTTGCATTAGGATGGATACAAGTACAGAAACAAATCCGCAATGAAATCAGAATGGCAAAAGAGAAATGGCTAACTGAAATGTGCACAGGGGCCGAAAACCTGAACCGTCTTGAGGCAGCTTCAATCTGCATAAGAAAGTGAAAGAAATCGCTGGACTATACAACAAAAAGCCAATTAATTTCATTAGAGATGAGCATAACGAAATAATCACAGACCTCGAAGAAGTATTGGAAACATGGAAGAGATAATAGGTCTTTTTCTGCAGAAATCAGAAACCAGTAAGAGTGAATTTCATCGGTTGAAACTAGTTTTCTGACTGTTTTCAACCAATGAAATTTGCTCTGACTGGTTTGTGATTTCTGCTGAACCAGACCTAATATATAACCAACCACCAACCTTTTTGATGACCAGAAAGTCCACCAGTCAAAGTGAAAGATAATCAAATAACCCAAAAGCATGCAACGATTATCGTCTCATTAGTCTTATGAGCCCCTTTCTCAAGCTCTTTTTTCGAATTCTCGATGCAAGACTCTACAAAAAGAGGTTAACGAAACTAGTTAATTTAGGTTTAAGAGAGGTTTTAGAACTAAAAAAGCTTTATCCAGTCAGCAGACTTTGGTTCAAAATTGTCAAGATTAAAGATATGATGTCTTTATAGGCTTTATTGACTACGAGAAAGCATTTCACAATGTTATACTTAATCTCTTGATATCATGACTTGGAAATTAGCACTGGATGATAAGGACATAAGACATTGGTAGTCTTTACTGGAAACAAAAAGCGCAACTTCGGTTAGAGAACTCAACAATAACAGACCAATTTGAAATAGAAAAAGATGTCAGACAAGGATGTATCTTGTCTCCAACGCTGTTCAATCTATGTACAGAAAGAGCATTGGAACCAGTTTTGGACAGTTCCGTAGGCATTAAAGTGAACGGAATCCTCATCAACAATATCAGATATGCAGACGACACCGCAATATTAGCAGACAATGCAGGAAATCTTCAGACATTAGTGAATCAGATTAATGGAGTTAATGGAGGAGGCAAGACACTGGGCTTGCTTGAAAATTAAGACTGACAAAACGAAGTTGATAATGTGAGTATAGATAATATCTTGAAAACCCAAATAGGTATATGTAGACGGAGAAAATATTGAACAGGTTACAGACTTTAAATATTTGGGATGCATACTGAATGAAAGATGGAATCTGGAGGAAGGGATGAGATGCAGGATAGATCAGGCAAGATCAACTTTCCTCAGACTTCAAAAATTTCTCATAGACAGAAACTTGAGCTTTAAATTCATATACAGAATGCTGAAATGATATGTCTGGTCGGTTCTGCTATACGGTGTAGAAACATGGACACTGAAGGTAACCACCATAAACAAAATCGAAGCTTTCGAAATGTGAACCTTGATACGCATGCTTAGAATACCTTGGGCCGATCACATCACAAATGAAGAGTTCATCCGAGGGACTGAATTGCTAGAATGGAAACTCCCCCCGAAATCATAAAGCGCAGAAAAATATCTTATCTGGGACACAGTAAACAGACAACATTTCAATAAAAAAACCGGCAGTCTCTAAGCTAAATTTCAGCCTTAACGTAAGTAATCTATTATTGCAGTGCTATTTAAATCACATTAATCCAAATTGTACAAATCGAACTTCTCTTTGAACTTCCCAAACTTCAAATGAGTACCTAAAAGAATGCAAATTGGTACCTACAAAAAATAATACAATAACAGAAATAAAAACTGAACCAATTAAAAACCCTGACATACATAATCATCTGACAATACCCTGTGGTCAAATGCATGCTCCAAAATCAATAACCAATATAGGCGAAATCATTAATCGTGATTTAGGATCCCACAATAGATAACCGAGACACATTCCAAAAATAACTAACCCTATAACCTTTGTTGACTCCGCGGTTGGTTCCTTGTGAAAAAAATTTAGGTACTGATACGATAAATCAAAAATGTAGCTTTTATGTTTCATATAATTATTGGTGGATTTTGTGAGAAATCAGGTCAAATGTCATGCAATATGAATAATTAGGAAATAATGCCGTATTAGTTATTATCACAAAAACCGAACATATTTCTGTACATATGAATAGCCGAATTGAATTATATAACAGCCACATGAATGTTTTTGCTAAAAATATTATAATTAATTCAATTTAGTATTGTTTCTACATTTCCTAAACCCAATTAGAATTAAAACGGTTACAGCCAGTAACAAACAATACTCGTAGAATAAAAAATAGACAGACAAGAATAACTTCCGCAAAAGCGTCTGATGATATCTCCGGCCGTATCTCGGTGCCTTTGTCTTAACTCTCATCAATTAAAAACTCCGATGTTAATGAAGATCAGGAAACTCTCTAATGTATAATTTGAACTGGTTAATTCAAGTTATGCGATGCGTGCATATACGCAACAAACTGCTACCTTAATTGTCGACCAACATAACGTACGACCCCCAATGTTTTCCACCACTGGCTAGTTTAATTTTAGAGTGAATTTGTGTGGTAACTGTTATAAAAAGAAAATTTTACGTTTCCTCTCTATACACAAGAACCTTCGTTGACTTTGTGTGATTAAAAGCAAATTCCAATCAGTTTTATGGTCAACAGTCAATTTAATAATAGATCATAAACTAAGTTGAAATGCTACGTATGCAAAAAGGCGGAATACCCTCATCCAACAATTTATGGCTTATCCAACAAGGAAGAATACCAATCGGATAGGTTAGTTTATATTACGACTTTCTGGAGCTACGTATGCACGATGCGAACTCTGTTCTTCAAAATTTATTTCGCTCTCGACAATAGAGAAAGAAATGCACCTTACAAGGACCCGTACAATGGGAGAGATAAGGATGAATAACGATTTTCACCAGGCTGTGAAAACACGCGGACATCGACAGCTGTGCATGGAATCCTCTATTTTATTTTTAATTAAGGTGTCCTCTTGCCTGTGTGGTGTCCGAGGCTAGGTAGTTTATGGGACTTGGTGTTTGGGAAATCTATCGGATGGAAAATTGACATTTTTGCTCGATGAGTGGAGAAGCAGAAGATACAAGAATTTTAGGCAAGCTAAAAACTCAACGTGTTAGGATTGGTAAGTGGAAATTATCTTCAAAATAGTTTAATCTATTTTGGCAGATAATCAAATCACTCGGTGAAAACTTATAAACATAGCCATTAATCGCTTGAAAGAAGCTACACTAGTTATTAGCCAGTTCAATGATTTCTTCTCATACAAATAATGATCAAAATTAAACCGCCAAACGTTCACTTTTATGTAGGACCTTGTTAATATATTCATCTTCCCCTCCGAGGTGTCCTGACTTTCAATAAATTCCAATTTTGTTCTAATTGCTAAAAATATGTTGCATAAAATGTCTATAGAAAATATGTGTGACTTCGTTTTTGCCTACTTTATCAAATTAATGCCAAATTGTGTTTCCATACAGGTAGGGTAGAGTGGGGCAGGTTCGGACATGGGGCACCTCCGGACATTTTGAATTTACCGCCTTCCAAAACTTAACGCGTTTCGGGATTTAAACAGTTGGTACCTACCAGTGCCTGCTTTATATCGCCAGACAAAATTTTGGGCCGGTATCTTGAAAAATTTGGGAGTGATCACCAGAAATACATAAATAGTGACCCCAACCAAGTATTATATCCTGTACTCGTAAGGTTTTGCACGATTTGGTGATGTAATTTTTAAGTTTTAAAGGGGTATGCGTGCAAAGTATGATAGTTTCACACCACATAACCTATATTTCAAAAATCGACAAGACATGATTTTCAGTTTTTTTTTAGTTTTTTTTACCTTTTGTACATGTGGGGCACATAGGGACATTACAGGGTGGGGCACATTCGGACTATCAACTTTTCATGCTGGGAATACTCCCATGGCTAAATTTTTGAAATTCAACGTACATTTTAGTTCTTTCAATCTAAAATAAATTCTTTTATACTTTAATAATAAAAACATGCTTAATTTCCGTTTTTTTGTCATTATTTTTTTTTGTTATTTTTATTATTTATTTATTTTGTAGGCTTTTGTCAAAGTTTATATAGGTTTGTATGTTTGGAGTTCCTTTAGACTATGAGTTTTGATGTTTGGATAGATGCTAAATTATTTAAAATATACCTGTCAAAAAATAAACTGTTCATAAAGTATATGTCCGGAGTTACCCCATGCGTGTCCAAAACTGCCCCACCGTGGGGCACCTTCGGACAAATGACAACTTTTTTTTATTTTAATTTTCACGAAAAACGGTGCAAGTTTTTTCTGAAATTGCTATGGTATTGGTTCAAAAACATATGAAGCAATATATTTGCATTTTTAGAACAATCAGTTTAGCTAAAATAAAAGTTCGGTATCACCTTAACCAAATCCGTCCCAACCTGCCCCACTCTACCCTACTCCGATGACATGGCGCACGCTGCAGTAGTGTTAGTGTACACCCGCAAATTTCACATACAGTTATCGCACCTCTTCAGAATACAAAAAAAAATCGATCTTCGAGCACTTCGACAGAACGTCTTGGAGCAGCACGCTTTGCAGATAGGATATTCACAGCACTGTGAACAGAACTTTAAAAGTAGAAGTGCGGTTAGATCATTCTTCTTCTTCTTTTTAAAAAGCCTATCCTCTGATTACATTGGTCCATATTACTTTGTTTACCGAAGTTCTGAACAAAGTTGTTGATGTCATTCCAGTCCATGCTCTTAAATTTTTCAGTCACGATATGCATCTGCGACCCACTGATCTTCGACCTTCTATCTTTTTCTGTAAGATCAGCTGAAGTAGATGATATTTTTCGTTTCGCATGATATGCCCAAAGTAGTTTTATGCGTTTGACGTTTGCTAGATAATCCAGTTCTCTATCAATGCGTTTCCAGACTGTTTCATTTGACACATGGTGCACCCATGAGATCCTGAGTATGCGGCGATAGTACCACATCTCAAATGCATGCATCTATTTGTTTGCATGACGCATCGGTAAATGTTTATGCTTCTGCTCAATACAGAAGGGTCGAGAGGACATAGCATCTCAATGCCCTGATTCTGGTACGGATGCTATGGGATAGATTTCGCATCTTATTGAATATCCCTTTTGCTTTTTCAATTCGGCTTCTTATTTCATTAGAGTGGTCCCAGTCCTTATTAAGATTGCAGCCCAGGTATGTAACTGTCTTGACCATTGTGAGAGCTATATTGTTAGTGGTAAACTGTAGATTGCCGACATCGTTTTTACTGATGATCAACGGTTTGAGTTTTCTTGCAGTTTATCTTAATATCATATTTGTCGCATATAGCCACTACGCGGTCCATGAGTCTCTGAAGACCCTTACCAGTATCAGCCATGAGGACGGTATCGCCTGCATGTCTCAAGTTATTTATTATTTCTCCATCTTTTATGTTATTCAGGACCTCTTTAAATAGGTGTTCTGAGTACAGAATAAAAGAGGCGACAGTATGCAACCCTGACGTAATCTTCTTCTTACGCTGGACTCGTCTGATGTTTCGTTTTCGATTCGTATCATGGCCCCTTGTTGAAGGTAGAGCTTTGATATCACTTCTGCATCTCTCTTGTCAGTTCCTGATGCATATAGGATTGAGATAAGTTCACTATGCTAAACTTTGTCGAAGGCCTTTTCGAAATCTATAAAGCATGCGAAAACGCCTGCATTAGCATCGCCTGCTCATTGAATTAGGACTTGTATGAAGAACAATGCCTCTCTAGTACCCAGTCCCTTCCTGAATCCGAACTGAGTGTCCCTCACGTTCTCGTCGAGTCTTTTATATATGCGTGCTTGGATAATGTTTAGGAAGGCATAACATTAGGCTTTTTCGGAAACGGGATGAATGTTGACAAAAGCCAATCCTTTGGCATTTGACCGCTCATGTATAAATTTAGTAAAGAGGGTGGTTAGCATTCAACTTGTTGTGACTCCAGTAGTTTGAGAGCTTCTCCGTGTATCTGGTCTAACCCGGGGTTTTGTTGTTCTTCAGTCGTTTAATAGCTGACTCCACTTCAGCCACATTGTCGACAGTTCGTCTTCGAAAAGCTCCTCCATATACTGACTCCATCTTGTAAGTTTTTTGTCAGTTTCAGTAATGATGTTGTTGTTTCAACCCAAGATTACTCCTGCGCTCCGTTTTTGAGACATTCCCGTTACTTCCTTTATTTACTTATGAAGATTAAAGTTGTCGTGTTTTGCTTGTAACATCTCAATTTCGTTGCATTTTTCCTGTATCCACCGTTCTTTAGCCTCCTTTATTGATCTCAGAACTCTTTTGTGTAGTTCCTTGTATTTTACTGTAACCTTGTTTTTAATGTATTGTCTTCTCTCTTCCCAGGATAGTTTCTGTAATCCATTCTTGTCTCTTCGCAGTCCAGTCCGGCCTCGGTTCTTCCTCTGCAATGGAGGTTATAGATACTTTTATTTTATTCTATTTCTGTTTTTTGGTTGTCACTTTCAGAGATACCCTTGAGTTCGTTGTTTACCTTCACTGTAGTTTGTCGGCGTACATTATCTTGTTTGAGTTTCAGTACTTCTGTACTTTTTGGAAGAATAGGTATGCTCCGATGGTATGTCCGCGACGAGGTTTTACAGGAGAAAACCGCATCGCGATATCTTCTGTTTATCATCATAAAGTCAATCTGATTCTTTACGATTTTATGATTGCTGTCAGCCGGAGATCGCCAAGTGTAGTGTCTTCTAGGAGGTAGCTTGAAAAAGGTATTCCTGATTGTGAAGTCTGTTTCTAGGCAGAATTCTATAAGGCGTTCTCCCCTTTCATTTTTCACTCCCAGTCGGAAATCGCTGACCACATCACATCCTCGATCTTTCTTTGTCCAACTTTAGCGTTCATGTCTCCCAGAATTATATTAACTTCGTCCCTCTTTGTGTGTTTAAGAGCAGTTCTGAGCTGTTCATAGAACTCTTCTATCTCTTCACTGCTTTCCGACGTTGGTGAATATGACTGTGTAACGTTTATGTCGAATGGCTTTGCGTTCATTTTGATTGGTGCCACTCTACTCAAAATTGGAATAATTCCCTTTACTGCTTCGTTGGTTTGCTTGTCATAGGTATATCATTGGGCTAGATCAATAGTTTGTTGAATCCTTGCACAGAATCCTTGTTACTTAACAAAAACATTAGATCATGTCAATATGATATTGTTATGGTGTGGCATAATCTGAGGTTATTCTTGTATAATAAGCACCTAACTTCCTTGGCCAGCGTGTTCTTCGGACATATCTTCTTTGAATTTTCTTTGTTGGTTACAAGGTACAATAACTCTTCAGGAATGGATTCTTCAGACAGCATGGGGGATCAGATTGCTGTGCAGTTCAGTCAGTCCCCGTAGTTTCATGTATTAAAATATTCCGGTATCAAAAGTTTCCCAATCGAATCTCCGGAATAAGCAATGTCGGATAGCCAGGAAGTGACAACTGCTCAACAAGCAACGGTACATCCGAAGCATTTGTACGGAACAATTTTGGACAGAAATTTCACATGTTTAGTTTCGAGTTTTAATCCATACTCAGACAGTAATGATATTCCAGCTGGCAACACACACAGGAAATATGAACATAATATAGGCATAGGCATCAACAGCTGAGAAAGAAGACAACGGAATTGGAGAAATTCAAGTTGAACTAGGTACCTACTATCTTTAGACGCATAAAGAGCAAATAATGACGGAGAGAGATAGGAGATTTCAGCGCCAACGCGAAGTTCGAAGCACACACAGGTGATCGATTAATAGAATTCTGTCAATTCAGAAATCTTCTGATAACAAAAACGTTCCTAAACGTAAATTATATATTCAGAAATCCTCGGTGGATGATCCGGAATATACAGGGAAAAACCAAATAAATTACATCCTCATTAACAACAGCTACAAGAACTTCTAAACAATCAGATTGACACAGAAACACTAAAATCCATCCCAGTTAAGAAAGAGAACTAACGAATATACGAGAGACATAATAAACTTAACGAAGCTAGTGTGGAAGATAGGTGGGAACAGATATAAGGAATATCACAAACAATAGCCAGAAAACCTCTTATAAGCAAAAGAACCAAGAAAAAGCTTCCGATAACATCAGAAGTCCTGGATCTTATGGAAAAGAGGGGAAAGAGCAAGGGCAAAATTGTTGCGCAAAAATTAACCCTTAAACTGTTTGAATAGAGAATTTGAACATATAAACCCTAATAGGCCTAGGTACAGTAAAGGTACGGTTTGTTAATTGTTAGGATAGTACGCGACGCACAACTGACAACGTAAACGTCGTCATTGGTTCAGGTATGACCATAGGTATGACGTACACCCGTTTTCTCACGTCAGAAGACGGGTGTACGTCATACCTGAACCAATGACGACGTTTACGTTGTTAGTTGTGCGTCGCGCACTGCCCTAACAAACCGTACCTTTAGACACTCTAAGGAATGCGGCCAGCGCAACAAAGTGCTCGCGGCTACTCAGTGGTGTGGGAGTAGGTTCAATATTAAAAGTTAGCTTTATAGGGCGCCACTGGTTTACAAAATAAAATCCGCGGACTTAAGCCAGAAAGTCCCTGATCTCCAAAATTCCTATAAAAATGTACCTACCCAATGTACCTATCCTCTAAAATAACTTTACCTTAGTTTGGTTGAGGTCACTAGGGGTAAAATAAGAGTCAAATCTAAAACCAATGATTATAAATCTATTTAATAAAATGGGGGGAAGGGGTATGTTTAGAACTGCAAAGGCCAATATAAGGCAATATGTAAAATACAACAGTAATTATTATTTAATGTAATTGGTAAAATTACCAGTAGGCATAGCAAGGAGCAATTTGTATTGGTCTTAAATAAGACACTCCAATAAATTCAAAAATTACCAATAAATGTTTGACTACCTTACTCCAATAAGAGTGCAAAAGAACAATTGAGGAATAAAAAGATTAATAATATTAATTAAAACCTGTGCACGCTTATACCATGGTATACCGGGGCGGGTTTGTACAGAAATGTCACCTTAAATATAGTCAATTAAAAATCATTGGTAGTGTACACCCATTGTAATAATTAAGGCAGTAAAACTAATTTGGAAATATACCAAGTAAAATATAAGAAATGCTATTAATAATGATAAAGAAAAATAATTAAAGAAACGTTAATATAAAGTTAACGGGTACATCACCCCCTTGTGGTCCTTTCTGCAGTCTAAACATCAAATATAATTTCCATTACTGTCTCATGACAGCCTCACAGCTCTGATGATAGACCCCATCAACTTCTATTGGCTTCCCTTCTCAAGTAGGGTAAATTTCGGTTTCAATTCAGTGTTGTGGGCACTCTGACACCTCATAAAAACGTCGGAAGAGAAAAACCCAATGGAAAGGTACAATCTAGTATCCTAACGGAAACCCTGGTTACTATTTGGGCTAGTTGAACAAAACGTGCTCTCTTTTCGCATCGACAACTCAACAAAATGTCGTAGACCTTCGTCTCCAGAAAATTCTGAGTGGTTGGCTTACAAATACGGGGACTTACGACCAAGACCAAGTTTCACCCCAAAACCAATTAAGCCAGCAACCACTTCGAGTTTCCAACGCCTCTAAAATCCCACAAAAGATGGATGTTCCAAGGAACGAAGCCAAGAGGACCGCTGGTAAAATCTGCCACTTGTTGTTTGCTCAACGTGCGAATTTAAAAGAGAACGATCCCTTTTCGGCAATTTATTAGGTGAGCTCACATGAAAAATTCCCCAAAATTCTAATTTTTTTTAAGATGCCCTCTGGTGTCAGATTTCCGGTCTTGACCAGGAAAACGAAACAATCAGCTTGGAACGGAACAACCCAAAACACATTCATGACCAACAAAACTCAAAGTTGTTATCAAATTTTCTCCCTAACACCAATAAACATTAATTAATTTCTCATCAGTCAACATCTACCCAGTCTTTAGTCTAAAACCTATCAAAATGACCAGTCGTTCAGTGGTCACAACTAAAGTGACTCTATTACTCACAGTGGTCAAGAAACCTCGGCAACAACGCTGCCTGAAACGAAACAACAAGTGTCACTTAACCACACTTATTCGGCGGAAGTAAATAACCGGGAAAATGTACATAAAATCGGAATTAAGGGTGAAAAAGCGATTCAAAGGCTGTGAAAGTGATGTGTGATGTTGCAGAATTTTTGATAATGGAAAATACGAGGTTCGTATGTGTTGACAATTGATATTTATTTGAAAGTAAACAAACCTTTACATCGACATTAAGAGCTTTTTAGACGACTTTCGAAAGCTAAATAAAATAGATTTCGATCCTAATAGTAGGGCTTTATTATCCTAAAACTACCCTGTCATCTAAATACAAAGAATTTACTCATTATTACCTCGAAAAATATATCCTTGTTCAACAACTAAACATTGTTTCGTATCCAATCAAAGAGGTAGAAATCTAGTAAAATCAAATGAGAAACTTATCAATCACTGAAAAACAATAAACCTCAGGTATAAAGCTTCATAAATACCTTCACAAATACCTGAATTAATTACCGAATTCATTCGAAATCTCCAATTACGTATTAAGGCAAAATTTGAACGTAATAAAAAAGATGAAGCACTACATAAAGCAGTTCGAAGGAAAACTAAAGAAGCCAAGGAGGAATATCTAGTGGCTCAATGCGAGGTGATTTACCAGAGAAGAAATTTGACGGCTTCCACATACACAAAAAGATTTTAAAAAATGGCTGGGTGCAGCAAAATCAAACCTGCTGGTAGTATAAGGATACAGAGGGTATGGTAACTGACGTGGGAAAAAAACCAATGGAGAGATGAAACGTATACCTCTCGAAACTCTTCGATGAGGAAAGACCTCCAAACATGCCTTGGAAACTATGAACTTGGCTGGTGGTCCTGATTAAATACTCATAGATCTTATCAAACTTTTCGATGACGATGTAATTGATATTGTTCTAGACCCTTTCAACAGCAAAAATGTTGGAGGGGGTCTTTGAACAATGGTTGTCATTTACTTATGTGCTCATACCCAAAAAACCAAATTCACGAAGATGCTCAGGCTACATTGCACACCTTTAAGTTTTGCTAAAAGATCATCCATAAACATAAATTAAATATAAAACTTGAAGTAGACATATAAGCAACTCACAGTTTGGATTGGGAACGCGAAAAGCACTTTTTAAGATTAACGTCCTTTTTCAGCGCCCTCAATATAAACTATAAACCAAGTCTCTGATGCTACCGTTGAATGTGGCCTATCCTCTGGACCGATAAGATCAATAATGCCGAAATCTTAAACGGATGCGAAATCATTAACACCATGAAAAAGCGAAACACACACACACATTTCTCCAGCTGATAGTTCAGGAAAAAATTAGTGGACGCCGCGTCTGGACTAAAAACCCAAGGGAATGGTTCAATTGAAGCGATGTCTAACTGTTCCGAGCTACAGTCAATAAGGTCCGGAGAGCTGTGATGATAACGAACCTCTGATAGGAGAAGATGTTCTTCATCTTTGTCATGCCAGGCATAATCTCCCAAGCCTCATCTGCTTCTTTTTCGCTGTCTACTCCACTTCCAAAGCTTCGTCCTGGTTCTCCTTTTGGCTTCCACGCCACTCACTGGAGATTCAACTATTGATCGTTTCATCTCAATCCTCCTTGAAGAGGGTGTGACCCAAAAATAAAAGTTCTAGAACAAATTTTCAAACCGCACTAGGCTACGACCAACCGTTGCGAAGATACCTTGGTATAAAGTTCCCATTCCAGCACTGTGACGTCATATGCACCAACTGAGTCCGGCGCTGGGCGCGCGTTTTTCCGTGTGTTTATGATGACACGCGATGAATAGACAAAACTTTATTTAGGCGTATTTACGTTATTATTTTGAGTAGCGATGCGAGATTTTCACAAGAATTCTTAGAATTATTTTCTTTATGTTCTGAAGGTAAGTTGTATTTTCAGTCAGGTTTATCTCTAGCCTTTGATCGTGAACTACGACTTCTACAAGAAACAGATACAGCACGTTACCGCCCTGCAACATTGGTGCCTACTGAAGGTTTTCTTCCGATCTGAGTTCACGAAATTAGATTCAAAGGTGTGTTATTAGACCAACACCATTTGCTGAATGAAGTGCCACAGGGTCCACATCATCCTGGTATTTTTTCTGATAGAATTGTAATTTCTTTGAGATTGCTGTCTTTTCTGTCCTCTCGTCCAGTTTGATGGGGGAGATAGTACCATTTTCGTGGCAGCCACCAAGCTTAGAGCTGGCGTCCAAGTGTTTGAGGTCTTAATCTACATTACAATTTGCCTGAACCCTTTCTGCTGGTCTTTCGCGTTTCTATTGTCGGTAAATTTCTATCAAAAATGTATAACCTTTAACACAGACATTCCTTTTATGTCCAGTAATAAGTTCGTCTCTAGATTTATTCTGGAAGTATAACCCTTATGGTCAACAGTCAATTTAATAATCCTTCACCCTTCATAGGTCTGAAGTTCCGTCTGATCGTATTGCTGCTCGACACGGGTATTTTATGGAAGCTTCAGGACAGAGTCAGGCTTGTTTTAGATTCGACTTTTGGATCAGCTAAGGTTTCAAGATTTCACGATTCAAGAAATAACTTGGGAATTCTCTTGTGAACCTACCAACTACTTAGAAACCATGGGCAAGAAAAATCATATAGATACATTATTGTGCTACATCTATAAACATAAAATTTTGTTCGTTGATTGCTCGTGAAACATCTTTGAACTTCAAGTCAAGATCCTCACTAACAGAATTAGGAAGATAAATTTTATAAGCTGAAATTTCTCATTACCCATACAGTTTCATATGATCATGTGATCGGTCGTTGCAACAGTCCTAGAATTTTTACCCTGTGTCCTCAATACAATGTGCCTATGTTCATTATTGCCGACTTACTTGAAGGTGTAGCTAAATAATTTAATTGGTTTTATAATAAAATATTATGATCACCCATAATTACAAAAAAAAAATTCTACAAGGGACCATCAAACCAACTTTTGTAGAGGCAGGTAGGAGGAAAAACTAACAAAAATGCATCTCCAAATATCCATTTTCCAACTTTCATTTCTTTGTTTCAAATTTGTTATTTTTCATTTCATTTGTTTATTTATTGGATAGATGCATTTTCAGTTAATCAGTACCCTAGCAAAAGTGTAGAAAAAATCTACCGCTGAACCATTCCAAGATGTCAAAATAACGCTTCTCCTTATTTCACATCCAATAACTCTTCTATAAACCTTAAAAATGTTCTACATATGCAGTGTAGAAAGGATATAGAAAGTCCTCTCAATCGCAACAATAATTCCTGCTGTCTGATGAGTTAGGGACATAAGGAAGCCATTGTTTGAGACAGTACCGGCACAGTACCATTATTTAATATGCAGCAAGGTAGTACCATGTATAGAAGAACAATAATATAAAGTAGGCGCCTTGAAATTATCGAGTTGTAATGCCTTTTAGAATACTAGCGTATTTGCTTTTATGGTTTGACTGCGGTGACGGTTTTACGTTATGTAGATCGCATTATGATTTAAATAGAAGGTTTTATGGGAACATGGGATGTTATACATATAGTCTTTTAAAATGTTTGTATAAGGTAAATATGAAAATATAAACATTTATACCGTTATATCCAAATGGGGATTGAGTAGACACTAAATTATACCACAAAATATATCGAGTTTAAATTAACTTTAGCTGTGAAACTCAACCAAAATAAATAAATCACTCTACTTTCTGATGATTCTTTTCATAGCCGATAAGACAAATTCATCAAACATTCCTGTTGGATCAAAATCGCAACGAAACGGTACCTACAACGAATTACAACCAACTTGCCACCAATTGAATCTTATCAGTTCGAAGTGGTACTCGCTATCAGCAAAAATACCTACCTGAGAACAGTTTAGCTCTTTTAGCTTTCAATATGCATGAAAGATTCCTTGAAATGTTTATTTTGTGACAGAATCTGTAGGCTTATTCATCTTGAAGGTGTCAAGATTAGGCGAATACTCCGTAGTCCTAGTGAAAAAAAAAGTCCCTCTTCCAACATATTTATCTGTGTCAACAACAGTACCATTCCGGCCTTGTTAAGCGTAACATACGGACGTCCCTGGGGCGAAATTAGAAATCTGATAATGTTCCGCCGGTCGTGAACATCTCTTTGAATAAGTGTTATTCGAATGAAACAATTTATCCCGTTGGATATGGGACGCGCTCGAACAGTTTCGTGAGAGTTCGGCAACGAAAGAAGCTTTGCTCTTTTGTTTATGTCAATTCCGATTGGCGGTTGACAATTTAATTTATTACTGAGTGCTGACTGAAACGAATGGTTAACTATGAATTAGAAGCAGATTTGAACGTCCTGTTACTGATATATTCAAAATTACATATTGAGTTACATTTGGAGGTGGTCTGATATTGGGCGTTTTTAAACTTGCATGCTACACACCCATTGACAACAAATGTCATTATGAGTAAGAGAAGAAGCGCTCTTCTCATACTTTTATGATATTTAGCTTTCATTGACCGTCTGGTATATCGGTGGACGGTGTTCCTAGGAAAAGGACTGGAGTTCTTCAAGCAACTCTTCTACTTTTTTTCCATGTTATCGCATTTCCGGATTATACGGATTTTACTCCTTGAAGGGCCTTGCATTGACTGACAACCAGTAGTCAGACGCACCATTTTCACAGGTCATGAGGGTATGTCTGGTGGCAATAAATAGTATTGGTGGATGAAAAGAGGAAATAAAAAATTAAAAATCCAACAAAAGTTTGATTGGAAAAACTGTTCTATATTCGAAACCGTTAATGAAAAGAATGAATGAAGAAAGAATGAATACCTTCAGTCTATTCTCTATTCAAAAGCCTACTTCTCTCAGACTGAAACTCTTCCTCTGTGAGAGAAGCCTATGTGGCATTTGGCCCATATCCTACTGCTTCTTTTGAAACTTTCTTTTTAGGTTTCTTGTGAGAATTTCCTGGAATCTGCGCTTTACGTGCATTGTCATATTCATGTGGCTTCTTGCATTTTTTCACAAACGATTGAAAGGCAGTACCTTGCACCGTTGGCCTCTAGTCCAGCCAAGTTGAGCTTTGCCAATCTGCACCTTTATTGTACCCAAGTCCAGACAAATAGGCTCTTGTCTGCGCGGAACTTTTTTGGATGGCACTCAACCGTTTGCGGACATAAACATCTCAGCTCCATTGTTTTGTTTCATTATCAATCAGCTTGTGGCCCTAGCTTACCACAATTCATTGAAACACCGTTGCTATCCGATTGAAAATCCCAGCAATCTCCATTTCTCCTACTTTATTGCTAAAATATCCCTTAAGGCCGTTTTACAGCTTGCAATTCTTTCTGCAATATGCAAGAAACTTGAACGAGGGCATGCGCAGAAGTGAGTCAGCTGATTGGTTTCTGCAAGATTCTTGAAACTTGAAAGGCATTGCATGCAATCGGTTTGGTGCCATTTTTCTTGAAGGTTTTCGTGCAAGCTGGGAAATTTTTAGCAATTATGATGCCTAATGTTGCTGCTATTGCTTTCTTCTTTTTATATCGACTTATAATCACGTTTTTTATTTTTGGAAAATGCAAACATCAACAACACAACGTTAAAAACAAAAAAGTATGGATAAGGTTAGAGAAAGAAACAAGTCAAATTGCACGGTGTAAAACGACGTGCAAGAAATCTTGAATGCAATTTTTTTGCATGCAATAAATGGCATTCAAGTTTTCTTGCAAGCTGTAAAACGGCCTTTACATTGACAATATGAAGGACTTAATTTGAGGTGTTTTCCAAAAACATGATAAGGCCAAAATCTGATAGCAGATTCTTATTTAGAATGGTCTAAAACCCAAATGTATTAGTTTTTGTTTCAATACGATACAGGGTGATGACAACAAATTTTCACAATTTAATGAATCAAGCCGCAAAAATGTTATATTTTAAGACAAGCTTACTACAAATTTTGGTTGAGGATGTTCTAAAACTAGGTTGTAACAAGTTTTGTTTTTCTCATGGCCTCAAAATTAACATTTTTTCGGTTTGGTCCATTAAATTTTGAAAATTTGTTGTGATCACCCTGTATCATATTGAAACAAAAATTTGTACACTTGGGTTTAAGACCATTCTAAGCAAGAATCTGCTATCAGATTTTTTCTAAAAAAATCCCTAATAGTACTTATTGAAATTTGAGCCTATAAATGTGGACACCCTGTACACCAGTACAGCCCCAGAAATAAAATTATGAGCCTAATAAGTGCCAAATTCGAGTAGATATACGACAAAAATAAATAAATTGGATCGGTTAAAAAATAAAAATTTTAGAAGGGTGGTCAGTCCTTAAGCGGGACACACTGTATAAAATCTGACGATCATCTTTAGGCTCAACTTAATTTTTTTAAACTACTAGACAATTGCTCTCGAGCAAAAGTAAACTTTCGACTAACTTGCAAGCTAAATATTTGTGGAACCAAAATATGATAGTTTTTCATGGAGAAATGTCAGTTTAGGGAATACTTATCGTTGAGGCTTCCCTAAAATAGTTGGTGGAAACGGCCAGAAATCAACAATTCTGTTTCCTAGGATATTTGTCGAGTGTCTTCTTAGGCCCAGTTGTACAATCTTGGTTCAAAGCAGAGTTCAGCTGAACTTGACTGATAATTCAACTTCTAGCTGACAGCAATGTATTTTAAATGGGAAAGCTCAAGTATCAGTCGAGTTCAGTTGAACTTTATTTTGAACTAAGATTGTACAACTGGGCATTAGTATTAGCATTGTATGTATTAGGTGGTATTAGTTTATTGGCTTACATGTCAAGGGGATCAATGATGCGAGTTGAAATTATTTTGTCCATAATAGGGGTGTCATCTTCATTTTTGTAGCACTAGAGAACATTTGGAACCTGCTTGTAATATAACTATGTATATATTTTTTTTTCCATGAATAAATTTTGACACATAATAACACAGTTGGGGTCATATTCGCCGTAGTTCATAAAGCCTGGCTTATTGCAAACGCTTGGCTTTTTGTGTGACAAAGCCGAGCTTTTCTGGTAATATCTGTGGTAATATCATATTGTTAGACAATATTGTGTTTGGGTTTTCCTGATCTTGAAAATTAGCTTCTTTCTTCTAGTTATGTAGGTATGTATGTTTTTTCTATAATCAGCTTGCCTGCCTCTTGCACCTACAAAAGCTGCTTATTGCAGGGGCAACCAAAAAAGCAATATAATTTCATTGCAGAATAACAGTCATAAATTGGATACGTCCTGAAATCTAAGTTGTAATTTACCTCTTTGAACACACTGGCTCTAGAGCTTCCACCAGCATTCCGGCTATTTGCATAGAAATGTTCTTGCAAGACCATACATAATATAATAATGAACCATTTTGCATA
This sequence comes from Ceutorhynchus assimilis, assembly GCA_917834065.1. Taxonomy (NCBI): domain Eukaryota; kingdom Metazoa; phylum Arthropoda; class Insecta; order Coleoptera; family Curculionidae; genus Ceutorhynchus; species Ceutorhynchus assimilis. Next base: position 23,851,227 of record OU892284.1, read on the forward strand.
GGTACCTACCTAGGTAATCAAAATTAGAGTTGGATAAATTTATTAGTGTAGGGTAATAAAACCAAATTTTTGAAATTATTTTTCTTTCCTGTGCTTTTAGGAAGGAAATCGCGGTACTTAGCTTTTGCTGCGCTCTACTCAACTCAAATGTTTTTTTTTTAGGAAAATGGTAATTTTCTTTCAGTCTCTCCCAGTCTTTCACAAAAGAAAATCCAAAAATATAAAAAATAGTCCGGTAAAAATTGCTTGCAACTTGTGAGTAAACACCAAGGATGTAAACATTGCATTCTCTGCCACAAAAAAAATTACCCCCCAAACCAATTCAAAATAAATTTCGAATTATATTTTTATTATCTGTGTTTATATCGCCAAGGCCAAAGTCCACAGTTCAACGACGGTCCAACCAAACGAGTGAAAGGTTTTCTTTGTTCTTTGTCTAATACTAAAAAATAAACAAAGACAGACATAGGTCGTAATACGCACATTGAAAGCGAAACACGATAATAACTTCAATAATAATAAACTATATTGAGCCTGATGAATAAAAATCAAGTAATTACTTGGAGCAATTGCTACTTAGCAAAAGCAATTGCTTTATTAGCAAATGCTATAAGTAAAAGCAATTGCTAGATTTTGATATGAATAAAATCTTTAAGCAAATGCTGCTTTATCCAACATCTCTCTAGCAATTGCTTACCTATATAATTAACAAATAAAACCAAACTAGAGGATACTTCACCAAAACAACGTTCTATAATAACTCGTTCTCTACAAAACAAAGTATTGTATTGATGTTGCTCTGGGGGTGATAGGATTTCTCCATTGAATCATTTACCAATAGGGGGTTATTCCAGATACCTCATCACCTTAATGTAAGCATTCTTCGGCAGAATTGTCAAAAACAATAAATGCTTAAATTTTTGAAAATTCCATTATTATGAACGGATTGACCAATGACAATCTACACTAGTGAACATATATTCCGCGTTGGACGTTGTGTGTGTTGCATTTGGAAATGCATATTTTTCTGACCATTGCCCTTTTGCATCATTTATTTCAGCAATATTTTCTGGAAATTTAATCCATGCAAGGATGCAATTCATAACACTATTGTTGATTTTGGAAATTGTGGATTGGTGTATTCCAATTTTCTCCGCTACTGAGTTTTGATATCCAAGATCTGTTAGAAATCGCAAAAACACTTTTATTTTAGTTAGCGGTGAAAGTGTTCCTCCATGTCTTTCGCCTGTAACATCTATTAGGTAAATGATTAGCTAACCATTCACCATTGGCTTAATTAAACCTTTAAAGTTTTTTAAAATCGCATTCTTGACAATTTCTTCTCCAGAATACACTTTTTTTGCGTAAATATATGCATTCGGCCATTTTGTAATGGGTGAGCAAATGCTTCCTCACTGCATGAAACTAATATCGCAACTGAAAATTATTGTAAGTATGGTTTAGGGCATCCTTAACTATTTTTAAGCAATTGCTTTAAAAATTTAGCAAAAGCTAATTTTATTCATACGGTTTCTAGCAATACCTTGTTTATTTTAAGCAAAAGCTGTATCTTCTAGCATTTGCTTGTGCTCTAAGCAATTACTTAGAGCTCTAGCATTTGCTTATCATTTTATTCATACAATTAAAAGCAATTGCTCCAAAAATCTAAGAAAAAGCAATTGCTTATGATTTATTCATCAGGCTCATTATGTTTTTCATTATCCCTTCCAAAATAGTCAAAAAATGAATTACCTAGTAAAAAGGTTCCGAAATCAAAACAAGGCAATTTCTTCATAAACAAAATCTGTTCTATAAACCTATATCTGTCCCAATTCTTTCCTAATAAAATAAAATAGGAAAAATAAGTATGTCAAAGTCAACTTTGAGCATTGTGGTTGGCCAGGCAAAATAATAATGGCAATTTCCATTCGGCAATCAGTGCGAACTGAGTGAGAAAAGTTGCACTGATTCTGCAAATTGAAATCGCTATAATAATTCAAATACTAAATCTGGCACCGCCATCTATATTTATTTTTTTTAAACTAAAATCTAATTTGAAGGGGGGTTATTGCGGCCTTAAACGGAACTTAAGTCTATAATTATTGCCCAATAAAAACTAATTATTTGAAAAACGCAATTTTTCGAGAATCAATTTAAAATCAATTTATAATGTGCCCAATTTATAATAAAATCTTCACAATTACTTCGTTTATATCCTATGTTCCAGTACATTAGCTGACCATCGTTTTTAATCGCATTATAGTTATAAAAGTTTTTAATTTTTTAGCCTCAAATGTTTGTTGAAAAGTTATTAATATATTTTTTTTTCGTATAGATAAATGAATCACGTACACACACCAGTCGGACGGAAAAAAAGCACATATCGCACTTTTTTTCCTCCGCCCTCTTGTCTTCGAGTAAAGCGAAACTTTGAGAAATAAATTGAATTTCGCAGAAATACTATTATCCAGCCAGTTTCGACATAGAGAGGTCTCGAAGATTGACGCAATGTGATTATTACTAAAATAATTGTGGGCTGAGAAACGAGAACGGCGTTAATAATGGAATGCTACTCAATAACTGTAGATATTAATCACCAATCGTTGGTGGTTGGTGTCATTTTTTTTGTGTGTAGTTTTTAATAGAAAGTGTTAAAATAATAGATAGGTTGGTAGTAGTTGTTCTATTTTGAAAATCCATGTTTTTTCAACCTTCCTCATAGATTTTAAGTTTATTTAATTTAGTAGATGTCAAGATATTGCCACCATTAATATACATTTTGGGTTACCTGTTGGGGATTTTAATTGTTTTATGGGTTGTCGAAGAGTTATCAAAAATTGTTGAATAATTTAATATCCTTCACACTCTCCAAAAAAGTAGGTAGCTACTATAGATAGGAGCAGCCAAAGAAAAAAATATCAATCTTGCAGAGCAGATCAATTTCTGAGCATATTCAAAAATTGTTGGTAGTATGACTTCACAGAAGAAAAAGTAAAATATGTCCTAAGAGATCTCAAAGCTGATCCTTCTAGAAAATTGGGGCTATTTGATATTATGCTTGAGCAGATAAAGTGAATACTTGTGTAAATCGTCCATAGTACCATCTCTGATCAAAAAAGATTCAATAAACTTGGATATCATCAGACGATATGACAGAAAAGCTGAATAAACCACTTGCTATGTACAAGCAGATACCCACATATTTAAAAATGTGAGGAAAACCACCTATTTAAAATATTATTTCTTCGAATCTTAACATTTTAAAACGTCTACTATAGAAAAGCAGATGGTAAATGTTGCAACCATGTATGCGCTGTCAAGTAGGGGCGAACGAAGACGCCACGCCACACGAAAGGGTAGATGGTAGATAGAATTGATAGAAAATGAGAGACTAGAGAACAAGCTTGTCTGCCATTGTTCATTATTCAATTTTTATTCTGTATTAAACTGATTGTTCAATCCAATTTGTGATTAGTTTGTGTGTGATAAGGAGTATTCGCAGGTCAGTTGATTAAATGTTTTTTTTTTTTTTTGAGAGTTTAATTTTATGTTTTTTTGTTTGTATATAACATTTTTTATAACATGTGCATTGTTCATGTATTCAACAAAAATCGTTTCATGCCGTGAACATCGCAGATAAAAGTAAATTAAAACCTAAGAAATTATGTACTGTCTTTTGTGCTGGAATTTTAATTTTTGGTATTCAGAACGTGTATAAAGCGCCTTGTTGAATCTACTAACATTTTCCTACCGTGACGAGCAAATATCCTAGCAAACAAATTGAAAAATCAATCTAGAGATATTGGCTCAAAATAACAACTATAGCTGAGTAGCTTCCCGTACGGGACCTCAGTACCTGCTGGTGAAACTGGCTAACTAACCAAAAACTCTTCAGTATTGAATATAGGCAGTGTTGATTGCATGTAGTGTGTGTAATTGAAATTTTAGCACAAGAACAGGAACGGCACCTAATTTAAACTTTTATTGACTCACAATTAAAATATTATTAAAATGACACAGTATGTTTTGATTTTTAAGGAATGTTAGATCGAGGGTTTCTCTGCCGTGCTCTTTCCCCTCGTGAGTTCCAGGTCGAGAACGGTACGATTTTCTAATAATAAATTGGACGTTTCACAAATTTTTCGTTTATTTTACATATCACAACTTCCCTTAAATTTCCCTAATATTTGCTATTGTCGGGAGCATGTCAAGTAAGTTTCCACAACGTAGGTCCTATTTGTTTTTCAGAAGATTTCTTAAATACATCTTGTTCAATCTTGCTGAACGAACCCGGGTATGTTATACTACAGATGTTTATTCAACAGTAAAACACATATGAAACTTTTTAGCTTAACAATACTGACAGTAATCAAATTACAAGAATTGACCTCTGATCTGCCTGTGGAAATGTTGAAAACATGTCTATGTCATGAGAGAGAATTTGTCAACCTAGAACCCCTAGACAAGAAGATGTTACATGCATAGTTAGTTCTGTGTGTTGGAACAAAGACCTTGGAAATGAATCGCATTTACTCTAGAGAGGACATTAATTTTTACTTTCCGTAATATATCCGGAATGAAAACTCTGTCGTATAGTATTATGCAACATCGACAAATCTCGGATTTGGTATCGAACCGCGACGGAGGGTTGTTCCAATGTAGTAGGATTTGCTCCTCATCCTGGAATCTAATGTCCATTTTAATTGCAGCGTATTTGAAAAACTTATGCTGTATTCGTTCTAGACTATCTTTATGGACGATGTAAAAAGGCGACCATACATAGAAGGAATATATTAAATGAGGTAAAACAAGGGCGCAATAGAGGCGTTTGAGTGCAGCAACACTGCCAAAGTCTCCTGTCCACCGCTTGATAAAATCAAACATCTGGAAGCCTTTATTGACTACAGAATCTCTTATTTAACTCAAGTTAGTTCGAACTAAATAAAATTATAATAGACACAATTGAACAGGCACAAAACTGCTTAGTAGGTAGTATTCGGGGGTTTTGGACCAAAACAAAGACGAGGCAAAAAGACACTCCTCCTACTACTCAAAATACAACCATCCCCTCCCCAGCCCAGTATCCCATAATCGCGCTCTTAGAAAAATAAATCAAGTATTCCTCCACCGCAATTTTCCTGTAATTATCCCCCTAGTTTGGACCTCAAGCAATCCGCCTTCCAAGTCAGGTAAAAACCAGCTAAACCAGCATAAAACCAGCAAAATCGAGCACAAAACCAGCACGAAACCAGTGAAAACCAGCACAAAACCAGCTACACAAGCATAAAACCTGCAAAATTCAGAAGAAAACCAGCCAAATCCAGAACAAAGCCAGTAAAATTCAGCACACAAAATCAGCAAAATTCAGCACAAAACATAGGGGGATGGTTGTGGGTAGTATCTTGAAAGGGAGGGGGATAGAGGGTACGATAGGGGGATACAGGGCACGGTAGGAGGATGGTTGTGTGTAGAATCTCTAGTGACCCGGTAGGGGGCCAGAGGGCGCGGTAGGAGGGTTGTTGTGTGTAGTATCTTGAGTGACCTGTAGAGGGTTAGAGGGCGCGGTAGGGGGATGGATGTATTTTGAGTGGTAGGGGGAGTGTCTCTTTAGTTGTATTCCTTTTAAGAGCTTGAAACACTCGAGCTGCTCGCTCCGGTGCTTAGTCGCCCCCGATTTACAGGGAACAGATGCGTGGTGCAAGAAACACTTTTCGAAAGGAATAAGCGCGTAAAGCCCCGGAGCTGTTCCGGAGCTTCTCTTAGGTGTGAAAGGAATACAACTTTTGTCTTGTCTCTGTTTTGGTCCAAAACCCCCGGATACTACCTACTCAGCTTTTGTCCAAGAACCAAAAAAGAACAGAAAATTAGCCAAGAAACTAGAATCAAAATGGAAGAACAAAGATTTAAAAAAAAGTGACTTAAGCACGGAACCACACGAGATAAGAACATACAATAGGGAAATATCGAAAGCCATTAGAGAAGACATATGGAAATACAAAAATGAACAAATAGTGCGAATCATATGAGAAAATAAAAGTAAAAGAATCATCAGAAGAAAAACCGTAAATGGCAAACGAGAACTATTCCAGTTCAAAGACAGGAACGGTAATACAGTAACGGACAGGGATAAACTTTTACGGACTGTAGAAGAGTTCCATACAATGTCAATAATATTATATTGACGTCAGACAAAGCCAGCAAGAGAAGAACCATGGCAAAATGTACAAAACCAAGGCTCCAAAGACATACCCGACATTTCTCAGGAAGAATCGCATCAGGCACTCCATAAAATGAAAAACGACAGCGCTCTTGGAGAAGACGGAGTGGTAACAGAGGCTATAAAACTCGGTGAGACAATTTTGATGAATAAAATCTCTTCAATTTGTGCCTGGACAACCAGGATACCCCAACCTTATGGAAAAACTGAACTACTATACAGGGTGTCCAAGATAATCATGGGAATCTCGTAAACGGTAGTAGATACGGCAATGATTAAATGGGAAAAATGTTGCGCAATTTAACGGTCAATAAAATAGTGCTTTGACATTTGAAAAATTCTGAACATTTCCCCAGATATCCGGAATTTGAGGAGATATTTCAAAATAAATGTCACTTCATCGTTACCACTTTTCCTACTATACGAGATGACATTATCAATTTTTAAATTTGACGTTTCGTTTTTGGGCCACCATCATAAACTTCATTTTTTTAAATACGGATCAATATTTGCTATTTTAGATTTTAAGGGCTCCTGATGTCCCAAAATCAATGACGTATTGCACTTATTCGAAAAATTTATATTATTGGCACTTTCTATAAGAACTTAATGTGTTAGAGAGAGACAAAGAAGAGAATTTCGGTAGGAAATTACTAAAAAGTAGAAAAGATTTTTTCTAAAAAATGCGATAGGTACGTCATAGATTTTAGGACATCAGAAGCTCTTGAAATCTGAATTAAAAAATCCAGGGTCGTATTAAAAAAATAAAGTTGATGATGGTGGCCCAATGACGAAATGTCAAATTTCAAAATTGATAATGTCATCTTGTAGAGTAGGAAAAGTGGTAACGATCAAGTGACATTTATTTCAAAATATCTCCCCAATAAGCTCAGGAAATAGGTATTTATGCAACAAGTGTGTAAAGTGAATCTTTTTTCACGAATGTAAATTTTGACACACTAGCCGACAATCACATGAGTGAAAAAAGGTGCTTTACACACGTATTGCATAGACCATTTTCTCTACTACCAATAAAATATGTGTTACATTTAGTCAAATACTTTATGGACTAGTGCGTAAAGTATTTTCACTTTACCCACTAGTGGGTGAAGTAATTTACCAGAAAAAAACTAAATTGAAAATGTCGACATCTGTCATTGATATTAGGTACTTCAGGCACTAGTGTGTGAGTGAATTTCTTCACGCGCTAGTGCATGAAGTGACGTTTTACGTCTTTTGAATAGTGCGTAAAGTCAATACTTTACGGGCGGTAGTAGAAAAAAATAAAATCGATTTCGCAAAATTCCGGTTTTTATCCGGATATCTGGGAAAATATTCAAAATTTTTCAAATGTCAAAGTACCGGGTGATTAGCCAGCCACACACGAAGATTTTGGCGCGCAAGTTTGGAATGTACCGTTCCAAAAGTCGCAAGATAAGTGTCAGTTAGTGGAGTGTCACAATAACAGGTTTTGCGCGTTCTGACAAGCTTGGCGCGCAAATCGCAGGTGCAAGAGTTAACTGCACATAAACGTAAGCTTCTTGTTGTTTTTCTGGAATTTGAATTTTCGATATGGGTGACAGTCAAAAAGTACTTAAGTATGATATTTAATAGAAATTACCATAGACTAATGGATTAGGTTTAATTAATTAAGCAAATAACCCTTAAAATGTAAAGGGGATTCAAGAAAAAAAAATCATAGTACTTATATACACATATATCTAGGTATAACTACAATTTTATCGCCTATATAAGATAGAGCTGATTCGTTCCCCAAAAAAGTTTAATTTATCGAAAAGGTGGTATATGACAATATATTGCCCTTTCTTCCAACCATTTTTTTGACCAAGTGGATCGTTTTTTCTTTTTTTGACTTAATTGTAAAGAATATGCATACAGCATAGCACATGCAATAACTTTTCTTTTTTTTTTTTTATTGAGTGGAAACATAATTACTAGTAAATTTACAAAAACAGTTAGTACACCTCGTAAAATTCACACACTCTTAGCAAAACTGTTAGAATTTCTAAAATGCCAGATGCCGTTCCAAATCTTTTCGATTTAAGACATTTCTAACCCATTAACGAAACACTTTGGAACGTCAGACTAAAATCTGTAGGCTAAACCCGCATGTAATTTTTGAACGTTTGCGGGCAAAGACGCTCATATGCGTGCCGTTCCAAACATGTACATCCAGAACGCCCCGCATCTACGCGCGTTATAAACTTTTCGTGTGTGGCTGGCTATTGTCTATATTTTGCACCCACACCTATCTCATCTGTTTGAAGAGATACCCAGAAATGTCAAATGTGAATTTGTAGGTAATATCAGAAAGTTTTCAATGAAGTTAGTTACAAGTATACAGGATGTCCCAAATTCGAGGGTGACCATTGAGATATCGGAAACTATAAGAGATACGAGGTCGGTTAAAGTATGGCAAAGTTGCGCAATTTTATGACCAATAAAATGCCGCTTTGAAATTTGAAAAATTCCGAATAGTTTCGAAGTATTTGGAAAAAACCGAAATTTTCCAAAATCATTTTTATTTTTTCCTTAGTCTATTTGAAGAGCAATTTCAAAATAAATGTCACTTCATCATTGTCATTTTTTCCTCTTTAAAACATGTTGCTACCAAATTTCAGATTCGACGTTTCGTCTTTGAGCGGCCATCATCAACTTTATTTTTTCGAATACGATCCTGGATTTTTTATTCCAGATTTTAAAAGCTTCTCATGTCCCAAAACCTATGACGTATCGCATTTATTCGAATTTTTTTTTTTATTTTTTTAGTAATTTCCTACCAAAATTGTCTTCTCTGTCTCCCTCTAACACATTTAGTTCTTATGGAAAGTGCCAATAATATAAATTTTTCGAATAAATGCGATACGTCATGGGATTTCGGATATCAGAAGCTCTTAAAATCTGAAATAAAAAATCCAGGTCCGAATTTGAAAAAAAAAGTTGATGATGGCCGCCTAAAGACAAAACGTCAAATCTGAAATTTGGTAACAGCATCTTATGAAGGGCAAAAAGTGACAATGATGAAGTGAAGTTTATTTTAAAATTGCTCTTCAAATAGACTCAGGAAAAAATAAAAATGATTTTGCAAAATTTCGGTTTTTTCCAAATATCATCGAAAGTATTCGGAATTTTCCAAATTTCAAAACGGTATTTTATTGGTCATAAAATTGCGCAACTTTGCCATAATTTAACCGACCTCGTATCTGTTATAGTTACCGATATCTCAATGGTCACCCTCGAATTTGGGACGCCCTGTACAGATTGTGTCACAAAAGTGCGGCGAAGCAAAGTTATACTTTTTTAAATGGAAAACCCCGTATACTATTGTCCCATTGGATTAGCCTTTCAAAGTTGATTCCAAATATACTAGGTTGTTTGGGTTTATTCCTCATAGTCCAGCCTCTGAATATTCCATTTTGAAGAAATAAAATGGATGTTTTAAATGAATGATTACCTTGATATTTTGCTGATGGTTTTTATACTTTTTTAATAAAATATGCAATTATTCCACCCCTTTTTGTCCTATTTTTTCCTGGACTATAAGGCATAAACCTAGTATATTTGGAATCAGGTTTGAAAGGCTATTCCAATGGGACAATAATATACGGGATTTTCCATTTGAAAAAGTAAAACTTTGCTTCGCCACACTTTTGTGACACACCCTGTATACTTGTAACTAACATCATTGAAAACTTGTGGTGTGGGTGCAAAATATAGACAATCACCCGGTTCTATTCTATTGCGCGTTAAATTCTGCAACTTTTTTCCCATTTAACCATTGCCGTATCTGCTACCGTTTATGAGATTCCCATGATAGACATCCTCATCTTGAACACCCTGTACTATATCCGTAAATACTCCATAAAAAGGGAGATAAAACAAGCCTGGAAAATAACAGACCAAATAACTTGCTCAACCACTTGTAAAAGTTATATACCGTTTTAATAAACAGGCTAGAATCAAAATTCGAGCTCCTTCATCCAAGAGAACAAGCTGGTTTCCGAGATCGCTACGGCACCTACAATGTTCAAAAACCCTTATCGAAAAATCTATCAAATATTGGAAAAATAGAGGTATTAACATTATCGGGAAAAACTTAGCCATCTCAGATTCGCGGACAATATTGTACTCAATCCCGACAACTTACGAGGGGCTGATATTATATTCCAAGAACTGACAAACACTACACAAAAAGTAGGTAGGCCTAAAGATCAATTTTGAAACGCGTCCGCCAATGGCAGAGAATTTTAGGTGCTGCAAGAAATTGAATAGCAACTGGATATGCGTGGTCTGTAGTAATGTCCTCCATGCAAGCTGCCTGAAAAGGACAAAGTATTACAAAACCGTGAACAAAAACGTCATACATTATTCAGTCACTTGCAGAGACTTAGCTGTGAAACTAGTAAGGAAGAAACTCGAAATAAATCTTTTTTATGCCTCGTGTGAGATCTGCGGGCGGAGTAGGAACAGAGAAACAACCACATTATGCGCTTCAAGCGAAATGCGACCAATTTACTGGAAGTCGCATCGGAAATGGAGTCTAGCTTTCTGAAGGAAATGGAAGCATGTAAGAAATGTCAGACCTATAACTTCAGTTAAAACAAAAGGATGTCATAATTGAAAGTTACGAGAATAAGAACTTCGTAAACTATGAGACGCAAACAACATTAATAAGGCATTCCGTTTTGACTCAGACTTTGACCTCAAAAACTACACAGAGTTCTCAATCCGAGAACAACTTCATATGTTCTGGAAAATTCTGGTTTAATTGAAAAGCAGCCAGAGACTTATCTGGCCGGTGTCCGACTATTGGTAATAATGGGCAGCAGAGATAGTGTAAGGAACATACCATACTTTTTAAAACAAAATGTCTATTCTAAAGTGGCTATCGATATCAACTATCAGTATTCAATCGAACCAATTACACTGGCAGAAATGGCGGTAAAGGGCCAAATTTTATGCAAAAATTTTACAAAGAATAATCATATACTGCTTTTGGAAGAGAAGCTAACTGGCATCCAAAAGTCTCAACCTTTCCCAAGAACTATCCGGATCCATCAAACGCGCTCCGAGAGGTGTCCTTTCCTGATGTCCACTTGGATAAGGTTATGCCTCCAACCACGCTTAACCGGCCAAATTTTCGATTGTCAAACCTTGCCGAGCCTGTAATATTAGGATAGCAATAACAGAAAAGCAGAAAAGCCTTGAACTAAAGGTTCCGCACTATAATGACATCCACACCAGCCATCCTTCAATAAGATCAACCACAGTCCTCCCGCAGTCGCCCCGGAATAATATTTCACATCAAAATATGCAGTCGCTGATAAACAAATTGAATATTATACTTAGCGCAATGTTGAAAGACGAACACCCAGAAATACAAGTGGTCTGTATCACAGAACACTGGTTTAAGCAAGGCCAGGAGATAACGGCCATTCAGCGAATTTGATCCTTCTGCAGAGGAAGACATGTTGATGGTGGGGTGATGATTTTTGCACGACTGGGTTTACATATGGGAAGTTTATGGGCACTGAAATTGAATTTGAGTATGCAGCAGTATTATAGTTTTGTATCTCTACAGATCACCGGATGGTAACTTGTAAAACTTTCTGGAGCATTTTTACAATATCTATGATGAAATTATTGCGTAGTTTCCAAAACATAAGCTCATTGTAAATAGCGATTATAACAAACATCTCGGAAGAGAAGATCGCGAAAAAGCAGCTTTCGAGGAAGTGCTAAATTCATTCCAGTTTGCATTAACAGTAGATCAACCAACACATTTTAGAAATAAGCCTCCAGCAATTTTAGACAATATTCTGGTTTAAAACACAGATGATATTCTAAAGAAAACAGATAATGATTACGGGTTCTCTGATCATATTGGGCAGACTATAACTTTGAGGTGTCACGACAAGGATGATTTCAGTAACAACACAATCACAAAAGCGCATATACCAATAATGAAAATTTCACCAAACAAATTGAAAATTAGAACTGGAACACTGTCTATGCTAAAACTAATGTGCATGAGGCTCTTGCTGAATTCAGCTCACTCTTTTATGGAAACTTTACACAATATAATATCCGCTCAGAACAGTTAAAAGTGCAAAACAACCATTTAAAGGGTGGTTAACCAGGGGTATAAGACTATCGTGCAAAAATTATCCTCGAAAATCATTACTTTTCTTCAGATTTTCTTAGAGAATGTGAAAGTACACCAAGATTCTAGAAAGTCTAATTACAAACCTATACTTCAAATCAAGAATAGAAAACTCTAACAAAACTCACAGCATGAAGCGCTGGGAATGCTGGAAGTGGAACAGGGGAAATCGTTTTCGTTTTCTATTTAACCTTAAATTTTTTCTAGATATTTCATTCTAATTGCATTAAAATTGGCCTGTAAGATGTTGACTTGCCAGACCGGTATGTCTACTACACAGTTTCGGCTATCCGCGAGTTACCTATGTCACCAACCAAGATCAGAAAACGCTAACATAGCATCTCTTGTTTCTTTATACAGTGACCTACATAATGTTTGCTACATTTGGGGAAATTTTTTATTTGAAGGATATGGAATTTTTTCTTATCTGCGAGTGATCCTGCATGTCCGATAACCTAAAAGTACATTTTGACATTGGTCACGTGATCTCTGTTGTGGCGGCAAATTCGCAAATTTAGATATGGAAACGCGAAAAGTGATGTTAGATGGCAAAATTTCGGAAAAAGTTATTGGAACGATGTTTTAGGGCTGTGCAAAATTTGGAGGAAAAACAACAAAAACAGGAAATTACTTGTTTTTCGCCATGGATCGCCCAGTATCTCCTTATCGCGCTCTCAAAAAAATAAATCAAGTACTCCTCCACCGCAATTTTTCTGTAATTATCCCCCTAGTTTCGATCTCAAGCAATCCCCCTTCCAAGTCAGGTGAAAACCAGCTAAACCAGCCAAATCCAGAACAAAACCAGTGGAAACCAGCTAAACCAGCAAAATCGAGCACAAAACCAGCACGAAACCAGTGAAAACCAGCACAAAGCGTGCTACACAAGCATAAAACCTGCAAAATCCAGAACAAAACGAGCAAAATCCAGAACAAAGGCAGTAAAATTCAGCACACAAAAGCATTCAGCATAAAACATACGGGGATGATTGTGTGGGAGAACAGAGGTGTTAACATTGATGGGGAAAGACTTAGCCACCTCAGATTGGGGGATGATGTTGTACTCATTTCCGACAACTTTCGAGAGGCTGATATTACTGCTACACAAAAGGTAGGCCTAAAGATCAATTTTGAAAAAACAAAAATCGTGACTAATTTTAATATAGTACCCAACAAGTTTATAAAGGTCGATAATAACGAGATAAATATGGTGCAAAGCTACATAATATATCTGGGTCACGAAGTAAAGGCCCCTACAGACTGCGTTTTTGTTTGACGGTTTTGTTCGACGAGCAAATCTGGTCGAGCAAAAACGACGAATCACAGTTGCACACAGACCTCGGTTTAGTTTGGCGAACATCAGTCATGTTGGAAAGCTTTTAATTTTTTTTAAATTTCAATAATGTGAAATTACGTAGCTACGCACCACACACCACACAAAACCGTGGTTTTTGAAATTCGTAGGCCAAACACTTCAGATTTGTTGACATATCGAACATATCCGACGGACAAAATCAGATATTTGCATCGGTTTTGTATGCCAGCAAAAACGTTCATTTCTCGCACACACACTTCGGTTTTGCGTCGTTTTTGCTGGACCAGATTTACTCGTCGAACAAATCCGTCCAACAAAAACGCAGTCTGTGGGGCCCTTAAGGATTGCTAGAGATAACCAAACAGCAGAATCACTGAGGAGAATAACATTGGGATGGCAGCATATTGCAGACGTCAAGATGTCTACAAAAAATAATGTCTCAATTACACTAAAACGGAATGAAAAGCTTTCAACATGTGCGTCCTCCCTGTACGCACTTATGGTGCGGAGACTCTAGCCCTGACAAAGAACGCAACGTAAAATGGAATGCTCGATGCTTGGTATGTCTCAGAGAAAGAATACGAAATGACACCATTCGTAAGAAAACAGGGATAGATGATGTTCTGGAGCGAATAACTACAGCAAAATGGAGATGGGCAGGGCATATTGCAGGATTAAACGACCAAAATCCTGGAATAGCCGCCAAGAGCAGACAAGCGAAGCCGAGGTCGACCGCCCACCATATGGATCCATGATATGAAAAGGATTAGCACCAACTGGATAACAATCGCGCAGGACAGGAAAAAATGGAAATGTCTCGAAGAAGCCTATGCCCAGCAGTCGACGAACCATGGCTAACTGATGAAGATGATTATGTTATGTTTGGTTGCAGCACAATCCGGGTTTGCATCTGTTGGTTCTTTTCCCAGCATTGAGAAACACTTAATTTTGGACGTCGTTTCTGCGAAATCGCATTTGGAATTTTCCGGTCTTCTTTCTCCTTGGGTTGGTGTTTGGAATCTGAATGATCTTTGTTGCTCGGGTCTTTTTTTGTAGAACTTTCCACACGACTGAATTTAAGTATTTCATTTATATGGGTCGGAAGAATATTCAAAATAAGACGTAAGGGACTATTTGGTTAATTTTCTGAAACAATTATGAGGAAGATATTGAAGGGAAAGAAATTGCAATATTTCAAATATTACGCCATATTTTTTATCAATCGATATCCTCATAGCTATCTGATTGACATTTGAACCGAATTGTTATCAATCTGGCAATTTACAAAGCAAAATACGACGTAGAAGCTTCCGTAAATCGGCAACCACATGGCAACAAGGCAAGAAAGCAACCAATAGAAACTGATGGATGGTGATGTCAGCCTCCCACACACAATTTGAATTTCAGATGGAAATTCAAAGGATTTCCTGATTTGTGTAAGTCTTTTAGATAAGCAAATAAGAAAATCATGGAAAAGAGCCTTTGTCTATCCGCCGGTGTTGCCAAGTTTTGTTCGGTTTTCCTACTTACTACCTACCTACTTAGAATATTGTCTTGTGATGTTGCTAAGTTGTGCTCAATGCCTCTGTTTGCTGGGCGGTGCAAATTGAATCACGTTGTTGCCGGATTGTGTTTTTTGTTTTTGTTAGTTACGGTGTGACCGGATTGCAGCAGTTGTTTGATCGTTCTGTACTTTCTCCAGAAGTTGTTGGTGAAGTAATTGGATGGTTAGAAGAAAATTGCCAGCTAACAATTCGTAGTATAAGAAGCCGACTTCAAAATGAAAGGGATATCGTTGTGTCTCAACAGACCAATTCAGTAAACAAAGACACTAATCAGCAGAAAGTTAATGCCGAAAATAATTAACGATTACATAGAATTTACGTTGAAAATTTGTTGGAGTATATCGGAGCTGAAAACAAATATTTTTTGGTGATCAAACAAATTTCAATTTGTATTCGAGGAGAAGTACTGAACGAGCTACAGAGCCCAGTGAAGGTTCCAAACAAAACAGCGGAGGGCCTAATTAACGTATAATTGGTTGCATGTCATCGACTAGATTTAGATTAGATTATTCGGAGAGAAAACGTGAAGCTTTTAGAAGGGATGAGTTTCAAGATAGGATTCGACGATGCCTTAGGGCTTGAGTAAATAACGGTCATAACATGCAAGACATTGTCATTGTTTTGGATAATGCTCCAGCGCACTTCCGGATGGAAGAAATTCTTGATGAAGAAAAGTTTAGAGGGGCTACATTTTTCTCGGCTTGCGCCCTACAGCTTCATGTTTGGAGTGCTGTAAAGTCAAGCATAAAAACGCTAATGCAATAAACATTTTCCGTTCTTATAGCTGGAAATCAAACAGGCGTCTGAGGTATCTAAAAAATCTAGCAGGCATCGTTATTGGACGAATTATTAATGCTGGAATTTGTGCCCGATCATATAGCTATTTCCAGAAACATTATCATGCAATTATGAGACTGACTGGATAGTATGAATCCAGGAACATATTATTCAATTCTACATGTGATTCTTTAAATTTTTGTGATGGAGTAGTTGCCATATTTAGTAGATGTGTCCTAAATATAAACGGCAAATTACGAAATCATCAACGACGACATGGTACTTATTTACAAAAGTTTTGTAAAGCTACTAGTCAGTTGGCGAGAGCATTAGAACAGAAGAGATCAGTCTTAGATGAATATGCGATCAAACATTCAGGTATATAATAATAAACGGTGATTTTAATATTTCTTTTAACAAAAATAGTCAAAAAAAACAGGATTTTGCTGATCTGCTCAATAGCTTCAACCTGTATCAGCAAATATTTCAGAACACAAATGGCGTTAATTGTATAGATAATATTTTTGTTAATTTTGTCGATATTTTTGAGTACCGCACCAATGTGTACGACCCTCTTCTGTCAGACCACTTCGCTGTTGACATTTCAATAAATGTAACACCACGGATTATGGAAACCGAACATAAAAAATATCGCCCATTCACAAGAGCAGGTATGAGGAGTATGCATGAGTGTTTGGAACGGCAGTGTTGGGATTTTATACCCCCGCAGGATGACGTAAACAGCTTGTTCAATACTTTTATGCATACACTTTCTAGAGCAATTAATGCATCTTTTCCTTTAAAAAATTATACTCCTAACAATAACCAAAAAATACAATGGTTTAATGAAGAAATAAAAATCCTACGGGAGACCCTAAGATTTTTTAATGAATTAAATAATAATAGGCCTTCAGCAGAGCTTACAGAATACTTAAAATCTCTTCGAATGAAATAAAACAGACAAAAAAAGCTGCTTATGCAAATTTCATTATCAACTCAAATAATACAGTTAAGGCATCCTGGGAGGTTGTAAACTCTTACAGGGGTGTAAATAGGCATGTGGAGTCAGAACAGGGTTTGACTGCAAATGAATTCAATAGGTTCTTTTCTGGTATAGCCGAGCAGTTACTGTCAGAGACTCCACAATCGGATAGGGACCCGGTGACTTATGTCAATGCAAGGAATGCTTCATCATATGTTCAATTTGCCTTTAAAGAGGTTACTTTTGTGGAAGTTAGAGATGCCATAGATTCACTCAAAAATAAATTTAGTAAAGATATTTATGAAATGAAATCCTTTGATAAAAGCCCTAAAAAATGTTCTAATAATTCCTCTCACTAAACTCTTAAATTTGATTATCAGAAATAGAGTCTTCCCAGTAGCCTTCAAAAATGCAAAGGTTATACCTATTTATAAGAAGGGAGAAAAAACCAATCTAAATAACTACCGCCCAATATCGTTATTACCAGTACTGTCGAAGGTGTACGAATACCTTATGAAAGAACAACTATATGCATATTTTGAAGGAAACAATTTGTTTGCGACTTGCCAATTTGGGTTCAGAGCCGGATCTTCCACCAGCTTGGCCACACTGGATCTGCTCAAATACATAGCGGAGGCCATTGAGGAGGGCCATTATGTTGCTGCAACATATTGTGACCTCTCAAGAGCTTTCGACTGTGTTTCACATGAGGTGCTTATTCGGAAACTTTCTCTTTATGGTCTAGATGGTGGAAGTGTGGCTTTGATGAAAAGTTACCTGGAGGGCAGGCAGCAGAAAACTACCTACAATGGAGCTACTTCTAAAAACTGGGAAGAAGTCAGACATGGTGTGCCCCAGAGTTCAATTTTGGGGCCACTACTCTTCCTCATATACAGGGTGTCCCAGAATATGTGGGCAATCTCTCGGATTCAGATAGAACACAAAAAAATAACATGACAACATCCTATAAAAAAAAATTCCTACGGCCCCCCCTACAAAGTTACGTGCCCCTAAAGGACGCCTCTGAAAATTGGTTTTTTGTTGATAACTTTCAAAATACTCCGAGTAATTTTTTTTCTTTTAATATGATGGATATAATATAAGACCCCTTAAAATGGACCCTCTCAAACACACTTGACCAATCTAGTTTGCCAGGGACGGACTAGCTTTAACGCAATAATGACACTGAGGAAATATTAGTAGAAAGGATTAATTTTCACTGTCGCGAAATAAGGGCTAATATTGAAGCATTGTCGAGAGTCGAACAATCTCTCATTAAAATAGGTATGGAATGCATAAGATTAGAAGGATTTCATGTTGACTCGACATAAAAAATTATTTATTAAAAAACCATTAATACACTAAAGCA
Organism: Ceutorhynchus assimilis; assembly: GCA_917834065.1. Classification (NCBI taxonomy): domain Eukaryota; kingdom Metazoa; phylum Arthropoda; class Insecta; order Coleoptera; family Curculionidae; genus Ceutorhynchus; species Ceutorhynchus assimilis. The sequence goes on from OU892284.1 coordinate 23,869,633, forward strand.
GATTTTTCTCGAAAGCAGCTCATTTTTTCGACATCGAATAGGAGTACCTTTTTTCTAGTTCAAGGTTGAAACTATCTAAAAATATTATTGCTATGCCTATATCATACAGGGTGTAAAAAAAATAGCATTATTGTGTTAAAGCTAGTCCGTCCCTGGCGAATTAGATTGGCCAAGTGTGTTTGAAAGGGTCCATTTTAAGGGGTCTTATCTAGTATTCATCATATTAAAAGAAAAAATTACACGAAGTATTTTGAAAGTTATCAACAAAAAACCGATTTTCAGAGGCGTCCTTTAGGGGCACGTAACTTTGTAGGGGGGGCCGTAGGAATTTTTTTTTATAGGACGTTGTCATGTTATTTTTACGCGTTCTATCTGAATCCGTCCCACATATTCTGGGACACCCTGTATATAAATGATATAAATAACGCATCACCAGATACAAAGTTTTTACTGTTTGCTGATGATACGTCAGTCATTCAGAAAGGGGTAAACCTGGAAGAATTGAGAGTAAGCATGAATGCAAAGATGGATGATCTAAAGAGGTGGTTCGTTTCCAATAAACTAACTTGAAATGAAACAAAAACTGTGAATATGGCGTATCGACTGAGAGAAATAAATGAAAATGTCGAGGAAGTGAAATTTCTTGGAGTGTATTTTGATCCTATACTGAAATTCGAAATTCATGTGAACCACACAGCAGAACGACTAACTAAAAGTATTTTTCTGCTGAAAAACTTGTCTCGTGTGCTTCCAGAAGGCGCATTAAAACAAACATTTCATGCATTGTTCCAGTCCGTCGCTGTCTACAGTATCCTGACATGGGGGCATTCAGCACATGCCAAACGCATATTTGCACTGCAGAGAAGGGCCGTGCGTATTGTGGCGGGGCTCGGATATAGAGATGATGTGAGGGAAGTTTGTTCAGTTAAAAATCTTGACAATACCAAGCCGGTATATCTATGAATGTGTTCTTTACTGTAGGAAAAACATTGAATATTATAATAGCAATAGCTCTTATCATGATTACTTAACTAGAAAACTAGACGTGGAGATAATATAAGGGTCGTTTTTCACAGATTGGAACGATCTCGTGTATCAATCAATTATAATTGTCCTGTATTTTACAACAAACTGCCAAATCATGTTAAGAGTATGTCTCAAAAATCTTTTGATGCCTACGTGAAACAGCACCTCATAGAGGGGGCCTATTACAGTATGGAGGAATTCCTGGACACAGAAATATTTTAAATGTAATGTACTTTATGTGTTTCATGTATTTTATTTAGTATACGCTTTTCTTATTTCGTATAAATTGAGTGTTATGTTAGTATTTTTTATCTATTGTACTATTGACGTGTAAAAACACTATATTTTGTGTAACTTATGAATAAATTTGAAATTTGAAAAAATTTGAAAAATTTCACGAGAGATCTAGGTAGAGAAGTAGGTATTTTCATAAAGGCCTTATTTGGCTCTCTAAATTAAATTAAATGGTTTTTAAACGTTGTTTTCCTATCTAAAATAAAGTTTACTTGATACATAGGCACATTACAAGTTACCTAATATCAGTATTTTCACTTTTTTGCAAGAGAACGATAAATAAATCATATACTATCTACAAATTATAACCATTAAATGTTCACAAACTCACTGTTGACCGTACTAAACTTGCTTCAGTATTCTTACGCATCTTCGCACGCTTCACCGGCTCCTGGCGTTGCATATTGGCTGCCTAGCAAATTCCACGTGCACGTTTGCCAAAAATGCCAAATTGTGAAGATTTTAAAAGAATTTTGTGAAATATTATGCGATATACGGCTGAAATTCCTCGGAATACCCTCGAAATACCATCGAAATTCCCCGAAATACCCCTAAATACCCCTAAATACCCCGAAATTCCCCAAAATTCCTCGAAATACTTTGAAATACCTTGAAATTCACCAAAACACCTCGAAATTCCCCTGAAATTCCTTGCCTTTGTACACTAAAATACCCCAGTGGTTTCCCCCTCGGGTAATATTGTCTACACACAAGCCTGCTTGGGTTACACACTGTATATGAATTTAATAATGAGTTAATTGCAAATCGACAAAACACACGACGTAATTAACCTGATTAATTGTGATGACACAAGCAAGAAACGGATATAAATTGCGATGCGAGCCATATCAAAGGCAGACTTGAACCAGCGTCGATACCTTTAGTTGAGAAAGCTCCTCTGGACTCAAGTCTTACCTTCAGTTGGGAAAGCCACTCTGGGTATCTTCAGCCCCACCGTTGTCCAGTTCAGGTACCTTTAGTTGGGAAAGCTCCTCTGAACAAGGCATAAGAGTCTAGCTACAGTTGTGTAGCGAATAAACCGACAGTCCCTCAACCAGCTTTGACGACGTATGGCCCCCAATATGGACCTTACCGTTAAAAGGGTCATGCATCCTATAGGATTAGGATATAATATGTAAGGGACGTATTAGGCAAATAGATACTTTTTATATTTCTTGAGCGAGTTTCTCTCCGTCAACCCCCAAAGCTACAACACCCATGTCAACCCTGAAAAACAGGCGATTGTGACAATATACAAATTGGATTTCGTGTGGGGATTTGCTTAGTTTAGATATCCTTACGATTTCCGCCATTTTTCAAATCTGATGGGCACACACCCTTGTCTAATTTTCAATCTATTGGAATATAGGTATTATTATGCACCAAATATTTTGTCAGTTTTCAAGAAGATTTAAAAGTAGTATTGTATATGCATTTGACTTTTGCCATAATACATAGTGAGTAGGTATGTGTGTAAAATTCATCTCACATAGAAAGAAGACAGTCATAATATATCTACTAGATTTTTAGTAGCGGTCGTAGGTAATACTTCTTTAGGGCTTCAAAAACTCTTAGCTTTTTTTTCCTTTCCAAATAGAATTGAAGACATATACAAACAATAGAACCCACCCAACATATTGTCTACAGCTAACTGGAAAATATGGCTATGGCAAGCTACTTACTATTACAATAATTATCCGCGCTGGTTGATATACGACGCGATATAGCTGCTTATGGTTGACTTTTTTCGAAAACAATAACATACTGACATACACGGGTATCTAATGGTTGTTTTCGTATGGGAGGCGCATTATCTTTAGTCTATTGTTCCCTAATAGAAAACCGCTCTAAGCTTGGTTGTTAGTAGTTGTTACATAAAAACTGGATGGTGAACAGTTACGGCTCGCGGACATTTTTTTAGAAAGGCAAAAGTGTGTATGGGCTTATGAAAAGAAGGAAATCCGAAATAGGGCAAGACGATATTTTTTTTCCTGTCAATTTATTAGACGATTCAATAACTGTCTTGTCTTATAATCTTTTCTCTCTCAATTACAGAAAGGTCGGAACTTAATTTTGTCCTAATTTTGGAAAAATACATTTTTTTTTCAAACAATTGTAGACGATTCACCCAATTAAGTCAAGTTTCAACAAACACATCTTGAAAATAGTAATTAAGTAGGTAACACATAACTAAACGCTTTTTTTCCACAGATTCAGGCTCTAATTAAGCGTAGATAATTTAATGAGCTTAACCAATCTCGGATGCCGTTAATGCTGTTCTAATCTAAACTACCCATATACGCCCAAAGTAATCACATTAGACGATATTTCTACCATTTTAAGGCCTATATTCATCTGTCAGCGGTGTTAATTGTTAATATTTCCATTGCTACTACTACTTACTGCAGGCCACTAATAAACCAGCTGAAAATGTCGTTTCATTAACCCAAATTGCGTGTCCTCAAGTGTATCGGCAGACAGACGATGGCAAAAACAAAAAAAATTAAATTCCGCTTAAATGGATGGACAAATTGTGATTGCTTTACTTAAATAACTTCGAGAATAATTATTGTTACGGTAAATACAAATTAGATGAACGTAAATAAGACTTTCGGAAATAAGTTTTGTCAGCGCACATCATCGCAAGGATAATAACTATTGTGTTAAACCATAAATGAGTAGGTAGAGATAAATTCATTTCATATAAAAGGTGATCTAATCTGAAGTAGACTGTTTCTGCATTTATCACTTGATAGAACTCTGTACAATTATTCCAGCTTTCTTCGTTAATTATTGCAACTTGTTGAATATTATTGAATGCTGTTTCATGGTTTCATCACAAAACAATAAATTATCAGTCAGTGTGTTTTTATTTGATGAATCATTCATCCAAGGCAAATCCAGTATCCTTAGCTGGTATCGTTTTCAAATTTCTTCAATTTCTTACTCTTTGTTATCTTCTTGAGCAAGATATGCCCCAGTTATATTTTTTCCATCAAAATTACAAAATAATTAGCAGTAACTTGTCATCACAAAGTGTAGATGTCCGATTTTTTCATCCTTGTACCTCGCAACGCCTTTGGATTTCAATCTAAGCTGTCGGCCCTAGTTGAAAGTAAGTTATTATTATAAAATTATTCAAAATATCATTGCGATCGAACTGGTTTATCTTCATATTCAAGAGTCCGGTGCCCATGGCGCTTATTTCCTCTTCCTCCATATTACCATCTTGCTTAATGACGATGGGCATCGGTCCGTTGTTGTTGCTGTTGCCTCCGATTCTTCTTCGTTTCTTCTTTTTACTTTTATTTTTTTCACTTCCTCGTGGTTCTCTTTGAGCCGCGGCGATATAAATTAATTTGCGAATTGCCCGTGGGTGTATATTAACATTACGATTTTATTGCATATCAAGGTAGTTCGCTGCAACGCTACTTATATTCTGTAGTGTAGCAGCCGGAACAGGTAGTGTAAGTGAAGTATTTCTTTGGGTTCTGTACTAGCAAAAACGCTAATAAAATAATATAATGACTGGCCATAAACGTCTTCAAAATAACTTATTTGAAATGAAATTAGTAACTGAAGTACCCACATATTAGATAATTTGATATAATGTAATTAATATTTGATGCTGCGGGCTTTGAAATACTTCATTGACTTTTATAGGATTTGGTGCCAATGTGGTTACAAAGGCCAATTTTTGAAGGCTGCAATATAAGCCATTTCAAAAATCAATAAAATAAAATGCTCCATTAGGCTTGCATTATAGGTTAATTTCTCTGTGTTGTTCTAATTGCATGATGTTCTCATACTGATAGTATACCTGGAGATCGATAATATTTTCATTAATGTGTAATACTTCCCAACTCTGTAAGTTAGAAGCAATTTCGTGCGCCAGGGGCAATAGACAGATACAGACCTATGAGTGTAATTCAATAATTTAAAACAATCATGTTGTAGTTGAGTGGTATATATTACCTACACTGTTTATTTTGCTCTTAAGAAATTTTGAGTTTAAAGTGGTAAAAACTCTGCAAAAATGTGTGGTTTTTGGAGAAAATGTAGAATGTAGTGTCCTCTATGTGAAAATCAGGTTAGAAAAATAAATTTACCAGAAAATTAGTTAGAAACTTGAAATAAACGTCCCATATTATTGTATTGTATTATACTAATAAAAGAACGGTAGTTAGTCATCAACTATAAACGCACAGGCCAAACTACTTAACCTAAAGTTATGAAACTTGGAGGACGTATTGGGTTTACGACGTAAGCTCTCGCTAAGAAAGGATTTTTGAAAATTTCACCCCTAAGGGGGTTAAAATAGGGGTTGAAACATTAAAAAAATTTCTGTATCTCGGAAACGGGAAGTCGCAAAGATCTGAAAATTGGCATATAAATTCTACCAACAAAATAAGTGAACAATTATTTCAGGGTTTTTTGAAATTTTAACTTGGAGTAGAGAAAAAGGGGTAATTTGATGTCGAAAGGGGGTGAAGGGATTTTCTTTATCTCGGAAACGAAAAGTCAAAGATGTTTAAAAATTGATATGTAGACTCTACTAATAAAAAAGAAGACCCGTGTATCAGCGTTTTTCTATTACCTCTCCTATTACCCCCCTATGTCCCCCATCATCATAAAAAAATGAGCTCCAAAAATATGGGTTGTGGGGTATCAAACTGAAGGAAATAGAGCACGAAATTTAAAAAAAGTGTTTCGTATTTGTTTTTCTATTTTCTCTCTTATCACCCCCCTTCATGATGAAAAAATTGTTCCTCCGAAAATATATAGGTTGTGTAGTATCAAACTGAAGGAAATAAAGCAGGGGCACCTAACAAGGAGAAACATACTCACAAATAATAAGGAGAATTGACAACGCACAGAGTATACATGTTAATTCTAGCATGCCTACTCTAATCATAAAACCTAAAGCTAAACAAAGCTCCGAGAAAAGAAAAAATGAATTACAAACAAAAATAAACCCTGTCCAGTTAAAAGTGGAAATAAAAAAATTGAAAAAAGCCATGAAAATGTTATTGAGAAATGAACCATCAAGCAGGACATAGGGCTTTTGAAAAACGAGGGCCAATATGTCATAGATACTCTAAAATTGAGGATGCCACGGATCAAAATAATACGGTACACTGGTAACAAATCAGCAGAAGAGATTGAAACGTCAATAATGGTTCAAAATAACTGGATAAAGCAGAACGATAAACTTAAAATGACATATATAAAAAAAAAACAATTCTAAACGCCAGTCAACAGTGCTTGGCGAATGTTCACCAGAATTATTATACAAAATTATTGATGCTAGTAAAATTTGCATTGATTGGGAAAGATTTTCTGTTTATGAGGACCTTAATATAACCAGATGCTATAACTGTCAGGGCTATCGCCATAAAGGTAGCACATGCAATGCGACCCAAGTATGATGTGGAAACCGTTCTGGTGAACATGATTTCAAGGAACGTTCTAGACAAGAGATGGCTTGTGGAAACTATATTTCCACAAATAACCACTACAACACAAAATATGATACAAATCATGCGGCATTCGATGCTAGCTCTCCAACCACTATAACTACTATTTAAAAATAATGAGAACGGAATGATTATATGGGTTCATCGTATTGGTCCAGCTGCAGAATGGAAAACTCTTAGATATAATAAACCTAGATAGTCAGACGCATACAGGAAAACCAGTGGATAGTGAAGAACTGCATAAACAATTAAATAATGAAAAAAAACTGAGTGTTTTGTGTATCAATGAGTCTGTTTCTGCAGAAATCACAAACCAGTCAGTGCAAATTTCGTTGGTTGAAAACAATCAGAAAACTAGTCTCAATCCTTAGTCTCAATCAATGAAATTTACTCTGACTGGTTTGTGATTTCTGCAGAAACAGACCTATAATCAGGAGTGTTAACAGAAACATGGATAGCTTATGATTAGACGTTTTGATTTGTCAATAGTAGATGTAATAGTTTTAAAAGGAAACATAAATGGGTACGCAATATCATATGCAGATGACACAGTTTTAATTTTTAAAGATAAAACATGGGAAGGGGTTAGGTGCAAAATGGTCTAACTTTGGTAAAGAATTGGCTACAAACATTAATTTTACAAAAACCAATTATATTGCTTTTCCATTAACACATGCTAACAGACCTCCCTTTACATCAATAGCAATAGATACACAAATTATCAACGAGGTTGCACCTACTAAGTATCTTGACATTGTGATCGACCAATTTCTCAAGTGGAAACCTCATATAGATTAGGTGTTAGATAAAATTGCAAAATTAATGTATACATTTTTATCTAAACTGCTGGACAGTTGCTTTGCAACATGGAAAATTTTACCCAAATTCAAATCTCGATATTTGCGGAACGGAAAGAGATATCGAGTTGCGGTATTCGGGAGGTTCTTGACCAACTCTTTGAGAACACGCACAAGATTTGACCAGTATATTTCTTTCATTTATCCACTTGTACAGGGTGAGTAAAGGAAGTCATGTTTTTTTAGCAAAGTTTGGAGCTATGCCAGATTCTGAATTTTTGATCTTGGAAATTTTTATATGCATCTTTTTGATCTTTGGACTATCTCAAAAAAAGCAATTTCTCAAATTTTTTGGAAGTTGGCTATAATGCAAATTATCGAATTTTTAAAAAAATGTTACATTTATCCCTAAAAAATTGACTTTTTCGGGGTTTCGCTTGAGAATGGGTATTTTTTCATATACTTTTGTATGAAGTGGAATTTCTTGGCCCCGAGAAAAGATTGAAGCACTTATTAGACGTATTGCCTACAGTGGCGTGCAGAAAAAAGTTGCTTTTGACATTATGTAATAAAACCCGAATTTATAAATTAAATTATACTATGCAATTAAACAGCTTAGTGAACAAATCCAAGTTATTACTTTTGATACAGGAGTGTATCCCAGTGGCGTAAAACCAAGAGCATCTTTTAGTTTGGTGGGAAGAACTTAAAAATTGGTATTTTTCAAAATGCTATGATGCTGGTCTACACTGCTGTTCATCTTTTATCTGGAATTTTTTAAGCTTGTTATTTAGCATTGGCGTACCCGCTTGGATAAAAGGGTATTTTGTTGGATAATTTCCCACAATAGATGTCTTTCGGCTCGACCTTGTTTTTTTTTTTTTAGGCTTACGGATTATTTTTTTTAACATGCAATTGTGCAATTGATGTGCGCCCTGAGAAGTAATGCAGACCGCCTTATACACAATAGTCAGTGTTGTAGGAGATACCGTTATTGCTGCGCGATAGACTGGTAGATACCTTCTGAGGTACGCGTCCACTAAGCGGAACAGGTCGGGCGGATTGCGTCGCAAAAATCCATCTACCATAGTTTAAAATGGAATTGCAGAGTGGACGCAGATTCATTTGAATCTATGGTAGACGGATTTTTGCGATGCGATCCGCCCCGGCCGCATCTTAACATTCCGGTATAGGATTCGGCACCTACGCATATTTCATTGGTCCGTTTGAATTTGGATTGCCAATTAATACGGAGAGCCGAAATCCGTACTGGTATATTGAACGGTGCTGAGCATAAGGTCGAAATGGTTCTGTAGCAACAGGTATGTGGAGAGGCGAATCTAAGGTCAAAATGTTAAACAGTGCCCAGCTGCAGGTTGGAATGTTGCCCCGTCAGCGCGGAACAAAATCAGCAAACATAAGTTTTATTTACTTGTTGCCACATGAACTGAACAGCTTTGTTTACTGTTCAGTACTATGTTTTTCTCTAAAATGCACGGTAAATTTGTTCACCACATGAAAGTGTTTGAATGATTCAGACAAATTCATCTTGCATGTAAAGCACAAGGACGCATGAAGCAACGTGCCAAACAGACCGCATCCGCTGCAGTACGAAGGGGGTGGACAGCTGATTTATTATAAAAACCGCGCCAAACGCATGGCAACATTCTGACCTGATGCTCAGCACTGTTTATAACATTTTGACCTTAGATTCGGCACTCAACTGCTGATTTTCCATTTTTATTATTTCCTTTATCCACTCTTTTGTAACCCCTTTGATGGCATACAAAAACATATCTAAAAGTCTATTCGTATCCTAGAAGATTCTACGTCATTGAATTGACATTGAACACAAACCCGCATTTGAATCTGGTATAATTATTCTTTGCTGACTTCACATTCCAATCCGTATATGTTATATCATACTCTTCTATCCATCGCTTTATATCATTTTCCTCTAAGATGTTGGCACGGTAAATTTGTTCACATTGAAAGTGTTTAAATGATCCAGGCAAACTCGTCCTACATGTTTAAGCACAAGAACACATGAAGCAACGTGCCAAATAGGCCGCATCCGCCGCAAAATTCTGGAAAAGAGGAACACGAAGGGGGTGGACAGCTAACTTATTATAAAATAGCTTTTAAAAACCGCGCCAAACGCATGGCAACATTCTGACCTGATGCTCAGCACTGTTTAACATTTAGTCCTTAGATTCGGCGCTCCACATGCCTGTTACTACTGAAACATTCCGACCTGAGGCTCAGCACCGTTCAACATTCAAGTACGGATTCCGCCGCTCCGCATTAATTGGCGGTCCGAATTCAAACGGACCAATGAAATATGCCTAGGTGCGGAGTCCCATACCGGAATGTTTAGATGCGCCCCGGCCCGATCCGCTTAGTGGACGCGTACCTTTAAAAGGTGGTATCTGCAAGCGTATCGCTCAGCAATAACGCTATCTCTTACAACACTGTGTGTAAGTCGGTCTCCATTACTTCTCAGGAGACAAGTCAATTGCACTTTTTTTTTTAAAAAAAAAAAGGTACTCATGACAGAAAAAAATTCGAGGTCGAGCCGAAAGATATTATTACGGGAGGTTATTCAAAGAAGGACCCTTTTATCCAAGCGGGTACGCCAATGCTGAATAACAAAGTTGAAAAAGTCCAGATGGAAGATGAACAGCAGTGTAGACCAGCATCATAGCATTTTGAAAAATACTAATTTTTAAGTTCTTCCCACCAAACCAAAAGATGCTCTTGGTGTTACGCTACTGGAATTCACTCCTTTAAGAGTAGTAACTTGGATTTGTTGATTGAGCTGTTTAATTGCATAGTATAATTTAATTTATAAATTCGGTTTTAATTACATAATGTCAAAAGCAAATTTTTTCTGCACGCCACTGTAGGCAATACGTTCAATGAGTGCTTCAATCATTACTCGGGGCCAAGAAATTCCACTCCATGCAAAAGTATGAGAAAAAATACCCGTTCTCAAGCGAAACCCCGAAAAAGTCACTTTTTTAGGAATAAATATAACCCTTTTTAAAAATTCGATAATTTGCGTTATAGCCAACTTTCGAAAAATTTGAGAAATTACTTTTTTTGGGATAGTCCAAACATCAAAAAGATGCATATAAAAATTTCCAAGATCGAAAATTGAGAATCTGGCATAGTCCCAAACTTTGCTAAAAAAACATGACTTCCTTTACTCACCCTGTACAAGTGCATAAATGAAAGAAATATACCGGTCAAACCTTGTGCGTGTTCTCAAAGAGTTGGTCAAGAACCTCCCGAATACCGCAACTCGATATCTCTTTCCATTCCGCAAATATCGAGATTTGAATTTGGGTAAAATTTTCCATGTTGCAAATCAACTGTCCACCAGTTTATTAGGGGAATTCCTCAACAAAAAGGTAGTAGTTATTATACATAAATCACTAGCTGAATAGAAGTAGTAAGCTTACCCATGAGATTGTGGTCTGTGGAGGGTTATATAAAACTAGTCTTGAAAAAGTAAATGTCATGCAAAAATATATCTTGAAAATAGTACATAGGAAAAATAAGAGATATCCAATACTTCTTATATTTAGTTCTCGTCCTTACGTTGAATCGAACGGACGCTTTGTGCTAATAAAATAAACAAACCTTTTTATACGCATTCTCAGTGTGTGAAAACCATCTTTTTCGCCGGCACATTCCAATCTCGAATGTGCCTAGATTTTGCCAGTTTTTAGTGCCAAATCAAAACGTCGGGTAAGTGCTAGTCAGAGCATTGACCTAGTATTTCTACGATCCAAGTTCCAACCTTCTAGGCCCAAAACTCAACACGAATTTTTTAATCAAGGAAATTCCTAACATTCCACAAACTTGAGAAACCTCATCAGAAACAAGTAAGGGCACCTAAACTACCGAAAGTTAGGGCACCTGAAAAAAGTTAGAACACGACATTCACCTCCTACTAAGAAGGGGAAGAGAACATAGCCGCAAAAATCACAGTCAGGGGACTTCGAAAAATTCATCAAAAGTCAGGGCACGACATCTCCTTACAAGACTGAAAGTGAGGGGAAGCGAACTTGGTCGAAAATTCAAATTTTCCAGAAAAAGTCAGGGCACGGCAAAGCCCCTAACATATTTCTGACGAAAGTAAGGAAAGCTCCCCAAAGTTGGGGGTTAGCTGCCATAACTTCTGCTATTAACAAGTGAGAGGACGCCAAATATTATCAGGGTTCCATCACCCAAGTAAGTAGACGCCACGAGAAAAGTGAGGGCACGACTGCTCTCACAGTATTTCTCTGCAGAAGTAAGGGGACGTGCGAGCAGATAATATCGAAGTAAGGGGACGTTTCCCCACATGTAAGGGGACGACTCGAAAGCAGAGGACGCGCCCAAAGTAAGGGAAGATGTCCGAGATGGCAGGCAATGACGCCTCCAACGAGTCTGACACGGAAATTGTCCAGAGTTTCGCTTTCAGTGCTTCTATAGTAAGAAGCAAGACTGGAACACCACGCAGAATCATGCAAAGACTGCGAAAAACAACTAAAATACGTGAACCTGCACAGAGAGGAAAAAGTCAGGAAACTAATAGAGGTGATGATAACACACTTCAAGGGAGCCCACCGCTACACAAAACCAAAGCAAGTCAAACGAAGGCTGGTAAAGAGCCCCGAAAAAAGCAACAAGCACAAGAAGGGAAATGAGACAGAACCCCGATGGACCTCACGTCCCACAACACCTACAACAAGCGAACGACGGTTACCCTCCCCCATATACTAATTAGGGAAACAGACTTTGGCAACCTTTTTAATGTTCCGATCAGAAACCAATACCACAGATCACCTAATACAGATGCGAAAGTACGTATACTTGCCGTCGACGATATTCTGTGACGAAGCCGGGCTGCCAGCAACCCCACGCATAGATAAAGAACGCCCGCGTCAGGACAATTAACGTGGCCGAGTGCGTGAGCATATTCCAGCCTGTATGTTTACATATTTTTGGGGGTAGAAAAAAACAATTTTTTTGCTGTTTGTGAACCAATTAAAGAAATAATATATTATTGAGCTTCCGCATTTATATAATAAATATGTTCAAAATACATTGATGTGGCATTGGTGCGGCCAGCCTATGTCTATCAAATTAATCTTGAACCACGAATTCGCCGCTCTTTCGCATCTGTATGTAGGTAATCTGTGCCAATACCAGGTTCTAGAGGTCAATGACCCACAACCTGAAGTAATTGCCCTCGAGAAATCCAGAGAGGAGATTAGGTCCAATGCGGCCCAAGCCCCACCAGCCAAAATGCCTGCAGCCACAGGCAAAAAGTCTCTCCCCCTACCAATAGTGATAAGGGGAAAGCTAAAGGATCATAACAGGTTTCTGGAGATGGCAGGAACCATCACCTCCGAGCAGCTGGAAATTATATACGCCAGGAACTCTGTCATCGTGTACACGAAAAATATGAACGATCACAGCAGTATGGCTCGGCACCTAACGAACGATGGTAACGAGTACCACACGTACACGGTGCCAACCGAGAAGACCCACGCTTTTGTGATGAGGAATATGAAGGGGAACTATTCGACACAAGAGATGAAGGAGTACCTGACTGACTGAAAAATACGGGGCAGGACAACCCACTGTACCTGGTAGTCGCAAGCTCCGATTGGACATCAAAACGGTTTTTACCGCCAGGGTACAGTGGGAAGAGCCGAAAAATCGCAAGGACATTTCACAATGCATCCGATGCCAGGCCTGGAGACATAAGATTGCATACGATGCGATGACGCACATGACGGCCGACTGCCTTCAACAGGGATAGGCCGTCGGTATGCGCAAATTGCAAGGGAAGACACGGGGCAATGTCCACTAACTGCCCGGTGAACACTTTCTTCATCACGACGGGATTGATTTCACTGTAGTCGTGGAGACATGGCTGGGGGATGGAGATCATCTCGTGGTAAAAACTACTCCGTCGAACGCTCTGACAGAGCCGGCCGCCGCGCTGGCTGTGGCGATATTGATCAGGAACTCAATCGCATACAAGCAGATGCAACAGTGGCGCAGTGCTATTGAGCACGCGTGCATCCAGCTTGCGAATGACGTTCTGATCAATGCTTGCTACAACGCCCCGCAAACCCGTCTGTCAGTGGCCAACCTAATTCCGTTTTTCCCCCAAAACACTCGTTCCTTGTTGCTTGGAAACTTGAACGCAAGCCACAGACTTTGGCGGAATCATAGAAGAAATACCAACGGTATGATCCTAAACGACCGACCGGAGCTTGTTATCCTCAGTACTTGATCGCCCACCCATTATCCTAGCAATAACATGACACCGACCTACATTGACCTTGCCATCAGCAAAAGACTTGGGGAACTTTCAGATCTCGTCACCACCAACGCCCTAAGTTCCGATAACTTACCCATCTTCTTCACCTGGGATGTAGATCCTTCCCGCCCACAAGTCCGCCCGAGTTATAAAAACTTCAATTGGCTCGTGTTTCAGCAGACTCTCAACACCAGAACCCAAATTCCTGGTCAAATTGACACCATAGACTCTCTTGAGCAAGAGATTTCAACCTTGACCAGGAATTTCCCGTAGACCCTAACTCCCCTTGCTAACCGGGTTACTCTTCATCAAGGCCGTGACGAGCTCTCCCGAGAGCTCATTGAACTCATTTCACTGAAGAATCGCACCCGGAGGAGATGGCAATGCCTCCGAAGGGACGAGGATCGCCAACGAGTTCGGGAACTCGAGGGTGCCTTTAAAAATGGCATCAGCGAGCTACGGAACCGTAGATGGACAGAAACCCTTTAAAACCTTCGTCCTCAAGATAACAACTGTGTGTGGTGCGTTCAGTCCAAATTGAGGCGACAGCCAAAGGATGAAATCGAGCGTCCAGCGACAGCCTTTGCTATTAGGAAATACCCCATCCCCCAGCACTTGCTCGCTGAACTTCTTGTCACACTGGGCGAGATGACTCTAATTGTCCGCCGGCTCCCAAGCGAAAAGGCGCCCGGACCAGTTGGCATCCCATATCGAGTCCTCAAAAATATTTCGCGTAAATTTATTGTTCAGTTGGTCCAAATAACAAACGCCATCCTCAAACTGCAGCATTTTCCCTTTCAAAGGAAAATGGCTTTAGTGGTTATGATCCCCAAACCCGAAAAAAACCTTACACTCCTATCCTCTTATCACCCTATCTCCCTTCTACTCCAGGGTCAACAGGATCGTCGAAAACTTCTCCATTCTTCCAAACGAGCTGTTCGGATTCCGCCCCCGTCACAACACCATTCTTCTTGCAGCCAAAATCTGCTGCGACGTCTTCCAAGCGTTCAACAGGCGCACTTCTGCTCCTAGATATGGAGCGCGTCTTCGATAGGGTCTGGCACTCAGGCCTTATCTACAAACTACTCGCACAATTCGATTTCCCACTTCATATCATCTCCCTGATACAGTCATTCATCAACGGCCGCACTTTCTACGTCAGGCAAGATGACGCCCTCTTAATCTCCAAACCAATTCAGGCCGGAGTGCCACAGGGGTCGGCACTCAGTCCGTTGCTGTACTCTCTGTAAACTGCGGATACTCCAAAATACAAATCTGGCACTGTACACAGATGATAGCTCTGTTTACGTTCAATTCTTTTACACACAAGCAACAAAATTTCAGCTAGCCCATCACCTTTCAATCCTTCAACCCTATTATGATAAGTGGAAGCTTGGTGTCAATGGACAGAAAACAAAACTGGTATGCTTCGACAAGAAGCATACACATAGGCCCATGCCCACCGCCCACCCCACTTATTGTAAACAACATCCCAGTCACTCTGTCCTCGAAAGCCAAATACCTAGGTATCATCTTTAATCAGAGAATGAAATTCCACCACCACGTATCCCATTTGGCTTTGGCTCGCACCTTCAGTGCGCAGCAGAAACTCTACTCCCTCATCGGTCCTAACTCCCCCCTATCGCCACAATGCAGAGGAACCGCCTCCAGAGATTTCAGAATCGAATTCTGAGGGGAGTGCTGTCGGAATCCAGGTACGCCAGAATAAGGGACGTTTATGCGCAAAGATACATTCCTTATATATCTGACTACCTGGATGAAATCAGCGACACATTTTATAGACACCAAATTCACGGCTCCCCTCTAACACGCAGAATGACTGCCAAAAGATATGATCCAGACCACCCCATAGTTCACGATCCACCTTACAAGAATTTACCTATCCATTTTGAACCCCCATGAATACCTCCCCATCCGGAACCTGCTAGTCATACACCCAAATAAAAAACCCACACCAATGCACAGTGAAAATCCTATCGACAAGACAAAATTAGACAAGAAATTTTGGCGTTAGCGCCAATCAGCCTTAGTCTTAAGTAGGAGACTCTGGCAAATTCCATCATATCCTCAGTTCTTCGGAAAATTCCAACTAGCCAGCGCATTAGTGTGTAACTAACTTCTCTTTCGCTGACTAACTATCACATAAATACCTCGTAGTTTCGATAATAGCAATCTGATTTTTTTTCCTATATCGGGCCTTAAGTTTGAAATCAGTTGCCAAACAGCATTCAAGGTATTCAGGAGTGTAAGAAATTTATTGAGAAATGTAAAGAGTATATTTTTTTTTCTAATTTCATTCTCAATTCTTTTTTGCTAAATAATGCTTATAATAATTATACCTAATGAATGTGTAGGTACTATAGGTATGACTCGACTGTTTATTTTTCTCTACTTGATTTAATAAGTAAATTATAAATTATTATATAAAAATTATAAAAAAACTTTCCTTTTTCTGTTGAATCACACACAGGGATTTTAAACACCTAGGTGCCTTGGGCATAATTTGTAGAGAGTATAGTAGAATACCTGATTGTTAGATTAATTAATTAAGTTAAAAACTGTATTCTTGTGATTTAGAGAGCACATGAACGCCTACTCCCAGCCAAGGCGGAGGACTACAGGAAAACAGTACATTGCCCGAAGAAGAAGAAAATCCCCTCACACACATTCCAAGCCACTTTACGTAGTGTTTGAGGGAGAACGGGAATTAACCTCGACGGAAGAACTGAAAATGCTGGACACAAGGAAAGGCAAGTTGATGAAGTGCGTTTTCGTCTTCTTGCCAAGAACAGAGAAAGACATCTACAACAGCGTCCTCGTCATCGAAAGGATCACAGTGCAACTTGAACCGAGAACAGAACAGGCCAATACCATAATTGCCAGCTTCACGGGCACGCTAATTTCGACTATCAAGCTCCACCCAATCTTGTAGAGGGCGCTGACTACTCTAACCACAACATCAACCCCAAAGTGTGTAAGCTATATAAATAAATGTTTGACTAACGTAACACACCTGCTGGGGGAAAACCCTGCTTCTTGAGAAGGATGTAAGAGTCATCCTAAGCACAAACGCACCACACAGTTCTGCAGAGATAATTCTTCTGTGGCTGCTCAGGGGCCAGGGAGAAGCAACAGCTGACGTCGTCACCTCATTAACCTCCCCCAGCCGTAGAACTCGTTAAAGACAGAGACGATGGACAAAAGCTACCAGGGCCTCTGATCCAGCAACAGATAACCCGCACTGGATGCTGTATTGTCAATTTTCAGTACCAGTACCGACACGACAGGCCAAATGCTGCAGTAACGTAAGAAAACATCATGCTTTATGATATTATAGAAAGCTTGTTGATTTAGAGAAGACGAGTTGACAAAAACAATGATGAATTTGAAGATTTTATCGGATGTCTCAAAGAGTAAACTGAAAATACATTCGACATGGTTCTAGATTCCAGAAGGCGATTACGATTTCCAGGAACTAGCGAACACTATCATAAATAATATTAATTAATTAAGCTTCTATTTCCTTATTAACGTCACTTATCACCAAACACAGGTGCTGTAACAATTACTCTATCTCAAACATTTATCGCTATTTTTCTCATTAACTCCTCTCGCCTTACGCCATGTTAGCCTACACGCAATAACTTAACGATTTTCCTTCAAATAATAATAGTACCAACAAGCTACCGCAAATGAGATTTTGCGTATGGAAACACGATTCGCTCCGGTTTCCTATATAATACGGAATTGCCCTTGTTCGCTTAATTAGAAAATAAACAAATTAATCCATTAGATAACGGTACCGAAAGGCGTAGGTGTACTGCAAGGTACTAATGTGCGCAAAAGACAACTATATGGCTCTAATGCGCTGTAACTAATTTTTAGTGTTCTGTTAAGGCTTGTTTATTGATTATTAAGGGAAGAATTAGTGGAGCGGAACCAAACTCGATTATCTATGGTAGTTTATACTGAATTTGCATACAATGGTAATTAATTAAATTGAAAGTTTTTTGATCAAGTACAATGGGTACCGAAAAGGAAAAAAAAAATATTGCAAGTTGATGGTAATAAAGGATAAATTGGAGCAAACAACTTATGAAAATATAAAAACTACTATGTCTAATAAAATAGGATGCAAAACATGCATGAGCTTTCAATTGATTATCTACTTTTGGTAATGAACCAAATTTTTTTTGACAGTCTTTAATCCTGATCATTATTTCAATCTAGTATGTAACAAACACCACATGAAATTCCTGGTGATAGTATCCACAAGGCAAGCAAGGTAAACAGTAGAATATAACATGAAATTGAATTATTGAATTTGATGAGGGCTATCAAAATGTAAAACGTGCACTAAACCTACTTGGTGTGACCAAGATATCATAAAAAACAATCCACCAAACTAGGCAAGATGCTAAGTACCTAATCAGTATATTTCGAATGACTTAGATGCAACTATAATATAATGGATCGTAAAACTGAATTGGTAATAGCCATAGAAGGAGCTGAGGATTTTCCTAATTTTACACACAAAACATATCTTATTAAAGTTAATAACATGCCTACCAACACACCCAGTTCATAAAATAATAGCAACTAAGTTTGATTTAGTTCAATTTATTATTATTGTGTAAATTCATTTCCATGTTAATTGGCCCTTCATTCCAGATGACAACCTGTAGACAATGCAATTTGATTAAGTCCATCTACTTTTTATCGAGTTAATAACGACATGTGTGTGTGGCATTTTACTTTAAACCGTATTAGTGTCGAATATTACAGTGTGACGGCAATTTAAAGTCAATTTCGCACCTTCATATTACAGTATAATAACAGGGCACGCTTTACCGCCATGTCGTTGACGAAACCAACTAGTGAGACTCGGTTTGGAGAAAAAACGCCGGTAAATTGAATCTGAAATAATAGCTGGATAGGATTTGAGCAAGAACTTTAATAGTGGGGTTGATGATGGTTTTCTTTTATGTTTTTTCTTTTCATTATGGCTTGCTTCTGTATTAAAATTTTTTTTTTCTTATAGAAATGATTAAACTGGCAAAGTAAGAAGATAATAATATGCATAAATGCTGCCTGTCTTTAGGAGATTTCTAGAACGGAATATTAATTTCAAGCTAAACTAAAAAATCAAGAAGTTGAAGTTAGTGAACGGCAATAATTATCAGAGTGGTTAGATACTAATATGCGAGGGGTGGTTAACTCCTTAAAATATATACACAGATTTTAAATCTTCATTAATTTTGTAGGATTTGGAGGATTTTGAAAATCTTTATATGATTTTACTGGATTTTGAAAGATTTTAGGTAATTTTGGAGCAGTTTTTTTTCCCAAAGGATTTTTGGAAAGGTTAAAGGAATTTTATAGGATTTTGCCGGATTTTTTTTGTTCTAATAAAATTTTGTTGGATTTTTAAGGATTTTAAAGATTTTCAGGGATTTTAAGTAGATTTACGAGTTTTTCTGGAATTTTGACCAACTTATATACGAATTTTGTGCGATTTTGTGAAATTTTATGCGATTTCAAGTGATTTTTAAGGGATTTTGTGAGGTTTTGTTAAATTTTTAAAGATTTTTAGAGATTTCAAATATATCTTACAAGTTTTTCTGGACTTGTACACTTTGACCAATCAACCGCTCCGAGGTTTAGTTAACTCTATTAAATAATGAACACATATTTTAAATCTTAATTGATTTTGTAGGATTTTGGGAATTTTGAAAATCTTTATATGATTTTACAGAAGTTCAGAAAATTTCAGATTTTCAAAATTTTAGGTGATTCTGGAGCATTTTAGGGGTTTTTGAAAAGTTTTTAGAGATTCTAAATTCAAATGATAAATTTAAATGGAAAAATGGAAATTCCTGGACATTTTACTATAGGATTTCATAATACTTTTCCGAATTTCATCATGATTCTATGGAATTCCTCCATAAAATTCAATGGAATCCTTGGACAAAAATTCCTGGGAATTACACTTATACTTCCATGGGAATTCTGCTGTTAATTCCATAAAAATTCCTTAGAATTTCACTAAAAGATTTTATGGAATCCCTCGAAATTCCATTCAAATGACAAATTTGAATAGAAAAACAGAAAGTCCTGAAAATTTTACCATAAGATTCCATGGAATTCCACCATAAAATTAAATGGTACAAAAATTCCTCAGAATTACAGTAAATAGTTTCATCAAATTTCTCGGAATTCCACTAAAATTTTATGCAATTCAACAGAAATTACTCAGAATTTCACTAAAATTTATTTCAATTCTTTGGAATTCCGCCGAAATTTCTCGTGGTTCCATGAAAATTCCACGGAAATTCTGTTTAATTCTAAGGGAATTCTTCGGATTTCATGTAATTTCACTGGAATTCCACAATAAGATTTCAAGAAATTCCATGTATGTAATTTGACGAGAATTCTTTGGAATTTTACTCGACATTTCATCGAAATTTTATGTAAGTCGACACAAAGTGAAATTATATATAATTTGATGGAAATTCTGCGAATATTTCATAATTTTTTTTTTTTTTCGAAATCCCACCCAAATTCTCCAAAATTCTATAGAAATTTCAAATTCCATAATTTTTTTTAAACTCTACTGAAATTCACCAAAACTTCACCACTGAAATATCCTGGAATTCTACAAAATTTTCATGAAATTTTTCTGAATTTTACCGACATTTCCTGTAATTTCTTAGAAATTCCTCGAAATATCACTTAAATTTTATAAGAATTTTTTGAAATTTCACTGAAATTCCACGTTATTAGTCGAAAATTTCTCGAAATTCCAATAAAACTACAATTTTTTTTTCAAAATTTCATTTATTTCCATAAAATTTTGTCCGAATTTCATTGAAATTCTCTTTCAATAGTCAGAAATTTCTGGGAATATTAATGAAACTTTAAGTAATTTCTTGAAAATTCACCGAAATTCCTCGAAATATATTGAAATTTCCGAGGAAATTCCATATCATTACATGGGAATTTTTTCAAATTTCACCGAAATTCCAAGTTTTTAACCAGAAATTCTTCGGAATTCCACTTGTGAAATTTTCTCTAATTTTACTAAAATCGTTGCTAAAATTCAGTAATTCGATGGGAATTTTTCGGAATATCAATTTCACTAAAATGCCATGTTTTTAACTGAGAATTCTTTGAAATAAAAATAAAACTTCATGTAATTACATTAGGATTTTTCGGAATTCCACTGGAATTCTTTATGAAACGATAAGAGTTGTTCAAATTTCCACTTAAATTTCATGTAATTCCCTGACAATTCCTTGAAATTCCATGCAATTGCATCGGAGCTCCAAATAATTCGACGAAAATTCCTCGGAATTCATGTAATTTTTTGAAACTTTTTTAAAATTCTTTATTTAATTTAACGAACACTGAAATTTCATGTTGGGAATTTCGGTGCAATTCGATGTAATTGTTTAAAATTCCTCCATGTAACTCATTCAGAATTTCATGTAATTCGAACGAAATTCCACTGAAATTTCATGTAATTTCTCGAAATTTCATGTAATTCGAGAGGAACTAAAATTTAATGTGAATTCTATGAAAATTTCGCGAAAATTTCACATGTCACATTTCACACCATAAAATTCAATGGCATTCTAGGAATTTTTTTTTTTCGGAATTACAATATAAGATTTCATGAGAATGGGAATTCCGCGAAAATTTTAGTCAATTCCATAGAAATTCCTTAAAATTTCACCAGAAGATTTTATGGAATTCCTCGAAATTCAATTCAAGTGATAAATTTGAATGGAAAAACGTAAATTCCTAGAAATTTTACTATAAGATTTCATAATACTTTTCCGAATTTCATCATAAGATTCTATGGAATTCCACCATAAAATTTAATAGAATTCTTGCACAAAATTTCTTCGGAATTACACTGAGATTTCAAAAAAATTCTTCGGAATTCCATTAAAATTTCAAGTTATTCCATGGGAATTCCGTAATAATTTTAGTTAATTTCATAGAAATTCTTTAGAACTTTATCAGAAGATTTTATGAAATTCCTCGAAATTCCATTCAAATGGTAAATTTGAATGGAAAAACAGAAATTCCTAAAAATTATATTATAAGATTTCATAATATTTTTTTCAAAGATTCCATGGAACTCCAAAATAAGATTCAATGGAATTCTTGAACAAAAATTCCTCGGAATTACACTATGAAATTTCATGAAATTCTTCAACATTTCATCAGAAGATTTTATGGAATTCTTGGACAAAATTTTTTCGGAATTACAGTATAGGATTTCATAAAATTTCTCGAAATTCCACTAAAATTTCAATTTCAATATTCCATAATTTTTTGTTTAACTTTACTGAAATTCCCCAAAATTTCACCACTGAAATATCCTAGAATTTCACAAAATT
Organism: Ceutorhynchus assimilis; assembly: GCA_917834065.1. Taxonomy (NCBI): domain Eukaryota; kingdom Metazoa; phylum Arthropoda; class Insecta; order Coleoptera; family Curculionidae; genus Ceutorhynchus; species Ceutorhynchus assimilis. The sequence continues at coordinate 23,891,981 of OU892284.1, forward strand.
TTCATAAAATTGTTCGGAATTTCATTGACATTTCATGTAATTTCTCAAAAATTCGTCGGAATTCACTAAAATTTTATGAGAATATTTTGAAATTCCACGTTCATAGCCGAAGATTTCTCGGCAGTCCAATGAAACTTCAAGCAATTTTTCAAAATTTCATTTATTTTCATAAGAATTTTTCGGAATTTCATTGAAATTCTCTTTTAATAGCCAGGAATTTCTGGGAATATTAATGAAACTTCAAGTAATTTCTTGAAAATTCACCGAAATATATTGAAGTTTCATGTCATTACACGGAAATTTTTCGGAATATCACCGAAATTCCATGTTTTTAGCCGGAAATTCTTCGGCATTCCACTTGTGGAATTTTCTGGAATTTTACTAAAATTCAATGAGAACTGAAATTTCATGTTAGGAATTTCGGTGCAATTTCATATAGTTGTTTAGAATAATTCCTCCATGCAATTCATTTAGGATTTCTTGTAATTCGATCGGAATTTCACTGAAATTTCATGTAATTCGAGAGGAACTAAAATTTAATATGAATTCTATGGAAACTCCGCAAAAATTTCACATGTAATTCCTTTTTCAGAATAACATAATTCTACCGAAATTCCACTAAATTATGGAATTCTGAGAGACTTTAACAGATTTTTGGGGATTCCAAAGAATTTTTGGGGGTTTCAAAGGAAATATTTTATAGGAATGTTAATGGTTTTATGAGATTTTGCAGGATTTTTCTGGTTATAATGAAATTTTTTAGGATTATATGCAATTTCAAGAGATTTTGTGGGATTTTGTTAAATTTTTAAGGATTTCAAAGATTTCTAGATATTTTAAGTAGGTACATCTTATGAGATTTTCTAAGATTTTGACCAACTTGTACACGGATTTTGACCAGTTAACCACCCCTCGCTAATATGTTATCAGAAGTGTCGTTGAATATGATAAAAGTCATAGTGCTAAATGCCATTTCAATTCGATTTTAATTCTAGTTTTAACGCTAGAAGAAAAAAGGAATCAATTCAAAACACATGAAAACGCGCGGCTTATTAACTGTGAACCATAGCTGTGAACTACCACATATTACTTTCCTGAAAAAGATAGTACTCTGGCCTCCATTATTGTACTTTTAACAAAAAGTGCTCATGTGATCATGACGTGAATCGGCACCCTTTGTACTTTAATCGCTAAATAAATAAATATATACGCAAAGACGTCATATTGGCACTAATCAATAAATATACCAGGTACCTAAAGCTAGAATCTGCTCTAATTTTTCACTGCACGGCCATCTTTCCGAGAACTATTTTCACTTATAGAATACACATGTTTATGGGTGCTTCTTACAAATATATTTTTTTTTTTGATAGCGTACACGCATGAGGTTCCCACAAACCCACTTTTGGTTCTACGATCCAATAGCAAGGATTTTATCGTGGTGGCAATTACAGGCTTCCCTTATAGCTTCTTGTTTGTCATTAAATGACTGCAATCAGCATTTTCCCATAGCATCGTCACGTATAAGTACCATGGTCAATAAAAATCAGTCACTACTCGTGAATCGTATCGCGCAATTGCGTAAAACCGAAAACGAAACGCGAATCACTTCGATAATTAGTCAAAAAGTACCTACGCTATATTTCTGGTCGTTCCGGGTCAATCGATCCTATTTTATGGCTGTCTAGATCGTGATGCACCAGCCAACTCCAATAACACCTTTAGGTTTGTTAAATAGCCATTCGCTTTCAAACGGCAGAGCCTTCAATATACTCTCGCTCTAGTCAAGTTGAACATACGTTTTTATATAAGCGAAATTCGATTCGATTTTGATTTGACCATCGATGAATCCATGGAGGATCATATTTATTATTTCAGTGACCGGAAATTATCATAAACTAATCTCTTGATAAATGTTTGTTCCAAGACGCATTCTAATCGTATCTATATTTTAATTTCGCGCTGTTGAGCAACCAAAAATTGACCAATCACTAGGTTTTCTATGTTTTTGCAGTTCCACTACTAATTTCAGTATTCTGAACGAATTATTTGAGTAACGGTAATCGACTCTATTTTATTTCTTTCTCGCCAATTTGAAGAGACATTATTAAGAAATTTTAACCAAGCGAAACATGCGAGAAATGGAAATAAACAAGCTTTGAACCAAAATCTACGAGAAGGATTCAACAGCCTGAAAATAGAACATCTCCATCTCATATCGTCGGTCTCAGGACATAAGGCCCTATCTCGTTTTTTACAAGTTTTCAGGAAATACCACATTTCAAAATAGTAGTTAACATTTGTATCTCAATATTCGCCTTTATGCTGTGATAAAACTATTCATATTTCAAGATAGGGCCATGTGTTTTCTCACTTTTTTAACGAAACGATCTGATTTCAAGATAAGACCCTTGGCTGAAAACAAGTTTACACTAAATACAACATATCTACGAACTTAACTCATTTTGGCCCTATCTCGAGATAGGGCCTTATGTCATGAGACCGACGATATGAACGAACAGAGAGATGATCGAAGGTGTCTTGAATTTTCAAATCTTCCAGACGCAATACTCACCACAACCAAAATATTCAATTATTGTTTTTCCAGGTCTTCTTCTTCCAACTAAATAAGTTCTTCTCCTATATAGGTGTCATCACAGGCTCGCTATTCGAAATAGTTTATGTACTTTATAGTATGAGCTGACTGATTCACAAGAGCTAAACCATCCTATTTTCTTGCAATTCCTAGTCCTAGAGAATAAGATGCAGGCTTTAAAATGTGTTCAAGTCTTTTTGTAAGTTGGTTGATGAAACATTTGAAAGGGCTTGTAAACCATCATCATCATCATCATCATCATCATCATCATCATTTAGCCTTGATGGTATTCTGGATTTACTAAACTAATAAAACTCATGGTCCCATACGCCTCATTGGTGTGGTGGCCCAAAACCCAACAAGTCACTGCTCAGATCAAGCTCAGAAAGGTGCAAAAGCTGATATGTCTAGGAATAACGGGAGCAATGTCAACTTGTCCCACCGCAGCCTTAGAGACGCTACTCAACATGCCTTCAGTTCATCTATGTGTGAAAAAGGAGGCAATAACCAGCGCTCACAAGCTATTCCAAATAGACAAGTTCAAGCCTGGTGATCTGAAGGGACATCTGCGAATCCTTGATTTAATAAAACTGGAGATTGCCAGCAAACCAAGCGACCACATGATGGTCAGATTGAACTTAGAGATCCCATTCGCATAGGTAATAAACGACCGCCAATCATGGGAGAATAAAGAATTGCCACAAGCAGACAATGCATCTCTGTTTTACACAGATGGATCCAAGCTAATGGAAGGAGCTGGACTGGGCATCTCCGGCCCTAACTTCAAGCTCTCCAAGGCACTGGGTAAACATCTTACAATATTTCAAGCCGAACTGCTTGCCATAGATATATGTGCACAAGAATGTCTTAGCCAAAGCCTCAAAGGAAAACACATCTTCATACTATCGGACAGCCAAGCTGCCTTAAAAGCCTTAAGGGTTTTCAAATGCACGTCAAAACTAGTCTGGGAATGTAAACAGACCCTAAAAACACTAGGGACATACAACCAGGTAACGCTGATGTGGCTGCCTGGTCATCGAGGCATAGAAGGTAATGAAGAAGCAGATGGCCTCGCAAAGGAAGGGGCCTCAACACCATACCATGGACCAGAGCCCTACTGTGGCTTAATGAAAAGCCACATCATGGAGGAACTCAATAAATGGGAGAAAGACCAACTGTCATCATACTGAAGGCACACACCGGGACTCAGACAGTCTAAAAGGTTTATTACCCTTTCAGCAAAAAGAGCTGAACAGCTCCTAAACATGAGCAGACCAGACATCAGATTGGTGGTGGGACTGCTCACAGGACACTGCCCAGTAAAATACCATTTAAGGTTAATGGGCAGAGCGGCAGACGATCTCTGCAGATTCTGCTCAGACGCAATAGAGACCGCAGAGCACCTGCTCTGCGAATGTCCAGCCCAATTCTGCAAGAGGCTCAAATTCCTCGAGGGGGCAACACTGTCACCAGAAAAAGTGGGCCAACTAACATCCAGGAAAATAGCTTCCTTCGGCAGAAGTCTACGCTTCCTGGAGACAATTTGAGATGTAGTCCCAATGTTATTCTCCTCAGTAATTTTGCTGTTTGGTTATCTCTACTAATCCTCACTTCGTGACCAAGATATATGTAGCTTTGCATCATATGTATCTCGTTGTTATCGACCTTTATAATCTTGTTGGGAAATAAATTAGTCATAATTTGTGTGTTTTTTTTTTTTTAATTGATCTTCAGGCTCACCTTTTGTGTAGCATGTGTCAGTTCTTGCATCATAATATCAGCCTTTCGTGAAATGTCGGAAATGAGTACCATATTTATCGCGAATTTGAGGTTGCTGTCTTTCCCCGTCAATGTTAATACCTGTGTTCTCCCACTCTAAGTTTTTAAGAGCATGCTCTTGGACGGCGATGAGTAGTTTGGGCGAGAACAGAGTGTCACATTGTCTTACGTCTCTTTCCAATTTAATATTTCGTGTAGGGGATGAAAGTTAAAATTCTGGTATATAGCTTGTACAGCCTGTACAGGTGGTTAAGGGCGGGTTTATCAATCAAGGGATAACTCGCAGAATTTGCTGACCCTAAGTCAACTCTAACTCTGGGCTAACTAGGTACCTAGTTAAGTCGAAAGGTGTTTATCCAAGCTTTTTTAGCCCAGGCCTGATAAACTCTCGGGTTCTTCGAAGGTTAGTATTACTTTTGCAGCGTTGTCAGCTCATTTTTATTGTTTTTTTTTTTTGACATTTTCTGCTCATAACTTTACTTATTTATGTTATTTTTTTCTTTTTTTTCCGTTTCCGTAGGTGGGCTAGCAGCGCCGTAGCAAGGTGTTGATGGGCCCTGGTGCCACTTTTGTTAGAGCCCCCCCCCCCCCCAGTAATTTTTCTAAAAATAAATAAATAAAAATAAGTGCCTACTTATGGTAACACATATTTGAAAAATCTTAAACAATAGTGTTCGCGAGTCTTTGAAGTTACCAAGTTTATACCAAATCAACTTTTAGCTACGTCCTGGGCTACGTCATCACGGTCAGCCAGCACAGCGTTGCCGTCAACGGGCAGCTAACCTCTAAAGGTAAGCGCCCACTGATCCGCTCCAAACGAGCCACACGCGTTGCACGAATCACAAGACAAGGAAACACCGTTTGGGCGTTTGCATTTCAGATTTTGAGATTTTTAACATGATGCAATCAAATTAAAATAATTGAGTTCAAGTCAGTGATTATCCTGCTTTTAGTGGGCCCCCCAAGGTGTGGGCCCTGGCGCCATGGCGCCACCTGGGGCCATGGTTGCTACGGCGCTGTGGGCTAGAAAGCAGGAAACACATTGCAACTCCGTTTTCCATGTTTACATTCATACCAAAGTCGCACAGTGCTACCCACTTTATCGACACTTCTCTACGAAACAAGTCAAAAATCTATAAACACCGTTTGTGCGTCTTGCAAATACGTCGCAAACTATCAAAATATACATGTTCCAATCACTCCGGTGTGAAACCAGCCATATATTTCTAAGGGTTCTAAAATAAGTAGATAGCATGCTTCTTGCTTTCTAGCAGCAAGTCGCACATCGCATGCTACTTTGGTGTGAATACCCATTAGCGGAAAGTTTGGTTTCGTGTATTCTGTGTAAAAATAACAATATACTCGAATTTCCAACAAACAGGATTGTTGGCAATTAAAGTCTATGCTCGATTTGTTCTAGAACGAATAAAATTGTTTCTTTTCGCAAGCGAAAACGTGCAAAGAAGTCGACGTCGTCAAAATCGTTAAAGGGATTTGACCGCAACCTTAAGTGGTAGAGGCGCCGCTCATGTATGTTCTAGAAATTCTAGAACATTTCGATCATCATCACTGAAATCTAGGACCTGCGTCTGTTCACAATATCAAAATTCAAACCAAAACCACCAATTTAAAAAAAAATCAGATAGGAAATAAGAGAACATTTTGAGGCTAACCCAGGGTCAAATACGCTAACTTGCCATGAGAGCGCGGGTTAACTTTTTCCTGGAATAACTTTCGAGTTAGCAGTTGACCTTGGATGGATAAACACTTGTAACAACTTTGACCTAAGGTTATTCGTAACTCATGTGGTAACCTTGTATTGATAAACCAGCCCTAAGCAAGATAATTGTCTTCAATTTTTCAGGCCTGATCTATCTCCTTTTTTATGGTAATTGAATTATTCTATAAGGTTGAGATATCCTGGTTGCACAGGTAAAAATTGATGATTTCCAAGATTCTATTCATCGAAATTGGTCCCCCGCGTTTTATTGTCTCTGTTACTACGCCGTCTTCTCCCTGCCCCGTGATTTTTCATTCTCTGGAGTAAGTGATGTAATTCTTCCTAAGAAATGTCGAGTATGACTTCGGGGCCTCGATCTTGTACTTTTTGCAATTATAATATTGTATAAAACTCTTCTACAGTACGCTACCATATAACTGTTTTTATATTTGAGCTAGAACATTTCTCGTCTGCCATTTATGGTTTTTCTTCTTATGAATGTATTTTCGTCGATGGTTCACACTATTTGTACATTTTTGTATTTGCTTATGTCTTTTCTGTACTTATCTCGTGTGGTTCCGTGTTTGGTTCACTTATTTGTTGTCTTCGTTTTTCCATTTTTATTTCAGTTAATGACTAATTTTCTGTTCTCTTAAGGTTCTTGGACAGAAGCTGTTTTGTGCCTGATTAATTGTGTCTGGAATTTTATTATTTAGTTCGTTTATGTCCGTTGGTGCTGGTTTGGTCTGTGGTGTTTGTTGGATGTGTCCATGGTTTAGTCTTCTTTTTGATCATTTTGTGTCTTTCTAGATCGGTATGTATTTCTATAGTAGCTGTAACTAATCTTGTGTCGCTCGGCGTAATAAATCTGTTTAGATCCGTGACATCTTTAAATATACATATTACATAGTTTGTTGGTAATGAAGTTACATATTTCGTTTTGAGTTCTTTCATCGGGACTTTTCCATGTCCATCTTCTATTGGCCTTTTATTGAAAGGATCTATCCATTGGTATAGTTTGTTTTCAAGAAAAAATGCTACTACTGCTTCTCCTCTTTCATTTCAGCCTGCGCTTCCAAGGGCTGTTTCTGACGAGTCTGTTTTTACTCCGATTTTAGCATATAGAAGTCATCGCATATAATTATTGGGAAGTGTGCAGGATTCTCTTCGATGGCGTTTAGAAGGTTTTCATAAAATATACAGGGTGTCTGAAAATAAGTAATTATGCTCCATAAACACCTATCCGGAAATTTGCCGTTTGGGCTCAAGGGGGAAAAAAAAACGAAAATTGGGATTGTTACCAGTTTATTGCTACAGCTTACAAAAATTGTTCATAGTGTCTTCCACATCGTTCAATACATAGCTGGGCGCGATTATCCATTGATTGCCGAGTTAAGGAAATAAAATTAGGACAGGCACAAGGTTCATTATTAGAACAGAGGTTTAATCTTCTTATAGGTGGAAGTATTTAGGATGCTGCCAATTTTACCACTCCGTGTTCTTCTGATAAATTTATTCAGAGTAACTTTACATTATTTTAACTATTTTTCTGGGGTTCCTTGAAGGGTCCCTTACGACGTAGTGGAGAGCTTGTGCACCATTTTGGAATCACCCTGTATATTCTGCTTGTACAATCTTTCTCATACAAGCAAGCTGTATGTACATCAAATTAGGTTTCTTATCGACAATATTACTTAGTTGAGTCCTTATTGGACCACCAGTTGTCACAGAAATGGAATGTTGAGCTTAGTCGCCACCTTTTATCTTTGAATAACCTATCTGTAATTCTAATCTGAATCTGATGATCTTTAATTTGTAAATCGTCTCACATGACTTGCTTTCGTTCTAGGAGGAAAATTTTCCACTACCCATGTTTTATCATCCTGTAATACCTAATTGTAACTCCAAATGCCAATGTTTTTTTTTTTTTTTTTCATTGCCAATCAGGATGTCTATTCTCGAAACCGAGGAACAGCGTTCACGTTGCTCTGTCTTTGTCAGTGTTATGAAAATATAACTATGGGCGACTGACGAGGCGAGAACATTCTTTCTCTTGAGAACGCTGTTCCTTTGTTTCGAGAATTAGGGCCCTGTGCTTGAGTTAAACTTCATTATTCAATTAGATTGTCCAAGATGCTGTCAATGTCCGCCAAGAGGCACACAAACCCTCCGGCCATATTTTGCTTGTCAAAGTCACGTGTTTTGGACAGGCTAATAGAATGGTTGATTCCAGCAACAAGTAGCATGTATTCATTAAAATGATCAAGTTTCTTTATCTCTGTTCTGTTGCTTTCTTGTTTCAATGTGGTCTTCTGGTTGTATAGAGTTTCAACGATCAGATTATTTTTTAAATTAGCATCAGGATCTCGTCGTCTAGGTATAGAAACTGACCTTGACCTGTTTTCTTTGCTAGATAACTGTTCTTGTAGTTTCTATTATTCTTGGAGTCATGTTAGCTGGGTATACGACAGAAGCTTCAAGAAAACATATTGCCGAGATCTTATAATTTTCTTCGATTCTTCACATCAAATCCTATAAACCCATCCACAGCCGATTTGTCCATTTCCTTCCCATTAACCTTAGGTGTTTGAGTTGGAATTTCCTATTAAATCAAACTTCAGCCTACAAAATTTGAGAGCTTCTCTTCCAGTGTCCACTACTTTGAGGTTGTTCCTCACATGAGTATATTGCATAACCAATCTTTGTCTTATTCCATGACGACTAAGAGTTTGAGTAAGTTTTTCGGTTGTAAACTAAATACACCATATTTCTATTATTATGTTTATTTACTAGAACAACTTTAGGACGAAACTTGAATAGACGACTTTTGAATCCGTTAAGAATGACTTGTCCAGGCTCCAGAGTGGCTATAAAAGCATTCTTCTGAAATAGGATCTCATGCTTGGAAATTTGCGAGAGTGCAGCCCATCCAGGAAAAGGAAAAGAAAACTCTTTCTAGCTATTATCGTCCCATCCCACTTATATCCGTAATTTGGAAAGTAATGGAAAAGGCAGTCAACCTGAAACTGGTTAGACACCTCGGAGCCAATAAGATCATCTCTGACAAACAGTAAGGGTTTCGTTCAAAAATCAAAAAGGTCAACAGGGGATCAGCTGGCGTACGTCAGTCATATTTGGAACTCGACTCTCAAAAAACATTGCGAATCCAGGATTGTAGCATAGAATATCTCCAAAACTTTTGATCAGATAAAAGCAAACGTCTCACTAAACTTCCATCGTATGGTCTCGGAACAAATTTCTCCATTGGCTGGAAAGCTTCTTGGAATAAGGCAGGTCATTGTATGTTGTGGTCGATGTGCCCTAAGGCTCTCAAGGCTCAATGTCCCCAACACTGCTTCTCATTTTTATAAATGATTTATTAAATGTGACAAGAATTCCCGTGTCATGTAGCTTGATGGCATTTTTCTCTTCTGACATACCGCTAACTAAATACCATAGAGTGAGATGTGGGATGAACGGATACGTTTAAAGAACGAGCTACCGTGTGCGGCGGAGGTTGGAGCTTCCGCGCCCCGCTTTGCGCCACCTGGTACATTGCGTGTTATAATGCAGTATTTTGAGTTTAGAACGCGAACATTTTCTAAGGTTTGGGTTTGAGGTGGATGTGTGAAGACATATTTGAACTCTGTGATGCATAGAAAGTGTGTCAACCTCAGAAAAATACGATAAGACAGAAAAATTAATAGTCCCGGTCTACCGCGTCTCGACGTCGGCTGACCTTCACGTCACGTCTTCCTCCATTGTTTATACTTTAGTACCCGCAATACATAGCTCCCGGCATCAAAATCATGCGTAGAAAGTCTCCCCCAAAATTAAAATGTTTGCCAAATTATCTCTCACCCAATAATTGCACGTGAATACTTCGAAAACAAAGAAACTGTGCAGACTTTCCATAAGAGCTCAGCTGATCGTAGGCCAGATCAGATCCATAGCTTCAATCTCCGCCGCTTCCGGCAGCTCGCTAGCCATATGCCGGACCCGCCGATCCGTTCCTATATCCCAAATCTTACTCTATGTATATACTGTAGCCACTTCCACACACCTCGCCCGATAAAAGATTCACTCTATGAACAGTGGTCTTGACACCATTACCAACTGAGGCCTCAATAATCTAGTCAAATTCAATGCAACAGCATTCTCAAGGAAGAAATCGTCCGCCGATGATACCCCAAATTTAAGGATGTTCTATCAATCCATCAGTATCTCTTCTAGGGATGACCGCATCGACCAACTTGTCTTGGCATGACTATGTATCTTCGCTCGGCGAAACCGCTCCTTAAAAATAAGAATTTTTGCTTCGTGCAAAAAACTTATTTACTTCTGAAAAACTTCTTCTCCTATATGTATAAGGCTTAAATCAGACTATGTATGGAATACTGTTCCCACATCTGGAGCAATGCTCTCAAGCATTCGTTGGCTCTATTAGATGCAGTACAGCAACAGCAACAAAAATTATCGATAATCCAACTCCTACCGTTTATTGCAATCTTTGGAACATAGACGCAAGGTGACCGACTTGTCGTTATTCTACCGCTATAATCATATGAGAGATGTTCTTAAGATCTGGTTAGTCTCATTATAGCTAGGATGAGAAGTTACTAAAGAACCACAAAAACCGCACAGGCATCCCATCCGTATGTGGTAGAGTAGACTACCTCCTTGAATATAGGACTTCTTTTTGATGGCATACTGTCCACCTCTGGGATTTCCTACTTTATTTTCCGAACGATTTAACCTTAACGTGTTCAAACGGTGGTATAGAATTTTGTTATAAATTGTAGCATCATTATTCACATACCAGTTATACTTCGCAATACATCCTTCATCGTTGTTACAGCTACAAGGGACATTTATTTTCATTTGCCACATTGACTTATTATGTGACTTTTTTTGCCTCGTAGGCAAATAATTTTTTCAATGTGAGATACTTTTCGAACATCATCCAACTCAAGCAAGTGTTTTGTGAAAACTCTATTCTTTAATACATTCCACCCCTTTATCTGACACACTACACATTGTACTTCATAAAGTTTGAAAGCTCCTCTATTTTGTTTTACTAGTCTACTTAGAACATTTCTACAAGACTAAAGTACTGACTTATTATAGTCAGAAGTCCAACTGTAAAACGCCAACCAATAATATAGACGTTTTTCCCTTGTCAATTGGATCAGGTTAGAAATATCGGTACCAGCAATCGTGGTCCTGTTTTGATTGTTTCCGAACACAAACCTCGTGCTCAATCGACATTATTCTTCTTTTTCCTAGTTGGATGTTGAATTATTTCGCACACGATACTCTGGCCGTGGGCACTGAACCCGATAAATCATACCGGCGCATTTGAAAAACTGCTGAAAAAAAATTAGAAAGAATGGACGGATCATGCAACAGGAAACCAGCCAAAGCGATGAATTCGATTGGATTGGCCGAACGTGCGAAACTAAAAGTTGAAATCCGCTCTAATAACGTATCGAAGCTTAGGCATCCGTGACAGCAACCTGTAATGGACCATGTATCATAATTTAACTTTCGATTTCTAATTATTGAGTCTGATTTATAAACTAGTGATGGTTGAGTTCCGCGCAGGTTGATGTTTGAAGATTGAAGTAATCAGCCAAACATCAGGATAATACAGTCATCACAATACATACTAATTATCCTTGTTCTCCGTAAAGTTAAAAAACCTATATTATGTACCTACATCAACTTTATTATTATCGTTCCTCAACGAATATCAAAATTCCCAATCCGTTCTTCTCGTAAAAGTAGCAATTAGTCCGAGATAAAATAATATCGCTGCAAGGAATATAAAGCAAAACGAAAAAAAAAATAAAAAATGTCGGCTTCTTGATTCTATTACACTACCGAGGCAGCAATATCTTCGCCTTAATAAATTTAAGTTCCTATAATCAAGGTGGATCCATCCTAATAATAAAAGTGCGACGCTTCACGAGGTAGGTCACGTCCAGAGTGCTCGTGTTAAATATCTCGTAAGGCCATTTTGCTCCATTAGTGGCATTATGTAAATTTACCGTGTAGAGCGGAATAACTCCAAAGTATTGGTGTAATGCCTGAAGAAGAGATAGTTCGAAGAAGCTTCACTGTTTACGACTTAACTATTATTTCTTATGGGCCTCCACTAGCGACTCGTGATAATTTTTATACAGAGTTTGTTCGAAATCAAGTGTGTATGAAACAGGGATGATCTGTGACCTATCGAAATTAACGCAAATCTGTCAGATTAAATAAGCTTATTCAGAAATATAGAAATAGATGTAGAGTTTATTTAATTTTAGTTTCTTTCGGACATTTGCAAGCATTGCAAACGCGTGAATAGCAGATTTGTAGCCCAAAGTGTTTTCTCTAACCTACAATTTTTCGTTTTAATAACTCTTATTATTTCAGGGAGAAATCAGGGATGCCGCCACTGGTTACCTTATTTATTATGCATGTTTTACATAGACCTAGAGCAACAAAATGTAAGACTGTATAATTTTAACTTAGACCAAAAAATCATCAATCGATAATAATCAATACTTTAGAAGACATTCCCTTGAAGATGCACATTCTAAAAACAACATAAAACAAATATTTTCAAGGAAGGAAGGCATATTATTTGAAGAAAACATTAACAAATTATTGTGAAATTTTTAGCACTTTTGGAATAACAAACATAAATCTGTTTTGGGCATTACGATTTCAAGAAAAACCATTATTAAAAAAGCCAAAAACACCTGTATTTTACCTTTTTGGAAAACCAAATTGCTCATAAAACCCTAGCCGAAACATAATAACCGCACATGCAAAACAGTTCATGCAAATATTTATACTAAACCAAAATCAGAGAGCATAATTTGTTTCTCACACAAAATTATGAATAATTTAATTTTCGTAGATGGCCATTTATTTATTCAAACCTTATGCATTTCAGCCTCTATACACCACTTAAGGATACAAGCTAACTGTACACGCCATATAAACAATTAAGGCGAAAAGACTTATTTAATATAAAACTTTTTTCTATGTAGGGGTCTGTGTTGGTCACTTAAACTAATGGATTGGTCTTTCAGATCGTTATTAAGGACCCAGATCGGCTACTGTTATGCATATATAGGCTTCGGTTATCCGATATATCTGCTGCATATGACAGGCTATAGAGATCGAGTTTGTGAGATTACAAGCAATAAAAGGAACGACAAATTATACTTACAAACAAGTAACAATAATAATTATTGATCACGAACTAAGTAGATGCTAGTATTTTGTTTGGGATGGATATGCAGGATTTAAACTACGAATTCTTTGCTTGTGAAGTCTTAGGGAAAATAATTTGTATTTATGTGATTCGGGTTGGATACATTTTAAGGATTTTCTACAGCTTTACCTGGAATCGAAATTGTTCAAGGGGTGATCTTCAAGAAATCTTACTTTTGACATTACTTTTTGCCAGAAAACAAGGATGTCCAAATGCACAGTATTACCGCATTCTGGTAGACCCTCGGTCAAGCCAAGAACCTATACTATGAAAATATGGCTTCCAAAAATAGTTTGTCAGGATAACATCTGCGTTTCTTGGGAAAAAAAAAGTTACTGCCTTGAACCTCACTCGAAATAACCAGGTCCTAATTAAAGTGTCATGTCATGTTACATTAGAACTTTTCCCCCTGACTCCACGAAACGACCCGTGAGTGGAAGCAAATTTATTGACAACTAAGGCATTTCGGGTTTTGGTGCACGTATTTTTCGAGGAACATCATTGTCATGGTGCAAGATTTCGTCAGGAATCTGTGCAAGATTTCGTCAGGAGTCTGTTCAGGTGTTACTACCGGCAGGCCTACCACGTTTTCTCATTGAACGCATTAGCGGTGGATCTTCGTTCTGGTTGGTCCTGGAAGGCGTCAAATCTGAAGAATGGTATTTCCCAAAGACAATAGTAGGGTCATGCGGTGATGCGATTTCGTAGGTAGTGGAAGTCACCATATTTACAATGACATAGGGGCCATCTCTTCTTGGTGCAAATTTGGATGTATAGGATTGTTTAGTGCTACTCAATGTGTGGGTTTCCACTAAGACCTTATCAGTTATCACCACACTGATCTTCGGGAGCCTTTCATAAATGTCTATCTGTAATTTGGCACACAAAATTCTCATTATCTACTATAGCTCGTAGATCTCGGTTAACATCATCGGGCGTTCTAAGTTCTCGGCCAAAAGTTAGGTAAGCAGCACCAGTTGCTTGAGAACGGACACTGTTCATTGCAAAACGGATGGCGAGTAATTTCTACTTCCATGAAGTGTGACTATCTGCAACTAGAATAGCAAGTTGTGTTTTGAGGTCCCGATTCATACGCTCTACCGGATCAGCTTCTGGATGGTATACTGCAGTTAATGATTGCTGGAAAGGCATTGGGCAACCCGTTGCATGACGGATCTTACAAATTGTACACCATTATCACTGATCACTCTTCTTGGCACACCATAACGCAGAATGACCTCTCCAAAAGGCAACGCGCAAATGCTTCAGCTATTTGGATTGGGAATAGTTCTGGCAGTATCTTCTGCTATGAGGACCCATCTGTAGTTATCGCCGGTTTCAGGTAGTGGTCCAAATAGGTCGACAGATAAGGTTTCGAATCGTTGTGATTGGGCGGGTGTTTGTAAGTGCCCTGCAGGTTTAAGGTTAAATGCCTTATAACGTTGATATTCAATGCACTTGCTGACATTCCAAGTATTCTTTCGATCTCAACAAACTGATCAAAGTCGCTTGAGGTTTGTTTCGAACAATTTGTCATCTGGTTTTACCACGATTTCATTGGCACTTACTGTTTTTTTGACTCCTCATAAACAAACCTGATGTGATTACAATCAGTTTGCATAGTCAACTATACTTCTACGTGTACCTGGCGACCAGTGCCGACTGGCGATCTCCTGATATGTGCGTTGAACGCCATAGTGTCCACTTAGAGAAAAGTCATGGTACTTTGATAATATCTGTGGTTCTTTGGACTTTGGGACGACTAGTTGGGCCTCTTCTTTTTCTAGTTCAGGAGCATGACGATGAAGGATACCATTAGTCATTAGGTATCCACTTTCGGTCCACATCTTAAAGCTTAATTCTTTCTTGTTGGTCAGGATTTTCAAAATACTGGATAATTTTTGCCACTTCAGGATCTTCAAGTTGCTCCATTCTCATGTCAGCAGCTGTCTGTCTAAGTAATTCAACGGTAACCAGATTAGCTTCCAAATCTGAGAGTGGAGGGCGTGATAGCATATCTGCGACAGCATTTGTTATAAGTCATATGCTTGCAGAGCGAATGCCCATCTGGCAAGGCGACCTGTAAGTGATCCTAATGACATCAGCCACTTCAACGGTTGATGGTCACTTTTGATGATAACTGGCGCGCACTCTAGGTAACCACGGAACTTATGGATCGTAGCCCAGACTACTGAGGTATTCATTTCGGTCGTTGAATAATTTCGTTCGGCGGACGTTAGGAGTCGGCTGGCGTACTCAATGGGCAGTGCCTCGTTACCCTCCCCCTAGAGCAGGCATGCATAATCATGGCATAAGCAGAGGTATCAGTCTTGAGAATATAGGGCTTAGACTGATCGGCTTGTTGTAGAATGGGACTGGATGTCAAAAGGGCTTTATATGTTCAAATGAGTACTTTTGATCTAGGCCCCAAATGCACGTAGCTTTCTTCTTCGTGAGCGAGGTCAGAGGCTATTTCCGAAAAGTTCTCGATAAAATGTCTATACCAGGAACACGTCGGCAGGAACGATAGTAGTTCTTTAACGTTTCAAGGAGGTGATATCTTGGAAATCGCAGTTATTTTATCAGGATTTGGAGTGATACCTTGAGGTGAGATCACATAATCAAGGTACGTAACAGAAGTGCAGGAAAACTAAATTTGGATCGTTTTAGTTTGAGTTTGAACATTCGTAGATGGTCAAATACTTGCTGTAGATGCTTCACATGGGATTCGAACGATTCTGACAAAATGATCAGATCATCAAGATATACAAGTATGTTCAGATCCTGGAGGCCAGAACGGAATCTGTCAATCAGCCTTTGGAACGTCGAGGGTGCATTTCGTAAGCCGAACGGCATTCGGGTCATAAAAGGACAGATGAAACTGGTTTTGTCTCTATCACTAGGCTTAACATGTATCGATCTGGGCTCGTTTTGGCATTTAGCTTGTGGTAGTCCACCGTCAGCCTCATTCCTCCATCCTTTTTCGGAACCAGCATCACAAGCGCAGCATAAGGAGACTCACGATAATTCGGAATATCAAGAATGTCAAGCATCGCCGGTTCCCAATTGAGTCAAATTTTATTCGACGAGCATGTTCCTTGTAAACAAAGACAGTTAAACATGACTTTAGCAGATGGCAAAACTACTCGAGTATGTATTTTGTGTCAGAGTCGCACTGGAAGGCAGAGTTCAACACACCGCATTCATTTCCATTACTGAACATATCAACAGTAGGACCCTTCTAGGTGCTGATTCTCTAAAATCTGCAAATATAGTGCTGGATATACCCAATTACTCATGGTTTTATGGTGGTGCTCCTGATCAAAAATATATAATTTCTCGTGACCCATCAATCAACGACTCTGAATGCACAACAATTGACACTAGCCATAGCTGTCACTACGTGCACATGAAGGGAAGAACTTGTGCCTAGAAGATAAGAGTACTTTGACCAAACTACTTTATTCCAATGCAGATTTGTTCCAACCAAGTTCTGAACTGACACCGTTTGCTGAACATTCTATTGATTTAATCGACGATATTCCAAATTGTCCTACCGCAAGCTAAATGCCAAAACACGCCCAGATCGATACCCATTGCCTAGGATCGTTGATAACCTCCATGCAGCAAAGCGAACTCAGTACATGACAACCTTAGATTTGAGATCCTGTTAAGCCTAGTGATAAAGACAAAACCACTTTCACCTGTCCTTTTGGGACGTTTCGTAACACACGAATGCCGTTCGGCTTACGAAATGCACCCTCGACGTTCCAAAGGCTGATTCTCGTTCTGGCCTCCAGGATCTGAACATACTTGCATATCTTGATCTGATCATTTTGTCAGAATCGTTAGAATCCCATGTAAAGCATCTACAGCAAGTATTTGACCATCTACAAATGTTCAAACTCAAACTAAAATGATCCCAATGTAGCTTTTCCTGTACAGGGTGATCCAGTATAAAGTGAACAACCCCTACCTTTCCGGTAAATTTTATTTTTTTTTTGAAAAAATCAAGATAGCCATTTGGTGTATTTTGTTTCAAGGAATTTGAAAACGTTTTTCGAAATTTAATTAGATTTTCCATTAAAGCGCTGTGACCAAAAAAGTAATTTTTTCAAGTGGAATTACTTATATTTAAATCAATTTTTGAAACCCCCCTATTTTTCTCATTTCAAATATACAAGGTGAGTTACTAAGCACGCGGTGGTTCATATCTCCTATACTAACGGAGATCGAAGAAAAAACTAAATACAAAACTTGTAGATAAACATGAGTACTACATTCCTAAATTATTTTCCAGTATACAGGGTGGCCCAATAAGTAGTGGTGACACAAGGTTATGTTTTTTTAAATGACTAGCCCTGTATATTATGACATTTCTGGATTCTGCGAAAAATTCTAGACATATTTCATGTACACTGTCATATACCTATCTTCAACTGTATCGGAAATATTAACAGTTTAAAATTGACTTCTTTCCATCTCTGACAGACTGTAAAACCTAAACGGTTAATTTTAGACGAAAACCGATTTCACATTCTCATCTTAGATTTTCATAAGCTATCATTTGACACCAACTTTGAATTTAACCGGAGATTATAAATTTGAACGGAATTTTCAACCATGGATCAAATTCAAAGTTGATGCTAAATGATAGCTCATGAAAATCTAAGATAGGAATGTGGAATCGGTTTTCCTCTTAAATTAACTGTTCAGGTTTTACAGTCTGTCAAAGATGCAAAAAAGTCAATCTTTAACTGTCAATATTTCCGAAACAGTTGAAGATAAGTATATGACATTGTTCATGAAATATGTCTATAATTTTCCATAGAATCTAGAAATGTCATAATATACAGGGGGAGTCATTTAAAAAAACATAACTTTATGTCACTACTAGTTATTGGGCCACCCTGTATATTGGAAAATAATTTAGGAATGTAGTACTCATGTTTATCTACAAGTTTTGTATTCACTTTTTTTTTAGATCTCTATTAGTATAGGAGATATGGACCACCGCGCTCTTAGTAACTCACCCTGTATAGTTTGTTTATCTTAATTTTAGTAATTTGCGATATATTCTCACTTTAAAATTCATATAAAATAAGGCGAAAAGGTATTGTCTGTCGTTTTTAATCTGACACTTTCCGTATGAGGAGTGAGGGGGTGAAGTATATGGCAAGAACAGGTGTGACGTCAGGTGACCATTGGAGTCCTAATGTAGGGTGTCACCAGTTCACATCCCTTTCGAGTATCAGATTAAAATCGACGGACTTTATCATAAAACATAATAACCAGTGGTTGTATTGAAGGTAAAATTATTTAGATTCACCTTGATACCTTTTCGGCTATTTTCATTTAAATATAGGTTATTCCATTTTAAAAAATTACTTTTGTCGTCACAGCGTTTCAACGAAAAATCTAATTAATTAAATTATTCCTAGAATCAAAATACACCAAATGGCAAAATCTTGTTTAAAAAAAAAATAAAAAATTTTTAGCGCAAAGGGATGTTCACTTTATACTGGATCAACCTGTACAGGAAAAGTTACATTTGGATCGTTTTAGTTTGAGTTTGAAAATGCGTAGACGGTCAAATACTTGCTGTAGATGCTTCACATGGGATTCGAACGATTCTGACAAAATGATCAGATAATCAAGATATGCTAGTATGTTCAGATCCTGAAGGCCAGAACGGAATCTGTCAATCAGCCTTTGGAACGTCGAGGATGCATTTCGTAAGCCGAAAGGCATTTGTGTGTAACGAAACGTGCCAAAAGGACAGATGAAACTGGTTTTGTCTTTATCACTAGTCTTAACAGCTATCTGGTGGTAACAGGATCTCAAATCTAAGGTTGTCATGTACTGAGTTCCCTTTGCTGCATGGAGGGTCTCATCGATCCTATGCAATGGGTATCGATCTGGGCGTGTTTTGGCATTTAGCTTGCGGTAGTCCACTATCAGCCATCTTATTCGGAACCAGCACCACAGGCGCAGCATAAGGAGATTCACACTCTTCAATAATTTCTTGTGCGAACAACTCATCAATTTGTTTTTTTTAATTCTAGCTTATTAGTGTCTGACATACGGTATGGTGGAACCGCCACTGGAATATCGTCGATTTAATCAATAGAATGATCGGCAAACGGTGGCGGTTCAGCACTTGGAACAAATCTACATTGAAATGGAGTAGTTTGTTCAACGTACTCTTATCTTCTAGGAAGAAGTTCTTCCCTTCATCTGCACGTAGTGACAGCTGTTCAGACAAGGCCATATGGCCCATTGATGGGTCACGAGCAAACTTATATTTTTGATCAGGAGCATGGCCATAAAACCATGTCATTTGGTATATCCAGCACTATATTGGCAGATTTTAAAAAATCGGCATCTAGAAGGGTCCTAATGTTGATATGTTCAGGAATGGAAATGAGTGCGGTGTGATGAACGCTGCCTTCCAATGCGATTCTGACACAAAATACATAAGAATCCACTTGCGTAGTTTTATAATCTTTACCTATAAGAACAACGCTCGTCGAATAAAATTTCCCTCGATCGGGAACCGGCGATGCTTGACAGCACCGGAATCAAAGTATGTGAGACCATTATGATCTTGAACAGTACCACAGGCGAATGGGTGAGTAGAATCATCTGAGCCCATTTGATTGATTGTACCAGGTAAGTACTGAGGAACTCCGCAAACATTGCGGTTCCAGTAAGATCCGTTGAAGTAAATGGATGTTTGGAGCACTTGGGGCAGTTATTTTTAACATAACCTGGTGTTCCACAAACGGTCTCATTCACTTTACTGATAGACGCGTGATTAAAAAAAGTTTGTTCAATGATACGGGCAGCTTCGATAAGGTCTTGACACTTCCACGTTGCATTTTTTCCTTTATACGTATGTTCAATAACCCGTAAATCATAACTAATTGAACATGTTCGGAGATTGTAGAATCACCTCTCAGATGGGACATCAAGGCACGAGCTTTGCTCACAAAAATATCTGTTCTTTCTTTAACTTGTTCGTGTGAGAAAAGTTAAGATATCCATAAGCATGACGTAAAGAATTTATAGCCTCATCGAAGGTGTTGACTGAGGATTTAATGCCCTTCCTCCATGTAGCTGCAGAATCTTCCAACATTGACAGGCCTTTCAGAGCACGCTGATCTAGAATATTAAGGCAATCCTTATAGACGACAATAGCATCAATGAATACTTCAACATCTCTTCCCGGGCTTCCATCAAAACGAGACTTACATCCAGAAAAATTGGCCTGCACACTAACACGTGGTTGTTGAGTAGGCTGACTCTAATGAATATTCTGTATTCCAGTTAGTAAAGATTGCAGCATCTCTGGCGTCATGATAATTTGTTGAAAAATAGGGGTGTCGTCGCTATTATCCGTCATCTTGTGTAATTCTGAATTATTTGGTACAATTTTTCCACTACGTTCACTACATTCGAACTCGGGTGTAGCAGGACTCGTATGAGGCAGGACACGTATGATTTTAATTCATGATATCGGATCACATGCAAAACTGGATCGGCTCACAGGCAAAACTTACATAATTATGAAGTAACTCTAAAATGATTAAATCGAACCGATTAAACGAAACACAGTGTCGATTTAATGTTGGGGTCACAGTCTCTTCGAGAGGCCCCACGTTGGGCGCCAATGTAAGACTGGGTAGTGTCGGGTTCGGTGATTTCTGCACAAACGATGGTGGACGGTGACAGAAGTGTTGGGACCAATTAATACACTACACTTGAATTTAATACTTCTTGATATCAAATTTTCGGCAAAACATCAAAATTATTCGAATTCTAACCACACATTGAAAGAAAATAACAACTTGATATTGACATTGCCTTCAAATCATTTTAACAATAGTAAATTAGGGCAATTAGGCATTTTCTTAAATCACCTCAACATAAAAAGGTATTTCAAAATCATGTTACGTTACAAAGGGCAAAGAGAGATTCAACAAACTTAGGGCTTCACAGCAGAAGATTGCAGCAGCTGGAGAGGAGTTCGTCCTTCTTCAGTACAATTTGCAAATCATTGGGTGTCTTGCCATATGCGCAGACGACAAAGCGTGGTTTTTTCAAGTTCCCTTAATAATAGTTGGGGAGCTGGCGTCAAAAACATGCAAGAGTTTTCTCAAGGCTGATATTTTCAAAATAGGTCGTACTTTAGTGTTAGAAGGCTAGTGTACAGTCAGCACTCACAGTTCCGGGACAGCTGGCCCTGGGACGCGGGCAAAGTTGTAATTTTAAGAAGCATCTAAACTATTTTTCCAAAGCTCAAAATTTATACAAATTTTGCACATTATCTGTTTGAAGGTCACAGATAACGTATGTAAATCGCCAGACGTCTATTTCGTTGCAAAAAGGGGGCCAGACGTCCTCAAAGTTTTTATTTTATGGCATTTTCTTCAAATATATTTGTTAAATACCTGCAAATATATATTTTGACAGGACACCGAAGAAAATGCCATAAAATAAAAACTGTGAGGGCGTCTGACACCCTTTTCGCAACGACCTAGACGTCTGACGATTTACACACGTTATCTGTGACCCTCAAACAGATAATGTGCAAAATTTCTATTAATTTTGAGATTTGAGGAAACAGTTAGATACATCTTAAAATAACAGCTTTGCGCACGTCCTAACGCCAGCTGTCCCAGAACTGTAAGTGCTGACTGTACACTATAGCCTTTTATGACTAAAGTACGACCTATTTTGAAAATATCAGCCTTCAGAAAACTCTTGCATGTTTTCGACGCCACCTCTTGGACTATAAGTGGGTTTGTGCACACTGCGAAAAAATCAGCCAGATGTTCCTTGTGGTTGAATGTCTCATAATTTTTTTTTTATGACGCACATATTCTCTGAACTCTGCCGTTGATTATTTTCTTTCGAATGTCACAGCACTGATGAATCCGCACCACTTGACCTGCGCAGATAGAATGCCAAAAATGTTCCTCTATGGAAAGCATCCGATCGATATGAGCTTGGAAAACGCTGACATAATGGCGTCAAACTGGAAGCTTCATTCAGAACAAATGTTCCCAAAAACAGATTGCTTTACCACTTTTAGCTATACAGAACCATGTCGTTACGAATAGTACAACCGAAAATATAGGCGGGTATGAACTCAAAGAACAGGCATGCATCGATAGAGTGGAAGAAAGACCAATCAGTTCAGAGAAGAAAAAGATGCTGGAAGAGAGGAAGATTCAAAGATGGCAAACAAGGTGGGAAAACAATACAACAAAGGGATAATAGACCAAACACCTGATACCGGATATAAGTGTATGGCTATCCTGCAAGCACCGACACATCGACTACTTCACCACTCAAATACTCACCGGACACAGGTCCTTCAGGACCTACACCCAAAGAATAGGGAAGACCGATGACAGATGTGTCTACTGCGGAGAGGTGGATTCAGTGGAGCACATTGTCGCAATATGCCAGAGATGTCTAGTACAGAGAATGCAAGTAATGATAGACCTACACGGATGGCATGACCACCAAATCACTCTTAGACCAAATGACAATATCGAGAAGAAAATGGGACACAGGAAAGAAATATATACACATAATGAGGAGAACGGTAGCAGAATAAAGGGATGCTCAGGGATAAATCACAGAAAAACTCTACTTCGACGGCAAGCCCGCAGAGGGTAATTCCGAAATAGTTGGTACTTTTCCGCTCCCAATGCTATTAGAGCATTCGAGGGCTAGGGGGCACTATTTTCATCTCAGACTTTCCTCTTCACACAACAAGAAAAAAAAAAACGATGGCAAGCAATGAAATGGATAATGAGTTTACGGTGCAGGGGGGAGAATCGAAACCCGCACAGACGGGAAAAAGCATAAAAGAAAAGAAAGGCCGGAATACTCAATACTAAAAGAGGCAATAGAGATAATTACCAAAACTTAACACGGCACTAAATAGAAACGTGGAACAAAACACAAGAAGGGAAATCAAAACCATCGCGCAAAAACTCGACAAATCGGAGTACTAAACGGAGCTCACATAAAGACATTGATGGAAGAATTCAGATTCGGGAAGACAGAGAACATACCCAACGACTCCGATATTCAAACACAACCTGAAAAGGCGCAAATAAATTACGTCAATACGCCCTGCCCCAGGTGCGAAAACCTTCCAAAGTCAGAAGAGGAGGCTACAGAAACTGAAAACACTAGACCATACCTGGAAAAGACGACTTGCGAATAAGGTACACAGACAGGGGAATTCACGCTACAAGGCACGGATACATATCAGAAATGGAAAACAGTGGAAAAAGAAAGTTGGCCTGAACACACATTCCAAAATACGGAAGTAATTATAGGAAATCCACTGAACACAGACCTAGGCACCATAAAGGTTGTACTTACAGAAAAAGAAGGTCCCAACATGGAGAACGGCATACAGGCTCTATATAAGTCGAGATTTCCTGGAATCGAAAACCTCACTGAGGAATATGAAGAACTGGAGCAGACAACAAAGGCCAAAATCAACGGAGAAACGAGGACAACCACACAGAAGGTCATCAAGATCAATGCAGGTATCAATGGAGAGGACCTGTGTACAAAGCTGACGAGGTTGAAAAAAGAAAATCCAGGCACGCTAGCGATGGCGACAAACCACATAGAGAATATGACACTAAAACAGCTTCAAAAGATGTTTGAAGCCGTCTTCTATGGAACAAACATTAAGATAAGTATATACACCACTAAAAGAAGAAATGAGGGAGAACACTACACATCAACCCCTGGTATCAAAAGACCCGAGCGACAAACATATGCCCTGATTGTGGAAGAGCAAGGCAGGGACATGAAAGACCTGATGAGAGATGTTAAAGACAAAATTACTCAAATGGAAGGCAAAGACAAGATCCTGGGACTCAGAAACACCAAAGAAGGCAAACTAATTATCACGATGAAAAAGGACGAAGCATCTGCAAAAAAACTTAACGAGAATATAAAAACTTTATCAAAAAATATAAACACCAGAATGAGCGGCACATCTAAACCTAAAGGCTAAAGAGACGATGTACATTCGGGGGATGGATTCCATCACAACACGGGAAGAGGTACTACAGGCAATAGAGGACATAACGGGCATACTAAAAGAGACCAACTATAGACTCGGCGAAATTAGACCCCAGTCAAATGGCACGCAGGCGATCACTTTAACATTAGACAAATAATTAGCAGAGAAAATAAGCACGGATAAACACATCAGAATAGGAGTGGTCAGATGTAACATCGAGAAAAGACACTACGTAGAAAGATGCCGTAAATGTTGGTCGCATGATCACATTACTGAAAAGTGTCTAGGACCGGATAGGTCAAACTCCTGCTACAGGTGCGGAGGAGAGGGCCATCAGGCAAAGGCCTGCACAGAGGAGGAAAGCTGCCCAGTATGCGAGACAAAGGGTCACAGAGGAAATACGGGGAGGTGCACGGCCTTTAAAAAGTCTCTGAAGACAGTAAGACATTTGGAAAGACAAGCGAGCAGGAAGGAAGAACGCTCAATTCAAAATGATGCCTAAAATACGTGCAGCACAGTTAAACTACAATAGGTGCCATGCAGCACACGACCTAATGTAAAAATTGGCTATAGAGGAAAATCTGGACCTAATCATCGGGTGTTAGCCAAATAAGCAAAGAGCGACAAATCTTCTATGCGACACCGACTGCGACTGTTTCATCCAGGTCTTCACATCCACAGACCTGCCTCTGGGGAAGTCCGTTTCAGGAAAGGGTTATGTCTGCCTAGAGTTTGGAGAGTACGTCATGATCTCGTGCTACTTCTCACCAAACGGAGAACTCGAGGATTTTGAAAAATTGCTGCAAGAAATGGAAGGGCATGTTCTTGCCGCGGCTTATACGAAGTAGCTGGTAATTGGAGGAGACCTCAATGCTAAGACCCCGGCAATAGGATCGACAGACATAAATCAGAGAGGACGACTCGATTGGGGCAAACAACCTGATAACTATGAACGAAGAGGGTACGTCAACATTTGTAAGAGGGGATAGCAGCTCGGTAATCGATTTCACGGCTGTTGTCGGAAAATTTGGTAAACAGTGTGGCGAATTGGAGAGTCCTGGAGGAAGAGAACATGAGTGACCACCAAACTATTAGATGGGACATAGCCGGAGTGCCTGAAAAAAAGACCAAATCGAACGACGAAGTTGCAGTGAACACAAATAGATGGATTTTGAGACCGGACCGATTAGCGGCGATGGCGAGAGATTTCTCCATCGCGGCAATGGACAAGGCCAACATAAACGCTGAGAGCGTCACTGCACTCATGACCAGTACGTGCGAGAAGTTCCTGAAAAGAAAGACCGACCGGAAAAGGCATGGACCCATTTACTGGTGGAGCACAGAAATAGCCGAAAAAAGGAGAAACTACATGGATATTAGAAGGAATTTGGGAAGAGCGAACAAGAGAAATAATAGGGAGACAGCCGAACGTTTGAGGACAGAACAGAAGGAAGCCAAAAAAGCGCTGAGGGCGGAAATAGAAAGGAGCAAGAGGGAGAAATGGAAAGAAGTCTGCAACGAACTCGATGAGGACGTCTGGGGAAAGGGGTACCAGATAGTCACAAGGAAGCTCAAGCTCAGACCAAATGTGCCACTTGGTAGGGAAATCGTAAATGAACAGGTTGCAAAACTTTTCCCGAAAGGGAAAGCGCCAACATGGGAGGCAGATGCTCTCTCAAGGGCAGAGGTTAAAAAGTGGAATACCAAAGATATAACGGAGATGGCAAAAGATCTGAAAAACAAGAAAGCCCCAGGAACGGACAATATCCCACCAGAAGTCCCAAAAGCATGCATAGCGGAAGATACACCACTTTTTCTTAAGCTGTACAACGACTGCCTCTTAGAGGGAGTTTTCCCAGAAATCTGGAAAACAGCGAAACTGTGCCTCATAGACAAACCCTAGAAAAATATCGAAGCACCTCCCGCATATAGACCAATAAGCCTGATCAACACAGGAGGAAAACTCCTTGAGATCCTGATTAAGAGAAGACTAATGGCAGAGATCGAAGAAAAGAACCTAATCAACAAAAACCAGTTTGGATATCAGAAAGGGAAATCAACCATTGATGCAGTAGACACCATCCAAAAAATAGTACAAGACATAAATAGGGAAGCGGTTAAGAACAGAGATTTCTGTGTGATGGTACTCATATACATTGAGAATGCCTTTAATACGGAACCCTGGAGGGGCATCATCGACACTCTGACTAAAGGCGGAGTGAGCAGAGACCTCATCAGGATACTAAAGTCATACCTATCAAAAAGAAATATCATGACCCCAGCAGGCGATATGGTAGAGGTCTCCTGCGGGGTACCGCAGGGCTCCATTATAGGTCCAATTCTGTGGAACCTATTCTATGATAAAATCTTGAAACTAAATCTAGGCAGAGATTCGAACATCGTGGCATACGCGGATAACCCCGCAGTGACTATCAGAGCCAAGGACAAGGTAACGCTAGAGGAAAGAGCTCAATCAATAGTAGCAAGGGTTATAAGCAGACTTAAAGATATGGGACTAAAGGTGGCAACAGCTAAGACTGAGATGGTGCTCCTCGCAGGAAGACGTAAGATAAAAGAACTGGATATCATAATCGGTACAGAGTTGGTCGAAACTGCAAGCCCAGTGAGATATCAAATTAATAATAGTTAGCACAACAATTATAACAATTGTTGTTTTTTCTTTCTCTTATTTTATGTTTCATGCTTTTACTATTCAATTACCAGTGAGCTGGAAACATATCGGGCACATACAGGTGATTTGCTCACTTAGGTGCCGCTAAATAGATGTAGAAGTAATATTATTTGTGTATGTTAGTTAAAACAGTTGTTGATTGTAATTGTGTTTGAATAAATTTATTATTATTATTATTATAACACAGGCGATGACTGGACTGTTTAATAATTATTTTAAAAAAATCAAGAAGCGGGAGAGCGGAGTGCTGGTAATGTCCCCAAGAGGACACCCCCGAACACACACTGTTCTGGTGCACAAATTTTGAAGACATAAGGAGAGAGGCCGAAAGGGTGTGCGAGGAGAGAATCACAAAGGAGAACGTAGGTCAGCTGCTGATGAGGCGAGAAGAAGACTGGGACGCTATAACACAAATGATGGAAACGATAATGAAAACGAAAGAAAGGGATGATCGAGAGCAAGAGCAGGAGATGGAGGAACCAAGATATAACAGGGGCACGCAAGTAGAAGTTAGAAATGCAACAATAGAAAGAAAAACAGAGTACAGGAAACGCAGAACCCTGAAGCATGCCTGCATGGTGATTCCAGGGCGAAAGTGAGCGGGTTATTTTTTTAGTCGGTAGGCGGTCTCCTTCAGAGGCTGAATCCGACACTACCCGACCGCCAGAACAATAGGTTGCGTGTCTTTTGAAGATCTTTTTTTCCCCCCGAGAAAAAAAAAAAAAAAGAAAAGGGAGAAGAGGGGAATGGGTTTTAGTTGGTCGGGGATCCTCAGGACACGACATCACTCCGACACACCCCCATGGCACCAGAACAACAACGCCTGGGACAGTTTGTGAACAGATTAACTAAACCCATCTATAAAAAAAAGGCACGCAGCAGAGAGTAAAGAGATAAGTGTGAATATGGACGCCAGACCAAACATGGCAAATTTGATGAGGAGAGGAAACCGGATTCAGCAAAATAAAGTGAATTTGTTAGCAGTGTCATAAATATCCTAATAAAGATTAATAATTGAATTTCGATTAAAACATTGATGGGTAAAAAATAAATTACCATTATGTAACCAGCGTTGAGGAATTTCGCTAAATCAATTAATGGATGTGAAAATAAATAAAAAGTGAGAAAACTTTGAAGTAAGACCAATAGAGCATTTATAAAAAAGAAATTTATCTATTTTTTGGTATTAATTTATTTACACTCACAGGCAAGTTCTCTTAACAATTTATTAACTTTTTTCAAAACATAAAAGAACATTCTTTAATGCCAAAACATAATAACAAATATGTTTACATAGTCCCTTAGCCCATATTTAAATTTGAATAGAGTCAACCGGACGTTGACGTACCATATCTTGAGATCTTCCAACATTTCGTTATGTAACTGTCGGTTAAAAAAAAACCTTACATGTAAATAAAATTAATTGGCCTTAAATGACCTAGACCTCGTAAATCCCGAGTTGATGCAGTTCATCACGTCTGATTGGCGTTTCACCGACAACTTTGATGAGGAGTTTTAGCAACTGAAAGCCATCAAAGAAAAATTCCTCTTATCTTGTAAGAGTTAGTGTTAACTGATTAAATGAATAATAAATTAAACTGTGGAATAGGTCCAAATGAATAATTCAAAGTTATAAAATGCTGAATTATCAAAACAGTTGGGTATAATATAGAGCAAAGCAGAAATATTGTTCAAAAAACTAAATTTGGTAGGTATTAAAGTACTTAATGCTGAATGTAATGTTGAGTTGAACCACCAAACACCAAATTTTTTGGAACCGCAGTTAAATACAGGAAACCATCTTAAATTGAGTTGTTCTCTAATGAGTTACTTCTGGAAATTAGGAGCCTTAAGTTTGTTTTTGGTCTCAGGTAACTCAGGGTGGTAGTGGTGGCTCCTCAAGACTTCAAACTCGAGGAGTCAGCTTCAAAATGGGTTCCTACTGCAATGTTTCTGCAACTATTTCTGACTTCGAGCTGAAATTCCTCTGTGAATATGTGACCTCTGATAGCTGCAATATGTCAAAGTTGTCTGAAATATAGAGGAAGCATCATCTAAACTGATACATCTCTCACAGAGCCAATTTCAGCTATCAGAGTGAAAAAACAACTTAGGTAGCTATTGCGGCAAATCTAATGTTTCAATAATCGTATTTGATGACTAAAATTTCCTTTGCAAAGATCTTATGTGTGGGACGATGTTTGATAGCTCACCCAGTACAGCTAACTAATAGAACTTCTACCCCCTATAGATGGACAAAATTGATATTCGCAAGGCGGCATAATTGCAATTCTAGTTGGCCGCCGCAAGGCAAATCACCATTATTATTAATGTATTTGAAGCCGCGCAAACCCAACACCGTTCGCTAATTTATTTACAATAAAATTTAAGCATAACGTTACATAAAGTTCGGCATGCACCGAGGTTAAGTATCTACGGGTCAAACCTCGCAATAATACTATTATATTCTTATATACCCGAACCGCGTGGTCAAAATGGCCATGCATTCCGCTACGGGGCTCACACACCAAATTGAAACGCGGAAATGTGGAAAATCCATAAATAAATGTTATGTATTTAATTTTTGGCAAGGAGATTAAGTGAACGATCGTTTGTTACTTTTGACAGGCAATTTTGAATCTTGTATAGAGGCTCTTCATATAGCTCCGTTTTTAGATTTTAGGTTACTAGGTAATACCAAAATGTACTTCGGTTCATTGGTAGTTACAAAAAAAAATTGTTAATAATATAGGTAATAAGAATTCAATAAAATCCATAAGGCATTAGGAATAATCACGAATAAACCTCACACACATACAATTTTAATATAAAAAAACAATCCTCCACATAATTATTTGATTAAGTTATCAAACACTAACATCGTAATTAACGCAAACGTAAAATTAATCTTTACATCAAATAACGACGAGAAAAAACTAAAACAAACGAAACTAAAATTGCAATGTGTGGGAATGCCATGCTCACTCGCGTTTACGTCAGGGAACAATGTTTCCTTAAAATTGGAAGTTAGAAGGCATCAAGTTTTAATAAGATAACAGCAAATGACAGTTAATTAACAGTATCTGGTTAAATATGATGTTCCGCCTATTATATTCCTGATTGGGATGGTGCTATCAACGAAAAATCTGACTGCTCTGTAGCTTCTGGGTGAATTGATAATCTAACTCTCTCACAGTTTAATCTAGAAACAACATGAAATATCCATCACGTTTGTTTAATTTTTTAGAGAATCTATGGTTTGATCCTTTGCGTTGGATGTAGCTTTTATTAAATAAATTAAAGTATTTCTTTGATACTAAAAGTTGAAGCAATGTAAATTTTTCTATATTTCTCAAACGGTGCTAGACGCATTGAATCTAATTTCAGACAAATGACTGAGGAGTAACCAAAATCTCCACCCTTATGTATAGAAATCACACTGGCTTCCTCCACAGACCTCTGATGGGTGGATTGAGATATAATTAATTTTTTTTTACTTCCTCAATGGGACAGTGCTTGTGTTCCAAGCTCTAAAAATATCGAAAATTTCGCTGTTTTGGGTTTGCTCCCAAGAATCATTAATCTCCGGCGCCAGAAATGTCAAAGTAACATCGTGCATTTTTGAGAATATTTAAGATGAAGAGCCATCATCGCTTGAAGCATTTTTGTTTTAAATGGAGAGGATGGTGTCTTTAAGCTATTAGTTGTCAAGAGCTGTTTACGGAAACTATGATCGGGTTAACCCGATCCCAAGCATTACCAATCTTGACGTACGGAAAGGGATCTAGGATCAGTTTACTCTTGTACGTAAAGTGATCAGGTTGTTCGGTTCAGTATCATATGTTTGGATCTCATGAACCTGATAAAATGCGAGGTGAATAGGATTGGTAGCCGTCAGCTGTTTTTCTCAGCCCA
The DNA here is from genome assembly GCA_917834065.1 of Ceutorhynchus assimilis. Lineage (NCBI taxonomy): Eukaryota > Metazoa > Arthropoda > Insecta > Coleoptera > Curculionidae > Ceutorhynchus > Ceutorhynchus assimilis. Next base: position 23,923,021 of record OU892284.1, read on the forward strand.
ACTTTTTAGTTGTTTGTTGATTGTTTTGCCTTCAAAATAAATATGGCAGACATCTTCAACGGCAAGAAGCCAAAAAAACTGGAAATTTGAGAACTTGAGATTAAAATTGAAATAGGAAAATCAAAATAGTGATTGTTGAGGTTAGGATTGTCATATGGCAAGATTTATCTGCGGATCTATCCGTTCGGAAACTAAACAAGCTCCACGTATAGATAGTTTACTAATCCTTGAACAGCTGATATTGATCGAACTGGATCCTAGATCAGTGTTTCCGTAAGCAGCTAATAAGTAATAATTATTAGTAGAAACAACAAGTGAACTTATGTTAAACTGAAATAGTGATTTTATTACTAGATTTGTCTCCGAAGTAGGAACTCATAGCCGGATTTTCTGAGGAGTTCTAGAGTAATCCATAGTGTTCTATTTGGAAACCAAAAGTCATATAAGAATATTAAGAATAAGAATACTTATTACCGGTTCTACATCGAAAAACAAGTCCACAGAGTGATTTATCTAGAACTGTCCATCGTGTTCCATTGGAAAACTGGAAAGGGTTGTTAAGGAGTTTTGATTACCTTTGTATTTGAAGTTTTAAGAAATATATAGAATATTCTATGGTGAACACATGACAGTAAACAGCCCAAATGGAGCAAGTTATTCGAATGTCAGTGAACTTCGTGAAAAATATCCAAGACAAGACAAAAGACAAGAAGAAGAGGACCGGCTCACGACACTTTCACAACAAGAGAATCGGAGATCAAACGAAATGCAAGAAGTAGCCCGATGACGAGAAGGATTTTAGCGGGAATGAAACTCGAACGCAAATATGCAAATATATTTTTTGATTTTTTTCCGCGTATATACAGGGTGTCCACTTAGTGCGATATCGGACGATATCTCCTTACAGGGTGAAGCAAGAAAAAAAAATCTAATTACAAAGTTGTTTGATACTCTAATATGCATGAGTTAAAAATATTTTTGAATATACAGAGTGCTCCTTATATGGGGTACGCGACAGAACTTTGTTTTTTTAAATGGAACACCGTGTATGTGATTACATTTTTGGATTCTACGTAAAATTCTGAGCAGATTTCATGTAATATACCCTATGCCTAAGTTCAACTGTTTTGGAAATATTGACAGTTGAAAATTGACTTTTTGCAACTTTGACAGGCTGTAAAACCTAAACGGTTAATTTTAGACGAAAACCGATTCCACATTCCTATCTTAGATTTTTATAAACTATCATTTGACACCAACTCTGAATTTAATCCATGATTAAAAAAACCAGTTAAATTTAATCTCCAGTTAAATTCAAAGTTGGTGTCAAATGATAGTTTATGAAAATCTACACCGTTTAGGTTTCACAGCCTGTCAAAGTTGCAAAAAGTCAATTTTCGACTGTCAATATTTCCAAAACAGTTGAACTTAGGCACAGGGTCAGGGTACATTACATGAAATCTGCTAAGAATTTTACGTAGAATCCAAAAATGTAATTACATACAAGGTGTTCCATTTAAAAAAGCAAAGTTCTGTTGCAAACCCCATCTAAGGAGCACCCTGTATATTGAAAAATATTTTTAACTAATGCATATTAGAGTATCAAACAACTTTGTAATTTGATTTTTTTTTCTTGCTTCACCCTGTGAGGAGATATCGTCTGATATCGCACTAAGTGGACACCCTCTATATAGTTAACAATGAATGGTCCAAATCTCGTTCTGTTTATTGCATGCGGATTCCATCTTCTCATTGTAAAAATCGATGTTTGAATCATCGTAATTTCTAAAATACACACCAGACTGGAAAAGATCCTGGAGTAACGAGGGACAAGATCAATAATTTAAGGATTAAATAAGGCGTATGTGAACAAGTTGTACTGGGAGTGTCCATCTGAAACTTGAAAGTAAGAACTGTTTGTCAGGTAGTCTGTTACGCCAGAAATAAATGGTGCTAATAACAAAATTAAAAAACTGAAATTTAACTTGCGATCAGTAAATGTCTCTTTTTTGATTTTGCAGAAAGAAAATTAACGGTATGGTTGATTTTCAGCGATGTACAGGAGTCAGGTCGAGACTCTTGCACAAGAGCTTGGTGGTAGCTCCAAAACAATTCTAAAAGGCAAGGAGTGCTGCGTTGCCAAATTGACGTCAAAGTATTTTATTTTTGTTTGGGTTAGATTTTCCTAACAGGTGCGGACAATGTTTATTGTTTAACGAGTGATGAAAACAGCAGTTTTCAAAATATGTAGGTAATGTTTTCAAATTGCAGAAAATGATTTTTGACGAAAATTGTTTATTTTTCAATGGTCAGAAAAAAAGTTTTTTGCAGGTGCTAGTTTGTTTGTGCAATGAAAGATTTGGATTTTGTTGGAATTTTCGACATTTTTATACAACAATTATTATCAAAATCCAAGAATCGTGAACAGGATTGCTCATCCTAATAAGGCGTACGTTCACCAATTCTTGAGTAGACAAGGTCTACGAGTGACGTCACCACAGCAGCTAATAGTCATGACGTCACCCGCAGAACTCGATGGAGGACTTGCGATTCAGGTTGTGCTGGTTATTTGAAATTTTCGTCGATTTTAAATGTAGAAAAGGTGATTTAAACAAGATTTCAACGTTTAGGAATTGTTTTTTTTGACCTATACTTTGAACTAGTGCTCTGAACTTGAATAATGCATTTTACTCCAAGAGTTGAGGTCTGCGGCTGACATGGCACTTGGCAGACACTTTTAGCTTTCAGCTCAATGAGCAGTCCTACTAGGGATTAAAAACAGGATACTGCAATTTTCTGGACACCTGAAGCAAAGATGATCCGTTTTTTTCCTACGAATGTGCTGAAAAAAAACTTTTGGCATGCACAAAAGACTAAAGAGTAATCTTTCCGCAGGCCCTTGGGAAAAATTGTGTTCCTAACACTTGCGAGAAATGGTATTTCTCGCACTCGTTAGAAAAATAACTAATTTTATTTTTTCGAATTTGATATGAAAAAAATTTCCGCTCTGTGGGAGAACAAACGACTTTCCAGTTCCACTCCAACCAAAAGGCAGTGCTTGCTCATAAAAAAAAAATTATTTATATATTTATTTATACAATCAAATTATAAAAGGTTATTATATAGGCAGGGATAATAATAATAAAACACTGTGGTGGCGTGCCGAGGCGCTGATTCCAGTCCAAACATGAAAATGTCAAAAATTGCAGCGTCGCATATAAATTGTTTCGAGGCTACCACCAAGCTCTTGTGACTCTTGCAATTGCTAATAGTTAGAGCTCTGATGACCTGGCTACAGGCTTGATTGTAGCATTGCATGGCCCTTTCTTGAATCTATTAGAGACTCTTTCGCCAGCCTCTATGCAGCAAATTTTCATGCGCTTGTTGATAAGTTAGAGCGTTGATATGAAATGGAGATCACACCGAGATGACAGCTTTAAAAGGTACAGACAACAGAAAGCCGTCTGGTTAATTTAGCCTGACTGTTTTTTGGACCAGTTTTCGACCATTCATTCTACACCAAAATAGGTAGGTGTTACGTACCGATACGATCCGCGACGTTTACTGACTAATAATGGTCTTGACAGTTGTTCACTGACGTTCCTTGTCGCACCAAATACTTCTTCTTTAACGCCATTCACCATGGCGTTTGTCACTAGCAGGGAAAGACGATATAATGAGAAGAGGTTAACTCAATACATGACACTCCTCCCTCCTGGATGAGATAGTTTACATTGTATAATCGCCAAGATAGGCTAGTGCATGGACGCCTCATCCTGGCTGGACGATTCAACAGGGAACTCCTTTTGGGCTAGTCCAACAATGCAGGAACTGATACTTTTGGTACTGGCTCTGGTATCTTGACTGGTATATGCCTATCCTCCTATGTTGGATTAAAAACCTCAACGCTGTCGTCCACTGGTGGGCATTTGGTAGCATTGGGCTGACTAATATCTAACTGTATATCTGTTTGTTCTTCAAAAATAACTCTGGCACGTACCTAGCTGGTCTGTGTGACGTTTAACGATTTTACCGTCTGGGGTAGCCACTTTGTAGCTTACTGGTTGTGTTGCTTCTACCATTGATGCAGCCACCCAATTTGATCCTGATGTGTAGTACCGGGAGTAAACTGGATCATTTTCATTAAACATTCTCATAGGTTTCGGATGATATGCTGTTTCTTGTTTTGATTTCATACCACTAGAAAAATCGGGAATAACTTTGTCCAACAAAGTAATCAATCTTCAACACATGAGAATCTCAGTAGAGGCGTCATAACTTATATTCGGTGGTTTATTGTGGCTCCTTCTATGAGCAGGGGTTACTACATGTTATGACATTTTGTAATCCAGAATGCTAGAGTTCAAATAATTCTCAGACAAGTAGTAACCTAAAGAAAATAAAAGCTCACACTGTGAACACAATTTGCTTAATTATTTTTATCCTCAAAAACCAAAGAGATTTTATCATTTAAATAGGTAAGACAGAGGACAGAATCAGAAATATAAGGTACAAGTGACAAGAGACAAAAATTTAATAACACGTATATCAATGCTATAACCCAGAATAAATGGATACAGGATATAATTCACTTGCCACGCCAAGATACAAAATTTCGATTTTTTGGTATTTTGTATCTGTCACTTGTACCTTGTATTTATCATTGTGTCTTCAGCCTAAGTAATTTCTTAGTTCTGTATATTTTCTATTTTTCTAGATCTAACCCCAAAATTTCATTTACTAAACAAGTTGCACCGCAGAAATCTCATGTGCGTGCAAGTATGTAGTAAATTGGCAAATGTGTACTACACACTTGCTCCCTGGAAAATGAATGGAACCATAATGAGTTTCTGTTATATTTTAGGAAACATTGTTACTTTGTTACAAAAATAAATCTAAAAACTTTCAACCTAAGATAAGGCCACCCTTCCGAGAGTATTGGAAGAAATACGTAAGGGAGTGATTACCCAATTCGGTGCTCATAAGAAAAACGGTATCCCCCAGATGACAGTTACCACAGGCGAGGAATTACAGGCAAGAAAAGTTCATTTATGGGCAGATCAACGGTAATTCTCAATAATGAAGAAGCTAATAGTACGGGATACGAGGCCTATTTCATCAAATCATTTTACATCCTCTTGCATTGTTATCATCAGTTAGATAACATGATGCTGAAATGCACTTGTGCAGGGAAATAGATGGGAGTGGGGGATTTCGCTGAAAAAAATATTTCAGAAAATGTCGTCATAAATAAGGAAACTATATAATTATACACCGTCTTGCATTTATTTATTGAGTTAATTTGTACACAAACAAAATTGGATTAACACATGCAAGACGTTTTCATGGAGGTTTTGGGGATGTAATATTATATAGAAATAACCAATTTTTCAGAGGGGTGAAATATCATTTCACACCAATTCATTATTGATTTAGATTTAAGCTTGAATGTAGAAAAGCCACTGGATACTAATGCAAGACGTCCTGTGGAGGCATAACGGGCTGCAAGAAGGAGGTCAATATGTTGTCTTATAAAGGAGTGAGAAATCATTTTACACCGTCTTGCACTGGTTCTAATGGGAAAAACAGAACAAATTGATAAGATTTTTAAAAATACAAGACGTTCTAAATGGAAAGAAAGGACTGCAAGACGGTGATGAAGTTGACTAATTTTGACGGGGGTCAATCCATTCGGTACAAAGGTAAATACTACTCCAAATTACAAATTACGCACATTAATTTTAAATATTTTTGCTCTTTACCACGTAGAATAATTCTATTGTGCAAAATTCTCTTAATAATATGTATATTTGAATGTCTCTACGGACATCAAATGAAAAAAGGTTGAAAATTATTCTTATTCTGACGGCTTATAATCATTTAAGTTTTTTTGAGGTGGATATGCCATAACACAACGGATAGTAAGTATTAGGTAAATTTGAGAAATTTGATTTTAAAGCAGAAAAAAAATGACACAACAAATGATCTGTCTGGAATTGTAAACAGAAATTAAAATTCCTGTATTCAGCAGGCTCCCCTGTTGAGCTGTTATGTGAACTGTCCTTTTCCATCTGTATGATTTAGAAAAGAATGAACAGTGAACGGTTCAGTAAATAACTCAACAGTTCAGTCAAAAAAGAAAACGGATTTATTGACTTTTTTCCCCGAAAAAACGTCTTGGACTGATGTATTAACCATTTCTTAACATACATTCTTGCGGCGGACATAAGCATGAAGTGGTGTAAAATAATTTTCCTCTCCCTCATGAGACAACACATTGACATCCGTCTTGCAGCCCCGTTATCCCTCCACAGGACGTCTTGTATCAGTATCCAGTAGCTATTCTACATTCAAGCTTTAATCTAAATCAAGAATGGAGTGGTGTAAAATGATTTCTCACCCCTCTCACAAATTGACAAATTCCATCTTCTATTGCAACCCCAAAACCTCCATGAAAACGTCTTGCATGTGTTAATCCAATTTTGTTTGTGTACAAATTAACTCAATAAATAAATGCAAGACAGTGTATAATAATAAATTTTCCTCGTTTATGACGACATTTTCTGAAACATTTTTTTCAGCGAAATCCCCACTCCCATCTATTTCAGTACTATGTTATCTAACTGATGATAACAATGCAAGACGGTGTAAAATGATTTGATGAAATAGGCCTCCTATACCGTACTATAAACTCGCCGAATGTTTATTCAGGATGAAAAAATGAGATGGGGGTTAACACGACCTGACATTTTTAATACTGGTTGTTTGAACATCGAACTCACAGATTATCGAACTGTTACTAGAAATTACCTTGAAAACGCCATTTAAAAATGGACGACTGGGTGGAGATTGGTTTCTGGGTTTTACCAAGAGACATAATTTGTCAATAAAAAAATTCCAATCGGTGGAAAACGCAAGAAAAAAGTGTCTAGATCCTTTTATTATAATTTATTATAATTAGCTAACTTAGCTTCTTTCTGGACCCCTCTAAGACTAAAGTGGTCGGAAAACGGGGAGCTCCTTCACCGCGAACAACTGCTGGATCTGGAAGGGATAATACCACCGTATTCCGTATTGATGGCTGTTAGCACAGATGGATTTGAGGTTCCTCCATTGATCGTTTTTAAAGCAAAAAATATGTGGTATGACTGGGTTGCTCCTCCTACAGACGAATTTTCAGGGACCTAATATCATATGCTGCAACAGGAAATGGGTGGATAGAATCCCAACTATTCTTAAATTATTTCAAAAAAACTTTGTTAGAAGTATTTGGACCTGATCGACTCGTCAATATAACGGTCACGTGTCCCACGTCGATGATAGACTAATCAAAGTTGCCCGCGATAATAGAGTAACAATCCTTAAACTTCCGCCTCATTCATCCCATATTTTACAGCCCCTAGATTTAAGTGTTTTCAAGTCGTTAAAAGTAAAGTAGGATGAAACACTTGTCCATTGGCAGAGACATAATGAAGAAAGTTACCAAAAAAAAAGTTTAGTTCATTAGTGGGCCAGATTTGGAAGAAAAAAAAACAGAACCACAATGGTTTCAAAAAAGGTGGCATTTACCCATTTAACTCTAACGTAGTTACCAAAGAAAAATATAATCCTGCAGCGTACTAGAGATGGGAGGGCCAACAACGAAACTCTGATCAGGCACCTATTGAATATCAATTAAAATCACTTGCCACAGTCAGGTTCCTCTAGCATAAACGTAGAAAAGCAATAAAAAAACCTGTAGACTTCCAAGAATTACTGTTGGCTACAGTTATACAATCAAATCCCTCTGAAAAGGTAAAAAAACGAAGAGTGGCTAAAGGTGCTGAGGACATAGCAAGTGATAAAGTTCAAACTCTCATGGAAGGAAGCATAAGTTAAAACTTTGACGAGGAGGAAAATCATAAGAAAAATGAAAGAAATACAAATGAAAATATATTTGATGACAGTTACGACGATATAGAAGAAGAGATTAGAGGGATGGAAGAACTTGATGCTTGCATGACGGAAATGGATAAACCTTTGACATATATAAAGAAAGATGACTGGGCGTGGCTTTATTAGGAAAAAAATAGGAGAATACTATGTTGGTAAAGTTATTTCGGCGAAGAAAGGAAAACAAAAATTAGAAATAAAGTTTACCAAGAAAGTACTTTCCTTATCTCCCTTATCTTCTTCAACTTTTGAATGGAAATGTCCGGACAAATGTCCTCTTATTGCTAGAGAGGATATAGTAAAAACCCTTCCTAAACCCACCCTTACCAAACCCTTTACAGGCCAAGTAAAAAAAAATCCGTTTTTGAACATCAAAGTTCTCCACTATTTTGAATGGAATACCCTGTATATCACAACGTCCATAGTGATTTAAGGAAGTTTACCTGCACATACAGGTATAGGTGCTTATAAAGGTGATCCTAAATATGAATATCATTATCTAAATTAAAAATTCTGCACTATTCGGAATGAGGATTGTTTGAAAATAAAATATTGTATTTCATTCGGAGTATAAGTATTCTTCATGTGACTCGCATGAATTTGATTCGCCTCGCTGCGCTCGGCGCTCAAACTTCCATATACGCGTCACATAAGTATTACTTATACTCCTAATAAAATAAATATCTATTTAATAGAAGTGATATATATTTCACCATTGAAATCAATGGGATAATACATATAATATAATATTAATACTGTTTCTATTAAGAGATTTGAGCCAGCTTATTTTGATCAGTCTATTGTTGGTAGAACGCTCTTTAATGTTAAAATTGGTTTTTAGGTTAAAGTGTTGAAAGGGGAGTAATGCAGCGATAGCAATATCACATATACTTCAATTAGGTAGTACCCGTATAGGTGACAACTTATAAATATGTAATTTCAGATATTCTTGATAAACTCTCGACTAATTCCTACAATCCAATTCCAAGGTAGGCTTAAAATGAGCTTTTAACAAGAGAACAGAAATCAACTTAAATTGAAGCACAAAACCTTTCCCAGGAGTATTTTTGGTTCAAAATTGCATTAAAATCTATCCAATTAAAGCCAGTCAATGAAATCCTTTCACTCATTCAACTCTCTCTCCAACTTTTCTCCCACTGGACAAATTACGATCAATCTTTATTTTATGTCGAGTACAAGAATATTAAATGACATCGACTATAAAAATATGAAAAATATTCTTCATTTATTTTCATAAGAACAGTTGTTATCTTGTTTTCTGATTTTCATTACATAGATTTCATTATTGAAAACATTTTTTCAAACACATTTAATCGCAACCGATTATCACGGAAGAGCTTTCTCGAAAAAGTCGAACTCAATACTAAAATAATAATCCACTATCTTCACATTTTAATAATTTTTTCGACGTGAACAGCTCCTCTTAACATACTCGGCCCGAATATCTGCAAATCCCCCTAATCCTATTCATAATATTCCTATCACGTTCTGGGAAAACTACTCCAATACTGATAAACCTCCTTACTCAATTCCCTATACTCTCAATGGACTCTTAGAGAATATTGTCTTTCTTAAACTCAGTGCATCGCGACATCAACCATACCACCCTGGATAAAAAAGATACCATCTATCAATACAAATTTGGGTATTTATGTAAAAAATAAAAGGCCTAACATACTCATCAAGCAACATAGAAAATAATCCAAATGAGACCTTAAGGCCGTTTTACAGCTTGCAAGAAAACTTGAATGTAATTTTTTGCATGCAAAATAACCTTAACCCTTCTTTTTTTTGTTTTTAATGTTGTGTTGTTGATGTTTGCATTTTCCAATAATTAAAAGTGATTATAAGTCGATATAAAAAGAAGAAAGCAATAACAGCAACTTTAAGCATCATAATTGCTAAAAATTCCCCAGCTGGCACGAAAACCTTCAAGAAAAATGGCACCAAACCGATTGCATGCAATGCCATTCAAGTTTCAAGAATCTTGCAGAAACCAACCCGCTGACTCACTTCTGCGCATGCCTTCGTTCAAGTTTCTTGCATATTGCAGATAGAATTGCAAGCTGTAAAACGGCCTTTATACATAGGTGCATCCAAAGATGACATCAGAGTAAGTTGTGCAGTCATGACGATAGACTCTACAATATCCAGATATGCACTTCCTAGCTATTTCAGTATTTACACTGCAATAGTCTGGTTGCCATCCCATGTCGGGATATGTGGCAACGAAAAAGCAGATCAAGCAGCCAAACAAGCTTTAATCCTAGATCTTCTCATAGAAGAAATACAACTTCAAGGTCAAAGGTGACTTGAAAAACGAATGCAAAAGGAAAATCCTGATAAAGTGACCAGGCTATTTGGAGCCAATCCAATTCCAAGCTAGCGTATATTCAACCAAACCTACCAACCCATAATTTGCCCATTATGATCAGAAAGGATACCATAATAATATATATACTAAGAATAGGACACACCCGAGCTACACATGGATACTAAATGGAAAATGGTGACCCACAATTATGTGAATTCTGCGCCGGAATCCTGACAGTAGAACATATTATTTCTGAGTGCCCTCGATTCACCGAAATCAGGAAAAATCTGAACATTAGCGCAAACTGTCGAAAAAACTTTTCAAACACCAAAATCAAAAAAGTGCTACAGTTTTTTATGGACGTTAACATGTATAATAAGATATAATTTCCTAAATTTTCTCTAGCTGTAACTTTTGCTTTCGACCTGTATACAACTGCCTCTAAATTATAATGCCTATGTAATGAGCATATGTAATTCACCTGCCAATGACTTCAGCAAAAGAAAGTTAAAATAATTCGACCACCTACTTAGAAAAAAAAAATTATCTCAAAAATAAAATAAAAATTGTGCCAAATTCTTAACCAGGTGACCACAACACTTTACCGCCTGGCCAGCCGCGTCTTTCCGTTCCAATAACTAATAAAATCCGTTTTACGCCTTCAATTAGGCATTTATTGCACTTAAAAGCATCACAAGTACGAAATATGTGCATGCGAGCTCATATATCAGCGGTTATGTCAGAAATTACGGTCGATTTTGCGAACTGCCAGACCGAGGCGGCATTCCAAATATGGTTATTTACGACTCTCTGATATTTAATAACTGGCCAAATTACTTATAAATTAGTTTAAGCACCGCGGATTTTAATAATCAATTATTGCGATGATCAAGTGTCGTTTTAGATTTTGCAAATGGAAAAATGTCCTAGTACCGCCACATTGGTTCTAAAAACACAAATAATGTCAATCCGTAAATGGTATTGATAAGTAAAAAACCGATTCACGGTTTTAATGATGATAATTAGTATCATGGGAAGCTAAATGGTTACATTCTGTTAATTTTTTTTTTGTTAAAGATTTGTAGCGCTTCTTATCAATTTGATATTGTTTTTTTCTCAATGATGGCCACCGAAAATGTGTAATTCGCAAAATTCTTCACTAATATTCACACTCACACATTGGATTTTCTTAACATTTCAAAGATTCGATTTTCCGAGCTACCAAGGTTCCTTCATACTTACACGTTTTAAAATGTAAGTACATCGTTTTTGAAAAATTAAATGTGATTTTTTTGTATTTTCCAAAATTTGGGTTGTAGATAATAATAATATCTTTTAATAAAAGGTTTTTAGGTAAATGTGCATACTTCTATATTTCCACTAATTATGGAAATATATAAGTATACACATTTACTCAAATTTTTTTTATTAGATTATGAATTTCCACTTAGTAAAAGCCATTTTATCTGGTAACTTTAATATTTGCAACATCTCTATAGGTCAAAATTCTACTTTAAAAAAACCTTGAACGTTGCCTGGGAAGCTAGAAAACTGCAAATTTTCTGCGATAAAATTGGGCGGTAATATTAATCTTATAATACCGTCTCTCTGGTAAGGCCCACAATTAAAAAGTAATCAGGGCCTCATTTATATCAAATGCTTCCGCCTATTAAACTTTTTGGGAAACGGTAAAATAAGATATTCTTGGCTTGAAATATTGGTGCGTTAATATGCCACTGTCATGATTTGGTAGTTGGAAGCAAAACAACTAAATGTGTGTACCAATTTATCAGGGGTTGAAATCCATCTTATTGCATCGACTTTCCATCAGATATGCCTATATTTTCTGCCTAATTAGAACTAAGAATCCAGCAGATTGAGTCAATTGCCCGTGACATCGGTGTCTTTCTTTGAAAGGGATCGAGAAATCTGGTTCAATTTCATGATAAAAACACTCGGACGCAGTTCTTTTAAAATCAACTCATTCGTTTGACAAACAATCTTCTAGTGGTACGAACACATTTTTTTTTGTACGAACTCTTGAAGTTAATAGACAAATAATACACTGGAAGCGATTTTTAGTAGAAGATATAATGTGAAGTAACGGTAAAAAACTGACTCATAACTATTAATAATTGAGACAAGAGATTCGCAAGAGATGATTTCATCTGCATTACATTAAACAATTAATCAACCAGACAAGGACCTTTTTTTTTCAGTTATACATGTAAACCCCATACTTTGTGAGAGGCTTGTTGCTTACATCAAGCCCGACAACTATTTCCTCTATGACTTTTCTCGGAAATGGCACGTATGCGCGCAGGCGACTCGCAAACATGTCGATCTGACGTAGCTATGTTTCCTGATACATGTAAATCTAATTTTACGAATAATGTTTGATTTTTATGTCTAAATCACGAAAATCAACTTGGCCGACAAAAATAATGGCAAATTGGGGGAGTCCGACACCCCCAAAATGTCGATCTGGCGAGGTTATGTTTCTTGATACATGTAAATCTAATTTTACGAATAATGTTTGATTTTTATGTCTAAATTACGGAAATCAACTTGGCTGTCAAAAATAATGGCAAATTGGGGGAGTCCGATACCCCCAAAATGTCGATATGACGAGGTTATGTTTCCTGATACATATATGTCGGACAAAAGTAAGTCTTGATCGAATAATGTTTTCTGAATGCTAAATTAATCTTTTCCGACAAGTCCGACAGGAAATAAAGTTAAGAATAGAAGAAGAAGAATTTGAAATAACTGACTGATAATGTTGGATAGACCGATGGGAAAAAGAAAACGCGCCTTATATATTATATAATGATCACGTTATATTGCATTTTCATGCTGATTTGAATGACAATTTTTGAAGTTTCAGGATATGATGAACACAAATTCAAATTCTGGTAACTAGAGAGAGTGACCCATGCTTAAGCTAATAGGTGTATTCTTTCGATCTGAACAAACTGATTGAAATCACTTGAGGTTTGTTCCAAACAATTTTAATCCGGTTTTAAAACGATTTCATTGGCGCCAGCTGTTTTTTTGACGCCTCATGAACAAACCTCATGTGATCGCAATCAGTTTGTTCACATCGAAAGAATACTAGGATTGTCTTGAAACTTGACGTCATCATTTCTGATTTGAAAATATTAATACAAAAGGAGTCAAGACTTGTGTCTGACTTGAAATCGCCTTAAAATAGGGCCGCCCTTAATTCGACATTTTGCATTTGCCAGTAAGGGTGGAATTCCGTGTCACTAATTTTGCAAAGAGCAGTTGGCAACACTGGTAAATTCAAATGGAATGAAGTAGCTCAGGTAAAGAATTTTATTTTTGATAATTTTTAAACTTTTCAATATTTTTCATCAGTTAAAGTAGTCTATAGTACATTGATTACCGATTACAATAAAATCTATCTTTGCTGTTAATATTTTTTCGATTATGTATTATTTTTTGCAAATTTTTGCCATTTTTTTTTGTCGGACACACATTTATTTACAATATAGAGCTAATTTAAGATCGAAAAATTTTTTAATGAGACTTACATGTATCAGGCAACATAACCTCGTCACATCGATATTTTTGGGGTATCGGACTCCCAATTTGCCATTTGCCATTGACAATCTATCTGAAATTAACGTCACTACAAAAACAGGTGAAGTGCAGGTAAAACAATAATATGTGTGGTAAAACTAAGTGAATTTTCATATCCTACATATTATATTCAACACAACCCCCTCGATTTAGATGTTTTCACTTCATACATTGATTTGACTTTAAATTTCTGAAACAAGTTATTAATAAGTTCCTTGACTTGATCTTCTGCTCCAATTATCAGAGCATCATCAACAAATAATACTAGGGATATGTTATCATTCACAAATAAACAATAGTCATATGGTGATCTTAGAAAATTCAAACTTGTCATGACTTGATTAAATTTCATGTTCCAACATTTGAGCGCATTTCTAAGTCCATATAAAGCACGTCTCTATTTTAAATAGTTTGCATCTGTGTACAAGTCTTCAGGTGCTTTAATGTACACACCATTTTCTAGGAATCCATTTAGAAATGTAGTAAGAACATCAATCTGATGCAGTTTTTAACCATTCTGTAAATACACTGATATAAGTAGTCTTATTGTAGCTAACCTGCACACTGAGGCATAAATGAATTCATCACTTTCATTATATCGTACTTGGAAACCACTTGCAACCAATCTTGCTTTCTTTATACCATCTTCTTTTATTTTAAAAATCCATTTCGTGTCTATAGATTCAGGAAAATCTGCTGGAATGCTTTGTTTTTTGGTTTGTTTGAGTTTGAGAGTTTTCATGAGATTTGATTTCCTTTTCTATGGCTTCTCTCCACTCTGCAGTTTTACAGCCTTCTGCATAACTTTTAGACTCATCTGGAGTCGCCGTGAGCAAGCAATAGGCACTGTATATTTTATAGTCATCAAGAATTATGGGTTCATACATAATTCTTCCATGTCTTGTTATAGTCCTATTATTCCATGGCATATGCTTTTCCTTCTCATCATTACTTGAATTTCCTCACTCTTCTTGTATCTCTTCAATATAATTTTCTTCTCGTCTCTCTTCTCCCTCCTCTCTTTCCCCTTCTTTATCAGGTAAGTAGTTCGGCTGTTTTTTCCTTTGGTCCACTTTCTATCCCTATCTTCTCATGGCTTTTCTTGTACTCCATCAACCTCTCATCAAATCTTACATCTCTGGATATCGCTATTTTCTGCTCATCTGGTAAACACAATCTGTAGCCACCACCACAATATCCCACCATACAACTTGCTTTGCCTTAGCATTTAACCCATTACCTTTGGGAGGAATTGTAAACCAGACTCGACACCCAAAAATCTTTAGCTTATTCAGATCATTTTGTACATGCCAAATTATCGAGAGTGTTACTCCCCTAGGTTAAGCTTTAGTTGGAATTCTATTCAGTTTATACACAGAACATTTTAGAGCCTCGTCCCATAGTGTTTTTAGAATACCTGAATCTATAATCTTGGTTCTTATTTTATCCAATAGAGTTCATTTCATTCTTTCAGCTTTTCCATTTTCTTGGAGGGTATATGGCATGGTATACTCCCAAGTCATACCATTCTTCTTACAAGAATTCCTAAAACTACTAGTCACAAGGATTGATTGGTCCGCAGACATCACTATGTATTAGATCTCCCGTAGCAGTCGAGGTCCTCTTATTCTCATTAAATGGACACCTTGTCGGGTTTCCTTCCATACAACTACTGCATATTTTATCAGCCTTTGATAAACCTAGCTGCATGAGTGCGTCATGACCTGCATGACCCAATCTTCTATGCCATAAGTCCTTATCCTCAAGTAATCTGTCCACTGTTAACATATAGAGTCCCTTTTTGACTTCACATTGTAACGTGAAATTTCTTCCACTTATGGTCGTGCCATTTCCGTCCACAATCATTTTATACCCTTTTGAGGTTAGTCTTGAGGCGGTTTCATTTCTGGCACAATTATTGCTTCAATTGAGAGTATGGTTCCTTGGCATTGTGCTGTTAGGGTTCCAATCTTTTTGGATAATTTCTCGATTTGCTATATGTATTGATACATAGTTTGATAACAACTTTATGTCAAATATTTTGGCTTCTAGACTTTCCTGCACACAGTGATTACTCGCACCTGAGTCCAATACAAAACTCAATTTGCCGTCAATTTCACTGCAATAGTTTGCAGCATATAGCATCACTTCTTCTTCCTGATGCTTTCTTTTCTCATTCTTCTGTTTTTCTTGGGGCGACCTCTACATTTACCTCCTAATTCTTCAAATTTCCTCTAAAACCCCTGTGATTTTCTCTGCCTCTAATATTTTTCCTTTTTGAACACTGTGCTTGAAAATGTTGTGGGCTGCCACATACAAAACATGTTCTGGTATACAGGTCAGATCCATGCTCTTTGAGCTTTCTGATAATGGTAACAAATTTGAAAAAATGGTATTCAATCCTCTCATTTGAGTTAGTTTTAAGATTTAAAAGTTTTTTCCAACAGGATAATTTCAATTTGAGCCCTTGCAGTTTTGTAATCCTTAATTATATCTAGGTGTGTCACGGACACCGCTTGAACTTTAATTAAGCTTTATAATCCTTATTTCTACAAACTTCTTTTTCTTTACTAGAAGCTACTTCACTACACCCATTTCCAAATCCAAGCGGCAGTAAATGACAAACTGTTCATTTCCAATACAACCTATCAAATGTCCTCCGTGCATGCGCACTGTTCCAGGTAGGGCATTTCAACTAACAGGAAGGCTGGTTTTTGTTTACAATTTAGGTTATCAAATGTCATTTACTGCCGCTTGTATTTGGAAATGGTGTAGGTTCATTGCTTTCTATAGCCTCGTGACAGTTTCCCCTTCTCAGCAGAGTTACCATTCTAAATTGCCAATTGACGTGTCTCACAGAAATAGAACAAGAGAGCTTGATAGTAATAGATACAAGTTAAAAAGTAATAAAAAATGATATGCGCGCGCAACTCGTGGCTGCAGTGTAGCCAGATTGTATTGTTGCAGAACAAATGTAGACAATACAAATCAAACATTATAAAATTAAAGAAGTGATATATTGTCAAGTGTTTTAAAACGCCTTAAATCAGACAAAAGAAGAGCTTTAAAGTGTATGTTAACATCGATGGCACTTTTATTTCGATAAATGTTTCATCCGGCAACATGGCACAATGAAATTGCAAAGGAATATGTCAAGTATAATCTAACATAACCTTAAACGACACTACGGTGAGTTCAAGTAATACGTAAAGTATTAGTTTGCTCTTTGTCGAATTACACGTTACAAAGAAAGAAGGAACGATTAATTCTGAACTCGTCCCTGAATACGAATATGACGCAAGCCCGTAACAAACTCGATTTTCATTGGATGCTCACCTGCGACCCATGGATTGCGCGCGCACATCAGGTATTACGAGACACGTCAATTGTTGAAATTGTTTGCTTCTAAGTTTCTAACAATGGTACTGTATTGTTATTCATTTCAGCCATAGTTTACTATTTAGTCTAGAATTGAACAAAGAATGACTCTGAGCAAAATTGAAAAATATTTTTTTCTACAACTGTCAAAAAATGATGATGTTCGCACACTCATGACAGTTTGCGAAGTGACACTTTTTTTTCCCAGGTATTGATTTTTTAACGTTCCCATGACGCCGTGCGCGAACTAGCTATTTCGCGCACGTGTGCGCGAAATAGCTAGTTCGCACACTGGGTGTCATGGTGACACATACCTGTCAGGAAATCAAAAATAATTAAAATTCACTTAAGGTTCGTTTCACCAGGGTTCATACTTGACCTTGAAACTTGAAAAAAAAGGGTTAAAAGTTAAAATGAATGACTTCTGGTTTAAGAACCGACGAACGTTTTTGACGTCTTTGATATGTTTCAGTCAATTTTTATTTGTTAAACAAGGAAGGCAAATGCTGGTGGCAAGTACAAACCCTGGTGAAACAAACTTTACCTTTGATTGAAAATGCAATTTTGGCTTCGAATGATTGATATTTAAATGGAGTTGTAGAAAAAATATTGTTTGCAATTCGGGCACGAAATACTTTGGTGATCACCAAAGTAGCATTTCGCGCCCTTGATACAAAAATAACTATTTTCTCCAAACGTCAAAAAAACGAACGTGACTTTGTAAATGCCTGTCAAGATGTCAGAAATGTAATTTCTATACTGCTAGGCAAATCCAGCGGGTTAACACCTGTCGAGGTGGTAGAAATTTAATTTTTCTCCAAACGTCAAAAAAACGTCACTTTGTTAACCCCTGTCAAGATGTCAGAAAAAATTCTATGCTGGTAGGCAAATCCAGCAGGTTAACACCTGTCGAGGTGGTAGAAATTGAATTTCTATGCTGCTTGACAACCCCAGCGGCAGCAAAAGTACTTTTAGTGCCGCTCGTAATTTTACTGCCGCTCAACCAACCAGTTACCCCCGAGCTTACCCCATTCGTTTGGAGAGAAAATAGCGTGTTGCATACGGAGTAGAAGCACTTTTTTGTGCTTCAGAAGTATTGCAAGCCTCACTACGTTCGGCTCGCAAACCTACTGCTTCAGCACAAAAAAGTAAAGCTTCTACTCCTAATACAACAATATACTATTTTCTCCAAACGTCAGAAAAACGTCACTTTGTTAACCCCTGTCAAGATGTCAGAAATTTGATTTCTATGCTGCTAGGCAAATCCAGCGGGTTAACACCTGTCGAGGTGGTACAAATTTAATTTCTATGCTGCTTGGCAACCCCAGCGGCAGCAAAAGTACTTTTAGTGCCGCTGGAGCAGCAGTAGAAGTACGTTTAGTGCCGCTCGTACTTTTGCTGCCGCTCAACCATTCACTTGCCCCCGAGCTTATCCCATTTCATTGGAGAAAAAATAGCGTGTTGCATACGGAGTAGAAGCACTTTTTTGTGCTTCAGCAGTAATGCAAGCCTCACTACGTTCGGCTCGCAAACCTACTGCTTCAGCACAAAAAAGTAATGCTTCTACTCCTAATACAATAATATACTATCACATACTAATGAGCTTTATTATAACATGGCAGTATGCCTGATAACATGCGAAGCAATATGTTGAGGTTTTCTTGAACCAAATTTGTCTCATAGGACTCTGCGCATGTAAATTTTAACCACAGTGTCCTATGACCCAAATATGGGACACCAGATTTTTATATGGAGGACTCCTGTGCTTAACTGATGGGTTGTCTTTTGGACAGCGAACGTGTTAAGTATAATTTTATTGTATGTTATAAGATAAAATATTTAGTTCATATGTGTTCGCGATGAAGGAGCTCCTTGTTTTCCGACCAGTTTAGTCTTAGAGGGATCCAGAGATGAGCTCGGTTCATCCAAGTTCCAAATTTGACGAAGTCTATCCTGTAAGTTAAGTTCATCTAACTGTTTTTTGGAGAGGTCAAAATAGCTATCTATAATAAATGGATCCACACCATCACATAAATGAATAAACACTTTTTTCTAGAGTATTCCACCGATTGGGTTTTTTTTTTATTGACAAATAATGTCTCTTGGTAAAACCCAGAAGCCAATTTTCGACCGGTTGTCCATTCTGGAATGGTGTTTTAAGATTATTTCTAGTAACAAATTGCTCAACAGTAATAAAAATGTCACGTCGTGTTAACCCCCACCCCCATTTTTCCATCGTGATTAAACATTCGGCGAGTTTGGTTAGCTTCTTCATTAATGGGAATTGTTGTTGATCTCCCCATAGATGCACTTTTCTTGCCTCCAATTCCTCGCCTGTGGTAACTAAGTGTCATGTCATCTGGGGGATACCGAATTTCTTATGAGCACCGTATTGGGTAATCACTCCCTTACGTATTTCTTTCAATTCTCTCTGAAGGGTGGCCTTATCGTAGGTTGAAGGTTTTTGGATTTATTTTTGTAACAACGTACCATTGTTTCCTAAAGCATAACAAAAACACATTATGGTTCCATTTATTTGCCAGGGGGCGAGTGTGTAGTATATTACACACTTGCCCATAGTATTTACTACATACTTGCACGGTTACTACTTGTCTGAGAATTATTTGAACTCTAGCATTCTGGATTAGCATGTAGTACCTACCTCCTACTCATAGAAGGAGCCTCAATAAACCACCGAATATAAGTTATGACGCCTCTACACACTTACCCCAAATACACACTTACCCCACCTTACCTTTATCTTTATTCCGTGAGGGAAAGTTTTTTCTCGATTTTGATGTGAGAATGTCATTATTCCCGCACGCAAAATCATTGAAGAATGAAGCTCATTCTTCAACGAATTGTCAAACTTTTCAAAATAATGAAATCCACCTGTCAATTGGTTGGTAACTAAGTGTCACCAATAGACCTATCTCGCATGATTAGAAAAAGATAGCTTAATTATAATAAATACAAGTTAGAAAGCAATAAAAGATGACATGCGCGCGCGACTCGTAGGCTGCAGTGTAGCCAGATTGTATTGTTGTAGAACAAATGTAGACAATACAAATTGAACATTATAACATTAAAGAAGTGATATAATGTGATATAATGTCAAGTGTCAGACAAAAGAAGAGCTTGAAAAGTGTATGTTAAGATCGTTTGCACTTTTATTTTGATAAATGTTTCATCCGGCAACATAGCACAATGAAATTGCAAAAGAATATGTCAAGTATAATCTAACAAAACCTTAAACGACACTGCGGTGAGTTCAAGTAATATGTAAAGTATTAGTTTGCTCTTTGTCGAATTACACGTCACAAGGAAAGAAGGAACGATTCATTCTGAAATGGCTCCTGAATAGGAATATGACGCAAGCCTGTAACAAACTTGCTTCTCATTGGACGCTCACCTGCAGCCTACAAGCGACGCGCGCAGTCCAGGTAATAGGAAAAAAAATCTTCCTTTTGTTTTGGAGCGATAATTCGGTGTTATTTTTTTTTTCCAAACTTTGGTATCCGATTCCAAGATGAAATATAATCACATTATTTCTGCTTTGCCATCTGAAAGTGCTCTGTCAGAGATATTTTGGTAGAAAATGCCTCCTTGAACTTATAAGGAGCTCTTAAGAATGATATCATCAAGAGAAGAACGACTATCTGACTCGAAGCGGGTGCGGCTTCTTATGCATTCGAAATTTCAGGAAAAACGACCTTGAAGGATGCTCAGTCAAATACTATCACTCACAGATAAAAGATTCCTGCCCTGGATCAAACTCTCCTGAAGTAAATGTTTCTCCATCTTCTTCCGCCATCAAGATTGGGTTACTTGCTCCAAGGACAGTTTAGACATCAGAGCACTCGCAAAAATGGCTGACAATAATTTTGGATCTTTTGATCAGCAATCATCCATATATATGCAAATGGACTCAGTAAATCATCGTGATTCAATGAAAAATTTGACAAACTATTAAACGAAGTAGCTGAGTTGAAGAAACTTGTTGAATCATCCACAAGACAACCCAAAAGATCAGGCAATTCAACAAGACCATCAGAGAACTCTATCTGTTGGTATCATAGTATAATTAGGGGAAGAAGGCAAAGAAGTGCATTCAACCATGTAGATGGCAGGAAAACAAGGGCAGCAGCTATCAATACAGGCGACTTGTGATGTTGCAGAAGAACATTGTAGTTGCCTTATCTTTGTCAAAGACTCCATCAACATGAATATTTCGTTTTTGGACGATACTGGAAGTGAAGTAAGTGTTTCACCATCAAAAACAAATGGAAGTTCATCATAGCAAATGTCAAATATCCGATCCAGCAGACTTTTTGAGACATTTTGATTTATTAATTTATATGTATGATTCTAATACATTTATTTATTTATTTATCATTGAGTGCACTCTACAAAACAAATGTCTAAATGGTAATACTTAGTCCTACTATGTTAATAATGTATACTTTTTTTCGGGACGCCTCCAATCCGTATGTATTTATGCAATAATTGAATTCATATTATTGAACAAAAAATGTATAACGAACAAATTAGTGCAAGTTATGAATAAGTTATGCTCTTGGAGCTTATAGCATAGCTAATACCTCGGAAGCGGAAAGTTTCCTAACCCACATTCAAAGGAACTATTTTTCTTATTTTAATGAGTTATATCTGCGAAGTTTGTGCCTTTTCTTTCACACATGCAAAAAAAAATCACCATTTTATCCCAATGCTCCAACAACATACTAGAGAACACTTTCAAATACATAACTATTTTCTCACAACACAAAATGTTTAGCAGTAAATTTTATCCACTAATCCTCCCATCAGCACGACAATTTCCGTTTGTATGTATATCTGCGAATTAATTTTCCAGAAAATCTACGAATTAAGTGAGGTAATTAAAGCTAATATCAAAGATACGGGAGTTATACTACTCGTATAATAAACGATAAAGCCGCACAACGTTTTTATTATTTGATTATATAAACTTTAGATTATATTGGCATCGTCATAATAATAATCAACATCGGCTCTGGAGTCTGATGTCTGATTTTTTCGCAACTCAATTTATATAAACTAAACTGCCGTAGATAATATTTATTTCCCTTTTCCGCATGAACAGACCTTGTGATAATCAAGTTTATGTACAAACACATGCTTGAAAATTGATAATGAATAAATCATGTCATTATATCGTGATGAATGTTATGTTCACGACATGAGAACTTCACGTATCTACATTTTTTCTTGAGAAAACTCATATCTTTGTTACATTTGTGTTTTTTTTTTACTGTTATTTCCCTTAATTTTAAGCTTCAAGAAACTTTTTGAAAAATATATGTAAATGTTCCTATCTGTTGCTATCGGTATCATGCTGGTAATGGCCTGTTAGTTATCATTTAGCTCAAATTATGCCAGAGAGAAACCACATTTCAAACATTGATCATCTGAGACAGTTTTAAAAATTCAAGCAATATTCTATTGGTCTTAATGTATATTTCCCAGAAACCTGATTTTATTTTATCCACATACATGATAATAAAACGAAAGCCACTACCGGCGTTAATTTAATTAAGTACCTGACAGGAGGTTTAGCGCTTATTCAATTTTATCGGGAGCACCATCTATCATAAAAAGACAATAAATAGATATAGCGGTGCTTCGTGGAAGATTTTCTGTATTTCTTTTATTATGTAAGAATTGCTGATTTTAGCATAATTTGTCGTTAATTTAATTATTTCAGGCTCGCGTGACGTTTGCTCGTCAAAACATGTATCCAATCTATGGTTCTTGTGAGAAAAATGCAGAGCATATAAAAAGTCATGGAAGATTCTTGACGATCTGGTTCAAAATCTTTTTTTAAATGTAGGTATTCTACTTGCAAAGACTACGCCCATTTTACATGGGAGGCCGATTACCAAGTTGATGTGTCTGCTCCCTTACATGAGCTTCTATGTTCGGAGCAGTAAACTGTGTTCCGAGTGGCAAACCCCAACGCACATGCACTTTCCAGAGCCGCGCAAGATCGATCGAAACGAATATGCCAAAATTCATTCAGTATAGATAAGATATCTTGAGAAGAAGATTTCTAAATCGTCCTGCATAATTAGAAAACAATTAGATAATAACTTTAGTTTCAATTTAGCTTAAGTTCTATTGTTAATGAATATTGAATTTCGAATAAAAAGCAAAAAAAAAAAACGTCATAATTTAAGTCACAAATTTCATATTTCAGCAAAAAGTTTTAGTGTCTCAGTGACCTGCATCGTAATACTACTGTAACTTTTTATGTCTACTGAAGATTTATTATAAATAATTCAGCTTTTAGTTCTTACTTACTCAGACAAATACCCATACTTCCCCCCGAAAAAAAAAACCCAAATGCCGGACAACAAATTTGCATGAAAAATTTTCAACAATTACTTGCAACATATTATTACAGACAATTCCTCTGGCATTTTAACTTTCTAGCCCATGAAACATTTGAAATTGCAGTCCAAGACTCGAACATTGCAAGCATTATTAACATATAGTATCGGCCATAAATTAAGATAATTTACACAAAGCTCAAAATGGTAATAAATTTCTCTTGATGTACATTATGTCATTTATTATAAGTACTTCATGTCACACACAAGCAAATAATAAATAAAATCAACATTGTGATACAATCATTGCTTTAAAACCAATACGGTTGTAATTCGAAATATTAAACTGTCTACACAGTTGGGTCTTATAGAATAAGAAAAAAAAAGATGAGATCGCATGTCAGCTGTGGCAAAAGACAATGCAATGCGATATTCTGGGTTCTTTATGTTGGTAGTTGGGCAAGAAGTACCGTGGTGCTATATTACCGGTAATCTTTGATCGCGCCTAGGTACCGTTAACGGCTTATGGTACTACACCGACACACGAATTTAATCTGAATGGTCGACATTTTTGCGAATATTATCATCACTCTTTTATTGTTACAGATTGCCCCACTTGGATTATTGCTGTACCTTATTTAAACGATTACGATCTCGTAATAGATACGCACAATCAATCTTAAAGACTTACCAGCCGTGAGTGATGAATTGCAAAAAAGTGAGACTCACCTGAAAAAAAAAAAATATATATATTAGTTCAAAATATATAAAAACATAATAGGTTTCTTGACAATGTATGTACAAATCTTAAGACAACAATGTATGTTCATAGGTTTTTTTTTTTTTTTAAATACCATCTAACGTTTGATGAGATCAGGTTGATATATGACGTGCATTACCGTCAACAAGATATTGCGGAATGATTCGAATCAATCTTCTCGAACGAGCGAGGCATTAGAATATGCCGGAATGGAACCACAATTAATCTTAACTTGCATGATTGAAAAAATGAACGACGTTCTTAGAAAAGAGATGGAAAATCATACATCAATCTAACAGAGATGAGGAACCATAACTCGCTGGTAGGAAAAGTCAGAAATTAGACTGATTTTTTATGTCTTTTAAGGTTAAGGTGAGATTTTGGAAAAAATATGCAATTGTGCTCTCTACTTTTATAGAAAGAACGTCTCATTTTCTTATCTAGACTGTTTGGAGAGTAGAGAGTTTAATTAAATATTCCTAGAATTCTTCCACATATTTTCTCAAAGAAATATGCAGATGCTATAACAAGCTCTTGAACCTTCTTCTGTAAAACCAAAAAATTAATATTTGCAAGGTAGTCTTATGACTAGAAAACCTTCGACTTGGGGATCAGTATAGTATATACCTAGGTTACTTTGATTCTATGCATATTAGACAGGATTGTTAGAGAATAATAATACCACAAAATTAAAGGAATCTGTTAACACATGCCAATCACTAGAATCTGCGCAAAAGCATTCAGAAGCTTATAATTCGGCTCCTCAAATTGAGAATTCAATCCCATCAATAAAAAACACTTTCCAATAAGATCAAGTTACGTCTGCTGCAGTTAAAAACTACAAATGATATTTTTGCAAATCTACTAAAAAACATCCTCGTACAGCTTGTCGATTTTAATCTGATACTCCAAAGGAATGTGAGCTGGCAGCTCTCTACGTTAGAACGCCAATTGTCACCTGACGTCACACCTGTTTTTGCCATATGCTTCACCCCCTCGCTCTTCATACGGAAAGTGTCAGATTAGAAACGACAAATGAAGCCATTGTCATTTCAGACTGTATAGCCTACTTGGGTCTGTTCCAAAACATATCAGGTTCCAAACAGGTATGGTAATTATCTTGATTTATTGTTTTCTAGTCAACCAAATATCAGTGTTTCAATCTGTGATAAGCCTTTATTAAGGTTGGATGCACCTCATCCAGCTTTTGTATGTGATTTTGACCAGGGCATTACCTCACCAAAGAATATTGTATGTGATTATTTTTATTATAATTTTAAATGCACTAATTTTAGAGAAATGAATTTGTTTTTGTCAGATGTTGATTGGGATTTTATTTGTGAGTGTGCTGATGTAGATGTGGTGGTTTTACGTTTTTATGATGTTCTTTACTATGCTATTGAGATGTTTACACCAACTTCTCGTTATAAAACACCAAAGTTTCCTTAGTGGATGAACAATAACCTCAAAACCTTAATTATAGAGAAGAAAAAAGCACATGAAATCTTCAAAAATTCAAACTCCTTAGAGAACTACTGTGTTTTTTCACATCTTCGCGAGCAGTGCAGAAATCTGTCTATTTCTTCACATAAAGATTACATCACAAACCTCGAAAATCAATTAACAGATAAAAAATATTTTTGGAGTTATGTAAACTCAAAAAAGGCAACTTTGAGTATCCACAGTATATGTCACTAATGAAGAAATCACCACTGATCTCCAGAGAATATCGGACATGTTTAACCACCGCTTCTCTACTGTCTACTCGCAATACCTATGTTGAATGTAATGAGTCATTTTCTTGTGATAAATCTGTATGTCTAGGATTTATAAAATTAAATGTTGTAGATGTTTTTCATAAAATATGTATCTTGAAGCAAAGCCTTGGGTCTGGGCCAGATGGCATTCCTGTAATTTCAGTACAAAATTGTAAATTTGTTCTGTCCGAAATACTATGTAAAATTTACCATTGGCCATAGTTGAAGCCCTTAGAAAATGACGAAATTTTCTCATTGGTAAAACTTTCAGCTTGTAACAGAACAAAAATCATTTAGGTCTAACATGTAGCGCACAAGTAAACAAATCAAATTAATACCTCTTGGGTAAGATTTTCCAAATCGTGGTCCATTCACGAAGTGTGTACTGTACCCTGCACGCACTTTGTTTGGTTGCTGAACTTAGTACCAGATTTAGTTCCGCATCCGGTTCCATCATTGAACTAAACACTTGAAATTACCTACAAAATATTTTTTGTTTCACTAGGCAGAAAAGTACAAGATTTAATGCCGCGGCTGGTGTTTCATAGCCGAGGCGTAGCCAAGGCTAGGGAACCAGCCGAGGCATTAAATCTGCTTTTCTGCCATGTAAAACATATAATTTTTTCTCCGAATGTTCAAATTCACATATGGACATCTTTTTTATATTTATTTCATTCATTATTATTATCCAAATAATTAAATTATTTTGACAATTGTCATTGTCACCATCAATTTCAAATACCAAATTGAGTGAAATTATTACCTGGAACGTTGTGACACTGTCACTATTAATGCCAAGGCAGTAAAAGTCCACTTTTACTGCCTAGGCAGTAAAAATACAACTTTTTATCCTGTCAAGTGTCATTAAAAGGCCGCTTTTACTGTCATTCGGAGAAAAAATATTTTTTTTTATGGAGTTTCCAGGCCGTTTTTGTCTTTGACATATTGGCCGTCAAAGTTGAAATTTATTGTAATTTTGTTAAAATTTTCGAGGTCGATTTTCTCGGAAACGGTGCCTCGTGGAGGGTTACTTTTTATAGGCTTTTTTGTAGTACTCGATGAGATCTATAAGTTTTACACTTGAAGTTTTTCTCCCAAGCTTTTCGTTTTCGAGTTAGGACGGTTTGAAAATAAAAAAAAAAAAATCGAAGGCTATTCGATATTTGAATTTTTTTGTCGAAAAAATTCAAATATAGAATTTCAAAAAAAAAAAAAATCTATCGGATAGAGGAGCAAAAAATACGTCAAAAAGTAAATTTGACCTTCCTCGCTACGGTACATCTTAAGGCTTAAAAAAAATAAAAAAGGAAATTTCGATTTTGATCAGAAAAAAATTGTGGGAATCCGACACAAGGCCACTTTTTCGCCTATAGCTCCGCTATTCTCCGCTATTTCTTAACCGATCGTTTCGAAATTATCTACAATAGTATATTGTGTATTTGCCGGCCTCGGCTACGCCTCGCCCGTCAACTTACACCGTCGGCCGAGAATGTGTCACTTTTCCACCGAAATACACATACTATTTTTGCTGCGATTAGTTAAATACCTGTTAAATGTTTGTCTTTTAGTTCCAATTATTCAACGGTGCCCCCTGGAGGGATACTTCTTATAGGCTTTTTTGTAGTACTCGACGAGATCTATAAGTTTTACATTTGATGTTTTACCAAGTTTGTCGTTTTCGAATTAGGACGGTTTGAAAATTAAAAAAAAAATCGAAGGCTATTTTTTTGTCGAAAAAATTCAAATATCGAATTCCAAAAAAAAAAATTCTATCAGATAGAGTCACAAAGTCAAAAAGTAAATTTGACCCTCCTCGCTACGGTACATCTTAAGGCCGAAAAAAAATAAAAAGGGAAATGTTGAGGTTTGAGAGTCATAGATGTCAATTTTTTTTTACACGACTTGAAATGTTTGGAATAGTATATTAAAGTATAAGTGGATATTGAAGTCTTTAAAACACGCACGATTTTTCGAGCATGACGGCGCAGCCGGAGTGCTCGAAATAGAGCAAGTGTGTTAAAAACCAGTTATCCACGAATACTTTACACTATTTTTTTTAATTAATATACGTTCAAATCATAAATTACTAATAATTGTAGAATGCTAAATTCGTGATATGACATCTGGTCACAGACCTACAAGTACTCCTGACCCTCGGCTGGTGTAATCTCGGTGTGACACCCAGGGTGATTTCGAACGTACCCCAGGATTGTTGATGTTGTCATGATAACTTTAAAACACGCGCGTTTTTGAAAGTTGGATTTAAACACGCTGAGGAGTACTTTAAATACGTAAAATAGGTTATCAATAAAAAAAAAATTATGCGTGGCGGAATCCTTTTTTTTTATATTGAACCTGCTTGATCGTTCGGGAGAAAATAGAAAATTCAAATTCGAAATTGGCGGCGCGGCGCCAGCGCCAATGGGGCCTGGGGGGATGGGGAGTAGGGATGGCTGATCCAACAAATTTTACGGATCAGTTCCGAACTGATCCGGTCCAAACAGATACCTGTTCCATGGATCAGTTCCAAGTTCGAGTCCGGCCGCGTCGAACCGAGAACCGATGAACGATGAATCGAAATGAAATACTGGTTTTTCCTATTTTAGCGACGACAGCAGTTTGTGTATAATATTTCAAAAATCTACTCTTGTTTATTCTCATTTTATTTCATAGATTTCAAGACGCAAAACAGACACACACACAGACAGATTCTCCGCATTTATCATTTTGTTTGTTCTCTTCCCTAAAATCCCTAGACAACATCTAGCATCATAAAGCCATAGATCAGTTTTTTTCTGTTCCGTTCCAACCGCGCCGGAACGGCGTGATCCCGACCCGTTGACCAAAACGAGTCTGTTCCCTGTTCCGCCGGCCAGTGCGGCGCTACCCGATTACTCCGAGTTCGACTCAGAGTCCGATTCCGAGTCCGAATCCGAGTCCGACTCAGAGTCCGATCCGAGTCCGAGTCCGTATAACGTAAACAACGCAAAAGTGGTCCGAACTCGAACTCGAACTCGGACCTGTTTATTTTGCAGTGGATCAGTTTCCACTGTGAAGATCAGTTCCGCGGGATCAGTTCCAGTATTAGGCAGCCATCCCTAATGGGGAGTAATGAGTGTGTCATTGCAGGGGTACTTGGTGTATTATTTTCCAGACGAATGATAATAAAATAATAATTCGGAAATTCCGGGTTAATAAAAAAAAATATTCGACCGGAAGTTCCGTAACATTATCCACTCTGATCTTCAAAACACCTAAAATCTGTTTTTTTTTTAAAGATAAAAGTCAAAATGATATTGTGTTGGCAATACAATGTAAAATTGTCAAAGCTTTCAATTTTTTTATGTAGAAAAGGCTTGTGTTGCCAACATAGTTACTAAATTTTTGACTTGGGGAATTATCTTTAAAAAAAAAACAGACTTTACTTTACATAAGGCTTTAGGGAATTTTTATGACAGATGGCGCCTTGTTCGCATTACAGTCGGTCTGTTCAAATTTTTTTATTCTAGACTTTAGGACATTAATGTTTGCTTAAATTAATTGATGTTGTGTTAATTAGATCAAAAGACAGTTTCTTTATCGATAGTTAAGGATAGGTATCCTTAACATATTTATTCAGAGTTCTGATTGATGTTTAATTGAACCTGTCATTTACATAATCAACAAAGATAAAAATAGATGTTCCAATCTATAAAGTTTGAAGGTCTTCGTGAAACACACAGAACAACTTTGAAATCACTTAAAAACACTTGACAACACAAAGAAAGACGAAATGCAAGACCGGCGAACAAAAACCTTTATGAATTATTAGTTATGATCAAATGAATATTTTGGCATATTGTCAAATTTTGACATGTGAATGTTATCGACATCGGACGTATTCTTGATGTGCTGGTATTTTACATTTCGGTTGTTGTCAGCGACATCTAGAAAAACGGAAAAGAGTTATTATGTGGTTTATTACTAGCAATGAGAGATCGCAGGGCCTGTCTATGATTGATTTTTATATATGCCACCAACCTGTGGGTAGTGGCCAAAGCATTCTGTAAATAAAATATTAAACAACCTATCCTGTGAAAACAACTTTACCGTTTGAGGTCAGTAGGGGTAAAATAAGAGTCAAATAAGGGGGGGGGGGGTATGCTTAGATTTGCAATTGCATTCCAGAGGCCAATAGAAGGTTATATATATATAATACCACAGTATATATTATTAATTGTTAAAATTACCAAAAGGTAGCAAGGACCAATTTGTATTGGTCTTATAAAAGACACTCCAATAAATTCAAGATTTACCAATAAATGTTTGACCACCTTACTCCAATGAGAGTAAAAGAGAACAATTAATGAATAAAAGATTAATAATTTTATTTAAAACCTGTGCACAGCCGGGATATCAAACTGTACTCGCTTAATCTGAAGTCAACAAACAAATATAAAACTCATAGAGATATAACTCGCTCTGCAAACACATGCAAGATTCTCTTCGAATTATAGAAAGATGGTGCACTTAATACACTTTGTCCATCAACCGCGAAAAGACTGGAATGGTCCTATTCACAAGAAAGAGGAAATTGGTACTTCCTCCAGCACCCAGACTCTTTAGACTCTTAAACACCGAACGAAAATCTGTGAGTGACACTCGAATAATTCGATTGCAAACTAACTTGGAACTCTCATATTACCAAGAGAATAAAGAATTGGTACAGTGGACCTACTGTGGCCTAAGTGTTGTGGCATATCACCCTCCTATGACAAATTTCAAATAAAAATCCTAAAAAAAAATTTTACAAAAGATACCAAAAATGTTTTGTTGATACAAAATCATGGACCGATCAAACAAACCTGCCTCAATGCAGTTACAACAATAACTTAACCGAATCGATTACAATCTGCGATATCATCTCTGTGATAAAACAATAATAGAAATCGATTTCTCTTAATGGCATTATTCAAAAATATGTCGGTGTGCGCCAAAACAAAGCGGCCCCGAGGCCAAGAATGTTAAAATACACAATCGACCTGAAAACCGCGCTCGCGGTTTTTCCTCTTTTCAAGAAGAAAAAATCCTCTCAGACATTAATGGACGCCATATTTAACTTTGACCTTATTTCCCCCATAGAATATATCCGGCCGCGGCTTAGTGACCTTTGTTTTAATTGTGTGTTTTCCTTTTCCAATTTAAATCCAAACACATCTGTGAGAGAGCCTCCGGGGTCCAAGTTCGTGATACCCTGGCGCATATCAAAAAACATTACAATTTGTTATGTGCGAGTACTACATATTATAATATATTTAATTATTTTATATCTTAGATGTAGACTTTGTTTAGTTGGTTGGTGGTTGTGTGGGTTGAAGTAGGACAAAGGTTAAGTTAGTTGAAATGTTATGGCTATAAACTGGTAGAGTTTGTTTAAGTGATGGTTAAAATAATGCACATGACAACCGGATAAATAGGATATGTCTAACATAATTA
Source organism: Ceutorhynchus assimilis (assembly GCA_917834065.1). Lineage (NCBI taxonomy): Eukaryota > Metazoa > Arthropoda > Insecta > Coleoptera > Curculionidae > Ceutorhynchus > Ceutorhynchus assimilis. Next base: position 23,954,632 of record OU892284.1, read on the forward strand.
TTTGAAATTTTAGACTTTTCTTGCTTCAATGAAGAAAAACACAAAACAAGTAGAAATTGTCGTTCATGTTCAGAACCGATCAAAGTGTGTTATGAGTTGCTCTGGATGTAAAGTAGAGCATTTTGGACGAATGAACCGAACCTGCCAAACGCGCACAAATGGAGCAAACTTAAATATTTTTAAACAACCGACATTTATCGATAGATGACCGATAAAGTTTGGCGCGGGCTCTGTACGGAAAAATTATGCTCGGAGACAAGTACAGGCGAATTCGGTGGTGCGCGCTCGACTCGTTCAGACCAAAATGCTGTAATGCGTACTCACCTAAATGGAAGTTTTATTGCAGCACGGAAAAAGCGTCTAAATAGCATCCAGGATTAGGGGATTATGTTAGCCGATAGGTTTAAAAAACTGAGTATCCGCTCTCAAGGTATAGCCAGTGTTAAAACGGTGTCGGACTATTGAAAGGACACATCATAAAAAATAAAATAAAACATTCCAAGCTAGGATGTAATGAAAAAAATAATCCACTGATCTTATCCCAAATTGCGAATTGGCAATGTTGCAGTATAAAAAAGTTCAACTTATTTATCCAACAGATAAAAGTATATCGATATGTAATTTAATACGAGAGGTGAACCTGTGTAAATAATTTCGCGGAATGTAGTACCTAGCAAAAATAGACACCATAGAAACTGAAGCCGTGTTTCCATAAAAGCCTATCTCCTAACAAAATCGAAAATATCTTTTCGAGTCGCCAGTATGTCATCTGCTAAGAATAGCGACCCGATTGAGATAATTATGCCTAGTGTCGTGAGATGTGGCAGGAGCATGTCGCTTGGTAAGGATTTCAGCATTCCTTTTGCTAATAAATGTCAATTGGATTTGCGAAGTTGTCAGGAGCTAGACGCCAGCTAACTCATATACAATTGAAAAATTTAAATTTGTATGCAACACTGGTTCTAGGAAAAAAAATATCAAATAGCAATGCCGCAGGTTTTTGGATTAAGGTTGTGTGTAATTATTTTCGATGTCGATTTTTGTTAATTTGTCTTATGGATTGACCTAGAAATTGCAGATCTCTCTCTATATATTCTTTATATAGCAATTGATATTGATATAATTATTCAATCGTGAAATTATTATAAATTCGTAAATCTTAGCTTACGATGGACTGTAACTTTTGTTTTTATTCTTCTTCTTAAAGTGCCATATAGATTCCTGTGTAGGCGTCCATTGTTTTTCCTATCAAATATTTCTATTGAATACAGCTGTTTGTAGCGTCTGGAAGTCCTGTATTCCTGTCCACTGCCGTAGATTCTGCAGCCAGGATAGCTCTTTCTCCCTATCTCCCTGCGTTTTCCTTCAATTTTGCCTCGAAGGATAAGGCGTGTCCCAAATAAGATATTTTTCTGCCCTTTATGGTGTCAAAGAGTTCCCGTTCTAGCAGTTCAACCCTTCGGTTGTCTTCTTCATTAGTTATGTGAACGACCCAAGGTATTCTAAGCATCCGTCTCAAGGTCCAAATTTCGAAAGCTTCAGTGCATGGCTACTCCATATAGCAGGACCGAATAGATATAACATTTTAGCATTCTATATCTGAGTTTAAAGCTCGTTTCTTTCTATGAGAAATTTTCGAAGTCTTAGGAGGGTTGATCTTGACTGTTTTATTCTCCATTTTATCTCTCTTTCCAGATCCCATCTGTCATTCAGCATGCATCCCAAATATTCAAAGTTTGTAACCTGTTCAATATTTTTTACATCTACATATATCTATTTGGGTATTCACGATATTGTCTTTACTCACAATCATCAATTTCGTTTGGCCAGTGTTAATTTTCAAGCCCAGTGCTTTGCCTGCTCTATTAATCTGATCCAGTAATGTCTGAAGATCTGCGGGATGTTACGCCAAAATTGGCGTAGAATTGACATTTATGCCGATTGCGTGGGGACTCGCCCCAATATTCGCCACGCTGGATATTTTACCAATCAAATTACACAATATTATCACGTGTTTACGCCAGAAATGTCAACTTACGCTCATGAGATATCGCCCTAATGTCTATAATATTGAAATAAATGCTATACTTAGTCATTATTAATTTACATATGAAAATTTGAAAACGTTAAAAAAAAAAAAAAAAAATAATAATATTAATTAGTTATTGGAACAGTTACCAGTTACAAACCTTACAATAAGTCGACCAAAACAAAGTGAGTTGACATAAATAATCAACCGCATGGTCCACATGAAACCGGTTACGCCTAGCTAAATTATCTATTATAATTACTGTTGTTTTGTTTCACTTGTCACATTGGTACAAGTACTAAATTACTCCCTAACATCAGTGATGGTATATTAGGGAATTTCTCCATAGATTTAGGGAAATTTTCAGCAATTAGGGAAAAAGGGAAATTTTTGCTAGATTTAGGGATTTTTTAATTTATATTCCCGTAATATTTTAGCGCAAAATGGAAAATAATTTAGCATTTTTCATACATATTATGCTTTTTATTTATAAAATATAACAATATCATAATGAAAATACACCGTGTATGCAGCTTAGTACAATGTGTTAAGAGGAAGGAAAGAAAAACAATCTCTATTGCAGGATTTGCAGGTTGCTTGCATAGATCGAATATCTCTCTCTAACGCGTACAAATAGAGAAAAATACAAAACAAATATTATGTACTGAACACAATGTTGTCCAATTAGTTGTTTTCAGATTTTACGTTCATCTACTTGTACTTGTTGACAGTTTTAAATGGATCCAGGTTGGAATGCGGGATTCCCTCGTACTAGAAAACGAATTTATTCTGAAACTAGGGATTTTTACACCAATCTAGGGAATTTTTGGCGCTTTTATAGGGAATTTCAACTGCACCGATCTACCAACACTGCCTAACATACCGCGGTGATCACTTTGGCGCACAAAATAGGGGCAAAATGTAGATACTATAAATCAGTAACTTTAAATGAAAACAAATGAAAAAAGCTGGTACGATATTAAAATTTTCCAGATGGTAGCAGCGGGTACCATCAACCTGGTTGGTCCTGGCTACTAGTTGTAGTTAAGGTGGCAAACCAATCTACTCACTATTCTCTTTACAATCATTCGAATTTTGCAATTTTTATTTGAATTAAAACTGAAAAAATATAATAATTGACAATTGTAATTACTTTCGGCCCACGGGAGGAAATTAAAAGTCAAAAAAGTGACATTTTCAAACTTTTTAAAATTCAGTAAAGTCAACATTACATCTATGATTGTAAATAAAATTATAGTTATTTATCACCCCGTCTCGACCAGAGTCAGGCGCCATATTGCAGCGTGGCTAATGGTCAAATGTGTCGCAGTATTGGTACCTGTGAGATACCGATGAAAGTGAGGGATCGTACTCGTCTTATTAAGGTTATTGTTATGCCGGAATTTCCGCATGTGTTGATGTTGGGTACCGATTTCTGGAAACCTATAAGGGTTGTGCCAGGCCTACGGTGTGGTGAGCAGTGTTTTTCGAATCATTATTAAAAATTCTGCAACACCACAAATCACTTTCACACCCTTTAAATCGATGTTTCACCCTTAATTCCGATAATATTTACATTTTCCCTGCAGTTATTTATTTTCCCCGAATAAGTGTGATTATGGGACACTTGTTGCGCTCGTTTGGGAAGCGCTGTTGCCAAGGTTTCTTGACCATTGTTGCTATCCTGTTGCTACTACGTTGCTATCACTGAACGAGTGGTCATTTTGATAGTTTTTAGACTAAAGACCGGGTGAATGATTGATTAGTGTTGGGGGACAGAATTAGATAACAACTTTGAGTTTTGTTTGTCATCGATGTGGTTTGGGTTGTTCGTTTCAAGCTGATTGTCTCGTTTTCCTGGTTGAGACCGGAAATCTGGCACCAGAGGGCATCTTGGAAAACACAAAGTTCTGGAAAATTTTCATGGGAGCTCACCTGGTGAATTACCGATAATAGGGTCGTTCCAATGACCTATTATCACAGATAGACGGAGTATTCCATTCATAAACTACTATTTCTTGTGTTGACAACATGATTATGGGCCAGGGGGGATTTGGGGTGCGGGCGGTCCATGGTGGGGATAAGTCGCCCGATCTAAAGGTACGGTTTGTTAGGAGAGTACGCGTCGCACAACTGACAACGTAAACGTCGTCATTGGTTCAGGTATGACGTACACCCGTCTTCTGACGTGAGAAAACGGGTGTACGTCATACCTATGGTCATACCTGAACCAATGACGACGTTTACGTTGTCAGTTGTGTGTCGCGTACTATCCTAACAAACCGTACCTTCAGTCCGGCCTCAACAGCTGTTCCCTGCCATGTACCAGGCTCAAGTGGTCCCGCCCCAAAACCAAAACGATGATATTCGAAAAGTATTCCAGACTAACACGAACATATCTTATGTATCGGTCTTTTTTTAACATATATTAATCATCATCGCATAGGATAGAGACAACCAGATACTCTGGGCGAGAACGGAACGTACTACTATGACAAAGCATAAGGCGGAGTTTAGTCTAGTGCTGTGTTGCCAAGTGTAATTGACAGGCAGGACTTTATACCCACGTTAGAAAGAGAAAATAAATATTCCTACGACTAAATGTGGCATTTTAGTAGTGGGGGAGTTTTGCCAGGATAGAAAGAATCCGACATTTTGTCAACATATATTTTTGTTTATAAATCTGTCTATCTGTGGTTGTAGGTCATTGGGTCGTTCTCTTTAAATTCGCACGTTGAGCAAGTAACAAGTTGTTGGCAGATTTTACCGGCGGTCCTTTTTGCTGCGTTCTTTGGAACATCCACCTTTTGTGGGATTTTAGAGCCGTTGGAAACTCAAGTGGTCGCTGGCTTAGTTGGTTTTGGGGTGAGAACTTGGATTTTGTCGTAAGTCCCCGTATTTGTGAGCCAACCATTCAGAATTTTCTGGAGACGAAAGTCTACGCCATTTTGTTGAATTGTCGGTGCGAGAAGCGAGCATGTTTTGTTCAACTAAAAGCCCGAATTGTAACCAGGGTTTTTAGGTTTTTATTTTACCATTGGGTTTTTCTCTTTCGACTGTTTATAGTTTAACCATTGTTAATTGAAACTTCATAAAAAAGGCGGCTCAGTCGATCTCTTTAAAATCACGTGGGAATCCATAGGCATCTAAATATTATTTTTATGACAAATGAAAACAAATTGGTTAATAAAGAATAAACATACTCCAGATATTTCCATAAAAACTGAAATGACGAACGCCATTGCCCCGAAATTCTAGCTGATTTACTTTTAGAATACAGTGGAGTTAATACATTAAATAAAAGGGCAAAATTCATATAGTAGGTAATCCTTAAAATTCCGTTTTAAACTATTAAAATAAATCAAATATAAATATTTAAATGGGAATATTATTCCTTCATTAGAAACTTAAATTTGAAATAGTTTTTGATTCAATTATCTGTGTAATTTTATACTTTTGTCCACTTCTAAAGAGATATCTCACACTGTCAACAAGAACGGCTTGGCTTTGTCGGTATGCGACAAAGACCAGCGGCATTGCCCACACTTTTTAAGTTTTTTTGCCGGTGTGCGGTGTCTTTGAAATAGTGTACCAGGACTAGGCATAAAAATATAAAAATAATTATATATTATCATAAGGGGTATTTTTCTAATTTTGAGTAGTCATCATAGAGATGCGATTTTCAACTGATATTGGTAATACTTTACTAGTCTCGAAGTTGGGGTGTCAGAATACCCACAGCACTGAATCTGGAACCGAAATTTACCCTAATTAAGAAGGGAAGTCAAGAAGTTGATGGTGTCTGTTATCAGGGCTTTGAGACTGTCATGAGACAGTAATGGAAATGGATGTTTAGACTTTAGGGAGGACCACAAGGGGGTGATGTACCCGTTGATTTATTGAAGTTTCTTAATTATTCTTTTTTTGTTATTAATATTAGTATTTCTTATATTTAACTTGGTACATTTCCAAGTTTTACCGCCTTCATTATTACAATGGATGTACTATACCAATAACTATTAATTTACTATATATTTAAGGTGACATTTTTTTGTACAAATTCGCCCCGGTATACCATGGTATAGGCGTGCACAGGTTTTAATTATTATTATCAATCTTTTTATTCCTTGATTGTTCTCTTTTAATCTCATTGGAGTAAGGTGGTCAAACATTTATTGGTAATCTTGAATTTATTGGAGTGTCTTTTATAAGACCAATACAAATTGGACCTTGCTACCTTTTGGTAATTTTGACAATTACATTTAATAATACATTTATATTGCCTTCTATTGGTCTTTGGAATGTCATTGCAGTTCTAAACATACCCCCCAGAACATATTAAATATATTTATACTCATTGTTTTTATATTTGACTCTTATTTTACCCCTACTAACCTCAACCAAACTAAGGTAACGTTGTTTTGAAGAATAGATACATCAGGTGGGAACATCTTTGGAGGAATTTTGGAGAACAGGGACTTTCTGGTTCAAGTCCGCGGATTTTATTTTGTAAACCAGTGGCGCCCAATAAAGCTAAAACTATACAGGGTGTCCCAAAAAGATACCGACAAACTTTAAGGGGTAGTACGGGACATCAAAACTAGCATTTTTGTTTATATAAACATATGTCCGCAAATGAGTCTTTTGGGCTGTAGAACAAAAAACCTGTTTGGTATCTAGTTTTATTTTCCGCAATAATTAAATCACTGTTTACTTATTAATTTTGCTTTAATAGCAAATAAATTATGGTTGACAATAATTGTTCAACTCGCGAACTCTTTGGAATATTCCGGGAATAGCTTCTACATGTGTACAACTCGCCAGTTTCCTTGATATCAGATCTTCCTCATTACGAACAGGTGTTTCGTAGACTAAATTTTTCAGTCAATGACCCGACGGTGTAATCTTTGCATTGAAGTAAATGGTCAACATTTTGAGCAATTATTCTAAACCATAATTTATTTGATAATAAAGCAAAATTAATAAGTAAACAGTGATTTAATTATTGCGAAGAATAGAAGTATCAAACAGTTTTTTTGCTCTACAGCCCAAATGGCTCATTTGAGGACATATGTTTATATAAACAAAAATGCTAGTTTTGATGTCCCCTACTACCCCTTAAAGTTTGTCGGTATCTTTTTGGGACACCCTGTATAATGAACCTACTCCCACACTGACTGTGTAGCCGCGAGCACTTTATTGCGCTGGTCGCATTCCTTAAGGGTGTTTTACTGTACCTAGACCTATTAGGGTTTATTTATCCAAATTTAGTTTTCAAACAGTTCAAGGGTTAATTTTTGCGCAACAACCGATTCTATTTTGTGCGATCGTGTTCGGCCAGTTGTTCCATTATTTCACAACTCAGTTCAGTAACTTTATTTTGTGTCATCGTGGTCAAGTAGTTGTATCTCTTGAGTTTACAGACCTGTAATGACATCTTCTTATCAAAAGTTCAATACCGTCTGAAGGGGCAATAGCGCCCTTAAACCCTTTTCCTCATTGGATAAGACACTGTTTTTATATAGCTACCTATCTGATGATTTTTTTCGAGGAATCTTGAGATACATTTTCCGCTTTTCCAAGTGAAATTTTTAAATAAACGCCCACCATTTATATAATTTGCAAGAAATGCGATTTAGTTATAGACACCATGCCTTAATTTATTTAATTACCGCGCATCTAAGTACTATGCAAATCGATTAAAATTGAATTTATAAATAAATTATTTGGTTAATATAAGGGAAATTATTGTCGACGTTAAGCTTTAAATTGTCCTTTTCAATATTTATGGTTCCTGATGGGAATCCTATAGGATCATGCTATATGCAAATAGTAAACCTATAGATTCATTAAACCGCCTTTTTAATAGATTTTTATTTCTTAAATTTATGATAATTTTATAAACTGTTGTGTGTACCTACATATAATAAATTTTAAAAGTGTCTTGTTTACTGAAATTATTAATTAATACGCAATTTTATACGCTTATAAATTTTTCGCTGAAGGTAAAATTAATACTGGCCGGTTTGAAATTGGTTTAATAATCAATAGATTACGAAATTTGAATATTATTGGTATTTAGTCAAGAGACAGCTGGTAATTTATGATGGATATCAGTTTTAAATGATTGGGACTGAAAAGAAGAAAACAATAATTACTGTTAGGTACACAGGTTTTCACCAACAAGAATCAATCAAGTGCTTGGTAAAACAACACCACCTTAAGTTAATTTTCGAGAACCCTATTGGTTCAGTTTTATCTCTGATTTCTATAGCAAATAGAAACCAATCAAGCTTTTCGAAAGTAGGTACCTACCTAATCCTATTAGAGGCAAAATAAATGCACACTTTTTTTCTGATTATCGATACCTAATTCAAATTATGTATACAGGCCGGGACATTATCATTGTTGGTGTCTACGCCAATGAAAAATGGATGAACTAACCATAAACGACCAAACTAACCACTCGTCCACCTATCCTATCGTCAAGTGCGATAAATCATCGGTGCGTGCAAATACTCCTACGGCCCAGAGGTATGACCAATTCGAAAAGTCGACGTTTCGATGTTTTTCGGGCCGTTTCCGGGTCATACGTCACGAGCATTTGACGTTTACACGACCCAATATCGATACCGGCTACGGAATGCGCAGAAAAAATGGAGCACTAAACAACGTTTTCATTGTTTCCTGCTGGGTTCGCATTCTGCATGGATTGGTCAGAGTTTTTGCATCTATGGGTCAAGATACGTAGCTACTTGTTACTGGGAGTAATCGTTAAAAATACCAAGATATTAATAGAGGTATATATAAAAAATCAACATATAACATTGAAGTGTTGCTATACTAATCCAGTGTTTTAATTAGGCATACTTCAATTCAACTATTTTCATTGTACTGTTCAATTTATTTAATCAGAAGACACCCTTGTGACGGAAACATGCGAGTACATAAAATGACACAGTTGAAGGAGCAATAAAATATCTAATTTGATATTAGTAAGTACCCACCGATTTAAACAGGCACCAAAAGATTCTGACGTTATTTATGGTTATTTGAGAGAATTATCGACATATGTTGCCACTGAAGAATCCTCAGTATTGGAATGATATTGAATTGACTTTAATGACAGTGACAAAACATATGCCAAATGCGACAGTGAATTTTATAAAAGACAGTGCTCTATTGTGTGGTTCTGAGCCATCTTGTGGTAATGTTTGGAACTTACAATAAGTGACGTCACCCACTTCCTTATATTGAAATTTATATTATAAATTTTGATCATTTTTGTTTAGAAGTTTGTGATAACATTTGGATAAAACACGAGCCTGCCAAAAATGGATGTAAATTGATATTACATAATAGAAAAAAGAAAAACGCTAAAGCAACGCGGATTCTTAACAAAAATATGTTTTATTTACATTTTTAAGAGAGAGCAACAAAATATAGCTGAATATTTGCTGCCCTACCATAGCTGACACTGAATTTTGTGGAGCATGTATTTGCAAAAAATCTGTTTCACTTACAAATGAATTCACCTCAATTGAGGTGATAACTAATTTAGGGAACAGATTTCATGATATGGGTTTCATCTAGGCAGGCTTAAATTGTAAAACATTTTTGTCCCAAACTATATTATCGTTACCCTATAGACAAATTGATTCACTTTGCCGTTTTTCATCGTATGTGAGTATTTTCATGGGTGTTTAAAATAAATTTATCTCCTTCGAAACAGCTGACAGCTATAATACCGTATAACCTATTTTAAATTTGATAACTATGTATGTAATTATATTTTTTTCAAATCGTATGCCATTTAATGCAAAAATTGCTACAGCACTCGCGCGATATTTGTCAAGTCATCAACTAAATATTAAGTAATACTGGTTAACTAGCTCCATGTAATTTTGCAAATATGACTCAAGTATTAGAGTTAGAGAGTAGTTTCTAAAATTGTTTCAAGTACCTAGAGATTTATACATTTTATTTTTGACTTTCATTATGTCTATTTCTGCTAAAATTATAAAAGTTCTGGATAGTGTCTGGATTGCCTATCTTTCAAAATCACCATGTGAATTGTTTTGTCTTAAGTCCAGTGGCGTTCTTTTTAAACTGCACCAATACTTAGAACCACCCCCAAGCTATAATAAAAGCTGAGCATAGCTAGGTCTTAAGTCTGATAAAAGGTCGTTGAAAATCTTAATATCTTTCCTTCAAGATTTTTCATTGAGCAGAAAGAAATTACACGTAGATTAGCATGTGTTTTTGGCGTTACTCTTTCAACTTGTCAGTAAATCATCATAATTGATTTCTTATCAAAATAATGGCGTTTTCGGTCGGGAGAGTTAGTGCAAGGAGTAATATTCCCGTGACGTGTGGAATAGGTAAAATTCTACAAGAGCAATTTGTAAGGCGAGGGGTTAGGTTAAGTTGAAAATGAGTGGGCCTATTACGGCACTCCACTACGACTCATTGGTCTATTGTGGTTCATACCTATTTATATTTCACTAATCATGAATATTTTTTCAATTAAGTTCAGGATAGTGGTTGGAAAGAAGTTATTCAGGTCTCCCAGTGAGACCGTTGCCCTACCTAAGACATGATGATGCCTCAGTCTGTCACCTGCCGAACATTCGCAAAGAATGTGTCAGCTGTCTCCTCGTCCTCCATGCATAGCCTGCACTCAGCATCATCTGCCAGTCCAACCCTATATTATGTGGTGTTTTAGCCTACAGTGTCCAGTGTATGAGCCGATTAGGGTTTTCAGCTTAGTTCTGTCGAGCTCCATCATCTTTCCAACCGAGCGTTCTTTCACCGGTTGTCTTATGATTCCCTTTGCTTGTGTCATCCCTGGCAGGTTTAGCCATGTTATGGGCAATGCGCAGCACTGGCTCTGGCCCTATGAAATTGGTTTCGGCTCCTCCTCTGACAAGGAGATCCGCCATTTCGTTTGCCAAAGGTTGTTTTCCTTCTCTAATTTGCTTAGAGTTTCCTGACAGCTCCAGGCTGTTCTTGAATTACAGTAGGTGGAGTTAAACTCCTTGAGACTGGCTTGGCTGCCAGAACATATTTTTATAGTTTTGTGAATTTGGGGTCGATTCTGCAGCCTCTTCACACCCATTTCAATGAAATGCACTTCCGCTTGAAAGATGGTTACATTATTTTTTTTTGCAACATAAACGCCCGCTCCCACCCCACTATCTGTCTTCAATCCATCTGTGAACAGACATAGATCTGCTTGTATTAGGGCAGGCATATTCTGTACCAACTATTATTTTCTTGGGAAAGTCACTGCATAGGGTATGGCGCTTGTTTTGTGTGTTCTTGGCATAAGGTCCGTAGGCATTCCCAAACCGCTATGTGTTTTGATAAACTCTAGCAGTTAGGTAGCTTCCACGTTCGTTTTGTCATCCACTTAATCTTGATATTTGTTCGTGTGGTATATTTTGTCGGTTGTTTTTAGGGTCTGTCTTTCCAGTAAGGAAGGAATTCCTAAACAAGCTACATGGCTGCTGTTGGCGTAATGCATAACATAAAGCCATATGTTATCATCGGTCTGATGGGCATGATATATAACCATATATGCTTGGGCCCAATTCCTCACGATTTGCCACAGATCCTGAGGCAGGTCCATAGTGAATAGCTAGCTTTCTGTTTTATTTTTGCCAGGTGAGCCTTTCACCTAGAGTGATTTCTAGATATTTGATTTCGTTTGCAAAGGGTACCACCACCGCTCCTAGGTCAAGCGGTATCAGATGATCAAGCTTCCTTTTCCTTGTAAAGGGTACTACAGTTATTTTGTAAAGAATTATTGTGATATCTTCACTCTCGCACCACGCAAGTAGTGTGTTTATCGTTTTCTGAAGGGTTTCGGAGAGTCTATGCTCCGATTTTCCCCTTATTACACTGGCTATGTAGTCCACATAAGCCTGCAGGTCGACCTCCCACAGTTGGATTATGGCCATCAGGTTGTCCACCAAGAGAGACCACAGAAGAGGAGAGGGAACCTCCTCCTTGCGGGCAGTCCTAAACTGTACTATTTCTGCCTGTAGGATCGTCGTTACATACCTGTTCTCAACTATCTTTCGAATCCGGTAAGAGGCTCAATTTCTCTGGAAATAGCCGATTCATAGAGGGACATTGCAAACGCGGCTCGGGTTCTACGGGCGCAATAATTAAAACGCCCTTCGTTCCCAAGATTCTAAGTAGAAGAGAATTAGATTGTTCCAGATCCTCGTCGTCTTCGAGTTATAAGCCTTCAACGAAAACTAGATAAAAATCGGGGCGAAGCCGAGACGTCATAACATTACTGCAAGGACAGATTCAGGGAAACTAAAGCTTTTGGGTTCCAGGGGAAGTATGACGAGGGAGTTATTAAGAATGTTGTTGAATGCTCTCTATGTCGATGAACGTTGCTGGCGCAATCTGTCAAGGGAATTTTCGTGACCAATCTCTGAAGAGCAAGTTCCGTTAATTTGCCATTCTAGTAGGCGTACTAATGAACACTCAATGGGTTTCGCCCTAATGCTCCTTCTCTGATGTGGGCGACCAACACTTCCTCCAGATTTCACAGAAGGAATAATGTAAGAGTTATTGGTATGAACGATTCAGGTTGATGGTCGGTTTTACCTGTCTTGACTGTATATATACTAACCTTATCCCTGACCAGCTAGTTGGTATGTGACACCCAGTTAGGCTTAATCTGAATATCCTAATCAATGAATGTAGTAGGATATCCAGTCCGTTTTGACCGTTTTGGAGTAGATCCAGAAATATACCATCCATTCCTGGCGATTTGTGAGGATGTAACGATTTTGTCGCTCCTCTTGTCGCATGCGCTGTAATTATTTCATTGACAACCCTCCAGCCATCCCTTTGAGGTCGATTGACTCATGCTGTGGGAGATATTAATGAGTTGTCGATTATTTGGCTGCCTGGGATATGGTTCTCTGTCAACACCTTTAGTGTTTTTTTCCTTGAGGTAATGAAGGTACCGCTAGGTCCCGCACCAATTCTCTGGAAAGAATCTTGTGGATTCTGGCACTGCTTGGCGCATCTCACACACTTTCATAGAACCTCTTCCTTTTTTTGCTTCCTTAATTGCTTTATTATAGGTCATTAGGGCCGCTCTATATTTTCCTATTCTCCAGTATCTTTAGCTCGATTGAATAATCCTCCAACTTCTCTACTGGCATTCTTCGAGTTTTTGTTCTCCCAGGGTGTTTTCCTATTTTCGTTTTTTACTCTTAGTGGACAATTTTCATGATATGCTGAGATTATCGTAAAATCTGTTTTTTTTTTAAAGATAAAAGTCAAACTGACATTATGTTGGCAATACAATGTAAAATTGTCAATGCTTTCAAATTTTTATGTAGAAAAGGCTTGTGTTGCCAACATAGTTACTACATTTTTGACTTGGGTACTTGACCTATCATCTACCTGTAAAGGTAAAGGCTGCAGGTGGGGTGCAAAAATATATGGTGACCAAAAAGGTAGTAAATTGCGTTAAACCACCTCATTTATCGCCACGGTGCCAGGGGTTGCGGCAGGGTAGGTCGTGGCACCGTAGGTTTTTTTAAGGATACGCATTAAAAGGAACTTTTTGGCGTTGATTTCGTGCGTCGCTGATGAAAAGGTATATTTTATAAAAAAACGGTCCATTATTTAATTAAAAAAACATGCTGGATTCTAAAAAATTAGCTAAAACTGCATAACTTTTGTATTTACACCTATCATCTACCTGTAAAGGTAAAGGCTGTAGGTGGGGTGCAAAAATATACGGTGAACAAATAGGTAGTGAATTGCGTTAAACCACCCCATTTATCGCCACGGTGCCAGGGGTTGCGTCAGGGTAGGTCGTGGCACCGTAGGTTTTTTTTTAAGGATACGCATTAAAAGGAACTTTTTGGCGTTGATTTGGTGCGTCGGTACGTCTTTTCACCACGAATCCTTTACGTGACATTTGAAATGTGGTTCGCTTCAAGGTCGAAAAAATGAGCGGGCTCTTAGACTACGAGGCAATGCGCAGTGAGCAGACTGACGACTGTTCTAATGTCTCTTTTGTTCATTTCAAGAAGTTGTTCAGATCTGAAATGGATATGAACCTTTTTGTCTATTCTAGACCAGGACCTCCAATGAGCTAGCATTTGTTAATTTCTTCTTAGACGTGGCTCTTTATCAGTTCACAAAAAGACTTTGGGCATTGAAAAGATGCTAAAGAGCCTTGCTTTGCGAGATGGTCTGCCTGCTTATTGCCTTGTGTCCTAGCATCCACATCAGGGTTACTTTGTTCCTCCCAACCAGTTTCTTAAGGATATTCTTACCCTCCCAAACTAGCTGCGAACTGCACTTTATGGCTCCTAGACCCTTCAGAGTCGCTTGACTGTTCGACAGTATAAGTACCTCAGCTTGAAATATTGTGGGAATTTTACCTATTGCTAAGGTGAGTTTAAAGTCTGGTCCCGTTTTTCCCAGACCAATTCATTTCGTCTGGAATATCCTATAGCTATCAATTGTTGCCTCTTTTTTTACATAATACAGGGTGAATCTGAAAGTGAGTTTTTTTTTTTAACAGGGTATATATCTCGCAAAAATAAGTTGTTTGGCAAAAAATTGTTTATATAAAAAATTTAAGATAACGGAGGTACAGGTATTTTAGTGTTATGTGCATTAAAAATCTAATTTCAATAATCTTAGATTTAGTAGAGAAAATATAAATATAAAAAATTGTTCAAAATTATTCCCATTTGTCTGATGCTTCCTTTCCCTCCTAAATTTTGTCTGTTTCACTTTTAAACGAAAATTGATAGGTTGAAAATGAAATTTTTTCTGATGGTGTAATGCCACTGTAAGTACCTATTATGGAATAAGACTTATTATGCTGGACTAATATTGGCTTTTTTGCGGCTTTTTTGTTGAGAAAATGTAAACAAAGTGATTTATAGTGGAAGTCTCCTCTAACCCCAAAATAGCTGTACCTCCGTTATCTTGAATTTTTTATATAAACAATTTTCTGCCAAACAACTTATTTTGGTGAGATATACATCCTGTTAAAAAAAGAGCCTCACTTTCGGATTCACCCTGTATATAGGTCAGGAGGAAGCAAGTTCAGCAGTGCCTTCCTCCCACAGAAGGTTGACATAGCTCCTGTTATTCCTAGACAGATTAGCCTTTGTACTTTACGTAGATTGTTCTGTGCAGTAATTTGCTCAGTCTTTGGCCATAATATCAACGAGGCGTAAGTGGAAATGGGTCTGACAGCCGGTAAATCCAATGTATTATTTTTGCTCTAATCCTCACGTTTTTCCCACGAGTTTGCGGCATGTCTAATGTGCCTATTCTATAAATCGCCTTACATCACTGTAAATTTTAAAGCGCGTAAGTTTATATCGCGATGTATAATTGAAACTTACATCGAACGCCAAAACTCGTATTCCGTAACACCTAATGTAAAGAACATAGTTACAGCGCCCTATTTATAGCTTTCCTAACATAATAGTAATAAACGTAACCTAATATTTTTATAATTTGACAATTTTTGAAGTTGAAAATATTTTGGAATAATGGTGTCATATCTTCACCGTCCTCCTGGTATAAATCATATACACAAGGCCTTTACGGAAATGCTGAACCGATTGACCCATTGAGGTAGGATTGACCCGCTCACAGGCTAGGGTTGCCAACCTTCCCGATTTAGGCGGGAGATTCCCGCTTTTTTACTAAACCTTCCGCCTCTCGAGCACTTAAACAAAACTCCCGCTTTCCCCAAAAATAGAAATTACATGAAATACTAATTCTAAATTAGGTGCTCTTATTCACTTTTATTATAATTTTAATACTTCTTTATAAATCTGCAACACAGCGCAACCGGGGTGCATTACAATAAACGTCGAGAGGCGGGTGCTATTATTTAAATCTTTCTTCATCTCTAATTCTAAACGAAGACAGAACTACTCAGGACTGAGAACATAGCTCATTCGGGCGTCTGAGTGGTCTGAACTACGAAGGTATAGCTTTGTCCAACTCAGCAGGGAACCGTACATTTACTACATTTCACCGTCAGTTTTCTGAGCAAAACGTAAAATTTGTGTATGGAATCTGAAATTTGTATACAGAGTGGTCCCAAAACCGTTCTTGGAACGGTTTTTTGAGGGGTTTGAGCAGACCTAACACCGCGTGTCCCATGGACTACCTCCCGCTTTCCAATTTTGGAAATCTGGCAACCCTATCTCACAGGCTGTTTGTTTTGCACCTTTCCTCAATAAAAACGATTGAGACACAAATTACATCAGCCTGGTGATCGGGGTAATTCATTGTAATCGGATCAGCGTTTCTGTAGAGGGCTTGGGTGTGTCAAGACTGTGGAAGACTGCGGCTCCAGAATTGGATTATATAGCCATCAGAAAACAGCAAATCGACGAAGATTAGAATGGAAGATAATCTCACTCGGTATCGAGTGATTGCCTATTGTGATGATGAAAGGCCTAATCTGCATTGATGCCATAATTAACTAATATATCACTCAGAACGTTTCTTTATGCAAAAAAGAAACTTTTTTTTTCATACCGTCAGTCCGTCAAAAATGTAGCAGTATACCTCCATTTCCGACGACGTTAATTTACAGTAGGTGTAAGAATATTTTACAGCGATATGTAAGTTACAGAATTTCTTTTTCGTTACTTCCTTACAGCTCTCAAAGTTGCATCCTTTACATTACGTTACATCGCATACAGAATCGCACCATAAATGACCGGCCTAGCTCGTGATATTGTTCTGTTCAGCTGATTGTTCCAAGTTAGTTTGCGGTCCAGGGTGACCCCTAGACCCCTAAATAACTTCATCCGAGAGAGATAATTGAATGCCGTTTGGAGTGGGGCTCGCAAATCAAGCTTACTTCTTTTCGTAAACGGAACTAAGGTTCTTTTGCTAGTATTTATGGAAAGTCCTTCTTTTTCGATCCAGTTTTTGATTATATTCAAGGCACTTGGTATTCGGCCTTCATGGTTGGCTCTAATTATTACCGCCAGATCATCTGCGTAGCCTAGGACAGTGTTTTCGACGTTGCTTAATCTGGTAAGGATGCTGTCTACCATCGCAGCCTTTAACCGTGGTTGATTTTTCTGATTTAACCGTGGTGACAGTAACTGTTTCGCCGTTACTGAGCGATGTTTTAGCATGGTTTCTGTCCATCGTATAATGGAAGCTTCTACTCCCCTATCCTCAAGAGCTTTTTTGATATATCGGTGTGAAGTGTTATCATAGGCACCCTCAATATCTATAAAATATACAAGAGCGATTTCTTTTGCCTCAAGTGTCTTTTCTATGTCTGTCACTGGACAATGGAGTTCACTTGTTGTTATTTGCCTGCTTGGAAGGCAAATTGTCTTGGATGAAGAGGTCTGCTTTGAAAAGTAGGTAAGCTTTAAATCAAACAGATCCACCAAAATATACAATTCATCTCTGAAATTCACAAAATAAATCTTGGGAAAGTATTCACATTGACTATGCCAAATTGTCCTGAAATAAAAGCTATCGCATTGCACCTTCCAGTTCGACAACTGGATATCAAAAACAAAAAACCATATCAATTACTTCAAACAAACGAAATTGAAGAATGGTTGGACTCGCTTAATTTTATCAAACCCATAGTATAGGATACATATTAATCTAAATTTTTCATTTTTTCAATCGACAATTAAAACGCTTCTCAATTTAGATCAAGTTAATGGTACATTATCCGCTGGAGATTCTAATTAAGATAATTAAAAACAATAAATTGCAATTTTAATGTATAATCGATAACCAGTATACCAGTAGATAATATTATAGATTAATGCATAAATACAAATTTCAATTTTGTTAAGCCAATTAGTATAAACAAGACCGCATTGAAATTCGGAAGTAAAACACATAAAACGTAATTGCGGAAAATGTTTAGCTATGCAACGAAGCTTACGCGTTCAAACATCGCTATAACGATCTTTCTCTCTCAAGCAAGGATACCCCGCCGATGGAACTAACCATGTAATTCTTATGGGCGAAGGAGATTCCCTTCCCTATATTCATTAACACCCGGCATGAATATATTTACTTAACGAGTCTCATTAAAGTCCTGTTCTTCAATCACGATAATAAAAATAATTAATTGCCTGAAATCAAAAGCGATTTGGGTTATTCTTCTTCTCTGTGCTTATTTTGTTGTTAGGTTAACGGATTCCGGGTGCCATTTTTTACAATACTTTTAACTTTTACACAATTTTTAAGGTTTTTGTGATTTCAAGACGCCTTTTAAATAACATGCCTGAGGTGAAGTAACTTACTCCATCGACATGTAGTTGATAAAATTATTCCTTATTCGGTTCAAAAAACTTCATTATATTATCTACAAAGTTCTCATTGCATGTACCAGAAATAACATCACTTGTAAAAAGATTAATTTTGTAGGTACTGCTAGATGCTTTTAAAAGAAAAATGATTTTGCTATCTGAAGCTCCTTTTTGGTATTGATACCATGCAGTTTATTGAGCCACATTTATTCCTTATTGGTATTTCGTAAATTTTATAACTTTGTTACATTCTATTTCAGTATAATAAATATTTATCAGCCTCTTCAATGGCATTAAGTGAATATTCCCATTCCCAACGCCTTTTCTTTGGAGTTTACGACCATAACCTTTCGCAAAAGGTTTTAATTATTGATTAAAACCTCTCGCGTTTCACCTACGACTATAGGAAGATTACCTTTCTCGCCAGAACCCATGCTTTATGTTTGGAGCAATCGCAATTTACTAGATTAAAAAAAGAAGAACCCTCAATCAGGAAACCATCCCGGAGCTTTTAGGCGTCCCATAAGTGGTTATTAAATGCTGTTGTAAATTTAACTCTATTTTAAAAGCAATATAGATCCGCCTTTAGGTGTTTTATTGGACGATCTGTGTGGTAGGGAAATGCAATTTTAACGCGTGGTATGCGTAAAAGGCATTAAAATGGCGCTTCCTGTTTGTGGTGTCTGTATTATGACTTTCGATTATTAATATTACCCATTAAGCGTTTGTTAAAAATTGAATTATTACACGGGTTCTAGCTCTTAAAGTCCCATTTCTATGTGCTATATTGAATAGGAAAATTATTTGATAGTTTTATTCCCGATGTTACGCGAATGAAGCTCAATAATTTAGGATGAGTTTCTTGTGGGTACCAATAAAGTGATTTTAAGCTTCTTACTTTGTGGCTTATGCATGTTTATTTATAATAACGAGCTTCTTGAATAAGGATCTTTAAACTTCCATTAATATACCTTTTTTCATTTAATGTCGCAACGACTACTTTTACCATTATCCGAATTTCCCAAAATTGAGAGCTTAACAGTAAGTCTTCTGGAATCCATGAACCAATACCTCATCATCTACATCAACAACTAGAAAATAACGAATCCTCCCGAAAAACTTCATTCGACGATGTCTTCGAGGAGCAGTTCTCCACACAGAGGGATCTCTGTTTGTGCCCGATCAACAATACGCGACGCCATTTGACTCGTCCATAAGGAAGAGCTTTACTGTATGTAGATATAGATTAAGGGGCGTTGGTTATTCATTATTTTATATTTATTTATTTATTTATTTATTAAATAGTTACCTTTGTACATGGTTCACAATATATACACTACACTTATACAGCATGACTTATATGCTAATGATTATGAATAGTAAATGGTAACAAGTTTAATGTCCTGACTTGTTTGGCCACTGTGGCTTCCTGGTCCTTTCCACAGTGGTAGGGGTAGGGGGTCCGAGAGTCCCTTTGGTCTTAGTTCTGTATCACCTCTTCATGGATCACCTGACGAGTTTGTCGGCATGGCATGGTGTCTCTGGTGTATGTCCCGATGTTCCTGATGGTAATGTTGAGTTTTCTGGGCGTCTGTGTAAAAAATGTCCTTGTCCTGTTGAGGAGGTCGTCTTTAAGGGGTCGGATATTGGCCTCCTGTATACCCTATTATTGGGTACGTACTTTCCATTTCCATTTCCATTTTCAGCCGTTTTCTATCCTTAGGATATAGGCCTCTTTCAAATTTGACCATTGTCTTCGGTTTTGCGCAACTGGGTACCAAGCCTGCAACCCTCTTTATATCGTCGTACCATCTTTGTTGGGGTCTTCCAACACTTCTCCTCTCCTCCTGCCCATTGCCATTTTAGGGAACCAATTCTTTTTATTATGTCGGAGACTTTGGTTCTTTCCCTTATCCATGTATTTGTTTTGTGGTCTCTCAGGGAAATTCCTAAAATTCGTCTTTGAATGGCTCTCTGATGTACTTCCAATTTGTGTTTAATTCTTCTGGTTATCACCCAGGTCTCGCAGCCATACGTGACAACAGGCAGTATACACTCGTTATATTCTTTTGATTTCAAAGTCATTGGAATATTCATGCTGAAGATGTACTTTAACTTGCCGTAAGCCGCCCATCCCAGTCTAATTCTCCTATCAATTTCCATTTCTTGATTTTGTTTGCCCGGTGTTATAGCTTGGCCAAGGTATATGTATGTTTCTGTCTCTTTTATTGTGCTGTCATGGATCGGTATTGTTTCGTCTGCATCTGGTGTATTTGTAATAAACTGGGTCTTTGTGTAGTTCATGTGTAATACTACTTTTGCCGCCTCATCTTGTAGTTCTTCCAACATATCTGTCAATTCCTGTTTGTCTTTCGCGAACATTACAATATCATCGGCAAATCTTAGATTGTGCAGGCGTTCACCATGTATGTTCAATCCTTTGTTTTCCCATTGTAGCTTTTTAAAAATATCCTCGAGCACTAAAGTGAATAGTTTTGGAGATATTACGTCCCCTTTCCGAACTCCTCTTTTGGCGTTTATTCTGTCAGATGATTCATGAAGTCTTATCGACATTGTCGAAGTCTTATAGATGTTTTCAATGAGGTTTATATAACGTTGATCCACTCTGGCATTTCTCAAGGATTTTATTATTGCCCAGATTTCCACTGTGTCGAAGGCTTTCCGGAAATCGACAAAAGCCATCCATAGGTTTATATTATATTATGTAGCTTTCTCTTTCTGTGTATTCAATACATACGTACTGGTCCCAATTTATGCTCAGTGCCGTCCTGAGCATTTTTGTCTCGGTACCTACTCCACAGCGAGGCTTTCGTCGATCGTCTTTGGGGTAGCTTAGTATTGGTTCAACAAATGCCTGGTATAGCTTGATTTTTGTTTCGGCAGTCAGTCTGGCTGCTGTAGAGATGAATGGGTAGATGGCACTACCTGCCAATCTTGCCCTTGCAGTGGTCGTTCAAAAGGAGTTTTCTGTCCAGTTTAACTCCCAAGTATGTTAAGTCGTTGTTCGAGTTGATCTGGTTGTTGTTGATTGTGATGTAGTTCTGGTCTGGTCGTCTTTTGTGATTGAAGTGTATTAGGTTGGTCTTTGCATGATTTAGTTTAAGTTTCCACTTAGTGCAGTAGGCGTCTATTGCCCTGACATGCTATTCGACTTCCAGAGTTTCGGGTTTGTTTCGAGTTGGTGTATACAGCTATGTCGTCAGCATAGAGAGCGAGGTTGCTATTTGGTCTTATATAATAGGGTGGGGGTAGGAAGTCTCTGGGGAGACGGTATGCATTTAAACATTCTGCCGCCCAATCTAGCCATATCCCGGAAATCTGGCCAATCAAATTCGATGTGGCTATTTTGAGCGGCATAATGTTACTACATCTCTAGATCAGGGGTCAGGATGTCGGGACGGTCTGTTGGACTTGACCGTTAGAAGTGCCGCATGTTTTGTTTATTTCCTGCTCATTGCTCTTTTGAAATTTATGCGAAGACATTTTAATATTTATCCATGGTGGAGATGGATGCGATAAAACTACCCACAACGTTTGTTTATTCTAATGTGAGGGGAAACACTTATCGTGCAAAAGGAAAAGTAGTACCTACATTAATGGCCGTTTGCACCGACAATTTTATGGAAGGCTTAACGATAAGTAGGTATTCCTTAAAGTGACATTTTTCTATGTGAAAATGTCATTTTAAGGTAGACTTATCGAATTCCTCCGTTTCAATAAAAAAACTAACAATTTGATCAATATCGAGATCAATATAATGGTTCCTTCATGAAAAAAATCCATAGGGAACACAAATAAAATCTAAATTTCTGAATTGTATAACACGTACAAAACACAGTTATAGATTTTTCAACATCGGACATTATTTGTTAAATTTAATACTAATGTTCTATCGCCTGTAACATTCTGACCCTGAATCTAGCCCTTGCAATAATATTCTTTAAATAACTCCATCATCGTCCCGACATTGATTGGTCAGGTTTTCGGGCTATGGCTAGATTGGGTGGCAGAATGTTTTGATGCAGACGGTATGTGTCTTGAGGATTGGAGTGAATGTGAGACTCACGAACAAGGGAGTTCTGACTAACGTCCATCTTTTGGTAGTAATTGGTCAAGAGCTTGGCGATAAACTGCTCGATTGTGTCGATCTGAAGATCGTCGTGGAGCACTTGAGTACGGGTGTACATTGGCGCGTCCACGATGATCTTCAGTACCCTATTCTGAATTTTTTGAATTTTGTACCTATGAGACGCCGCCTTGGTGACCCAGGTCGCCGCCCCATAGGTAATGATTGACCTTATCATGCATTTGTAGAGAGTGATTTTATTATTGATAGAGAGTAGGCTGTTTTCAGAAGGAGGTTGTAAGGCATGCCTTCATAAATGTTATAGGTCGCATTGACCGAATTTTCCTTGGCAGGGTTCTGCACTGGGTTTTCACTAAATTGGATTGACAAATTGGAGGCAAACAATTCGACTTTCTCGCTCGGAAGGCACACAACCCGGTCGTCCACTTCCAGATTTGGACGCGGGCAATAGGCGCCTCTAATTAGGCGTCTGGTAGTTTTATAGGCCGTGTTGTTGTCGGTGGATATTTCGGCTGTGTGCCTTATGAAGTTGTCATTGTAATGTTCCTTGAGAAGAAAGCGGATGTTGTTAGAAAGCCGATTTGCTTGCCTCCTCAAAGCCGGGTCGCCCGTCTGATAGGCCCTTTTCCGAATACGATTTTTCAAGCGGATGGTATCCATGATGTGGGGGGCAGGATTCCATATTTTGTGATTCTGGACATTTTCATCAGAGTGGACATGGCGAGAGCCAGGTGGATCTCGCCAGTCAGTGAGCCCACCGCTTCATCCAACTATTGAGCGTCTTCGATGTTGTTGAAAGAGTTGGCCTCGACGTCCCCCAGCAGTCCTCGGTATCGAGCCCAATCTATGTGGTTTATCTCAATGTGCCCTTGTGAGGCAAAATTTGGGTCTCCATACATTGTTACCATTTACGATAATGTCCAGAATTTCGAGGAGACCCCGCGGAGAAAAATGAGTGGCTTCGTTCGCAAGATTATTCATTCTAGCGAACACCGCATGTGTTGAAAGCCCTGCATCCCCAATCTCTAGATTTAGCATTCAAATCGCCTCTTATAAGAATGCGATCATCAACATCAAACATTACAGAAATAGACTCCTAGTATCAAATCGTGCTGTTTCAGCTGAATGTTGATGAAAGTCCTTTCTATAATATTGGAAGGGTCGGGATTTGGCAGTTCGTATGCCAGAATTCGTTTTGATACTAGGATTAGTGTACCCCCCGCCGCTGTCTTCCTATCATTGCGGAAAACGTTAAAGTTGGGGAACGTGAACCTATTTTGGGGTTTTAGCCAGGTTTCCCGGACTAACAGAACATCAACTTTAAAATTCTCCGCAAATCTAAGGAGCTCAATCTTTTTATGCAATATTGAATTGATGTTGATGGTCTCAATCTTTAAATGACAAGTGACCTATCAAGTTCTGTGATGGCTCAGCTGTTGGACTTTGGACCACATCATTTAGAGGAGAAGCTGGACAAACTGCTGCTGCATGTTGAGCATGAACTGCTGCAAGTTGTCTTGCATGGATTTCAACATGGCAGCGAGTGGGTCCAGATTCCCTCCCTTCAGCGCCTGGTTGTTCTGGCTGCCCCACTGAAAGGTGCTGCCCGACGGAACGGATTGAGCCTTAGCCTGTGTGATTTTGGCCTTGATAGCTGTTGGGTGTTTTGCGCAACCAGACCGTTCCCTTTCAAATGAATCTCTGCGCACTTGACGCATTTGGGTGGGGCAGTGCATTTCAGAGAAGAATGTCCAAACAGCTGGCATCTGTGGCACTGGGTGAAACTGGCCCTCGTTTTTTGCGACTCGACCTTGATTGCCATTAGTTCAATGTATTTGATGTTAAAAATGTTTATTTTGAGTTTTGGGCAAAACAACGAGGACCAGTGCCACCGGGTCGCCGCTTTTATGCGAAAAACGTCGATTGATAGGGGACTGAAGCCCTGTCTCGCCAGATTGTCTTTCACTCTCTCTTCTGTCCAGAGTTAGGGAGCTTCACGTTGGGAAGAACTTGGATGGTTGAAGTGGCGGTTTTTCATCCTTCTCCTAGATCTACTACCCTTAACCGTGGTGTATGCTTCCCCTTCCGCAGCGGAGCCAGAATCGAGCTCCATTTCCGAATCGGTGGCGGATATCGCCGATTCGGATGGACCGGGACTCTCACTACGCTGCGCAGAGGTGGGCACCACGACAGTTCTTGGAAATCGATTGGTTGTTTAAAAATGATTCTAATTGACTGGTTAGTTGATTGATTTTTCTATTAAGGTTCGAGATGATTTTATCCTGAAGGGCAGTCTTAAAATTAAGCTCTGAAACTGTTTTGCTAAGATTTTGATTTTGTGATTCTAATTGTTGGTCGTTCTGTTCCTTGAACTGAGCAGACACGGTAGTCAATTGGTCGAAATCAGCCCTGACCGTACGCAGTCTCTTATCAGCTAATCTCAGTTTTTCCTCGTCTGATTTATCCATGGATCTCGATCTGAAGCGTGATAAGGACGCGTTGCGGGTTTTGCTAGTTTGAGGTTCGGTCGGCGGGGCACCGTTTTGTTGTCAGGAGGCGGAACGAGTTGGTTTACCGACGCGGACGCGGACTTGACTTCGTCCGACATGGTTTTAGAGCGCGATTTAAGACTCGGAACTGGAGTGATTTCAAAGGGAAAAGGAAAACGATTTCTTTGGCTGGCAGCTTATCCTGTTATCAGGACCAGTTGCCTTGATGAATGCTAGCACTCGAATGAATGAATTGGTATTCGGTCTCTACAGTATGTCGTTTATGTAGATATTGAAGAGGGTGGGGGATATGACACCGCCTTGAGGTACGCAATCTGTGATTAATTTTATGTCAGAATTCGCGTTTCTAATGTTTACGCTGAATCTTCTGCTTCTAAGGTAGCTCACCGTGATTCGAACTATCGCTGGGTTGCATCCTAGGTTAATCGTTTTGTAAATGAGGGCCTTTCTCCAGACAGTGTCATATGCCTTTTCCATGTCTAGTGTGGCTAGGGTTGTGGTTTGTTTTTTGTTATTGGCATCCATGGCGTGGTCTATTTGTCCTGTTCCGTCTGAATCCGAATTGTTCGTCGATGATTATTTCCAGGTGCTAGGTTATCCTTTTGTTCAGGATCCGCTCCAGTACTTTCCCAGTTTTGTTTTGGTCCTTGTCTCGTTTGGTGAGCATAAGGGTTTTGGCTTCTTTCTAATCATTGGGAAAGTACTGGAGTTTTATGCACGCATTGTAGATGTATGTTAACTGTACAAAGGCTTTCCTTGGTAGGAACTCGCAATCTTTCGCAACAATGCCGTTGTTCCCCGCGGCCTTGTAGGGTTTTGATTTAGAGATAAGTTTGGCGATCTCTCTAGGGCTGGTCAATACGCCATCTGCATTATCTGGGACTCTGTCCACAAAATTCCAGAAGGTGTGGAAGACCTGCCTTCTGGTGACGTCATCTGATAGTGGTTCTGGGAGTTTACTTGTTGTTGTACTTGCAAACACCTCCTTGTGTGTCCGTGTTTATTTGTCCTGTAGCCTGTTGCGTCGGTTACCCGTAGTGGGGGAATGTTTTGTGGGCTACTTCTGTTCTTGTTAGCCTTTTATATGTTTCCATGTATCGCATCCATCGTGGGATGCTAGCATTCTCCTATTCCACTCCTTGTTTAGGTGTGACGACATTAGTGACCAGGGTGCATTGTTCCAGGTATTCAATTCTTCAATTCAGTCGAAGTGGTCCCCGTTTCTCTTGGCTCTTGCCCTTAGCATGTTCCGTTTCTGTATTTCCCTTTGAATGTGTTTGGAGAACTTTTGTTTGTTATTAATGGTTATCGTTGGTATGTGTTGTTCCTTGGCCATTGTGATGATATTTACGAGGGTACGGATTTCTTGGTCCACTTCGTTTGTCGTTACGATTCTGTTGTTAATCGTAATGCCCTGGTCGTAATTGTGTTTTTGTATGCTGTCCAGTCAGCATCCTTGTAGTTTAGGAATGGTTTGGGGGGTGTTGTTTGTATTTGTTGTTGGTCGATTTCGTACTAAACTGGAAAGTGATCGCCGCGGATGTTACTACCAACAGAGTTCTGACGCTTACGTCTAGGTTTCTGGTGATTCCAATGTCTATAGGGGAGTTTGCTAGTGGTCTGGTGGGTTGGTTTGGAGCTATAATAATCTGTAGGTCTATCACGTCTAGGATGCGATTAAGCATGTTTCCGGCTGTGTTGGTGCTGCGGTCTCCGATTAAAATCACTTTAGGGTTGTTTGTGATATTTACCATTTCTTGGTGGTCAAGTCGGTCACCATTTTTGTTGTAGGCCACTACCTTGATACCCTGGAAAGCCACTGCGATCGACTCAATGTTCGTCGTGTCCGATAGTATTTCCTCGCATTCTATGTTACTTTGGAGGTATAGGGCTATACCTCCTGATGCTGCGTTTCGATTTGGTCTGTTTTTGTAATAGCCATCATAGTCCTGTATTCTGGGTGGTGTTCTATTTTTGAGTATCGTCTCTACAATTGCCATGCGTTGTGGTTTTTTCTCCTTGGGCCAGGTCCCTTGTTTCGTTTATCCGTCTTGTCAGTCCGTTTATGTTGATAAGTAATATGTTTAGTGTCCTATTTTCCATAGCTTACAAGGATTTGAAGGATTTCTTGCAGGTTTTTTGCTTGAAAGAGAATTTGCTGTTCAAAGTCCTTACTTGATGTAATAGCTCCTTGATGTTGAACTTGGCATATAGTTCATCGATCTCTTTCATTAATGTTTCGAAGTCTCCAAAATCGTCTGATTTGTCGGTCTCGCGGGTTTGTCCTGGTTATTTATCTCGTTGTTGGTGACTTGGCCGTACGATACGCCTTGCTTGATTTTGTTTGCTTGGAACCGCTTTAGCTGTGTACTGGCCATGTGTTCCTGAAGTTTGGGCAACCTCTTAAGTTTGCCGTGTCTTCACCATCGCAATTGGCACATTGCATTTTGATTTGGTTTTCGTTTAATCCACACTTCCTAAAGCATTCTATTGCTGTGTGAGAGCCTGCACATTTCAGGCATTTTATCGATTGTTTACAGTTATTAGCGCCGTGGCAGAAGACTTGGTATCTAACATTGGGTTATGTTATTGCGTTTATGGAAAGTTTTCGATTTTATGCAGGTATGTTCGATGTGTTTGGTCTATTTGAACAAGCCTATGTTAGTTTCTTATGCTGCGGTAATAAGGTAGGAATAGCCGTCTCCGTGGTTACTTTTCATCTGTACGCAATCGTTAATTTGGTGATTTTGACTAAGGATTTGCTTCACCTTCTTGGGGAGACTTTTGAATACTATCCTCTTCCGTCTCTCAGTCCTATGTGAATATGTGTAGTATTAAATATTATCAGTGTCTTAATTTGATCGTACCAGTACGTGGTCTTCTAGGGTTTCACTAGGTATATATTTTGATCTCTTTTGATAGGTATTTTAGGAAGAAGGTAATGGTAATGGTGGTTTTAAACTGGTTAAAATTTACCTTAGAGCTGACCATAAGAGGTGGTGGTTTGGGTGCCCCGGTTCATGGGAGTGCTGCTGTGGGTTCTTCTTCTCCGGTTTGATCTACCATTAATAATCCGAAACGGTTACTGGTGGGAACATTGGCCTGTTCCATATCTTCATACTCATCATCCGATGATGGGACGGGACTGACTCTAGGCATGGTGATTTTTCCTAGTTTGGTGTAAACGGGCACGGGACACCCTGGTTCCTCGAACCCATTAGGGCGAGCCCTGAGGTCGGTTAACTCGGCACTTGTTCGCGACGCGCACTATATCACCACTACTAAATTCACTTTGAAACTAAAACTTCGCATTTGGTTTCTCGTAAGCATCGGATATTGGCACTAGTCAACAATACCGTCAGACAGACCAAAAATCGCTTTGAGATTTCTCACAGCACTATTACTCTGCGAGAGCTCAACTCGAAATGGAGATTTTTGGTTTCTGAGTCAACGCAGCTTTTATAGAAGATATGCGAAAAAACATGGCGCTTGTCCTTCAGGTTATGCGATTTTTAGAAAGGAATCTCCTCATATATAGAGGGTCGATACATTTTTCTGCATAATAAAATTATTCATCTATTGGAATTCACGACGTTAAAAATAAATTATTATTATTTATGTTTAAAGCTCGCAGACGTGGAAATAACGCAAAAATTATGCAAGTCAAGTGCTTTACTTTCAAATGACTCTCGTTTACTCATTCAATTAATTATATTTATTGATAAAATCGCATTAATGAACTTGCTTCTAATAATTGTCATCATTCCACTGACGAAAGAAAAAACATTATCTAAGCACAAATCGCACATAACTGTGTCTGTAACGCGCTAGTTCTCATAATTATAATTTAAATATTATTCAAAAACTAAATATACAGAGGGACAAACATATTTATATATTAGCAACTTTTTGTTGACCATGATTTGCATCATTTATGTTTTTTTTTTTAAGGCTTCCGTTCCTGGTTTGAAAAACAGTGCTTTTAATTACTAACTTATGATATGTAGTGCAGGAAGGGGAAATATTAAAGTGTTCTAATAGGTTGATTTACTTTAACATCCACCCTTTTATCCACATTTTACCGACATTTTAGGGAACGGTGAATAACATATTCATTTTTCAATGGCAACCATTTTTTTTAACATGGTTTCAATTAGACATATTGTAATTCCTGCAAACACAACAAAAAACTTACCATCGGTTTATTCGAAATTTTTTTGAGTACCTATTCGCATTAAATCTCACACGCAAAACAATAATCATCTGATGGGTTTGATATTGAATTTAATTTTTAAATTATAAGGTTCTCCCAAAAGAGGAAAGGATTTATTGGGGATAATAACAAAGAAGTAAATACGAACATTATTATAGCAAAAACTCCACTTTCCAAAGACTAACTTAGGTATGATGATATAGTGAAACTCATCTTCTAAAATTGTTTTACCTTCACAATAAATTATCTGAATCGTGAAAAATGACCCGTTTAAATCGTACTAAATACCCATAATTGCATTCTAAAAGGCGCTCAGCCTTAATTGCACCCCATAATTTAGGTTTTTTTCTAGCCGGTTCATCCGAGTACTAATTATTCAATAATTTTTACAATGTTTAAATAAAAATTAAAATTTAAGTACGCACTTTAAATCATCGTTATGATCATGGGCCGTTACGTTTAGTTCATGCGGTCTGCTTTGACTAGTAGAGGTAAAAGAATCTCATAATTAGTTATGATAGATGATAGATATACTTGTAACATACCAAAATTGCCTATAGCTATTTCACATTTGTTTTTAGTTTTTCATTGAAAATTCCTATAGATATCTAAATTTTTCTACAAGAGTGCGTTATCTACATTCCCGCACGCATTTTAATTCGGAAACTATCTTTTTCTACTGACGTTTCATAATAGCAACTTTTCGATTGTCATTTCAGTTTTGAAACGACATTCTTTTAGGCACTGAGTGCGTGAAAGTTACTTTTAGGCACTCAGTGCGTAAAAGTGACTTTTGAATGCGTAAAAGTGATTTATGAGTGCGTAAAAGTAATTTTTAAGCACTAGTGCCTAAAAGTGTCATTCATTATTTAGAAATAAAAAACACACTAAACACATATTTGAATTTTGTTTTGTATTTATTATGAATATTGAAAATGGAATTACTGAATTGAACGTTTGGGTTACTCAAAACAGAACTTTGTGTTATTACCTACTTTCTAGGATTTTAATTATTGATGTCGAATTTTGAAAAGAAAATCGCATGAAAAGTGTCAGGTGGCAAGTAAAAGCAGGTAACAAAGATTTTGGGTGTAATCGACTTATTCACATGAAATAAAATTGTATTTTTTTATTATAAAATGCCAGTAGAAAAAATCTTGTATACAATACGTTACGAAACGATGTCTTTTAGTCACTCGACGTGTTGTCCAACTCGGCTTTGCCTCGTTGGACAATTTTCACGTCGCGTGCCTAAAAGACGCTCATTTCGTAACTTATTGTATAAATAGCTATTTCCTACGAGCGTGCGCAAAGTGCCGAAAAGTAATTATAATTGTCAAGCAACAATAAGTGCACCTGTCGACTTTGACACATGATGACAAATTTTTCCTCTGTTTCTACAATCAGCCAACATCTATACAAACACGAAATATAAATTAACTTTGACACTGTCAGATTTGTTCTCTATTTATATGCAAAAATCTACAAACTTTCTCATCAAATTTAAACGCTTTAAGATGAACAGCTCTGACAAGGATTTTCTGTTATTTTTTTGTTATGTAATTTTTTGATAAATGCATAAGTTCTCTTCAAGTTAATTAAAAATAATTAAACAAATTATCGTTTTTTTTTTAAAATTTTTGTTATTACCTACCTGATTTGAAGCTCGTAGGAAAAATGTTGTTCCTAACACGTGCGCAAAGTGTCTTTTCCGCACGCAAACACAGTTATACGAACGACGCGCAGCGGAGTTCGGATACGAT
Source organism: Ceutorhynchus assimilis (assembly GCA_917834065.1). Classification (NCBI taxonomy): domain Eukaryota; kingdom Metazoa; phylum Arthropoda; class Insecta; order Coleoptera; family Curculionidae; genus Ceutorhynchus; species Ceutorhynchus assimilis. Next base: position 23,985,577 of record OU892284.1, read on the forward strand.
TTGCTGTGCGGGAAGAGTTTGAAATAATCATTGTGACATGGAATTGTTTGTATTGTTGATACACCTATACCTTTACCTTTAATACCTTTACCTTTTTTTTATAAATACCTTTCAATACATTTTTAATTCTACCTTCTGCACAATCGCATTTTATTTAAACTAAACTTCTCGTTCAGCTTTAGTATGCTCGTAGAAAAAATATAGTTCCTAACTCTTGCGGGAAGAAATTTCCGGCACTCGTTAGGGACATAGCTATTTTCCCGCGCGCACGGTGCGAGAATTTGTTTTTTTCGCACGGCGTGCACAGTGGTTGATGTAAGGACTTGGTCATCATAAGTACAGACAACATGTTTTCCTGGATACTCGTCTTTCACCATTTTCTCAGCAAGCAACTGGAACAATTGTGTCTCATTTCCGTTAACATAGGAAATGCTTAAATTTTATTGGAATTCTAGTTGAGTCTGAGACTTTATTACTTATGCCACTTCCTCTACTTTCTCGGGTCTCTGCCTTCAAACTGTTACTAACATATCTTACACCAATATCTATTCGTGAACTATTCTTTAGTTGATTTGTGAAATATGTTCTGAAAACATGTTCATAATATTCGGAAAATGTGCTAGCATGTGCAAGATTAAGCATGTGCATTACAGCTGCTCCATCAAATATTTTAGCTGTTACATTCGGTTGGCTGGGATTGAAGCGAATTGTCATTTTGTTTGAATTTAGTCAATAATATCTGACTTGTTGGTTGGTTTGCGAAGTTTTCCATCATCTGAAATATAGTGCTGGACAAATGAAGTGGCTATTCTATTTTTTGAACTAAATTTTGGGATCGAATATCTTGACAAAAAAAAATCGTATCGATTCGCGATTTCCAGAGATTGATGGCAAATTTTATTGAGAATAAGAGGATTTATTAATAAAAATGAACATTTGTTACAAATGTTGTTATACAGGGTGAAAATGCAAACCAATACCTAAAGTTGAAATTTTAATTGTTACCGAACATTTCGAAAAACGATTTGCGGTACAAATTTATTGTGATGGGGTGGTCTACTGATCATTTGCAAAAAACAATTTCAACAGTTTTCCATAATCTGCAACGGCTCGAAAAATATGCCGATTTCTTTGAAAGGATCTTTTCAAATTTAGGATCTGTGAATTTTCACTGAATAATTGAGTCGCCTCTTAAAAATAAACCATTGCTTGACATAGGTATCCATGGAAACAAAAAATGCAGTATTTGACAGATTGTCGGTTCTTTACTCAGTTCTTCATTTAATATTGTTGAAATTGTCGCTGTTTATTTTGAATGCAAAAATGCCCAGGCTAAGCATAAAAGAAATGAATGCGCCTTTTAAATGAAGGATATTCTCAGAAGACATTGGCAAATTTGTACGGGGTGTCTCAAAGCGTTATTTCCCGATTGAAAGCCCGTTTCGAGGAGACCCAAAACGTAAGGTACGGACATGGAGGCGGACGTGTAGGTTTAGTTACACCCAGAATCCAGCGAATTCTGTTAAGAGAAGTCCACAGAAACCGGACAATGAGCTCAAGAACAATTAATGATACAGTTCGACAGCAAACGGGAATAGAAATGTCTGATCGTACTTTAAGGAGAACTCTCAACAGAAACAATTTGAGGTAATTGTATAATCCTCTACAAAAGCATATTTGACAACAGAAACACAGTTGAACAAAATTCACGAAAAAAATTCCAAACTTTTTTCATTTTGATTATGTTTTCTTAGAGCAAGACGTCGAGCAAAGTGCCTAAGATTGCTTCCCAGACATAGAACTGTTAGGCTGGCATGGTGTCAACACCGCCTTAATTGGGACAATGAATGGAAAAATTGTCTTTTCACAGATGAGACAAGATTCAATTTATTTTATTCTGATGGAAGAATTTTGGTGTGGCGGGAACCAAACACAAGATACCAAGAAGAGAATATGGCTCCACGGGAGGCTTTTGGGGGAGGCGGAATCAATGTTTGGGCAGGGGTAATGTGGAATGGAAGAACAGAATTGTTTCTCTCACTTGAAACAATGAACGCTGTGCGATACAGAAACAACGTACTACTGCCTATTGTGGTACCTTTCGCTCAAAATAATGGGGAAGATTTTATTTTGATTGACGATAATGCGAGACCGCACCGTGCCAATATTGTCCAAAATGTCTTGCAGGAATACAATATTCAGAGGATGGATTGGCCAACAAAGTCACCTGACTTGAACATAATAGAACATGTTTGGTCGTATCTCAAACTACGAGTAAAGACACGGCCTAATCCTCCACAAACACTTGAAGAGCTTTTTCAAGCGATTACAGAAGAGTGGAATAATGTACCTCCGGAGTTCATTAACGACATGATTTTAAGTATGCCTCGTAGATGTCAAGAGGTGTCAAATGCTCGAAGCGGTCCTACTCGTTATTGAGAAAAAAACTTATATTTTTTTGACACCACAAACTTTTTTTAGATCTAACATTGTAATTCATATACCCTTACAAAAAACAACCTGTTTTTTTTTTAATAAATGAAGAGGGTTCCTAGTTTACCCGTAACAGGACATGCTTTTTGCGAGTACTCTGAGGTATATACAACTCAGCATGACTTCGAGTGGACTCCAAAATTTGAAATTGATCTGTTCTAAGTAAACAAAACTGAATGCCATTTTTTTGCTTGCACTGGATAACTTATTGTTTTCATTTGGAAATGTTTTCAGTAGTAATGACGCAAGGACATTGATAATTGTTTGAAAAAAAATTAGAACAGATTTCGAGAGCTTGTTTCCTATGAGCAACAAGCTTGAGAAAGTTGTTATAAAATTTTTGAGCATTTATCAGTGTTCGATGGTTATTCGGATGGAAATTTTTCTGACAGCAAAGTCCGAGGCAATGTCATAGAGTGAAAATAACCCTAGGGCTGTTTTCAGTATAATGTTGAAAAGAGTGGGTTATTTGTGACACATGACAAAAATTTACAGAATTTAATTGGCTTTTAGAACTGTCAAAAAAAATTCACAACAATACTTCGATACTTTCAAGTAACTATTGTTAAAAAATATAGCATAATGTTTTACATTCACCCTTAAGCTATTGATTGACCATCCGCCTTGTAGGTATGATGTCAAAATGCTATCGAAAATCCAAAAAACCATTACAGAATAAAGGCTTGCACTCTCTCAATTTGCATTTAGTTGTGGAAAATTCAAATTATTTTTTATTATCTTCCACATTAACAGTAAAGAACATGAAATTTGTAAAAAAATATCATATATCAGATATTCTTGAGTAATCGAAGTTTCTAATACCTTTCGAATATTTATTGAACTTGGGTCTGGTTAACATTTCATATGCATAAGGTATTGATGGAAAAACAGTCTCGTTGAACGTCTCATTGAGAAATCACATGTCAATTTTTAAAAAAGTGTTCCTTTCAAAAAAATCGCCATATTTTCTGAACAATTGCAGATTGTTGAAAACTGTTGAAATTGTTTTTTGCAAATGATCAGTAGATAACCCCAACACAATAAAATTGTACCCCAAACCGTTTTTCGAAATGTTCGCTAACCATTAAAATTTCAACTTCAGGTATGAGTTTGCATTTTCACCCTGTATAACAATATTCGTTACAGTTGTTCATTTTTATTATTAAATCGTCTTATTCTCAATAAAATTTGTCATCAATCTCTGAAAATCGCGAATCGATACGATTTTTTTTTGTCGAGATATTCGATCCCAAAATTTAGTTCAAAAAATAGAATATCCACTTCATTTGTCCAGCACTGTAGATTGGTTTTCATGCGAAAAGAACTCATCAATGTTGCCATCCCGTGCTTCAGATGCGACATACAATCTGCAGAGCAAGTTGGAATCTCTACGTAAGTTAGCAATCTTGGTCAAAAAGTAAATACTTCTGTAACACACTTCACAGCTTCGACACTTGGAATTAGTTTGGAGCTCCCTATTGACACCAAATGGGATTCTTCAAACGGATTTCCTAGTTTGATTAAGATATTAATCATTTTTTTAACATGGGCCAAAAACCTTTTCTCAAATGCATTGTTATCCTCATGATGCTTTGCGCCTACATTTTTGTCATCTTATAAAACTGATTTGTCCTCAAATTCCTCAATTAAAGAACTGATCCTAGGGCCTGCTACCACCAACTTGAGTGAAGCATTTTCACTGTCAAGGATTCCAATAGCGTTACCTTCACCCTTCATTGATCTGCAGATATTGCAGAAAACAGTCTAGAAGTTTTGCTGCTCGTGAAGTTGTCACGAAGAAATTCAGCATGTATATCTGGATTTCTTTCTGGAAGGTGCTGTAGAGTGCGTACGAACACTGCCAGCCAACGAGAATAGTGAACTGCGTCTAACGCAAATGTCCACGGACATAACTAAGCCAAAGTATCGACGTGCATGGTAAAGTTAGATATACGAATACTCAATACAAGTTGTACTAGAAGGGACTCCAGTTTGATAACTGTATTTCAATATTGTAACTCGGGACATTTAGATGTTTTCGCCAAAATCCACAGTTCAATGCCTTCTCCACTGATGCTGGAATTTGTTTCGAATGCTTTGTTGAATGCGTTTACCTGTACACAATGCAGTTAAAGTAACTTCGTGTGCATACCGAGATATTTTTACATGCGACGATGTGAGGCAGAATTCCGCGACACCAGAACTTGCAATACTAGCGGTTGTCACTAATTCAGTCCATCCACTGCCAGTTAACTACTTGCCAAGTAAGTTAATGACCATCATTTCTATGTGAAGGCCACATATCATGAATATGATGCGATCCTCGCCATACTTGTCAGAAAATTTTCATTGCAGTTGCTTCCGAATAACATATACTGGCATGCAATCACGGAAGCTCGATTTTCATTTAATTTTGTTTTGCTGTAACTATTATTATGATATCCACCATATGCCGTACCATTGCTGGAGTCGCAATTTCGTCATTTAGAAGTGGAAGCAATGACGTATTACACTTTATATTTCTAAAACCAGGTTCATTTTATGCATGACAAGCAGCGAACGATACTTCATGCATATGCTATATTCCTTGTATATTTTCAATATGCAATCTCTCCAGGACAGCTCGTGATTGTCTTAAAAAGCGAATATAGCATAGGTTGTGATATTTGGCTTCTAATGCTGCAAAATCTGTTGATGATAACTTCTTGAACACTTTTTCATCTTGTAATTGTGCAGCATGACTATGAATTTTAGGCCCGATACTCAGCGTGGATGCCGCCACAAGTTTGTCTTTACCTTCTCCTTCGTCAAAAAACAGACACACGTTTTTCACATCTGAACAAAAAAATTATGATTTTGTAAATTTTCATGTAGATGGAGTTTGGTCTGAGCAAGATGGACGCTTCTTCGGTTTCTTTTCACTAGATAGTCTTGCCGCCTCTTGACATGATTGTGCAATTTCTTTAGAAAGCCGCTCTATTACTTCCCGTACAAATTTCATTGTTGCCATAACAACTTGTATCGTAAAACACACCTATACGTATAGTCTGGCAAGTGGTAACTTGGTAGAGACGAAAGGGGGAAGCAAGGTGGAGCGTAACCTAAGAATATTCACTGACACCTCCTGATGACAACCATGTCTTTAGGTTCAGTGGCATCGAAAGCACCAAGGAAATAAACCAATAAAATTATTAGAAAAAAAATCTTTAGTTTCGCAAATAACCACGTCACTGGTGCTGTCGTTCAGGCTCTCACCAATAGAATCATGCCTCTGAATAATCACCCCTCTCCACATCCATTATTTCGCAATGTTGCCGGATTTTTTTCTATTTCAAAACACTACTCATGCCCATGTTGCAAAAAAAATATGTCACCAACTTGTTTATTATTGTTTCCGTCAAGTTTGGCAAAGCAGCAAATTCTATTGCAGTTCGCTGTTTGGCTAACCAGATAATACTCAGTTTTAGTCCGAAAAAATGAGCTTTGAATTCGGTATAGTATATTTCCTAACTAGTGCGGAAAGTACCGCACGCGATTGCACTCAAGTGCGGAAAAGAAACTTTCCGCACAAGTTAGGAAAACTATTTTTTTCTACGAGATGAAAGTTAATATTTTTACCTACATATGTATCAATTTAAGATATTTTTTTCACTTTTTCGTACCTGTACCTGTATACCTGTAAGCTCCTATAGGTATACCTAAAAATTTCAGGTATTCTACTTTTCCGCACTCAGTGCGGAAAAAAGCCGAAAAGCACTAGTGCGGAAAAGTGATACTTTCATGACCTAAAATGCGTGTGGAAAAGTACACTTTTCCGCACGCTCGTAGAAAAAAATATATATTTTACTAAAGTTGGAATTAGACCTGAACCAGCAATTCCTCATAAGTTGACATCAAATGACAGAGGTTTTCAAAATCGAACTCAATTTTCGATTCCTCCCCTTTAGAACCTAATAAGTCAGCTATAGGAATAAGCTTATGGTAATGTAGATTCGATCTACTCTATACGGAGAGACCTTGGAGGTATCTGCAATACTCAAGGTTGTCCACAGGAGGAGTACTATCACCTCTCCTATGGAATTTGGTGGTTGATGACTTACTATATCGTTTTAACTCGGAGAGGTTCCACGCCCGAGGGTATGCTGACGACGAAGTCATAATCGTACAGGGAACAGACACCAAGGCCCGTATTCTCGTAATCGGTGAATAGCGTTCTCAACAGAGAACAATTGCTCTGTCTTTGTCAGTATTATGGAAATAACAATATGGGCGACTAAGACAGAGCAAATCGTTCTCTCGAGAATACTGTTCCTCGGTTACGAGAACACGGGCCCTGGTGTAAGGAAGAACTCACCCAGATAGCACTTAGAAGTCTGTATATGGTGTGACGAGATCAACCCCGCAATAAGCGCAGAGAAAACAGCGATTCTACCATCCACCAAAAAGCTATTAGCGACAACCTTTAACAACCTGGAGATCTTTAGTGAAAATATAAAAACTGTTAATGAAGTGAAACATCTGGGCCCAATCCTAGAACCAAGAATATCGAAAAGATTACAAACAAAACAAAGATGTGCTCTATGACATGCTGAACCCAAAGATAGTATACTGGCTATATGTCACAGTTATCAGACCCATGATAACATACGGGCCGCCGTATGGTGGCCAAAGACTGAGCAAAAAACGACAGTCATGAGACTTAACCGTCTACAGAGACTGGCTAGCTTGTGCATCAGAATGAAAACAGTAGGTGTCTGGAAGCCACAGCCGAGCAAATACGGTTTGTTCCAGAAAAAAGTTGGAAACATGTTGGTGACATTAACCAAATAGTGGAATTTGTTGGTGACAGATGTTTTTAAGTTGGCAATAAATTTCTGCTGGAATGAAAATGTTTGACATATCCCAATAGGCAATGCAACGACCTGTCAAAAAAAAAATCAATATGGAGGCGAATGCCAAGCGTCTGTATAGTTTGGCAAGTGGTAACTTGGTAGTGACGAAAGGGGGAAGAAAAGTGGGGCGTAACCTAAGAATATTCACTGACACCTCAACTGACACCGCCTCATGACAACCATGTCTTTGGGTTCAGTGGCACCGAAAACACCAAGGAAATAAACCAAAAAATTATTAATAAAACAATTCTTGAGTTTCACGAATAACCACGCCACTGGTGCTGTCGTTCAGGATCTAACCAATAGAATCATGTCTCTGAATAATCACGCCTCTCCGCTTCCTTCATTTCGTAATGTTGCCGGATTTTTTCCTATTTCAAAATACTACACGGCCCATATTGCAAAAAAAAATATGTCACCAACTTGTTTATTATTGTTTCTGTCAAGTTTGGCATAGCAGCAAATTCTTTTTGAGTTCGCCGTTTGGCTAGCCAAACTATACTTTGTGAGGTGTTTGTTTATACACTATTTTTTATTGCGATTTCTGATTTGTGAAGTCTGTAAAGTAGTAAACTGTTTATTTTTTGAAAAATTATTACGTTATTATTATACTTAGTTGTGGGAGCCGTTGTAATCGCGACAAAGTCTTGTTTCAGGCCGTTCCTGCAGAGACAAAACACAAGTTTTTAACGGGGAAAAACGATTTGTCTGTACTTCGTAGAGCTTCATGGATTGCAGCAAAACAGACAAAATCTAATGAAATCCGCGCTCAATGAGTGAACAAATCTCTCAAATTGAAAAAGCAGTTCGGCATATACATGTCTCTTTCCAATCCTGCACGCAAAAAAGAGATAGAGATAGCTTGGGTGAGAACCCGCGAGAAATAACTGTCAAACGTGACACGCAACAGGATTGTATTACAAAAAAAGAAGAGAAGTTTTTTGACTGAAATTATTCAGGAAATTGAGAAGTAACCGGTAAATTCATCAATTTGAAATTCGGCTTTGTTAAGAGTGTTTTGCTTTCCGTGTTATTGGCGATTTTTGTGTACTTGACTGTTTTATCGTTTATATATTGTGTATTATCATGGTTGCTTTCTGTTTTGTCTGTAAAAACAACACTAGAACTAGCCCAGACTTAGGATATTTTAGTTTCCCGAATGATGAACGACTGTGAGTATTTATATTTACATATTTCATATAAGGTTTACTCTATACATTCACATAATCTTGATCTGATGAAATAATTGTCCACATTCCAAAAATATCTAATACTGTGATGCAAATCTGGATGGGATTGAAATCCTGGCTGTGTCCTAATGGTCTAAGAGCCAGTGAACTTTTTTGCGTAAAAACTTAATGATGGCTAATTTTTTTTTAAAACTATGTAGTATTATGCTCCATTGCAGGAAACCATCGACTTGCAGCATGTAGTATAGGTACTAGTTTGCCGTATGCATAATATATAGTAAATTAGTTACTAAAAATCAATGAAATTCGGAAAAACTTAACTTATCATATGCGTCTTGCAAGGGTTTCGCGACGCCAAAATCGTCTTCCATCAGGTGCATTCGATTCGGATTTATAATAATTTATAATAATATATATATAATTTGTATTATTTGTTTCGAAATTATAATATGATCCCGTTATATTCTCAATGTTAACCACAAAAAATCCTAGTCCGACTCTGTCCACGGCCCAGGATTCGTTGTTTCCGATCAATAATGCGCAAGCGCGAAATATAGGGACATAGAATTTGGCTTCAAAAAAATCAATGGTTTGTCAACGGAGTTGAACAACTGTATCGGTACGGTATAAACTGTGACGCAGGCGCTAGCTCATCGCTAGCTTGTCACCAATGACAAAACGTGACTTTCGTTAGGGGGACAAACATGTCATTGAGGTTATGTGTGAGACGTCAGCTAGCACCTAAAGGAGCATTTACATTCACTTCCAACTTCAAGTTAAATTTGACGTTTGATATTTTATCATTTACATTGCAGAACAAAAACATCAAGTCAAAACGTCGGAATTTAATGAGAATCATGATGAATAACCTAAAAATTTGACAGCAGTTCGCTTAAATTTGAAGTGCACTTCGAAGTGAACTTCAAATTTATTTCAATGTAAATGAATCTGTGCTGCCGCCATATGGCAAGCACGTCAATTTCAAGATAAATTGGACTTCGAAGTGAATGTAAATGCACCATAAATTGTTTAGTAGGTGAAAGGTTTGTCAAAAAGAAATCATACCTTTTACCAACATCCGGGTTTTCCACTAATCACTTCATAAAATGGAAACTTTTCATCTTAACATACGAAAATTATCCTTCCAAGCACTGAAAATACACAAAAACAGTTTTTTGATGAAAAATGTCACAGTTGTTTGAATCAAATTTATGGCGCCAATTTCATTGCTTGCCGCTTGGCATTGGCCGTCATTTGGATTCGATTGCCCTAGTTTGTCATAAAAAAAATGATCAAAGGTGAAGGTCAGTTAGGTTAGGAATTAAAATGTTTGAATAAAATCGACAAGCATTTTGAGCAGTTGCCACCAAGGTATACAAACATTTGCTAGAACAGCTGACACACAACCTCAGACTCCTCCAATGAACTATAACCAAAAACTGGACTGGCGCACACATATTGACGAACGTGAAGCCTATATAGTGCCGCTGCTGCGGAGGGGATACCTGTTTTTGTCGCATTCATTATGTTAAATGGCGGAAATTGCTTCCAACACGTATTCCATTGGACCTTTCTCATTTTACCTGTGCTGCGCGCGCCGCTTGTGGGTGACAGATAATTAAATTGTGAATTTAGTGAACGCGGTCTGACCCTGACGTATTTAAGCTAACCTCAATAATCAATCAATATTGCTGAAAAATTATTACATAAACAGTTTATGATTCAATGGTTCAAATGTGTTGTATGAGATCTTGTCAAAATAAGGCGAAAAAAAAGTAAAACCGTTCTTTTCACAAGTTCCCAAGCGTTCCCAAGCAATCAAATTGGAAGAAAACAATGGTTACGTGTTCTCAACCCGAATAAAGACGATTTAAGTTAGGACAGAAATTTGAGGCTTCGTAAAATAACGATTTCTATATCAAATACAATATTAATTATACAATTAAAGGTTTGCTGCAAACATTTTTGTCCAACGGTGGGTTTTCTTTCTAATTATTGGTAATACACATTTGTCATATTTACGTTTAAAAATAAACAAAAACAGAAACATAACCGAAATTGCACAATTTGACAAATGTAACCAATCAAAGTCATTCCAAACAGGTACCGCGCGTCATTAGAAGTGTCTCTTTATTGCAGAAATCTTAATAAACTATCCTTGTTGTTCATTGCATGAGAAAGGTCCATTGGCTATAGTTCATTGGACCCCTCAGAGACACAATAGCGACACATGTCATAGACACAATGCACTATTGGAAATGAGATCGGATCACATGATGCCGACTTACAACTTTGAAAGACCGTATGGAATCCAGTGCGTGAGAGTGCGACCCTGTGGGATAGGAAAACGCTCCTTCTCTTGCTTGATGGACGTGTTATGTGCACTGACGGCTTGAAAACGGCAAACAGAGTGGGGGCAGGGATATATGGGAAAAGACCCAAGATGAATGTCAGCATATTACTGGGGAATGAAACCACACAAGCAGAAGTTTTCGCTATACATAACTGCATCCAAAAAAGCATTACGCGAGGATGTAAAAACCAAAAGTAACTATTTTCACGGATAGCCAAGGAGTACCTACTAAAAACGCTGGATTCCTATCACAGCGTATACAAAAACAAATAGCAGGTTAATTCTCACGCGCATCTCTTCTGCGCACGCTGCCATTCGAGGATACAGCCTATCATTAATCGGCAGAAGCATGAGATTTAGTGCACATCTCTTCTGCCGCTGTATTCCTATCGCATCACTTCCCGAATGACGATCGAGCGCCTCATTGACCTGGAGCAGCTTGCTAAGGAAAACAAGGTTCGACTCCTATGGGTTCCTGGCCAATCAGGGAGAGAGGGCAACGAAAAAGCAGAGCTAGAGCTGCAACGCCATTTATAGGCTCCAGGACCAGTTTTGGAATATCGATGCAAGTGGTAACGTCAAATGGTCGAAAAGTCAACACTTAACCCCCCACCTGGCCAAAAGCATTCAAAGGCGATAATACGAAATCCTTCAACGAAACTAACAACCTGTACTAACAACTGACATGCTGCGACTTACGCGCAAACAGATGAGACAAGTGAAAGGGCTATTGACAGGAAACTGTCACTTGAGGTAGCATCAGCACAGGTTGGCGATATTCAATGGACCCACTGAATGCATCAAACTATAGGTGCTTTTTCTCGATCCCAGCAGTTCGAAATGCTTTTGAAATCAGTTTTGAACCTGTTTAAAAATGACGTCATTACTTTCATTCGAGAAAAAATGAGGTTTTCAAACCAGAAAAATTTAACCATACATAATCTACGATTTCTGTTTGTTTTTTTTTTCTGGTAATTAGCCATAGCCTATTTTTTATTTTCCAAAAAATGTCAGAGTATTCTGTTCATGATTTTATAACGTCCTACAAAAGACACAACACAAGTATAAATATAAACACAGAATAAACAACAAACTGTCAACTTTCCTAAACTATTGCGCATGCGTTTGTTTTTGAACCAATCCAAAATCTCGTTTCAAAATATTTTCAAATAGTTTTGTTATGACGTCATTAGTTCAACGCGAAAATGTGATGTTTTGGATTAGGTTCAACCTGGTTTAACCAATTTAAGCGAGAAAAAATACCTTATGTGAAGAGGAAGACGAAACAGCTTCCCACATCAAATACGACTGTGTGGCCCTATCACATAAAAGATACAGACTTTTGAGGTAATACAGACCGGGGATAGATAACCGTCTGAAAATCTTCTACAAGGGCTATTAGGCCTGATACAGGGAACAAGACTTTTGTAGTGCAAGAAGGAAATTGGAGTGCACAATAAGCCGATAGGCTGCAGTGCTTGGAAGGCCATATCGCCTAGATCCTCCCTAGAACCAACAAACCAACAGCACCACCAGGGGACAGTCAAGTGATGTATCTTTGAACACCCTACGAATTTTGGTAACAACTTTATTCTCGACAATAAAACTGTACTTTTACTCTGATACATAAATAATTATCCATAAAGAGCCACTGGCGCTGGGTAGATACTGTAAAAATCCTATGAGTGCATATGAAACAGATTCTCATATTCGATTTGCACATACATTATTTTTTTCAGTACCCACGCTAATTGATTTTGAAAGGGCCTATTTCTTGTAATTGGCTTTCCGTTATGTAAACGACATAATATCATATTTTTTTACAGTGCACTCTTCATTAACATTGCGGAACACATAATAAAAAACTAAGTCAAATCAAAACATTTTAACATTTTTGAACAAATAGTAATTATAAAATAACCTATTATTATTAATATTAACATTAAAATGTACAATGCAAATATGCATGATACAACTAATACGAGAAAGTGGACAAAAATGTCAATCTGATGCTAACATAAGAGTCCTAGATATTGACAATGGTCTATTATTGTTAATAATTATTTCCTGTGTACTTTTTATTTGTATTAAATTTCAAGAAATATATGAAATAAGAAAAATTAAAAGCGTTGGAAGCATTTGTTTACAAATCTCATATACAAGGTGTTCAATAAACTCACCTCCCCCGAGCCTCCCCTATTATCTCGGAGTTAAAAATTTTCGGGGATAATACCACGAGAGCTTCAAAATTACCGATAATTTTTCACGATTGCGTATTTTTTTTAATTTGCAGAGAAAACACGCATGAGTGAAAAATTATCTGGTTCATTTTAAAGCTCAAGTGGTATTTAGAGGATTATTTCACGTATGAGAATGCAAAAAATATGGAAATAAATATGTATTACGATTTGAACATCTTAACAATCAATACAAATAAATGGTTGCTATCAGGAACCGTTTGTTTGTATCAAAAATTAGCATGACAACCATGTATACAATAACATGGGAGAATTATCGCTGTAATTCTCTCTAGTTAAACAAATGGAAAAGAGAATTTTCGCTGTAAATCTGAAAATCGTCACTTGTCTTATGGGATTTCTAACACATGAGTGGAATAATCGAATGTAATACCACAAGAGGTTTCAGGATTACCGGATAATACTTTTACCTGTCACGAAACGCGTTACGCAGCAACACCACGACTCCGAAGGAGGAGTGGTGTTGCTGGCAACGCGTTGAGTGTCAGGTTAAAGTATTAGGTAATCCTGAAACATCGAGTGGTATTCAAAAGGTTATACAACGAACTAAACTTATAATTTGAAATTTAAAAAAAAATCTATAATAGAATTTGCCATAAATACCACCAAGCGCGATAATCCCAAAAGGCTTATCACTTGTTAAGCCTCTCGTGTCATATGGGAATAATGTACAGTGAGTTGTATAATCGGAAAAGAACCCTGAAACACGTCAACTATAATTTGAAGGGGTGAGTTTTTATGCAAAATTCACCTTTCCCCTTTCCACCTCCCAGCCCATAGAGCCAAACCCTAGAAAATCTTAAATGGGAAGAGGGTCAAGTTAAGTTATGCATCATTTTGGAGGGTTTTTAATTCCATACAATTTACTACTAAATTTTAGTCCCTAAGTTCTATTATGTTTCGGAAATATTGACAGTTGAAAATTGACTTGTTTGCAACTTTGACAGGCTGTAAAACCTAAACGGTTAATTTCAGAGGAAAACCGGTGTTACATTCTCATCTTAGATTTTTATAAATGACAACATCTTCATTCTGTTGGTGTCAGATGATAGTTTATGAAAATCTAAGACAAGAATGTAAGATCGGTTTTCCTCAAAAATTAGCCGTTTAGGTTTTACAGCCTGTAAAAGTTGCAACAAAGTCAATTTACCACTGTCAATATTCCCAAAATATTTAGTACCTACTTAAATGTATGGAATTAAAAACCCTCCAAAATGATATATCACTTGACCTTGTCTTAGATTTTCATAAACTATCATCTGACATCAACTTTGAATTCAACCGGAGATTAATATTTTAACCGGAATTCTTGATCATGCATTAAATTCAAAGATGCTGTCAAATGATAGTTTATAAAAATCTAAGACGAGAATGTAACATTGGTTTTCCTCTGAAATTAACCGTTTATGTTTTATAGCTTGTCAAAGTTGCGAAAAAGTCAATTTTCAACTGTCAATAATTCCAAAACAGTTGAACTTAGGGATTGAATTTTAGTACCAAAATGTATGGAATTTAAAACGCTCTAAAATGATCTATCACTTGACCCTCCTTCACACTTGAGATTTTCTAGGGGGTGACTCTGGAGGCTGGGGAGTTTAAAGGGGGAAGGTGAATTTTGCATAAAAACTCATCCCCCTCAAATTATATGTAGTTGAGGTGTTACAGGAATTTTTTCGAAAATTTTTCAAGTCCGAGATAATAGTGGTGGTAAGTTTCAAAATGAACACCCTATATAGATTACTATTATTTCGTGAGAGAAAATCGAAGGAAGTCTTCATAAGGAAATGATGACAATAAAATTAACACTGAATTTTTGAATTCAAAATTGTGAATAATAAGCACGTAAGACGTTACAGTAAATATTCTTCTTCACTCTTATAATGCAAAATTCTGTCCCTGTCAACACCCCTTTCAAATAAATTCTAATATTCAATTATCCATAAAAAAACTTAATTTTTATTCTCTATTCGATGTAAATTGAAAAAGAGAATGGTCGTAAAAAGCATGTAACGGTGATCAAACAAATTACAACAAACCCAAAGATAACTTATGGCATTTTTAACAGTAGATTTTAACATTTGTCGGTAATTTTATTGCTGTCTATTTTAACGAGGAGACTGTCAGTCTTACATTGGTCAGTGAAATGACGGAAACATCTTCGTTTTTCGACTACCATCAGACACGACCGTAACTAAATATTGAAATATCGCCATTAGACTGTAATTAGTTTTGAAAGCCTCTGGAATAGTTCGCATTTTTTGTTCGGATTAAACTATGTCATTAGCTATTAGCGGATAAGGATGTGGAAGTTTTCAGTCTTAAAAGTTTTTGTTTTGGTTCAAGTATTAGTTGATGGCTATTATCTTGTCTCGAGTAGTAATATTCGCTTAGAGCCAAATGTCTACGGAATGCAGATGGGAATTTGAAACAGTCAACACAAGATGCTCGAGGAAAATTCAAATTATGTAGTTGCCTAAAGAGAAAGTTACTTCATGTAACAATGTTAATGATTAGATTAAAAAATAGTTCAATAATCGATATAATAAGTGATATAAAAATAGCTTTTGTGAGGTTGAAGAAAAATAGATCAATAGGCCCTGATTAGATCTCAATAAAATAAAGGTTCAGGTCCGAGTTATCAGATAGCAGCAAGATGATTTTTGTTCATAACGGTGGAAGGCATTAAGGTATAAAGAACTTATAGGCCAATAACTATTGTCTGTGCATTTTCAAACATTTTTGAAATTATTTTTAAATGCTCTATGCTTTATTCTGAGGTCAAGGATAAAATAGCATTGAATCAGCATTTTTTTTTGGAAGGTAGTACCTTCTGGAAAAGGATCTAGAAGGGTCCGCAGGTGACGAATAAAGCAAAAGGAAATAGGCAGCAGTGCCTTGCCTCAAGCGAAAGCCTACAAGAAAACCTTCAACCAAATAGCTGGCAACATAAAGGTAGGGATATTACCTCCAAACTCTTCAGAACTTCTCCTTTCAGTGGAGCAATTGAACGCCACAAAGAACGCAGTCATGGACAGAATAGTTGATGAGGTATTTTCAGGCAAAATCACGGTAAGGCCGAACTTCCTCAGCGTCCACAACAGACTCAACTTGCTACTCTGCGAAAATATAACCAAAAAGCAATGGCTGCAGAGCATAGTCAGCCAACTCAAATCCTTATAAGGAACATCATTAAAGATGGTAGGGGACTTAAATGAAGCACCACGAGAGATGGTCCAACGTCTCATACAATGGTGTACGGGCAGAGACAGGCATTCCATCAACGGTGCCCACTCTAACTCTCACCATCAAGAAGGATAAGGTACCACTAAGGGTAGGTACCTTCTTGAATTTTCGAGCTCTAACAAAATAGGCATAATCAACAAGGACGGCAAACCCAAATTATTTGATGCGATTAGAAAAGAGGCTGGTACGTCTCTGATGAAGTTTCCATGTCGGACCATCAAATGATAAGGTTCCTCTTAAAAGGCAGCAGCTAGTAAAACAGAAAAAAAAAACTGCAAAGCTGACATATGGGGCCATTTTCAGTTTATCTGGAAAACATCTTTCCTTCAATGGTATATTTATCCATTTTGAGATTGGTTCTTTCAATATGTCGCCATAGGCCTTATGAAAATAGGCTGGAATTCCATCCTATCCTATTGAAGCCTTTTAAACTGTTAATAGCTTCAGCAACATCTTCAGAAGTGAACTTATCCATAGACAACTCATCAAGAATATGGTCCACACTATATTTCTCAAGATTCTGCGGTGTACCACTACTGGTATAACCACTCTGAAAAAAAAAACAGCAAAGGCATTCGCAATGTCATTTTCATCAGAGACGTCATTGTTATCATAAGTGAAATTGTAGAAAAAATTTGTCCTATATTGAGTGAAGTTTTTTACAGTGAGATCTGAGCTGCATAAGATTCTCTACAAGCAGAAGTCTTTTTAGACATCTTGAAATAGTACTTTTTCATAGTTAAGATGTACCTCTAGGCTTTTTTAAAAACCATCTAGGGTAATTATTATTGAATTTTTTGCTTTTTCCTTGAAATACACTGAGAGAAGACACTATCAAGCATTCCATGAAAAACCTCGGTACAGGCATTTGTATTATCAGCTGTCTCGAGAATGAGCTCAGTCCTAGCTTGGATGTTCAATAGATTCTATAGACAAGGATAATTACCATTTCCAAAATCATGCCCAACAGAGCCACATGCAGATAAATCATTTGATTCCTTGTGAAGGTTGTGTTTGAACTGAAATATTATAGATAATGGAGGACGGTAGTTATCAATAGTCACCAATGCTCTGTCAGAGCAATCCGCGACCTCAGCCTCAGTAACTTTGTGAATACAAGATCTAATGTCCCTAAAGTGTTTAGTAACATAATTTATTGACTATAGATCATACTCATCCACCAAGTTATGCATAATTTGAGCCTTAGCAGAACCTCTCGATAGATCATAGGAGCTGCCAGTTATATCTGAGACCTCAAAATTTTCAACAAATATTAGGTTATCACAGTCAATCAGGTTATCCGCATTCAGAGAATTAACAAAGCCCTGATACACATAAAAATTAGATCCACATGAAATTTAAACACAACAAATTATAAGTTTAGTGCTTTCTAAATTAATTCTAATACACAGCCACTGGAAGTCTTTAGCATATGCAGGTGGACTCTTCGCTACCATGCAATAATGGTCGATATTTGTATTTTGCATGAATAAGAAATCCGCCCCCTCTGTCGACATTGCATAATCTCTATCATTTCTGAACACCATATACCTTCCATCACACAACTAACCATCAAAGAATGAATCATTCAGCCAAGTTTCACCAAGACATATAATATCCCAATCTTCAGTAATATGTTTTGGTGAATTGCTGTAGTTTTAGTCCTAAGACTTCTAACATTCTGATATATTATCTTTATACATTTTTCATTAGGTATTTTATTAATAGGTGTTTTAGAGTAGGTATTGATCCAAACTAATTATTTTGGTGGTATCCCCCTTTTCACAAAAAAACGTGAAATTATTGCCCCATCTGGCCAAATTTCTTTCCTCCAGGCATTTCTAAAGTTAGAATGCTTGCTCATCGATGCATACAGCTCAGGGCCTTTAGGGGTATGTTTCTCATATTTTACTTCTGAAAACTTATGTTTAAGAGTTTTTTCCAGGTTTTCGGGCTGTGTATCGCAGCTCAATCTTGTTACATGTAGAGAAGTGTACGGTAATGAATTAACCTTCGGATTTCAAAACTTTAATCAGCAAAAACACAACATAATTAAATGACAACTATTTAACTAAAAGTTAAAGGTCAATTCACCTACACCTTCTTCAAAATTGGCGAAAGTCTATCCGGATCGGGTTTCATAGATCTGTTTTCTAGAGTGTAGCCTAAGATATTGATTGATTTTTGAGCATATGAACAATTATTTTGATTCAGTATAATAGACCTATCTATTTTTACCTGTATGCGCGCGCAACACGAGGCAATGCATTTTTATTGGCTAACTAGTACAGGTGTGAAGTAATCCTTTGCACGCTGGGCATCTCCTTGTCCTTGTTCAATGCCCGTGGTCTGACAAGGATAAAATTATGCTTGATATTCAACTTGACGTAGCTTGACAAGTGATCGATTTTCAATTGTTTGTGTTTTTGATTGACAAATACGTTGCATGTCACGCGGTTTTTCTTCTTCCTTTTTTATCCCGTGCAAATAATAAGAACGGATTGCTATACGTAAGTCTAACATAATTCGGTACGTTTTTCCTCGTCTTGCGCAATAAGCGTTCTGCGTATTTTTCTATCTAATAAAGTTTTCGTATTATTACCTCTTTGTCTGGTAAAATAGATAGGTCTATTCTACGTTTTCTGATGGCTTCTAGAAATTTCTTCAAATTTTGATCATGTTTCTCTTGATTTTCGCCACAGTTACATCATGCAAATAAGCATAAACGCCTGTCAATTTTTCTTCTGAAATTATTAAGTCAATTACCCTTTGAAAGTAAGCATTTGTTACACCAAAAGGTATTCTTCGGAACTGTTACTGATACAACTTACCAGCAGCTTCGAATGCAGTGTATGGTTTATCCTGTTCTTTGATAGGTATCTGATGATAGGCACTTTTCAAATCAATTGTTGCAGTACTGTGCAAACACTTCATATTTCGAAATCTTATTGACTAATGTTCCAATTTCTGGAAGCGGATAGGCATCTAGTAGAGTAAATTGTTGACGGTCTGTGAATAATCTATGCACATACGTCGTTTGCGATTTTCATTGTGAGTGACTAAAACTTGAACTCGCCATGGAGAATTGCTTTCTGCAATAATATTTTCTTCCAAAAGATTCTTGATTTCCTGCTTTATAAATTCATTCATCCTCAGCTGAGTGCGTGATTTGGTGATGATAGGTCTATAATTCGAAGGGTTTGAAAAGAAGAATGGCGGTTCAACTTTTGCTTCCATTAAACAGCAAATTGATAAGGGGGGTTTATCCCCTCCGAACTGAACTTCTACAGTGTTGTTTCATGATATCATGAAGATGGGCACACAGATTAGAAAGTACAGATATTTTGTAATTCTTGCATGTTGACTCCAACAAATCGATGTCGACTAAGCAGTAACCTTTAATAGGAGAAAAACAAGTTGAAGTCGTCATTAAACTTGACCTTGGCTAAGATTGATTTCGATATTATGACGAATGGTGAAATTATAATCCAAGAAACTTTCGGAAGTTCCAGCATCTATTAGAGCTATATTAGAGCCCTACTACCGTTTATCTTTGCTTCAAGACTTGATTTTGATAAGCGTGGATGGACTATCGAAGCAGAAGCCATCACATAAGTGGAGACCGAGGTGGAGGCTGAAGTAGGTTTTGATTTCGAATGTTTAGACTTTAGACAAACTTTTGCAAAATGCCCTAAGTTTTGACAGTTTTGGCACGTTGCGTTTCGAGCAGGACATTAATTTCTATGATGTCTGGGATTTCCGTAAAAGTAGCAGTTCACTACAGATGTAATAGCGCCAGAAGATGGTAATTCACTTCTTATTTCGGGGTAATGAGACGAAGAACTTGGTGAAAGATATTGTTGTGTTTGCTTCTTGGCTACTTCCATAGTAGGCGATTTGTTTATAGCTTCTTCTAATGTTAAGTTGAGTTTTCGAGAAGTCTTTGACGAATTTCATTCTAATGTAAAACATCAATGAACGCGTCTCTTATACAATCATCTCCGTTTTAATCTGCATTCACTGCTTTGTATTTACAATTGAAGAGTATAACTTCTAAAGGGTCTAAGTGCCATCTCGATAATTTTTGGGATAATGTTTGAAAATGGTTCCAAGTTTCAACCCCAATACAATCAAAAAGGGTCTATGTGGGAACAATACATGTATTTGGTTCTGATATTGATTTAAAGATAGTGCAGGATGTAAGTAAAAACTTTATATAATCATGTTTGTAGTATTTTTCTCTTTTTTCTCAAAATCTAAATTTTGGCACTTAGACCCTTTAGAAATTACACTCTTCAATTTTTGGCAAGCAGTTTTGGGGATTGAACGTACTGATCGATAGTTTCGGATGATTGTAGTTTTCTTGTATTCAGAATGTGTCTGGCAGAAACTTCATTAACTTGCTTAACATAAATTCCTTCAAGAATTGTGGTAGCTTTAGCGAAATTATCGCATTCACTAATATACTCGAAAGTATTGTGTTATATAAAGTTTAGAGTCTGAGCTTGTCACCGTCAGTAAGTTTTTTCTCTTTGCAGTTATCAGATTTGTCCAGAAAGTTTTTAAATATCTGCAGCCAGTGTTTCCATTCTTGTTCGGCCGATTAGGAAGTCGGGTCAATTTCGCCCCAGAACATTTTTCAGCCGATGTTGTCAAAGGATTCGGATTTTCCTGGCCCTCTCCAGCCAGAAAATTTAGTTTTTCTTTGAGTAAATTGCAGTTTTCCAATAGAACATCATATTTTCCTTCTAATATTTCTCTGAGCAACAAACAGTTTTCAACTTGTAAAGCCGATACATTTTTCTCATCATCTAATCTCAATTGAGACGGTTGCCTGAGGCTCCTGTACACACTGGACGTTCCGAAGCTTAGCTGATTGCACCAGAAAGCTCGGATGGAAAAACTCTTTACATTTATGTAATTCACTACTTCCTTTTTGCAGAATTTGCATAATTTTTGTACGCTAATAGAATGCACTTTTTCTTTATTAGCCATGTTGCCAAATATTGAGCGGTCAGAAAGTCGTTCCAACGGCTGAAACTGCTGGAGTTTAGGAAAACTAGAGGACAGCTCCAACATAGTACAATAAATTGGAAAAGTAGGCCATGAATTAAAGTGGAGTTGAAAAATTACAAAAGAAACAACAAAGTCTTTCTCCACAATTTTTTTAATTGAAATTAATGAGCACTACATGTTTCGAAGCTATGAAGCTCCATCATCAGGAGCAAGTTTACTCAAGTATTACAAGGTTTTCATAATTTCATAATTCATTTCAAGCCGCTGAACTGAGCTGCATAGAAGAGAAGACGACAACTTTAGAATACTAATCAAGATGAGAATTGAAAAATTGTAGTTATAAGGCGTGACAGTATAATAGATTTACCATTTGGTACAGGAAAAGAAAAATAGAATCAAAAAGTTTAAGAAATAACATCTACATTTAGACACAGGACAAAAAGTAGTATATAATAATAAAATCGAAAAGTTTAAGAAATAACATCTACATTTTGGAGTACCTACCTACAATAAGGCCTCAAGGAAATCCAAAAAGAGAACCGGGAGACAGTTCTGCGAATGGATAAATTAATAAGCCCCAGCACAGAATCTACAGAAAGTCCTGTCAAAAAACTACTCGAATGGCATTGGTCTTTCTAAGAAATCAAATAAAGAGTACTATAACAACCACAGAGAAAGTCTAGAGGTCTTATTGAAGATTCACTTTCCGGGATCAATCGTGGAAAATTCTCAGGACCAGTTTGGCTCCCATAGCAAAGTGTTAATCGCCCCAATGAAGAAGGCCGCAGGCTGGCACGGAGAATATTCACGCAAAACAAAATAAAATTGGAGATATAGGATTTTTATTTCCTACTGAACTATTATAATATAATAATAATAACCATATAATACCTTGGTTACGATAATCATAAACAGGGTCTTAACTCCCAAGGGAGTTAAGGATTTCCATAACTCCCGCTTTTACCTTGAATAGGTGACAAAAAATAGAAATTTTGGTTTATGGTTTATTTCTTTATAAAAATGGATAAAATACAGTTAATTTAGTAGGAAATGAAATTATCTATGTACCACGGGAATTATCAGGTGTTAATACCCACGGGCAATTGGTGTCCCTCGGGCCGAAGGCCCTCGGGACACAAACTTTGCCCTGGGGTATTAACACCCTCATAATTCCCTTGATACATAAATAACTATTACGCTATATTTAGGATGACGTCACATTTAGTAAATATCTGCTGACAACCTAACAGAACTAAAAGTACTTTTTAACGCATTTAAACTAGGGTAATTTCAGATGTTTTTGGTTGGCAACGGCGCGCGACGTTGCATGACTTGTATAAACATTTTCATTTCGTTATTTTTAGCTGTCGTCAGAATAATTATTGACAGGTGACATTCTGGTAAATTATAAGAAAAAAAATAGGCACTGATAATATTTTCTGTCCTTGTTCGATGACGTCATCCTAAATATAACATAAAAAACCTATAGACAGTTTTAAGCCATACAAATCCCCAGGAAAGGACGGTATCTTTCCAGTCCTATTGCAAAAGTTTTTACAATATTCTAAAGGTACACCTTCAAATAATATTCAAATCTAGCCTGACTCTGGGTTACGTTCCACTAGACTGTAGTGAGGCTGGCGTGACATTCATACCAAAGGCAGGACGCCGGCCAGAGAATGAACAAAAATGCTAACTAATTAGCCTAACATCCTTTCTCCTTAAATCCATGGAGAAAGCAATAGACCAATATATCAGAATCGACATTTTTAATAGCACACTGCTTTATTCAAGACAAGAAGTGCCCTCCATTGTCTAGTAACAGATATAACTGTAAAAGGCACTTGAGGCAAAATAAATCGCTCTTGTAGCTTTAGTACTATATTATAGAGGGTGCCTTTGATAACAACTCACACCGATCTATCAAAAAAGGATAGGGGGTTAGAAGCTCCCATTATAGGATGAACAGAAGACATGCTAAAACATCGCTCAGTATCGGGACTTGCATGGCGAAAGAGTTACTGTCACCATGGATGAAGGCTGTCCACAAAGTGGCATCCTTACCAGACTAAGTAACGTAGGAATAACTGTCCTAAGGCTACGCAGATGATCTTGCGGTAATAATCAGGAGCAAGCATTAGGGCATAATGACCAAAGTACCTTGAATTTAATCAAAAACTGGAGCGAGGAAGAAGGACTTTCCATAATTCCCAGCAAACGACCTTAGTTCCGTTTACGAGAACGAGAAGAAGGAAGCTGGATCTGCGAGCCCATACTCTAAACGGCACACAATTATCTCTCTCGGATGAAGTTGTATTTAGGGGTAGCCCTGGAACGCAAACTTTCTTGGAAGAACCATCTGAACAGAACAATATCACGAGCTACGGCGGCTACTTGAAAATGCTGCAAACTCGTGAGAAAAACATAGGGGATAAAACCAAAAATGGTTAATTATATTTACTAAACGGTTGTCAGACCCATTGATACCTACGCCTCATTGGTATGGTGACCAAAGACAACCTACCCCACCGCAGTCTTAGAGGCTTCAACATTGATGCCTCAAAATTGTATTTCTTTGTTTCTTGTGATTCGTTTATTTTGTTGTTGAGGTTGTATTTCTGTATCAATATTGAGTCAGTATATCTATAATTGGCCCCGCTATTGATACTTCCGTTGAATAAATAAATGGATATTTTGTGATTTGATTCTACACTTAAGCTAGTTTGTTTAGTTTTGGACTAATTGTAGTGCCTTAAACATAACTAAATTACACATTTCATTAGGTATAAATCCTTATAATCGTGATTGCCAATTTAAGAACGCCAAAAGAGAACTGGAAAGACATCGTTAGTAACCAAACAAGCGTATGGGATAAATTGTTCATTTCAATGTAGCGATCGAATATCAATTGACTAACCATCGGGGGCCGATTTACAATTGAAATGTATTCCACGATGGTACGGCACGCGAAAATGTTTTTAATATGGTTGGTGACCTAGTGACCAGTAGGTCTCTTGATTTGCAAAAATATTTATTCAGTAGTTTGCTATTGAAACGATTTGTCTTATTTGGATTTTAATTGGTTCCTATACATACGTACTCTTTATCAAAATATTGATGCTTTTCATCAAGAAATATCAATGTGTGCATCAAATTTGAGATTCCTCAACTTAGCACAACACGTCCGCTACAAAATTATTTATGGTAACCTGTCAGATGAAGATCCAATGTCTACTCTTCTTCCGCTATATAAAACCCGTAAAAGAAAAAATGTTCCCAAAGAAGAATGAGAGATATTATGTAAATCTGTAACGTTTATTATTATTCTCTATAAACCGCGTGCATATTTCAATGTTATAATTTTTAATGAGAGTTTTTCACACAATGTATGATGCATCTTTGTTACACGATGTTATAATATTCAATTATAGAGGAAGAAATTCAGGCAACAAATATTGAGGCGTTAAAATTGCATCAATATGTTTTATAATAATTTATCGTTGTCCAATTATAAAAATAAATTAATCAAGGAATTAAAATATTAAACAATGCGGGACATTTGCAGCGCGCTCTGCATTCCCTCGGATTTTAATAAAGCAGTCTGTAAAAATTGCAGGATTGCATCCTTTTTTGGTTCGAGAAAAAAGTTGCAATGTTGGTCAGTGGGCAATTTATTATTTTAGCTAGGCGACAAGTGGACATGCCTTTTATAAATTAATGTTTTGCTTACATACGATATATCAAAAATTATTAATTTATCGAGACGCTCTATTAAAAAGCGATTTTGTTTTTATTTATATTACATTTAATTGGTGTTTTTATTTTGAAGTGTAATTTAATGAATAATAAAATTAGGAACATGAGTTTTTAATTAAATACTGCATACAAATCGGAGGACTGTCCAAAGGATAATTTATCGATATAGGGTACAATTTATTGCCTGATTATTCACCCCTATTAAATCAGAGCGTATCTTTCATATGAGAAATTTTATCAAAGTTTCAAAAATGTAATTGAATATCATTGGTGGTAAAACAAATAGGTACAACAAAGAAATAAAGGAAAATAGAGACCTACAAGAAAAAGGGAAAGTTCAGCTAGTTCTCATAAGAAGAATAAATTATGTGAGGACCGTGTCAGGATTGTAAGTACGGCCCTGTCTCAATTAATTAGATATTGGGGCGTTTGGTGGCACTGGGACGAAAAAACAAAAAAAAGTAACTGGAATTTAAGTTACTGAATGTACCATAAAATGTATTAAAAATAGTATGTTTAATTAAAATATTGTGTTTAATTTTATTAGCTAAACAGTACATGGCGCTGCGGACAAAAAGATATAGTGGTTTTCTTGTATAAAATGTGAAACTGGTGATCTGCTATATCCTTACCAACTTTGCCAAAGTTTAAACCCAAAAATGATGGAAAATTTGAAGCCTCCTGATGAAATGTCCCTAGAAGGAGATGTGCGAGAGAATTTTAAGCGTTGGAGACGGAGATTTGAAATATACATGCGAGCATCTAGAATAACTGGTAATGATAAAATCATAGGCGGAAGCAAGGTGGCAATTCTTTTACACACAGTTGGTCCTGAAGTTATAGATATTTATAACACTCTAAGAGTTAACTGATGATGTTAAAAAGGACTGGATTAAAGTTTTGGATGCATTAGAGTTATTTTTCAGTCCTAAAGCAAACGAAACAGTCATAAGACATCAATTTAATACTAGGTGTTAAAAAGAGGGAGAAACTATAGATTATTTTGTCACGGATTTGAAGAAATTATGTAAAGATTGTAATTTTGCTGATCTGAGGGATAGTCTGATTAGAGACAGAATTATCTGTGGCATCCTAGATGTGAGAGTAAAGGACAGGTTGTTGAGAGAACAGGGAGATTTAGAACAATGCATAAACATTTACAAGGTATCGGAGTTAGCGGAGATACAGACAAAACAGTTGGCAAATGAAGTACAAGTAGCTGTAGTTAGACGGAAATTTGTTGACAGAAATAAAGAGCAGTTTGACGAAAGAGAAGAAAAGGAGCAAAAAACAGAGCCTCGAGGAAATTTCGGTAGAGACCGAGGGAGAGACTTCGAAAAACATTGTACATCTTGCGGGCTAATGCATGGATTTAGATGCCCTGCTTTTAGAAAAATGTGTGCATCATGTAAAAAGTATGGTAACTTCGCAAAAATGTACAGAACAAGAAATGTAAGTACATGCGATTGAAGAATTAAATCAAGATATTCAAGGTCTAAAATTGAATAAAGATGAAGAAAATCAGTTTTTCATTGGTTTAATAGAATCTGTGGAAGGAAAATGTCAGAATGTTGATATAGTTTTACCAGAGTGAAGCAAAAGTGTTTCTTTAACTGGCCATTTGATTGGTTTTAAACTTGACATGGTAAATAGAAATACTGCTCATAAGGTAAACGCAAAGATTTTTAATTCAACTATGAAATTAAAAAATTATAATTGTACTGTAATGAACGTGTTTGGTGAAACTAAACTAAGATGCCAATTGGACGATGGTGAAAAGGATGTAAATTTCCAGGTAGTAGATTTTGACGCGCCATGTATAATTGGTCTTCCAACTATAGAAGAATTGCAGCTTCTTAAAAGAGTTGATGTAGTACAGCATGATCCAAAAATTGAATCGCCTATAGCTAAGTGTATAAACCTATTTGTGCGTATTGGTGAGCTGGACCATGTATAACATATCAAACTTGGAGAGGAAGCTGTACCCTTAGTTGAACCCCCTAGAAAAATGATCAAGTCAAGCAAGAGTTGGACAAAATGGAACGATTAAATATTATAAGGAAAGTGACCGAAATGACAGAGTGGGTGAGTTCATAAGTAGTTGTAAAAAAGCCTGATAACTCACTTAGATTTTGTTTAGATCCTCAAAATTTTAAATAAGTACATTGTAAGACAAAGATACCAACTCCCAACATTCGGAGAGCTAACTGCTTAAATGTCCAATGGATCAGTTTTCAATACTTCAGACGGAAATAAAGGATTTTATCAAATCAAGTTGTCTAAACGTAGTGAGCTGTTAATCACTTTTAATGCTGGTAAATGGGAAGGTATTGTTACCGGAGAATGCCTTATGGAATATCGTCTGCTCCTGAAGTATTTCATAGGTGTTTCAAGGACATGGATTTGAAGTCTACATCGATGATATAATTGTCCGGGGATCTACAGAAAAAAAACGTAATGGAAGACTAAAGTTGGTGTTGGAACGTGCAAGACAAGCTAATGTGAAGTTTAATCGTACCAAGTGCAAATTCAGTCTTTGTGAGGTTCGATATTGGAAATATTTTCAGCAAACAGGGATTGAAACCGGATAAAGATAAGGTAAGTGCAATATTAAATATGGAAACACCTACCACTAAAAAAGAACTTCAAGTTTTTTTGGGCATTGTTACATATGTGTCCAAGTATTTGCCAAATCTGTCTGATGTTAAAAGCAGCTTAAGAAATCTTTTGAAAAAAGAAATTGAGTTTATGTGGCTAGAAGAGCAGCAGGCAGATTTTGTAAAAATAAAAGACATGTTGGTTGATGCTCCTGTTCTTAGGAATTTTGATATAAATAAACCTGTTGTTTTGAGTGTTGATAGTAGTAGTTTGGGGCTGGGTGCGGAATGACTGACTAAAAAATAAAAGTACAGAAACACGAGCAAAGGTCGAAACTAGAATTGAGCTATAAGGGGCATTAATGTCTCAGTAAAGTTTCAGATCAGCTTGGCTGTCGCTACTACCCCTAATTTGTACCTAGTTGGAGGCCAAAACATCGGCCATTTCAATGTAAATAGCTCTATGTATTGTAAATATTTTGAAAATAAAGGAATTAATTGGCAAAAAACTGGGGCTGGGTTCTGTATTCTTACGAAATGGCTTGCCAGTAGCTTATGCATCAAAAGCATTAACAAATAGCCAAAAATCTTGGGCTCAAATAAAAAAAGAAATTCTGGCGATAGTTTTTGGGTGTCAAAAGTGTCACCAGTATATTTTTGGAAAACCTAATGTGGTTGTAGAAAGTGATAAGCCATTGCAAAGTATTTTCAAGAAACCACTCCATGAAACACCCTCAAGGCTTCAGAGGTTACGGTTAAGGTTACAAGCTTATGACTTGACAGTTAAGTATAAACCAGGTGCAGAGTTACTTGTGTCAGATGCACTTTCAAGAAAGTTTCAGTCAATCCAATAGTAGAGACTGTTTTGCAGACATTGATAGTGATGTAGAAGCACATGTGAGCTTCGTTTTTCAAAATTTACCTGTTACATCTGACAAAATAAAACAATTTTAACAGGAAACTGCATCTGATACTATTTTGCAATGGATTATAGATTTCGTAAGAAATGGCTGGCCTAAAAAAGAGTCGTTGACATCAGAATTACAATTTTATTATCCAGTTAAAGATAATTTGGCTTTTGTAAATGGTTTATTGTTTAAAAATAATCATGTTGTGGTGCCTCTGATAAGCAAGCAATTCTTGTTTGGTTTGATATTTAATAGTTTCTAAGCTGTTTGTTTGTATTCAGGTGATTACCCATTGTTTTGCATCTGTTAACCTGGTTTCTGTTAGGATTACATCATAGTTTTCAGCTAGAGTGGAAGTAAAACAACTTTTAGTTTTTGTACGCAAGCCTCTAAAATTTTGATAATAAATTTTTAAACCTGTTGGTTCTACTGCAGTAGTATAGCACTTGTGGAGGGTCCTCCATCAGCGTTGGCACCCTCTTCTTCATTAAAAAACCGTGATACTAATGCTCCGCTTGGCCAGAGCTCACGTTTCCAAGCTTCTCGGAAATGATCTTGCCTGATAGTTAGCTTCAATGAAGCATAGAGATCAGGATATTTTGAGGTATGCTCCTCACAAGTTATCTCTGGAAATTTGTCCACCAATATTTGTGTGTGGTTTCGTACTGGGGTGGAGTCTAGTAACGTGTAGCGATACGTATTTAGGTACACCTGATACATTCGTGTTGTCTTGGTTTTGGCCGTCAACAAACCTCCTGTTTCTGCTTCTCCTTCTTTGCACTGACTGTCAAACTATCATCAACTGACTCTGGTTGACGGTCATTATTAATAATTAGTTACCTCAAGAAGTGTTTTCTTCTATTTTCAGTTGTTTTCTCTGTGCAAATCTCTAGCAACACACAAGTTTTCTGACTATTTTCTACCAATGAAATTCGCTCTGACTGATTTGTGGTTTCTGTGAAAACAGACCTATAATACAGGTTGAGTTACTAAGCGCGCGGTGGTCCATATCTCCTATACTAACGGAGATCGATGAAAAAACTAAATACAAAACTTGTAGATAAACATGAGTACTACATTCCTAAATTATTTTACAGTATACAGGGTGGCCCAATAATTAGTAGTGACACAAAGTTATGTTTTTTTAAATGATTTCCCCTGTATATTATGACATTTCTGGATTCTGCGGAAAATTCTAGACATATTTCATGTATAATGTCATATACCAATCTTCAACTGTTTCGGAAATATTGACAGTTGAAAATTTACTTTTTTCTATCTTTGACAGACTGTGAAACCTAAACGGTTAATTTTAGAGGAAAACGGATTTTACATTCCTATCTTCGTTTTTCATAAACTATCATTTGGCACCAATTTTGAATTTAATCCATGACCAAAAATTCCGCCCAAATTATTAATCTTCGATTAAATTTAAAGTTGCTGTCAAATGATAGCTTATGAAAATCTAAGATAGGAATGTAGAATCCGTTTTCCTCTAAAATTAACCGTTTAGGTTTCACAGTCTGTCAAAGATGCAAAAAAGTGAATTTTCAACTGTCAATATTTCCGAAAAAGTTGAAGATAGGTATATGACATTATACATGAAGTATGTCTAGAATTTTCCGCAGAATTTAGAAATGTCAAAATATACAGGGGGAGTCATTTAAAAAAACATAACTTTGTGTCACTACTAATTATTGGGCCACCCTGTATACTGGAAAATCATTTAGGAATGTAGTATTTATGTTTATCTACAAGTTTTGTATTTAGTTTTTTCTCCGATCTCCATTAGTATCGGAGATATGGACCACCGTGCGCTTAGTAACTCACCCTGTATACAGGGTGTCCCACAATCAACGTAACAGGCCATAACTTTCTTATTTTCAAAAATAAAAATTTGAAACAAAAAAAATTATTAATGGCTAATTAAGCTCTCTTCAAAAATATAAAAAAATCATCCCTTGAAAAAATCATCCCCTATTTACAACCCTTGACTTTTTTTTTTCAAATGGCACCCCTATTATTTTTTTTTATTTTTGAGAAGCTTATGAAATTACAAATTTGTATGGTGTATAAAAAGTTTGTTTTTCTACTTGCGTGCGCAAAGTTATCACTTTGCGCACTCATTTGCGTGCGCAAAGTTGAACTTTGCGCACGGAAACTCTTTGCGCACTCATTTTTGTTACGCATAATTACCATATTTATACTTGATTTTCCAATTTTTTGATGGTTTCTGAATAAACTAATACTCAAAATGAAAGGTTTTAGTTGAAATTAGCGCTTAGTTAACATGATGACTATTGTTTTTTATCATGGGTGTCCAAATGGGACCAGCCTATACTGCTAGAAATTTGTAGAATTTATGATATTTAAAGAGACTGTCATGAAAATATTCTAGCTGGTATTCTAGAAATTCCAGAAGATGTTAAAAGATTTTTGGGGATTTAATTTAAAAGACATTCTGAGGAATTCCAATGGATTTTAAACGATTTTTGAAGATTTTAATTTGATTGATTTTTCTAATATTTTAACCATTCAAAGTCTACTTTTTTAAGATAGAAAAAATATTGTTCCTAACACTTGCGCAAAGTGTCTTTCCCGCACTCAAAGCTTATCCGAACTCCGCTTCGCGTCGTTCGTCTAACTGCTTTTTCGTGCGGGAAAGTATCACTTTGCGCACTTGTTAGGAAAATAACTATTTTCCATGTCTCTTGGGGGAAAAAAAATGGGTGTCCCAACCTCAGTCTTATACAGGCAATCACATTTTTGTCTACAAAAATAAAAATATGACAAAAAAAAATTAATTGTGTGCAAATTAAGCCCTTTTCAAGAATATTTAAAAAATCTTTCCTAACAAACTCATCCCCTAAAAACAACTCTTGCCTTTTTTTTCAAATAGAACCCCATTATTATTATTTTCATTTTTGATTTTTTTTTCCAACGAAACATGGAAAAACAAACTTTTCATGCATCATTGGATTTGCAATTTCATGAACTTCTCAAAAATAAAAAATAAAATTAGGGGTGCCATTTGAAAAAAAAAGTGAAGGGTTGTAAATAGGGGATGATTTTGTCAGGGGAAGATTTTTTTATATTTTTGAAGAGAGCTTAACTAACCATTAGTCATTTTTTTTTTTTTCAAATTTTTATTTCTAAAAATAAGAAAGTTATGGCCTGTAACGCTGATTGTGGGACACCCTGTATAGGGTGTCCCATTTGAAACAAATGCATATTTTACGTTACTTTTTTTTGCTTCACCCTGTATATGTGAAATTATTTTCAGTTTATAGATACACAAATTTACCAAAAGATATTCTTAATATTGGGGTTGGTGTTGGTAATATGAATATGATCTTCCAGTGAATGTTTGGAAAATTCGAAAGTTTAAAATCAATCGTAACTACATTGAATGCAAGCGTAATTCCGCGATATTCGTAGGCAATGCCTGGTAATGCCAGCATAATCCCTGGTTATACCGAGTAATGTCTCATGGTAGTCATGGTGCCAGATAATGCTACCGTTATGCCGGTAATTCCGTATAATGTCAGTAATGCGTCGTAATGCGCACGTAGTGCAACGGAATTTGTACATGCATTGCCACCAGTTGTTACCCCCTCGATTCCAGACGCGAAAAAAGATTCTATCGATATCCGTGAATCGTCTAAAGTCGATCACATTGTTGCATCACCAATTACATCAGAAAAATCAACTTCAAAATCCAAAGAATCTGAAGTTATAACGACATAAGGAAAGGCAGTATCGATTCCAACAATGATTATAAGGAGAATGAAGTGGTGGGAAAATAAACTCGACAATTTAGAGATGTTGAAGATGCAATATTTGATACCGAAAAATTAGGCCAAGAGATCATATGGATGCATCCCCAGCTGTATCTGGCGAATCTCCTCTAGAATGAAAAATCGGAGATCCAAAGAAAGACAGTCTGAAAAATTAGCTCCTGAAAAAAAAAAAATGCTACAGAGAAAGAAGTATGAAGATTCAATCTCTGATTCGACGAAATTATCTATTGATCAGAAACAAAAATTTTCTGACATATCTGAAAAACCCACTCCAGAACTAAAGAAAGCATATATAAGTTGAAGGTGCGAAAAAGGACATTAACACACATGTTGGCTTGTTTCCTACTTTATCTGAAAGACCTACTCCAGCACCGGAAGAAGTTATTGAAGACGGTAAGAAAGATACTGATAATTTGAATAATCACAAAGATACAGATGTTATAATTGAAGATGCCAAAAAGGAAAACTACAATTTTATTATTCGATTTGAATATATTATCTAGTTAAGGTCAGATTGACTCATAGCTCTGTCTAGGAAGTCCACTCCAGCATCTAGTAACAGACATCTTAAAACATTCTAAAGAAATGGTGAAACACGAGAAATACCTAATATGTAGTTGGAGAGTCAAAGAAAGGATGTTAACGACTCATTTGTGTTCGCAAAATCTACTCCATAAGCCAGAAAAACAGTTGTAGATGCCATAGAAGATTCTGAAGAAAAATTTCATGAAAGAACATATACAGCTGGAGTACATGTCCCAAGGTTGATATCACAAAAACTATAACTCTTCAAATTATGTGTTTTGCAAGAAGGATGCTTTAACTAAAATTCAGACATAGCCTCAGTGACATGATAGTCTCACATCTTCTATCAACAGGAATTTTTGAGAAGCTTGGTAAACTTTAATGTATTGACTAACATTGCAGGAGGGAATTTGTTTTATAGTTGAAAGACGAACCCACATGATATGTGTATGATTGAGCAATCCCTTCTGGTGTATATGTACAGGCTGTGTGGAATTAGCAGAAAGTATCTGGAATTACTAGGATGTACTAGGATACACTATCCATCTGATACACTGCCATGAACCTACAAGCACAGAGAGCAACGAGCTAATAGAAGAACTATACGAAGACATTAAACGGGCCAGAAACCTCGAAAACACTCAATATGTAATCATTACAGGGGACTTTAAGACTTTAACACCAAGGTAGGAAAGAAACAACCAGGTGATACATGCTGCTACATAGGGAACTTTGGCCAGGCAAAACGGAACAAGCAAGGAGATACGCTCGTAGACTTCTTAAACAACGAAAAACTCTACTGTATGAACACCTTCCAAAAACAAACTCAAAGGAAGTGGACGTGGCAAAGTCTAGGCGGACTGGTAAAAAGTGTAATAGACTTCGTCCTCGCTAACAGAAACACTTTTTGCAAAGATGTCACAGTGCTTAACAAGTTTGACACAGGAAGCGACCATAGACTAATGCGTGCCAAGATACAAATAAACACCAACATAGAAAGGAGGAGACTAGTCACCAGACATACATTCCCTACAAGAAATGCCCTGCAACTCAGTCAGGAAGCCTATCAAAAAGAACTGGAGTTGATGCTAAGGCCACCGGCACTCCAGGATAAGGACATAGATGAAATCCTCAATAAAATAACACATGGCATAACTACAACCACAAAGAAAATATAAGGATAAGACAAAGATCAGATACCAAATTAAAACCAGAGACGATAGAACTAAGAAAAAAAACTGACAGAGATTCCCCAGAATATAATACCCTAAATAAGACAACGAAAAAATAAATAAGAAAAATCTAAGAGAAAACAAAATAAACCAAATCCTGGAAACTATAAAGGAAAGTAAAGGCATAAGAGTTCTAAGATCGAAGAGACGGGAAAACAGAAAATTGGGAAAATAAAAAACTATCACGGAATCCTTATCACAGACAAACAGGAAATTAGAAGGGAAATACAAATATTCTACGAACATCTCTACCAAACAACTATACCAAACCCAAATGGACCACCCAAACACACTACAAACGTAGGCTCGGAAGATATGGCGGAAATATCACCATCAGAACTTAGATACGCACTCCAAGAGATGAAAAATGGCAAGAGTTCAGGAGAAGATCGAATAACACCGAAAATGCTAAAGATGGGTGGAAAAACACTAACAGAGACAATAGGAATGCTGTTAAACAAATGTCTGATAGAGGGAAAAATCCCGGAACCATGGAAAAATGCTGAAGTCGTGATAATTTACAAAAAATGGGATCGTTCAAATATAGAAAACTATAGACCAATAAGCCTGCTATCACACCTATATAAACTTTTCACCAGAATTATCAACAATCGACTGACTGCGAAGCTAGACTCCTACCAACCGGTAGAATATAACATACCCCTACATCTGGCGTTTGTGGACTACCAGAAAACCTTTGACAGCGTTGAAACCTGGTCTTTTCTAGCGGAAATGGAGGACGCAAGAATTGATTCGAGATACTCTACCCTTATTAAGAATATCTATATGATAAGGCAGCCTTTCACGTAAAAATAGACGACGATCTTAAAACAGATAAAATATCACTTGGCAAAAGAATACGACAGGAGGAAACCATCTCTCCCAAGCTATTTACCCTAGCACTGGAGAATGTTTTCAAGAAGCTGGAATGGGGAAATAAGGGCGTAAACATCGTGGAGTATACCTCAATCACCTCAGATTTGCAGATGATTATAGTCTTGATGAACACCAACATTCAAGACCTGAAGAACATGATAAATGAGCTTAACGAACAATCCAAGAAAATAGGCCTAAAAATGAACCTAAACAAGACCAAAATAATGAGCAAAAATGAATGTAACATCATTATAGACAACGTTACAATAGAAAATGTAGAACATTACGTTATATACTCAGCTCATGAAATCAAGCAATACACGGCCTGATCATCAAAACGCGACTTCAGGGGAATGTGGGGGTTTTAGAAGTAATATTTCATGAGGAAGTGAAAAAAACAGAGCAATAATAGGAAGTACCTAGGAAATTTGAAAAGTACTATGAATTACCATCGTTATTAGTTTGTCAAACCTATGCAATGCTCTAGTATATCCAGACATGAGCTTTGAAACTTATTCCAAAGTAAAAAGAAATATGGATACAGAATACGCAAACTTCTTAAAACTCATTAAAACTTAAAAGTGTGGACACGCCTAATCTCCCTGATCATCGTACACAAAGTATTTCTTCGACAATAAATTCAAAGTCCACAATTTGTTCCATCCGATTGTTTCGTAAAACAACTCGCACATTTATTTTCAGAGAGTCGTCCTTATTTTTATCGGGCCCTTGTATTATCGTAACAAAAGCAATTTGTTCTATTGTGAAGTTGAAACAATTACGGAATAAATTAAGTCCAATTCCACTAAGTAGTTTCGTTGGCTACGAACAATTAAGAATAAATGGCATTGTCTGTTTCTGGTTGTGACCTGTGGACGATGTTTATAATGCGATGTATGCTATGACTTGTACACTGTATCTAAATAAGGACTTATAATGACTTGAAAAACACGGTTTACGGCCAAAATATTACCTTCGGAAAAACTACAAAGAGATTTTTCGCATTTTGTCTTTTCAAATTGTTTGCATCTTGAGGAGATAGTAGGTATACAAAATTGAATGGAAGCAGAGTTTGCAAAATATTTTCAATGCTATGGGTGGTTTCTACTCTCAAGTGAATGTGGAGAAGAGAAAATAAATATGGTTTAGGCTCAATTAACCACTCTTAGTAGATCGAGGAAGAACGTGAAACATATTGAAAAATGATTTGGTTGGTGATAATGATGACGCATTTCTGGAACTCCTCGCAGATTGTATGCTTAGAAATCCCCAAACTGGTCGTCGAATTCTGAGTACAGTGGAAGAAATTTAAAACAAAAAAAAGTACGACAACCTATAATAGAAGATAACTTAAGGATGCAGAAATAAAAGCCCAAGTAACGAATATGCTCAGTATCGCTCTACATGATGTGAAAGCCAGCTTGGGAATTTGAAGAAAAAAAATAAGATAGTCATGTTCACAAGAACTGCGAAGGAAGGAATACTGTATTACAGGATACAGACGAGAAGAAACCCTGGATGACTGATGAGATCTTGAAATTGATGGAGGAAAGAAGAAAATAGAGACACACATATAACAAAATAATAAGAATAATCTAGTCACAATGATCAAATAAAGATGAAACTGTCTATCATGTATATTATGTGGATACCATGCAACTCCTAATCTGCCTTGAATTTTATCACACCAATTTTCAAAAAATTCCTTAAAAATCAAATTATTATCTCGCCACCTTGTGTCGTGACTCTTTAGACAATAAAGATCATCATCCGTTTGGTTTATTACGTGCTAATTCCGTGCGTCGCCAATACATCATCCAATATTAATCGTGATCAACCTCAAAAGTATGAAAAAAAAAAAAACACTCTCTGGTTAATTTCCGAGCGCCATATTAAAAAGGTCATCGCCTCTCATCTCGGTAAATATTTTAGGCATTTATCGGGCATCGTGACAATGGCCACAGAGGATTCGTTATAGATATCTGCGAGAGAGAATAGGTTAGAGATTATTAGCAATTAATAAATTTTGTTTGGCGAGATCTTTTGTCGGGAGTATAGATAAAAATCTTGCAAGAGATGAATACCGAACACGAAAAGTACGCGAGAGGTCATGGAGTTTATGGTGTCTAGTTGTTAATTTATAGATATTAGCTTTAGGTAAAAATCAAGATTAAATAATTTTATTTATTGGTATTTTGTAGTTTTTAAATGGGGATAGTTTCGATTTTATTGATCAATCGATGATCGGCATTTCATGTGTGTGGTAAAGAATGTTTTTTTTTTCTATTTAACCAGGACGAATAGCTATTTCCCACCATCCTATCCTCATTCAGCAACAAGAATCCTTGAGACGAAATGACATACTTTTCGTCCGCAACCAGAGTTGTTTAAAAAGCTCATATACATAATAAATATCAAATGGATTATCAATTTCATAAGAGAGAAAACGCATATACAGAGTGTCTGGATATTCGACCGATAACGCTTGACAAGTGACAGACCTCGCATTTCCATAAAAATTGAGGAAATGCAGCCTTCAAGGGCTTGTGAGATACAGGGTGTCAAAATTTTAATTTTATTTAGGATTTTTGTCAATTGACCTATCTCTTTTTACCTCTATGTGTCGCAACACGAGGCATGCCTTTTTATTGGCTAACTAGTACAACAGGTGTGAGATCTTCGTTTTGCACGTTGGGCATCTCCTTGTCCTTGTTCATTACCCGTGGTATGACAAGGATAAACTTGGGGTTGATGTTCGACTTGACGTAGCTATGAAACTTCAAAAGTTGTTTGAGTTTTTGAACGGTTTTTATTTGACAAATACGATGCACGTCTTCTTCTTTACCTTTCTATCCCGTGAAAATGAGAAGGACGGATTGCTATATACGTAAGTTAAACATGATTTTGTCAATGAAATATAAACTACATATACAGTTTAAATCACGACAAAAAGTGAAGTTGACAGTTCGCGTTGTCATTTCTATTAACTTTTTCTTTAGGTTGCCAGCATGCGTTAGCGCTTCGATTCCGTCAGCTGGGATGAACGACAGGGTCGTATTTAGAAAAGTGATATACATTTCACAATAAAAATGTATTTTCAATTTCAAAACACAAAGGCACAGAATACGACATAAAAAAACAAAAAATCGATTGCGAATATAACAAAATATCAAAAAATAATGCAGAAAACGGAAAAAAACTGAAACGATTTTACACAAAAATTTGAAAATCAAAATTCAAAGATCCGAATCTGATATTTTTATACGTCAAATCGAAATGTCATGTATCCATTATCCGATAGTTGACAGAAAAAAGGACAGATCTGGGGATTTTATTTACTTTCATCTGGTGAAAATAACGGTCAAAATTCAAAGTCTATCGTGAATTCAACTATACTTGGAATGACTCGGCCTAGCTATGAAATGAGGCAAATTGAGATGGAGAATGTGGGGGATACCTATCTCTATTGACCTTATGGGCCAATTACGAAAATCTTTCCTTGTCTAGAAAATATTATATTTTAGGTTAGGAATATACCAAACCTAACAGCAATGAACTAGAGAGAAAAAAGGTATCCCCCACTATACAGCTAAATTTGGATACACCAGAGGCCTTATTCTGTAAGGAACGAACCGTTCGATTCGGTAGAATTTCTTCGATTGTGACGTCATTTTCGGTTTGGTTTTCGCGCTACCAAACCGAAAATGACGTCACAATCGAAAAAATTCTACCGAATCGAACGGTTCGTTCCTTACAGAATAAGGCCCTAAGAGAGATGACAAATGCCATATTCGACAACGATCGGTGCCATTCCAGGTACGTGTAGTTTATAGTTCATTGGATTTTGTACGTTTTGCCTCGTCTAGCGCAATGAGCTTTGCTGCGTCTTTTTTTACCTAATGAAAGGCTTTTTCGGAAACACTGATCCAATTAATCCGATCACCAGCTGTTTGTATTTTATCTTCCTTTAATGAATACGATTGAAAAAAGACAAAAGATATCACATGGTGATCCGGTTAATCGGATCAGCGTTTCCGAAAAGGCCTATTGTTATCGTATTTTTTACCTCTGTCTGGTAAAATAGGTATGTCAACTCAATAAAAGGACACGGCGATCCGAAATTAAATATCGGGGGGTTGGCTAAGGCGAGAAATACAAATTCATTCACGGTTTTTATATCAATAGTAGGGGGCGGCACATCGAACTTTTTGAAATCCTATCTCAATTTTCATGAAAATTTGAGGTCTGTCACCTGTCTAGCGTTGTCAGTCGAATATCTGGACACCCTGTATAACTCAAAATTAAGGGCGAGGGATACCCCCAAAGGAGGTGTATCGTTCTACTGATGGAGTCACTGATAAAGGTGAGCAGAGTTAATCGAAAAGTTAACTTCGTTAATTGTTAATTCGCTAATTAAAAAGTTAACTTCGATAATCGTTAATCGTTACCATTTTGAGAATATAATGCATGTTAATGTTAAGGCCGAAACCCACTAGCAACACGCCGCGCCATACTACGCCACCCCACACCATGCGACATAGCTTCACGTGGGACATCCTTTAAGAGCCACGCCATGTGACGAAAATGTATGCGTATTTTCATCCATTTATTTACATGTGACGCGTACACACTTGCCACACACCATACCACGTCATGGCACGCCACGTCATCCGACGTGTGACAATTTCAAATCCCCAGATGCTGCCCACGTGTGTTGGTACGTGTAGAGGCCGAAACTCACTAGCAACACGCCACGTCATGCTTCGCCACACCACGCCATGTGACGAAAATGTATGCTTATATTCTTCCATTTATTTATATGTGCTGTGTACACACTTGCCATACGCGATACCACGCCACGGCACGCCACGCCATCCGTCCATTTGCACACAAACTGTCCCACGTGAACCTGTGTCACATGGCGTGGGGTGGCGTGGCGTGTTGCTAGTGGGTTTCGGCCTTAAATGTTCCCTGGCTGCCTCTCTAGTCCCGCCGCAATCTGTTTCTGTATTTATTCAATATTTTGTCGCGTCGCAAATAGTACAGAACCATATTTTTCTCGATTTATGTTTATTTAGTGCACCCAGAATCTTCTATTTTTTTTTTCTTCTGTAAAATCAGAGCCGCAGCAGCACATTTTTCTAGAAACTCTAGGTCACTAGACGAACTGCTTCTATACTCCTATGTACTCAAAACTACTGACAATTTTTCTAAATCAAATATATAGAATATAATGAGAGTGTCATCACGTAGCGTGTTACAAATTTGCACACAAACTACAAACTGTCCCACGTGAATATATTATGTCACATGACGCGGGGTGGCGTGGCGTAGCATGACGTGGCTGTTCGAGGCTAATTGGCCACAACCTACCTAACAACAGAACTAAAGGCCGAAACCCACTAGCAACGCGCCACGCCACCCAACGCCATGTGACACAGGTTCACGTGGGACAGTTTGTGTGCAATTAGACGGATGGCGTGGCGTGCCGTGGCGTGGTATCGCGTATGGCAAGTGTGTACGCAGCACATATAAATAAATGGAAGAATATACGCATACATTTTCGTCACATGGCGTGGTGTGGCGAAGCATGACGTGGCGTGTTGCTAGTGAGTTTCGGACTTAAGGCTTGCGCATCGATCTCACTGTATAAGAATCAGGTTTAGAGTCAGTAGCTTTGTTTTGGTTCGAAATTTGGAACGGTTCTGGCATTGCGTAGAACTGATTGCCTACAAAAAATAATAGTTGTAATCCTTTATCACCTAGGAGGAACTCTGGAACAGCTTCGTTACGCGCTCATTCCTTTCGAAAAGTGTTTGTTACACCTGAAGTGCGCAAGCCCGAACTCAAACCATTTAATGCACGAAAGCCAGCGCATCGGTTCCTTTCAAATCGGGGTCGACCATAGACAATAAAAAATAAAAAGACCTTCAAAAGTATAGCCGAAATAGGTTATACTATTACTGCGCATCCGGTTGCGCATAGCGCATTGCGGAATTTTTGGAAAGCTAGAGACTCACGAAAGATCAGTCCGATCATTCGATTCTGTTTCATCTTTTTCTGTCATACCAATTCACAAGACAAGGACACCGTATGAGTTACAGAGCTTTCCTAGCTGTTTTGTGGAAACCTATCAAACATCCATAACTATAGAAACTGTGACCGAGAAAACAAATAAGTAACCTTAAAATAACGACATTTCCGGTTGAAATTTGTCATTTTTAACTGATTGGGCGGTCGTCTAAGAAGACTCGAACTCACAAAATCTAAAGAACAAAAAGAAGAAATTGTCATTTTTATTAAGGCGCTCGGTATCGCGTACCTATAATATTATGTACAACTAGGATAAACTGAACCAGTAAGTATACATGTTAGTTTTGTGATATACGGCATATTTTTTTACTGTTTTAGGAGACCTCAGTCAGAAGAGATAAAATGTAGATGTTAGGCCTTGGCCAGCTTAGCTTGTACATACATTGTACATACATTAAAGCATGTATGTATGAAAACCGAATTCGTCTGTAAAAAGTACCGTAGACCATTCTTGATTTCCCCAGTGTTGATGTTCTTGTGCCCATCCTAGTCTTTGTGCGCGATTATTTCTCCTTAGCGGGGGAACACGGAGCGGCCTGCGAGCATGAAGGTTGAACTGGTGCAACCTGTTTCTGACAGTTTGGCTGGTCACAGTAATATGGTGTGTGCGGTATAACTCATTTGCCAACTGACCCGCTGTAACAGTACGATCTCGTAGTGCCTGTAATCGAATAAAACGGTCATGTAGAGGGTCAATTGCTCTCGTACGACCAGTGTGCAGTTCTCTCACATCTCCGGTCTCACGATATCTCGTCATCAATCGACAAATCACACTAGCTGATGTGTTAAGTAGGTACCTCCGCTACTGCTCTATAGTTTTGGCCCCCTTCAATCATCCCCACTGCTCGCCACTGTTCTTCCCGATTTAAATGTCGTCTTTCCATCGTGAATAACTAAGCTGAACACTAATTCGAATACCAAAAATCTCATTTTGTCCTGCATAGAAACAAAAACCAAAAGAAAAAAATACGACATTTTTATCTATAAAAGACAAAAAAATTTTATGCACATTTTATCAATTGCCAATCCTTCAAAAAATTGTATATTGTAAACAAAAAGGTATCAGATATATCTACAAAAATTTTCACTATAATACCTGGTGTCTCTAAAAAGTTATAACAATTTTATTCCTTGTTCCCTAGATTATTTTGATGTGTGTATTATAGGTTTCTGTAATCAAATAAACTGTCAAAATAGTTCAACCAATGTCAATTTTTTCAATATTAATTTTTCCCAATGATTTTTCCTCATTATAGCCGAATTCGATTCGACGGCTTCTACTTCCGAGTAGATCAAAAACGGCCAAAACTTCTTGTGTTTGTGTCGCTAAATTCACCAAAATGTTGCACCGCCACGGATGCGGTAATTACGATTCACTAATGCCAATGCCCTGTAGTTTGGCAAATCCTGTTTAACTTAACACTGCTTTTTGTACCATTCCATCACGGTGCCTATACCAGGTGAATTTAGCCACTCGTGGGTTTTGTGTAAGATCTGATTTGTTTTGAGTTCAATAAACATTTTTCTGGATTTAAAATGCACACCAACACTAAGACGAATTCTCATTCAGAATTATTTTGACATCTTTTTTGACACCTATGTGTCAAAAAAACAGGTAAACGAGGTAAATTAAATCTCATTGGGTAAACTCATAGACAATAAAAAATAAAAAGACCTTCAAAAGTATAGCCGAAATAGGTTATACTATTACTGCGCATCCGGTTGCGCATAGCGCATTGCGGAATTTTTGGAAAGCTAGAGACTTACGAAAGATCATTCCGATCATTCGATTCTGTTTCATCTTTCTCTGTCATACCAATTCACAAGACAAGGACACAGTATGAGTTACAGATCTTTCCTAGCTGTTTTGTAGAAACCTTAAAATAACGACATTTCCGTGTTAAAATTTGTCATGTGTTTGTCATTTTTAACCGATTGGGCGGTCGTCTAAGAAGACTCGAACTCACAAAATCTAAAGAACAAAAAAAAGAAATTGTCATTTTTATTAAGGCACTCGGTATCGCGTACCTATAATATTATGTACAACTAGGATAAACTGAACCAGTAAGTATACATGTTAGTTTTGTGATATACGGCATATTTTTTTACCGTTTTAGGAGACCTCAGTCAGAAGAGATAAAATGTAGATGTTAGGCCTTGGACAGCTTAGCTTGTACATACATTAAGGCACGTATAAGGGATGTAATAACTGTGTTTGTAAACTCTTTAGGTATTTGACCTATCTAGCTATAATATAAGTATATTTTTTCTAGTACAATTTAGTGTTTATTTTGCCTTTTTTTTAAATCTACATCAAAAAATGGCACAAAACTTTATGGAGTACCACATCATTTTTCTCATTCGGATTTGAGAAAAAAAGATGTGGAACAACATAAGTAAGTTTTTTGTGCAATCAACTCAAGTCAAATTTCAAAATTCCCGCCATTTCAGTATTTGTTCCGGCTGCCACTATTGACGCCACCGTCGCTGTGACGTCAGCCCTATACAAACTTTCATGTTATCAATCAGGTACTCTTACCTTGGTTTATTATATTTCTCTATGGGTAAACTGCAAAAGTAAACAGTGACCTGTATATTTTCTGATGGCCTTCAATCCGCACCTGTAATTGTGTTTCACTCCAGCGTCCCCAAGCGTATGCGATCCGAAGCTTTTTTTTTAGGCCCCGCCCTCCATTAAGCTTTTTTTTCTATCCGTGAGGATATGTGTTCTGTGCTCTGAGTATATTAAAATACAAGTTGCAGAAGGCCACATATTCCCGCACGAATTCGAAATTTGGACACGAGCGACGAAGGAGCGAGTGGACGAACGAATGAGTTCGAGAATAGCCTTCTGCAACGTGACTTTTATACTATTTTCTCGATTTTAGATTTTATTTTTCATTGCATGCCGAGAAATCTCAAAAGTTTTAAAGGAAGGCGGTCTCATAATCAATTTTAGTGAAAAGGAAAATGCAAAAACCCTAGGTATATCATGGTCCCCTAATTCAGACATTTCACTTTATAACATTAGCCCAGCTTCATCTATGGAAAGCCTTACTAAGCGTCGTGTGTTATCAGACATTTCTCAAGTTTTTGACCCTTTGGGTCTACTAAGTCCATGCATTAGCGTTGCAAAAATCATGCTTCAGAAATTGTGGTTAGAGCGTCTCTCATGGGACGATGAGCTTCCAACACAATTGAAAAATTCTTATTCTCGTTTAAGACAACTCATTTTGCTTAATAATCTGAAGATTCTTCGCCATGTAAAATGCCCTTTAGCGATTAACGTCGAGCTTCATGGATTTTGTGACTCTTCTCAGAGCGCATATGGAGCTTGCGTTTATATAAAGTCCACTGATAATCATATATTATATCACAAGAGCTTTAAATTTAATCGATTAAACTATCCAACATATTTTGAGCATGATTTTTCTTGGAAAATAGTTGAATGCACAATAACTTAATAAAAGCCCGAGACCGCGAAGCGGTCGAGGGCTTTTATTTAAAAGTTATTGTGCA
Source organism: Ceutorhynchus assimilis (assembly GCA_917834065.1). Taxonomy (NCBI): domain Eukaryota; kingdom Metazoa; phylum Arthropoda; class Insecta; order Coleoptera; family Curculionidae; genus Ceutorhynchus; species Ceutorhynchus assimilis. Next base: position 24,030,328 of record OU892284.1, read on the forward strand.
TGAAACTATTTGCCAAAAGGCAAAATTATGCAAAAAATATTTGGATAGTTTAATCCATTTAAATTTATAGGTCGAGTGGTATACAGCTAGATTATTTCCTGAATAATTAGGAATGAATTGTTGGCGTCAATCCTATCCAAAGAGTTCTATTTATTATAAAATGTCAGAATATTTCTATCAAAATTCTGTCAAAAAAAGGTAAACAAAAATTTAATCGCTGATAAACAAGGTCTTGTGAAATAATCACTTATTTAAACAAAATTCATTCAAAAAATGACGTTGTCTGATGGGTCTATTTTATAATGAATGAAATAATCACAGAAAATCGTATTCACATTTAATTTTTGCGAAAGGTAAGGTAGCGCCTTTAAGATCGATTACTTTTCCTCGTTTAGAGCTATGCGGTGCTCTAAAACTCTCACGCATAATTCATTCATCATTAAACATTCCATTTAGCTCTTGTTACCTTTGGTCAGATTCAGCTATTGTACTTTGTTGGTTAAAAACATCGCCCAGCGCACTGAAAACGTTTGTAAGTAATCGTGTGGCAGAAATACAGGAAAATACATCTTATGCCCAGTGGAGTCACGTTCGCACAAAGGATAATCCAGCGGACGTTTTATCTAGAGGCATAGAACCAGAAAGAATCATGGACAATAAGTTGTGGTGGCATGGTCCAAGATGGCTAATTCAGGACATTGAGAAGTGGCCAAATTTACTGGTAACAACCGAAGACAATACAGAAGTTCGCCAAATCATCAAAAACCTTGGTAAAACTGAGGTTAAAACATTTTCAAGTAAGATAGGAAAAAACGAGAAAACATCTGATTTACTAGAGACATGCGAGCAATTCTCAAATCTTTCACGACTAAAAAGATGCTTTGCTTTTGTGCTTAGATTTGCAAAAATATTGAAAACAAAAATAAAAATCATTGATCCCTTGTCAGCCGAGGAGGTAAATAACGCATTCAACTACATCATTGAACAGGTGCAATCGGAAACATTTACGAAAGAATTAAAATATCTTCAAAAGGGAGCATTAGTAGTTAAATCCAGTAAAATGTACAATTGGTAACCATTTCTTGATAGCTGTGGAATCATAAGAGTGGGAGGTCGCCTAAAAATGCACATTTTAGTTAAGGCGGTTACACACGCGCAAACAAAAACATCAATGTGTATGCAAATTATTCTCGCGTTTTTGAATGTGCAATCGCTAGAAATTTTGTATGCACACTTCGAACACTGTAGCAAGGATAGCAAGACTACAATTTTGTGCGACCGTCTGTACAAAGGCGTCATGCACGTTTTTGTTTGCACGTTGATGTATGCACGTATATGTATCAAGCCATCCACGCCCGTGTGTAACCGCCTTTATGATAAAAAACATCCATTCATTCTCCCACCTAATCATCTAGTCACAAAATTAATCTTTGCATACTTCCATAGAGACTTATTGCACGCTGGCCCTCAATTATTGCTAGCTAGCATTCGTGAATTCTGCTGGCCTTTGTTTGGTCGTAATTTGGCTAAAAGGGTAGTTTATAATGCTATCCATGTTTTCGCCAAAGGCCAAAACTAACGAACCCAATCACGGGCAATTTCCCTGTGGAGCGTCTCACTGCCGGACCTCCTTTTAACATTACTGGAGTTTACTATGCTGGCCCTTTTTTAATTCGCGATAGAAACAGGCGCGGCTGTAAATTAATAAAATCCCAATTTGCACTATTTGTGTGTTTTAGTTCTAAAGCTATTCACATTGAACTGGTAAATGAGTTGTCCAAGGAATCATTTTTAATGGCCCTCAAGCGATTCATGGCGCGAAGAGGAAAGCCTCAACACATATTTTCGGATAATGGTTCTAATTTTATAGCAGCTACCTCTGAAATAAAAGCATTTCAAGAGTTTTTAAAATCAACCGAGCATAATTTTATTTATTCTTTTTCCTGCGATAACGTAAAATGGTCATTCATCCCACCATACTCTCCTCACTTCAGGGGCCTTTGGGAGGCTGGAATAAAAACCGTCAAGCATCATATACGTCGCGTTTTAGGCGATTCCCACTTGGTAAATTCTCACCCGATTCATCCATTATCATCTGATCCCAATGATTTCTCCCCATCAACCCCCGCTCACTTCTTAATCGGTAGACCACTCACTACAATCCCAGACCCTGAGCTAAAACATGTTCCAAGTAATCGTCTCACTCGGTATCAATTAATACATCAGTTGACGCAACACATGTGGGAGCGATGGAGCAAAGAATACATTTCTTAGCTTCAGAAGAAAATAAAATGGGTCGCTTCTGCTGGTGACTTAACTGAAAATGCACTAGTCTTGATTAAAGAAGATAATTTACCACCAATGAAATGGAAGCTCGGACGGGTTATAGAAGTGATTCATGGAGCTGATGGTATGGCCCGAGTGTTCATAATAATGACTGCAAATGGCATCATAACCTGATTTTTCACAAAAATGTGCCCTTTGCCGGAAGCAACTGATTTTGACTAACTCAAAATCTCGCTCACAACATTCATATGTACGCGGCCATTGGAATTGGCACAAACTTAAAAAACGCACCTCGTATTGCATCAAAATCTGACAAAAACTGTAACCAACAAAAGTGGTCAGTGGCGTGTGTAATGTTATGTCCACCAAGTTCAATTTTGGATCCCAACTTAAAAATAAAAAATCCTCTTGTATCTAGCCTAGTAAAAACTAACTCCTTACAAAAAATTTTAATATTTGGTCCATTTTTATCAACTACTGCTTGCAATCTTCGTGGCATTGAGTAAATTGAATTACGAAAATTGTAGTTGTCTGTTAATAATGTTAAAGCATCTTGTTTCGAAGCAAGTCTAAATTCTGTATTGTAAATTTTTTTTATAAGGTAGGCTCAAACATTTTTGCTCTTAACATGATCTTACATGCTGGAACGTAAAATTATATCCAAAGCGTTCATTAGTGGATGGACCATTATTACATCTCCTAAATATTTATTTCTCGCTAGTCAGACGTGCATCAATAAAATAAATCTGCCCTGGACCTTCAGCACTTATACAGGCCCATGCCTGGACAGAAAATCTTCCGCTAGACTGATTAAATTGGATGTAGGCCTCATACCTGGTTCGTCGTGGCCTATAAACTGTTAATGTTGGGCTACTATTGCATGACTGAAAAACTTTTTCGTCAGAGAAAACTATATTGCTCCAGGTTCTTGAGAAAATAACTGGGCAAACTGTAATCGGCACTGTCTATTTCTTTGCACTGAAAATGGTTTACGAGCCGCTGAATGATATTTAAGTCTAGTTTCTTAATAGGCCTTCGCGCAGTTCTAGCTGGAGCTGGGAAACTACTCAATTATTTGGCTCTAATATCCTAAATAAATGGATATGAAACGACCTCATCAAGAAGAGATTGATCCTCTTGTCGAATTGTTTTTCTTGGTCGTCTTCGTCGTTGAAGGTTCGTGATAGAAGCAGTTTCAACCCATTTTTTCTTCAAATTCATAATTATACTATTACTTCCACAACCAAGGGTTAAGACGACGACACATATAGGTTTCCCTTGTAAAATCATTAGAATTGCTTTGGCTTTTTCATCGTTGGTTAAAATATGGTAAATTTTTTTTTCAATCTTTTTTAAAAACTTAATAAAACTGTTCTAGTTCGCCACTGACTTATCACTTTGACACAGTTTTGGCATAACCGGCTTGTTAAAAAAGTCAGATTTTGATGCAATACGAGGTGCGTTTTTAAAGTGTGTGCCAATTCCAATGGCCGCGTATGTACATAAGTTTTAGTGATATTATTATTAACGTTCATACATAAAGTCTGTTTTTTTTTTTAAAGATAATTCCCCAAGTCAAAAATTTAGTAACTATGTTGGCAGCACAAGCCTTTTCTACATAAAAAATTTGAAAGCATTGACAATTTTACATTATATTGCCAACATAATGTCATTTTGACTTTTATCTTTAAAAAAAAAACAGATTTTAACTCATTTAGTGTAAGTGACTCATAAACATTTTCATTTTGTGTTGGCAGCGTTAGCCAAGGCCGGGGGCATGTTACCGCCTCATTAATATTCAAAAATAATTAAACAATCATTATCGTGGCAATCTCGCAATAGTCACACTCACAATTGACAAAACTCTTTACCAACTACCCCTATAAAAAACGTAAATGGAACAGCCCAGCTGGAACCGCACGTACTCTATGCGAAAGGAGAAGGCAGTCGTCTTCAATAACGTTCAAAGGTAGGCACGTTGAAATTCGTAATTAATTTCAAGTCTTTTTTCCCAAAACTATTCATATATCGCGAATCAGCAAGCGTCTCTTATCCAACACAGTTTTCTCCTTTTCGTTGAAGGGATTATAGCTGTTTTCCCAGGGTTGACACTCAGGTTTGCCCTTTTGACCCAATCTTCCACGATTTTAAGCGCTCTTTGCATTTTTGCAGAAGTAGTTTGTGAATTTTTCGGTGCAGAAGTAAAACAACATACAAAGGTTTGCATGTATTTGGAATTACACGAATAATGAACACCTGTCCAACCGCGCCGCAATGGAGGTCATGTTGTGCCTTCCTCACTAGTTATAATAGTGAGGAAAAAGGTCTACATGGGAGCCTCGAGAATAATACGGTTCCTAAAACTGAATAAGGGGACTTTGTCGGCCACATGAGCATTATGAAAGAATGCGTAAATGTGATCACAAAACCAGTTGACCACATGCAACACAGATAAGAATTTGAACACTCCTTCAAAGTGCCTATTGAGGGTTGCAAGGGAGAAAATATTGTACCTGTATTCCCGAACGGGTCATCTGCCTGGTATACAGACAGATCGAGAACAGGACAAGTGACTGAAGAAGGGGTATACGACACACATTGAAGACAGCCTTAGGAGAAAGCCCAACCATATTTCAAGCGGAAATATTCGCGATAGAACTTTGCGCTACAATGTGCCTCGGAATAGAACTGCAAAGATCTACATCAATTCTGACAGTCAGGCTCTAAGTAGCTATATCAGACTGGTATGGAACTGCAAACAATTCCCAAAGCAACTGGCGACTTGCAATAGAGTCACCTTTTCATGGGTACCAAGACACCAAGGAGTCGAGGGGAATGAAATATCGGACCAACTTGCAAGACAAGGAGCACCATTTCTTGGACGAGAACCTTTCTTCGGCATTACGAAAAGCCATATAATAGAAGTCCAGATTTTGGTAAACAGGTTGGAACACGTTTCCAGGATTAAGACAGGTGGAACAATTCATCTCGCCCCAGTCAATTAAGGCAAAGGAAATCATTGATCTTAGTAAAGCGGATCTAAGGCTGCTAACAGCCCTCCTTACTGCCTCCTGGAGTTACCTCCTGAAAAAGATATACTGAAGTATCAGTATGATTTTGGTAATAAGGTGACCAAACCACAGAACAATATTCCATAACTAAGCAAAATTTTGAATCATTTGCCAAAATTGAGCATTGAGTATTCAAGAAACAAATTACAATATCAACAAAGATGTTGAAATCAGAGCTTAATCTTATCGTGCCAAGAAGAAGATAATCACTAACATTAATTCTCAGACTTCGATCTGAAATTATCGGTAATTTCAGGAGTCAATGTAGGTTGACACATCGTGGTCATTTTTTTTTTATAGTGGGCTTTGTCTGCCTGGATTTTCTCCAAATAAGTTAGAAAATTTTCTTGATGCTTTTCAAGGGCTGTAAATATCAACTGCAATGATGGCAGTTGTAGATCAGCTATTACTTAAAAGACACAACTATTAATTTCAGGCGTTTTGAGAGAACATTTGTGAGCGAACGACACTATTTCAGCCTGATAATTGTAAGAGCTTTTTGCCTCAACATATTATTTTCATCCTAGATGCACAATTCCCAGAATCCGATTAATTCCGATCAAAGCCGGACGTTAAACGCCCGTTAAACTGCATTGAACTGCATTCCAGGAAATAACGTAATCCTTAATTCGCAGTTTTCACACTTGAGCTTAAAAAGGCAGGTCTTTTGTTTTATAAAAGACGGCGCGTGATATGCAATTAATTAAGCTCGAGCTTTTTTTATATGGAGGTAACCTTTTTGTTTTGAGGCACGAGCGTAAAACAATCGAGAATAAATCGACCGTTTTAATGAAGGAAAAATTATTGGAAAATGACTTTTAAAATTCAACAGAATCTGTTCTATAAACAATAATTGAAATTGTATAAATAAGTACCAAATGAACTGTATTATGTGTAGTAGTTATTGGTAACCACATAAATCATAATTGAAATCGCAACCATCATATTAATTTCAATTTTTTTTTCTCAAATTGCACCCCATTAGAAATCTTACCTTGATGAGTGATGTGCCACATTTAAAATGGTGGTTACCATATTAATTTCAATTATTTTTTTTCAAATTGCACCCCATTAGAAACCCTACCTTGATGAGTGATGTGCCACATTTGAAATGGTAGTTTCAAGGAGGACTATGTTTCCTTAGTATTACTTACTCTAATATCGGTTACCAATTTCGAAACTTCACACCTGCTGAAAGGATTCAGTGAGCTGCCCTAATTAGACCCAGATCAGAAGATTAATATCTAAAAGAAGCTTCTTTTAGGTTTATGTAATTATTCTATGTTATCTTCTAGACGTTTCACATCTAAACTAACAGTAACTTTATGTTATTGTGTTATTATAATTTTTTTTTAATTCAATTTGCAGAGAAGGTGTGAGAAAGCTGATTAACATGACGGGCAACAATGGTGCGGTAATGTGGTTCTTTTCATACAATTATGTCTTTATTTTCGCAAAATGTGTTAAGAATGTTAATTAAGTTCAATTCGTGCGCTCTTTGTAATTTTGCTCCAGTTTAAACTAAAACTTAATTTTCTTTAGGCTCGAAGTTATTTTCATCTAAACAGATTAATCCATCATTTTGTGTCTTAAGTGTTAATGATAGATTAACAGCAACTTTTCTTTAGGCGTCAGGTTTTTTGTTGGTCGAATTATGAAATGAAAAATTGGACAGTGCTGAAATAATATTTTAAAATTAATACATATAGCGTGCCTGGGCGTAATGGAACGAAAAAACCTATTAATAAAGAGAGGCGGTCACGCCTAAACTGTACCAACATCGGATGAAAAAATTCCTAATTTTACGAGCACGGTACTTTAAATTAAATTGTACTCAGTTATTTTTTGGAATTTTGAAATGGTGCAAGAAGTACCAACTTATTATAATCGTACAGGAGAGATGACAGCATTGGAAAATCTATGCAAATATTTTTCCATTCTGAAAATTTTTACTATGTTCTTATATTTGATGATCTCTATTACTTTTGATTGTTTTTATTTAAATTATTTATGACAGTTTTTAATTTATTAAAAACGCATTACACTAAGAGAAATTGACTTGGTCTCATAAAAGTGGCAATTAAAGTAGTCTAGACGAGTCGGTTATGTAAATAGTTATGTAAAAGACGTTTCCCTTTCACATTTCAAGCGTATGCACATATTTTGGACGACCCTTTAGGTTGCTTTTAGAACTACTCCATAAAAACATTCCTCTTGGGTCTTTAAACGGACACCGGAGATACACTAGTAATATAATTATGTATATGTTATTTACAATATTTTATTTTTATATGATATAGCAGCATTTTATGAGATCTTTTATACCTTCATTAGGTCAGGATTAAAGAAATACTTCAATATATTATAATTTAATAAAAAAAAAAAATTAAGCGTCGGTGCAATTTTATGAGAATCATAATAAATTAGGATTATTTTGTTAATCCATGTGAAAAATTGGATCATTATTTGATAATAAAATATAGGGGTTTTTGCATGAGAGACAGCTTATAGAAATTCTATATAGGGTAACAAAAATAATACAAGTTTCCACGCATTCTCTACCAATCCTTGTGGAACCCCCGGATCGTTTTAAGTTTATTTGATTTGCCACATTTTTCCATCAAGCAAAAACACCACAGATATTTTGTATTTTGGTGGATTATGTATTATCATACAGATCTATTTTTTAAAATATCTATACTGTGTGACACATAGAAATAGTATCACCCATTAAATGTAAATATATATTATCAAAATTTTGGGAAATAGTTAGGATAAATATAAATAGCAATCGATGACATTTTAAAACAAATTTATTGAAATTAATTCTTATTAATTTAATAGTCAGTTGCGCCTCCACGTAAGTTTTGGTATTCTGTAACTCTTCGTGGCATGCTGCGAATCAGATGATCGATATCTGCCTGTGGTAGGTTCTCCCAGGCTAATACTATCCAATGACGTAGACGTTGTAGATCCAGTAGAGGATGTGGCAACTGCCGCAGCTTACCTTTTACCTATCATGTTCAATAGGCGATAAGTCTAATGATCTTGCGGGCCATGAAAGAAGGGTTACACTAGCTTGTTGGAGGAAGTTGTCTTGTTGAAAAACTGGATCTTGCAGTTGCTGAAGGTAGGGCAACTAGAAGAGTCTGTCGCAGACGTGGAGAAAGGCACCAACTTAAATTTTGTATGGAGAGTGAGACTGCGCTAACTAGGGGCGTTATGGCTTGGGGTGCCATAGCAGTTGGGAGCAGGTCACCTCTAGTTTTGTTGGATAGAAACATGAACGCTCATTACTACATCGATAACGTATTACAACCTGTCGCGTTGCCCTACCTTCAGCAACTGCAAGATGCAATTTCTCAACAAGATAATGCCTTACAATACCGCTGCAGTTACTAGACACTTCCTCCAACAAGCCAATACAACCCTTTTTCCATGGCCCGCAAGGTCACCAGACTTATCGCCTATTGGACATGTCTGAGATGTGATAGGTAGAAGGCTGAGGCAGTTGCCACATCTTCTACTGGATGTACAATGTCTACGTCATGAGATAAGATTAGCTTGGGAGAACCTACCACAGGCAGGTATCGATCATGTGATTCGCAGCATGTCGCGAAGAGTTACAGAATGACAAAACTCACGTAGTGGCGCCACTAATTCAATAGTGAATTATTTGGAATTATTTTCAATAAATTTGTTTGAACATTTCATCGATTGTTATTCATATTTATCCTAACTACTTTTCAAAATATTATTAAAATATATTTACATTTACTGGGTGCTGCAATTTCTATGTCACACAGTAGGTATATTTCAGAAAAAATGCATCTTGGCATAGGGGATTATCTAAATGCATTCAGGTTCGAGATCGAGAAGAGCTGCTTTAGCTCTTCTGCTAGATCTTTCAAATATCTGAGGGTTAACATTTCTAAATTCACTGTACCTACTCGAGAAATAATACATATTTAAAACAAAAATCCGATTAGGTTATTAATTTATCATCATTAGGGATCTGATATTTTTCTTGTTTGTACGATGTTTTAGGACTGAGTGCGAAATTTGGAGGAAAAATAACAAAAAACAGAAAATTACTTGTTTTTAGCCATATGGATCTCATATCAAATATTATTATAAAATTTTTATTATTGAAATAGTCCTCAATATTTAATGTGTAATGGTAAAACAAACTTACAATTCTTTATTGAAATGATTCCTAGAGAATTAAATAAAAATATTCGACCAACACATGAAACTTTTCTGTAGCAATACCCTGTATCTTGAAAGTTTCTAAGATTTCCAATAACTTAATATTGATACAACAATTGAAAAGATTCGTTATTGAGATTTTTTAATAAATATTTCAATACAGTTCTAAAACACCTCACCTAAACGTCCAGATACAGGGTATCGCTGTGGTATTGCTACAGAAAAGTTTCATTTGCTAATCAATAATTTTTATTTAATTCTCTACGAATGATTCCAATGAGGAATTTAAGTTTGTTCCACCAATACACATTAAATATTGAGGTACTTGGACTACTTCAATAATAAAAACTGTATATTAGTTGATAACAAATAATTTCTTGTTCTTTGTTGTTTTTACTTCAAATGTCGCAGACAACCCTAAAACATCGTTCTATTCACTTTTTTCAAATAACTTTTTCCGAAATTTTGCCATCCAACCCCACTTTTCGAGTTTCCATATCTGAATTTTTGAATTTGCCGCCACAACAGTAATCACGTGACCGATGTTAAAATGTACTTTTAGGTTTTCGGACATGCAAGATCGATCGCACATAAGAAAAAATTCCATATCCTACAAGTAAAAAATTTCCCCATATATAGCGAACATTATGGGGGACACTGTATTCAGACTGCTGACACCTCTCAACTTTTGTATAATTATTTTTAAAGCTCAAAACAACATAAGGATTACGATATCAAGCTTAGGTAAACATAAACAAATAATTAGCTGGAACTGACAAAAGTGACAAACAAAGAAATGACAGAAGATGTGCGCGAATCCGAAGCTCTGTGACCGGGGTACGGCTAATGTCTTGAATGTACATTTGTGCCACACCTGATTAAAAGCCTTGAAAATGTCCAATGCTACAATTCTGGATTTGCCATGTTTTTCAAAAGCCGAGCAGATCCACAAGAGCTTGGTGGTAGCACTATTACAATTCAAGGTCAAGTGGTACGTTGCCAAATTGTTGTCAAACTCGCATTTAATGTTGTTTCTAAAGTTAAATAGAAGAGGCGTAAACGTTTCTGGGCCACATTGTGCTCTTCAAGAATTTTGTAACTACGAGTACATTTGGATAGGGTTCCTCTTTAACTGAACGCGTTATTATTCTCTGCAATGATTTTTTTTCCACAAACACAATTAACGGGATAATTATTAGGGTTCTTATACAAATTGGCTTTAGATTTTTCTTTAGATTCTGAAGGGCTTTTTAGTTTTAGTCTTCCTAAAAACAAATCCTGAAACAAATAGAACTTGAAGCTGTTGGGCACCTATGATATAAAATAATTTCAAAACCAAAATTGAAGGTTTAGATTAAATATAACATAGCAGAGAACCCATAACGCTTGAATTATAAAAAAATATTACAAGAAAAAAAAAACAATTACCTGTTCTGAATATTAATTATTTAAGTTACAATCCACCGAATACCTCACATAGCAGGAACTAACAGAGACAACAGGGTTATCGATAAAGAAGACATAAACAAATATTTCACTATTTAGCCTCGACTGTAAGAGAGTGAAGTTTGTAAAGAATCGAAGTCAATTATTATGCGCAAGTTTTAAGAACAATTGATGGAATGCCATCAGGACCACAAGATTACCCAGTGTCAAGTTGCAGAAGAATTTCTTTCGATCTAAATACAACCTTGTCCGCGTAAGAACCAATGTGTGGCAGTACACCTGTAACGCTCTGTCACTGTCCGCACCATCGTAGAATTGGATGAACAATGTTTGGCAAAGAGATCTGCTTTTTACTATGACGATACTACAATGGAATTATTGTCCTTAACTGAAAATGAAAAGAAAGAAGATGTGAATTTATTTCCTATAGTCTTGGCAAAGGCACGTTGGTTTTTGATAAGGGACGCAATACGCCCTACTCAAGCCAAGCAACGTGGTGTCGGGATAGGTGACTGTAGTAGTACGAGACGATGGGTGGCCGCGCTGCCGCCAATCATCTTATCTCCAAGTAGGAATGGGAAGGAGTAGAGCCCATACAATGAGATACAATAAGCCTATGAGGCTGCAGTGTAGAGTATGGGCTCGAAAGGGTGAAAACGAACGAACGAAGGAACAAAGGATCAAAAGGATCTTGATCCACTCGGGCAGTCTAGAAGTCGATTACGCACTTGTTTGTTAAGTAACTCCTTAGCCTCGTTGGTCATACGGTTGCAATCATTTCTGACAGCCGTGAAGGATGATTGAGTTTGTTCGCATTGGTTTCTACGCCAAGCACGATACCCATGCTTTGTACTTTTTTTGCAACCATTCGGACACACTGTTGGTAGAATATTAACACCTAACACTACCTAACGGAAAGCAATAACTATTTGTCCGAGAAGTCATATACCTAGGGATTATCTGGATCAGTGTTACCAGATTGGGGGATTTTCAAGTAGATGGGGGAAAATCTGGGGGATAGTTTTTTCTGGGGGATTTTTTGGGGGTAAGAATTGTAAGAATTTTCGCTATTGGGGGAAATCGGGTATATTTCAATGAATAAAACTAAAGTAAAAACTGTATTAAAACAACTGCGCCATCTATTTTTTCAATCAAGTACCAATAAAAAAGATAGACAAACAAATCGGATCGGGGAAATCCCCAACGACCGACGTCGCTTGCATTTTTTATTTTGCCTTTTGTATTTCTTTGCGGTTATAGTGCGTAGTGCTCTAAGTTGCTGTATTCTAAATTTTAATACAGCTTAATATAATAATAAACTATCCAAACTTCTTGGTACATTTGTACTTATCTGTTCTGTCACCAGTCACAACATTTTATTTCATTTGTCATTTGTCAATTGTCATTTTATTTTTGGGATTAGAAAAATATAAACAAATAAAAAAGTGGTAAGGGTATGAGTTTTACTTTAAAATATTCAACGAATGTCCTTTTTTTTTGCAAGTATGAGTCGAGAATAAATCTATATTTATTTGGGGGATTTTAGTTGACAAACAGTGATTTTTGGGGTATTTTTGAAATCCTTTGAGGGAAATTAGTTATAACCATCTGGCAACCCTGATCTGGATGCAAAATTAACCTGGAACGCGCATTTGAATACACCACCGACAAAGTTAAAATGGCGCTAGTGGGAAAGACATGAGGATTTCCACCTCATATAGTATATTGGTTCTATATAGTGGTGGTGAGATCCAGACGAATCCAACGTTTGGTGGCCAAAAAAGTCGAACTGAGCAATGCAACAATAGAGCACCCACCACCAAACTTGAAATATTGGCTTGTCTCTGCATAATGGTTACAATGAGAAGCACTTCAATGGCTGCTATGGGAGCCATACTAAACCTCCCCCATCATTATCAAGCCAGAACTAGCACCCGAACATCTGGACATAACAGGATAATAAACATTGTTACAAACTACTCACTGTTCGAGATGAGAAGTGACAACATGACCCCGACAATAAACAGTTACAAACCGTTTAAAACCCAGATTAACTCGGAAAACAAAACAGAAAACTCACTAGTCCAAAACGCAAAATTAGTATGACTGATGGCTCCAAAACCGACAGTGGAACCGGTGCCGGAGTATATGGCCTATCCAAAAAAAGTAGAAGGGCTTTCTCCACTAGGGAAGCATACCACCGTATTCCAAGCCGAAATACATGCAATAGAGATATGCCTGCAAAAAAATCTCAGAAATTAGTCTGGGACTGCATGTAACCCCTTTTAACCCTAGCCAGCCATAATAGGGTAACTCTTGCGTGGGTGCCGGGGCACACAGGCGTTGCCGGCAATGAAAACGCGGACTCCTTAGCCAGGCAAGGATCAAAAAGATAGTTAATGGGTCCTGAACTCGTATTCGGAATATCAAAAACCTCGATACGTGGTTGCTAAGAGAAGTGGATCCGAGAGGAACACAAAAACCATACTGGTATCAAACGCAGAGGCAACACCACAGTGAGATTAGCCTCTGAAATCCTGAAGCTCAGGAGGAATGAGATAAGAATTGTGATGGACTCTTAACCGGTCACTGCTGAGAAAACTGGGGTGTCTACCAAGATGAACCCATCTGTAGATTGTGCGACAAGGACGAAGAATCAGCCTCTCACAGCTTATTCGAGTGCCCAACGTTCGCTTACTGGAGAACTCGACCCCTTCTGGAAAAGAATCCCATCCAGGAGGAGGGTCCTCTGAAGACGCCAATTAAGAGGCTACTGCACCTAGCGAAGGTGTCAAACCTATTTTATTAGAAACTTACATACAGCCCAATGCACTAAGAACCTTGACTTGAAGTCAATGTTGAAATTTTGACATAAAAATCACAATTTCAATAAAAATGGCGGTTTGGTATGCAGGAAGGCACTTAAATCAATTTATTGAAATCATAGATTTCAAGACGTTGAAACTAAGTCAAGTGACCTGGTACCTTTCAATAATTGCTATGCACTAAGGGAAAAGTTGAAATTAATTTCAAGTCAAGATTGAAAAAAGTCAAGAATCTTAACGTCACGCAAAATTCAGCACGTTAGACACCTTGAAATGACGTCAACAACAAAATTTAATCTAAAACATTAGTTTTTTTGAGATTTTGTTGGGAGTTTGTTTTATTTATTATGTAAAATTCGATTTTTGTGAAGCTGTGGAAAAGAAATAAATTTGTTTTTCTATATCGATTCAAAATAAAATTCAGAAATGGGTAGTTCAGATCAAATCACATTTCGCCGCTTAATGCAAATTACTCAATTAACACCAATTGCTTTGCAGTACCCAGGTATAGGGCCTTGAAGCAGTTAAGTCCCATGTATACCCACCCACATACTCCCATTGTTGCTATATATCAAAAAATCAATTAACCAATACTCTACTTCTGCTTGCTAAACCCAGGGTTTTTTCGCACAGGGTGTTTTTAATGGAGTGTATAATTCCATACCTGAGGAAATCATTTCGGTAATCTCTTGTGCAACCTCGGAGAAATCTTTCGATTTAAAGCAAATCTCGGACCACGGCAAGGTCGAGAAAAAAAGTTTGAGGCCTATCTGGTCTGCGGCTCCATAATGCCACAACCTACGAGCTATTGGAGCAGGGATTGGGGTTATAACAAACGAACTTCGAGCGAAAATTAATTTGTGGTTGATTTGCTGCACTGATTTGCCCAAAGGTGCATACACATTGATCTTTTTGAGGATCGTCAGTTGGCCTATTGGGAAACGGAATCAGGAATACGTGTGGGCTCTTCTACCAACTGGTTTAAGCCATGTGAAATGGCATATACTTCAGCAATCCTTTGAGCCTGGCATGTTTTGTTCGAGAACTAAAGCTACTCTGAGTTATGAACATTAAAATCTCCCAAGAATATAAATTAGGAGTTCGGATAGGATCAAATGAATTTTGCAGATTTGCGAATAGAAGTTTATAACTGGAATCGTTGGGTGAAATATAAACGTAGCAATCAAACCTAACCATTAAATAAAATACACCAAAAATTAGTCACCCACCTTAATGCCAAATCGCGTATGAAGTTCATAGCCGAGACATAGGAGATGAATTGGGTTGACATCTTTGTTGAGCTCAGCAACTGTGTATTTTCGTGCTCAAGATGTTGGTGCACTGAATTTAAGTTGGCGGATGGAAGAAACTCCGGAATTCTTTACACGAAGGATGTCCATCATCATTTATAATCCAAGTCAGTGAGGATCAGAAAAAGGTTGAAAATCGAAAGTTACGCTCCAAGTCTAGACAATTCGAATCGAATTTACAGGACCAGAATGGAAGCAAGGGGTGGCACTGCCTCTGTAGAAGATAAACTCTTTTCCCACAAAAAGTGATGAAAGATGATAAAAGAAGCTGGTCAAAAATGACTGTATAGGAAAGGTAAAAAAAAACAAGGGTATTGAAATAGACGGCTGCTCCCTCAACCATCTCCAGATTGTAATCATAACACAGAAGAACTGCAGGAGATTATGATGAAACTGGAAATGAGATTGGCTCAAGTAAAAGTTTCTATAAACTTGAAAAAACAAAAATCATGTCCTCAGATAATATTAGGCTTCCTCGTAATGTTATCTTAGAAAAATTCAAAAATCATATTCACACAGAGATGCTGGGAATATGTCTCGAGAAACAGAAATTACGAAATCAGACGAATAGCTGAATGTCATATTGTAATATTGACAGTTGAGTTGTAGAGAGCGCTAGTGTACATGGAGCTCTTTAAATTTTGGCCCGAAAATAATCGAGTGTAATTTTGACCAAAAAATTTAGTATGACGTGTGGTTTCAAGACAAGCTGACGCTGACACTTTTAAAAATATTCTCTAAGGGCCACTGATTATTTTGGAGCATATTTTGGAGCTCATCCACTGTCCATTGTTCATATTCAGTCATATTTTCTTCTAGAGCCACAAATATGAAACCAACACCCCCCCACCCCACCGTGAGAATTTGTGAGTCATATATTTTTTTGTTGGTATTGCCATGTAGTTTAAGGTTTTGGTTGTTTGCCAATTACAGCATATCCCGGAAAAATGTGGAAAACCGCGAAAATACGGAAAAATGGATTTTTTAAAATTTATTCACATTTCAAATAATGAAACTTATTTTTCTTAAAAAACGATAAAATGGTAGTTTATCGTTGACCGGAAAAGTTAATTCATGAGTGAATTAATTCCGGGAGACGATAATGGCATTTTATCGTCGTTTTTTTTTCCCTAGCCTAATTACGGACGCCTGTAGTATCAAAAATATTTAGAAATTATTCGAGTCGAACACTTTTGCATAAGTAGAAATTCGTTTGACAATAGTTATTTACATTACAAGTGCGTTTATGAGCATGATTACAATGACGAGTGTGGAGGATTAGAGCGACGAGGTCGTAGACCGAGTCGTTCTAATCACACGAGTTTTGTAGTCATGTTTAAACGCACGTGTGATGTACAACGTTTTATCTACAAAGCGAAAAATAAGAATATTTTTCCAATTATTTTCGTTCATTAATAGTTGTCTACCTTCATTTTACCTTTACAGGTTTACCTTTGACATTTGTCAAATCACCAAAAATAGTTGTGTTATAGACTCATAACCTCGTCCATAACACCACTAGTTGTGTTATGAATTCATAACCTTGTCTATAACACCACTAGTTGTGTTATGTAAAAACGTCATAACCAAACGCTTGTAGATAAATAAATAAATAATTAAAATTTTCCATATTTTTTTTTGTTTGTAAATCTGAAACTCAACACAAAAATAAATGAAAACAAACGAATCAGAGAATTCCAATACACATAAAAATTGCGGACTGAAATTAAACAAAATATGGGAAAATTAAAAAGTCTTATAAAATTATCAGGTACAACCATTGTACAAAACCACATAATGGAAGATAAATAACTTGATAATTAGTGGACTGTATAATTAGGTGGACTGGATGATCGACTGGATAGGGAACTAAAACACACGCGCTTTTCACTGACACTATATTTACAACAATTTACACAATATTTACACTATTTACAATTACTACTACAAGATGACAAGAAGCCAGAGCTTGCTTAGATGCCCAACAGGGCAGAGCTAGATTATAAAATTTATTAAAATGTGAAAAGGTTTCTGGATGCTTGTTAACGTGGACAAGCTCCAAGCTACACTGCTGCAATGACAAAAAATGGCGCGCAATATATTGACAGACATGACAAAATAGACATGACGACAACGCTGCAGTGTTGCAAACTTTATATGTATAAAAATATTTTGCCATCAAAAAGAGATAGCATGATTGTTGGAACATGTTTCCAACATGCTGGGGGGCCTAGAGTTTCACATGAAACCAAGGTAAAATTTTCCAGCAAAAAAAATAAAAAAATTAAAGAGAAAGTAAGCAACCCTTTTTTTAAAAAAAGGTATGATTTCAATGATGATCCAGTAAACGAAAACTTAACTAACAATTAAAGCTAAAAACATTTCTGGAACACATAGTATGACATTATGTATGTATATACGAGTATAGCTAATTGAATATAAATATAAATCTAAATGTTTTACAAATATATGTACAGAATTTTGTGAATAATTTTCAAAAATATTATTAACAATTATTGTCATCAATCGGTAACACTGCAATCTTGGTAACCGATCTGAGATAAATACCTTTTTTGGTTTTCACTTCGACAACCCTTACTTTGCCGTCCTTTCCAGGTATTGCTTTAACTATTCTTGCCATTGGCCACTTATAAGAAGGTACATTATCCTCTTTTAAAATGACTAACAAGCCCTCCCTAAGGTTAGGCATCTCATCACGCCATTTTGGCCTATTTTGGAGTTGCGTTAGATAGTCGTGATACCACTTTTTCCAAAAATGCTGCTGCATCTGGACACACAATTTCCAAAACTTAAGTCGACCTTGGGGAATTTCCGTCAAATCAGGGTCAGGAAAGCTTGTGATAGGCGCACCTATCAAAAAATGACCAGGGGTCAAATAGTCCAAATCTGAAGGATCTTGTGACAAGGCTACAAGTGGTCGGGAATTTAAAATTCCTTCTACTTGGACAATAAGAGTATTAAATTGTTCATAGGTAAGCTCATTGCTACCTAGGACTCGCTTGATGTGAAATTTTGCCGATTTTACTCCAGCTTCCCATAAACCACCAAAAACTGGAGAATAGCTCGGTATAAAATTAAATGTAATTTTTTCCTGAAGGGAATAATTTTCAATTTTTTCTGTTTCGTTATAAAACTCTTTGATTTTATTCTCGGCTCCTTTAAACGTGGAACCATTGTCGCAGAAAATATTTGCGGGCTTCCCCCTCCGCGAAATAAAACGCTTCAGAGCAGCTAGAAAATTTTCGGTTGTCAGGTCTGAAAGCAGTTCCATATGAATTGCTTTGACTGAAAAGCACACAAAAAGTGCTATGTATGCCTTGGAACTTACGGATTTTCTAATTCGAGATTGCTTAACGAGGAAGGGACCGCAAAAATCTACCCCGACATTTTGAAACACTCTGGCTGAACAGACTCTTTTTTCCGGCAAGGAACCCATTAATTGAGTGGAACATTTTGCTTTGAATTTAAAGCAAATCACACATTTGTGTAGCTCTTTTTTAATTAATCTTATTCCATTTATGAGCCAATAATTGAGGTTTAGGGAACCTAAAACTTGTCTTGGTCCAGCGTGCAACAAAGTTGAATGTTCTTGTATTATAATTAATTTGGTGATGTGACTTTCCTTGGGCAAGATCACAGGATGTTTCTGATTATATGGAATGTTTGAATTATGTAACCTTCCACCCACTCGCAATAATCCATTGCCATCTAGGAACGGCGACAAAGAGTTTAATGAGGATTTTAAAGGGGTATTGGAAAGTAAAGATTTAATGTCATTAGAAAAGTAAAAGTCTTGCTCACATTTTATGATTACTCTAAGACTGTGTTCCAGTTCTGAAAGCTTCAAACTTCCCTCAAGTTTTTCAAAAATAATGCAAATTCACTCAAATTCACTGCAAAAATCCAAAATACACAAACAACAAACAAGAAAACGTAAACAAATGTTTGACATTTAATTTGAGGTTAAGCTGTCGGGGTGGTGAACTCTCACTTTCATGTTCGTTGCTCCGGGGCTGTACTTCATTGCACCAAGCAAGGATACTGCACCCGGGGTGACTTGGGTTGAACCAGACGAGAAAAAGAAGCACCCTTTTGAATTTGACAAGTGAAGTTTGTTTCCTCCGCCCCACTCTACTTACGCACTTCCGGTTCCGGCGGAAACCTTCGCTGGTGGCACGTGGAACCCAACGTTGTTTGAGACACGTGCAGACTGCACAGTGGATGATTGATTTTTTGCATCACATGGCGCCAAAAATCACGATGGAACAATCAATAACCACTAAAAAGGCACTTTTTGAGGGTTTTTAAAGCACTTTTAGGTTCCGAACTATCCAGTATCCGGCTCGAACTGGCCAAAATTATGTGCAAAACCACATAATGGAAGATAAATAACTTGATAATTAGTGGACTGTATAACTAGGTGGACTGGATGATCGACTGGATAGGGAACTAAAACACACGCGCTTTTCACTGACACTATATTTACAACAATTTACACAATATTTACACTATTTACAATTACTACTACAAGATGACAAGAAGCCAGAGCTTGCTTAGATGCCCAACAGGGCAGAGCTAGATTATAAAATTTATTAAAATGTGAAAAGGTTTCTGGATGCTTGTTAACGTGGACAAGCTCCAAGCTACACTGCTGCAATGACAAAAAATGGCGCGCAATATATTGACAGACATGACAAAATAGACATGACGACAACGCTGCAGTGTTGCAAACTTTATATGTATAAAAATATTTTGCCATCAAAAAGAGATAGCATGATTGTTGGAACATGTTTCCAACAACCATAGCAAATTCTAAGAATATTTTGAAAATTGGTGCCTATATAGCGACGAAAAGAAATAAAAAAAAAACGAAAACATTCTCATAGATCTGCAGTATTTATAGAGTCATCTCCATAAGAAATCGAAGACCAGGATATTGGCATGATAGAAGATGCTGGCGCCTGGGCAACGGAAGGCAATGTCAGCAGCTAAAGCCATAGGAACCATGCAGGCCCTGGAATTAGGTTCAAACACTCTGCTTACTTTCAAGAACAAAATGAGGACCGGTTCCAGGAATGCCTCTAATACTTTCTCGGTGAAACTCTGTCATTCAGTTCAACTATTTTCGACAAATTTGCTTGTATAAAATAGAGTTGATAGATGAGCCTCGAAACTAAATATACGAAATAAATAGTTCCAATATATCTCTTGTAAAGTGAAACCTATAGAGATTGATGGCAGTAGATAACATTCCTATTGGTCACAGATGTCACCGCGAGCCTCCTACATAGCCATAGCGTGTGCAACGTTGACAGCTACTTGAAATGTAGGAGTATTGCGTCCTTGCGTATAGGGTAACGGGCCGGAACGTAACGGTACCGACCAGAGATGAATTAAAAATATAATGAATTTCCATAGGTATCGGCTATCTTATTTGTTTAGCTAAAAACGCAAACCTGTTGAATGTCACACGAGATGCTAAAAACTAGCCTTTAGATATCTACTGAAAACTTACTGCTACGAATTTACATAATAGATTGCCAAGACTAATGATAGCGATTGCTCGGGCCCAGCCAGTTCGCACCACGCGAGCAGGCGTTATGGTAATCCAATGGGGGAGATCAGGAAGTACCTTGGTGAAGTACCATATGGTAAATTTCTGTCTGAAAAGAATGTGTTTTTAACTACAACCGACTGAAATCATAAATTTTGGTAGTCCTAAATCGATTTTGATTATACGTTTGTTGAAGAAGGTGCCAAGGCATGATAGCCTATGATTAATCTAGCGTTTTAACACCGAGAATGAAAATTAAAAAATGGACTGAAAAAAAAAATGAGCCTAATTTCCTATGATGTGTTTGGTTTTTTATTTTGTTTTCGAAGGCAATTTGATATTATGTTGTGTTGTGGTTGTAATGAATTATTAATTAGTTGTTTATTAGACCCTGGTGAATAATGGTGCGTATAAATCATCAATTTTCAGAACTAATTGTACTGCACTAAAATGAAGTGCAGACAATCTAATCAATTAAAATGTAACAATAACAAATCAGCACGGCGAAGAGCCATCAATAAAATCTTTGAAGATGAAATGCTAGTGGAGTGTAAGCGAAGGAATTTTTGAAATCAATAAATTAGACTATTGTTATTATTTGGGTTTTAAATCATTACCGGATCACCCAGAGTCAGTCAATTGTCTCAGATATATCCTACAAAATGACAAATTGCATTAATATAGATAGATGGCTCTGCGTTCCAACCGACCATTACAAGAAAATTGCTGCCATAATTCTCTATACATAACTAGTTAACCTAGAAAGAAAGAAATTAAACTAATTAAATACCTATAGGCCGATAAATATAATTTCTCGTAGCTACCTAGGCGGGCAAAAATGGACAAATTGTTAATGAGACAATTTTTATTTTGTCTTAATGATTATGATTATGGCAATTATTTTAAATTAACTTGAGAAAGAACTTACTTAATAAACAACCAGTAATTTTTTGTAAACTTTAAAATATATACCAACAGATAGGCAGTTGCTATTACTATATTTTATTTTCTTATTTTAAAAGGTTATTCAAAATGACTGTAAATGACATCGTATTTCAAGAATCTATATATTGGAATATGACCAATACAGAGTGATGTGTTACAATAATTCTAAGCATTCTATAATCGAAGTTCTGCCCACAACCGCTCCACCCTGTCACTTGTCACTGGATCAACAGTAGGGTAACAATACAAACTATTCAAACTTCGACTAATGTTGTAGGCACTCACACACCCTTACATAACCTCCACAAAAAAAAGTCGCACGTTGTAAGGTCTGGTGAATCAGGTGGCCTGCAATGTAGCATCAAGTCAATATTGCGACCAATCCAAGGTCGGTTGATTTGGGAAACCAGCGCCTGACGATGTTTTCCATGAAAAAAAGAGGGACCATCAACGTTAGGTTCGGGATTTGTTTTCGTGCTCCATAGATCACTCAGAAGGAAAGTTGTTCAAGGAATCCAACCTGTATGGATTCATTTCCTTGTTAAAAAACAAGCCACACATTTATGTGAGGCATTTCAATTTGTCCACTGGCTGTGATTATTTTATATATTATATTGTGATAAAGTCAACTCTATGTCATTCTTTAGGTCTAAACTTATGTACCTACTGCATCTTTTATTAGTGTCGTTTCTCGTTTCAATTTGTGTACATGAAATTGTAATTTTAGACATTTAGCGCCCCTGGAGTGAATATAATAGCTACAGGTGCATAACTACGCTAAGTTTCATTTAGATTTATGGAGAGAACAAAGCTTGCATGACCCGAGGACTTTGAAATTGCATAAGAAAAAAATTGTCTTTATTGCCTTCAAACTTGACTAAGCCCAGACCTCCGCGAAGCCATGGACATTTTTCAATAAATACCGTCGTTTCATAGACGACATAATCTGTCCATGCTCGCTTTAACCCGGATAACCAGTTATTATTTATTTATATACAACTTATTGCCCACACTGGCTACTTGCTTCGCAATTTTTTCGGCTCTAACCATACTAGATGCTGATTAACGGCCTTTCTCACGTGCTACATTTTCCTGCCCTCTTCTTCGTACAAAATAATATATCGCTAATTATGTTTTATTTTGAGAACGTTTCCTGCTTTTTGTATAGAGCGCGACCCACTTATGGACCAGACACAAAATAATGTTGTTCTGATCATTATTTATAGAAGTGCAAACAAATATACCGACATACTGGAAATCATTGTGCATATATTACAAGTTATTAATAATGTATCCGGCGGTAAAAACAAAATAATTAGATTGGTAAACCTAATCATGTGATTTATTTATTTGTGAATTGAAACACAATATTGGTCTTTTATCCTAAAGTTATTAGTTTTTGGAATATTCCGTTTTTCATCTTTCAAAAACCATATCAACCAAGGAGCTCGTAGAAAAAATCCTCTTGTAAGTTCCTTCATTGACGATAATTGTAATTATAAGTTCTCATAGTGTCGAGTTATCTATGGCGAGTCTTTCCCTGTTAGTTTCATAGTTTTCGAAAACCTTATGTTGAGAAAGAGATTGGAAACTACCAGTTTGAATTTTGACCTGGACATTCAACAGTTGACCAGATATTCACACTCCGACAGATACTTCGAAAAAACCCTCCAGTTTAGCATCGACACAACATTATGTTCGTAGACTTCAAAGCGACTTATGACAGCATAATTAAAATCAGACTATACGAAGCAATGAATGAACTTTACATACCTGGAAAAACTCATGAAGATCACCTAAGTAATAATGAAAAAAGTAATCAACAGCCAGGGACGGACTGGGTTCTGAACTTACGGCGGGCGATTTTCTACATGGGGGCCATCACCAAGAAAAAGTTGAAGTAGGTATAGGAAACTTTTTCGATACCGTGGGAAAATCGGCGGATTTTGCTGTTTTTTTACTGGTTTTATGCTGGTTTAGCTGGTTTTGTGCTATTTTCATTGGTTTTGTGCAGATTTTGTTAGGATAAATTTATTATTTACGTAACATGTTCCATCTCTTCTTATTTTCATTATAAAGTAGTATTTTTTTCCATTTTAGAATCAGCAAAATAATAATTCCTAAAATTCTAAAAATATTCACAAAGTTCAAAATAATACAAGTGCTGCCATCTATCCATCATGCGCGTAAAATGCCAATATCTATTAAATGAAGGTACTGCCATCTAGTACCTGATGGATTTATTTTTCAAAGTATGATTTTAATTATTTCGCATTTGACAGTCATTTGTATTTTCATTGAAAGAAATTATATTTATCTCACTTTTAGCAAATGGATATATTTCTGTCTTTCTTCAACTTCTGATTCTGAAATAATAATTTTTTGGCCTAATGACCTAAATAATTAACCAGTTTTTTATTTTTAACATAACCCTAATTTGAATTATTATAATTAGTGAACAATTAAAATAATTCTAGTGGATTTTTATCTATTCTTTTTTATTCCACGTGGGTTTTCATTGTGATTTGATTGTAAAGTGAATATGATCGTTTGGGTGTACTCGTCTGATTGGTTGAACTGGTTAAAATGCAGTTAAGTATAAAAAGCACAGGATCGTTTTCCTGTGGGGTTTGGTTTTTAAAACGTTCTCTTTTCTCGACAAAAGTCTGGCAGGCAAGTCCTTTATATTTTTAATAATTTCAGCTTAATTTTTTTGGATTCTCTTTCAAGTTTTTCAATATATTTTGCTAATCAATGCATATTATCATATCATTGTTAAGTTTTTACCGAATAAATCTTATCTTATCTGTTCTTGAAATATAAATATTATATTTTAATTTTTTTTAATCTAATTGTTGGCTTCCATTTTATATGAGTGTCGATTGGTTATGCCACGTTTATCTGAGGTAAGTCAATTCAGATTTTTGGACTAATAAATAAGGTACTGCTGCTCTGGTTTTCAGAATCAATTTTTATTGTGGTAATATTGGACCATTTATTGCTCTAAATAGAGTCGGTGAAAACCAAATTTGCGTGTCCATCCCTATCAACTCTTTATTGAATCCAGGCAGAGGCCTGAATAGCCATTTTCCGTTTGACTCCATCAATTATTATCTCGACTAAAGGATGTAATTTTTCCAATAGAAATCCAGACAGGTCAAAAATTCAGTTAAAAAGTCTTAATTAAAACATCTCAAGAATTTTGACATATTCTGGAATCGATTGATTTCACCGTTAGGTTTATCTTGTAGAATCTATACTAGCTACCGTAATTTGAAAGGAAAATTTCGTCTACTTGGGGGAGAATCCAATTATTTGATTTCTCATTGTTTTACCTTATTTTGTTCATATTTTTGCCTGGTAGTGCTACTGTCAGAAAAGCAGAATTTTGCTCAATCATAACGAGCATTTTAATTTAATCTTATTATTATTTTAATTTTATTATTATCTTACTATTATTCTCAATTATTTAATTGTATTTTTTTTCTATTAAAATATTATTTTTTTTTTCAACTTGCAATAGCTGTTTATACCTGATTCTGTTGGAAGGGAGTGTCTGCAACAATAGTTTTATATTGAATTTCAATTTCAATTTCCTTTGCAAGACACGCACTTTTTGACAGAATTCAGGGATTTAATATTCCAAATATTGGTGAACCTGATACTGTCTTATTCTTTTCTGGGTACCTAGTCGACATAAAGATCACTGTTTGGAGTCTGGATTAGCTGGAGTGACGTCACCTCAGCAATCTATCCTCTTCCTGGATACAGGAAACAACACGAAGAGCTCCGGATTGGAAAAACACATGGTATCAGATTCATCGGAAAAACCAAGCTGTCAACACTAATATTTTACAGAAAGTAACATTTACTGTTACTCTATGTTACTATATAACATTGTAAACAAAATAAAATTATTTTTTGTTGGATTTTGAGTTGTTTCATTTGCACATGAAGAGGCTACACGTTATCTTAATTTTTTGAATTCCACGACCCTAGGTTATCTTGTCTTAAAGTAACAAATTTCATTTAATTTGTAACAAGGTATAGGGTCATTTGAGCCTGGGAACTTTTTCGATACCGTGGGAAAATCGGCGGATTTTGCTGGTTTTGCACTGGTTTTATGCTGTATTAGCTGGTTTTGTGCTGTTTTCACTGGTTTTGTGCAGATTTTCACTGCTTTCCACTGGTTTTATGTTGGTTGACCAGGTTTTGTCAAATCCAGCACGAAACCTGCTAAGTATGTGACTAAAGGACTATTCACATACATCAGTTCCGTATCAGTGCCGGGTCAGTTCAGTATCAGTGCTATCCCTGCTTTATCAGTGGTGACAATTCACACACGTCCGTCTGTAGCCCGTACCTTGCTTTCAGTGAAATATCAGAATTTAGAGATAGTTTTTTTACTAACAAAGAATTGGCTATTATTGCCATAGCTCTAGACGAGGAAGAGGAAGAAAATTAAGTAAAGAAACGAAAATGGGTTTATGAAGATTAAGATTAAATGAAACGGGAAAGTGAAGGATAATTTATTACTCTCTATGTAAGGAATTGGTGGACGATGAAAAAAAGAAGTTTTGAATATTTTAGAATGCTTCAAACTTGTTTTAATATCAAAAAAACTTTTGATCGAAACACAGAACGAACGCTCCAGCGTATTTCTGATTTAAATTTTTTTAAAGTTTAAAATTCGAAAGAAAGTGTAATTTGTGATAACAATGGTATACAATAGGCATCAGATGGAACAGTTGGAGCACGAAAATTGGAATATAATGTTGTTAATTTCATTAATATTGATTGACCTTGTTTTGAAGCAAGAAGAAAATAAATTTTTCGAAACATAGCTAAAAAAACAAAACCACTTAGTTTCATTGGTCCACATATACCCAAGAACAACAGAATAACATATTTTTTGTGTGAAAAGTCATACATTTCTGGATAATTCTGTAATAACTCGATTAGTTTTTTATCCATATTTAAAAATTCAAACGCAAATTCCAATCGATTTTCGTCAGTGAAATACACAAAATATCATTGCCGACTTTAATTAAAAATACGGAACTGACACTGACGCAGCACTGATGGTGAAAAACGTCACTGCGCCGGACTTGTCTAAACAGGTTCATTTGAGACTAGGCAACGATATTTTATTTTTCACTGCCATTGATACTGAACTCACACGGCACTGATACAGTACTGATGTGTGTGAATAGTCCTTAAAGCTTCCAATTGTCTAGCAGAGGCTGAAGATAGGAGGTACGACTTGAAATATACAGTAAGCTTAACGTTTAACTCTACTCAAAGTTAAGGACTAAAGCGTAACGACTAAAGGCCTGAAACAAATGGACGTTATGAGACTAGGCGTGGAGCGATAGGTAGGTATGTCCAATATTCGGAATTTAATCATTTAATTAACAGAAAACTATGCTAATACATAGGGAATAGAGAAACAAAGAGAAGTCTAATAAGAAAAACAACTTACCAAAATATTTTGGTCTTTAGGAACAAACAATTGATCACGTTGCTCTTTTTCGGCTCACAAAGAAATCCGCGCAAGACGCTTTGGTGCTAAAATAACGGACCAGCCATCCTAGATCTATGAGCGAAAACTGGACAACTCAGAAATCGGCAAAATGTGCCTGAGGAATTTTCCCGAACACTTAATCGTGGAAAGTCCTCGACCTGAATGACCTCTGCTTCTCCCTTCAATGTCCTTTAAAAAGGTTGTGTCAAAACTCCAAAGTGAAAGGTCCTGGGAAATTTTGATGGTAGTTGGTCATAGGACTATTTTAAATTGAGTTGGTACCAGTCATTGACCTTATTCGGAGCGCTGTCAATCTAATCGAATCAGACAATCAGCTGTTCTAATGTAAATATTGTGATTTGATTTATTAATAAATTAATTATCCATTTATTTTAACCTTACTAAAAGGAAATCAATACCATTATTCAACCTCTAACTCGATGATCCTGGGAAGAATGAAAAGTTTGAAGAAAAGTGTGGCCACAACTATTGGAAAGAAACCAGTGGCTTGACGAAGATATTATTATGCTATTCAGTGAGGCGAATACGCTTATTTCCTTTTATTTTGACCCAAGAAAAATCAGCCCGTAACAACGATTCCGGACTTTATACTTCACTTTCATGTCGAATGAATTTTGTGCAGAGAAACTGTTTCTAGATCTGACACCACACCATATCTACTCCTTCGGACAATTCGTCATTTCTTTGGAGCTTGAGAAGCCATATCGAACTGTCATGAGGACGAAAAGTAAATGAATACATTTACTAAAAATTTTTAATAAGAAACGGACAAGTCATATTCATAGCTGGAATTTGAGGAAATATATCTAACAATTTTCAATTGTAGTACTAATAACCCTACGCGAATATAAACAATATAGTTTAGGCATCGGATAGGTATCTTTACGCTTGCTATCAATATTCTATTTTCGATTTTAGTGTCTCGTTGAACCAGTAAAGACATTGTTAACAAAAGCCGTAAAACTTTTGATAGGTGCTTGACAACAAACTTTTATTGTTCAATAAAATTTGCATTTAGAGGCTAGAGCAGCTTTAGGACAGTGTCTTTGAGAAAACTGATTGCAAATTAAATTGAATCTATTGCTTTAAAATTAGTTTCAGGGCAATTTCACTAGGCGTGTTGTTTATGGATAATGAATTTGAATAAAACTTTAGGCTATGAATTTAATTGAATTTTGATTTATAGTAGTTTAATGTGAAAGCGGGGTAGAATGGCGAAAATGTTATCTTGAATTTAGGTTTCAATTGTTTGAATTGAACTGGCGAAACTTGATGGACAGGTCCAGGACAATGCACTGACAACAAAACGTTGTATCATTTTCAGGCAATTATTGAAGAGGCGTGGAAACAATAAACCTATTTAAACCTGACACTTAAATCATCCTGCACTTAGATTATACAGTATTGTTGAAAATCAATTAAATTCAAGTACCTACATGACAGCACTAGATAAAACCGATGAGAAAGTTGGTCGAGTTCATGGTAAAGTTGAAAAGTTATTTAACTAATATTCAGCGATCGAATGCTCATGTATGGATAGAGGTGTTGGTTAAAGGGTGTGTGCGCCAAAAAACCAACTTCATCTCAAAAAATTAATAAAAAAATTCTAAGAATAACAGTGAAAACTGCACCCGTCTATGACAATATCGAAGATACAGCACTATGAAGACACCGCGTCTCACCCTATGACGTCACGAGAGCTCAAGCGGCGCACGAGATAGTGAAGTGCATTGAATTTACATAGGTTTTTCCTGTGCCAACTGCAATAATCTAAACAAAAACTACTGACGCGTGCCGGAAAAAATCAAATTAACAATGCGGAGCGCGGCTGGACGAAGCTCTCGTGACGTCACAAATACTTTGAGGCGGTATATCTCAGCGATGATTTATCATAAAATAACGAGGTTTGAACAGTTATTCTTAGATTTTTTTACACTACAACTTTAATTTTTGGCGCCCACCCCCTTTAATAAATCCTTGATGGTAACATCATTATAAGAGATTAATTGATACAGTCTACAGCCAAAAAGAAAGCTTCAAAATTACAAATACAAAAAGGCTCCACACTCGGAAGGAAAAGGCACTTCAAAACAGCGACAGAAAATATTAAACAATAGAGTTCATACAAGGCTGAACATGAGACATGCAAGGGGACTGATGATATCAAACAGGACCCCCTTCTCATCAGAAGGGATGCAATGCAAAAACTTCAGCCCCCCTAGGCAATACAAGAGGTACTTTCCAGTGACCCATTTGAGTTACTCCTGAGCAGCTCAGGAGTGCTCCACAATTGCTTTGCGCGTTCCACTGCTTAGAGTGTCGTACAATTGAACTACTTATTTCTGTTATCCCCTGCCCCCTCGTGCACCAACCTTTTTCCTGGTGCTCCATGCTCCTGGAGTCCGAAATGGTGAGGGTTAAGACGAGAGCGTTTGGACCTGGTCTGGGATAAAGACGAGCATACTAGCAAAAAACAAAAAACACTGCAAACTCCTATACTAAACAAGGCAAAGGAGGAGTCAAAGAACAAGAGAAAAATACATGATACCGCCATGCAGAGGGAAGAAAACAAAATCTTTCAAGAAAAGAAAGTTTGCCTTCACAGAGGTTCTAGATGCGATGAAAAAACTAGTCTTCAGCCAGAAAGAGCAGATGAAGCGATTACTAAAGCTAAATGGGCAAATACTCATACTAAACCGGAGTAGTGTCAAAGAATGGCCCACTGAACATAAATACGAAAAGACGGAAAAAATGACCTTCGACGGCGAAACAGACAAACGCCATAAGGCCAAGGTGCAAAGATAGGACAGCAAGCTCAAAATATAATGAAGATGCAGAAGCAAAAGTCGCTGTAGAAAAGCTGAAAACTCTGGATGAGTTTGGGACGAAGGAATCTATAAAAGCCCATTAAACACAACGGCAAGTACCGTAAAGGTAGTGTTTATAGAATCGAAGGACCCCAAAATGTAAAGTAGCATTCAAAGCTGGTATAGGGAAAGATTCTCAGAACTTGCAGAGTCGGGAGACCGTTACGAAATCCTCGAACAGAGAAGAATGTTTCAAATCAAGACAACAGGAAGCCGTCCAAAAAATAATCAAGATAAAATGTGAACACACAAATAAGAAGATCTGGGATAGTATACATAAACTTAAAGACGAAACAAAAGATGTCAAATGGGTCGCACTACACCACCTGGAAGCCATTGCCAAGGGCGTACTCCAATTTAGGAGGATGATAGAAGCCGTTTCCCATGGCTCGGCGACCTAGGTAGTGCTATATACCACGCGAAGAGAAATGGAGGCAGCCAAAGGATAAAGAAAGGAAGAAGAAATTAAAACAGAGAGAAGAAACTATGCTCTAGTGGTTGGCCCGAGCACAAAAGAGACAATACAAAAAATAAAAGATCGGATCGGCAACACAGAGCACGGTCAGATCATAGACACAGTGCGGGAGACAAAAAATTGACATGTCCTAATCACAGTGGATAAAAATGAGAAAGTCCTCAGAACAGAGATTGGAGAAACCCTCAAAGAAGGCAAAATAAGGTCTAGCGACCACAAAAGAAGAAGCGGAGGCAGCGATCAGAAAGCTAGAGGGAGACAAAAGCGATTTTGACTATAAACTGAGTGACCTGTATATAGAATAAGATTGGGAAGATATCACCTGCGGAAAAAAAGATCAGGCTAGACAAATGCCATAGATGTCTGGAATATGGACACGAAGCAGGATCCTGCCTTGGACCGGACAGAAGCAAATTATGTTGATGCAGATGCGGCACAGGAGGACACATAGCAAAGGACTGCGGAAACCAGGTTGGATGCTCAATTTGCACAAAAGAACATCAAGCAGGCACAGGTAAATGCGACGCCGTTCGCATAGCACTGAATAGAGCAAGAAGGAGTGAAAGACAACTTACACAGAAAAAGTCACACGTAGGTGGGGAGGAGGCCCCACAAAATACCCGCTTAATATAAAATTACTACAGATCAACGTAAACAGATGCTATGAGGCTCATGACCTGCTGACAGCTACAGCCAACCAAATGAACACAGATGCAATAATAATATCGAAACACAATCAAAAATTTGTTCAACACACACACTGGGTCACAGATTCAAAAAATTATGTAGCGATTAGGTTACAAAACCGTAATACCCCAAGCCTCACTATGAGTGCAAGAGACGGTTTTGCATTGATGGAACTCAGGGACTTTACCCTTGTTGGCTGCTACTTCCCACCTAGCAAGGGACTAGAAAGCTGCTGTGGATTGTGGATAGCATGGATAAAGTGATAAACGGAACGGCGAAACACATTATAATTGCCGGTGACTTTACTGCCTGGGCTACAGAATTGGAAATGCACATAACAAACTACAGAGGCCGCTATATACTAGAATGGATGGCCACAAAGAACCTCACTTTGCAGAACAAAGGAAACGAACCAACCTTTGTAAGAGAGGGTGCTACCTCAATAGTAGACCTAAAAATGTCAAGAGGAAGAGTAGACGCCAAAATAAAAAATTGGAACGTTCTTGATCAAGAAACAGCTAGCGACTATAAGTATATCCTATTCACCATCCGTAGTCCAAAGGTAAAGGTAAATTTATCACCTTTCCCTATCAAATAGCACTGAAAGGTGATAAATTTTACCATTACCTTTGGACATCGGATTGTGAATAGTATATATATTTCGAAATTGGAAACCGAACCAAAACACCGACAGCTTTAAGAAATTAAACTCCGAGACACCTGATGTAGCCATAGGTCTGTCCATACAAAAAGTTATGCCAACCACACCAGAGCAACTTGTCCGGACTATAAGCGAAATTTGCAAAGCGTCCATGCCACAGAAAGCCAAACACAATCACAGAAAACTTGTCTACTAGTGGTCCGAGGACATTTCTAACCTGAGGAAAACTTGCCTGAAATTTTAAAAGGATTATCACAAGAAAGAACCGCAAGAAGACTACAAAGCCTACGACAGAGAAGGAAAATTACAAAAAGCACAGAAAAAAAAAACTAAAAATAGCTTTAAATGATGCCCAAAGAAACTGCTGGAAGAAACTGTGATGAAATAAATGAGAATTGCTTATAGTCCAAGAGCCGGCAATACTAACAGGTATGTGATCGTTGCAATGGTTAATTTCTACATAAAACAATAGTTCATAGTATCCTTTAAACCAAATGGATGGGTGGCCTCGATTCTCATGGCCGTAAAGTTGTTTTATAAAAAAATACTTCAAGAACCATAAGCGCAACAAATAAGGAGTACTTACCTACCTTGCGATGTAGGGGTTCTCATCATATGCGGCGAACACTTTATTAACAAAATTTCATGTTTCTTTTTTTGTCTAAAGACCTACAGCCTTCACAGAGTCCTCTTTTAACTTTGAAAGTGACTTTAAAGGCTGTCACTTTCAAAAATTTGTATTTAACAAGCAAAATAACGCGTGCGCTCGAGTTTCAATGAGGGTTGCCATCATTTCCGGCCATCAAAATCGAGGCCACCCTATATATTATTTGAGAAGACATATTAAAGAATATATCTACCAATTTTCAGCTATTGCAACGATAACATTGTTCCTTCGGAAAAAGAGGGGTAGTTTACGCTCAGCCATTAAAGGGTTGCGGCCATGAGAATCGAGGCCACCCATCCATTTAGTTTAAAGGTAACTATGAGCTATTCTTTTATGTGAAAATTATCCATTGCAACGATCACATACCCGTTAATATTGCCGGCTCTCCTACTATAAGGGGAAGGGATGGAATGGATTGCAACCAAAAGGTTGAAAGCCCGAACCGAAAACAGCCCTGACACTGGAAAGGGCATTGGAAGCGGCACAAGGCCTATTCCCAAAGAGACCAAGCAATAACTGGGATAGAATAGACATAGAAGCGACAAACACCCCAAATGTAACAAAGGACGAGATCTTAGAGGCAAGCTCTAAACTCGAGCTAAACAAAGCCCCAGGGATGGATAACATACTCCCTGATATCCTAAAGCTAATAGCAAGAAAAAACCCTGAAATCCTTCTTAAAACCATGGATAACATATTGAAGTAGTGAAATCCCCACCTCATGGAAAGCGCCATTATAGCCGCTTTCCAAACGACCCACGGAAGTTCAGACCTACATGCCTAATAAACACGAAAACCAAACTCCTAGAATATATCGTATTAAGACTTACAGAGGACCTGCAACTAACTGAATCCCTATGCGAGCGACAAGGTTCAGAAAAGGTCGATCTACGGTTATGGCCATCCAAAGAGTACTTGGCCCAATAAAAGCCGCCATAGCAAATGGATCTCACAGACATAGACTGTTGGGAGTACTAATCACTCTCGACATTAAAAACGCATTTAACTCTGCTGTTATACTGGATTCTGAAGTCAGAAAAAAAGCCTTTAAATTGACTTGCAATATCCCACAGGGTTCCGCACTTGCGATCATTCTGAGGAATATCATGTATATTGGACTGCTAAAGCTCAAACTCCCAGAAGGCACAACAGTAATCGGCTACGCAAATAGAGGATAAGCTAAAAATTGCAATACCAGACATTATGTCGTGGTTACAAGAAAACCAGCTAAAACTTGCCGAAGAAAAAATAGAAGCCACAATAGTGGTCCCGACACAACATTTAATCTCTGGGGAAAGACTATCACTCCAACCGCAGCTATTAAATATCTGGGAGTATGGATAGATAATAAGCTATCCTTCTCAACCCATCTAAAACACACTGCGGTCAAAGCAAATAATGCCATGACAGCCCTAATAAAACTACTCCCCAATAAGGCAGGCGCAAACCAGAGCAAAAGAAAACTTCTATGCTCGGTAGCCAGATCAATTATGTTATACGCAACCCCCGTTTGGGGGGAAACTATGAAACGCTGCATTAAGAATATTTTGCGCCTATCGCACAGTGTCAACCTAAGCAATACCTACTTGTTATAGCGGAGACTCCACCGATGGACCTCCTAGTCAAACAAGCCATCGACATATCAGAAGCCTGACAAGAAAGAAGCGCATAGTCCGAGCATGAATCCAGATTAACCTATGGCTGGAATGGCAAACAGATAGGATAATGGCAGCAAGGGCAGATGTACTCACAGACTGATTCCAAATATATCTACTTGGACAAACAGAACCGACGGTGAAACCTGACACAGATGCTAACGAGCCATGACTGCTTCAGAGATTACACGTACCAGATCAATAAAACACTAGATAATGAATGTGTCTACTCTGGAGGAATAGATGGTGCCGAACACACGTGCTTCACATGTAGGCAATGGAAAGAGCAAGGGCTGATATGCACTACAAGGATTGGAACAATTTCACCCACAAAACATCATTCAAAAAGAGTTAAATAAAACCGAAAACTGAAATTTAGTGACGGAAATGGTCTGCACAATTATGATGGAGAAGATTCTTAAGCACATACCAGTCTCCAACCTCAAGGCAAACAGGAAACACATGACCCAACCACATGCGCATCACAAATCACAATGGAGACTATGTAAAACTGAAACTTGGATAGAATTAGATAACTAAATGCAGATAGACACATAGCCGATTTGGAATACCGCAGCTTTCTCCGAAGTAATGCTGAAAGGCGATTCCAGAGGTTAGACATCTCTGCGAAGGATAGGGTAAGGGTTTTAGTGGGTAGACACGTCCGGAGTCCTACACTACTCGAGGCGCATCAACAACAATGCCTCGGTTGTGCATAACAGCATTCGGTCCAGCAACCAGTTCCATTACGAATGCTTGGATCAAAAAACCTTCAAACTGCAAAGAGGCAAAAAGTCTCCTTAAACTAAACAGGAGCCAACTAAGAGCTATCACAGGCGTCCTGACAGGGCACTGGGTGGTCAGATACCACCTGCACAAAATCGGACTCAGTAATGAGGCGGAATGCAGGTCCTTCAGCGAAATGGATAAACCTAACAAGCATATGTGAATGTGACGCTCTCGTCAATCATAAACTACTATACCTAGGGTATAGGTTTCTCCGACTTAAGTGGGCACCTTTCTTGAAAGTTGCACCAAGAGGGGGCTATTACAATGGGCCACATGCGCATCTACGTGCTGCCTGTAAAGGCTTCCTTTTCAAATTAATCAATCAATCATAACCTGTTTTGCTACAGCAGTCTCGCGATATTTATCTAGTATCATCAATCGTATTTTCACTTATTTTACCAACTGAAAAAATGCAAATTGAGCTCATAATCTTATCTAACCATTTAATCCTATCTTGTTTCAGTATTATCCATTTATTTAACTAGTAATACTGGTAAATTAGCTCCATGAAATTTTGCAAATACGACTCGAACTCGAACGTAGAGATTTTGCTGTAATTAACCTTGATGAATTTACAATAATATTTTTATATCCTACTGAACTATTAAAACCATATAATACCTTGGTTACGATAATCATAAACAGGGTCTTAACTCCCAAGGGAGTTAAGGATTTTCATAACTCCCAAGGGAGTTAAGGAAGGGAGTTAAGGATATCATAACTCCCAAGGGAGTTAAGGATTTCCATAACTCCCGCTTTTACCTTGAATAGCTAACACTTTGACAAAAAATAGAAATTTTGATTTATGGCTTATTCCTTTATAAAAATAGACAGAATACAGTAAATTCAGTAGGATATAAAATTATCTATGTACCACGGGAATTATCAGGAGTTAATACCCACGGGCAATTGGTGTCCCTCGGGCCGGAGGCCCTCGGGACACAAACGTTGCCCTGGGGTATTAACACCTGCATAATTCCCTTGATACATAAATAACTATTATATCCTACTGAACTATTAAAACCATATAATACCTTGGTTACGATAATCATAAACAGGGTCTTAACTCCCAAGGGAGTTAAGGATTTTCATAACTCCCAAGGGAGTTAAGGAAGGGAGTTAAGGATATCATAACTCCCAAGGGAGTTAAGGATTTCCATAACTCCCGCTTTTACCTTGAATAGGTAACACTTTGACAAAAAATAGAAATTTTGATTTATGGCTTATTCCTTTATAAAAATAGACAGAATACAGTAAATTCAGTAGGATATAAAATTATCTATGTACCACGGGAATTATCAGGAGTTAATACCCACGGGCAATTGGTGTCCCTCGGGCCGGAGGCCCTCGGGACACAAACGTTGCCCTGGGGTATTAACACCTGCATAATTCCCTTGATACATAAATAACTATTATGTTTGGTTTTTTGTAGGGAAAGTTTATAGTCAAGTGATGAGTTTTTTGAACCAACTGCTTATCTTATGAATATTTTGGATGAATAGAAAAATCATTACAATACAACATAGCTTTTTTCTTTAGATAAAACAAAAATTGAAATTCAGGTGTTTCGGGTTAAATTGTGTCATAAAAACTAAATTCAAAATTGGGGCAAAGAACTTAATCCGGATTAACGATCGGGTGTTTGAGAAACTGCCGTGATTATGTTAAGTCAAATTATGATTCTAATGCGACCTCCTTTACGTATTTCATTGGATCTCAACAACAACTAAATATTATTAACAGTGGTTCTGTGGGATGTCACATTGCCATTTGTCATACAGCTGCTACAGTTTTCTTGTTGGATTTGAATTAATACATATGATAAATAATAATCTAAATTTCTCTCTTCAACATGGAAAATTGGAAATGTCTTTTGTATGTACAACATTGGACTAAAAAACAAATACTCGGAGGCTTTCTTCGATTAAAAGATTGACCCAAAACATTAAAAGGTGCTGAATTTACTTCTGCGAATAGCTAATTTCAGGATTTATATTCTTACCACATCAGCTAGGTATATCTACGAATATGTAGAATTTTGTATTTGATTTGAGACCATAGAATTTTTCCAAAGAACATTCAATTTATACTATCAATAGTGTACCTGCTTCGCATCTATTCTGAAACGTTCCTCATGCTGCCATTCCGATAAATCACAAATCCAATGCGGATGTCTGATGGCCAAGAAGAGTGATCTGTCAAACGGAGAAGAAATATCTTTACAGATAAATGAGTTAGGATCCTCATCCTTTGGTTTGTTAGCGTTAACGTTTACTCAGTTTTTATCATTTGCTTGTTCTTTTCGAGTAGAGAACCGCAACGATTTATTATTATGATATATATTTTCAACTTAAAGATGATAAATGTTGTAGTTATGCGAATTCTAAGACCTAGTAGAACAACGAGAACTTTTTTTTTTGTTAGATGACGATGTTCTTCCGTCTTAGTGCAAGGAAGTGACGAGGAGAATAAGACGTATGTTCAATTATTTACGTTAAATTAAAAAATAAATAAAATGAAACCCTATAATTACTATCCAAAACGCTGGTAGATAATGCTTATAGACCAATAAGAATAAATCGTTTCCTTAAAAATTAGGTAAGTATAGGTAAATCGATTGAGTAAGCCCTACATATTGTTGTACTTTTTGATTGCCCCTAACTACAGTTGAATAAGCCAGAAAATTCGACTATTTTCAAGATGATTTGAATCATGAAAATTCGAGCGTGTTACAGAAAGACGAAGGACGCACATAACTATAAAAGCCCCGGTGCGCACCGCGTAAGGATAGTTCTGATTGACGTACGACAAGTGCAGTAAACTGTAAAGTCATATAGGAACTAAATAAACACGTTCGAAAAAATCGTGCCGTATAAGCTTTATTTGGAGTAGTTCGGAGTGTAAAGTAGTGTTAAATTTCGTGTGATTTTTATGTTATTGTGTTTAATAAAATTCGTTGAAGTTCGAAAAAGTAGTCTCACTTATCTGCGAACCCGTAAAAGTAACAATTGGTGTCAGAAGTGGGATAAGTGAGTGAAGAAATTTGCATTTTTCTGCGATTGACAAGAAATGTCAGAATTTTCGACTGGTTGACAGGTTGAAAAACTCAATATTCTGGTATTTTAATTATGTTTCAATAGTTGCTAAGGAATTAATGAATAACAATACGGGAAACACTTTTTCGGCCTAGGCCGGGAAAGTGATTCTCGTACTGCTGAACAATTGGAACAAAAATACAAACATTTAACAGATATTTAACCGATCGCAGAAAAAATAGTATGTAGTATAGTAGTGTCACTTTTCCACCTAAATACACAATATACTATTATGGTAAATACCAGAAAACAGACTGCCGAAATGGAAGAACAGCTAAACCAGGTTCTCGCTTTGTTGACACTTGCGGACGAGAAGAGAGCAAAAAAAAAAACAAGAACAGGACCGACTATAGAAAATCCTTCAAGAACAAGAGGACAAGCGACAACTAGAACAGGACCGACTACAGAAAATCCTTCAAGAACAAGAAGACAGGCAACTTAAAGAAAAACAGGAAGAAGAGGCGACAGCAAGAGCAAAACCGGCTCCAGAAAATTCTGCAAGAACAGGAAGACAGATAACAGAGGGATATTGACAGGATCACTGGGTTGTTCCAGAACATCCAACAAGAAGTCAAAGGCGAAATAGGAACGGATCGAGAAGGTGTCATAGGCGAAATAGAAACGGTTTGAGAAGAAGTCGAAGGCGAAATGGGGATGATCCGAGAGGAATTCGAGAAAAAAATATAGAAAACTGGAGAAGAAAATGGAGAAAATTCGCGAAGAACCCAATATCAAAGGCAGTACCAGCAAAATGGATGTATCGGTGATACGATTAGGCTCAACTCAAACCACCAACTTTTGACGGCGAAACATCATGGTCCATGTATAAACGACAGTTTGAGACCGCTGCTAGTGCAAATGGATGGGATGACCATCAAAAAGCGACATCATAATGTACTTGCATTACTAGGAAAGGCGCTTGAAATTATTCAAAATATTCCCGAGGTAAAACAAAGTGAATATGCTGCTGTTGTAGGAGCCTTAGAGCTGAGGTACGGAAACAGCTATCTCAGTCAAGTCTACCAGAGTCAACTCAAAAGCAGAGTCCAAGGTCCATCTGAGATACTGCAGGAATTTAGTAGCGACATCGAGGGAATGATGAGATTGGCGTATCCACAAGCTTCTGAAGACTTCATTGAATAGATACATGTCCAGTACTTTATTGATGGAGTAAAAGATACAGACCTGCAATAAGCACTGAGAATGAGTAGGCATAACACCTTAGCTGACGCAGTAGTCCATGCTTTGGAACATGCAGCTGCCAAAAATGCCTCTTTAAATCGAAGAAGCGAGATCAGCGAAGTGAAGATATCAGAGGATCGACCAAACTCAGACGCAGATATGTTCCTAAAACTGGAGGCGCTGTTTCAGGAATTCTGCGCGAAGTTAGACCAAGAACCAAGAGCCAGAAAACAGATCAAATGCTACAACTGCGGCCGAGAAGGACATATTAGCAGAAACTGTGGGCGACATTCCCGCTCAGCAGATCGTGAAGCGGAGGAAGAAGGGGGTTCCAGACATCATCAGGGAAACGCCACCTCGCCAGTGTAAGGGGGCGAAAGCTGGCGACCACCGATTCTCGAGCCCCCAAAGTAAGGCAGTTCTCCATGAAGAAGAATTGTGAAAGTCTCGTGGCCCAAGGCACCCTCATCGGCAAGAAATGTGATTTGAACATCGACACAGGGGCATCAAGATCAGTGGTTCGCTTCGACAAGGTTTCTAAGGACTTTGTAATGATGTTGAGAAATAAACCACTGCTAAAAATAGCTAAGGGAGATTTGATAAATGATTTTGGAGAGACCAAGGTGACATTGGGAATAGGCAGCACCGAACTCAAGGTAGAAGTGATAGTTGCTGACATAGTGGATGAATTTATATTGGGAGTGGATGTCCTAGAAACCTTCGATTTCCTATCAGTGGACTTTAAAAATAAAATGTTGAGAGTGGGCAACGAAAAAATACTCTTCTCATCACCGTCAAATAAGGACTGTCAAATTAGAATAATCGATGATGAAGATACACGAATTCAACGACCTGGATGGCAAGAAATTTCCAGTTTGAGTTCAACGGTGAAGGGATACTGGATGCAATGGGACTCGTTGTGCCTACGAGATGACTTGATCACTCGTTAATGGGAGAGTCCAGATGGAAAAAACCTAGTATATCAGAACGTTGTGCCACGGACCATGCTGGACAGAGTGCTTCAAGAACTGCACAGTAGTACAGTGGCAGACACTTTGGAGTCAATAGGACCTTGGCTCGAATAAGAGATAGATACTATTGGATCAACGGTCGTAGGGATGTTGAAGAGTGGTGCAAGAGATGCGATCTCTGTGCTTCTAAGAAAGGACCCAAGACGCGACCCCGTACAGTAATGAAGCAGTACTTGTCCGGTTCCCCTTGGGAGAGAATTGCCGTGGATATTGCAGGTCCTTCTCCTACGACGGAGTCAGGGAATAAGTACCTCATGGTTGCTATGGGCTATTTTTCAAAGTGGCCAGAAGTAGTTCCCATACCCAATCAGGAAGCA
Organism: Ceutorhynchus assimilis; assembly: GCA_917834065.1. NCBI lineage: Eukaryota > Metazoa > Arthropoda > Insecta > Coleoptera > Curculionidae > Ceutorhynchus > Ceutorhynchus assimilis. The sequence goes on from OU892284.1 coordinate 24,070,966, forward strand.
GTTACTGTTGCGGAATCATTGCTGGAAAACGTCATATCCAGACATGGGGTACCGATGGAACTTCATACCGAATTTTGAGTCTGAGGAGTGGAAACAACCGATGAGGTTACTGGGAGTAAGAAAAACAAGGACGACTGCACTTCACCCATAGTCGGACGGAATGGTCGAGAGGCACAATTGGACCATCAATCAATACCTCTCGATGTTTGTAGATGATCACCAGCGAGATTGGGATAAACTAGTGCCTCTTTTCCTTCTGGCTGATAGAAGCTCTCCACCGGCTATATACCATCTATGCTGATAACTGGAAGAGAAATAAAGGATCCAATAGATTTAATGTTTGGCAGGCCTCCATTCGATGAAGACGAGGCTGTACTTCCAGTTTACGTGGCTGATCTCCAGGACAGATTTAGAGTGGTACACGATTTTGCCAGAAATAAGCTACGTCTGACCAGTGACAGAATGAAGATGAGGAAGATGAGACCCGACCAACGGCAGTCACTGAACACCTTTAATGAAGGCGATGCTGTCTGGCTGTATCAGCCACAGCAAAGAAAGGGACTTAGTCCGAAATTGCAACGACCATGGGAAGGACCATACAAGGTCATTCATCATTAAATCAACGACTTGGTATACAGAATACAACTTACACCCAAAGCCAAGCCCAACGTCGTTTACATGGAGAGGCTGGCTTCATAAGAGGGCAAGAGCGCACCGACTTGGATGCGATTGAGATAAACTGTTCGGGGCGAACAGCTTTGAGGAAGGGGGTAGTGTCATAAACCCGCCACTGGTACTTTTTGATTGCCCCCTGTAACTACAGTTAAAGAAGCCAGAAAATTCGACTATTTTCAGGATGAACTGAATCACGAAAATTCGAGCGTGTTAGAGAAGGACGCACATAACTATAAAAGCCCCGGTGCGCACCGCGTAAGGATCAATTCTGATTGACGTAGGACAAGTGCAGTAAAATGTAAAGTCAGGAACTAAATAACCACGTTCGAAAAAATCGTGCCGTATAAGCTTTAGTTGAAGTAGTTCGGAGTGTAAAGTAGGTAGTGTTAAATTTCGTGTGATTTTTATGTTAATGTGTTTTATAAAATTCGTTAAAGTTCGAAAAAGTAGTCTCACTTATCTGCGAATAGTGATGTGAACAAGGGAACGTTCTGATTGTACTTTCGAGAACATTCGCGAACGTTCGCGCACGAAAAAAAGGTTCGTGCTGAATATTACTTTCGGAGCACATTGAGCACGATAGAGAATATTCAGCATGTTCTCAAGCACGATCCTAACCAATAAAATCACATGACGCCATAGAGTAGAGATATATTTATTGAAACCGTTGAAGGCAGAGATGTAGGTATCGAATATTGAGCCCGAGAACCAGGAAGCAATTAGCAGCAATAGTTATTTTTTTTTGTAAGCAAAGGTAGCGTTGTACTGGAATATACTCAAACTAAAATCACTACATATGCGATTAATTATAGGTCTGTTTCTGCATCATTCACAAAACATTCAGAGCGAATTTCATTGGTTGAAAACAGTCAGAAAACTACTTTTAACAATGAAATTCACTCTGAGTAGTTTGTGATTTCTACAGAAACAGACCTTATGTATTTGTGTATTTGTATATTATATTTTCCTAAGAAGTTTGAGAATTTTCAGGATATTTATGAAGAATTTTCAGAATATTCAGAACTTTCACGAGAAATTTGGGAATTTCGGGAAATTTGAGAAAAATCAGAATTTATTTAGAAAAATGTTTTGTTTTATCCAGCTTTTGATAAAAAGCATAAATTCTCGGGTCCTGCTCGTTTTTGCTCGTTTATTCTCGTTTATTCTCGATGCTGCTCGGAGAATGTTCTCCTAAAATACTTGCTCGAGCATTTTACATCACTATCTGCGAACCCGTAAAAGTAGCAATACTCTCCGTAACTGAGAGACAAAATGCTCTATCGTTTCAGAAAATTATCCTCAGAATATTTATATATAGAGGGGAAACTTTAGAAACACCCCCTTAGGGTTTTTTGATTTTGCATGGCATTCCACCATATTAAGATGTAATGGTTATGAACAGGGTGGGAATACACAACCTAAATAAATAAATGTTCAAATTATTCTTTCGTATCGTTTACGGTTTTTGTTAAATCAATATTCTGTATACTTCAAACAAAAAAATCGACTCGCACCATTCAGATCTAGGGCTATTAGTCAATGTAATAGCTCCGAGTCGTATTTAAGAGCAATTGAGATAAGCCTAGATAACTCGAAAATAATGAACGCCACGAAACGATTAATTTTGCGAAAAACTGTTACTAATGCAATGGAAAATGAATACGTACTATAAGCAATACACTTATTTTTTTAAAGCAAGTCATTCGTATTTGATTTTTCAAGTTTTCAATTTTTTTAATCACATTTCAACTTATTATAATTGGAAACTTACAAGAATCGATTTTCGTTTTAGATTGTTTTTAAATGTAACGGTCAGACATTAAAAAACTTAATTTGTCCAGCCTTATAGCACTTTAAATAATTATTTATTGGGTCTTTAAGTACAGGCATAAACGACTTTTCTTATTACCTCTACGTTTTCTTCTGGTACAATAGCTCTATTTAAATACGCCGAGGCAATTTTCAATAAAAATCGATGCCAGTTTTTATGTAACAAATGTCGACACGTGAAACAATGTGGAAGTAATCAATTTGCTTTCGCTTGCTGCCGGGGCAAAAGTCTCTTAATTAGTATACATTATTCAGATCCACGATTGACAATTCGATAGGGCACTTGGAAAACTTGTAAACCACATAAACGGTACGTGTTGGTTGACCACATGTTATATGTTGAAAAGGGTTCAAAGAATCTTTAACGATGTTCTAGCAAATATTTGAATGCGATAAATCGCACCCATCACTTTTTTGATTTATGTGTTTGTGTAACGGAATTGATTGGTCATTGGGTTTTTAGACGAAAAAAAGGGAATCAGTTAAGGAAAGCATTAAGTTTGATGGAGCAGTTCTAGAGCACATGAAAACAATAACGCTGCAAAGTTGAAAATCACAAAATAGTCTCCTATAGAGATCACACACATTTTACGCTACAGGTGGTACTGGGCATAATAAAATCGAATTGGTTATCTTGTGGTTTTTATCGTCCACCTTATTATTCCAATTAAATGAAATCTGATGAAAAAGGTAGGCATGGGACAGGGCAACTTTTGCAGGTAATCTATTCGCTTCTAAGCAAACACGGCAAATATAGATAAAAAAAATCTTAAAATCGAAATGGGAAAATTTCTTATTTCTAAGGCCTATTATGACATTGCAGAATTTTATAGAGGAAAGAAAAAAAAAACATATTTACACGTAGCAGGAGATCAACAATTAATTGAATCCAAAACCTAGGTGAGCTAGATGCAAACAGCGAGAACCATGAAGAATTATGACGATGAGAAAATTTTTATTCATCAATGAACAGGAATTTAATGCACTGATGATATCGAGAACATGAACAAATCCAAGGCTTTGTGGCATAAAGATCTCTTTAGCAAACTTCTATCGTATGGTCTGCCGAACGAATTCCGCCATTGGCTGGGAAGCTTTTTGGAAAGCAGGTCAGTGCATGTTGTGGTCGATGGTATGTCTTCTGATACACTGCCTATAAATGCCGGCGTTCCCCAAGGCTCAACTCTGTCCCCAATCTCCAACACTGTTTCTCAGTTTTATAAATGATTTGTTGAATGTGACAAGAAACCCTATACAGCTTTGCGGACAATAGAACCTTGATGGCATCTTTCTCTTCTGACAAACCGCAAACCGCTTACTGCAGCAACTCGTCTGAGAACAGATTCACGTTAACTGGGGCCTTAGTCAAATTCAATGTTTCCAAAACTCAAGCACCAGTGTTGTATTTGAAATAGCTTTGGTATGAATCCATTTTATTAATGTAACTACATGACAAATATATTGACAAAGAACTTCGAACTGATAATCTAACAAAGTAAACAGCAACTTGTATATTGGTCCATATACAACAGTCATCCTAACTATATTTAAAGCTATAATTCGAATCGTTTAACTGATTCGATGCGATCTTCGGTATATTATAGTTGCATGTTCACTTTGGCCATCTTTTCTTATTCCTTCACATATTTTCTCCCGGACTATAAGGAATAAACCTAAAAAACCTAATATGTTTGGAATCAGCCATGAAAGGCTGATGCAATGGGTAAATAATATACAACGTATTCCATTTAAAAAGGTTCAACTTTGCTTTGCCACGCTTTTGTGATACACCCTGTATACTTGTAGCTAACTCCATTGAAAACTTTCTGATATTATCTACAACTTTCATACTTGACTTTTTGGGTATCTCTTCAAACAGGTGAGATAGGTGTGGGTGCAAAATATACACAATTACCCGGTACCAAATTCCACTTTTCTCGAGTTATCTATATAGTTACGAGCCCGTACTTTATCTCCAACCTGAAATTATCGTGAAGGATGAAAAACTTTTCTACTATCTTGAATATCGATTATCTCAGTGGGTCGAATCAAATTAGTTTTAGTACGAATGTCCAAATTCATTAACATCATACAAGGTTGAGCACCAGTACTATTATTAGATGTTTTTCTATGATGGAGTAAAAAATTTGCTAGCTTGCAATTTATATCCCCAGAATCTTTTGACATTTTTTTCAATGCATTTTTAACCGTCTGGACATATCTTTCTGCCTGTCCATTAGTTACTGGGTGATATGGAGCGGAGAACCGATGCTTAATGGCATTTAATTTTAAAAATATCCTAAATTCATAGGATGTGGACGTCGGTCCATTATCACTTGCCATTACAAATCTAGCAAAAATATCCCTCAAAACACGTATTGTCTTTGTAGCAGTAATTTGATTCATTATCATTCTTTCTAACCCATTTTTAATATGAATCCACTAGTATTTAAAAAAAAATCTATGATGTGATCTTTGCCAAGGACTTCTGCTGTTCTCCCAACAATGTATTGTCTTTTTGAGTTGATTTTGTGATTACTAACAGGTGAAACAAGATTTAGCAATATTAACCCGCCAAACGTATGATCTTGCCAGATTATTCATTCAGACTATTCTTAAATGACCTTCGTGTAATTCTTCTAAAATTCTGTTCAGTAAACTTTTTGATTGATGATTATTTTTCATGATAACTCCATCAGCTAAAGAAAATTCGACATCTTTTCCCATAACACCCTCTTTCTTTTGCAATTTCTGTTTGTGTGACAGGTAATTTTAAAATTTGTTATAACTGGTAAGCATTCACATTGTCATAATTGGATCCTATAGGATTTTTACACTATAATTAGGATGACGTCACATTTAGTAAATTTCTGCTGCCAACCTAACAAAACTAAAAGTACTTTTTAACGCATTTAAAGTAGGGGAATTTCACATGTTTTTGGTTGGCAAAGGCGCGCGACGTTGCATGACTTGTATTAGTCGGGGCGATTTATCAAAAAAATGGGCAGAATCTTGCAAATTGTGATAAAAGCATGAAATTTCGTACAGATGATTTTTTCACAATTATAAGCGATTTGACCCGCATGACCCCCTTGTCGGACCCATAGGAGCAAGATGGCGACCATTTGCAAAATGGCGGCTATCGAGAGGTTAAAATTGGTAATTAGGCTCTCCAAACCACGTGATTTTTCAATATGGCGACCGTGGAAAATTTGACGTTTGTTTGTTTATCTTGAGTTTATTTGGAATATTTTCAAGCTAATTACAGTTTACTTTGTTATAATATACTTTTTGACATGCAGAGTAAATATTTAAAGACTTGAATGCAGGAAAATCGGGATCTGAAAAAAATTTCCAGATGACATTTTGATCCACAGTTCACATTAATGAGCAAATGAAGGCCTACAAAAGCTTAGATTCTCACGAATATTTCGAAAATGGCTTTATTTCAGATGCAGGAACAGTGGTAGTGAAAAATGTTCACGTTTTAATTGAAAAATTTTAAAACAAAGGGCAATGAAAAAAGCCTGACATCATCCTTGTTACCTTGTTGAAACTACTTCCACAATCAACTTCAAGACCCGTTTGTGGCATTTTTAATTGGAAGAAACACTAATGAAGTCAATAAAATAAAAAAATAAACAGAGTTCATTCACAAAACAACCACAAAATGCACTTTAAAAACCTTTAAATTACATACTCTCATACAGAGTGTCCGGAAAGTCAACGATAATACTGAAAGGGCTGATGGAACAACTCATTAGCATCCAGAAAAACATAATATGACCTTAGTAAAAAATCGATGGTTTTCGAGATAATGTCACTTTAATAAAATTCGTTTAAATGGTCCTGTTGGATTAGATTTTCGAGTGTCACATTAAAATTTTCATTATTTTCAGATTCTCTATTCAGTTTTGCAATGGTGAGTAAACATTTCATTTGTCATAGAACAACATTAAAAGTCAAAGTTGAAAACATTTACTAAAAAATCTTTTTAAAATGAAGTATCAGAAGTATTCACTTTAAAAAGACATTTTTGAAATTGAAAAATTGAAAAAAAATGATATTAAAACCTAAAAAAATGTCAAGATTTATTAAAATGAATTCATATGGTTTGAAATGACAATTAATGACAATGACAATCATTAATTAGGTAGTTATTTGTCTAGGAAGCGTTATGTCAAAAATTTGACATCTGGTTTTAGTTAGTTGCAAATTTTTCTGATACTTGTACAGGGTGCTGCAATTTGGAGTGTTTCAACCGGAAAAACATACTTCCAGACCAGATAGAGGAAGAAAAGAATTTTATATGTGTAAGGAAAATGAGGAAGGTCTCTTTCTATTGTTCCTTATGACTAAAACAGATATAATTTTTTTTCTCGAAAACTGTTAGAGATAAACCTATCGAACTTTATATCATTGAAATCAGCAAAAACAGAGCTATCCAATGAGCTATTAATATATAGGGTGTTACATTTGAAAATATCGGACTTTGGTCTATATCTCGAAATCGGAGCGATATAGAAAAAAATTTAGTCCGCCACTGGATTGTGCTCAAAAAAGTGTCTCCATAATGTTTTTACAGAAATAAAAAAAATTGATAAATAAAAAACTTATAGCTATTTTTCATAATTGGGGAAAATCGGAAATCGCCCTGTATCAATGGTACCATTGAAGATATCGCGATACGGTTTTTGACAATCGACGTTTCTCGAAAATCGATCCCATGACGTTTTAGTCAATTTTCCTCCATCTGGTCCTTGAAGCTTAAAGTTTTAGCCGTAAAAAATTAAAATCGAAATCCTGGTCCTGGTACTTATTTTTGCAAACGCATGCAACTACATGTTGGAGTGTATCTTATATGAGATCTATTTTCAGCAGGATGATGCCCCACCTCGTTATTTATTATTCTTAAATATCAAGAGAATCACTAGATATGATATTTGTGGAAAGATTGATATTAGGAAGAGTTGGTTCTATAGAATGGGCACCTTACTCTCCTGAATTGAAAGTTCCAGACTTTTTTCTCTGGGGTTATATCAAGGAGAGTATAATCTTTTGCCAAATAGCCTGAAAGATCTTAAGCGGAACATTCGTAATGTCATTGAAACGATTCCTCAGGAAATGTTACATAATCCCTTCAACCATTTACTGATCCGACTCAAATGCGTGGAGCAAAATGGCCAACATATACATATCTTTTTACAGTTTGACAGGCTGAAACTTTAGGTTTCAAGGACGATGTTTATTGATACATGGATATTTTGAAAATGACTCGTTTTTTTGACATTGTAATATACAGGGTGTTCCATTGAAAATAGTGGAGAATTTCGATGTTGAAAAACTACATTTTCTTTACTGGCCCGGTATAAGTATCAAAAAAATGAGCAACTAACCAAAAAAAAAAACTTTAGGCCAAAAGAAGTCGAATGGCGCAAACCGCAGGTGGCTAGCATACTTGGTTCAAAAGTTATGAGCATTTGAAATGGGTCACTCTCGGCTGGGATTATTATTCAAATTTCAATCACTTAATTATATCTATGGTGGGTGAGCTAAAGAGTACAAGTCAAAATTTTGCGAAAATGAGTTTAAGTCATTTTGGTATATATTTTCGGTTCCTACATCGACTGGTCCAAACAGTATGAGTCAATTTATTTGAAATACTTTAATTTTAATTTCAATCCACATAGTTTAACTTAAAAGGAATTTTATTCTGTTGGGCATATCAGTATAAGTTGAATTGTACTATTTAGATTATACACTATAATAAAATTTAAATAGTACAAGTAGACTTATACTATTCCTATCCTGATTTTGTCGGTCGACTTATACTCTTAGTACCATTTGGTGAGCAAAGAGGTTATGTTATCAGCAAAAAAAAGTGTTTTGTGAAAAAGAGTTGGCCTTCTTTTCCAGTTTTTGCAAATATCAAATTTTGGGTTGAGCAAAACTAGTATAAGTCATTTCTTAGGTCAGGTCAAAATATTATAAGTCATATTATCTTATTTCATAATAATATATGTCATCTATAGGTCTGGTCAAAAGAGTATAAGTCCATTTTTTTTTTGTAATAAAAAAAAACAGAACAAAAAAAAAATAAACAAATAGATTATCTCTAATAAAAAAACACCTTTGTAAAGTTAAAAATTCGATTCGTCCGAAACAGCCACAAAAAATCCGATTATTTTAAAGTCTAATATTTCGAAAGCATTTTTCTTGATTTGTCTAATTTTGACTTGTACTCTTTAGCCCACTCACCATAGATATATTTTCTTACATTTTCCGATCAAAAATTATTCGAAAACGACCCCAATTTTGCTGAAATCGATTCACAATTATGCACTTTTTAAATTCATTGACATGTGTAGGTAAATATGCTTCTTGAATATCTAACGTTATAAATACTTTACCACACAACATTATCTTTGCAAAAATATCTTCTAAATTAAGCATTGGGTATTTGACATCTTTAGGTACTTTATTAATGGTAATTTTGAAATTTGCACATAATCTTATTGATCCATCCTTTTTAACTATTGGAACAATGGGTCTTTCCCACTTAACTGAATTTAAGTATTTCATTCGTATGGTACGGAAGCTTATCCGATAAAATACTTAAAGGGCTATGTGGTCGATTTTTGAAAAAAATATTGAGGAAGATATTGAAGGGAAAAGATGAGATACAATTTACAAAGAGGGAGATGATCAAGAACCTTCTGCCTATCGCCCTATTTCTCTACTGACCACCCTTTTAAAAATAATAGAGAAAATCGTGAAAAAAAGGCTTGTTAACTATTTAAATGAAACAACATTCTGTCATCAAATCAGTTCGGATTTCAGGAAAGCAAGGGCACAAACGAAGCAGTATTTTATCTTATCTCTACTCGGAAAGCTTTTCTCCAGCTTAAATGATGGCGAGAGGGCTGCAGCAGTGTTTTGTGACTTCTCAAAGGCATTTGATTGCGTAAGTCACGAAATACTGCTGCGAAAGTTGAGTCATTATGGCGTCCGGGGGAAGGGGCTGAACTGGTTTAAATCATATCTATCGGGAAGAAGGCAATTTGTAAGAATACCTAACAAAGACGACTCCAAAATCCTGAATGTAACTCGAGGAGTACCATAGGGTTCAGTGCTCGGTCCAGTACTCTTTCTACTGTACATAATCGACCTCGCTTCGCTGTCAATATTGGGAGTTTTTTTGATGTTTGCAGATGATACGACCATTTTCTGGGGACATAAGGATTAGCAGGTTCTTTCAACCATTATAGAGCATGATTTGGCATTAATAAAGGACTGGTGCGACACAAACCTTCTAGTCTTTAATATCCCAAAAACTAATATTTTAATGAATTGGAGTAAAACACACAGTTTATCTTCACTCTTTATTTTATAAAAATATAATCAGTTGGAAGGGGGGGGGGGGGGGGGGGGTTGAACATGTTTCGGATCTATCATAGATCGATCATTAGCATAAGTTCTACAAGTTACAAAATATGGGAGTTAGGGGGGGCCTGGGGTGTATACCCTAAAATCGGAAATTAGTTGCGATTATGTTTTGGCATGGTTCTCCTAGACAAAAATATTGTTAGCGCTAGTCTGAGGTTAGCGCTCATTATAATGATAGGTAATAGATTTCTTGGTAGTAGATCCATGACAACAACTGGTACCTACGCCTTCTCTGAAAGAATAAATTGCAGTGGATTATTACTTTATGTTTTCGCCGAGTTGACCGTCGCCGCGTTTACCATCGCCGAGTTGACCATGGCCGACTTGGCATCGCCGAGTTGACTGTCGCCGACTTTGCATCGCCGAGTTGACCTGCTCCGGAAAGCCGAAAGCCAACATTGTACCTACTGTTCAGTGTAGAACTGTAGAATAACCCCAGAACACAAAGTACATAAGACTCATAAGAGCAATAGGAGTTATAGTAGATGAAGCAAATAATAGCATTCTGAGCTAGGAATATAAAAATTGTGTTGAGAGATAGAACTTCATTGGGCCCCAAAAACGAAAATCTCACCCGTATGTAGGTATCTGTAGGTCATACACAATGAATATAATTAAATTTTATATCCTCGTTATACCTAAAGTTTGTTTTTTTTTAAAGATAATTCCCCAAGTCAAAAATCTAGTAACTATGTTGGCAACACAAGCCTTTTCTACATAAAAAAATTGAAATCATTGACAATTTTACATTGTATTGCCAACAGAATGTCATTTTGACTTTTATCTTAAAAAAAAACAGATTTTTCCTACGACTGCCTCTGAAAATGGAGTTTTTCGCACGCTAGGCAACCTCTGAAATTAGAGTTTTTCACACGCATTCTAGCGTGCGAAAAAGTTTTTCACACGCTTCAAGTTTTCTAACAAATGAAAATTACATATTTGGTTGTTTTGTTTTGCAGTTGTAGGAAAAGCATTGTAAAAAACTCGTTTGAAAACCTTTTTTCACACTTGCTCGACTTGTGGAACTCGCCGTGCGAAAATAGCTATTTATACAATAAGTTACGAAATGAGCGTCTTTTAGGCACGCGACGTGAAAATTGTCCAACGAGGCAAAGCCGAGTTGGACAACACGTCGAGCGACTAAAAGACATCGTTTCGTAACGTATTGTATACAAGATTTTTTCTACTGGCATTTTATAATAAAAAAACACAATTTTATTTCATGTGAATAAGTCGATTACGCCCAAAATCTTTGTTACCTGCTTTTACTTCACACCTGACACTTTTCATGCGATTTTTTTTTTTCAAGATTCGACATCAATAATTAAAATCCTAGAAAGTAGGTAACAACACAAATGTTTTGAGTAACCCCAACGTTCAATTCAGTAATTCCATTTTCAATATTCATAATAAATACAAAACAAAATTCAAATATGTGTTTAGTGTGTTTTTTATTTCTGAATAATGAATGACACTTTTAGGCACTAGTGCTTAAAAATTACTTTTACGCACTCAAAAGTCACTTTTACGCATTCAAAAGTCACCTTTACGCACTGAGTGCTTAAATGTAACTTTCACGCACTCAGTGCTTAAAAGAATGTCGTTTAAAAACTAAAATGGCAATCGAAAAATTGCTATTATGAAACGTCAGTAGAAAAAAGTCGTTTTCAAAACTTGTTGTTTAAATAACTATTATATGTTGTTATTTTTTTGTTTATAGTTACATGATTTTTTTTTTTAATGCATCAGAGTTCAAATTCTAATATGAAGTGCCTACTTAATTAGTCCACCGTCCACCCAACTTATCCAAACCAAACAAGGTAGGTAAATTTAAAATTGGTACATTTTGTGTTAGGCTCGAATAAAAACCGAAATTCAGGTTAATGGGTTTTTCGAAATAGCACAATTTTAGTTAATTAAATCCCAGCTATATATTTTCATATACATCAGTGGCGGCTGGCAGTTTCGGCAATTTCGCTCATGACATTTTTGATAAAATCACTCGCCTGACGGCTCGTGATTTTGTCAAAAATGTCATTCGCGAAATTGCCAAGCAACAAACTTTCATACCTTACGAAAATTTTGCCGACAAAATTTTTTCTCTTGTGATATTATGACAATAATTTAAGCGACTGACTAGACTAAACTCGCTGGACTATCCGTCCGAGACCATCTCACAACGGCCCCGCTGCAACACGGCAATTACGTTGGAGAAGGTCACGCCGCGCTCCCAGTAACCAGCTGTTTTTATACGTATAAACGGGGCCACCTGATCGAACGGCCCGGATTAGTCCTCGGGATCATTTTCCAGAATCCGGATCAGTCTGAACAAGTCTGGATAAAGTCTGGATTAATCTGGATTAAGTCTGGAAAACTCTGGAAAGCTCTGGATAAGTCTGGATAATATCTGGAAATCTCTGGAAACGTCTGGAGAAGGCCTGGAAATTTCTTGGAAGGGTCGGAAAAATTCTGGAAAAGGTCCCAAAAAACCTAGGGATCATTTTCCAGAATCCGGATGAGTCTGTACAAGTGTGGATAAATCTGGATGAAATCTGGAAATCTCTGGAAAGCTCTGACTAAGTCTGGATAATGTCTGGAAAAGTCTGGAAATCTCTGGGGCTGACACGCTTTTATAATACATCGAACTAAAAAGTGAAAAATAAATATATTTAGTTTAAAAAAACTAAAAAACACGCTTTTATAGTAAATTGAACTAAAAAGTGAAAAATAATTTTTAATATAAACAGAAAATATTAATGAACAAAAAGTATTAGAATTATTGTCAAAAAAGCGTGGGGTGTTCAATGTATGAGAAATGTGGAACAAAGCACCCCACGCTTTTTACTCAATAATTATAATATTTTTTGTTCATTAATTTTTTCTGTTTATATTAAAAATTATTTTTCACTTTTTAGTTCAATTTACTATAAAAGCGTGTTTTTTAGTTTTTTTAAACTATATTTAATTTTTTGCGTTCTTTCTCAAGTTTTTTGGAGGGGGGACGCCACTGTGTATGTTAGTATGTGTGTAATGCATGCAGTTCGATGAAGGTTTCATTTCTACTGGGTACTTTTTTTTTCATATGTTTGATGCCTATTTGATTTGTATCGTGCCTTATAAGTGCTGCATGCAAGTAAAACGCCGAACACCAAAGGAATTTAATTTTTTTTACTGTCTCATTTGATTTGACTATCGATAGACAGTCAACGTTGACTCCAGGAATATCTTATTGGTTAGATTTTTTAGCGGCGTCCCTGGCGCCATAGGGCGGCATATTTCTTCGAAGCGCCTGCCGCAAGAAATCAGTTTCGTCTGGAAAGACAGTGCAGTAGATATTTTTTATAAATTTGATTCCCATTTGATTTGTATGGTGCCTTATGTCTTATTTTATATAAAACTGTTTTATTAAATTTCTCGTACTCCGCCCGTGCTTCATTTATTATTTTGTAGAAATGGTAAATGCCCACGTTTGAATTGAGAATAAGTGAAAAAACTTTCTGAGGCGTGTTTTTTTTTAAAACTTTTAGATCAAAATTTGGGTTAGTTTGGGTCAGTCCAAAAAAATTTGCGCGCCTCTGGGGCTTCCCCCCTGAGTGTGTGCACCGCCAACTTTTCCTCTCACCAGCCGCCACTGATATACATATGTATAATACCACAAGAGAATATTATATTGTTGTATTATATTTACTTTTTTGTGCTGCAGCAGTAGGTTTGCGAGCCGAACGTAGTGAAGCTTGCAATACTGCTGAAGCACAAAAAAGTGCTTCTACTCCGTATGCAACACGCCTGACCTCAATAATTATTATTGAGTAAAAAGCGTGGGGTGCTTTGTTCCACATTTCTCATACATTGAACACCCCACGCTTTTTTGACAATAATTCTAATATTTTTTGTTTATTAATATTTTCTGTTTATATTAAAAATTATTTCTCACTTTTTAGTTCAATTTACTATAAAAGCGTGTTTTTTAGTTTTTTTAAACTATATTTATTTTTCACTTTTTAGTTCGATGTATTATAAATGCGTGTCAGCCCCAGAGATTTCCAGACTTTTCCAGACATTATCCAGACTTATTCAGAGCTTTCCAGAGTTTTCCAGATTTCATCCAGATTTATACAGACTTGTACAGACTGATCCGGATTCTGGAAAATGATCCCCAGGTCTTTTGGGACCTTTTCCAGAATTTTTCCGACCCTTCCAATACATTTCCAGGCCTTTTCCAGACGTTTCCAGAGATTTCCAGAGATTATCCAGACTTATCCAGAGCTTTCCAGAGTTTTCCAGACTTCATCCAGATTAATCCAGACTTTAACACCAAGAGAATAATTTTGCCTACATAATTTTTTCTTGAGTGGTATTCGGCTGGACTATTTCACGAGAGAAACAAGCCAAATTTTCATTCAGAAAATTTATTCTTATTCTAGTTTTTTACTCTTACCACACAAAATTTTGTCATATATATAATATCACAAGAGAAAACATTTTGTCGGTAAAATTTTCGAAAGGTATGAAAGTTTGTTGCTTGGCAATTTCGCGAATGACATTTCACGAGCCGTCAGGCGAGTGATTTTATCAAAAATATCATGAGCGAAATTGCCAAGCAACATACTTGAATAAAACCTTGAGAAAAATTTTGCCTGCACAATTTTTTCTCAAGTGGTCTTCGTCATGACTATTTCACGTAACATTTCCAAAATAAATAGAATGCAAAAATATGAATAAAAACTTGAAATTAAAAATATCAGTTTGACAATGTCAAAAAATGGTCGCTGAAATAGCATGTTGTTGGTATTGTCCAGGTAGCAATATTGTCAGCTGAATACCGAATTTATTGCCGGTGTAATACACTCTAGTGAAATAGTCGCTAAAAAACCATCATGTTGGTTTTGTCCAGGTAGGAACAGGTAGGAGTTTTGTCAGTAGGAAACCGGCCGTTCCTATAACATTCTGCCAGTGTAAAACACTCTAGTGAAATAGTCAATGCTATTTTCAGTAGTAATAGCCCAAGGACATTGACAAATGTCCGAAAAAAATTTATAACAGATTTCGAAAGCTTGTTGCTTGAAAACAGAAGAAGAAAAACAGCAATTTTCTATAAGCAATAAGCTTGACAAAGTTGTTTTTGAGTATTTATCAATGTTAGAGGGTTATTCGGATAGAATTTTTTTTGACAGTTCTAACGTAAAGTTAAATCTTGTTATCTATTGTCATATGACACAAATCACCTAATCATGTCAAAATTATACTGAAAACAGCCCTAGGGTTGTTTTCACTCTATGACAATCGGGTCTATGATGTATCCTCTCCTGTTATTTTAACAGCTATGTTATAGCTCAACATCTATACTTCTCTCCATTTTGACGTATAGCATAAACAGTGATAGACAACTTAACGTTGCTGTTAAAATAACAGAAAATGATACATCATAGGCCTAATTGTCTCGGACATTGCTGTCAAAAAATTTACTATCCGAATAACCCTGTCCGTCATTCATGATAGAAAGTTCTCGTGCGTCAGACGCTACGCTAATACGGTACCGCTAACAATACGATATTTCACAAGGTATTTTATAGTTCTCGGGCACGAAGACACATTTATCCTCTAATCCCTTATTTGTTTACATTTTAACAGCTGAGTTGAGTGATCTAACCCCACTTTTTTTTTGCTTGTTTTCCAACTTTTATTTATTCTGAAGATTCCTGAGCTTGATTAATTTTCCCTCGGTGTTTTTTATGGAGGAATTATTAGAAATGGCTGTTTTTGCAGACATAAATGGAGCGTAAACTAGTTTTGACATATAGTGTAGGTGCCCAGCGACATAAAGTTGCATTTATGAATACTCTCAGGGAAAGTTGTGTGTGGCTAAATTGCGCCTAGTCTACCACTTTTTCCTTCATAAAAACTTTCGTAGTGGGGGCTTTTCTTTTCTAGTTTTTCCGAAAGCCGACCATTTCGCATGGTGCAAAAAATTTATGAATATCGTTTTTATTTTTGGTGAAATCGCGAGATAAATTCATGAAAAACGTGAAAAAAAATGTGTCCGACAAAAATGTTGGACCGTTAAGGGTGTCTACCAACTTAAACATATCCAATTGACGAGTTAAAAAAAATTTTTGGATAACGAGCTGATTTTTTCAGGATGACTTAATAAAGATATGTAGAATATAAATATCCAAGTGTCCGACATAGTAGATTTTCCGATTTTCCAGTCCGACGCGAGAAAATTATCGGTTTCACGAAGCCAAAAAATTAATGAATAACTGTCGGACAAAAAAAAAAAAAAAAAACATGTATTTAAGAGAAGTAGTCGACATGTAATATAAGTGTCCGACAAATATATCGCGACCAATTTGCTGTCCAAAAAATAACATCAATTATAAACCTACCATATAGGACTATAAGTCACCCCCTTGAGTATATACCCAACAACATATAAATAAGTATATATAGTTATTAGTTAGGCATTCTACTTATCAATAATTATTCCATTTTCATTTTAATTTTGTTAACCAGTTGTGAAGATAAATTAAAAATTATGTTTTGGCGGTTCTGAAATGTAATTTTTGTCAGATTTAAATACCTACTTCACTAAATTCTGTTAAGACTGACGACCGACGCGATTTTTAATATATCGGTACATCGACTAATACACACTCTTGTATACCTACACATAATGCAGAAATATGTAAAATCGTGTTTAACCGTTTTTCCCAAAAACTAACGGCTTTTCATAAGTATCTATGCATGGAAAATGTTATCATTCTGAATAAATCGAACTTACCTATTATTCACCAAATACCTTTTTTTCAAATTGGATTGTTTAGCAGGATGAATGATAACCAATTACTTATGTAGTTCATCATTGGCAGTATCTGGTAATATCACATCATTATATGTATTTGTGGCTATGAAACTGTATTTTAAAAATAATTTACAATAATAAAATATTTCTGGTGTAAATTTTTTCCAACAGGAGATGATTGGAGCGCACCTCGACGTCAGGTACACCCGTACACCAACTAAATTCAAAAAAACTTTTTGCTTCTTTTTTACACATAAGGTAATGTTTTACTGTCGGACAACTTAGTCATTATGTTCTATAGTTGTTTTCAATACAATAAATCGAAAGAAGAAATTGTTATTCGTAAATTTTTTAGCTTCGTGAAACCGATGATTTTCCCGCATCGGACTGGAAAATCGGAAAATGTAATATGTCGGACAATTGGATATTTATATTTTTCATATTTTAATTAAGTAATTCTGAAAAAATCAGCTCGTTATCCAAACATTTTTTTAACTTGTCAATTGGATATGTTTGAGTTGGTAGACACCCTTACGGGTCCAACATTTTTGTCGGACACATTTTTTTTTCACGTTTTTCATGAACTTGTCTCGCGATTTTACTAAAAATAAAAACGATATCTATAAATTTTTTGCACCACGCGAAATGGTCGGCTTTCGGAAAAACTAGAAAAGAAAAGCCCCCACTACGAAAGTTTTCCCAAAGGAAAAAGATGGTAGACTAGGCGCAATTAAGCCACAAACAACATTTCAAGGCAGTATTCATAGATGCAACTTTATGTCGCTGGGCACCTACACTAATAGCATAGCGTTACGGTAAGGCATCCGGTAGGTTCCGTTAGATAGCGGGCTCCGCTAACGCTAATACCGTAAGAACTGTCATACTCGTCAAATAGCGTTACGGTATTTGAAATTTGGAAGGCCCGAGAATTCTCTAATTATTATTGAAATTAACGCACGGATTTTCTTACGTTCAAATTGGTTCAACTTTTCCGTATGTTACGTTAATTTTTGTTAATTTTTAAGTGGATATAAACCAGTAAGTTTTTAATCTGACACTTTCCGTATGAGGAGCGAGGGGGTGAAGCTTATAGCAAAAACAGGTGTGAGGTGTGCAATATCTCGAATATAAACTGCTGGACAATTGCTTTCGAATGTGTGTAACTTTCTCAGGTAATTTTTTAAATTTTATTTCTATGCGGCGTTTTAATCAATAATCTTCTGCAAAAAAAGTAATTTCTCAAATTTTTTATACCGGCGTTAGTTTTAAAAATATCGATTTTTTTTTATAACCTCCACTTTTTTCAATTTTTAAGCACCTGAACCATCCTGTACAATAAATCTTGCATCTTATGCTGCTGTTTGATATACCCCACGATATCCTGGTTTATTTTCAATCAAAAAAAAATACTAAAATAATGTGGTGTCCAGTAGCGTACTAATAATCGCCCATTTTCGGAATTATTTATTAATGGCTCACCGAATTTTACATTCAAAGGTGCATAATTTTAAAAATAATCATTTGAAGTTTCATTTGTTAAGTTCACTTTAATCATTGACATATTATTAAGAAACCAATTTCTCAAAATTTTGATATTTGCCTTTGTTTTTAAAATATCGGTTATTTAACATAACCATATTAATTTTCTCAACTTTTCCGTTCTAAACCATCCCGAATCGTTCTTACCGGTGAATTTCTTTAGCAATTGTCATACCTTTCAGCCAGCGTATTTACTGTGATTAAAAATATCGAATACCTCAATGATATGCTGTACAGTGGCGTGCTAATAATTATTTATACCACTGATAAAATTTAAATATTCGGAACCGATTTCGTTGTGGTGAGAGGAAACCCGAACTTTTATTACCTGCTAATTTTCTTTGTAGCTTCATGTTTAAAGGTATTTCAATTAAAAATTCTTCCACTAATCGTATCAGTATCAAAAAATAAAGTTAAGGATGATAAATTACATTATCTGCCAAACAAAATATTATATGAACAACGTTAATGCTTCTTTAAGTTGATTTAAAACAAAACACAAAAAGTGTTCCTATAGGTTTTTTACGTTATATTTAAGATAACGTCGTAGAACAAGGACTGAAAATGTTATCAATGCCTTTTTTTTTCCTTATAATTTACCAGAATGTAATAATAATTTTTTTGTGCAACCCATTCTGTAAGTTGACTTTTTTGACCTACGTCCATGAACTGTAAGTGTCACTTACAGTCCGGGTCAAAAAAGTGTTGATATGAAAGGTGAAAATTGCTTTCATATCTCTGTCAAAATAATGTGACAAAAACACTCGACTTCTTAAATAAAAAACCCAAAACAAATTAAGGATACTATTTTATTGAAACAAATAGAAAATACCTATGGCCATTTGGACCCATTATTTTAAGGTAGCCTAAGCGATAAGTATTCCTTAAAGTGACATTTTTCCATCAAAAACTGTCATTTTAAAAGATACCTACTTATCGCTAAGGGTTCCTTAAAATGGTCAGTGCAAATGGCCATTAGACGTGCAAAAGTTGAAATTAGCATAAACAGATAGGTACCTACCTAGTAATATAAAAATGCGATACTTCATGGTTATTTACTTTTTAATTTTGAAAGTAAAAGAAACATTTGTACAATTAGTTACATTTAACATAGGCATACTGTCCTGTATTGAAGTCGAAGAACTTAAAATATTAGAATCCTTACTACTAAAGGAATCCTCGACTATCATAGAGGAACTTGTGCTGGGAGTTGCGGATTCAAATCTTATATTCTCGCTGCTACCTAGAATTCTTCTGGCCGTATCTACTTTATTTGCACTTGAGTCGGCCACATAACTTTCCGCGACTGTGGAAGATCGCCACCCTCCGTTCCTTTTTAAAGCGAGAACATCCGCACCCGTATCTGCCAAAAGTGTTGCCGAAGTTCTTCGAAATGAGTGTCCCGTATAAGACTCAGGATTGTCCAAATTCAAGTACTTGGCAATATTATAAGGTACTTTTCCAAGGGTATTTTTACCAGCAACTTGATTGACACATTTCCCTACCTCATACCTCAAAAAGAGTCGTCTATGATCAGTGTTCTTGGGCCTTAAGTAAACATATTTTCTGAATATACCAAGGCAATCAATATTATTTTCAGTATCATTGATAATTGTAAACGAACGTCTGGTTTTATTCTTGCTATCTGGAATTTTTATTATCATCACATCCCTCTTATCTTCAATGTCACTTAATGTTATGATAATGTTGTCTTGAGCATAGAGTATTCACTCCACAAACTTGCTGGACTCTTCAAATGTTGGGAACGCTCAAAGAAATATGCCAAAAGTGCATTTTCATCAACAATATTCAAATGCTTCACCGCTTGCCACTCTTTAAACTTGGAATATATAAATGTGTACCTCTCTTTCGATTTTTCGGGCAGCAATAAAGCACAAGCATTCGCTGCTGCTTCTTCTACGCCGGTTTCTACTTTCTCGCACATTTTTTCACTAATAATAATTACACTTGACTATGACTTGAACTTTTTTTTTTTGTCAAAATAAACTTGACATTTTAATAAGAATTTCGTTGCCTGGCAATTAAAAAAAAAGACAATTTAACGAATATGTTGACAACGCCAAATTTGTTCACAATTTTGATTGTAATGGTTGCTAGCATAGGGTGCATGGAATTAGTAGGTCAATTTAAACAATAATACAACAAACTGGACACCAGTTAAAATAATAGCTTTATTTGCGAAGACGATCCCAAACTAACCCTGAACGCTAAAGTAAGAATCACACCATAAAAAGCCATTAATATTGTTTCATATCAATGGCTTTTCATGATGTGATTCTTTCCTTATATTAGCATTCAGGATCAGTTTGGGATCTTCTTCGCGAACAAAGCAAACAGGTGCACCATCAAATTCATGATATTTATTATCTTGAATGTACGGTAGCACAAAAAATATCATATGCACCTCGACTTGTAGCGTGTACTTTTTTGGCCTCAAATGCTTGCAAACCTCGGCCCTATGGGCCTCGGCTTGCAAACTGCATCCTCGGCCAAAAAAGTAACACTTACAAGCCTTGGTACATAAATAACTAATCAAGACCACTGACAGCTAGAAATAACAAAATGAATCGACACGTGTTATTTATTTGAAAATGTTTATTCAAATCATACAACGTCGCGCGCCGTTGTCAACCGGTAACATCTGAAATTCCCCTACTTTAAATGCGTTAAGAAGTACTTTCAGTTTAGTTAGGTAGATACCTAGGTAAAACGTATCAAAATAAGTAAACTAAAAAACTAATCAAACTAAGATTCAATAACAACAACAAAGTGACCTAAAAGTTAAGTAATAAACAACGTAAACTTAAAAAATTACT